>CM053648.1:17797596-20197596 GCA_028654395.1 Scutellaria barbata
CTTTCGGAGCATTTAATGCGGCAGTTACAGCTAGCAGCTTTCTGCAGCGCGTTAGTCCACGTGGCATCTTTGTACTGGCTCTAGAGCATTCTTGGCCACATTGTCTAGGTTTGCTCTCTTCCTGTCTTTATTGTTCCATGCTTGTCTTGGTTTGACCAGGAAGTTTGGTGGTGGTGGTGCTCCTTCTTCTAAGTCTCTACCGAGCACTGGATTCACCTTTGTGGGGATGATTGGTCCTTCGGTGATGACCGTCCATATTTCATCGTTCATAGCTGATAGATGTGCATGCATTCTTATCTTCCAATCGTCATATTCCTCTATGGAAAACATAGGTAACTTGTGATTAGAGGAATCCATGATATACTGTAAAAATGAGTTTTGGGATGCAGAGAAAACAGCGAGTGTAAGGCGGATCTGGGTAGGTGACCAGATAAGTTGGCTTTTAACCCAACTTGCTTTGATACCACTTGTTGGTCCCAAGTGGTGTCTGAGGTTCGGAGGGGGGTGAATGAACCTTGGCTGATTTTGCAAATCTTTTAAAAAACATTTCTGTTCTGCAAGTTACTCGAACTTGCAACACCAGACAATTACTGCTTACAGCACTAGGATACAATGTTGCACGCTGTAATTAGAGTTTATACGCAGCAGAATATTACGATTTATAACACAAGGATGGTTTTCTCAAATATGATCCTTTTAAAACGTTTTATGCTTGTGAGAGATATATATAAGAATATGAAATAAGCACAGATAAGAAAGCACTAAAACACTTATGGCTTATAGTGGTTCGAAGGTGGTGTAATCCTTCTACATCCACTCTACTGCTATCTCGAGCAGAAACTTCATTAAGCAAGATTGAATTACAGGGCCTTCCTAACAATCTATCAATTTTACAAAGCAACAACCTACTAGAATCCAACATACACACAGCAACTGCAAACTCTAAAGGCTAACCCACACAAGGTTCTAAACTCCCACACAGCGAAGCTGACTAACACTAGACAACTTATACAAACAGTAAGGATCTCTTCTATCAACTGTTCTACACCTCTAAAACAATCTAAGCACACAGCAACAAGGTTAAAAGTATATATGTTTTGTTCTTCAACTGGTGCGGTGAAGTGAGCTTCTGAATCCTTCAAAGGATCTTTGAGCTTGCTTCACTTCACAGAGGTTGAGTGACTGAAACTGATGGTGGACTTGAATGTTTGTAACTTGAAAGCTTGAGAGATTTTGTGTAAATGTTTCAGTAACTAGCTTCAGTGTTTCTCATCCTCTATTTATACTTGTATGAGAAGATATCCGTTGAAGGAGATATCTCTCTTTTGAATTCGAAGTACTTGATCAAAGACATGGCTCGCATTTAATGCGACTTGACTTTCTCTTTCGGAGCATTTAATGCGGCAGTTACAGCTAGCAGCTTTCTGCAGCGCGTTAGTCCACGTGGCATCTTTGTACTGGCTCTAGAGCATTCTTGGCCACATTGTCTAGGTTTGCTCTCTTCCTGTCTTTATTGTTCCATGCTTGTCTTGGTTTGACCAGGAAGTTTGGTGGTGGTGGTGCTCCTTCTTCTAAGTCTCTACCGAGCACTGGATTCACCTTTGTGGGGATGATTGGTCCTTCGGTGATGACCGTCCATATTTCATCGTTCATAGCTGATAGATGTGCATGCATTCTTATCTTCCAATCGTCATATTCCTCTATGGAAAACATAGGTAACTTGTGATTAGAGGAATCCATGATATACTGTAAAAATGAGTTTTGGGATGCAGAGAAAACAGCGAGTGTAAGGCGGATCTGGGTAGGTGACCAGATAAGTTGGCTTTTAACCCAACTTGCTTTGATACCACTTGTTGGTCCCAAGTGGTGTCTGAGGTTCGGAGGGGGGTGAATGAACCTTGGCTGATTTTGCAAATCTTTTAAAAAACATTTCTGTTCTGCAAGTTACTCGAACTTGCAACACCAGACAATTACTGCTTACAGCACTAGGATACAATGTTGCACGCTGTAATTAGAGTTTATACGCAGCAGAATATTACGATTTATAACACAAGGATGGTTTTCTCAAATATGATCCTTTTAAAACGTTTTATGCTTGTGAGAGATATATATAAGAATATGAAATAAGCACAGATAAGAAAGCACTAAAACACTTATGGCTTATAGTGGTTCGAAGGTGGTGTAATCCTTCTACATCCACTCTACTGCTATCTCGAGCAGAAACTTCATTAAGCAAGATTGAATTACAGGGCCTTCCTAACAATCTATCAATTTTACAAAGCAACAACCTACTAGAATCCAACATACACACAGCAACTGCAAACTCTAAAGGCTAACCCACACAAGGTTCTAAACTCCCACACAGCGAAGCTGACTAACACTAGACAACTTATACAAACAGTAAGGATCTCTTCTATCAACTGTTCTACACCTCTAAAACAATCTAAGCACACAGCAACAAGGTTAAAAGTATATATGTTTTGTTCTTCAACTGGTGCGGTGAAGTGAGCTTCTGAATCCTTCAAAGGATCTTTGAGCTTGCTTCACTTCACAGAGGTTGAGTGACTGAAACTGATGGTGGACTTGAATGTTTGTAACTTGAAAGCTTGAGAGATTTTGTGTAAATGTTTCAGTAACTAGCTTCAGTGTTTCTCATCCTCTATTTATACTTGTATGAGAAGATATCCGTTGAAGGAGATATCTCTCTTTTGAATTCGAAGTACTTGATCAAAGACATGGCTCGCATTTAATGCGACTTGACTTTCTCTTTCGGAGCATTTAATGCGGCAGTTACAGCTAGCAGCTTTCTGCAGCGCGTTAGTCCACGTGGCATCTTTGTACTGGCTCTAGAGCATTCTTGGCCACATTGTCTAGGTTTGCTCTCTTCCTGTCTTTATTGTTCCATGCTTGTCTTGGTTTGACCAGGAAGTTTGGTGGTGGTGGTGCTCCTTCTTCTAAGTCTCTACCGAGCACTGGATTCACCTTTGTGGGGATGATTGGTCCTTCGGTGATGACCGTCCATATTTCATCGTTCATAGCTGATAGATGTGCATGCATTCTTATCTTCCAATCGTCATATTCCTCTATGGAAAACATAGGTAACTTGTGATTAGAGGAATCCATGATATACTGTAAAAATGAGTTTTGGGATGCAGAGAAAACAGCGAGTGTAAGGCGGATCTGGGTAGGTGACCAGATAAGTTGGCTTTTAACCCAACTTGCTTTGATACCACTTGTTGGTCCCAAGTGGTGTCTGAGGTTCGGAGGGGGGTGAATGAACCTTGGCTGATTTTGCAAATCTTTTAAAAAACATTTCTGTTCTGCAAGTTACTCGAACTTGCAACACCAGACAATTACTGCTTACAGCACTAGGATACAATGTTGCACGCTGTAATTAGAGTTTATACGCAGCAGAATATTACGATTTATAACACAAGGATGGTTTTCTCAAATATGATCCTTTTAAAACGTTTTATGCTTGTGAGAGATATATATAAGAATATGAAATAAGCACAGATAAGAAAGCACTAAAACACTTATGGCTTATAGTGGTTCGAAGGTGGTGTAATCCTTCTACATCCACTCTACTGCTATCTCGAGCAGAAACTTCATTAAGCAAGATTGAATTACAGGGCCTTCCTAACAATCTATCAATTTTACAAAGCAACAACCTACTAGAATCCAACATACACACAGCAACTGCAAACTCTAAAGGCTAACCCACACAAGGTTCTAAACTCCCACACAGCGAAGCTGACTAACACTAGACAACTTATACAAACAGTAAGGATCTCTTCTATCAACTGTTCTACACCTCTAAAACAATCTAAGCACACAGCAACAAGGTTAAAAGTATATATGTTTTGTTCTTCAACTGGTGCGGTGAAGTGAGCTTCTGAATCCTTCAAAGGATCTTTGAGCTTGCTTCACTTCACAGAGGTTGAGTGACTGAAACTGATGGTGGACTTGAATGTTTGTAACTTGAAAGCTTGAGAGATTTTGTGTAAATGTTTCAGTAACTAGCTTCAGTGTTTCTCATCCTCTATTTATACTTGTATGAGAAGATATCCGTTGAAGGAGATATCTCTCTTTTGAATTCGAAGTACTTGATCAAAGACATGGCTCGCATTTAATGCGACTTGACTTTCTCTTTCGGAGCATTTAATGCGGCAGTTACAGCTAGCAGCTTTCTGCAGCGCGTTAGTCCACGTGGCATCTTTGTACTGGCTCTAGAGCATTCTTGGCCACATTGTCTAGGTTTGCTCTCTTCCTGTCTTTATTGTTCCATGCTTGTCTTGGTTTGACCAGGAAGTTTGGTGGTGGTGGTGCTCCTTCTTCTAAGTCTCTACCGAGCACTGGATTCACCTTTGTGGGGATGATTGGTCCTTCGGTGATGACCGTCCATATTTCATCGTTCATAGCTGATAGATGTGCATGCATTCTTATCTTCCAATCGTCATATTCCTCTATGGAAAACATAGGTAACTTGTGATTAGAGGAATCCATGATATACTGTAAAAATGAGTTTTGGGATGCAGAGAAAACAGCGAGTGTAAGGCGGATCTGGGTAGGTGACCAGATAAGTTGGCTTTTAACCCAACTTGCTTTGATACCACTTGTTGGTCCCAAGTGGTGTCTGAGGTTCGGAGGGGGGTGAATGAACCTTGGCTGATTTTGCAAATCTTTTAAAAAACATTTCTGTTCTGCAAGTTACTCGAACTTGCAACACCAGACAATTACTGCTTACAGCACTAGGATACAATGTTGCACGCTGTAATTAGAGTTTATACGCAGCAGAATATTACGATTTATAACACAAGGATGGTTTTCTCAAATATGATCCTTTTAAAACGTTTTATGCTTGTGAGAGATATATATAAGAATATGAAATAAGCACAGATAAGAAAGCACTAAAACACTTATGGCTTATAGTGGTTCGAAGGTGGTGTAATCCTTCTACATCCACTCTACTGCTATCTCGAGCAGAAACTTCATTAAGCAAGATTGAATTACAGGGCCTTCCTAACAATCTATCAATTTTACAAAGCAACAACCTACTAGAATCCAACATACACACAGCAACTGCAAACTCTAAAGGCTAACCCACACAAGGTTCTAAACTCCCACACAGCGAAGCTGACTAACACTAGACAACTTATACAAACAGTAAGGATCTCTTCTATCAACTGTTCTACACCTCTAAAACAATCTAAGCACACAGCAACAAGGTTAAAAGTATATATGTTTTGTTCTTCAACTGGTGCGGTGAAGTGAGCTTCTGAATCCTTCAAAGGATCTTTGAGCTTGCTTCACTTCACAGAGGTTGAGTGACTGAAACTGATGGTGGACTTGAATGTTTGTAACTTGAAAGCTTGAGAGATTTTGTGTAAATGTTTCAGTAACTAGCTTCAGTGTTTCTCATCCTCTATTTATACTTGTATGAGAAGATATCCGTTGAAGGAGATATCTCTCTTTTGAATTCGAAGTACTTGATCAAAGACATGGCTCGCATTTAATGCGACTTGACTTTCTCTTTCGGAGCATTTAATGCGGCAGTTACAGCTAGCAGCTTTCTGCAGCGCGTTAGTCCACGTGGCATCTTTGTACTGGCTCTAGAGCATTCTTGGCCACATTGTCTAGGTTTGCTCTCTTCCTGTCTTTATTGTTCCATGCTTGTCTTGGTTTGACCAGGAAGTTTGGTGGTGGTGGTGCTCCTTCTTCTAAGTCTCTACCGAGCACTGGATTCACCTTTGTGGGGATGATTGGTCCTTCGGTGATGACCGTCCATATTTCATCGTTCATAGCTGATAGATGTGCATGCATTCTTATCTTCCAATCGTCATATTCCTCTATGGAAAACATAGGTAACTTGTGATTAGAGGAATCCATGATATACTGTAAAAATGAGTTTTGGGATGCAGAGAAAACAGCGAGTGTAAGGCGGATCTGGGTAGGTGACCAGATAAGTTGGCTTTTAACCCAACTTGCTTTGATACCACTTGTTGGTCCCAAGTGGTGTCTGAGGTTCGGAGGGGGGTGAATGAACCTTGGCTGATTTTGCAAATCTTTTAAAAAACATTTCTGTTCTGCAAGTTACTCGAACTTGCAACACCAGACAATTACTGCTTACAGCACTAGGATACAATGTTGCACGCTGTAATTAGAGTTTATACGCAGCAGAATATTACGATTTATAACACAAGGATGGTTTTCTCAAATATGATCCTTTTAAAACGTTTTATGCTTGTGAGAGATATATATAAGAATATGAAATAAGCACAGATAAGAAAGCACTAAAACACTTATGGCTTATAGTGGTTCGAAGGTGGTGTAATCCTTCTACATCCACTCTACTGCTATCTCGAGCAGAAACTTCATTAAGCAAGATTGAATTACAGGGCCTTCCTAACAATCTATCAATTTTACAAAGCAACAACCTACTAGAATCCAACATACACACAGCAACTGCAAACTCTAAAGGCTAACCCACACAAGGTTCTAAACTCCCACACAGCGAAGCTGACTAACACTAGACAACTTATACAAACAGTAAGGATCTCTTCTATCAACTGTTCTACACCTCTAAAACAATCTAAGCACACAGCAACAAGGTTAAAAGTATATATGTTTTGTTCTTCAACTGGTGCGGTGAAGTGAGCTTCTGAATCCTTCAAAGGATCTTTGAGCTTGCTTCACTTCACAGAGGTTGAGTGACTGAAACTGATGGTGGACTTGAATGTTTGTAACTTGAAAGCTTGAGAGATTTTGTGTAAATGTTTCAGTAACTAGCTTCAGTGTTTCTCATCCTCTATTTATACTTGTATGAGAAGATATCCGTTGAAGGAGATATCTCTCTTTTGAATTCGAAGTACTTGATCAAAGACATGGCTCGCATTTAATGCGACTTGACTTTCTCTTTCGGAGCATTTAATGCGGCAGTTACAGCTAGCAGCTTTCTGCAGCGCGTTAGTCCACGTGGCATCTTTGTACTGGCTCTAGAGCATTCTTGGCCACATTGTCTAGGTTTGCTCTCTTCCTGTCTTTATTGTTCCATGCTTGTCTTGGTTTGACCAGGAAGTTTGGTGGTGGTGGTGCTCCTTCTTCTAAGTCTCTACCGAGCACTGGATTCACCTTTGTGGGGATGATTGGTCCTTCGGTGATGACCGTCCATATTTCATCGTTCATAGCTGATAGATGTGCATGCATTCTTATCTTCCAATCGTCATATTCCTCTATGGAAAACATAGGTAACTTGTGATTAGAGGAATCCATGATATACTGTAAAAATGAGTTTTGGGATGCAGAGAAAACAGCGAGTGTAAGGCGGATCTGGGTAGGTGACCAGATAAGTTGGCTTTTAACCCAACTTGCTTTGATACCACTTGTTGGTCCCAAGTGGTGTCTGAGGTTCGGAGGGGGGTGAATGAACCTTGGCTGATTTTGCAAATCTTTTAAAAAACATTTCTGTTCTGCAAGTTACTCGAACTTGCAACACCAGACAATTACTGCTTACAGCACTAGGATACAATGTTGCACGCTGTAATTAGAGTTTATACGCAGCAGAATATTACGATTTATAACACAAGGATGGTTTTCTCAAATATGATCCTTTTAAAACGTTTTATGCTTGTGAGAGATATATATAAGAATATGAAATAAGCACAGATAAGAAAGCACTAAAACACTTATGGCTTATAGTGGTTCGAAGGTGGTGTAATCCTTCTACATCCACTCTACTGCTATCTCGAGCAGAAACTTCATTAAGCAAGATTGAATTACAGGGCCTTCCTAACAATCTATCAATTTTACAAAGCAACAACCTACTAGAATCCAACATACACACAGCAACTGCAAACTCTAAAGGCTAACCCACACAAGGTTCTAAACTCCCACACAGCGAAGCTGACTAACACTAGACAACTTATACAAACAGTAAGGATCTCTTCTATCAACTGTTCTACACCTCTAAAACAATCTAAGCACACAGCAACAAGGTTAAAAGTATATATGTTTTGTTCTTCAACTGGTGCGGTGAAGTGAGCTTCTGAATCCTTCAAAGGATCTTTGAGCTTGCTTCACTTCACAGAGGTTGAGTGACTGAAACTGATGGTGGACTTGAATGTTTGTAACTTGAAAGCTTGAGAGATTTTGTGTAAATGTTTCAGTAACTAGCTTCAGTGTTTCTCATCCTCTATTTATACTTGTATGAGAAGATATCCGTTGAAGGAGATATCTCTCTTTTGAATTCGAAGTACTTGATCAAAGACATGGCTCGCATTTAATGCGACTTGACTTTCTCTTTCGGAGCATTTAATGCGGCAGTTACAGCTAGCAGCTTTCTGCAGCGCGTTAGTCCACGTGGCATCTTTGTACTGGCTCTAGAGCATTCTTGGCCACATTGTCTAGGTTTGCTCTCTTCCTGTCTTTATTGTTCCATGCTTGTCTTGGTTTGACCAGGAAGTTTGGTGGTGGTGGTGCTCCTTCTTCTAAGTCTCTACCGAGCACTGGATTCACCTTTGTGGGGATGATTGGTCCTTCGGTGATGACCGTCCATATTTCATCGTTCATAGCTGATAGATGTGCATGCATTCTTATCTTCCAATCGTCATATTCCTCTATGGAAAACATAGGTAACTTGTGATTAGAGGAATCCATGATATACTGTAAAAATGAGTTTTGGGATGCAGAGAAAACAGCGAGTGTAAGGCGGATCTGGGTAGGTGACCAGATAAGTTGGCTTTTAACCCAACTTGCTTTGATACCACTTGTTGGTCCCAAGTGGTGTCTGAGGTTCGGAGGGGGGTGAATGAACCTTGGCTGATTTTGCAAATCTTTTAAAAAACATTTCTGTTCTGCAAGTTACTCGAACTTGCAACACCAGACAATTACTGCTTACAGCACTAGGATACAATGTTGCACGCTGTAATTAGAGTTTATACGCAGCAGAATATTACGATTTATAACACAAGGATGGTTTTCTCAAATATGATCCTTTTAAAACGTTTTATGCTTGTGAGAGATATATATAAGAATATGAAATAAGCACAGATAAGAAAGCACTAAAACACTTATGGCTTATAGTGGTTCGAAGGTGGTGTAATCCTTCTACATCCACTCTACTGCTATCTCGAGCAGAAACTTCATTAAGCAAGATTGAATTACAGGGCCTTCCTAACAATCTATCAATTTTACAAAGCAACAACCTACTAGAATCCAACATACACACAGCAACTGCAAACTCTAAAGGCTAACCCACACAAGGTTCTAAACTCCCACACAGCGAAGCTGACTAACACTAGACAACTTATACAAACAGTAAGGATCTCTTCTATCAACTGTTCTACACCTCTAAAACAATCTAAGCACACAGCAACAAGGTTAAAAGTATATATGTTTTGTTCTTCAACTGGTGCGGTGAAGTGAGCTTCTGAATCCTTCAAAGGATCTTTGAGCTTGCTTCACTTCACAGAGGTTGAGTGACTGAAACTGATGGTGGACTTGAATGTTTGTAACTTGAAAGCTTGAGAGATTTTGTGTAAATGTTTCAGTAACTAGCTTCAGTGTTTCTCATCCTCTATTTATACTTGTATGAGAAGATATCCGTTGAAGGAGATATCTCTCTTTTGAATTCGAAGTACTTGATCAAAGACATGGCTCGCATTTAATGCGACTTGACTTTCTCTTTCGGAGCATTTAATGCGGCAGTTACAGCTAGCAGCTTTCTGCAGCGCGTTAGTCCACGTGGCATCTTTGTACTGGCTCTAGAGCATTCTTGGCCACATTGTCTAGGTTTGCTCTCTTCCTGTCTTTATTGTTCCATGCTTGTCTTGGTTTGACCAGGAAGTTTGGTGGTGGTGGTGCTCCTTCTTCTAAGTCTCTACCGAGCACTGGATTCACCTTTGTGGGGATGATTGGTCCTTCGGTGATGACCGTCCATATTTCATCGTTCATAGCTGATAGATGTGCATGCATTCTTATCTTCCAATCGTCATATTCCTCTATGGAAAACATAGGTAACTTGTGATTAGAGGAATCCATGATATACTGTAAAAATGAGTTTTGGGATGCAGAGAAAACAGCGAGTGTAAGGCGGATCTGGGTAGGTGACCAGATAAGTTGGCTTTTAACCCAACTTGCTTTGATACCACTTGTTGGTCCCAAGTGGTGTCTGAGGTTCGGAGGGGGGTGAATGAACCTTGGCTGATTTTGCAAATCTTTTAAAAAACATTTCTGTTCTGCAAGTTACTCGAACTTGCAACACCAGACAATTACTGCTTACAGCACTAGGATACAATGTTGCACGCTGTAATTAGAGTTTATACGCAGCAGAATATTACGATTTATAACACAAGGATGGTTTTCTCAAATATGATCCTTTTAAAACGTTTTATGCTTGTGAGAGATATATATAAGAATATGAAATAAGCACAGATAAGAAAGCACTAAAACACTTATGGCTTATAGTGGTTCGAAGGTGGTGTAATCCTTCTACATCCACTCTACTGCTATCTCGAGCAGAAACTTCATTAAGCAAGATTGAATTACAGGGCCTTCCTAACAATCTATCAATTTTACAAAGCAACAACCTACTAGAATCCAACATACACACAGCAACTGCAAACTCTAAAGGCTAACCCACACAAGGTTCTAAACTCCCACACAGCGAAGCTGACTAACACTAGACAACTTATACAAACAGTAAGGATCTCTTCTATCAACTGTTCTACACCTCTAAAACAATCTAAGCACACAGCAACAAGGTTAAAAGTATATATGTTTTGTTCTTCAACTGGTGCGGTGAAGTGAGCTTCTGAATCCTTCAAAGGATCTTTGAGCTTGCTTCACTTCACAGAGGTTGAGTGACTGAAACTGATGGTGGACTTGAATGTTTGTAACTTGAAAGCTTGAGAGATTTTGTGTAAATGTTTCAGTAACTAGCTTCAGTGTTTCTCATCCTCTATTTATACTTGTATGAGAAGATATCCGTTGAAGGAGATATCTCTCTTTTGAATTCGAAGTACTTGATCAAAGACATGGCTCGCATTTAATGCGACTTGACTTTCTCTTTCGGAGCATTTAATGCGGCAGTTACAGCTAGCAGCTTTCTGCAGCGCGTTAGTCCACGTGGCATCTTTGTACTGGCTCTAGAGCATTCTTGGCCACATTGTCTAGGTTTGCTCTCTTCCTGTCTTTATTGTTCCATGCTTGTCTTGGTTTGACCAGGAAGTTTGGTGGTGGTGGTGCTCCTTCTTCTAAGTCTCTACCGAGCACTGGATTCACCTTTGTGGGGATGATTGGTCCTTCGGTGATGACCGTCCATATTTCATCGTTCATAGCTGATAGATGTGCATGCATTCTTATCTTCCAATCGTCATATTCCTCTATGGAAAACATAGGTAACTTGTGATTAGAGGAATCCATGATATACTGTAAAAATGAGTTTTGGGATGCAGAGAAAACAGCGAGTGTAAGGCGGATCTGGGTAGGTGACCAGATAAGTTGGCTTTTAACCCAACTTGCTTTGATACCACTTGTTGGTCCCAAGTGGTGTCTGAGGTTCGGAGGGGGGTGAATGAACCTTGGCTGATTTTGCAAATCTTTTAAAAAACATTTCTGTTCTGCAAGTTACTCGAACTTGCAACACCAGACAATTACTGCTTACAGCACTAGGATACAATGTTGCACGCTGTAATTAGAGTTTATACGCAGCAGAATATTACGATTTATAACACAAGGATGGTTTTCTCAAATATGATCCTTTTAAAACGTTTTATGCTTGTGAGAGATATATATAAGAATATGAAATAAGCACAGATAAGAAAGCACTAAAACACTTATGGCTTATAGTGGTTCGAAGGTGGTGTAATCCTTCTACATCCACTCTACTGCTATCTCGAGCAGAAACTTCATTAAGCAAGATTGAATTACAGGGCCTTCCTAACAATCTATCAATTTTACAAAGCAACAACCTACTAGAATCCAACATACACACAGCAACTGCAAACTCTAAAGGCTAACCCACACAAGGTTCTAAACTCCCACACAGCGAAGCTGACTAACACTAGACAACTTATACAAACAGTAAGGATCTCTTCTATCAACTGTTCTACACCTCTAAAACAATCTAAGCACACAGCAACAAGGTTAAAAGTATATATGTTTTGTTCTTCAACTGGTGCGGTGAAGTGAGCTTCTGAATCCTTCAAAGGATCTTTGAGCTTGCTTCACTTCACAGAGGTTGAGTGACTGAAACTGATGGTGGACTTGAATGTTTGTAACTTGAAAGCTTGAGAGATTTTGTGTAAATGTTTCAGTAACTAGCTTCAGTGTTTCTCATCCTCTATTTATACTTGTATGAGAAGATATCCGTTGAAGGAGATATCTCTCTTTTGAATTCGAAGTACTTGATCAAAGACATGGCTCGCATTTAATGCGACTTGACTTTCTCTTTCGGAGCATTTAATGCGGCAGTTACAGCTAGCAGCTTTCTGCAGCGCGTTAGTCCACGTGGCATCTTTGTACTGGCTCTAGAGCATTCTTGGCCACATTGTCTAGGTTTGCTCTCTTCCTGTCTTTATTGTTCCATGCTTGTCTTGGTTTGACCAGGAAGTTTGGTGGTGGTGGTGCTCCTTCTTCTAAGTCTCTACCGAGCACTGGATTCACCTTTGTGGGGATGATTGGTCCTTCGGTGATGACCGTCCATATTTCATCGTTCATAGCTGATAGATGTGCATGCATTCTTATCTTCCAATCGTCATATTCCTCTATGGAAAACATAGGTAACTTGTGATTAGAGGAATCCATGATATACTGTAAAAATGAGTTTTGGGATGCAGAGAAAACAGCGAGTGTAAGGCGGATCTGGGTAGGTGACCAGATAAGTTGGCTTTTAACCCAACTTGCTTTGATACCACTTGTTGGTCCCAAGTGGTGTCTGAGGTTCGGAGGGGGGTGAATGAACCTTGGCTGATTTTGCAAATCTTTTAAAAAACATTTCTGTTCTGCAAGTTACTCGAACTTGCAACACCAGACAATTACTGCTTACAGCACTAGGATACAATGTTGCACGCTGTAATTAGAGTTTATACGCAGCAGAATATTACGATTTATAACACAAGGATGGTTTTCTCAAATATGATCCTTTTAAAACGTTTTATGCTTGTGAGAGATATATATAAGAATATGAAATAAGCACAGATAAGAAAGCACTAAAACACTTATGGCTTATAGTGGTTCGAAGGTGGTGTAATCCTTCTACATCCACTCTACTGCTATCTCGAGCAGAAACTTCATTAAGCAAGATTGAATTACAGGGCCTTCCTAACAATCTATCAATTTTACAAAGCAACAACCTACTAGAATCCAACATACACACAGCAACTGCAAACTCTAAAGGCTAACCCACACAAGGTTCTAAACTCCCACACAGCGAAGCTGACTAACACTAGACAACTTATACAAACAGTAAGGATCTCTTCTATCAACTGTTCTACACCTCTAAAACAATCTAAGCACACAGCAACAAGGTTAAAAGTATATATGTTTTGTTCTTCAACTGGTGCGGTGAAGTGAGCTTCTGAATCCTTCAAAGGATCTTTGAGCTTGCTTCACTTCACAGAGGTTGAGTGACTGAAACTGATGGTGGACTTGAATGTTTGTAACTTGAAAGCTTGAGAGATTTTGTGTAAATGTTTCAGTAACTAGCTTCAGTGTTTCTCATCCTCTATTTATACTTGTATGAGAAGATATCCGTTGAAGGAGATATCTCTCTTTTGAATTCGAAGTACTTGATCAAAGACATGGCTCGCATTTAATGCGACTTGACTTTCTCTTTCGGAGCATTTAATGCGGCAGTTACAGCTAGCAGCTTTCTGCAGCGCGTTAGTCCACGTGGCATCTTTGTACTGGCTCTAGAGCATTCTTGGCCACATTGTCTAGGTTTGCTCTCTTCCTGTCTTTATTGTTCCATGCTTGTCTTGGTTTGACCAGGAAGTTTGGTGGTGGTGGTGCTCCTTCTTCTAAGTCTCTACCGAGCACTGGATTCACCTTTGTGGGGATGATTGGTCCTTCGGTGATGACCGTCCATATTTCATCGTTCATAGCTGATAGATGTGCATGCATTCTTATCTTCCAATCGTCATATTCCTCTATGGAAAACATAGGTAACTTGTGATTAGAGGAATCCATGATATACTGTAAAAATGAGTTTTGGGATGCAGAGAAAACAGCGAGTGTAAGGCGGATCTGGGTAGGTGACCAGATAAGTTGGCTTTTAACCCAACTTGCTTTGATACCACTTGTTGGTCCCAAGTGGTGTCTGAGGTTCGGAGGGGGGTGAATGAACCTTGGCTGATTTTGCAAATCTTTTAAAAAACATTTCTGTTCTGCAAGTTACTCGAACTTGCAACACCAGACAATTACTGCTTACAGCACTAGGATACAATGTTGCACGCTGTAATTAGAGTTTATACGCAGCAGAATATTACGATTTATAACACAAGGATGGTTTTCTCAAATATGATCCTTTTAAAACGTTTTATGCTTGTGAGAGATATATATAAGAATATGAAATAAGCACAGATAAGAAAGCACTAAAACACTTATGGCTTATAGTGGTTCGAAGGTGGTGTAATCCTTCTACATCCACTCTACTGCTATCTCGAGCAGAAACTTCATTAAGCAAGATTGAATTACAGGGCCTTCCTAACAATCTATCAATTTTACAAAGCAACAACCTACTAGAATCCAACATACACACAGCAACTGCA
This sequence comes from Scutellaria barbata, assembly GCA_028654395.1. NCBI lineage: Eukaryota > Viridiplantae > Streptophyta > Magnoliopsida > Lamiales > Lamiaceae > Scutellaria > Scutellaria barbata. The sequence goes on from CM053648.1 coordinate 17,812,365, forward strand.
AACTCTAAAGGCTAACCCACACAAGGTTCTAAACTCCCACACAGCGAAGCTGACTAACACTAGACAACTTATACAAACAGTAAGGATCTCTTCTATCAACTGTTCTACACCTCTAAAACAATCTAAGCACACAGCAACAAGGTTAAAAGTATATATGTTTTGTTCTTCAACTGGTGCGGTGAAGTGAGCTTCTGAATCCTTCAAAGGATCTTTGAGCTTGCTTCACTTCACAGAGGTTGAGTGACTGAAACTGATGGTGGACTTGAATGTTTGTAACTTGAAAGCTTGAGAGATTTTGTGTAAATGTTTCAGTAACTAGCTTCAGTGTTTCTCATCCTCTATTTATACTTGTATGAGAAGATATCCGTTGAAGGAGATATCTCTCTTTTGAATTCGAAGTACTTGATCAAAGACATGGCTCGCATTTAATGCGACTTGACTTTCTCTTTCGGAGCATTTAATGCGGCAGTTACAGCTAGCAGCTTTCTGCAGCGCGTTAGTCCACGTGGCATCTTTGTATTGGCTCTAGAGCATTCTTGGCCACATTGTCTAGGTTTGCTCTCTTCCTGTCTTTATTGTTCCATGCTTGTCTTGGTTTGACCAGGAAGTTTGGTGGTGGTGGTGCTCCTTCTTCTAAGTCTCTACCGAGCACTGGATTCACCTTTGTGGGGATGATTGGTCCTTCGGTGATGACCGTCCATATTTCATCGTTCATAGCTGATAGATGTGCATGCATTCTTATCTTCCAATCGTCATATTCCTCTATGGAAAACATAGGTAACTTGTGATTAGAGGAATCCATGATATACTGTAAAAATGAGTTTTGGGATGCAGAGAAAACAGCGAGTGTAAGGCGGATCTGGGTAGGTGACCAGATAAGTTGGCTTTTAACCCAACTTGCTTTGATACCACTTGTTGGTCCCAAGTGGTGTCTGAGGTTCGGAGGGGGGTGAATGAACCTTGGCTGATTTTGCAAATCTTTTAAAAAACATTTCTGTTCTGCAAGTTACTCGAACTTGCAACACCAGACAATTACTGCTTACAGCACTAGGATACAATGTTGCACGCTGTAATTAGAGTTTATACGCAGCAGAATATTACGATTTATAACACAAGGATGGTTTTCTCAAATATGATCCTTTTAAAACGTTTTATGCTTGTGAGAGATATATATAAGAATATGAAATAAGCACAGATAAGAAAGCACTAAAACACTTATGGCTTATAGTGGTTCGAAGGTGGTGTAATCCTTCTACATCCACTCTACTGCTATCTCGAGCAGAAACTTCATTAAGCAAGATTGAATTACAGGGCCTTCCTAACAATCTATCAATTTTACAAAGCAACAACCTACTAGAATCCAACATACACACAGCAACTGCAAACTCTAAAGGCTAACCCACACAAGGTTCTAAACTCCCACACAGCGAAGCTGACTAACACTAGACAACTTATACAAACAGTAAGGATCTCTTCTATCAACTGTTCTACACCTCTAAAACAATCTAAGCACACAGCAACAAGGTTAAAAGTATATATGTTTTGTTCTTCAACTGGTGCGGTGAAGTGAGCTTCTGAATCCTTCAAAGGATCTTTGAGCTTGCTTCACTTCACAGAGGTTGAGTGACTGAAACTGATGGTGGACTTGAATGTTTGTAACTTGAAAGCTTGAGAGATTTTGTGTAAATGTTTCAGTAACTAGCTTCAGTGTTTCTCATCCTCTATTTATACTTGTATGAGAAGATATCCGTTGAAGGAGATATCTCTCTTTTGAATTCGAAGTACTTGATCAAAGACATGGCTCGCATTTAATGCGACTTGACTTTCTCTTTCGGAGCATTTAATGCGGCAGTTACAGCTAGCAGCTTTCTGCAGCGCGTTAGTCCACGTGGCATCTTTGTATTGGCTCTAGAGCATTCTTGGCCACATTGTCTAGGTTTGCTCTCTTCCTGTCTTTATTGTTCCATGCTTGTCTTGGTTTGACCAGGAAGTTTGGTGGTGGTGGTGCTCCTTCTTCTAAGTCTCTACCGAGCACTGGATTCACCTTTGTGGGGATGATTGGTCCTTCGGTGATGACCGTCCATATTTCATCGTTCATAGCTGATAGATGTGCATGCATTCTTATCTTCCAATCGTCATATTCCTCTATGGAAAACATAGGTAACTTGTGATTAGAGGAATCCATGATATACTGTAAAAATGAGTTTTGGGATGCAGAGAAAACAGCGAGTGTAAGGCGGATCTGGGTAGGTGACCAGATAAGTTGGCTTTTAACCCAACTTGCTTTGATACCACTTGTTGGTCCCAAGTGGTGTCTGAGGTTCGGAGGGGGGTGAATGAACCTTGGCTGATTTTGCAAATCTTTTAAAAAACATTTCTGTTCTGCAAGTTACTCGAACTTGCAACACCAGACAATTACTGCTTACAGCACTAGGATACAATGTTGCACGCTGTAATTAGAGTTTATACGCAGCAGAATATTACGATTTATAACACAAGGATGGTTTTCTCAAATATGATCCTTTTAAAACGTTTTATGCTTGTGAGAGATATATATAAGAATATGAAATAAGCACAGATAAGAAAGCACTAAAACACTTATGGCTTATAGTGGTTCGAAGGTGGTGTAATCCTTCTACATCCACTCTACTGCTATCTCGAGCAGAAACTTCATTAAGCAAGATTGAATTACAGGGCCTTCCTAACAATCTATCAATTTTACAAAGCAACAACCTACTAGAATCCAACATACACACAGCAACTGCAAACTCTAAAGGCTAACCCACACAAGGTTCTAAACTCCCACACAGCGAAGCTGACTAACACTAGACAACTTATACAAACAGTAAGGATCTCTTCTATCAACTGTTCTACACCTCTAAAACAATCTAAGCACACAGCAACAAGGTTAAAAGTATATATGTTTTGTTCTTCAACTGGTGCGGTGAAGTGAGCTTCTGAATCCTTCAAAGGATCTTTGAGCTTGCTTCACTTCACAGAGGTTGAGTGACTGAAACTGATGGTGGACTTGAATGTTTGTAACTTGAAAGCTTGAGAGATTTTGTGTAAATGTTTCAGTAACTAGCTTCAGTGTTTCTCATCCTCTATTTATACTTGTATGAGAAGATATCCGTTGAAGGAGATATCTCTCTTTTGAATTCGAAGTACTTGATCAAAGACATGGCTCGCATTTAATGCGACTTGACTTTCTCTTTCGGAGCATTTAATGCGGCAGTTACAGCTAGCAGCTTTCTGCAGCGCGTTAGTCCACGTGGCATCTTTGTATTGGCTCTAGAGCATTCTTGGCCACATTGTCTAGGTTTGCTCTCTTCCTGTCTTTATTGTTCCATGCTTGTCTTGGTTTGGCCAGGAAGTTTGGTGGTGGTGGTGCTCCTTCTTCTAAGTCTCTACCGAGCACTGGATTCACCTTTGTGGGGATGATTGGTCCTTCGGTGATGACCGTCCATATTTCATCGTTCATAGCTGATAGATGTGCATGCATTCTTATCTTCCAATCGTCATATTCCTCTATGGAAAACATAGGTAACTTGTGATTAGAGGAATCCATGATATACTGTAAAAATGAGTTTTGGGATGCAGAGAAAACAGCGAGTGTAAGGCGGATCTGGGTAGGTGACCAGATAAGTTGGCTTTTAACCCAACTTGCTTTGATACCACTTGTTGGTCCCAAGTGGTGTCTGAGGTTCGGAGGGGGGTGAATGAACCTTGGCTGATTTTGCAAATCTTTTAAAAAACATTTCTGTTCTGCAAGTTACTCGAACTTGCAACACCAGACAATTACTGCTTACAGCACTAGGATACAATGTTGCACGCTGTAATTAGAGTTTATACGCAGCAGAATATTACGATTTATAACACAAGGATGGTTTTCTCAAATATGATCCTTTTAAAACGTTTTATGCTTGTGAGAGATATATATAAGAATATGAAATAAGCACAGATAAGAAAGCACTAAAACACTTATGGCTTATAGTGGTTCGAAGGTGGTGTAATCCTTCTACATCCACTCTACTGCTATCTCGAGCAGAAACTTCATTAAGCAAGATTGAATTACAGGGCCTTCCTAACAATCTATCAATTTTACAAAGCAACAACCTACTAGAATCCAACATACACACAGCAACTGCAAACTCTAAAGGCTAACCCACACAAGGTTCTAAACTCCCACACAGCGAAGCTGACTAACACTAGACAACTTATACAAACAGTAAGGATCTCTTCTATCAACTGTTCTACACCTCTAAAACAATCTAAGCACACAGCAACAAGGTTAAAAGTATATATGTTTTGTTCTTCAACTGGTGCGGTGAAGTGAGCTTCTGAATCCTTCAAAGGATCTTTGAGCTTGCTTCACTTCACAGAGGTTGAGTGACTGAAACTGATGGTGGACTTGAATGTTTGTAACTTGAAAGCTTGAGAGATTTTGTGTAAATGTTTCAGTAACTAGCTTCAGTGTTTCTCATCCTCTATTTATACTTGTATGAGAAGATATCCGTTGAAGGAGATATCTCTCTTTTGAATTCGAAGTACTTGATCAAAGACATGGCTCGCATTTAATGCGACTTGACTTTCTCTTTCGGAGCATTTAATGCGGCAGTTACAGCTAGCAGCTTTCTGCAGCGCGTTAGTCCACGTGGCATCTTTGTATTGGCTCTAGAGCATTCTTGGCCACATTGTCTAGGTTTGCTCTCTTCCTGTCTTTATTGTTCCATGCTTGTCTTGGTTTGGCCAGGAAGTTTGGTGGTGGTGGTGCTCCTTCTTCTAAGTCTCTACCGAGCACTGGATTCACCTTTGTGGGGATGATTGGTCCTTCGGTGATGACCGTCCATATTTCATCGTTCATAGCTGATAGATGTGCATGCATTCTTATCTTCCAATCGTCATATTCCTCTATGGAAATCATAGGTAACTTGTGATTAGAGGAATCCATGATATACTGTAAAAATGAGTTTTGGGATGCAGAGAAAACAGCGAGTGTAAGGCGGATCTGGGTAGGTGACCAGATAAGTTGGCTTTTAACCCAACTTGCTTTGATACCACTTGTTGGTCCCAAGTGGTGTCTGAGGTTCGGAGGGGGGTGAATGAACCTTGGCTGATTTTGCAAATCTTTTAAAAAACATTTCTGTTCTGCAAGTTACTCGAACTTGCAACACCAGACAATTACTGCTTACAGCACTAGGATACAATGTTGCACGCTGTAATTAGAGTTTATACGCAGCAGAATATTACGATTTATAACACAAGGATGGTTTTCTCAAATATGATCCTTTTAAAACGTTTTATGCTTGTGAGAGATATATATAAGAATATGAAATAAGCACAGATAAGAAAGCACTAAAACACTTATGGCTTATAGTGGTTCGAAGGTGGTGTAATCCTTCTACATCCACTCTACTGCTATCTCGAGCAGAAACTTCATTAAGCAAGATTGAATTACAGGGCCTTCCTAACAATCTATCAATTTTACAAAGCAACAACCTACTAGAATCCAACATACACACAGCAACTGCAAACTCTAAAGGCTAACCCACACAAGGTTCTAAACTCCCACACAGCGAAGCTGACTAACACTAGACAACTTATACAAACAGTAAGGATCTCTTCTATCAACTGTTCTACACCTCTAAAACAATCTAAGCACACAGCAACAAGGTTAAAAGTATATATGTTTTGTTCTTCAACTGGTGCGGTGAAGTGAGCTTCTGAATCCTTCAAAGGATCTTTGAGCTTGCTTCACTTCACAGAGGTTGAGTGACTGAAACTGATGGTGGACTTGAATGTTTGTAACTTGAAAGCTTGAGAGATTTTGTGTAAATGTTTCAGTAACTAGCTTCAGTGTTTCTCATCCTCTATTTATACTTGTATGAGAAGATATCCGTTGAAGGAGATATCTCTCTTTTGAATTCGAAGTACTTGATCAAAGACATGGCTCGCATTTAATGCGACTTGACTTTCTCTTTCGGAGCATTTAATGCGGCAGTTACAGCTAGCAGCTTTCTGCAGCGCGTTAGTCCACGTGGCATCTTTGTATTGGCTCTAGAGCATTCTTGGCCACATTGTCTAGGTTTGCTCTCTTCCTGTCTTTATTGTTCCATGCTTGTCTTGGTTTGGCCAGGAAGTTTGGTGGTGGTGGTGCTCCTTCTTCTAAGTCTCTACCGAGCACTGGATTCACCTTTGTGGGGATGATTGGTCCTTCGGTGATGACCGTCCATATTTCATCGTTCATAGCTGATAGATGTGCATGCATTCTTATCTTCCAATCGTCATATTCCTCTATGGAAATCATAGGTAACTTGTGATTAGAGGAATCCATGATATACTGTAAAAATGAGTTTTGGGATGCAGAGAAAACAGCGAGTGTAAGGCGGATCTGGGTAGGTGACCAGATAAGTTGGCTTTTAACCCAACTTGCTTTGATACCACTTGTTGGTCCCAAGTGGTGTCTGAGGTTCGGAGGGGGGTGAATGAACCTTGGTTGATTTTGCAAATCTTTTAAAAAACATTTCTGTTCTGCAAGTTACTCGAACTTGCAACACCAGACAATTACTGCTTACAGCACTAGGATACAATGTTGCACGCTGTAATTAGAGTTTATACGCAGCAGAATATTACGATTTATAACACAAGGATGGTTTTCTCAAATATGATCCTTTTAAAACGTTTTATGCTTGTGAGAGATATATATAAGAATATGAAATAAGCACAGATAAGAAAGCACTAAAACACTTATGGCTTATAGTGGTTCGAAGGTGGTGTAATCCTTCTACATCCACTCTACTGCTATCTCGAGCAGAAACTTCATTAAGCAAGATTGAATTACAGGGCCTTCCTAACAATCTATCAATTTTACAAAGCAACAACCTACTAGAATCCAACATACACACAGCAACTGCAAACTCTAAAGGCTAACCCACACAAGGTTCTAAACTCCCACACAGCGAAGCTGACTAACACTAGACAACTTATACAAACAGTAAGGATCTCTTCTATCAACTGTTCTACACCTCTAAAACAATCTAAGCACACAGCAACAAGGTTAAAAGTATATATGTTTTGTTCTTCAACTGGTGCGGTGAAGTGAGCTTCTGAATCCTTCAAAGGATCTTTGAGCTTGCTTCACTTCACAGAGGTTGAGTGACTGAAACTGATGGTGGACTTGAATGTTTGTAACTTGAAAGCTTGAGAGATTTTGTGTAAATGTTTCAGTAACTAGCTTCAGTGTTTCTCATCCTCTATTTATACTTGTATGAGAAGATATCCGTTGAAGGAGATATCTCTCTTTTGAATTCGAAGTACTTGATCAAAGACATGGCTCGCATTTAATGCGACTTGACTTTCTCTTTCGGAGCATTTAATGCGGCAGTTACAGCTAGCAGCTTTCTGCAGCGCGTTAGTCCACGTGGCATCTTTGTATTGGCTCTAGAGCATTCTTGGCCACATTGTCTAGGTTTGCTCTCTTCCTGTCTTTATTGTTCCATGCTTGTCTTGGTTTGGCCAGGAAGTTTGGTGGTGGTGGTGCTCCTTCTTCTAAGTCTCTACCGAGCACTGGATTCACCTTTGTGGGGATGATTGGTCCTTCGGTGATGACCGTCCATATTTCATCGTTCATAGCTGATAGATGTGCATGCATTCTTATCTTCCAATCGTCATATTCCTCTATGGAAATCATAGGTAACTTGTGATTAGAGGAATCCATGATATACTGTAAAAATGAGTTTTGGGATGCAGAGAAAACAGCGAGTGTAAGGCGGATCTGGGTAGGTGACCAGATAAGTTGGCTTTTAACCCAACTTGCTTTGATACCACTTGTTGGTCCCAAGTGGTGTCTGAGGTTCGGAGGGGGGTGAATGAACCTTGGTTGATTTTGCAAATCTTTTAAAAAACATTTCTGTTCTGCAAGTTACTCGAACTTGCAACACCAGACAATTACTGCTTACAGCACTAGGATACAATGTTGCACGCTGTAATTAGAGTTTATACGCAGCAGAATATTACGATTTATAACACAAGGATGGTTTTCTCAAATATGATCCTTTTAAAACGTTTTATGCTTGTGAGAGATATATATAAGAATATGAAATAAGCACAGATAAGAAAGCACTAAAACACTTATGGCTTATAGTGGTTCGAAGGTGGTGTAATCCTTCTACATCCACTCTACTGCTATCTCGAGCAGAAACTTCATTAAGCAAGATTGAATTACAGGGCCTTCCTAACAATCTATCAATTTTACAAAGCAACAACCTACTAGAATCCAACATACACACAGCAACTGCAAACTCTAAAGGCTAACCCACACAAGGTTCTAAACTCCCACACAGCGAAGCTGACTAACACTAGACAACTTATACAAACAGTAAGGATCTCTTCTATCAACTGTTCTACACCTCTAAAACAATCTAAGCACACAGCAACAAGGTTAAAAGTATATATGTTTTGTTCTTCAACTGGTGCGGTGAAGTGAGCTTCTGAATCCTTCAAAGGATCTTTGAGCTTGCTTCACTTCACAGAGGTTGAGTGACTGAAACTGATGGTGGACTTGAATGTTTGTAACTTGAAAGCTTGAGAGATTTTGTGTAAATGTTTCAGTAACTAGCTTCAGTGTTTCTCATCCTCTATTTATACTTGTATGAGAAGATATCCGTTGAAGGAGATATCTCTCTTTTGAATTCGAAGTACTTGATCAAAGACATGGCTCGCATTTAATGCGACTTGACTTTCTCTTTCGGAGCATTTAATGCGGCAGTTACAGCTAGCAGCTTTCTGCAGCGCGTTAGTCCACGTGGCATCTTTGTATTGGCTCTAGAGCATTCTTGGCCACATTGTCTAGGTTTGCTCTCTTCCTGTCTTTATTGTTCCATGCTTGTCTTGGTTTGGCCAGGAAGTTTGGTGGTGGTGGTGCTCCTTCTTCTAAGTCTCTACCGAGCACTGGATTCACCTTTGTGGGGATGATTGGTCCTTCGGTGATGACCGTCCATATTTCATCGTTCATAGCTGATAGATGTGCATGCATTCTTATCTTCCAATCGTCATATTCCTCTATGGAAATCATAGGTAACTTGTGATTAGAGGAATCCATGATATACTGTAAAATGAGTTTTGGGATGCAGAGAAAACAGCGAGTGTAAGGCGGATCTGGGTAGGTGACCAGATAAGTTGGCTTTTAACCCAACTTGCTTTGATACCACTTGTTGGTCCCAAGTGGTGTCTGAGGTTCGGAGGGGGGTGAATGAACCTTGGTTGATTTTGCAAATCTTTTAAAAAACATTTCTGTTCTGCAAGTTACTCGAACTTGCAACACCAGACAATTACTGCTTACAGCACTAGGATACAATGTTGCACGCTGTAATTAGAGTTTATACGCAGCAGAATATTACGATTTATAACACAAGGATGGTTTTCTCAAATATGATCCTTTTAAAACGTTTTATGCTTGTGAGAGATATATATAAGAATATGAAATAAGCACAGATAAGAAAGCACTAAAACACTTATGGCTTATAGTGGTTTCGAAGGTGGTGTAATCCTTCTACATCCACTCTACTGCTATCTCGAGCAGAAACTTCATTAAGCAAGATTGAATTACAGGGCCTTCCTAACAATCTATCAATTTTACAAAGCAACAACCTACTAGAATCCAACATACACACAGCAACTGCAAACTCTAAAGGCTAACCCACACAAGGTTCTAAACTCCCACACAGCGAAGCTGACTAACACTAGACAACTTATACAAACAGTAAGGATCTCTTCTATCAACTGTTCTACACCTCTAAAACAATCTAAGCACACAGCAACAAGGTTAAAAGTATATATGTTTTGTTCTTCAACTGGTGCGGTGAAGTGAGCTTCTGAATCCTTCAAAGGATCTTTGAGCTTGCTTCACTTCACAGAGGTTGAGTGACTGAAACTGATGGTGGACTTGAATGTTTGTAACTTGAAAGCTTGAGAGATTTTGTGTAAATGTTTCAGTAACTAGCTTCAGTGTTTCTCATCCTCTATTTATACTTGTATGAGAAGATATCCGTTGAAGGAGATATCTCTCTTTTGAATTCGAAGTACTTGATCAAAGACATGGCTCGCATTTAATGCGACTTGACTTTCTCTTTCGGAGCATTTAATGCGGTAGTTACAGCTAGCAGCTTTCTGCAGTGCGTTAGTCCACGTGGCATCTTTGTATTGGCTCTAGAGCATTCTTGGCCACATTGTCTAGGTTTGCTCTCTTCCTGTCTTTATTGTTCCATGCTTGTCTTGGTTTGGCCAGGAAGTTTGGTGGTGGTGGTGCTCCTTCTTCTAAGTCTCTACCGAGCACTTGATTCACCTTTGTGGGGATGATTGGTCCTTCGGTGATGACCGTCCATATTTCATCGTTCATAGCTGATAGATGTGCATGCATTCTTATCTTCCAATCGTCATATTCCTCTATGGAAATCATAGGTAACTTGTGATTAGAGGAATCCATGATATACTGTAAAAATGAGTTTTGGGATGCAGAGAAAACAGCGAGTGTAAGGCGGATCTGGGTAGGTGACCAGATAAGTTGGCTTTTAACCCAACTTGCTTTGATACCACTTGTTGGTCCCAAGTGGTGTCTGAGGTTCGGAGGGGGGTGAATGAACCTTGGTTGATTTTGCAAATCTTTTAAAAAACATTTCTGTTCTGCAAGTTACTCGAACTTGCAACACCAGACAATTACTGCTTACAGCACTAGGATACAATGTTGCACGCTGTAATTAGAGTTTATACGCAGCAGAATATTACGATTTATAACACAAGGATGGTTTTCTCAAATATGATCCTTTTAAAACGTTTTATGCTTGTGAGAGATATATATAAGAATATGAAATAAGCACAGATAAGAAAGCACTAAAACACTTATGGCTTATAGTGGTTTGAAGGTGGTGTAATCCTTCTACATCCACTCTACTGCTATCTCGAGCAGAAACTTCATTAAGCAAGATTGAATTACAGGGCCTTCCTAACAATCTATCAATTTTACAAAGCAACAACCTACTAGAATCCAACATACACACAGCAACTGCAAACTCTAAAGGCTAACCCACACAAGGTTCTAAACTCCCACACAGCGAAGCTGACTAACACTAGACAACTTATACAAACAGTAAGGATCTCTTCTATCAACTGTTCTACACCTCTAAAACAATCTAAGCACACAGCAACAAGGTTAAAAGTATATATGTTTTGTTCTTCAACTGGTGCGGTGAAGTGAGCTTCTGAATCCTTCAAAGGATCTTTGAGCTTGCTTCACTTCACAGAGGTTGAGTGACTGAAACTGATGGTGGACTTGAATGTTTGTAACTTGAAAGCTTGAGAGATTTTGTGTAAATGTTTCAGTAACTAGCTTCAGTGTTTCTCATCCTCTATTTATACTTGTATGAGAAGATATCCGTTGAAGGAGATATCTCTCTTTTGAATTCGAAGTACTTGATCAAAGACATGGCTCGCATTTAATGCGACTTGACTTTCTCTTTCGGAGCATTTAATGCGGCAGTTACAGCTAGCAGCTTTCTGCAGTGCGTTAGTCCACGTGGCATCTTTGTATTGGCTCTAGAGCATTCTTGGCCACATTGTCTAGGTTTGCTCTCTTCCTGTCTTTATTGTTCCATGCTTGTCTTGGTTTGGCCAGGAAGTTTGGTGGTGGTGGTGCTCCTTCTTCTAAGTCTCTACCGAGCACTTGATTCACCTTTGTGGGGATGATTGGTCCTTCGGTGATGACCGTCCATATTTCATCGTTCATAGCTGATAGATGTGCATGCATTCTTATCTTCCAATCGTCATATTCCTCTATGGAAATCATAGGTAACTTGTGATTAGAGGAATCCATGATATACTGTAAAAATGAGTTTTGGGATGCAGAGAAAACAGCGAGTGTAAGGCGGATCTGGGTAGGTGACCAGATAAGTTGGCTTTTAACCCAACTTGCTTTGATACCACTTGTTGGTCCCAAGTGGTGTCTGAGGTTCGGAGGGGGGTGAATGAACCTTGGTTGATTTTGCAAATCTTTTAAAAAACATTTCTGTTCTGCAAGTTACTCGAACTTGCAACACCAGACAATTACTGCTTACAGCACTAGGATACAATGTTGCACGCTGTAATTAGAGTTTATACGCATCAGAATATTACGATTTATAACACAAGGATGGTTTTCTCAAATATGATCCTTTTAAAACGTTTTATGCTTGTGAGAGATATATATAAGAATATGAAATAAGCACAGATAAGAAAGCACTAAAACACTTATGGCTTATAGTGGTTCGAAGGTGGTGTAATCCTTCTACATCCACTCTACTGCTATCTCGAGCAGAAACTTCATTAAGCAAGATTGAATTACAGGGCCTTCCTAATAATCTATCAATTTTACAAAGCAACGACCTACTAGAATCCAACATACACACAGCAACTGCAAACTCTAAAGGCTAACCCACACAAGGTTCTAAACTCCCACACAGCGAAGCTGACTAACACTAGACAACTTATACAAACAGTAAGGATCTCTTCTATCAATTGTTCTACACCTCTAAAACAATCTAAGCACACAGCAACAAGGTTAAAAGTATATATGTTTTGTTCTTCAACTGGTGCGGTGAAGTGAGCTTCTGAATCCTTCAAAGGATCTTTGAGCTTGCTTCACTTCACAGAGGTTGAGTGACTGAAACTGATGGTGGACTTGAATGTTTGTAACTTGAAAGCTTGAGAGATTTTGTGTAAATGTTTCAGTAACTAGCTTCAGTGTTTCTCATCCTCTATTTATACTTGTATGAGAAGATATCCGTTGAAGGAGATATCTCTCTTTTGAATTCGAAGTACTTGATCAAAGACATGGCTCGCATTTAATGCGACTTGACTTTCGCTTTCGGAGCATTTAATGCGGCAGTTACAGCTAGCAGCTTTCTGCAGCGCGTTAGTCCACGTGGCATCTTTGTATTGGCTCTAGAGCATTCTTGGCCACATTGTCTAGGTTTGCTCTCTTCCTGTCTTTATTGTTCCATGCTTGTCTTGGTTTGGCCAGGAAGTTTGGTGGTGGTGGTGCTCCTTCTTCTAAGTCTCTACCGAGCACTGGATTCACCTTTGTGGGGATGATTGGTCCTTCGGTGATGACCGTCCATATTTCATCGTTCATAGCTGATAGATGTGCATGCATTCTTATCTTCCAATCGTCATATTCCTCTATGGAAAACATAGGTAACTTGTGATTAGAGGAATCCATGATATACTGTAAAAATGAGTTTTGGGATGCAGAGAAAACAGCGAGTGTAAGGCGGATCTGGGTAGGTGACCAGATAAGTTGGCTTTTAACCCAACTTGCTTTGATACCACTTGTTGGTCCCAAGTGGTGTCTGAGGTTCGGAGGGGGGTGAATGAACCTTGGTTGATTTTGCAAATCTTTTAAAAAACATTTCTGTTCTGCAAGTTACTCGAACTTGCAACACCAGACAATTACTGCTTACAGCACTAGGATACAATGTTGCACGCTGTAATTAGAGTTTATACGCAGCAGAATATTACGATTTATAACACAAGGATGGTTTTCTCAAATATGATCCTTTTAAAACGTTTTATGCTTGTGAGAGATATATATAAGAATATGAAATAAGCACAGATAAGAAAGCACTAAAACACTTATGGCTTATAGTGGTTCGAAGGTGGTGTAATCCTTCTACATCCACTCTACTGCTATCTCGAGCAGAAACTTCATTAAGCAAGATTGAATTACAGGGCCTTCCTAACAATCTATCAATTTTACAAAGCAATAACCTACTAGAATCCAACATACACACAGCAACTGCAAACTCTAAAGGCTAACCCACACAAGGTTCTAAACTCCCACACAGCGAAGCTGACTAACACTAGACAACTTATACAAACAGTAAGGATCTCTTCTATCAACTGTTCTACACCTCTAAAACAATCTAAGCACACAGCAACAAGGTTAAAAGTATATATGTTTTGTTCTTCAACTGGTGCGGTGAAGTGAGCTTCTGAATCCTTCAAAGGATCTTTGAGCTTGCTTCATTTCACAGAGGTTGAGTGACTGAAACTGATGGTATCCTTGAATGTTCGTAACTTCAAAGCTTGAGAGATTTTACGCAAATGTTTCAGTAACCAACTTCAGTGTTTCTCATCCTCTATTTATACTTGTATGAGAAGATATCCGTTGAAAGAGACATCTCTCTTTTGAATTCGAAGTACTTGATCAAAGGCATTGTCACGACCTAAAATTTTATAACACTTTTGAAATATAAAACTCTGAAAAAATGTGACAAAAAATTTTTTTTTCTCCAAGCTAACAAATAACAAAATAACAAAAACAACATATCATCAGCAACACCTCATCTATACCAGAGCATAAACCAATATCCTACACCAAACTGTCATCAGAGTTCTTTTAAACCAAACATATAACATTATGGCGCAACGATTATAAACATATCCCAAAAGTTTGAACAAAACCAATATGGTCAAAAGCAAAATAAGCCCAAGTTTTAGCCCCGCAGGTCGTCATCCATGTACACCATCCCAAAACACCGTTGGAGCGCCAAAACATGCTAGCAATTCCCAAAAGCTCATCAAACGTTGTCATGCTCACCTACAATGCATAAACTAGGTGAGCTAAAGCTCAGTAAACAGAAATCATGCATGCACTGTCATACAAATGGCTGTAAGGACTTTAAGAATAACGTGAATGCATGGCTTTGATATCTTTTACTATGTTGGGCCCTTGACCCGTCTACAGTACATCGGAAAGGAGCTAGCTCAATAATCTCTGTACTTTACTTTGCTTTGCTTTAAAGTCATGTTTATAGCCCAATATCTTCGAACCATAACCACGGCTCGTATGCCACACAGGCACACTTTTACTTTGCTTTAAAGTCATGTTTATGGCCCAATATCTTCGAACCATAACCACGGCTCGCATGCCACACAGGCACACTTTTACTTTTAAGCCATATCCATGTCTCGCATGTCACCGGCCTCGATGTACTAGTAGCGGTCAACTTTGCTTTAACTTTGTTTCTTTGTATGATTATGATGTGCATACAGACTCATCATGTCTTCTATGCATACACCTATCTATGCTCATGAATGATATGTACAAAATTCAATGCTCACGTATCATCTTTAATTACACATAAAAACTAATCACCAATTTCAAGAAACACAAATTCACTATTATCATATAATGCAAGTAAACACATAAAATACTATGTTTATGCATTGTAGTTGCAAATGAATTTCTACTTACCTTGTCTTGTAAAATGGTTATTCTCAACTTCTCGTCTCTTTTGTGTCAATACCACTAAACAAAAATAATATATAAATTGTTATATCAAATCAATGACAATTATATGAAACTAGAGTAACTTCTAATAACCTAAAACATCTTTTATTTGGATTTAATAATATTAATTTTAGTTATTATAATGATTATAACATAAAGAATATTAAATAAAATTAAATCTATAAACTAGTTTTTTCACCTCAATTTCAACTCAAAATCAGTCTATATTTAAAAATTTATCAAATATTATAGACTTCATAAAATAATTTCATATTTTTACAGAATTTAAATAACATATGGAAGTATAACATATAAAAATATCAACTAAAACTAAGCTTTACGTAATTAGTTATGAATTTTCGAAGTTTGCTGAAAACAGGGTACTTTATAAGGTGAAACATGTTTTCTTGTAAAAATTCTCATAAATTGTACAAGGCTTCAAAATTTATAAGGTAAATTTCTACATCTCTATCAGAACTGGTACAAAAACATAGTCAAATATGGCATATATATATGGTTGAAATAATTAGTTATGATATTTAGAATAAGACCGAAAACAGGACATGACCAACACAGAAAACCAACTATATTGTAAAATTCGGCATAAATCGTACAAAACTCTAAAAATTTCATACTAAATTTCTGTACGTACCTAAGAAATGGTTCTAAAACATAGTAAAAGAGCATATATAAATTCGAAGTATACAGTTCAGAAACATAATTAGATTCGGACTCAAAAACAAGACAAAAACTGTCTCCGAACAGCTTATCTTAGAAAAATCATATAAAATCGATTTTAACTCCAAATCTTCTGAAATTTGACACACATATTCTACACTTCATATAATAGATTATGTTAAAAGGTTTTAGCTTAAATCAATTCCTACATCACCCAGAATATTTCGGAACAGAGATGCAGAATATGAAACAGAGGAAATCTATCACTGAACAGGGCTATGTTTGAAAAATCATAATAAATCGAATTTATGTCCAAATATTATGAAATTTAACAGATATATTCTTCACTTCATATATTAAAACTTGGCCAAAGGGTTTAGTCAAAATAAATTCCTATAAACCTACGAATGTTTCAGAACTTACTTGCAGTTTTCCATCTTATAACACATGCATACACTATTTTGCATATTCAAGTAAATGAAATACATAAAATTCTACACCTAATGCCAAAGAACATCTTTGGATCTTCTAAAATATATGCAATAAGTAAGAAAACATCAAACTTCAAAGAAGAAATTAAAAGATTTAAGCCAAAGTACCTTCAAAATCAAAAACAAGAGGTGTGTTCTTCCTTTTCTTTTGAAATTGTGTTCTTTCTTCTTCTTGCTAACATCCCATACGTTTCTTTTTTTCTTTTCTTTGATTCATCGTATCATATTATATATTAAAGGGTGTAGCTCATGATATAGGAGGTGACTTTTAGGTATTAGGATGTAGGAGAAGGTTCTTTCATAGATTAATAAGGCTTGCTAATTCAAGTTGCATAAATATCTTCATTTCCTTTTCCTTTCATTCTTTGTTTTTTTTTTTATATAATATATATATGTACAATACCTATTTTATTATTTCTTCTATATATTCTTTAATATATAAATTTGGGGCTTTCAATTACTAATTATAAGCAAATAAGATTTTTTTATAAACTAGATAACTATGTAAATAAAACGAACACATTATATAAACTCAAATATCACAAAATAAACAACATGCAATAATTCATAAAATGCATGGATGCATGAACTATATTGGTCAATAGGTAATGAGGGGCTCGGGTCTCACAGGCATGGCTCGCATTTAATGCGACTTGACTTTCTCTTTCGGAGCATTTAATGCGGCAGTTGCAGCTAGCAGCTTTCTGCAGCGCGTTAGTCCACGTGGCATCTTTGTATTGGCTCCGTGTCTGCAACTTTGATCTTCTCTAGAACGGTTCTATTTATTCTTGCTTGGATCTTTGTTCCTCGTACTGCATTTATCCTTCCTTTTGGATTGCAGGATACTTCTTTGTTTGTGATAAGCGTTGTTTGACTGTTATGAGCAGTAAGCTTTGTGCTGTATCCTAGGTCTTCTTGCAGCTGATACTTCCTTGCAGTGCTGCTGTAACTGAGACCTACTCGCAGTAGCTTTGGGCAGTACTGCTGTAACATTTTCTTGCAGTACTCTTGTATCATTTTCTTGCAGCGATGCTGTACACCGTTTTTTCTTACTTTGTTGCTGTGTTGTAACTACTTTCTTGCAGCGATGCTGTATCTGCTCTCTTGCAGCAGCATCTTTCCGATATGCTCGATGCAGCTAAGTAACTTATGAAAACCTCCATCTTTGAGCACTTATATCTAGACTCAAAACTAGTCTATGTTTTCACTTAAACATTGTGAAAAATGGGGTACTCAATACTTCCTATTATATATTTATTTTGTCTCATCAAAATCTAAACATTGAAATCCCAACAAAAAGTTATCTCATAAATGCAAGGATCCAGGTATGTTCACTATCCCTTGTAAGGTTGGTAATGTTCGAGTTGAAAGAGCAATGTTAGATCTAGGTGTTTCAATAAATGTCATGTCATTATCTGTTTATTCATCTTTAAATGTTGGACCTCTGAAGGATACTGGTGTGATAATTCAACTTGCTGATAGATCAAATGTTTATCCTGAGGGTGTATTGGAAGATGTTTTAGTGCAAGTAAATGAATTGATTTTTCCTGCTGACTTTTATGTGCTAAACATGGATGGAGAAGAATCATCTCATTCTTTGATTTTGTTAGGAAGACCTTTTTTAAAAACATCTAAGATAAAAATTGATGTGTATGATGGTTCACTCACAATGGAATTCGATTATGAGATCATTAAATTCAATATTTATGAAGCCATGAGATATCCAAGTGATGTATCTTCTGTTTTTGTTGTTGATATCATAGAACCCCTGACATATAAAATCTTTAACTTGCATGATGATGATACATTGAAAGTAGCACTTAGTCAGAGTTTCACTGTTGAAAAATCAAAAGAAGTCATGAAAAAGTTTGAGCCACATTCTGAGTTGCAAGAAACAATTTATGAGTTGGAATCATTGCCATCTATGAAGCATAACATTTCTTATGTTGAGCTGCCTATTTCTCACACTAAACTTCTTCCATCTCTTGTGTAGGAACCGAAATTAGAGTTGAAGCATCTTCTTGAACACTTAAAATATGTCTTCTTAGGAGAAAACGAGAGTCTCCCAGTCATAATTTTTAGTAAACTCTCACCTTTAGAAGAAGATAAGTAGGTTTGAGTTTTAAAAGAGTTCAAAGAGGCAATTGGATGGACTATTGCTGATATCAAAGAATTAAGTTCTCATTTGTGCATGAATAGAATACTATTGGAAGAAGGATCTAAGCCTACTCGGGAAGCTCAACGTCATTTGAATCCATCTATGATGGAAGTTATGAAGGTAAAAATTTTAAAACTTCTTGATGCAGGTATGATCTATGCAATTTTGGATAGCAAATGGGTAAGTCCAGTTCAAGTTGTTCTAAAGAAAACAGGTGTAACAGTTAAAGAGAACTCTGATGGTGAATTGGTAGCGACTCGAATTCAAAATGGTTGGCGGGTCTGCATAGACTATAAGAAATTAAATGCATCAACTCGGAAAGACCATTTTCCCTTTCTATTTATAGACCAAATGATTGAACGATTAGCTGGCCATACTCATTATTGTTGTCTTGATGGTTATTTAGGTTTTCATTAGATTCCAGTTGCACCTGAGGATCAAGAGAAAACTACATTCACATGCCCATTTGGTACTTTTGCTTACAGACGTATGTCATTTAGACTTTGCAATGTTCCTGCCACATTTCAAAGGTGTATAGTTAGTATATTTTCTGATTATGTCATCATAGAGGTATTTATGGATGATTTTACTGGCTATGGTGATTCATTTAATTCTTGTCTTACTAACCTTACAAAATTCCTTAAACGATGCATAGAAAAGAACATTATCTTGAATTATGAAAAATGCCATTTTATGGTTGTCAAGGCATTATCTTGGGTCATGTTGTTTCTGCTAAGGGAATTGAAGTTGATAAAGCTAAGATAGATGTTATTAAGTCTTTGTCTTACCCTATAAGTGTATGGGAAATTCATTCTTTTCTTGGACATGCATGTTTCTATCATCGTTTTATCAAGGATTTTTCAAAGATCGATCATCCCCTTTCGAGGTTACTCCAAAAAGATGTGGTATTTGAATTCGATGAGGCATGCAAGAATGCATTTGATAAGCTAAAGGAGAAGTTGACATCAGCACCTATCATCCAACCACCAAATTGGAATCTTTCATTTGAGATTATGTGTGATGCGAGCAATTATACAGTTGGTGATGTTCTTGAACAAAGGGTTGATAAAGCTCCACATTTCATTTACTATGCTTCGAGGACACTTGATAGTGCACAGAGCAACTACTCTACTACGGAAAAAGAACTTTTAGCAATTATTTTTGCTTTAGAGAAATTTCGTTCTTATTTACTTGGTGCTAAAATAATTGTTTATTCTGATCATGCAGCACTCAAGTATTTGCTCACAAAGAAAGAGTCGAAGCCTAGACTTATCAGATGGATTCTCTTGTTATAAGAATTTAATTTGGAGATATGTGATAGAAAGGGCTCTAAAAATTTAGTTACCGATCATCTTAGCCAGATAGTTACAAGTGAAAGTGCGTCACCCCTCAAAGATGAATTTCCAGATGAGTATCTCTTTTCAGTTCATACATCAAGTCCTTGGTATGCTGATATTGCTAATTATTTGGTTACTAGAATATTACCAAGTACCTTGTCTAGAGCTCAACGAGATAAAATTAAAAGTGATGCTAAATATTATGCTTGGGATGAGCCTTATTTGTGGATATTGTTCTGATCAAGTTATTCGGAGGTGTGTGCCCCAACATGAAACACATTCTATCTTACAGTTTTGTCATTTATATGTATGCGGGGGGCATTTTAGTCCAAAATGAACAGCTCGTTAGGTATTAGATTGTGGATTGTTTTGGCCCACTATTTTTCATGATTCATACATGTTTTGCAAAGCTTGTGAATAATGTCAGAAAATTGGAAGTCAAGGACGTCGAGAACAAATGCCCCTTAACCTCATTCTTGTTTGTGAGATATTTGATATTTGGGGAATTGATTTTATGGGTCCTTTTCCAGCATCTTTTGGCAATGTATATATACTTCTTAGTGTAGATTACGTTTTGAAATGGGTGGAGGCTAAGGCCACCCGGACTAACGATGCTAAGGTTGTGGTAGATTTTGTCAAAGCTCAAATTTTTGCTAGGTATGGAGCACCAAGAGCTATTATCAGTGATTGTGGAACTCATTTCTATAATAGAGTGTTTAAAGTTTTAATGAAGAAATATGGTGTCACACATCGAGTTTCTACTACTTATCATCCACAAACGAGCCGGCAAGCTGAAATGTCCAATAGGGAGATCAAGTCCATACTTGAGAAAACTGTCAATCCAAACAGGAAAGATTGGAGTGTTCAACTTGATGGTGCTCTTTAGGCTTATCGAATGGCCTATAAGACTCCTATAGATATGTCTCCTTATCGTTTGGTATTCGAAAAATCTTATCATTTACCTGTAGAGCTCGAACATCGTGCTTTTTGGGCTATCAAGCAATGCAATATGAGAATGGATGAAGCGGGAGAGTCAAGAAAGTTACAACTGCAAGAGTTAGATGAAATTCGCCATGAAGCTTATGAAAGCTCAAGGATTTATAAGGAGAAAACTAAGGTCTTTCATGATCATATGATATCCAGGAAAGAATTTTACATTGGTCGAAAAGTTTTACTCTATCATTCAAAGTTGAAGTTATTTTTTGGAAAATTACGTTCTAGATGGTTAGGTCCTTTTGTTGTCACTGAAGTATTTTCTCATGGTGCAGTTGCAATAGAAAGGCAGGAAACGGGTAAGATTTTCAAGGTTAATGGTCATCGTTTGAAACCTTTTTACGAAGGTTTTCAAGTGCAAAATGTTGATAATCGTACTTTGGATTATCCATCTTACCATGATTAAATGCCAGGAATGTCTAGCCAAAGATGTAAAAGAAAGATGCTCTTGGGAGGCAACCCATTTCCTTGTTATTTAGTTTATATACAATGTGTCTATGTTTATTTTTCTTTAGTTATCTTAGTTTCATGTTTTCCGTATCTACGGATGTTCCCTTGTTGGACGTAGACACGCTTTATGGTGTGTTATTTGTGAAAGAAGTTGGAAGATAAGATGTGCCCACACCTTAATCAAAATGTGTTGTCATTTTCAAAAGAAGGGAGTTTTAAATAAATAAATAAAATATTAAAAAAATTAAAAAATTCAAAAAAAAATCACCAAAACAGATAACCCTGTCGTAGCATCACAATTTTCCCAATTTCTTTGTTTTACATTTCTTCAAAGTTCTTCAAAGCTTTCCCAAGCTTGTCACCATCATCACAGCTTCTCGTTTTCAATCATTTCCTTATACTTAACTACCCTTATTTTGTATTTTCCCCAATTTCTAAACCCTAGAATTTGGCTTTCTAATGGGCAGATCTACGGGAAATAGAAAAGCTCCATTAAGTGTTTCACCTACAGATTTAAATGAATCCACTTCCGACATACAAGTTCCAATGTGGATACGAGCACGTATTGGCAAGGCTTTGCATATTCTTCCACCTTTCGAAATTGATATTAATGGCCATCTCACTTTCACAAAGAAGGAGGACAAGGAAAGGTACAAAGATATATGCTGGCGTAAAGTCATTCCTTCAAAACAAAGGTTAATCTTAGATATTGGTTGGCTTCTTAGTTTACTCAAGCCCTGAACACTAAATGAAATTTGATTTTGGGATCTCTTATTACTCAATTGGCTGTGAACTTGAACTTAATTGATCCCACTGATAATGACCTTCATGTGGCTTAAAACATGCTTTCTTTGGATTTATATTGTTTGGAGATGATGTGTTTGATTGAGAAAGTAGGTGGTGAATTTCGATTTCGTGCACTAGGTCCTGTAGAGGTTCGAACAAAACAAGATGCACAGAGCTCTCAATCTCGATCTCATCATTTGATTGAAGATCATGGAAATAAGCCCTCTCTAGAAGAAGTCTCATTTGAAGATTATTGCAAGGAACAATTTGGCTTTCTTCGAGAACAATTGCAGCGAATTGAACTTAATCAGATGGCATACTTCCAATAGCAAGATTTCGATCCACCGTTTCCACCTCCTCAATAATAGATGCTACCCCGTTCTATGATGCTCTACCTTTTTAGGGACATTCTCTAATTCCTTATCTTACTTTGAGCATCTAGTTTATTTACATTGGGGACAATGTTGTGAATAGGTGTGGGGAGGAAGAACTTATGTCATGTGCCATGTTTTTGCTTCATGATATATTTGTGGATTACATTCTTAATTCTAGCATGTTAGGTTGCTTCATTTGTTCATCTTGTGAGTTTTCATTTTTCGATGTTTAATTCTTGTTCGTGATTATCATCGTCTGAATTCTGATGCTTCTAATGCTCACAGTTGTTGTTGGTATTCTCATTTAGCTGCATTGTGATTGATTGTTGTCAATAATTGGAAAAAGTGTGCATAAATCTGACTCAAATTTACCTTCTTTTGTGAGATTTGAGCCGATGAGCATTCACTATATTATATGCTCAAGTTCTTTGTTGTATGGTTGTCATGCACGGTTGATCTTTCTAAAACTTGCATTGTTATACATGTCTTTGTTGAACCTCTTTGGTGGATTGAATGTGCAAAAATCAAATAAGGATGTTGGCCCTCTTTCTCTGTCTCTAAACCCACTTTTAACATGAACTCCTAAATCACCAACTTTGAGCCTTAACCTTTTCTTTCAAATTAATCATATTACAAGCTTCATCACCCTTTTATTGATTTATCCATATTTTGAACCCTAGGTTAAAGTAATTAATTCATGATCACACCAAGCCTCATTTTATGTGTAGAGAGATTTCATGTTATTTGTAAATATTAGTTGTTACATTCTCAATTCAGACATTCTGAAAAAAAAAATAGAAAAGAAAATAGAAAAGTGAAAAAAAGAAAAAAAAATAGTTTCGAGTTTTTGTATATATTTGTGCCAGAAGTTCTTGAGGCAATCTTTAGATCCTTAATGATATATTTGAGCTTGGTGTGGTGAATTTTGATCATGATTACTTAAATTTAAGCCCCTAAATTCCCTCTTATCATACTTTGACCTCAAGCCTTATAAAACATTTGTCCCTCTAACTCCTTGGATTTTGCGTATTTTGATTCATTCATTGTTGGGAAGGATGTGATATATTTACAAGCTTATGGAATGATCTTTTTATGTTTTGACATGAGAGTTCATTGATATAATTTTTGCAACCTAAACACTTTTGAGTGTAAAGAGTGAATCCATTGTGAGGGAGTCGGATTTGGTGCATTCTAATTTCAATTTGTTGATGTAATTGACCATTTTTGTTGTTGAAGGAGAATGTTATGAATTCCTATTTTCTAAAAATAAAATTTTGAGCAACAGAAAAGGAGGAAAGATGATAACATGATGTCATTGACTTGAGTTGAACTATATACTTGAGGACAAGCATTGTTTAGGTATGGGGAATTTGATAAGATACATATTTCATATTTTATATGTTATATTTCCTCATATTCTTTATTGAAAACATATGTTTAACTCTTGTATTTAGACTAAAAATGATATTTGTAGGATAATTGGATGATTTGGGCAACTTGGATATCAACTTAGATGATTTTGAGGATTACAAGAATTTTCCATGAAGTTGGCACTTACAGAAGATGTTTTGGTATAAGGCGTGGGCACGCCTTACCTGAAGATGACCAGTTGCGAGAATTTCAAAAGTGGCGCTCCACTTTTCTCTCTCCCAAAGATTTCAAATCAATTTGAATTTCTTAGGACTCTTATTAGGTAGTTATGGAGAAGTATATCTGGATAGACATGTTTTAATGAGAGATAACTGTAATTTGTTAGATAACATAGAACGTACGTAGTTTTCTCTGGGGATGATTTTTATTTTACTTTCTACAAGAATTTCTGCAATCTCCATGGGAGTCTAAAATTTCTCTTTTCAATTAAAGGATAATTAAGGATTTGATTCTTCCGTATTTGTGAGATCTAACTTGTTTTATTCATTCTTTAATTATTCGTTATTCATATATCTTCTGTGCTTGTTGAAATTATTGTTTGGTTAACTGCATGATAGGATCCATTATTCAATTAACTAGATAATATTTTACCAATTAGAACATCAAATCCGTAATTGTTTATTTGTTTTAGTGATTGTGACAAATGACATGGTTGATTACATAGAAGGTTGTCAATTTATGTTGTGGAGATATATGATCTAATTTAAATGAACCTACATTTGTGTTTGTTGATTAGGATTGGTAGTCTCTTTAAATCTTAATGTTGTTAATGAATTAAATTCTAAGATCGTATCTAGAATTGTTCATTGGTAAGAGAAATAATCAGAGATTGTATCTTGATTATCAAACAAGTAAAGAGAGATAGGTTGTTAGGTCGTACCAACAGCCATAACCAATCTAAAGTTGAATGTAAAGAACCTATCATTGCATCTGTGATCGGATACACGAATCATATCTAAAATTGACCTTTAATTGGATTCTTTATCAAGTTTGATTAATATATTTCAATATTGCTCTTGTTAGTTGATTTAGTTTAATAACAAATCTCAACCCCCTCTCCAATCGTAATTAATTTAATTAATTTTCATTTATCTTGCAAAAGAATACATCTCACCAATCCCTGAGAATTTGACCTTGCTCGCCACTATCGCAAATTTCTAACTTAGAGCAAGTATTTGTATTTGTTGGTTTCGACACCCATCAAATTTTTGGCACCATTGCCAAGACTTTGGATGCTTTTGGGTATAAACCCGCAAGATGTTCGAGAATGGTTTGACTTCGGAGCAATAGCTTTGGTGTTTACCACCGCACTTAGTTTTCCAAAAATTTCAAAATTACCGAAGTAGATAGCTACCGTCGTGCATGATTCATGGCAAAACAACCCACACTTGGGTCGAGGTGATATTTTGAAATTAAAAATAATTTCAGCAGCTCCAGAAATCACAGGTGAAGGATGCCATCCGACTTTTCAATTTCTAAAGCTTCAAAGATCAGATATGGTGACACTCAATAAAGCAAAAGCTCCACCATCAAATAGTCCATTAGTGGTCGCCCTCACCGAAGATGATTATCAATAAGGCGAGCCTGGGGACTTTGGGTTTGTCTTACGAAGATAGACAAGGTTAAATACCCATTCAAGATATTTCAAAACTCTGTCAATTGATCTTTCCTGTTAAACTCTATGACAGGAAACACGATCAGATTCGTTGAAAACCTCTTCGAAAATAAGAAGTTGATCTGGGAAAATAAGTTTCCGACTACAAAACAAACAAGAAAAAAGGTATGCAATATGGTGCATATAGGAAGATGGGAAGAACGCATTTGTTCTTACTGTCAGATACAGGAGAAATCCTTGTTCGAACAAAGTTTCAAGGTCAAGACGGACAAGCCCGATCACCCAAAAAGGAAGGGAAATAAAGGGTTTCTAGATTCTAAAAACCAAAAATGTAAAAAAAGCGAGTTTAATTGGACTCGATAATTTACAAGTATAATGTATTCTACAAATGTAATAGTATAGGAATACATTGTATTTTATCTTGGGTATGCTTAGAAAACTTATAAGAGATCTTTTTTGACTCCACCAAACACATGACACTACTACCAGACAAGAAGTAGTGGATGGTCCCGCCATCGATAAAGAATCAATCGCCAACAATAAAGACAACCATGATGGGTGAAAGAAAGAGACGTTCCACCAACAAAGTTAGTGGAAAAACATCAAATGACAATCCAAAGTGAGTGAATTATTACTCGACTCACATGGTGCTTTGCAAGCTGGCAAAGGAGAGGATTGAAATCCGTATTTCAAGTCTGAATTCTTGGCTATATAAGGAGGCACTCATCCTTAAAGAAGATCATCGAATCTTACTCTTCTCTCATTCATAAGATAGAAAATCTTCTCTCTACAAGTGTAATAGTTTAGATTTAAGCTTTTCTTTCTTTCTGTTGCTACTGTCTCGCACGGTTGCCCTTATGGGCCTTGAGTTGACTACGTTTTCTTAGTAATCCGATCGATCATAGGAGAATTTCAATATTGTAATATAAGTTCAGTTTATTTTTTCAATAAAAAAAGGTTTTTTTACTTCAACACTTCGTTTCATTTATATTTTTGAGTGTAAAGTTCATTCAGTAGTGAGTCTCCCCAAAAAACTTTGTGTTAGGCAATTGGCCATTGTGAAGGGGTGTGTACGGGTTCTCAAATTAGAACCATAGACTGCGGGCAAATCGTTGGATTAGTGATCCGTAAAACCTAAATCGAAAAAACCGAAAAGAGAGATTTTGAGACAAAGACGAGGTATGAAATTTTACTCAGTTTTATTTATATTACGGAAGCATGTTGCTCAGTTTTATTTATGTTTACAGAAGCATGTTGGACCTGATTATCGATCAAAATATGTGAATACCGGATTTAAATGAATACAAATTGTAAAAATGAAAAATGATTATTGGCAAGCTTTTTTTTTTTTTTTTAATTTTAAGAAAAAAAGATAAAAATGATATTAATATAAAAGGATGGTCCACTATTCATAAATTGGGGTATTTTAGAAATTCAAGGGATGTGAATACTGCTAATCTAATATAATATATGGACACACAACTTAATTAAAACAAGGTAGTGGACCCCACTCCATCACATTCTGAAATTAACGTGCCAATTTCCTGTAACGAACCCAAGGAATCCGTTATATCTTTCATGGAGACCCACAGCCCCACCCCTACCACCCCATCCCATCCCATCCCCTGCTCTCTTCCTCTGCAAATTTGATAATCGCTTCCTTTTTTCAATCGAATCTTCTGGAATCTCCCAGACTTGCTTGCTCGCTAAGTTAGAGTTGTGTTCTGTCGTTTCACTTCTATACCACCATTGATAGCTCACTCCAAATCATTTGCTCAACCTTCATAACCTTTTTGCTTCAGCTACTCTACTCTCCAATCCAAAGCAGAGTTTCGCATTTTCGAAGATCATGAGCGGTGACAGAAGCTACAATGACTATCGCAGCCTGGGTAGAAGCGGCGGGAATCAAGGTGGTGGAAGAGACCGACCTTCAGCGCAGTCAAACCAACCGGCAGTGCCTCCTGCTGCGTCTAGATACATGCCGACGCAGATACAATCACCCCAGAAGCTTCAGAACGTGAGCGTGGGACCTGCTAATGAAAGAGGAGACCCAACGGCTGCTTCTTCTTCTACTCCACCTGCTCAGCTTCTTAAACCATCTGCTGGTATGGGCGGTTATATATATATATATATATTTTTTTTTTTTTTTTTTTTTTTTTTTTTTTTTGGGTATATGTTAGAGCAGTTAGTTTAAATAACTTCTCTATGAAAATCTAGTCAATATTTTCACTCTGAATTTTTTATTATACAATTGTTATTATTATTATTAACGTCTATGTGTATTGCATGTGTTGGGGAATGGTTAAAAGCGGAGGGAATGACTAATCCCTTGATATGAGAGTAAGGATTTATTCGAAATGATCATTTCTCAACAAAAACTCATAACAATAATGAAAGTTCGAATGATTTGAATGATTTGTTAGAGCAATAGTGTAAATAATTTGTGCATGAAAATCTATCAATATTTTCTCTCTGCATTTTTTGCTTGGTTGCTGTGGTTTTCGTTTGAAGAAATCTCTCTCCATATTTTTTGTATTAAACATATAAGCTTCATAAGCCTCTATCATCTCCATCAGTTACCAAAGAAGGCCAGATTCAGCCTATCAAGAGGCCTGATGGAGGTGGAACGCACTCTATAAAGCTGATTAAACTTCTTGTCAATCATTTCCGCATTGATTTTGACGATAAGGGAATCATTTATCACTACGATGTTAATGTGTCGCATCCAAATGGTGGTGGCATTGTGAATAGGAAATCCGATAATCGTTTCATCATGTACAAGATGCCATTCCAGGATGTGGATTTCCTGGACGAATGGCGATTGAAGTTTGCTTATGATGCTGAAAATAGCATTTTCAGTACCTTTATGCTTCCGGAAAATGAGTGTATAATGGCGACTGTTTATAAGGGTGAAGATGTGAGAAAGGGTTCGTATAAGGTGACAATCAAATTTGTGAATAAATTGGAGCTATCGAAGCTCAATGATTACTTAGGAGGGACACTCCCTTACATTCCCCGCGATATACTGCAAGGGATGGATTTAGTGATGAAAGAGAATCCTACAAGCAAGAGGATGGTTGTTGGCAGGAGCTTTTACTCTTCCAGAAATGGTATTGACCTCCGTGGTGGACTTGCAGAGTACAAAGGCTTTAACCAGAGCTTGAAGGCTACAGAACAGGGCTATGCTTTGTGCTTGGACTACTCGGTTTTATCTTTTCATAAACCTCTGTCAGTGTTGGAGTTTTTGAAGGAACATATTCAAGGATTTAGAGGTGCGAATGATGTCAAGAGATTCAGAAGTGAAGTTGAGAAAGCTCTCAAGGGGTTGAAGGTCAAAGTCAATCACCGTCCCACAAAGCAGAAGTATACCATTGCAGAGTTATCTCTAGAGGACGCACGTGATAGTTACTTTGAACTTGTCCATCAAGAAGGCAATAAGCCTCCTGAAAACACTAGCCTGCTTCAGTACTTTAAGGATAAGTGGGGGAAAGATGTCATGTACAAGAATATTCCTTGCTTGGAGCTTGGGAGAAAACAACGATCAAACAAAGTGCCTATGGAGTTTTGTGATTTGGTTGAAGGGCAGAGGTATGCAAAGGAGGATCTTGACAAGAATACTGCTTCGTCCTCGAAAGGATTAACACTGGCCAAGCCTTGGGATAGATGGAAAACGATATCTGAAATGGTGCGAGCTGAGGATGGGCCTTATGGGTATGTCATTTTAATCATGTTACATGTCTTCCATGTGCTTTTATGTGCTTGCCGAATCCATGGTTCCATGTGATGTTTAAATGTTATTGTGAACATAAAGCACCATATTGATGGAAATTCTTGATTGATAGCTTCATTACTGTTTTAGAAGTCTATGAAGTATTTAATACTCTCTACTTGCTTGTTCAAGGGATATTGCAAGGAACTTTGAAATCAAACTTGATGTGAACATGACACAGTTGGCTGGTCGTGTTATTGGTCCTCCTGAGTTGAGAGTAGGAGCTTCTCATTACGTAAAAGTGGATGCAAAGAAATGCCAATGGAATCTCGTTGAGAAAACATTTGTGGATGGCAAATCTATGGACCGTTGGGCCTTGATAGACTTCACCGATGGTGATCGTTGTCAGCTACATGGGGATGCATTTGTCAACAATTTGATGAATAGGTGCCGGAATCTGGGTATGCAAATGGCACAGCCTCTTGTCTATCGTCAGACTCGAATGATTGAATTCTCTTCCATGAGCAGGCTAGAGAATCTTCTCCAAAAAGTGGTGGAGGAATCGAGCAAAAGAAGTAAAGAAAAGCTCCAAATGATTGTCTGTGTGATGACCAGGAAGGATCCTGGATACAAGACCCTCAAGTGGGTTTCTGAGACTAAGATTGGTGTGGTGACCCAATGCTGTTTGGCCTCTTCTGCCAACAAGGGGCAAGATCAATATTTTTCCAATCTCTGTCTCAAGATCAATGCCAAGCTTGGGGGCAACAACTTTGAACTAAGCGGCAAGTTGTTGAACTTTGAGGCTGATGAACATGTGATGTTCATAGGTGCTGATGTTAATCACCCTGCACCTATGAACAAATCATGCCCGTCTATAGCTGCTGTTGTTGGGTCCGTTAATTGGCCGGCTGTGAACCGTTACGCTGCAAGAGTTAGCCCTCAGGTCCACCGCTGTGAAAAGATAAGCAACTTCGGAGCCATGTGTTTGGACTTGGTTCAAACTTATACCCTGCTCAATAACGTCAAGCCAAAAAGGATTGTAGTCTTCCGAGACGGGGTAAGTGATGGGCAGTTTGAGATGGTACTAAATGAGGAGTTACTTGATCTGAAGAAAGCCATTCATGTTGGTGATAATCAGCCACCCATAACTGTTATTGTAGCTCAAAAACGGCACCAGACACGCCTTTTTGTTGATAACAGAAAGGATGGTGGTGTTGATAACAGAAAGGATGGTGGTGTGCCTGGTAATGTGCCAGCAGGGACAGTGGTGGATACAGTAATAGTGCATCCACACGACTTTGATTTCTATCTGTGCAGCCACAATGGAGGAATTGGGACAAGCAAGGCAACTCACTACTACGTGCTGTGGGATGAGAATAAATTCACATCTGATCAGCTGCAGAAACTGATATACGATATGTGCTACACTTATGTACGGTGCACCAAACCTGTCTCCCTCGTCCCACCCGTCTACTATGCAGATCTTGTGGCTTACAGGGGACGCTTGTTTCTTGATGCTGCTGCTGCTGCAAAGGAAGATTTGAGCAAGCCTGGAGCAGCAGCGGATGATTTCTGCAAGCTGCACAGAGACTTGAAGGACACAATGTTTTTCGTCTAGCCAAGAAAGGATCTTTATCTCATGCTAAGCTTTCTTGCTACTGCTATTTTTCTTTCTTTAGTCACTCATTCATGCTAAGGTTTCTTTCTACTGCTTTTCCATTCCGACTCACTCATCTTCCATGTTTCCACTACTTTTCTATATGGATGAGAGATATCAATCTTGAATATTTCCATTCTCCCTTCTTTTCTTTCTATGATATATTTTCGTATCAGTATTTCTTTCTTTCCTTCTTTATCCTATACTTATTATTATGTTTAGAACAAAATAAAACGGAACGTTCCATCCACTCCTTTTTCTCCTGAAAAACTACTTTTCAAACATAATTTCATTATTCTACATCATCTGGAATTTGTCAAAAGTTATGAAAGTTCACACATATTATTCATAACCCATCGTAAACGAAAACATCATGTTGCAAAAAATTTAGCGTCTGTTATTTCAATTGGAGTTGTATGGAATTTCTATAATTGTGATTATTGATAACAAACTTTGAGTGATGATTTGATAAATAAATAGTGATATAAGTAATACTTTTATCATTTACGAAGGGTTATACTTTTATTGTCTACAAAAACATAAAAAAAATTGTACTTTATAACGGAAAATCTCATATTTTAACAGATGGTTTAGCCATCACAAAAACAGAAACAGAGAAACAAAGACAAAGGAATTCCAAAACTGATAATATGATACAAGAATAAGCTATATGCCTATCTCTCTCAACAACTATTATTGAACTAATATTATATGTAATATGTCTGAAATACATATTTGTAGACAGAAAGCAAATGCTAACACATTCTATGCAATGTAGTTGAAAAGTAGGTGGGATGTGAAAGAATTAACATCAAGACAACCCCTCGTCTTGATTCCCTCTCTTCAGACACTACGCAAAATTGCTAAGCTCTCTCTAATGGGGTTTCATGTTAGTCGTCATCCCCTATCAATATCAATAATCGAGCTCATATATATTTACGCAGACATCACAAGAGGCGTACCGTACCCGTTCAGGTGCGCCTTCTGCCATCTCCATGCAACCTGCAAACTGGATTGAAGGTTAGTGTACTTTGCCGTCCAGTTCAGTTCCTTGTTGATCTTCGTTGGATCGCTGTATACTTCTGCATAATCACCCGGTCTCCTGGGTAGGAAATCCACTTTTATGGGCACACCCGTCGCCTTCTTACAAGCCTCCACAAACTCCTTCACTGATCTTCCTGTTACATAGATAGATGTAACGGTTTCAGAAACAAATCATAATAATATCCATTTATGTAAACACCAACATTGGAAGGGAGTGAAGTTGTGTTGACCTCTTCCAGTGCCTACGTTGTAGATGCCCACGTGCCCGGGTTTTGCTTTCTCTAGAGCTTTGACATGAGCGTCTACCAGATCAGTGACGTCTATGTAATCACGTATGCATGTCCCATCTGCAGTCTTATAATCTGTTCCTCTAACCTGTATTAGGATGACATTCAAGTTTAGTAGAAAAAACATCTGTTTGAAGGAAAATAGTAGAGATGGAGAGACCAGACCTTAAGACCAGGGATGATTCCACGAGCAGCATCGAAACAAGCACCAGATATGCGTCCATGTTCACGTAGTTCTGGTCGGGGAGCTTCACCGAGCTTTCCCTCAGGATCAGAACCAATCACATTGAAATACCTGATTATTAAATTAACAACTATTAAAGAATTCCTTGTCTAAACTTCAATTATACGGAGTAAATACTATAAATGAGGTTAAATACCTACCTTAGAATCATGACAGCCATATCAGAGTTTTTATGAAAATCCAAAATAATATCCTCAGCCATTTTCTTGGCTTTTCCATATGGATTTATTGGAAGCTGAAAAACATAAATAAATAACAGGTCTCAGAAGAGAGTCCCTCATCATAGAAGGCAAGAAGCAGTAGAATGCAAGCGTAAACTTGAGCAAATCTGACCTGTGGAGTTTCTTCTGTAATGGGCATCTTTTCAGGTTCACCATAAGTTGCGCAAGTGCTTGAATAAATTAAAGTATTCACTCCATGAGCTGCCATAGCTTCTAATACAACTAGAGTGTTTGATGTGATATTGTGATAATACCTGCCAACGAATAGATACACACATTACAATTACTTCTATTGTGCGCCGTTCTTCATAGATTAAAATAAAGGATGCACAACAAACAATGTAGACAATGTAGTTCATAAATGAATGGATCACAAATCACGACAATCACAGTTTGTTGGGGATGATAACTTCCTTGGCTATTTAGTTGTGGTCAGCTCATCCTTTTTACTAGAAATTGCATTACGAGCTTTCTATGAAACTACTGATAAGAAAACATTGGCATAATCAAAGGACACAATTGAACAAAAAACCCAATTTTTCAATTCAAGGAAATTAGTGATCTGAACTTGGAACAAAGATACAGCTAATCAGAAATATACTTATCCAACAAAATTTTTCTGGCAAGCAAAATTCCAAACCATTTTGGTTTCACCAAGAATTTGCAAATTACAAATTGAGTATCCTAAAGTACAGGCCTTTAATGAACACAATTTAATTATAAGGTACTCACTTGAGCGGATCGAGGGTACTTTCCCCAACATAAGCTACGGCGGCAAAATGTATCACCGCATCGAATGCATTTTCCGAAAATATTTTGTTCACCTGAATTTTAACCAAGGAAACAAAAAAAAGAATGAGAAAATTTGAACCCCTCACCCAAAACAGAATCATAGACAAATACAACATTTATTTTACCGATTTTGCATCCCCAAGATCAGCATAAATAAACTGAAGTGCCCCTGGTTCCGGAAATAGTTGTTGTAGGACATGAATGGCGCCAAGGTTTCCCCGTGAGAGATTGTCCTGTCATTGAAATTGTACAATCAGTGATCAAGCTTTTAGATACAGCAATGAAAAAATTAAAGAATTAGAAACATACCACTATAGTCACACGATATGAATCCTTAAGAAGCCGTAATGCAGCATGTGAGCCAATGTATCCAGCACCTCCAGTTACCAAGACATGAGTGACACCTGGTTCATGACTCGAGAACTATACAAAGACATCAGAGATAAGCATTTTTAGGGTGGCAACTTAAAAACGAACAAAGAATGCAAATGTGAAGATTGAAATCAAACATAATCCTTGCTAAAACGAATTACTTGGCTGGGGGAGTTGAAATTTGGAGATTGCTTGAGCATAAGAATGCACAAAGCTGTAAGAGTAGAAACCATTATAATTTTTCCACAATAATTGTTCTTCTTCTTCGGGTCTGCATAATCCATGCCTGAAAGATTAAGACAAGTCAGGACCAGAATCGACAGAAAAGGCAATAACGATGTTGACGATTAAGTAAAGCTGCTGGAATGAATGAAAACTCCACCTCCTAAAGACATAGATCTATTGGACCTCTGCTGAGTTCTGATCCTGTTAAAACTCAGCATTGGGAAATCTTTTCTTTTATTCTAATCTTGAGAAATGGAAGTTCTAGATATCAAATCCCTTCATCAATTGTCAACTGATACACTCGTATCGTCAAGTATCCTGCAAAGAATTTGCGAGATTAAAACCATGATCAGTAAAAAAGGAAAAATAAAATAAAAAAATCAAACATGTGATTAATCAAATAACATGTTTAAGGTAAAGGTAAACATTCAACTGGGAAGGGAAACAAAAGCTGGGCCCAATTGAAAAAGATAAGACATAATAACACATCAAGATGAAAACTCAACCCATGATTTGAAAACCAACCAAACGTATCAATATTTCAAATTTCCAGCAACCAAAAAATAAAGAACAGAACATTCGAATTTCCGACAATCTTAAGAATATTGTATGAACAAAACAACACAAGAACAACACACATTTGAATTCAACCACCAAAATGGATTCAAAACCCTCAAGATCCATGAAAACCAATCAAATTCCCCAACCCAACAGTCCATAAAACTAAAAGATAGTAAAATTCGGGCGATAAACTACGCAAGAAATTCTTGAATTTTCAATCAAATAAAAAATGCAATTTTTTTTAACTAAAACCTCAGAAAGTTCCCAAACTTTTATCCCACGAAATTGAAGAACAAAATTGGCAGTGATCAAGAAGAAAACTTTGTTCTTCCGAACAAATTGCTCGAGTGAATTTATGCATGTATTTGAATAAACCGAAGATCTGAAAAAACGATAGAATCAAATTAAAGAAAACACAGCCGTACAACAAACCGACAAATAGTGATGACTCATATGCCTCCCCACAAACATCCAATCACAGGAAATTTGGACCAAAACCCACGACGTCAACCACGAAAATGAAGAAAACCCAAAGAAAAAATAAAGAAAAAGAATAAGAGAGAGGACGTACAAGAAAAAAGGCGAGAGCAGGTGGTGGTGTTCGTGCTTGGGACGAGGGCTTACGTTTTTGAAATTGCTGCAAATTGGAAATAGGAAAAGCAGGGAAACAAAAGCTTAATATAATAATGATTTCAATTAAAACCATTTTTATAATTTAATTAATAAAAAATGATTCAACTCAAGATTGGGGGAGACGAGCAGGTGTGAGAAAATCAACACCCAATTTTCCATGATTTTGATGTGTGAGAAATTAGAGAAGAATCCGAGATATAATATAACAACCAAACCAAATTAGAGAATAATTGGTAAATTTCTATTTCTCGTACTAATTAAGTTTCCAAAGAAATTTCTGTCTATATCCACCTATAATTGAAAATAAATTAAGTTAAGTCCAATCTCACAAGTATTATTTAAACTTATTTAAAATGCTATCAAGTTTTAAAATTTGTGATTGACTTACTTGATAATTAATAAAATTGAAGTTCCATAAACCAATAATAGTCAAACTCAAGTAGTTTGATATTTTTACACATATTTTAAATTTTTTTAACTTATCAAACTTGAATTTAATTGATTTTTAGATCTGACCAAATGTAAAAATATGTTTTATGTATTTATTTTTGTTTTTCATAAAATAGATAAAAATATATTTTATAATGTTTATTGATAGAAAATATTATTAATATACATATATATATGAATAAATAATCTTTAGAACTCGACTAATAAAAACATTGTACTAATTGCTATCATGTTTGTGTTTAACAATCTTATACATGTACTATCAATTACTTTCGATTATATATATGGAAAAAAATATTATTTCAACAAAATATAAGAATCGTTTTTTAATATCATGTCTTATTCATTTATCTCAATAATTCATGTTCTTGAATCATATTGCTCACAGTTACAAGACTATTCTTGAGACCCCAACCAAATTGAACATGTAAATTGCAAGTATATTATTTATTGGTGCATCAAATATTTAACCAAACTGCAATTTTAATTAAGAGTGTTGTTGAGATGTGTGTCGAATACTAAATGGGCAAAACATTAGAATGGTATTTGGTGGTGAACTTAAACTAGAGTCCGAGGTGGGAGATGACACGTGTCATTTAAAAGCACATAAATAACTGGGGACAGATTTTTCTCAAGCAGAAAGGTGTTGTACAGTACAACCCAACTGTCATGCATGTGTAGAGCATCATCTCCTCCCACGTAACGCCACGTGTAACCAAACTTTTCGCAACTTTTCAACTTTTTTAACTTTAGCAATCAACCAAACATGCCCTACTCTTACCTACTCCTTGCTAAATTAACTTCACTACAATTTTTTCTGGGCGTGCCATTTATATTGTCTTTGGACATCTGATTTTAATTAATGCATGTTCCTTTTTTTTTTTTTAAACAAGAAATTGTGATCATTTTTCTATACAAATGAGTATAACTATCAAATGTTTGTTTAACTTATGTTTCTTGGCTTAATTTAATTTTATCTTTTTTTAAAAACAATATTAATTTGAAATTAAAGATCCATAGTGTGATGTGTTGTTGCTTGTGATAGACAATGAATTTTAAATTGAAGGTCAGTATATTTACGTATTGTTACTCTTAAAGAATCGATATAATCGAATTAAATATCACAAATTATCTTACGAATTAAATATTATTAAACAGTTTTCATCACTTGTATATGTTGTTTTGTTATCTAAAAAGTCGTGCTTCATCACACGGTATATTGTACACGATCAAAAGAATGAACTTGTAGTCCTTATTTGAAGACTATTAGTCAATTCATGACCAAATATAATATAAGATTCGTCAAATATTATGATCATCTATTCTACAATATTCATATATGTATGTTTTTAGGCACAATAAATACTCCTTTCAACTTATAACTAACTTTATATTTATATGGTTCTATTATTTTTCAATTGTATTTTTTTATGAGTTAGAGAGAATAGAAGAGAGAGAACAAAAAATAGAAGATTTGCGATTTAAATTCGGATCATCATAATTTATATTTTTATAAAGATGTAATATCATTTAAGCTACAAAATTCATGATATCCTAGTGTATTTACAATTTTTCAGTTGTTATTTAGCACCGCGCTGGTTAGTTCCAACAATTTCAATTGATTTTTTTTGTTTTTAAGAGAAATGTTAACTTGTTGAGAATTGAGTTCATATTGTATTTGAATTAATTAAACTAAAAAAGTGACGATGTTGCACCAAATGCATCAACAACCAATTCCCAAAAGCGATTTGAATTGAAATTTCAATACAGTGGGGTGTAGTGATGGTCATATGGTTTGAATTGTTGATTTCGATTTTGAACCGACAGTTTGGTGAACCGATTTCTTACAAATCGAAACCTAATCATGAAATGATCAGTTCCGGTTTGTAAATCGGCGGTTTAACCGGAACCGGCGATTGAACCAATGGTTTGATCAGTTTTTTTTTGTATGCATTTTTCCTTTATTAAATTTATGTTTCTAAAATTTTGATAAAATACAATTTAGATATGGAATAAAATACAAGAAATAAATATTTGTAAATTATACAACTTAAAATATTATAAATTACAAGTTACATTGCTACATACATAATTGAATATTGATAATACAACTTGAGTCTTGAAGACTTCAAGTATACAATAAGTGAAAATTTCAATTATGAATGTAAAAAAAATAATAACTTATAACTCAATATATTACAATCATACATTAATATTGAAGTTTAAAAAATTAAAAATTTGTATAAAAAAAATGAAAGAAGAGGTAATATATATATATATATATATATATATATATATATATATATATATATATATATATATATATCAAAAGCTTGAGTTTCATTTTAAGTTTTGAAGTGAAATTAAAATTACACTTCGAAACTTAAAATGACTACATATCCTTAGCAAAATTAAGGAATCAAAGTTCATATAGTTTTCTTACCTAAAATTACCTTCATTCGTGTTGGTTCCGGTGGAGGGAAATGTCATACATGTCATCTCCATCTTCATCTAAATAGGAGAGATCTAGATGTTGTTGACATTTTTTTGGCTCTCACCCAATCTTCGAGAAGAGTAATATTTTGTACATTCTCAACAGTCAATTTTGATCTTCTTGGATTCAACATATGACCTATTTTGAAAAATGCATATTCTACGGAGACAATTGAGGTGGGACTTGCAAATATTTTTTTTATAATAGTAGTTAAAATAGGATCAATGATAGTCATTTTAGACTATCACTTCAATAGATTTATAGGATTTTCAAAATTAAGTAATTCAAAGCAGCACTTAAATATGAATCTAATTCTTGACAAAGGTTAGAACCTTTAACTCAAAACTAGATGAATAAGAGAAAGAACTATTACCTCCTACATTTTGTGCACCTACATCATCATTAAAATCATCAAATAATACTTTATATTTTTTAAACAATTCTACCAACCATTGTGTAGCTCTACCAACAACTTCATTTATAATTAGGAACATAATCAACTCATCATATTCTCTTAATATAAAATTTGGGAACAATGCACTATAATACATTTTTAATAATTTTTCTAAGTCATCTTCTCTAATTCTAGGATCTAATAATTTAGCACATAAAAGTAAATCGGGTATTTTATGAACATATTTTAATCATTTCGATTTCATCATTATAATTGTATCTCCTAAAATAGGACATGTAGAATACTCATTGAAAATAAGAGCAATCTTCACACAATGACCTAAAACTAATGGAGAAGTAGGATAATAACAACCAAATAATTCTCTAATTGTTTTTTCAAAAAAATTTAAAAATTGAACCAAATTAAGACATGCATCCTTAAATAACATAATCTCATCATGTGGATTTTTCATATAAAATTGATAAAACATTTCTCTATAATCATAAGAATCTTGAAGCATGAAATAAGTAGGATTCCAATGATGTTGCACGTTAATTACAAATTTTTTAACTTTCATGCTATTTTTCTTACAAAATTTAGCCTATTTCCTATAGTATAGTATGCGGTTGATTTAGCAATTTTATAAATTGTTTTTTAATAGGTTTCATATATACATCTAATGATTCTAAGCCATTTTGAATACATAAGTTTAAATAATGACACGTACAACGAATATGAAAAACTTTGTCTTAGATTGGAGGTTTACAATATTCAATCAATATAGACATACTAGCCCTATTAGCACCAACATTATCAAATTCAATAGAAAATATTTTGTTTACTATAC
The DNA here is from genome assembly GCA_028654395.1 of Scutellaria barbata. NCBI lineage: Eukaryota > Viridiplantae > Streptophyta > Magnoliopsida > Lamiales > Lamiaceae > Scutellaria > Scutellaria barbata. The sequence continues at coordinate 17,851,930 of CM053648.1, forward strand.
CATAATCATTTAAAATGGAAATAATTTTATGTGCAATGTTTATAGCCGAATGTTTTTGATCAAATTCAATATATGCAATTAAACGTTTTTGTACATTTCATGCATCATCTATCGAATGAATAGTAATGTAACGTCCTAGTCATATTAATTAGGAAAAGGCCGTCTGTAACACCCTGTTCCCCTTTTAATTGGAAATAGGTCGTCACCCTTTACTTATTTAGAAATTAAAGAAATTATAATTACTTTCTAATATACAGCGAAACTTAAAATGAAAACACAAGAGCTTTATACATATATTTTTTTTATTTTAAAACTGTAACATATACATATATATATATATCCAAAACTAGTTCGTGTATTACCCACATTTCTAGGTAAAATGTTCATACCAAAAGCCTATCTAAAATTACACGACAAACATATATACATAAAAAAATACAAGTCTAAGTCCATAGTTTATCATACTATACATATTTAACAACTTATTGTTCTAAAAAAAGAAACATTATTCTAGTGCAATTTTATAGATACAGTGAGAAGTCAGTCCAGCCTGCTACACGTCCACATCATCATCTGCCGAGCCTGAAAATATAAAAAAATAGCATCATGAGACACCTTCGGATAGGGATCCCAGTGGGATAACTGTACTCTCTAATACATACTGAAGCAATTAAATTAATTAGCACATATTACATGTCTTTCGGGCACGCTCACCTTGGACCATACATAACATAAAGGAATGTGGGAGTCGCTCGCCCACTAAACCTTGCTTTCATAAACTAGGCATTTTCGCCCATATGGTCGTCGCCCGATAGTGAAGCAACTACAGGTTATAGCTACGAAGCTTCAGCCGTAGATTTTCATACATAACTATTTAATTTAATTATCAACACATAGTAAAGTGTAGAAGTTACCCACTTGTACGTTGATAGTGCAAGGATTGCTTTTGGATTTACCGATAGTCTTGACTGCGCTCGACACACTTAAATGATTAGCGTCTTATGTCATATAACACAATCTTTTGTATTTTATATTAGTTTTCTTTAATCTAAAGCATAATTATACTTCATTTAATACATACTTGATTCCTATATGAAATTCTAAACATGATCATATCATAACTAAAATATTTAAGTAAAAATAGCATATGAAATAAAATATCATACTTGTGATATAAAATTTTTTAGACACTTAAATTAGTGATTCTAGGCATAAAATGACACATAAAGCCACAACAATTTTAATAATTTATTGGTGATTCCAAAAATGACAAGAATATTAACATACTCACATAATAGTGTTAGATATCATATTCTGAAAATTCACAATGTTTATCATATACATATATAAATAAAATTAATTCTATAAACTAGTTTTTCCACTTCAATTTCAACTCAAAATCAGTTTATTTTGAAAATTTATCAAATATTGTAGGATTCATAAAATACTTTCATATTTTCATAGAAATTAAACAACATGTTGAAGTATAACATATAAAAATATCAACTAAAACTAAGGTTTACATAATTAGTTATGAATTTTCTAAGTTGGCTGAAAACAGAGTACTTTATATGGTGAAAACATGTTTTCTTGTAAAAATTCTCATAATGTCAGTTTTACTTGAAAATTCCCAAGGTAAATTTTCTCTTGTTCTTAAGAACAAATAATATAACTTAGTAAAATATGGCTTATGAATATGATTTAGATAAATAGTTATAAAGTTTAAAACTAGATTGAAAATAGGACATGATCTATGCAGAAAACAGCCAGTGTTGACAAATTCATAATAAATCATACAAAATTCCAAAAATTGCATACCAATTTTCTGTACGTACATACCTCAGAATTGGTTCTAAAACATAGTAAAAGATCATATATAAATTCGAAGGATACAGTTCAGAAACATAATTTGATTCGAACCTAAAAACAGAACGTATATTCTGCAAACAGGGCTGAAAATATGTTTTCTTGAAAACATTATGATAAATTGTATAAGGTTCTAAAAATTACATGGTAAATTTATACATCTCTATAAGAACTTGTAATACAACATAGTGAAATATGGCTTATATATATGTTTTCAATAATTAGTTATGAATTTTAGAATAAGACCAAAAACAGGACATGACCTACACAGAAAACCGACTATGTTGTAAAATTTAGCATAAATCGTACATAACTCAAAAAAATTCATACTAAAATTCTGAGCTTACCTAAGAACATTTTGTAAATCATAGTAAAATATCAGACATAAAATCAAAGGGTACAGTTCAAGAAAATTGTTTGATTCAGACCCAAAAACGAGACAAAAACTGTCTCTGAACAGCTTATCTTAGAAAAATCATATAAAATCGAGTTTAACTCCAAATCTTCTGAAATTTGACACACATGTTCTACACTTCATATACTAGATTATGTTAAAAGTGTTTAGCTTAAATCGATTCCTAAATCACCCAAAATATTTACGAACAGAGAAGCAGCACATAAATGAAATTATAGCATAGCAACCTATTTTGTTTCATTCAAGAAATTCATAAACAATTTAATCTCAACCCTAACTCCAAAGAACATCTTTGGACTTCATAATATATTCTAAAAGTAAGAAAATATGAGAAAATAAGAAAGTTTTAGCTAAAATACCTTCAAAGTTTGTAAGGAAGAGCTTTGATGTATTTTGCAATGGGCGAAAGCCTGACGGAGCAATGCCGCGTGGAGGTAGAAGGCCCACGGGTCGGCGTAGGTGGATCGACTCATCAAGTTCCCATTGAAATAGGATCCACACAAGGAAAAGCACTTGCCATTTGATCTTTTCTTCTTTGTTGAGTTTTGTTTCTCTTCTTTACTTGCTATGTCCAACTACTTATGCCTTATTTTGGTTCTCTTCACATGGTTTGGAAGAAAGAGAGAGAGAGAGAGATAGAGAGAGAGTTTATCTTTAAGTAATGGGTATGATGCATCTCATGAAGTGAAGTAGGATGATGAGGTGGCTAGGTCTAGACTATAGTTTGCTTATTCATATCTTACCATGGAAGTTTCAAATAAAATAAATTTATTTGTTATCTTGATATTTTGTGAAAAATCTCATATGTATGTATACACGTATAGCTTGTCTCATATTTATTTATTTATTTATTTATTTTTACTTTGGTGTCTTATATTATTAAAGAGACTAATAATAATAGTATAAAATATAAATCATATAAGTGTAAAAATTAAATAGCATAAAAGTAAGTATTAAAATTTACATACGTAATAAGTATCGTGATTATTTTACTATTTACTATAATGCATGCTAGTTCAAGTAAAACATTTTGATTCATAAAAACACATATAAAGATCATAAGTAAAATTTCATAAAAGAAAGCATTCGAAAGCAGTAAAGAATAAAATTAGCATATGAGCTTAATATCATATAATTCATTTAAAATTAACTAACATCTTATCTTTTACTTTCATTCATATGTGTCGAGTGAGTGGAGATCGAACTCGGTTTCTTCCATAAGTTATCCTACAAAATCCTTAAAATCTTGAAATAACCATTAGATCATAAAGATTTTAAAATCATCGATCATAATATGATTTGTAAATCATAAATTTTTAACAATATAAGAACTTGCACTTAAATCATTTATACTTGAACGATAAAAGAAATTTTTATAAAATATGCAATGCAGGGTAGACATGTTCAGCCGGTTTCGGTTTCGGTTTGTCGGTTCGGAACCGGCGATTTTTCGAATCGAGGATGTGAAACCGGAACCGAACCGTGGGGGGTCCGGTTCTGGTTTGGAAATCGCCGGTTAACCGGAACTGGCGGTTCAAACCGCCGGTTTCCCGGTTTGTTCTCTTTTTTTTTTAATCACCCAGGCACAGTCGTGCTACACGGCACGGTAGTGCCCCATTGACCAGCCTTATTTTTCATCTAGCACGGTCGTGCTCTTCTGATGATTTTTTTTATCACCCGGGCACGGTCGTGCTACACGGCACGGCCGTGCCCCATTAACCAGCCTTATTTTTCATCTGGCACGGTCTGACCGTGCTATGAAGCACGGTCGTGCTCTTCTGATCATTAATTCTGCATGAAACTTGCATTTTTCCTTATTAAAGTCATGAAATTAAGCACAAACTCGTCAAATGCATCTTATACGAGAATAATTTGAGAAATCACCATAAAAACGTATCTAACGTATTCGAATTAATACATAAACATACACAAAAATATGTGAAAATTTTGGCCATTATCAGTTATTACAAATTTACAATTGAATATATTACAATTACAATGATGAATGAAAAAATAAATTACAAGTTACAACTTTCAATATATTACAATCATACATCAATATTGAAGTTAAACAAATTACAAGTTACAACTTACAACTAAGTATAAATAAATGAAAGAAGAGGAAAAAAAAATTGAAAGAGCTTGAGTTTCATTTTAAGTTTGAAAGTGAAATGAAAATTACACTTCCAAACTTTGAATGAAATTGCCTACGTATCCTTAGTAAAATTAAGGAATCAAAGCTCACGTAGTTCTCTTATCTAAACTTACCTTCATTCGTCAACGTTGGTTCCGGCGGAGGAGGAGGTGTTTGAATCGTAGTCATAGGTGTCATCGGAATCTTCATCTAGATGTGAGAAATCTAGATGTTGTTGCCGGTTTTTAGCTCTCACCCAATCTTCAAGAAGAGTAATGTTTTGTACATTCTCTTTAGTCAATTTCGATCTTCTTGGATTCAACATGTGACCTCCTTTGGAAAATGCTTGTTCAACGGAGACGGTTGAGGCGGGACTTGCAAAAATTTCCTTAGCAATAATTGTTAGAATAGGATAAATGGTGGTCCTTTTTGACCACCACTTCAAAAGATCCGATGGATGTGTAAAATCAATTAATTCAAAAGTAGCACTTAAATATGAATCTAATTTATGATTTGTTTTAGGTCGTTTATGTGTTCGATTATCATAAAAATTGTAAAATTGACTAAGACTACTACCAAAACTAGAAGAACTACTACCTCCTACATTTTGTGCACTTACATCTACATCATCACTAGAAGAATCACCAAAAGCAATTTTATATTCTTTAAATAGTTCGATTAATGATTGTTTAGCTCTACCAACAACTTCCATATAATTAGGCACATAATCAACTTCATCATAATCTCCTAAAAGAAAGTTTGGGAACAATGCATAATAATACATTTTTAATAATTCTCCTAAGCCATCTTCTCTAATCCTAGGATCTAATAATTTAGCACATAAAAATACATCGGGTATTTCATGAAAATATTTTAACCATTTTGATCTCATAACTATAATTGTATCTCCTAAAATAGGACATGTAGAATATTCATTGAAAATAAGAGCAATTTTCACACAATGATCTAAAGCTAGTGGAGAAGTAGGATAATAACAACCGGATAATTCTCTAGTTGCCTCTTCAAAAAATTTTAAAAGTTGCATCAAATTAATACATGTTTCCCATGCATTGTTCATTAACATTATGTCATCATGTGGATTTTCCATAAAAATTTGACAAAGCAAATCTTTATATGCAAAAGAATCGTTAAGCATATTATAAGTTGAATTCCAACGATGTTTAACATCAATTACAAATTTCTTAACTTCCATTCCATTATTCTTACAAAATCTAGCTCATTTCTTATGCCATAACGTTGATTTTGCAATTTCATGAACGGCGGATCTAATAGGTGCAATATATTCATCTAATTGTTTTAAACCATCTTGAACACATAAATTTAATGTATGACACATACAACGAGTATGAAAAAATTTACCATCTAATGGAGGTTTACAATATTCAATTAAAAATGGTACACTAGCCGTATTAGCACTTGCATTATCAAATCCAATCGTAAAATTTTTTTGTACTATACCATAATCATTTAAAACACCAATTATTTTACGTGCAATATTCATAGCGGAATGTCTATCATTAAAGTCGATATATGCAATTAAACGTTTTTGTACATTCCATGCATCATCTATCCAATGAGCCGTAATTCCCATATAATTATTTATTTGATAAGGATCATTCCAAATATCACTACAAATAGAAATTTTTTGTTGAGACATTTTAAACTCCTCAATTAATTTATATTTATATTCTCCTACGATTTTCTCTATATCTCTAGTTACGGTATTTCTAGATATTTTTCTACTAGAAGGTTGTAAATAATTTTTAGTATATTTTTCAAAATCATCATCACATGGAAATCCTAAAGGTAGATGTTTTTTAGCAACAAATTCGGCTACTCCTTTCCTATGTGATAATTGACTAAATTTAAAGAGTAAAGAGTAAATAATCCATATAATCATGAATTTTATGAAGATCTTTCCAAATATCACTACATATAGATATTTTTTATTTTAAAGTTTTAAATTCTTCAATTAATTTAAATTTATATTCTCCTACAATTTTTTCTATATCAAGTTTTACAGTATTTCTAAATATTTTCTACTAGGGGTGAGCATGAATCTCGGAGATAACCGAATTGTGGAGAAATTTGAATTGAAATACTTCGAACCGGGAAAGAACCATTGACTTTTTGACTTTATCCGAACCGAACTGCTCTGAATATTTTTTTATGTCAAACCGAACTGTATCGAACTGAAAAACTAAATTTAGAATCGAATAGAATCGATTTCAAAAAAGTAACTATATTATAAATTTGTATTAATCATTTAATTCATTTTTTTGAATTGTTACACTGAATTAGTTGCAAATATGATTGAATTTTAATAATATTTAATACTATTATAATTTTAAGACTTCATAAAAGAAATTGATAATTAAATAATAAAGTAAAATACTTATAATGAATATTTTGGAAGTATAAATTATTTTAACTACAATAGATATTAATTAAATAATTATTTTATAACTTACATAAATTAATGCATGATATATTTAATTTTAGGTTATACCTATCTTCAAATATTACTATAAAACCTATATTTATTTCACTTTCAAAATGGAAAATTTCAAATGACCACTTATGAGATGTAGATTAAAACAATTTCGAAAAATAAAATATGAAGAAAAACTTGAATGTAATTTATTGTATTCGAGAAGAGACGACTACTTTAGTAATTTGCCAATTTTATTTTATTAGTTTATAACTTATTTGAATAAATATTTATTTTATATTATAAAATTCGAATCTCCGAAATCCGAATTGATTCGATCCGTAATACCCGAATCTCTAAAGGAACCGACCTGATGTGACGGAGCAATTTCAGAGATTTTCTTTTCCCCTACTTGCTCCGAACCGTGCTCACCCCTATTTTCTACTACTAAATTGTAAATAAATGCTAGTATAATCTTCAAAGTCATCATCACATGAAAATTGTAGAGGAAGATGTTTTTAGCAATAAATTTGGGTACTCATTTCCTATGATTTTATTGACTAAATTTAAAAAGAAAATATCTCATACCTTCTACTCCTTGAGAAGAGTCGGTATATCCACGAAGTTGTGTTTGTGATCGATCATTGTCTATCTTGTCAAGATGTTTTTTCAACACATGATTGTTTAGTGTCTCATAGCCCCTTTCATGCTTGAATTTGTAGTTTTTTCCACAATAGTTGCAAGTGACTATGTAATCCATATTACTATTCGATATTTTCTATTTCTTAAAATGAATGGAGAAAATATCGCTTCGAAGTGTGTCGAAGATACTCGAGGAGTGGTACGTCTCGTATTATCCACTCTCTTGAGTTGCTCTCGACACCTCCTCTTCTTCTTGATCGGCAAAAGCGGCAACGGTATTAGGGCCTACAATTGCCTCTAAATCATCACCTTCTTGACTCCAATGAGAGTAAGAATCAATGATATCATCTAGAGGCAAATCTTATAATAGTGGCATAAAACTTTTTCCTTTCCCACGGGATGAACCGGCAAAAGAAGAAATATTTATTCTAAACTTTTTTTTTTTGATTTTGAAAGAAAATGAAATGGAATGAAATAGAATTGAGCTTGAAAATTGAATGGAAGAGTAGTAGCTATGAAATTGAAATTGAAATAACAATTATCACAAATAATGAATTGGAGCTTAAGAGTTGAGAGAGAGATTGAAGAATGGTGTGAAAATGAAGAATGGAGTTGAGGTATTTATAGAGATCATTTGGAAAAGACAAAAAGAAAAAAAAAGATCAACCGATTTGAACCACCAGTTCCGATTCGGTTGAACCGGTAGTTCGTCAATGGTCAACTCTTCTCAGTTGTCCATTATCAAAGGTCAAGTCATCTCCTCCACATGGCATTTAAAAAAAAAAAATCGGCCAGTTTCGATTTAGTTCGAACCGTCGGTTCTTAAAGGTCAAATGATCTCGATCGTTGATCATAACAACTAATTCATCTCAACCCTCCACGTGGCACAACTTTGAAATTGAAAAAAATGAAAATCATCGGTTTGGAATCAACGATTTAACCGATGATTCACAGTTCAATTATATGCCAAATTGATGCAGTACACAGTTTCGATTCGAAATCAGAACCGTTGACCTCAATAAAATTCCGATTTTTCCGAATCGATTGATCATGACTAGTGGGGTGTCATGCTATCAACCATCCAAATATTGACCACATAATTCACGGAAAAATTAATATTGGACTATTTTAAATATGTATATGTTTTTAAATAAAAAATATAAATGTTATTTTAAAACAAAATTAAGTTTTGATGTAATATAATTAACTTTCTTTTAGATAACGGTCAACACGTAATTCTTTTTTGTCCAATGGACATATTATAATGTATATGTGAAGCCCCTATTAATTTTACTAAAGAAGAAATTTTCAAATTAATAAAACACAATAATTATATATTTTTTAATAATTTTCAATCATTGGTTTTCTTGCTATTGATTTCATAATGTGGGTACTCACATTATTTGACACCCCGACACAAAGTTTACATGTTAGCTTAATATATTGGCGAAATGAACCTACTTCCATTTCATATGGAAACCCCATAAATTATTATCATCTTAATTGACTTTTTAAGTGACCCCAATTAATTAATTTGACAATGTCCAAGAATAATCCATGTGAAAGATGCTCTGCCCTTAACTAGAATATGCCTAATGATAAATAGGTGTAATATCAATTAAAAAAACAACACAAAATCTCATACAAATTCACAAATTTATATCAATAATTCAGTAAAACCTTTATAAAATAATATTTGATAAATTAATAATTTTGATAAAATTAATAATTTGTTCGATTTTAATTTGGGATCAGTTTAAATTTGAACACCAATCAATTAAATAATAAGATTTTTTTTTTTGGAAATCCTAGTGTATATTTAAGATCCTGATGAAACTATAAATTAATAATTATTAAAAAATATATATATATATATGTTATCCACTTGAACATTTTAAGACAATTTCGTAAAATATTAATCTACTGTTACTTTTTTTTTTTTTTTGGTTGAATTTCAAATCTACATTGATCTCATCTTTAAAAATTTCCAGACATATATTTATTTAAGATCATGGTTGATTTTTTAACACCTTTTAGATAAGAAGTCATTGTTATCTATGGTTTAGAAACAATACAATGGATCATTATATATTGATCTACTTTTACACAATGTGCATATAGTTCATGAGCCATTCTTTTACTTTAGCAAATAATAATGAATTAGACCATTCAAACTTCCAATTAACATGATTATGTGAGTGTACATTCTTTAAATGGTAATTAAAATTTATATTTTAATTTATCTATCATCAATAACTAATGTACATTGTAAGTGGATTATACAGACCCAAAATTTTGAAGGTCAATTATATATATACGTTAAAACTTTTCTAAATTAATAAATTATTAATTTATCGATTATATAATATCTTTCTAAATTAATAAAATTCTTCGATCCCAACAATATTAATTTATAGAGATTTTAGTGTACGTAAAATAGTGTTTCATTAATCATTCACCAATCAAATCAATTTTTATAACTCCATATGATATTGTTATGGAAAAAAGGACCTCACACAAATGATACTCTTAAAAAAAATACAAATTCCACATTGCAACAAGTCAAGGAGTTTGGCACACACACTGTCTCAATCAATGTCAAGCTATTTAAAGTAGAATAATTTCATATTTTCCCAATTTGAAATTTCTCATTTCCTGACCCACCTCCAACTTTTTACTTTTCATAAATAATGCTATTATTAACAATAATAATACAAAAGTGTTTCAAATATACATATATATATATATTTAGATAAATGACGTTGCAATTTACCTATTAAATATACTAGGATTGAGGGCTCTATAAATATTAAATTTAAGCAAATTATAGAATGGTTAGCCTAAAAAGTAAAAGGAAAGATAGAATAAAGAAATGAATGGAAGGTTTGAAAATCTTATTTTGTGTAAAGTAAGATTTCATTTTCTTATGTCATAATAAGTAATGAAAGCAATGATAATCAACATTTTTCGTATTCTCAGTATGAAGACGTTATGACATATACCTGTTTGTCAACTCCAATGACTTGTTTTTAAATGACTTCTTTAATACCTATTTAATATTTAACTCACTAATTACTTTATATTTTTCCAAAGTTTTTTAGGTTAATTTGGTGAAATACAACTAAGATATATTCATATGGAAATAAAATCACTCGAAATGATCACATCAATCACATATATATTTTCTATAAAAAAATCTTTTGGTTTAGAAAATTTAAATCAATTAAATTGTTGACTTGCAGTTGAATATATTTAAAAGTTTTAATGATTCTTTACTTCGTCAATGATTTTATGAAATTGAAAATATTATTAAGTAATTTTATATTTATTGGTAAATTAAGATATTTTTAGATATTATTGAATTTTTGTGTATATATTCTATTAAGTAGGTAATTGACTTAGAAGTGATTTTAAATAACTCTATATATCAATGAGTTGATCTCTTGTGCAACTGGTGTGCAATCATGTTATATTAATATAACTTTTATGTATAAATATGCTAATTTTTATGTAATATTTTAGCTTTTAAAAAACTCAACATAATTTGTGCATATATACCTTTATGTGATATTACTCATAGTTTATGTGATATTACTTATGTCTCTATCTCAACATAGTCATACTTTTATATAATATATAAAGGTATTACTAAAATGTATAACTAACATAACTAAAAAATTTAAAATGTATTACATGTCTATGTAATATATATCATAAAAGTATAAATGTTATAATTAAAATGTATACATATTTTTTTTCAGAAATTACAAAAAATAAACTATGTATGAGACCGTCCTCTGTAAAATGCATACCGATGTTTGGAGACGTACGTGTACGAACATGTGAGAGCACGTGTCGGGTTGAATTGATCCAAATTACACAAATTTAGGTCCATATAATTAGTACATAGACGTTCACGTACTTTAAAATTATTTTATCATATCAGAATGAATTATGAGAAAATTGTAGTTTTATCTATGACCGAAGTTTTCTCTATGTGAAAAGAGCTAAAAAAAGTGGCGGTAAAAGTAATATAGATTTAATTTGCATAAATCGAGACAACTTATTATTAATATTAATAATATACATATAAGCTTCAATCATCTTTCTATTATACATAAAAGCTTCAATTATCGAAGAAAGTAGGAGGCGACCCTTCCAGAACTTCGAGCCAAGAAAGGTACATACGATATTAATGCAACTCTCTTCTTCTTACGAATATACATCTATTGTTTCCCATTTATTTAGTTTAATCATAGATTTTTTTATTTTTTTTTATGGCTTGATTCACATGCCTCAAAATGTTCCGAGTCTATTGATGTAATAGACTTAACTCAAGATGATAATGAGATTTCTGGGGCTTCCAAGAATGTAGGAGTTCAAAAGAAAGAAAGGGAAAAGTAAGTTCTTATATTCTCTATATATTAAGAAAACATTATTTTCCGTCAATATAAAACTTAACTTTTGGAACTCTGTGTATATGTCAGACACTTGGGGATAGTCGAGTCGTTACGGTGATGTGGGGAGAAATCCCGTGGCAACGTAAGACAAATTTCCTAATGTTTGTATCTAGTTGACTCTCTTCCACATGTATCCATCGCTCAATTGGACTATGATCAGATGGGAAGAGAATCAAAAGACATTTTGTGGCTTACAATTTTAAGTGCAAAACAATATGTGCAAAGCAAACCTGAAATCCAAATAGATAATATATCTTGAGTTTTTGCAAGTGTCGAGTCTTTTGCTGGCTATGTTGATGAAAAATGCCATTAGTATATGCATATGTATATAGATCACCACCATGCTTCATTTGCCTAAAGTTTGTTATTTTTAATTACATGTATTGGAAACATATGTATGAAATGTATAAATTATGCATTTATGCTATCCTATTTTATCACACTTTCAACCTTACTCTGAAAGTAGAAGTCATAGATAATGTAAAAAAGCTTATAAGATAGATACTCTTTACTCATAGATTTAAGCATGGCAAATTTATACACTGTCTTGTCTGCAACTAAATTTCAGCATACAAAAACAGCTTCATTTTGAGATCTACTTCCTGCTTCAATCCTCTTGATACTAATTGACCTCTTTAGATATTCTTTACAAGAATCTATTAGATGCTCGAGTGCAGGGTTTTCGCTCCTGCGTAGGATGATACTACCCTCGCGCAGTAGCTCCTCAAGAGCACGATCCTCAAACCGGAGGGCGTTTTCAAGTAAAAGTTTCGACCAAGTCTTTCTGGAAAAGACCTGTGACTCCCCAGATGCAAAGTTAACTACATAAGAGAGGGCAGCACCGTAGTCACCCTCCTCCAATCTCAACAAAAACATTTCCGAGACGAGCAGCGGAGGAGGAGACCGTCGAGTCTCAACCAGGCGTTGCCACGTCATCTCCAATACCGATTCCTAGGAAAGTAATCATCAATCAATTACAGATGATTTATTAAACTAAACCTAGGTTGATATAATGATTGAATCTTATACCTTTCCAGTACGACGAGCATCCAATAAGAGACGAAGATGACGTTTGCCATTGAAGTGGTGACCGTATCTGAACATTTGTGCATACACAAACTCGAAATCATCCCACTTTTTCGCCCCAGCACATCCATCCAGCATTGTATTGAATGTGTATATATCTGGTATAACCTTAACTTTATAATCTTCTTCAGAGCTGATAGAGTTGCCGTTTTCCAATAATGTTAGAAATAACTGTTTAGCTTCTTCAAACCTCCCATGATCAAGAAAAGCTTTCAGCATTATGTTACATGTGACTAGATTTGGAGAACATAACTTCTGCATATGGTTAAAGATATATGCCCCGTTTTCAACATCGCCCGAATCCAGACATGCTTGAATTAAACCAGTGTAAGTTACCACTAAAGGTTTACTTGCAACTTTGCATATTTTGTCAATCTGCAAAAATATTGAATGAAAATGAGAATGAGAAGACTCGGATTACTGACCAACATTCCCACAGAACAAGGGAAACAGAATCAGCAAATTAACCTACTTGTTTTAGTGCTTCAAGGCACCTCCCTGCACTACAAAGGCAGCGAGCAAGGTCGTAATATAGGCCAGCATTACCAACTATTCCTCTTCTCTCCATTTGTTCAACAGCCATCATGGCCTCATCAATTTTGCCTTCCCTCCATAGAGTATTCACGAGAACTACAGATGATATGAAAAATGTTTAACTGAGGCATAATCATCAATGCAGTAGGGTAAAAGGATATATTGATGAGTTAGCTACCTTTATATATTAAAGCATTTGGGATGTATGATTTCTGCACTTTCCTGAAAAAATCATGAACCAAGTTATACTTGCCGCATGCCATCATCACCTGCTCCAATTGATACAAACTAAGGTAAGTGGCTGGAAGATATCAATGGAAAAGTGGCACTACATTGTTGAGAATAGGAAATGAATTTCTTTTTTTTTTCTTTTTTTCACCTTTTTTTTAATTTGGGGGGGGGGGGGGGGGGAGGAGAGCAACATCTCAGAATGTATATCAAAAGCAGCACAGACAAACCAGAAAAACAAGAGTAAAATCTAATTATGCAAGGAAAGCCACAGAGGTAGTAAATTAAGGCATTACCTCCATAACTAATCCATAAGTTGTGCTTGAAGGTTGTTGACCCTTTTGGCTTAGCTGTTGCAGAACCCAGAAAGCCCCTTCCCATTTCTCACGTCGAACACAAGCATTAAGGATCTAGGTAAGAAAAGACAAGTGATCAAATTAAATCTCACAATATTCTCCCTCTAAAATGGATTGCACTGCCTAAAAAAACAAGTAAAAATCATTTAATAACATTAATAGATCTAATTTTCATAGAGTATTTCGAGGCTAGAAGGCTTCATTTTTATTTGTCTCCCATTTAAAACACGCACACAAATAGGATTTCTATTACCACAGACCAAACAGGAAATGAGACCATCACATATCCATGCAGCATAATCTAAACTGACAATACATACTTTTTTATGAAAACAAAATCAGAAGCTACATGGAATGGTCCACCAACTGGAGCATGCAAATTGAATATAATGTGTGCGACCACCAATAATTTTAGTAACAGTTCCCCCATATACAATGGGATGGCCTTTTTTCATTAAATAATGGTTGAGCAACAGACAGATGCTACTCACAGCATTATAGACTATAACATCCGGTTCTAATTGTGGATCCCACTTGTCAATAAATTCAGTCTTGAACTTCTTTTTGGGAGGAGATCTCATGATATCAATCACATCAAATAGTTCCTTCATATACCCAGCTTGTCCAAGAGTGACAGTGATACTATGATAAGCCGCAATGTCAGGATAGGTAGCCATTTGTTCCTATAGATGGTGATCAGATATATAGGAAAAAAAAAAAGGACAATCAGATGATGTAGCTATCGTCTTATTCAGGTACTAATAAAAGCATGCATGGTGCAAATTTTACCAGCATTCTGTGGAAGAGATTGAGAGCCTCCACTGGCCTCCTTGCTTTTCCAAGAGCATCCAGTGCAGAAGTATAAATATATCTGGAAAATACAAACAAATTACAAAACAAAAACTTTGCCGAATAACTATATTTTGTCAATCATTCTATCTCGCATCATCTCAAGCTCAGAACTTGAGTTTCTTCTTGAACATCACTGCAAGCTAGTCATAAGAATTTGAAACAGGATTCTTCCCGACAGTAATCGCTTTAGTGCAGCCCAAACATACCTTCTATCCATCTTGAACCATTTATTTATCAAATTAAAAAAAAAAAAATGGATGTGGTTTTAATCATACGAGCATTGTTATTACAAATCCTTATTTAAGTGTCTAGCTGTGCATTCATGGATTTCCAAGTATCCTTCAAATAATGGAATATATAGAATGTTGCTCCACAACTTAATGACAGCTTAACTGACTAAAAGTTTTCTGGTAATAAATCATACTGGATATACATAAGGTTCAATAGGTCAAGTGGAAAGGAGGTTGACAAAGAAGTAGAGGCAAAGTACCGTATTCTGTGGGATTTGAAGCGCTCGGAGGATTGAATCCACTCAATGACTTGAAGCACCCGTCTCCAGTTTCCCAACTTACCCAATATATGGACAATCCTCAAAATAGAATGATCCGAGAATCTTATTTGAGCGCTTCGCATCATTTCAGTGAACTTCCACTCAGGTATGTCAATGTCTGCACCATTCAGACTGTAAAAGTAAACTACTTTACCATGAGTAGAACAAAAGATTCTGTTTGAGAATATTCTCTGCAATTAGGCACACTTAGGAGCACACTGAAATTAACAGATGATTGTCTTACCTTGATGTGAATATCAAAGAATTAAATAAAACATACACATCAAGCATAAACAGAGATATAGAAGTTGAATATCTGAATTAAGTTCAGCGTAGTCAAAGAATTTAGGATTCGTACATTTGATTTATTCTTAAGATGATCAAGCTATCCCAAATCAGGCAGAAGACTCTAGACCAGAATGCAGGCCACCATCAGCCTAATATTCAAGAACGACACCATTTTAATTTGAAGAAACAATAAACGCAATAATAGTCTCATGCTTGTTGGCACCCATACAGAATGGTATTATCAATAATCATGCAAATATACCACATCTAACCCATAATATGAATTCATAACTAACCATCTAAGCAAGATTAGCACTTGGAAAAATCCATACGAGCACATACATTCATGTAATCAGTTGATTATTCTTACTAAGCGTAATCACTTCATTATACTAAGCATACTTGATTACTCACCATTTAGCAAGTTTCTGAATTCTCTCCTCCATATCCACCTTTGTAATTCTTGGTTTGTCTATCACGTCATCCTCACGTTCCAACGACCTGAATGCAGCTCTTTCCATATTTGAGAACTTACCATCATTTTTCCTTCCTTTAAGGTTCTTGAAATCTTTATTCTGCCTCTGCTTTTCCGAATCAATTCCCTTGCGAAAATCACGATTTCTTGAACCTTCTTGAGAAACCAATACACTTTTCTTATGAAAGCCACTATTTCTTGAACTTTCTTGAACATTACTTATCTCATCACTGCTCTTCTCTTCTTCTTGAACACTTCTCTTGACAACCTTCTTTTTCCTCAGACTATTATTACTACGAAAAGCATTATCACTATTCCTATTACTTCTAGTATCATTATCAAAATTACTTCCCCTGTCGATTTTGACAGATTCCAAGGCCTTCAAATACTCATCGAACGACCGCGTAAACTCAAGCTCTTTATCAACAACAACAACAACGCCACCGCCATCACCAACAGCGCTTCTTGTCGCAATTCTTTTCTGCTTCCTTTTTCTCGCCGGAATTACGGCAACGGGTCTCCGTAGAATCGGAAACCCACATCGAAATAATACGTTATTATGAGTATAATTGATCAGAGAAAGAACTTCTGGGCCGGATTCAGACACAGAAAACCCACCCATCATCTTGAATTTCTTCAATTCGACATATCATCAAAGTTTTCCGCTAACTATTACAGAGAATCGAGGAAAAGATTTGAGGCATACAGCTAAGAGTGAGAAGATAATATTTATCGATAAATAAACGCCAAGGATTAACAGTCGCTGGGCAGCGCCGTTTTAGAGTCGCGGTTTACTGTTGTGTTAGAAAACGCTTGTGTTTTAATATCACGAGTTTCATAATGGACATAGGATTTTTACCTATTTGCCCTCATAATGGTCGGTGGGCGTTTTGTTAATAATAAAAAATAATACTCCCTCTATCCCTTAACACTTTGCACACTTTCCTTTTTAATTTGTTCCCAAACACTTTGCATACCAAAAAATGACAAATTTTAACATAATTAACACCCTCACAATACACATTTATTTACAAAGAATGTCATTACTTTTTCTCACACAATACCATTTAATATTCAAATTTTTTCTTAAAAATTGTGCTCAATTTAACCATTATACCTTCAATCAAAAAGTAAATATTCATTTTTTCTTAAAAATTGTGCCCAATTTGATGTGTAAAGTAATTCGGGATGGAGGGAGTAATAAATATTCCGCTTAATATCATCACTTGCTAAGATAAATAATTTAATAACTATTCCAAATAAGAATATAGAATTTCAAAGACCTATCCAGACTATAGAGTATATTTAATGGTTGCGATTATTTGTAAATAATATAAATATGTAATGCAATCAAAAGGTTCAATTTATTAAGTGAAAATATTTTATAAATATGTTATTTTATACATTTTCTCAATCTATCTTAATGTGTATGTAACATTGATAATTGCATTTCTTTTAATATTGATTCATTGACCAAGAAATTGATAAAATGCAATATCACCTTTGCAATTGTTTAGTGCAAGCTATTAGTCTTTATATTATATAAAATTGAAAATTTGTTATTATTTCTTCTTCTTATTTGTCGTGTCCCTATATTGGAGGTTCTATTGTAGTTCTTTCTCAACATCTTATTCATTAAGTATAGTTGATAAAACTCAATTTACTATCATTATTAAAGAGATGGAGGATTAAATAAATTAACATAATGTCCAATAACAATTTATTATACTCATGTTTATAGTGATACCACAAGAAAAACTCATGTTAAGAGTAAAAACATAAATTAACATATTCTCCCAGAAACAGAAGATAAATAAATGTATATTTGAAAAATAAAATGTAATCTCTCAAACAAGAAAATAAATTAATGTATTGTAAAAGAAAATAAATAAATGATCTGAAGAAAAAAAAAAGGTAAATGTATTATCTCAAAAAAGGTAAATAAATAAACGTAGAAATGATAATCAGTATCCAATTTAGAAAAGGCGGCCCGGGCTCGAAATTCGACCGTTGGTGGAGCGGCACTGAACTCGGGCTTAGGTCTTACATGTCATCATCGCCACCCTTCTCCGCCGCATCTCAGCCGTCAATGGCTACGAAGGCTCGAATCCAAATAGAGATTCAAAATTTCAAAATTCAAATGCAAAAATATCGAAAGAAAAGCAGAAAAGAAGAAAGATAAATTAACAACAGAGAAAGCTGCGACAGAGCGCCACTTTTTACTCTTTCGAGTTTCAGAAATCCACAACAGAACAGAAACATCCTCGAATTTTAAACAATAATTTTGTCATAACATTAATATTCTTCAACATTTTTACAAGCCCCACTGCCTTTCAGCTTCTCAAATCTTGATTTGAATCTATCTCAGGCTACCTCTGTCTCGATAAAGAACCCTTTTTTTAATCTTGATTCTGTGTTTTATATTCAGTTGGGATGATTTCTTACTGAGTATCTTGATATTTCTTGAACCCCATTTTGCGGTTTTATCGACGGCTTTTTGAGGGTGGTTTGATGATTGTTGATAATTCTTGACTCTGATTTAGAATATTGTTGATCATGAGAGAGGAGAACTCATCTGAGAAGAGAGTGAAAGCGCCAAGATTTGCTGATCAAAACCAGGTTCCAAAAGATAGCCATGAGAAGGGAAACGGCAATTTTTCGAGGATGAAATCGACGTGGGGTTCTCACATAGTGAAGGGATTCTCATCTGCAGATAAGAAAACCAAAACCAGAGTGCTTCAAGTCCAATCCAACGCTCAAAGCAAGAAGCTGCCCCTCAACAACTCAGACATTGCCAACCAGAAGCTTCAGCAATTGGTTCCGAATTCAAGAACCAAAAGATCACTCATTGGTGATCTTTCTTGCTCGATAAACGCTATTCAAGTGCACCCACAAACAGTTCAGAGCCAAGGCAAGACCAAGCCTATTGGTGCTTCTGAAGATTTGTATCTTGAAATCGATCACTTGAGGAACTTGCTGCAAGAATCCAAGGATAAGGAGCTGAGTCTGCAAGCTGAGTTGTCTGAGCATAAGAGAAACTCGACGAAGTTGGAGCTTGAAGCCGAGCTTGAATCGAAGAAGAGTGAAATCGATGGCCTTCTCAAGAAAGTGGGATCCCTGGAGAAGGAAAAGGCCAATCTTTCTGGCCAATTGGTGTCTTTGGCTTCTGTGATGGGGAAACGCGATGAGGTATTGATAAGCGAAGGGCAAAATGATTTTGGTTCAGCTGAGATGGAGGTTGTAGAGTTGAGGCGTTTGAACATGGAGCTGCAACTTCAGAAGAGGAATCTTTATGGAAGAATTTCTTCCTTGGAAGCCCAATTAGCCACCATGGCCAAAGCTTCTGAGGTACATATATATTTCAATTTGATTTGGCTTCAATGAATAGGTTGTTCTTGTCTTTACTGGTTGTAATTTAAACTGTTTATGTGCAGAGTGATATTCTTGAGATGACTAAAGCAGAGGCCTCGTTGCTAAGGCACACCAATGAAGATCTCTGCAAACAGGTCGAAGTTCTTCAAATGAGCCGGCTGAATGAAGTCGAAGAGCTTGCTTACTTGAGATGGGTTAACTCGTGTTTAAGAGATGAGTTGCGCAGTTGCTCTAAGATGAGTTCTGACCACCCTTCAAGCCCGAATTCTAGTGATAAAAGCAGGGCATCTATATGCTTTTCACCATTGAACATTGATGAAGAATCTAATGACATGGCAACAAAGAGATTGTATCTAATCAAGAAGTTCAAAAAATGGCCTGTTACTGATGAAGACTTGCAACTAATAAACAGTCCTGATAATCGCAATTGGGATGATCTCCTAGGTTCAGCACGAAGGCACTCCATTAGTGGAACGAATTGCTTTCCTGAAGATATGATTCTCAACAAGAAACGACAATCTGATAGCTTTATGTGTTCCAAGGAATCGGACAAGAGGGCTGAGGTCCTAGTTACCCAAAAATACGATTTAGAAGTTTGCAAAGTGACAGCTTCGTTGGATGTTGAGAAACGAGCCTTAAGAATCCCTAATCCTCCTCCAAGGCCGTCGTGCTCTGGTTTAGCTTGTCTAAAAGAAGACAACTCTGCTCCTAGTCTTCCTCCGTCTCTTCCTCCGCCACCACCTCCACCGCCACCTCCACCAAAATCACTGGTCAGAGCTTCAACTGGAGTGGTGAGACGGGCCCCACAAGTTGTCGAGTTCTATCACTCACTCATGAAGAGAGAGTCCAGAAAAGACTGCTTGAATCCAGGGACTACAGATTCATCAGATGTTGCTAACGTCCGTAGCAGTATGATTGGTGAAATTGAAAACCGATCTTCTCATTTACTTGCAGTAAGTACTTAGTATTGTTTAATAATGTTGTATGAAAACAGTTAAGACTCAAAAGCTCTGGTTTCTGTTTTGATCAATCAGATAAAGGCAGATGTTGAGACTCAAGGAGAATTCGTGAACTCCCTTATACGAGAGGTGAACGATGCAGTTTACCAGAATATTGAAGACGTGGTTGCATTTGTAAAGTGGCTTGACGATGAGCTATGCTTTCTCGTAAGTTTCTTCTTTATCAACGTGACTATTTTGTCGAGCAGTTTGAAAATTTCTTCTGGTTCGTCTTATAGGTGGATGAAAGGGCGGTTCTGAAGCATTTTGAGTGGCCGGAGAAGAAGGCCGACACATTAAGAGAGGCAGCGTTTGGATATAGAGACCTAAAGAAGTTGGAGCAAGAAGTTTGTAACTACAAGGATGATCCTCGTTTGCCATGCGATATTGCACTAAAGAAAATGGCAGCTTTATCAGAGAGGTAACGAAACCCTCATTCATAGCTGCATGTTTATTGAATGCTTCGACTTTTCTAATACATAAATGGTTTCGTTTTTCAGGATGGAGCGTACAGTGCATGATCTCCTCCGAACACGAGACTCATTGATGAGAAACTGCAAAGAATTCCAGATTCCTACAGAATGGATGCGAGACATGGGAATACTAAGCAAGGTTTGGTTTCTATATTATCCAACTTCCCTTTCATTAAGAAGAGAAGTTGCAAAGAGAGTAACACATTCTTGATTACAGATAAAGTTTGGATCTGTGAAACTGGCTAAGATGTACATGAAGAGGGTAGCAATGGAGCTTCAATTCAAGGGAACATCGGAGAAAGATTCTTCCTTGGATTATATGTTGCTCCAGGGAGTCAGATTTGCTTTCAGAATTCATCAGGTTCATTTTCTTGAAACACTTTGCTCGTTGATATCTCGACTCATGAACTCAGTTGGTTAAGATTTTAATGGTTTGTATCTGAATTTGTGAGCAGTTTGCTGGAGGATTCGATGCAGAAACGATGCATGTTTTCGAGGAGCTTCGTGACCTTGCTGTTGTTTTGAACAAAAGTCGAGACTGATAAAGATGAAGAAGGCTTGGCTTACCACCTCAGTAAGCATAAAAACGTATTTTAACAACACAGTTTTGTTGAATGTAACTATGTAAGAAAACAGGGTGAATTTTTGGTTTCAACTAATGTATCTTCACAACAAACACAGCTTCTTCTTATATGTTACTTCATAACTCAAATATGACTAGTTCCATTTCTTCAAAAGAAAAAAAGAAACAAAAAAGAGAAAAGCAAGTATCTTCCTAAGCTTTGCCATTTTATAAAAAAGAAAGTATATTGTGATGCCAACAGACATGCTTGTAACAAATTTTACTATAAAGTTCACAAATAAGATCCAAGCAAGCTTTTACGGATAAACGAATAGAGATTTGCATTATGAATTACTATCCAACCGCGAAGAACTTTAAGCTTTAGCAACCAATTCTATGAACTTTACAAATATATGGTAAAATGCCATCCAAACAATCATGATTTCACTTCCCTACAACCACTACATATATATATCAGCAGAGGGTCACAAACTGCCAATGAAATCTTCATTCTGAAGTACATCAAGATCCAACCAACAATTTTATAGTCACTGATACTGGAATGAATTATACTTAGCAGGTCACTGAGGAACCTTTGAACTGCAAATGCTATCTGGCATTAAATTGCAGAAACTAACTCAATAACAGTTACTATTTAACATTACCAGAAATTGCTCGGGCATGAATTGACATTGAGGTCTCTAGTCTAGTGGCGGTGATGAGGGAAGCTAGAGATGATCCAAGAAGTTCCAATGCTTTTTCCTTCTCATTACGGCCATTTAGACCTTTCATATTCCCAGTAGATGCAAGTTTGGTTTTTGGATTTAAATGTCTTTTAAGAACGATAGATCACCTTTCTCTAATCTTGAATCAGCAGAATCCATCAATACTAAGTTGAAATAATCGCATAAGCTAGCTTTCATTCTTGCATATGAGCCTTCCTACCAATTAGACACCTTCCCCATTATCCTCATAACCCATACACTAGAGCACAGAATCATGATCACTATTGAATAATATGCATAAAAATTCGAAAGGAAACAGAGGGGATCAAGAACTGTATGAAAGATAAAATACATCAATGGAGTTTCTTATTATTTCTTTTTAAAGATCAGTAATTCAAAAATCCCAATCATTCATGGGCACAGATACAACTATACTTGAATAGAACCCTCAATCAATAATCTTACTACAACAAGCAATTCGGCCTCAAAAATATCTGAAACTGCAACGAAAAATATTTGAAAATTATACCTATCGAATATGAAGAAATCACGACGACTTCTCCTTCTCTTGTTCAATCAACTTCTTGTTTTTCTCGATCGCATTGGCAACCTCAGGCGGCATATATTTCTCATCATGTTTCGCCAACACCTCTGTTGCCGAAAAATAGCACTCCAAACTCCTCGCCTTCTCAGAAATCCCCAATTTACTACTATTCCTCAAAGCAACTTCCTCCTTCTTCTTGATTTCCTCATCGTGAGGCTTAATAAACCCCTCGACGACGGCGGAATGCCCCTCGCGGAAGAGATCTGGCAAACTGCCCTCGTATTTGACCAAAATGTCGGTGATCAAATCAGTAATCACGAACTGGATTTCCGGCGAGGAAGGGACTTGGGTGACGCTGTTCTCGAGGACGAGGCCGCCGAGGCGGAATTTGGATTTGGTAGGGTTTGAATTGTACTTCTCTAGAGCCTCCGTGGGGGTGACGTAGAAGACGAGTTGGTCTTGGAATTGATTGAGGACTATGATGATGAAGCCGGCGATGCAGCTGAAGGTCAGAGCGTAGGCCCAAAGGCGGCGGCTCTGGAGCTGACGGGATCGGGCTCCAATATCGGGCTTCTTTGGTCGGGTCGGGCGAATTGAGCGAGTTGATAGCAGGCGTAGAAACGGGTGTTGGGGATGGTTGAAGATGGGAGATTGGTAGAGGGGGTGGGTAAACGGGAGAGGTTTTGACCCTAGTAGGGCGGTTGTGAAGTGGTGGCAAGGGGACAGCGGTGGGTGGTGGCGGAGGAGGAGGTGGCGGCGAAGCAGGCCGGAGAACAATCTGGAGGCCATCGGATGAAAGAAGAAGCTATGCTGTGGGAGATTTTGGGAGGGTTTTATCACATTGTCAACTTTTTATGTACTTTTTTATAATTTAATCTCTAAAAATTTAAAATGAGAGACAAAATATTGATTTAAAGCTTCTGTGAACAATTAAATAATTTGAGTTAAAGAAAATAAAAATTGAAAAAGGGTAAAGTACTTTACTATTGTGTATTATAATATAGGTATAGGGGTCCAAAATACCCTAATTTATATAGGGGTGATTATTTTGTATCTTAATTGATATAGTGTGTATCTTTTTTATCCTAATTGATATAGTTTGGTTGTTTTTTACCCCTTTTTTTGACTTTTAGACAACAATGATTGATCACTTGAATGTACTAATCATTGATGCATGTGACTTGTGAATAGTGTATGTTTTTGTTCTTTATATTGCATTTTTACTTGCCGATCCTTCATTTTTACATCTCAATTTTTTGCGTTTGTAAAAATAAATTGCCGTGAAGAAATATCATGTAATTTTTTTGCCCTAATTTTTTTGCTCAAATTTTGATAAATATGTTTGAAAACCCTAATTTTGGTTGTAAAGGCAATTTTGAAAAATGTTTAAGGTGTAAACGGCAATTTGACAATAATTGCCGTTTACCCCTAAAATTTTATTAAAATTGCCGTTTATCCCTATATAGGTGCAAAATAGCTTGTAAATGGAAATTAAAGGATTAAAAACAATTTTCGAAATTTTTTAAGGGGTAAACGGCAATTTACAATAATGGCCGTTTACCCCTTTATTTTTTGGAAAATAGCCGTTTAACCCTAATCTTGGGGGTTAAACGGCAATTAATGATGTTTTATGGGTTAAACGGCAATTAATGAATTTTTTGAGGGTTAAACGGCAATTAGGGTAAATTGCCGTTTAACCCTAATGTTTTTTTGAAAAAATTGCCGTGTAATACCCTAATTATTGTGAAAGGCTAAAAACGACAATTTTTTTACGAAAATGTAGATTTAAACAATAGAAGTGTCAGTGTTTAGAATAATGAAGCAATAGACAACAGTGAAACAACCACACTTTCAGTGAAACAACCACACTTTCACTAAATGAACCACACTTTCACTGAATATGTTGCTCTAGAATATAATTAAGCACTTTATATCTTCGACTGCATTTCGTTGTTTGAAATTAATTTTGCACTGCATACTGACGAATTTATTTGCTTAGAGTCGAATTTTGAAGAAGAAAATGAGTTTGAGAGTTGTTAATATTTGGTTTGGAGGTCATTGGCAAGGCTTAGAGTACGTAAATGGTTATCGAGAGGTGATTTATCTTCAAAGAATCACATTTTCTGATTTACTAGACGGTGTTCATGGAGTTGTACATGCAGACCGAAATTGTTGGGGATATGTGATCCACTCGTTAGTGGAGATGAAGGAAAGAGTTAGAAAGATCAAAATAAAGAATGACTCTGATTTGGAAAGAATGTTATGCATATCCGGAGACGATCTTGTTGTTTATGTCTCCCTTCGAAGGATGGATGTTGGAGTATTCGATCCTGTTGTGTCAAGTACAAGTGATAATTACAGCGCTGGTGGTTTTTCGACCGAGCCCCGTAACGTAGGATCCTCTTATTCAGCGCAAAATAATACCGTTGATGAAGTATTTGATCCGGCCCGTCAAAGTGTTTGTTGGGACACAGGTCTCGGGTTAAATGTGCAGAAATCGGACCCTCATACGACCTTCAACTTGGAGAATTCAAATGTTCCCTTTGGGTTGAAAAATGACGAAGCTTTTTATGCAAGATGGGGTATACCTAATCAGAACGATGAGACCTACGGTAGATCAATAGGTGATGAGAATTGGATGGGAGGCCCGTCAAAAGGAAAAACTGCAGCTGAAACGTGGTCACCTTGGCCATCCGAAAGCGGTCGGGTAAACTATGGAGGATTCAACTTTCTAGACTTAAACGTGCCTCCGACATCATATACTGAAAACGTAGAATGTCCTCCCGAAGAAGATCCATACACGTATGATTACGAACGAGGACAAGAATGGCTTGAGGATCGGCACCACTGGGCAGGTACTTTTAAATAGTTCTCACATATGAATTTATTATACGTATGAAATAATTGAATAATTGTTTAATTATACCTTCTTATAGGTTCGAATACCGGAGACGATCATGTCGAGACGGCAGAACCGGACGAGATAATCAATGACTTCGAGATGGATGAAGAAGATGAGGCCATTTTGGATCAGGAGCAACGAGAGGCATATCAGGATTTTCTAACGTATATATTGAGATCTGAATGGAGCATCCCCGATATTCCACCATTCGAGCCGTCCTCTTCTTCAGATTTGGACAATAACAACCCAGAACCGAGCGGTCTTAAAAAAGGTGCCACTTTTTCCACCAAGGCTGAACTGCAGAACAAAGTCGGGTTTTACCACTTGGAGAATCGAGTTGGATATAGAGTGGAAAATTCGGACACTAAGAAATGGTATGTTCGATGCAAACAAACAGATTGTCCATTCAAGCTCCATGCACACCAGAAATATGGTATTTGGAAGATCTCCACAATAAAGTTGCCTCACAGTTGTAGCTATGATCTGGAAACATCTGCTCCAAGGCGACTTCCATCTGTGTTGATCGCAGAGTACTACGCTGATAGGCTACGAAATGATAATTCGGTGCTGAATCCTCGGGCCATCATCGAGGAAATGACCATCGGCATGGTTTGCAGCTCACTTACAGGTTCGCATTAACAGCAAAACGTCGTGCCATGCAGCTCGCGTATGGTGACCCGAATAGCTCATTTTCTATGCTTCCATCCTATTTAGAGGTCTTGAAAGAAACCAATCCAGGATCTTACACTGCTCTGGAAACTTACAGTAATGGAAAATTTAAGTATGTGTGTTTTGCTCTGGCCGCCTCCATTAATGGATTTCGTCGATATTCACGACCTGTTGTAGTAGTTGATGGGTGTCATTTAAAAGGTCAGTATAAGGGAATTGGATTTGTAGCGGTGACGAAGTATGGAAATGATCAGATTTTCCCGTTGGCAGTCGGGATTGGAGATATAGAGAATGATGAGTCGTGGACATGGTTTTTGGGTCATGTGCGAAATGCCTTCGGATGCCCAAATGAGCTGCTTATCGTATCCGATCAACATAAAAGCATCGCAAGTGCCATCAGTAGAGTCTATCCAGATGCGTCTCATGGTTTATGTTGTTTCCACCTCCAACAAAATCTCGCGAAGCATGGTTCACATCTTGTGGGGATTTTCAAAAAAGCGGCATACTGTTACGACGATTAGCTTTTCGAGAAGTATGTTTTATAAAAGAATGTACTTATTTATTTTCTGCACCTTTTTTGTTATCTAACATATCGAACATCTCAGGTACATGACGTTGCTTGTAGAAGCAAATATCCAAGGAGCACTGGATACATTGAGCAATGCAAAAGATGAGAGATGGTCTCGGGTGAAATGTCCCGTGCGAAGATTTAACTTCATGACCTCTAATGCCGCCGAGACATGGAATGCTCGTCTTCTTTGGGCACAGAAGCTACCAGTGTGTTCCTTCTTGGAGTATGCGAGACGAATTCAAGAAAAGTGGTTTGTCGAAAGAAGGACGGTCGCTGAGGAAAGGGAAAATGAGCTGACAAAGGCCGCACATGATAGATTAGTTGATGCCGTGCGGCGGGGACAAGAAATGCATGTAGATAAGCTGGGTAAATACAAGTTCAAGGTGGTGGAAGGAAGAAAAAATTGGGTTGTCGAGCTCAACCATCACACATGTACATGTTCAGTGTTCCAAAATAACTTGATCCCGTGCGCCCACGCATGTGCAGCAATCAGGTAATTATTATGATTGGCAGAATAAATATTTCTGTATTAATTTAACTCTGTTAATTAATTTTTCCTCATCATACAGTTTTTCGAAAGAAGCAGTGACGTCTTACGTTGGCTCGTACTACACCACTAAGTCACTTAGAGGAATGTGGGCTGGTGAGGTTTGCCCTGTACCCGATCCACAAGATTGGGTCATATCTGATGAGGTTCGAAGCGTTTTTTGTCTTGCACCTGATCGATCAAGACAAGCCGGCCGGCCGAGAAGAAGTCGGATATCTAGTTTTGGAAGTCAACGAGCACCAGGAACATGTGGCCGGTGTGGCGGCACTGGACACAATAGAGCTACGTGCACAAATCCCGTGCCGCCCGTTCAGCGAAGCAAGATTGATGATCTAGCTGGTGATACAGATGAGATTCCAACAGACGGACGTACGAAGCAAAGAAAAAAGAAACAGTGCTCATTGTGTGGATCAGACAGTCATACGAGAAGAAAGTGCCACTTGTACGGCAGTTCTTTTACTTTGTAGTAGATTATGGAATATTTTGTGAATCTACTTTGTTGTGAGGACGGTCGAAAATGAGGAGCTCAAATATAAAGGCCAATATTGAAACAGTGCTCATAGAATGCCACACAATAAAATTCTTTTCTCGATGTCATAAAATGAATAAAGGCAATACATCATCCGAAAATACATAAAACAGTGAAATGAAAAATAGAAACAGGCTAATCGGCCATATCTTCAGCCGTGATGGTGCTCTCATCAGAGGAGTATCTGAAAACTGTCAACGCCATCTACTGTCGTGCTCTCGTGAGACCCAACCGAAACAAATGGCTAGGCCACTCAAGTGTCAGTGCACTCTCGACGGCCATGAGGGCAAAGACACTGCATGTGTGGTCCTCGCGCTGCTCGTAACATGTAATATCAGGGCACGTCGAAAGCTCCAACTCATCATCCAAAGGCTGCAACGGAGTACCCTCATTGGCCATCATGTCGTAGAAGCCTGTATGCTTCAGCAAGGTAGGTATAACACGTCTAATGGGTATCGTCTGCCGATAACGCCTCAGCTCCTTGTTCTTGTCCCATGTCCAATGCAGGCTGTCGAAGAGTACTAATTTACGAGCACCCAGAAAAATGCAGCAAGCCACCCAGTGCCCATCCAGATTCATAATGGTGACGAGCTGTAAAATAATGCCGATCGAACATTTAGCATTTCAAAATGGTTGCTCCAACAAATCAAAAGTATACGAAAATTATTATTTGACCAGTAATAAGGACTTACATTTTTTGGCTTCTTCCACCAGGGCTTCACATGTCGCCATTTGGGCTTTTGTCCCAACATGTACGGGGCAAGTTGATCCAGGAGCTCCGGTGTAAAAGTCTCGTTGGTCGGACCTTTATACTTCTTGTAATCAGACTCTCCTCGATGAGTGACGCTCCACACCTCCTGACAAGCACTCTGCATTACAAAGTTCAAATATTAATCACTAGGCAGGTATATGGATACATATATCGAACGAGCAATAAATGGTGATGTTTATACTTACAAAGAAGTGGACGTCCAACACCTGGTACTTGTGAGCATGCTCCTCGTGGACCCGAATCCCTGCAAACAGTGCATTGCTCTGTATAATCCCCAAGTAGGAGTCGAGATGCTGACATAAAACAAACGGTCAAATGCAAAAATATAGTAATAAGCAAGCAAAAAAATACATTCACGTGATAAAAAAATACCTCATGGGTCATGTCCGCCAACGGATCCAAAAACGAGCTGAAGAAATCATGCCCAACACCATATCCAACTCCGACATTGCACCTGCAAAAACATGTGCCATGTCAATCACTGGACATAATCAACCTGACTAACGTAAATTAGAATATCATACGATTAATTAAGTACGACTTACATCTCATAGACTTGCTTCTTCTCTGCCGCCAGGAGTCCTGCCTCAATGTATTTCTCCAGGTCAGCTTGCTTCAGACTCGGTCTACGTGCAGATCCATGGATGAATGGACTTCGAACATGTCGAGACGGAGCTCTCTGTCGTACAAGACGAATGCCGGCAGTCGTCTCGGGAATCCCAGCAATGGAGGATCCAGCATAATCGCTCGTAGACTCTGGTGAGTCTACGTCAACACCGGTGCTGGGTGCAACCTGCACCGGTGCCGACCAAGTGCCCAAGTCCAATGGCACTGGAGTCGGATCCCAACCTCGATGACTGCCGGGCGGCTGAGCTCCCGGAGTCTATAAATAATGATAACCAGCACCATCGGGATAGTAGGAGGCATGGTATGATGGCCGGTGGCTGTAGAATGCTCTGAGCTCCTCACCGACGATATCCGGTATGCGCAACTCCAGCCTCTGCGTCTCCTCCCTCACTGCGGTCTGCACGAAGTCCTGAACCTGGCCCTGCAAGTCTCTATACTGCTGATCATAATGGCCTCTTAAGTCCGTGAACTGCTGATCAACGTGGCCTTGCAAGTCGGTATACTGCTCATCTACATGGCCTGACAAATCAGTAAAACGTCGATCAACGTAAGTCCGTAACTGGTCGAACTGAGTACCAAAAAATCCAGTGATGCGCTCAAACAGGCCATCCTGATCGGAGCTGTGATGTGGGTACGAAGGCTCTGGCGGTACGTGATCGGAATGAGGTATATAGCTGATCGGCGAGGCATCCCGATACGGCTCCTAGCCATGCAGGTCGACGTACGGCTCCTCGTAATTTTGGTCAGGCTGGCCAGTGGGGTGCTCCTCAGGCTGCTCATGCCCAGGCTGCTCGGCCTCCTGCTGCTCGAAACTATGACCGAACTCTCGAACGGGGTGCTGCTCAGGTGGCTCGCTCGGAGGCATCGGTGGTCGTCTGGACCGTCTGGTCCTCGATCCCCGAGCAGCTCGACTCCGAGATGTGGATGGACCGGGTGCATCCTGCTCAGGTGAAGAAGCTACCACCGTCGTTGGTGGACGACCACACCTCCGTGGAGCAGCTTGCACGCCATCGTTCAAATCCCGGTCAATATTCTGCCAAAAGGGCTGACAAGTCTCCTCGGCAGTCGGAACGAGGGACTCCACGCCGTCAACCTACATAACAAGTCTCAAACATCAGTTTAAATCGAAAAATTTACCGTATGCAGTTTAGGCAGCAGGACTGAAAATATAAATACCTCGCCGGATAAAACATCAGTGACGTCCACAACGGATTTCGCCGTGGACCACTTCAAACACCTCAGAATTTGCAGTCCAGTATCCAATCGCCGGCCAGCCACACTGGACGATACAGGGATGGCCTCGTACGCCCAAAGCTTGAGAGTGAACAAAATAATGAAATGTGTGAGCAAAGCACTGTAATAACATCATTTAAAATAATAGAATCCAAGTAATGTTCTTAAATTAATTATACTCACCAGTAGAGCAACCGAGAATCCATAGAAGTGATACGTGGGGGGTCTACCTAAGTTGGTGGGGACCGGAGTAGCCTTTGGCACTGCGTCCATATACTTAAGCAACGTCAGGAAAGAAATCTTGCCCCATGGGAATGACTCCCATCGCTCTTCCTGCTCGACCAACGCCCACACCCACATATCCACCGAGCTCCTTCTGCAGTTGACCCCGAGTAAGATGAAGTAAACGAGTAGGATCTTCGAGATCTTTACCGTATCATCCATACTCGAGCGGAACTCCCCTACCTGAAATCTATATAGGAGTTGTTGCAGCGTCACGTGTGCGGTATCGGCATGCACTCTATAGTACACTCCTCTTCTTGGCGGATGGTGATCCCCAGCCGGACTGAAATCGGAGTCGCCAAACCTCAAACCGGTCACAAGAGCAAACTCTCTCCTCGAAAACCGACAAAGGTGATACTCCTCTCCAATTGCAAACCATCTCTCATCGTCGGGGGTGTTCGGACTAGTTATTTCCCTCGACATGAGAACATGCAGAAACGACTTGCATGTCTCCGCCGAGGTCTCCCACCGTAGAAAATGGCCAAAACATGTCCGTCCGAATTTAGCAACACACTCTCCCCCGTGCTCTCCCAAAGCTCGTCTGATATCAGCTAGTATACTTAAACGAGTATACCCGTTAATGTACGCTAGCGTGCCATGACAATCCCTACGAACCCACCGAAAAGCCATCTACAACAAATGTACACAAATACAACATTACTTATTAATCACAAATGTTGTTACATAACCCTAAAGCTATGCAAATGAAATTGGCTCAAGAAATCGAAGAAAACACAAAGAATTATAGTGGTTCAGCTTTAGAAAAACCTACATCCACTCTCCGAACAAAACGCCTCTATTAATTGCAGAAAAGAACGCAAGATTACAGAGAATTGAAGAAAAACGCAAACTAGGGTTTATCTGCGCAGCAACAACCCTAGAAAACTCAATCACTTGAATTACAATGTTATCTCTCAATTAACCACAACCACTTATACTTCTATATATAGGAATGAATAGCCCTATATCAATTCGTGGAAACTCTCTTCAAATCGCCGCGATTTTGCCCTCCAAGAAATGAACTAAATTGCCGTTTAATCCTAAAACAGGGTTTTCTGGCAAGAAAACCCTGTTTTAGGGTTAAACGACAATTATGGACAAAAAATAGGGGCTAAACGGCAATTAACCCTAATTGCCGTTTAGCCCCTATACCCTAATTGCCGTTTAGCCCCTATTTTTTATCCATAATTGCCGTTGACCCCTAATTTCTCATTTCCAACCATATCATTCCACATTTTATGACTAATTACAATTTTTTCAGCCCTAAACCGTAAACCCTAAACACTAATTATAAACTACATTGCAATTAACCCTATACAAAACCCTAATTCATCACAAAAAATGCACAACAATATAACACATTTGCAGCCCTAATTCATCACCATAATTGCACAAAAATATAACACAATTGCAGCCCTAATTCATCACAAAACCCTAAACTATAAACTACATTTTCATTCATAAACTTGCACAACTAATTCAAGCCAAAAAATGCAGAAAAAAACCTCACAATTGCATAAGTAATAGAATGAATAAATTGCAAAAGTTTAAATCGAAAAAAAAGATATAAATAATTGCCGTTTACTAACCCGTAAAATGTGTGATAATCTTCAAGAAATTTGCCCGATTTTTGAACTCAAAACCTCCAAGGTTCTTCAATGGCCGTTTAGTGTTGTGAGGAAGAAAGAGGAAATTTTTTTTTGCCTATTTTGGTTGTAAACGGCAATATGCCCAAGTGAAGGAAAAAAAGTCCAAAAATACAACATGTGAAGTGTCATAACTTTGTATCATATGTGTCATATGCTTTGACTACTTTTGTACTTGAAATGTCACCTCAATGTTTTAATTGTACTTGTGGGCATTTTTCATACAATTTATATCTATTAGGGTAATATAGTGTATTTATTATATCAAATGTGGTATTCTCAACACTTCTCTCATATAATATATAAGGATTAGGACACTACTCATAATTTACTTTCTGAATTATTTTACTATATAAAAAAAAGCCAATAAATTAATTTTACTAAACACACTAGTAAAATCATGAGAACAGTTTTTATATATAATACTTATCATAATGTACTCCAGCTATCGTCCATTTACACATGTACATGTAAAGATGTTGGATCAAATGAATGATAAATACTGCACAAATTATATTTCATTATTTCACTATACACAGCATCTACAAAACCATAAAGGAACAAGTCGAGATATAGTGTATCTGTGTATGATTATCTTTATCTGTCAAAGGAATTACTATACAGTGAACGGATGAAGTAATATGTTCGATACATCTTTATGCGAGGTAGACCAGATACACCATTAACACAAGCATATGAAGACGACAAAAAACGAGGTAAAATTACACTCTATAACGACAGAAATTTGAAAAAGCCTATCGAACTCTGCCTATGTTTTATCCATGCGAAGAAAATCCCACCTCAATAGACTACATGTCCTCAAAGGTGAAACGTGTAAAGGATGAAAATTGACAATGTACATCTTCAAAAATATGCACAACTCCATCGAATTACTCATTGAATTTCTGCTTTCTCTGAAGCAACCATGATGGGGGGCTCATGAGCACATGGGGGTATATGATTCCAGATGCAATGCAGCATATTCCTCGGCTTGTATATTGTCCAAACATGGAACACCACTTCATTCACCTTAAGAAGGATCAGATTATACCTTGATCTTGGATAGAAGGGGAGTATTACCTTACTCTCCTTGCTGAAAGAAAGTATAATCTGAGCCAGATTCATTTTTCAGAACCTGCATGCAGTTAATTGTATATTCAGATATGATTTCAATAAAAATACAAATAGAAAAGTATCACCATACAAAATTCGTGAGGTTATAGATTTGTCTACTTTGTGCCTCATATCTTCAAGAATTATGAAAGTGTCTAGGATAAATTGCAATTTAGTAAAAGGCATATTGTGCTTTAAATAAGAAAACGTACAGTATGTATTCTTAAAACATGATGCTCAAACAATTTATAACAGTGAAAATACTCACAACTCAGTGAATCATGATTGTCAGATGTATACATCTCCAGACGCAAAAATATGAAAAGCTCGGAAAAAGAAAAGCAGACCTCATTTGTGCGTGACGACCCAGTAGGAAGAGCAGGAACGAGAGAACTCCAAAGAAGAGGATCAGTTAATGGGTCGATGCTATTATAGCTGGTAAGAAGTGGAGCAGACAGAAGGGGAGCCAACTGGTACACATTTCTATGAATAGGTAATCCTCCACTTATTGCATATGCAACATCATGTCTCTCACTTCCAACATCATGACATGATTTTTCAACTGTCTTCCCAAGCTCAATTTTGTCAATATTGTTTTTGTTTTCATTCTCATCCTTCCCTTTCTTTTTCGAGATTTTCTCCTCAAGGCTCTTGTACGCTGCTGACTTCAACAAAATGCTCATAGCAGATATCTTTTTGTGGTTCAATCTTTCTGGAGACACACCTAGTCGTGGCATTTCATAGGGTTCAGTGGGCTTAATTGAACATTCCAAAGCTTTAAGTTCACTTGCAACATCATCAGGACACCCGAGATTTGTTTCATCTACTGATTTTGACTGGAAGTCAGTCAGACTAGATTTACTTGCACCCCACCACTTGATGTAATTTGACAAATCAATCTTCCTGTCAGAACTGTAACCACCTGCATTTTCACTTCCTACAGCAGTTTCATCACCTGCACTTTAGATAGCATCAAACTTAGGCTAACAAATGAGTCATCAGGGGAAGGAAATCTCACTACAATAAAGTTAGATTTACATTTGCAATTACAAATTAAAACTAAAATATTCTAGAAATCAAAGCAAGTCTCACCATATAGTGGATTGTTGATGTAGTCAGTTCCAGGAGTACGACCAAATTGTGAATCCCATCGACTACATTCAGACAGGGGAACAAAGATCAGTATTATGATCATTCAGGCATACCGAATCTAATTGTGGCTGGCTCTCCATTTAAGAGAAAGCAGAAAGCAAATGAAACTAAATTTTGTGCAGAGCCAAACTAATAACATGTACCAAGGTATTATACAAGAATATACCTGGAAAGGGGACGATATTTGGAAATACCCCTGGAGAAACCACTACTCTTCCTGCAAACACATGTGGCTAGTAAGTAAATTCTTTCACCAAAAGTACTAACAAAAAAAATTGTGTATTGACCTTCTAAGTGATGCTAGATAATCCTCTCTTGAGACGTTTTGCATTTCTTCAAGATCCCTTGTATAATCTGTCACCTGCACTAGCCCCATTAATACCGAAGGTAATTGATGATATCCATTCATCCAATGGAATCTAAAAAACTTCTTACCGGAAAATTAATGAGCGTTCCAGGCCCCCAGTATTTAAGAGCGGCTAGATCATAGGCTCTTGCAGCAGCTTCCTCGTCATCATATGCACCTACAACGATTTTGGATTGAGAAGATCTGTATAATTTCACTCTTTTACCATTTGTGCTCCAATACAGAAGATTAACAGATTACTTACCCAAGTAAACTGTCCAAATCAATCACACACCATTATTTGACTTTCCGGCATTGAAGATATCCTCGTTTCACAAAATTGAAACATCAATTAGCATCCGTGCCAGAAGAAAACACACACAGACACCCTTTATATATACGAATTCACCTTGTTTTCCTTTCTTATTCTGATTTTGATTCCAAGTGCTTTTATCCCAAAGATGAGCTTCATACCGACCAGTCCATCGATGCCTACTCTTGAGGAAACAAAAGCAAAATCAGAAGCTAATTACTCGGTAAAAAAGTAAAAACATGATTTAGAAACAAAAGTGATATTGATCACGCTTTCAAACAAAACAGCAGCTAGCCAATAGTATCTCACGCTTCAAAATCTGTACTACCTTGCTTTAACAATCAGCACTATCAACTCTGATGCCCATAATTTCTATCTCCGCACAAAATCAAACTCATCTACCACAAAATAACCAACTCCAGTTCTTGGAAGACAGGGTACAAGCAACGAAGCTAAGCGCACATAACATTTGATAATTAAAATACCTAGTGACGCCTCGATATATTGAGCTGCGCTTGCCGGCGGTGCAAGGGGGCATTCTGCTGATGCGCTCTTTCGCCGTACATCCCCTCTCTTTCTTCGCTTTCTTCAAACCTCTATAGAGTAAAAGCTGATCACCACACAACGGCGGCGGTGGGTGCACTTCCGAGCTTTCTCCTCCTCCGGTTTCTTCGGGCTTCGCGGCGTGCTCCGATGAAGACGAGGCCATAACCGTCACTCTCGATGAGGTTAGAGAGAGAAAATCGAAAGTAATCGTTAGAGTGAGGAGAGAGAGTGGACGAGTGTGGAGAGTGCGGAATCGTTTTGATTTTTGCACCGAATGAGGAAATCCACCGATAAATTGCAATGACGATAATATCCTCAGGTAATTTGTAGATGCTGTTGGGATTGATAAGGTTTTCGGGGGGCTATTTGGTAGTCTCATAAGTAACGGCTACCAGGAAACACCTGTCATGCTGGTCTACTTAAAACTCATTATCATCATGTTTTTTATTCAAACTGGAAAACTAGGCCTAGCTAGCCCACAAATGATGGGTTTCCATTAGGCCCATGACGGCCCAATACGTAAGGCTGAATACGTTTGTTCTTTATTTTATTTTTTTACTATAATTCAGTAGAATTACATTTACAAAATATTTGTAACAAAAAAAATCTAAGATTGTGTGTGGATAGAGTGATTTGAAATTTAGAATTTGAAGTGAATGAATTTCAAATTCACTTAAATTGGAGTGAATTTGAAATCCATAAAAATGACTCCAAAATTAATTCAAAATGAAAGTGGTGGATTTGAAATCCACGTCCATCCAAACATTATTGATGGATTTGCTACCATGGATTTCAAATCACTTTTCAAATCCACAAATTGAAATGGACTCTATCTAAAATAAAAGGTAGGTATTAACAAAATCACTAATTTTCTAATATATGATTGTATCAATGCCAGTTGAATGGTATGTCTAATCTTGAGACCCGATTTGTCTCTTAGAACATGAGGGGATTATGGATTGATTTCACAATATTTCTTGATAGTTTCAAATCGAATTGTCACTTATAATTTACTAAATATATTTAAATAGGAGTAAATAGACAATTTGATGGTTTTTACAAATCATTTTAAAACATAATATAGTGATAATTCAATAACTAAAAAAAAAAAAAAGGAAAACAAACTCATTGTTTTGATAAAATTACATATAGTAGAACCAACAACAATATAAAATTATATGAAGTTTGGATGACATCGTCAATCAATAAAATAATTAAATCAAATGGAACTAATTCTGCTAGTTAAACTTATTTTCATTTTTCTGTGATATAATTTTCAAACCACAACTAAGTTGTGGTATGATCTCTTACTTTGTTCATAATCCGTGATTTATATTAAATTTAATTAATATTTATAATTTGACAAGATGTATATTGATCTATTTACACACATTAATTGAAAAAAAAAACTAAATTAATATTATTTTCCATTCTTTCCATTGAAGAAAGATAAAGAAATACTGGGAGTAAGGTGCTGAATGAAAAGGCTTGGCCTTGTAACTTGTAAGTAGAATGAGAAATGTGACTAGTGTAAGTTTTTTCTGGATATATTTCTTCTAAAAATTATTAATATTAATATTATTATTATTATTATTATTATTATTATTTTATTTTTGAATGTGTGTATATGTGTATATTAGTATAGTAATGTTCGTGTGAATTGATAAGTTAGAACATGTTGATCGACTAAAATATGTGCTAATTAATATATAAATTGATAATTTATTATTTTATAGAGTGAAAATGTTTTTAACACATTGCATAAGCTAGAGAATATGAACTAAAATACAATTGATCATCTAAAAAATAATTATATTTTGTGTGGCTAGTTAATCCTCTAGATGCATATTATATTAAGAAAAAAAAGTTATTACTGTCATATCGATTTCTTTAAATGTATGCAACGACTTCGATTGATAATAATCTTTATATGAAATACTTTATCTCTTCAATTCAAATTAATTTTTATTTCATACTTGAATATTCATTGATTTTTACTCGGTATTTGTTAAGAGTTTTAAAGTAAGGGATTTATTTGAATTAGGTAATTTAATATGGAGTAGGACTTTAACGATATCATTTCATAAATATGATTTCATGAAATGTGACAATCGATAATTCACATATAAATTTATAAAATAAAAATTTAAATTGTAGATAATAAGATATATCTCATGAATCTCAGGTGATTTTATTCATAAAATATTTTTATATGAATTTTTACCATATATATTTTCCATTAAGGAGAATATATATTTATAATTGAACTAAGTTGGATAAAATTTATTTATTTACGCACCTACATATGTCGGGGCCTTTTTTATGAGTGTTACATTCAAATTTGGGTATTTCTATTATGGCTAATTTTCTATCACTTTGAGAAAGATATTTTCGTAGATATGTGATGGTGACGTGTCTAGAAAAAGAAAAAAATTAAAAACTACCCATAATTTTCTACGGCTAATTGAACAAAAATTGCAAAATTTTAATTTACATTTTTTTATTTACAACAGTATTGTTTATGAAGCATGCTATATATATATATATATATATATATATATATATATATATATATATATATATATATATATATATTTTTTTTTTTTTTTTATTCTTTTTTTTCAAAGTAAAACATCAACTTCATTTTATGATAAATAATTGCTACATCACCATTATAATTGGACCCTCATGATAAATTATGTCAATTTCATTTTCATTTTACTATTTGATGTCATCACCGTTAATTTGAAGTTAGATTTTATATCTATGAAACACAATTTATCCGAACACCCTCTCAAACCTTTCCATCGGAACTTCATGTCTTAGCTGGACGATTTCAATAATCTTAATCGCTTCGATTTATTTTTACTTGATTTCCAAAAAATTAAGAAAAGACGACAATTTAATTAATTTCATATCAAATATTTTATAAATGCTATTAATATCTCTAAACTCTTCATATCTACTATTCTTTGTGTTTTAATAAGAGTTAATTCTGATTTTGATTATATATGTAAGATATTTTAATTTTTGGATAATTAAATATTTATTTATAAATTTCAATCATCTGTGTTTTAATTTTTTTAAATTTTGATAGGAATTTAAATAATTTGCAATATGACCGCAACATAGAGAATGAAAATTTAAAAAGAGGTATTTTACTATTAAAAATAAAAAGTGACTTACATAAATGGTCAAATTTAAAATTATATCTTTTAATAACCCACAAAATAGAAAATACACATAATATATTTAAATTAAGTTTCAGACAAACGATATTAATTTTTTTTTTTTTAAATAAGTTTTGGGGAATGGAAGGGAGAGGAGCAATAAGAACAAAAAAATTTGTGTGACCCAAGTTCAAACTCGGGTCATCAACCTTTATAGAGGTGGGATACCACTTGAGCTATAAGACTTGTGGTTCAAACGAGATTAATCTATCGTCTTTTCAGTTAAATACACACAATATATTTAAATTGTACAATATGTAAAAAATTATTTAAAAACTAAATTAAAGATCCCAGACCTGTATATCTCATTGGTATCATCAATCCAGGCAAAAAAAAAAAGGTTATAACATAAAAAATGCCTGATATCAGTGTCGATTTAATTTATCACGTTTAAACTTTAAATACACTAGTAATTCATAATTTATTCAATCCCAATCTCACCAAACGTAGCGGGTATTATTTTATAAATAAATGGCAGGAAAAATAGTATTTAATTAAAATTAATTTAATCAATTAAGTACATGAATAATTATAGACGAAAGTGGAATCAAAGTCACGTGCAGATGCCTGCTACAGAACGTGACCGCCAGCATTGTCCCATGGCCGCGAATCGTGGTGGGATCCAGTTTCGAAATTTTCGCTCACGACTTGTCCATTTTCCAATTATTTGTCATCTTCCATTTTTATATTTAAGTTTTACAATTATTCACACGCACACATTCGTAGAGGAAAAAAAAAAAATTGTATAGTAGTTATATATATATTATATCACTTATGCTTGCAAATTTTATTTTTTGGTCTCATTTTACTGCCGTCCACAAATTTTACCGATTAATGATGATTTAATTACGTAAGATGAAAAACCTATTTAAATATGATATTTAATTTGGTCAGAATAGCGATGATGAGTCATCAAATTTATAATCACAACTAATTGGTAAAAGATGATTATAATAGGAATCATATTCAAATAATAGTAATCCAAATTACAAAATAAACGTGGAAAAGTTTTTTTTTTTTTTTTTAAAGTTGGAGGATAAAAAACTAATTGAGAATATATTACAAATGCAAGTATTTTTTTATAAACCCGATGACCATAAAACTAGATACATATAAAAGATAAAAAATGAAAAACACTTGCTTTATTATCACAATTTTATATACGACTCTCTATTTCCTCTCTCATTGTATGATTATCATGATTTTAAATTCAATATAGATTTAAAAACACAATCAAACACAATTATTGCAATAAAAATACCAAAAATACACCCTACAAACCATCATATATAAAAGTGCAGATTTTCATATTTACATACCTTCATTCATAAAATTAATTAATTAAATATCGAATATTCTTATTTTAATCAATTAAAATAAGGGACGGAAAATGCAAACAAACTATCAAATCATTGCGATAGCAACAGTGGAAACTGAAAATGACTAGGGATAATAAATTTCACATTCAATTAAATTAAATTTAAATCATTAATAAATCAAAAGATGGGATCTATGAATTGATTTCACCTAACCAATTTCTGGGCCCAATAAGGCAATAATAGTTAATTTATTTCCCTAAAAGCCCTTATCACTGCCCCTTCAGATATTTAGCAACCGCACCTCTGCTGTCACTCTGTAGTCAACACTCAACACACCTCAGGTACTCTCTCTCTCTCTCTGAGTTTTTCTGAGTTGATTTTCTGCAGATTTTTCCTGTTTTTGTGTACGTTTTCAGCATTATTCGATGGCGATGGTTTTAATTTTTGGTTTGAAGAAGGTTTTTTATTAAAGCAATGGTATGATGTTTGTGGTTAATCTTCGGAAACGACGACGGATTTCACATTCTCTATCTGTATTCGCTAATGCTCTTCGCTGTAGATCTGATCAAATTTGGGGTCGTTGATGTTGATTTGATGTATCTGCATCTCTTCTATGTATACTGGGTTGAACATTTGGACTCATCTTTCAGATCTTGCTAGCTAATTAGTATGGTTGTTCTTTCTGCTTCAGAATAACCTCCATTTAGATTACTGACTGCTCAATTTCGAAATGTTGTATGAGTTAATGACTACACTAAAGCTTTCATCAAATTTAAATTTATGTGCTGGATTTGTTCTTTGCTACTGTATATGCGGGTACAGAATTAATGTGGACCGAACTCGAGATACCAATAATTTTTTGTTGTGTGGCGTTTTTTCAGTAGATGTTTGCAAAGTGGTGCTGGATATCAGTATATATGTATGTGTGAACTAATAATTTACACGGAGAAGTTGCTAAGTTTATAATCTTACAATTAAGTTTGAAATGTTAATGCGTCTTGCTGATACCAACACTTCAAAATTTTGTATAGTTCTAAAAATTTACTGTATATCTGAAGTGATATGTTTATGGGATTGTGGTGCCTGCATGAAATATATTGGATAAACAAGGGGTGAGGATATTTATGAATGATGCTATGAGCAATTTCGATTGATAATAAAGCAAGTGGTGTGAAGCATGTGTTGTAGTCATGCTGCTGGACCAGATCTGTCAATCTGGTGGCCTGCATAATCGTTGTGGTATTTACAAGTCTTATAATCTGGCCTTTCCTTTTCCTACCATGCAATAGACTAGCTGATGTTAAATGAATAATGAAATCCAGACTGGAATTGCTCCTTTTGTGTGAAATAATTCTTTAGCTTACGGTTGGAAACTTTGGGGATATCTCTTGTTCATAATTGGTTAGTTTTAGAAGACAAATTATTTTTCCACCTTCCAGAGGCCGGACAAACATGGTGCTGTGTTGACCTGTACATGCCTTAGACCTTGCCTTATTTTTAGTAGCTCTTGTGGAATGAATTCAATTAGTATTGATTATGGTGACTGTATCTTATGTAATTTCCATACGTCTAAATTGGATGTCTGGATTCTTTTATTTTTATTTTTACTTCTGTTACACTGTTGTTGGCCTAACTTGTTACTTGTTACCCCATATGTGCATGCTTGTACATCTATATCTGCATAATAATTGAGAACTGACACCTGTCCTTTCCATACATTTTTCAGCATTGTTTTTCACATAAATATTTGTTTCAATGCTGTAGGTAGGCCTCTCTACTCTTCACTATGTCAGATCTGGAGGCCCCCTTACGCCCCAAAAGAAAGAAAGTTTGGGTGGACTACTTTGTCCAGTTCCGATGGATAATTGTGATCTTTATTGTTCT
The DNA here is from genome assembly GCA_028654395.1 of Scutellaria barbata. NCBI lineage: Eukaryota > Viridiplantae > Streptophyta > Magnoliopsida > Lamiales > Lamiaceae > Scutellaria > Scutellaria barbata. The sequence continues at coordinate 17,894,623 of CM053648.1, forward strand.
TCCAATCTCCTTCACACTGTACTTCCTCACATATCTTGGGGATGTGAGATCTGAGTGTAAATCATTCAAGCAGCGTCAGAAAGAACATGATGAAAATGTTAAGAAAGTTGTGAAGCGCCTCAAGGATAGGAACCCAAAGAAGGATGGTTTAGTCTGTACAGCCAGGAAGCCCTGGATTGCTGTTGGAATGCGTAATGTAGATTACAAGCGCGCTCGGCATTTTGAGGTCGATCTTTCTGCCTTCAGAAACATTCTGGACATTGACAAGGATAGAATGATTGCCAAAGTGGAACCTTTGGTTAATATGGGTCAGATTTCCAGGGCCACTGTCCCGATGAATCTGTCCCTTGCAGTTGTGGCAGAGCTTGATGATCTTACTGTTGGTGGTCTGATCAATGGTTATGGTATTGAAGGAAGCTCCCATATCTATGGCTTGTTCTCAGATACCGTCGTGGCTTATGAAATTGTTCTGGCAGATGGTCGGGTGGTCAGAGCTACAAAGGACAATGAATACTCTGACCTTTTCTATACTATCCCATGGTCCCAAGGTACACTGGGACTCCTTGTTTCAGCGGAGATTAAGCTTATACCTGTAAAGGAATATATGAGGCTGACATACAAGCCCGTAGTGGGTAACCTAAAGGAGCTTGCACAAGGGTATATTGATTCTTTTGCTCCAAGAGATGGAGATCAGGACAACCCAGAGAAAGTACCAGACTTTGTTGAGACCATGGTTTACTCACCTACTGAAGCTGTCTGCATGACGGGACGATATGCTTCTAAGGAAGAAGCCAAGCAGAAAGGTAATAAAATAAACAGCGTTGGCTGGTGGTTCAAACCCTGGTTCTACCAGCATGCACAGACAGCATTGAAGAAGGGGGAATTTGTGGAGTATATTCCTACTAGAGATTATTACCACAGGCACACAAGGTGCTTGTACTGGGAGGGTAAACTCATTCTTCCATTTGGTGATCAATGGTGGTTCAGGTATCTCCTCGGCTGGATGATGCCACCAAAGGTTTCTCTTCTCAAGGCTACTCAAGGTGAAGCTATCAGAAACTATTACCATGAGATGCATGTCATTCAGGATATGCTTGTCCCGCTTTACAAGGTTGGAGATGCTCTGGAATGGGTCCACAGAGAGATGGAGGTACATTGCACTACTTCTTCCTACTGTAAAATCATTGTGACTCTAGGTTTAAATTATACTAACGTGTAATTGTTCTCTAGGTATATCCCCTCTGGCTCTGCCCACACAGGCTGTACAAACTCCCACTGAAAACCATGGTGTATCCTGAACCAGGATTTGAGCTACAGCGCAGGCAAGGAGACACTCACTATGCTCAAATGTATACAGATGTTGGAGTATACTATGCTCCTGGACCTGTCCTAAGAGGTGAGGTATTTGATGGAGCTGAGGCCGTTAGTAAAATGGAGGATTGGTTGATTGAAAACCATGGATTCCAACCTCAATATGCTGTGTCTGAGCTGAACGAGAAGAACTTCTGGAGAATGTTTGATGCTGGTCTCTACGAGCAGTGTAGGCGGAAGTATGCAGCCATTGGTACCTTCATGAGCGTGTACTACAAGTCAAAGAAAGGCAGGAAGACTGAAAAGGAGGTTCAGGAAGCTGAGCAGGCTATTCTCGACACTCCGGATGTTGAAGCTGACGACTAGCCTGGGTATGAGCAGGCTATTCTCTCCGATGTTGAAGCTGACGATTAGCCTGGGTAATGTTGAGTGTTCTTAATGAATTTGAATATGACTTATCGTGTCATGCCAGTTTGTTTTATTTCGTTTTTCCTTTGCTTCATTTATGTATTGAGAACCGTAGTTTGCTTATTTTAAACAATTGACTTTAGTTGGATCAGAAAATACCCTGCATCTCGCCCTTTTTCCCCCTTCCCCATGATGTGATGCTGACTCCCCTATTTGAAATGGAAATGTGTTCTTTTTCCGTTGCCTGTCCTCCACTGGCATTCTTCTGTTACAACTTACAAATGGTGTTTTAATATTTTCAGTATGCCATTTACTGCACCACACATCAATTTATGAATATGAGATGAAACACCATTTTAAAGAAGATTGTGACTGTCTTGTCGCATGATTCATGCAATTCATTCCACCTTAATTATATTAAAACCAGATGTGACATGCTCAATTCATTTTAGAGAAAATGGCTACACATGCCACTTTTCCTGGCATTTTTGCCCAAAATGCCACTATTTAAAAGGTAGTCTTCATATACCATTTTTATTAAAATGTAGTTTTCATATACTACAAAATTTGAATAGGTTAAATATAGAAGTGAGCAAGAGGACATGACTGATTGAGAGTTGTTGACATGTGTCAAAATGACCTCAATAATGAATGCACAAAATCAATACTTACACGAAATATTGGGTGACTACTATATTAATTCATTCAATCAATTAAATAATAAAATAATAATCATGAATGCACAATCAATTTTTACACGAAAATATGCATTCTCTAATAAAAGTAATATATTAATATTTTTTTATATAAAAAAAATAATCAATTCTTACACAAAAATGTGCACATCTTGCTATTTTAATTTTAATTAATTTCGTTAAGTAATTTTGTGTAGGAAATTTTTATTTTATTTTTTTACTTATATGAAATTAATTAAATTAATTTTGTGTATGGAAAAAAAATTTAAAATTTGTTTTTTATTTTTTTTCTTACACGAAATTAATTAAATTAATTAAAAAAGTTAAAAAAATTTAATTTTTTTTACTTACAGGAGATTAATTAAATTAATTTCATGTATGAATTTTTTTTTCCTTATACGAAATTAATTAAATTAATTAAAAAATTAATTTTTTTTACTTACATGAATTAATTTTGTGTATGGAAAAGAAATTAATTTTTTTTAATTTTTTTTTCCTTATACGAAAATAATTTTGATTTACAAAATCATATTTTCGATCTCTTTATGGACAAACTGAATAAGGCGCTTTATCAGTTCTATCTTGCATCGGGAGGAATGAATCTTGGATCAAGTGGTCAATCATATTCTGAAATCTGAATGAAGCTCCATGAAATATGCTTGATTCAAACAATTCAAAGCCGGATGTGACTGCTTCAATTCATTCCACTTATTATTAAATTAAATTGTTTTCTAAATGAAGTTCCATCCATGATATGAAGATGAATCCCGGTCATTGAGTGCCTCTATTATGAATTGTTATTTTAACTTTGTACTAATTTCGTTCATTTAATCAATTTTTTTTTTAACTTTATTAAATTTAAAAATATTAAGTGCGTAAATATTTATTAAATAATATTATACATGTTAATAAGTTAATCAATGATAACATAATAAAAATAAGATTAAATGAATACATTAACAAAATTATTATAATAGTTTTTTTTTTTCAAATGATATTTAAATAGACTGTTGGAAATAAAATATTTGTACATTATTGCACTGAAATAATGCAAATTTTAGAAGATGCTCTAATGATTAAAAAAAAAAAAAAGTATACGTTAGAAACTCGAACGTTAAGCTTACCGTTACATAACAACACTCGAAATTTCTACACTGTTCTTTATAAAGGAAAGTTCCCTTCCAGAGAGGCAGATTCTCACCACTTTCCTCCTTATACAGTACTAGTACTACTCAAGAAGAGAGAGAGAGAGAGAGAGAGAGAGAGAGAGAGAGAGAGAGAGTGAGATGGGGATGGTAATAGTGTTATCTTTGCCACTGATTCTGTTTTCATTACTTGTTGGATTTGGGTGTTATCTGTTTGGAAGGGCAAAGGGGCGGCGAGAAATTTACACCAATGCTCAGGTTTTCGGCGCCCCTGCTCCGCCGCCGGGAAGCATCGCCGCCGATTATCATGCTTCTCCGCCTCCCCAACCCCACTTCAAACCCGACAATTCTGCTAATGTTTAGCTCACTCTGCAAAGACACAGACAGGAGTTGTGTGTTTGGGCGGTTTTTTCCTCTTTATTGCCAATTGAGTGTGTGTAATAGTGTAAACAAATTGATATTTGTACACCTTGTATGATAAATTTCTTTTCAGATTTTTGTTAAAGTTTTAGTGTGGGTACTTGTAATAAATAAGTCAAACTAATAATATATTGTTATTTACCTGACATTACAATTACATATTAATAATTACTATTATTATAGTAAAATACGAGGTACAAATTTTAATATATAAATCAGTCCACCAAGTAAAAAACATTTGGTCACTATAATCTGACATAACAAGTAAACCACATAAAAACTAGGAAGGTTTTGAAATTAGAGAACAAAATTATTTGATCAAAATAATAATAATAATAATAATAATAATAATAATAATAATAATAATAATAATAATAATAATATTTTAAAATTTGAGTATTGTTTGGTTTCATTTTTCCAAGGAATCCTTTTGAGATTCTGAAATGGTTTTCAATTAATTTTTACCACTTTTTTTGACTAGTGTTGATGTGAATAGTAGATGAGATCATATTTGATTGATAATTTGTACTTGTGACATTAATGACCGACAATTGAATAGTGTATATTTTTTTTTTGTCTATTTAATCACTATAATACATGGTAATTTTCCTCATTTTTATTTTTTCCCTCCACACATTAGTGAAATTCTCTTGGGTGCGAAAAAGAAATTGTCGTGAATTGAAGAAATTTGAGGTAATATTTTTTCCCTCACGATTATTTAGTAAATTATATTTTTTTTAAATCATCGTTTGCGGCTAATAATTAATATATAGTTGTGTATATTTTTGGTAAAATTTGTCGTTTAACCCTCAATTTATAAGACAATTATGCTGAAATTACCGTTTAGCCCTAATATGTGGAAAAATAGGTTTGAAATTCAAATGTCGGGATAAAAGGCAATTTTTACCAAAATTTTAGGGGTAAATGGCAATTTTACAATAAACGTCATTTAGCCCTAATTTTTTGTAAAAATTGCCGTTTAGCCCTAATTAGTGGATCGAAAAGGTAAAAAATTCAAATGTAGGGCTAAACGGCAATTTCAACCAAAATTTAAGGGGTAAACGGTAATTTTACAATAAATGTCGTTTACCCCTAAATTTTTGCTAAAATTGCCGTTTAACCCTAATTAGTGAAAAAAGGTTAAAAATTCAAATGCAGGGCTAAAAGGCAATTTTTACCAAAATTTGAAGGGTAAACGGTAATTTTACAAAATATGTCATTTACCCATAATTTTTTTATTAAAATTGTCGTTTAGCCCTAATTAGTGGAAAAAGGGTTAAAAATTCAAATGTAGAGCTAAACGGCAATTTTTACCAAAAATGTAGGGGTAAACGACAATTTCAGAATAAATGTCGTTTACCCCTATTTTTTGTTAAAATTGCCGTTTAGCCCTAATTAGTAGAAAAAGCTTAAAAATTCAATTGTAGGGCTAAACGACAATTTTTACCAAAAAAATTAGGGGTAAAAGACAATTTTAGAATAAATGTCGTTTACCCCATTTTTTTGTTAAAATTGCCGTTTAGCCCTAATATGTGGAAAAATTGGCTTTAAATTCGAAATAGGGTTAACCGATTTAACATGTGTTAAGTAAGGGTAAACAACATTTGTTCTGCGAGGAGCTGATATGAAATTATAATTATTTAATAAATATACGATGATATATATTAAACAATTTCAATACATTTAATAATTGCTTTATGCGGATTTATTATTTTAATATGACTTAACGATACTTTTTTTTAGAGTTGCAAAATATATAATTAAGCAAATTATGTCTCGTAATGCATTTTCTTGTTAAAAATTATTTTTGTACCAAATACTGATGATTTTATTTCCCTCGACTTGACAGTGAATAAAAAGATGAGTTTGATACTTGCTAATGTTTGGTTTGGAGGTTATTGACAAGGTTTAGAGTACGTAAACGCTTATCGAGAGGTGATTTATCTTCAAAAAATCACATATTGTGATTTACTGGACTCAATTCATGGAGTTGTACGGGCATACATGAATTCATGGGGATATGTGATCCACTCATTAGTTGAGACGAAGGAAAGAGTAAGGAGGATCAAAATAAAGAATGACTACGATTTGGAACGAATATTCTTCATGTCTGATGATATTCTTGTTATTTTCGTCTCCCTTCAAAGGATGGTGATGAAGTATCCGATCATGTGGTGTCAACTAGAACTGATAATAGTAGCCCTGGAGGTTTTTCCATCGAGCGCCATAATGTTCCTCTTATTCAAAATAAAATAATACAGTTGATGAAGTATATGAATCGGGCTGTCAAAGTTTTTGTTGGGACACATATGATGCGAATGTACCGAAATCAGATGTCAATACCAAGTCAATTTAGAGAATTCAAATGTTCCCGTTGGACTTTAAAATGACGAGGTATTTTATGTAAAATGGGGTATTATCGAATCAGAACGAGGAGACCTATATTCAATCTACGTTGGATGAGAAGTGAATGAGAGGGCCATCAAATAGTACAACTTCAGCTGAGCCCTGAGCACCTTGGTCGTCAGAAAGTGGTCGTGTAAACTATGGTGGATTCAACTTTCTTGACTTAAACGTGCCTCCGATAGTGTATTCAGGAAACAATGAAGGTTCTCATGAAGAAGGTGCTTGTTGGGAAATTAATCCCGAAGGGGTAAATAAACAAGAAATAAAAAAGGAAGAAATAATCAACAATACAAGATTTTAACGTGGAAACTCCCAAACCGGAGAAAAAACCACGACCCACCAAAGAGATACCACTATATGAAAAATTCTTACAATCACACAATATTCCACTCTTTATCTCCCAACACTCTCTACACTCTTACAAGCCTAGAATGATTCTCACCTTCCTTAGAACACTCTTTACAAGAGAAAACAATGAAGGAATTTAATTAGAATCAAACACTAGACTAAAGTGTATTGATTGGGACACTTGTGACAAAGGTACTTAGGCCCTTAAATAGCTTTAAGCCCCTCCCACTTTGTTCCACAAATCCGATGTGGGACAAACACATCTTTTATTTTAACACAAATCCAACAAACTCCACCTTGGTAAAATAAAAGAAAACTCTATTGTCTTCACAGACAATCATGATCCTCAAACCAGGGAACCATCATTCTCAAAAAACAGAGAATACCTACTCCACCATATGAGTAGAACACTTAGAATCACCCATTCTAAGAATTTTCTTTAGCACATGTCGAAACTCCTCGTTGAAATTATGGTGCAACTTCTAACTGTTGGCCCTCATAGAAGTTCTTCAACCATCGGCATAACATCCACACACCTTGCATCCATGCCAACCAATGCACGTGTGGATACACCGACATCCTCACAGGAAATCACTTCCTATAGCAATGTTAGCAACTTGTTCGGAGCCCTTTGCCATAACCGCTCCATCTTGATCAGCTCCACCTTGACAGTTTCGCTTTATGTGCCCAGGTTTCCCGCACTTCCAACAACCACTACTCTTGGAGTCTTTCTTCTTCCCTTTGCTAAGAGCCACAACCACTGAATCTTCTGTTGAAGTTCGCCCTTCACTCATCAGCCTTCTCTCCTCAGAAAAAAGTTTTCCTGTGACCTCAGCAAAAATCAAAATTTCCTTCCCATACATCAATATTGGTTTCATATGTTCATAGGAATGTGGAAGAGACAAGATGAGCCTTAATGCTTTATCCTCATCTTCAATCTTTACTCCAATTGCTTCTAGTTCAGAGATAATGCCATTAAGAGTACTTAAATGATCTGAAATTTTCGTACCTTCATCCATCCGCAAGGTATGAAATTGTTCCTTCAAGTACAACCGATTTGAAATGCCTTTTGCTTGGTACAGAGCCTCCAACTTTTCCCACAACTCTTTGGCATCCGAAATCCCATGTACATTTGCAAGAACATTCTTGGCCAAACACAAACGCACTGTGCTTGCAGCCCTCAGATCCAAATCCTCCCAATCTTCATCACTCATACCAGAATCTTTGTTGCTTGTGCCTTCTGGCCTTCCTCTCAGAGCCTTGTGTACACCAGATTGTATCAACACATCCTTAACTTGTACTTGCCACAAGCTAAAGTTGATTCTTCCATCAAATTTCTCCACATCAAACTTTATTGCACTTGAAGTCTTTGACATACTATTTCTCCACCCCTAACAAAACGACCGCCTCACAAGAGACCCCCGAATCTTTCTTAGGATTTCTTTTCTGATGTGGAAGATCAGACAACGCTGCAACCACAGAGCATACTCAGAATACCAAGAGACCTAACCCGGGCTCTGATACCACTTGTTGGGAAATTAATCCCCAAGGGGTAAATAAACAAGAAATAAAAAAGGAAGAAATAATCAACAACACAAGATTTTAACGTGGAAACTCCCAAACCGGAGAAAAAACCACGACCCACCAAAGAGATACCACTATGTGAAAAATTCTTACAATCACACAATATTCCACTCTTTATCTCCCAACACTCTCTACACTCTTACAAGCCTAGAATGATTCTCACCTTCCTTAGAACACTCTTTACAAGAGAAAACAATGAAGAAATTTAACTAGAATCAAACACTAGACTAAAGTGTATTGATTGGGACACTTGTGACAAAGGTACTTAGGCCCTTAAATAGCCTTAAGCCCCTCCCACTTTGTTCCACAAATTCGATGTGGGACAAACACATCTTTTATTTTAACACAAATCCAACAAACTCCTTTTGTGGTATAATGGACCTTTTACTCTAAAAAAAAAGCATTTTCCTTTTTTATAAAGGGACATTAACCCAAAATAGCAAAAAAATTATAAGGTATATCATTTTCTTCCCAATTCATATATTTTTTTCTATCCAATAATTTAAATATGAGTACTTTTTTACCATTTTTTTGACTGGTTTTCATTTGATTAGTGCATGATGTGAGAAAAGTGATTTGTGATTTTTTATTTGTACTGTGACATAAATTAATATTGATGATTTGAATAGTGTATGTTTTTTTGTCTATTTAGCCATTATAATTTTCATTTTCATTTTTCATCTCGACATTAGTCAAATGAGGATATTAAGGTGAAAATAAAAAAATTATCTGAAGTTGTGTGTAAGTAAAATAAAATTATAGAAAGATTATATGTCATAACCTTGAAGAATTTTTTAGTAATATTTTATTTACTAGTAATTATTCAGTAAATTTTAATTTTTAAAATCTTCGTTTGTCGGATAATAGTTGATTTATAGTTGTGCATTTTTGTAGCAAAAGTTTGTTCATTGTTTAGAAAATATATGTGCATTTGTTATTATTTATGGATTAGGAAAGAAATTTATTTGAAAAAAGTAGTCGAATAATTGTAATTTAGGATTAATCAAAGATTATTGGACAAGACAACGTCAAACAAACTTTTATGGATATTATCATTTAGAAAAAATAAGTTTATAATTTTAATTGGGTAAAATGCGCCAAACCCCCTTATGATTTGAAAATATTGCGTTGGTCCCCCCTTTGTTAAAAGAATATCAACATTTACACCTATGATATGAGTAATACTGCACACTCTCATTTTTTTTAAATTATAGCTAACAACGTTAAATTTGAAGTTGAATGTCTCGTTATGCCTTTATTCACCACTTTCATATTTCTCACAACATACTTTCTCTCTCTTAAAAAACTAGCTATTTCTTTGTCTAATGGATTTTCTATCCAACCTCACCAAAAATAACGAACACAAACCCACATCAGATAATCCCAACAATTCTGACGTGTAGTTGAAACCCATAAAATCTGATCTTGTCCACAACGCCAAGGTGGTGGTCGAGGCCGCCAAAGCCCACGCCCACCATGAGCCTGAGAAGTACGACAAGGCCGAACTCGCCAGCGCCTCTGCTGACCTCCTCAACGCCGTCGCCGAGTACAAAAAGTTAGATGATAACAAGGGACTAGGAAAGCACGTCGACAAGGCTGAGAACTATCTCCGCCACTACCACATTTCCCACCCCACCGACCACGTCGGTAAACCTACCGACCACAAATCCTCACAATCTGAACAACACGACAGTCACAGCGGTGAATCAGGTGATTTCATGAAAATGGCCGAAGATTTCCTGTAGAAATAGACAAATAGTTGGGACCTTTAATTTTCTCTAAATGTTGCTTTATTAGTGTTGCTTCAATAGATTTTTAGCCATTTCTTGTTTTTATCTATAAACTTTTAAATATTATTGTAAAGTTGTGATTTTTAGTAATAATAAATTCTAGTTCTTCTTCTTTAATATCTTTCAGTCTCTTTCATTATTTGTTAAAAAAACCTTATAAATGAGCAATTTTGGAATATTAGGGATGATTATTATCTTTTAGATTCCTAAAACGATTGCTTACTTTGAGATAGAATGTCTTGATAAAAAGACACTTGTTTTGCTTTCTTGAATTATATATATAGTGGAGAAACAGCTGATAATTGAGATGAATCAATGATCACAAGTTTTGTGTAGATTATTTACTTGAGATACTGAGTTTTCACAGACTTGTAATGAACTCACTGAATGGGAAAAACTTTTTTCTCAATCCCAAATCAATTACAATTAATTAACTAATTCTAAGCACAAGCTGTTGCTTTAAAGCCTTAAAGTGTAGCGAAAACTATGGAATGAGGCACAATCTTTATAGGCAACGTAGCATCAATGAGCAGAGGATTCATAGTCGGTATGTCAAATGATTTTGTGAGCCTTAATGGCTCTCCATTTAGCAACAAAATATCACTTATAATATTGCCATCTTTAGGGGTCAGATGGTACTCTTGTCTTGTATGTGCATCTCTGTATTTTGTTGGTATGAGTTTACACAAATAAGTTTTTAATATAAACGATATTATACAAATAATGAGTTCAATATATAAAATATTTTTACTCATAATAAATTGAAAATTAAATAAGAAACAATAGGTTTACAAAAAATATATTTTTACACACTTGTATCATGATGGAATAAAATATTACATACAACTTAGCATACAAATAAAAAAAATTAACTATTAAAATAAGCAATTAAAATAAATAAAATTGCATAAACAGAAAAAAAAACAGTTAGAAAAAACTTACAAGCTGGAAATTAAAGTGAAGAGGGGATTGTATGTTATAATTTGAAAGAAATCAATGCATTTGCTTTTATATACAATGGAAGAGTATAATAGTCTATATACAAGTGAAAAAGTAAGCAAAATCCACGACATTAGGGATTTGGCACAATATTAATCATATCAGAGGAGTAAATGTTGTCATTCTTTTAACAGAGAGAGGACCGACGCAAAATCTCCATATCACTAGTGAGTTTGGCTCATTTTACCCAATTCTAATTAGGGTTAAATGATGATTATTCTTCAAATCAACGTTAAACAAAATTTTAGTCAAAACATCGTTTAGCCCACTTTTATGGTAAATCATCGTTTAGCCCTAATTTGTGGAAAAATAGGTTTATAATTTTAAATTTGGGTTAAATGAAGATTACGCTTCAAATCAACGTTAAACAAAATTTTAATGAAATCATCGTTTAACCCACTTTTATGATAAATCATCGTTTAGCCCTAATTTACGGAAAATATGTGTATTGTTTGATTACTTGAAAACAACGTTAACGAATTTTTTTCGAAATCTTCATTTACTATTAGGCGTAATCATTTATTTTAATAATTAGATGAATAAATCTTTCTTTCAATAATTCTAAATTATTTATTTTATTTAATAATATGTTACAATATAGTGACTAATCATTTAATAATTATTGAAATTGGATTTACTATTTTAGTACTTGAACATGAATAGTTGAAAATATATAATTAAGCAAAATAAGAGCTCGTGTTTTATCGTTTAAAATTATTGTTGTCCTGTGAACTAACATTTTTTTTCTTGACTTAATAGTAAAGAAAAAGATGAGACTTGTTAATATTTGGTTTGGAGGTTATTGACAAGGTTTAGAGTACATAAACGGTTCTCGAGAGGTGATTTATCTTCAAAGAATCACATATTATGATTTACTCGACTCAATTCATGAAGTTGTACGTGCAAACATGAATTATTGGGGATCCACTCATTAGTCACTACAAAGGAAAGAGTGAAGAAGATCAAAAAAAAAATGATTCCAATTTGGAATGATTATTATCCATGCCATACGAGGTTCTTATTATTTTCGTTTCCCTTAAATTGATGGATGTTGGAGTATCCTATAACTCATAATAACAGTCCTGGAGGTTTTTCGTTAGATTGAGTCAATGTTGGATCCCCTTATCCGGGGTGGTCAAAGTTTTTTGTTAGGATGCATATGATGCGAATGTGCCGAACTCGAATGTCAATATCAGAGTCAATTTTGAAAATTCAAATGTTCTCCTAGGACTAGAAAATGATAAGATAATTTATGCAAAATGGGATACATCGAATCAGAAAGAAAAGACTTATATTGGGACAACTTCAGATGAGCAGTGGGCACCTTAGCCATTAGAGAGTGGTCGTGTGAACTATTGTGGTTTCGAATTTCTTGACTTAAATATACCTCTGATAGTATATGAAGAAAACGAGAGAGTAAAACGTGAAGAAGTTGTAGAACCGACAAAACATGAAGGAGGACAAAAATGTGGAGAATATGATGATGAAAGTGGTAATTCTAAATAAAAATATTTTCGTACAATATTATACTTTTTTTTGATGATGCATCTTTAATGAAGTATACATTGCTTTAGATCTAAACAACTATGAAGAAGATGAAATGGCACAACCTGAGAAGATAAACAATGACTTTGAGTTAGACGAAGAAGATGAGCATGTGTTCGATGAGTAGCAACGAGAGGCCTATCAATAATTTTTGACATACATATTGAGATTTGAATGGTTTATCCTTAAAATTCCATCATTCGAGCAGACGATTTCGTCAAAGTTGGACTATAACTACCAAGCACAACTCAGTCTGCAGAAAGGTTCCACTCTAATTTGCTAGTAAAGCTGAATTGAAGAATGCAATTGAGTTTTTACATGGAGAATCAAGTGTAATATCGTGTGAATCATTCAAACAAATACAGATGGTGTTTGAAATACAAGCAAATAGACTATCATTCACACTGACTACTCACGATAAATATGGAATTTGGAAAATCTCAAAAATTATTCTGCTTTCATAGTTGTTCATATGATTTGAATAATAGTGCTCCTCGTTAACTTTCATCTACTTTGATTGGCGAGTACTTCGATGATAGGCTATGAAAAAAAAACTCAAATCTCAATCCTTGGGGCATTATTTAGGAAATGAACTAATGACATGGTTTGAATCTTACTTATAAGTTTCTATTAAAGACAAACATCGTGTAATATAGGTTGCATACGAAGATCCTAAAAATTCATTTTCTATGCTTCCATCTTACTTAGAGGTCTTGAAAGAAACAAATTCGAGAACCTGACTGCTTTGAAAACACAAAAGTGGAAAATTCAAATACATTTTTTTGCATTATCCATATCCATTAATGGTTTCAAAGATATTTGATGAATACTAAGCATGCATATTGAAGCTGGAAGAAGGAAAGCAAAATATTTCTAAGTATGGATAAAAACGTAAGTCACTTATAAAATCGCGTTTTTCAAATGCAATTTCAGACAGTTTTTTCGGTTAAGTTGCAAACTGGAATGAAGAGTTAGCTGCGCGGATAGACGATCTTGCGAGACGGTTTTCTTGATGGTTACTTAATCAATTTTCAAGCGGTTTGTTTTTATAGGTTATATATATCATGTAGTTCATTTTCTTAGAAGGATTATGAATGTAATTTCTACTGCACAAGTGAGAGAATAGCTTAGAAAGAGAGTTACAGTTTCAAGTCTAAGTGTTGAGTGATCTTGTAATTTCTTTTCTTGATTTCTCTCAGAAATAAAATCTCTCCCTCCTCGATTCTCCCGTGGATGTAGGCTGAAAAGCTGAACCACGTAATCCTTGCGTTCTTGTTGGTATTGAGTTTGGTTTTGAATTCTTGATTGCAAGTTCTACAAAGTGTTGTGAGAACAAAGTTATGGATTATGATTCTTGGAGTTTTTGGAGCTGACAAGTGGCGCTGTCTGTGGGAACCACAAGAAGGGTCTTCAAGAATGGGATCTACACGTTTTGACATCGAGAAGTTCAATGGCATGGGTGATTTCGGACTGTGGAGGATTAAGATGAAAGCTTTGTTGGTGCAGCAAGGATTGGCTCAGGCTTTGCAAGGTATTGAAGCTTTTCCTGAGGCAATGAATATTGATCAGAAGGTTACACTGATGGAGAAGACACATAGTACTATAATACTTAGTCTAGAAAACAAAGTCTTAAGAGAGGTGGCAAAGCTAGATACAGCAAAGGCAGTTTGGGAAAGATTGGAAAATCTCTATATGGTAAAATCTCTTGCAAATCGATTATATCTCAAGAAAAAACTCTATGCTTTCAAGATCCAAGAAGAAAGATCCCTGATGGATCAGTTGGAGGAGTTCAACAAGTTACTAGATGATCTTGAGGATGTGGAAGTATCTCTGCAAGAAGAAGATAAAGCACTCATGTTACTTAATGCATTGCCCAAAAGTTTTGAAAATTTCTGTGACTCCATATTGTATAGCAGACAATTGTCTATTACTTTGAATGAAGTGGTTACAGCTCTAAAAACCAAAGAATTGTCAAAGGATTATGAATCCAAACCTGCAGGAGGAGAAGGTCTAGTTGCCAAGCATAAGCCACAAAAGAAACAACCATTCAAGAAAGGTCCAAAACCATTCAATAAGAAGACACCTCCTCAAACTCAAGAGAATAAAGATGATATTGAAGGACAAAGATGTTTTCATTGTCACAAACCTGGTCACTTTAAGAAAGACTGTTTCAAGTATAAGAAGTTACAACAAGAAAAAGGCATCTAGTGGTGGAACACAAGCAAATCAGATAAGTGAAGCTTCTAGTTCTGGAAATGGTTATGAGTTTGCAGAAGTTCTTGCTATAACTATAGTGAATACACCCGAAGAATGGATCTTGGACTCGGGATGCTCTTTTCATATGAGTCCAATGAAGTAATGGTTTCATGATTTAATTCTCAAAGATGAAGGAGCAGTGTTGTTAGGAAACAACAAGTCTTGCAAGGTTCTTGGAATTGGTTCCATCAGTTTAAAGATGTATGATGGTGAGGTAAGAGTGCTGAAGAATGTGAGATTTGTTCCACAACTCAAGAGAAATTTAATATCTTTGGGATGCTTGATTCTCAAGGATATAAGTTGTAGGCTCAAGGTGGTATTATGAAAGTTGAGAAGGACTCCAAAGTAGTACTAACTGGTTACAAGAAGAATGAGTTGTATTACTTGGATGGTTGCATTGAAAATAGTGAAGCACATTCAGTTAAAGAGATGGATAAGACCATGTTATGACATAGAAGACTTGGTTATATGAGTGAAAAAGACCTGCAGGAACTCAGCAAATAATTAGTTTTTGGGAATGATAAGATCTCAACTTTGGATTTATGTGAGCATTGCATACTTGGAAAAGCAAAGAGGTCAAGTTTCCCAACTGGAGTTCACTCTACCTCTCACTCTTTGGAGTATATTCATTCAGACTTGTGGGGACCAGCCAAGACACTTACTAGAGGAGGAGGAAAGTATTTCATGTCCTTGATAGATGACTTTTCAAGAAAAGTGTGGGTGCTGATTCTTAAAACTAAAGATGAAGCATTCAGCAGATTCAAGGAATGGCTAATTGAGGTGGAGAATGCTATTGAAAATAGACTCAAGTGTTTTAGGACTGATAATGGTCTAGAATTCATCAATGATCAGTTCAATTCATACTGCAAGGAGATGGGGATTTCAAGACATAAATCAGTGCCAAATACTCCTCAACAAAATGGTTTGGCTGAAAGAATGAACCAAACACTTTTGAATAAGATGAGATGTATGCTACTCAGCTCAGGCTTGGCAAAGTGTTTCTGGGGAGAAGCTGTTACCACTGCAGCTTATCTTATTAACAAGAGCCCTTCCACAGCACTTGGTTTCAAAACACCTCAGAAGAAATGGACTGGAAAGGTTGTAGATTACTCAAAGCTGAGAATTTTTGGTTGCCAAGCTTATGCACACATCAAGCAAGATAAATTGGAACCTAGAGCACTTAAGTGTGTATTCTTGGGATATCCAAAAGGGGTAAAAGGATACAAGCTTTGGTGCTATGAAAAGGATCATATGAAATGTATCATTAGTAGGGATGTCATTTTCAATGAAGGTAAGATGCCCTTATATAAGGGTGATACTAATGAATTGATTGAGGTTTCAGATGAGCAATTGCAGCCTGAGGTGGAGTTTTCAAAAGGAAATAAAGGAAATCAGAAAATTGATGAAAATAAACCATCTTCAAGCCACAAAGATGATCAAACTGAAGCTGATTCCAGTCATGATGATGATGATGGTGCTAATCAGGAGCTGGCAAATTATCAGCTAGCAAGGGACATAACCAGGAGACAGGTAAGACCTCCTTCTAGACTAGGATATGCTGATAATGTTTATTTTGCATGTCTTGCTGCAGAAGATATAGAGTGTCAAGAACCTAGCTGCTATAGTGAAGCAATGAATTGTGATCAAAGTGATAAATGGAGCAAGGCTATTCAAGAGGAATTGAATTCTTTGAATAAGAACTCTACTTGGATCATAGTAGACAAGCCACCAAATCACAAGCTTGTAGGTTGCAAGTGGATATTCAAGAAAAAAATTAAAGCTTTTAATAAAGACAAGATCAGATTTAAAGCAAGATTGGTAGCTAGAGGTTTCACTCAAAAGGAAGGTGTAGACTATACTGAAATCTTTTCTCCAGTGGTCAAGCATAGCTCTATAAGGATGTTGCTAGCAATGGTGGCTCAATACAACTTGGAACTTCATCAGATAGATGAGACTACAACATTTTTGCATGGAGAATTACAGGAGCAAATATATATGGTGATTCCAGAAGGGCTGCAGGTTGAAAACCAGGAAAAGAAGCCTTGCTTGCTGCAGAAATCCTTGTATGGCCTCAAGCAAAGTCCTAGGCAGTGGTATCTCAGGTTTGATGATTTCATGAAAAGGATTGAGTTCACTAGAAGTAAGCATGATCAGTGTGTTTATATCAAGCATGAAGGATTGATGACATGAGGATTGATGACATGTTAATTGCAAGTACTTCTATGGAAAGATTAAATACTGTAAAAGGCATGCTTAACACTGAATTTGAGATGAAGGACTTGGGAATTGCCAAGAGAATGTTGGGCATGAATATCAGCAGAGATAGAGTACAAGATAAAGTGTTTTTGGACTTGAGTAATTACCTCAGCAAGGTGCTTGTGAGATATCAGATGAATCAAAGCAAGAGCTGCATTGTACCCATTGGTCAACATGTGAAGTTGTCTAAAGATCAGTCACCAAGTTGTCAAGAAGAAGCAGATAAAATGAGAAGGATACCATACTCAAATGCTGTGGGTAGTATCATGTATGCAATGGTGTGTTGCAGGCCAGATTTGGCATTTTGCATGAGTATAATTAGCAGGTATATGGCTGATCCAGGTCAAGCACATTAGGAAGCAACTAAAGGAGTTATGAGATATCTGAATGGGACAGTAGAGCATGGGTTAATGTTCAAGAAAGTAGCTGAAACAAGCACCCCTCTAGTAGGATATGTTGATTCAGATTTTGCTTCCAATAGTGATACAAGAAAATTAGTTACAGGTTATGTTTTTACTTTGTTTGGCACGACTATTAGTTGGAAATGCACACAACAACCTGTGGTGGCCTTATCAACTACAGAGTCTGAATTTGTAGCTCTTACAGAAGCTATCAAAGAAGCTATGTGGATGCAATGTATGCTTGATGAGTTAGGGTTTAAACAAGAAAAGGTTCAAGTGTTCTGTGACAATAGCAGTGCCATACACCTTTCTAAGCATCGGGGGTATCACGAGAGGACTAAACACATTGATGTCAGGATGTATTTCATTAGAGACATTATAGACAAAAGGTTAGTTGAAGTGAAGAAGATACCAACAGAAGAGAATCCAGCTAATGCTCTGACTAATCAATTCCAGCTGCTAAATTCAAGCTATGTTTGTCACTTATCAGTTTGGTTGGGAAGGCAGCGACAAATATTACTTGAAGTAATGATTTATGCATGCTTAAGGTGGAGATTAATGAATACTAAGCATGTATATTGAAGCTGGAAGAAGGAAAGCAAAATATTTCTAAGTATGGATAAAAACGTAAGTCACTTATAAAATCGCGTTTTTCAAATGCAATTTCAGAAAGTTTTTTCGGTTAAGTTGCAAACTGGAATGAAGAGTTAGCTGCGCGGATAGAAGATCTTGTGGGGCGGTTTTCTTGATGGTTACTTAACCGATTTTCAAGCGGTTTGTTTCTATAGGTTATATATATCATGTAGTTCATTTTCTTAGAAGGATTATGAATGTAATTTCTACTACACAAGTGAGAGAATAGCTTAGAAAGAGAGTTACAGTTTCAAGTCTGAGTGTTGAGTGATTCTTGTAATTTCTTTTCTTGATTTCTCTCAAAAATAAAATCTCCCCCTCCCCGATTCTTCTGTGGATGTAGGCTGAAAAGCTGAACCACGTAATCCTCGCGTTCTTGTTGGTATTGAGTTTGGTTTTGAATTCTTGATTGCAAGTTCTACAAAGTGTTGTGAGAACAAAGTTGTGGATTGTGATTCTTGGAGTTTTTGAAGCTGACAATATTCACGGTCGGTTATAGTGATTGATGGTTGTCACTTAAAAGGTCAGTATAAAGGTACTGAATTTGTTGTTGTGATAAAAGATGGAAACGATCAAATATTTACATTGACAATTAGGATCGAAACTGTGGAAAATGATGAATCTTAGATGTGGTGTTTGAAACATGTTCGAAACACCTTTGGATTGTCCAGATCAATTGCTTATTTTATATGATCAACACGTAAGCATCAGTAACGCCATCATCGAGTGTATCCAGAGGCAACTCATGATTTATGTTGTTTCCATCTTCAATAAAATCTAACGAAGCATGGATATCATTTTATTACATTTTTCCACAAGGTTGTATATTACTATGATAATGTTGTTTTCTATAGGTATAATCAACTTAAATGTGTCTCCAAAATAAATACATTTTGAATGAAAATCCTAATCTAAGGTATAAATGTTAACTAAGTTTTTATCTTGGCAGGTACATGGCGTTGCTTATTGCAATGGAGATTTAAGGTGCATTGGACACCTTAAGCAAAGCAAAATCGAGACACCTTAAACAAAACAAAATCAAGTAGGTGGTCTCACATTAAATGCCTCATTTAAAGATTTAATTTCATGACATCCAATGCTGTTGAGAAATGGAGTTTTCTCCTCCTATGGAAAAGAAAACTACTCATTTGTTCATTTTTGAAGTGTACTCGATGAGTTAAAGAAAAATGGTTTTATGAGAGGAGGACTTCAGCCGATGAAAAAGAAAACACTCTCACAAAATCAACAACTGAGAGATTACTCGAGTCCGTGAAGCATGGACGACAAATACATGTTGATAAGCTTGGATGATACAAATATAAAATCACGGATGAGAGTAAAATTTTTGTTGTTGAGCTCAATCAACAAGTTTGCATGTGTTTGATTTTTCAAAAAGTTGATACCGTGCTCGCATGCATGTGCAACGATAAGGTCTATTTCTCACTACCCTAATTGTATTTCTCGATTTGAATAGCTTGCCTGTTAGTACTCTCATGATAGGCGTCTTCTCCAGGATCCATAAATGTGCTGAAAAAATTGAGTCCCATGCCATAACCTACACTAACATTATGTCTGAAAAGGAAAACAAATAATTGTCAATCACGTAATAATAAGTGAAATGATAAGTTATTTAATGAAAAAACTTACTGCTCATATAGTTTTTTTTAATAGTTTCAAATTCCTGTTGAATGTACACCTCCAAATGAGTCATTATAGATCTAAGGAAAACAAATAATTGTCAATCGCATAATAATAGTTGAAATGATAAGTTATTTAATAAAGAAACTTACTGCTCATATAGTTTTTTTCTTTGAATAGTTTTGAATCTCTATTGAATGTACACCTCCAAATGAGTCATTGTAACTCTTTTCCTTCTAGCCTCACCCCGTATGAATGGATTTCTAACATATTGAGATGGTGTTCTTTGTCGTACAACTCGTATGCTCGCACTCATCTCGGGGATATCGAGAGTCACATTTCCAGTTAATGATTGAGGTGAATCAGGAATGCCAGAAAAGCTCGATCCTGTCTGCATATCCGTACCCAAATCAAAAGGCACAACTAAAGGCCCGACTCTAGCTGGTGTGGTCTCCGGATAAACTGTAGGTATACACCACTCAATCGCTCCTTGGTCTCCTGGCCAATATTTGGTCTCCGACCAATAGTAGTACTTATGGTAGGAGGGTTGAAAGTTGTAAAATGATCTCGGTTCATCATGAATCATCGATGAAATCTACAACTCCAATCGTTGTATCTCATCCCTCACCGTGTCGTGTACTATGTCTCCAATATAAGATTGAAGATCATAGAACTACTATCCAATGTAACTCTTCATCTCCTCAAAACAAGTGTCAAACATGGATGACAAGTGCTGGAACATATCGTCTTGCTCAGAACCATGATCATGAAACATAGAAACGAGAGGTAGGCTGGAGGGAGGCAACACATATTTAATTGAAGAGGCTTTGACGTATGACTCATGTTGTGGATAGTCAGTAGACACCGACGAATTATGATGATGAACCCACCTGTAGGGAATGCATCTTGCTCATACGTATCTTGCTGGTAACCATGCGAATCCACATGTGTAGCCTCGCTCATACGAGATATCTATCGTCTCAAATGTCCAAAACTCAGACGTGTAGTCCTAGTGGTACTCCCCGTCCGACTAGGACGTGTGGATGGATCCGCTGCATCAGGTGTAGGTTTAGGACCACGTGATGGAGCAGCCTCCGCAGTAGGTGGACAACCACGTCTTGGAGGAGTAATTTGAACACCTTCGTCCAGGTCTACGTCGATAGACTGCCATAATGACTGACATTCATCCTCAAACAAAAACTGAAGAGACTAAGCAATGAACCTAAACAACATAGTTGAAATTTGAAATAATACAAAGTCAGATCATGAACATATAATTCTAAATAAGCATTATTGAAATTGAAAATACCTCGCTAGACAATAAATGTGTAACGTTGTATGTGGATCTCATGATGGACCACTTCAAATATCCTGTCATGTGGTGCATCATATCCAATCGACGACCAGCCAATATGCCAATGATGGAAATCACCTCGTAAACCCACATCTCGACAAAGTACAATTAATGTTAGCAACCGATTATTATAACATCATTTAAGAAAACTTAAATTTTTTAAACAAAGTAATTATACTAACCAGTAGAGCTATTGAGAATCCGTAAAAGTGATATGCGAGGACTTTATCACCATCATTTTGGGGGTGGAATAGATGTTGGAAGCTTGTCCATGTACTTCAACAATATTAGAAAAGATATCTTCCCACACGGAAAGTTGTCTCATAGATCTTCCTGCTCCACTAAGTCTCATACCCTATATCCATGATGTCTTTCTAGGGTCGAGTCCAAGCAAGATGCAGTACAAGATGAAAATCTTCACAATCTTCATCGTATCATCCCTACTCTATGAAACTTCTCATCGATAAATTTAGTACGGAGTTCGGCAATAGTCATGCGTGTAGATTCGGCATGAACTCTATAATAGACTCCACCTTCAGGTAGATGGTGAACTCCAGCAGGGTTGAAATCATAGTCATCAAATCTTAACCGGTGATCAAAATGAACTCTCTCGAGAATCGACAAAGACGATGGTCTTGGCCGATTAGCAAACATCTCTCACGTAGAGAAGTATCGCGACTACGCACTTCACGTGACATAAGAACATGCAGAAAGGATTTGCATGTCTCATTAGAAGTCTCCCACCTTAGAAAATGACCGAAGCATGTCCTAAGGAAATCAACAACACAGTCCCTGCCTATATGTCGCAATTGTTCTTTTATGTCCTCTAGTATACTTAGACGAGTATACCTGTTAATATAAGCCAAACGACCCTGACATTGCTCACTAACCCAACCCAAATTGCTTTATAATATTACACATATATGACATTAATTATTAATCAAAATAAATCTTATAAGTAAGTAAATATACAAACTAATATCTTATAAGTAAACTAAAATAACAATTTTATGTAGCTCACAATTTCAAATTCATATAGTAAGATTGGAGTATAATTGGGTTAAATAAAGATTTTGAAAAATAGCTTATTTCCTGGACAATTTGATAAAAATAGGGTCAAACGATTATTTTGACCAAAATAGGGCAAAATGAAGGTTTGAACCAAAATAGGGCCAAACGAATATTTTCTTAACTGTAATTTTCCTAAATTAACTATAATTTTCTTAAAATTTCGTTTAGCCCTATATCGCTCTATAATTTTCTTAAAATTTCATTTAGTCCTTATCTAACTTTAATTGGCCTAATATGTCCGTTTAGCCCTAAAATGTTTGTTTAGCCCTAAAATGTCAGATTAGCCCTAAAATATCCATTTACCCCTAATTTGATTGTTTAACCCTAAAAATGTCCGTTTAGCCCTAAAATGTACGTTTAACAAAATTTCTAAACTTTTTGGCTAAAATGTCTGTTTATCCCTAAACTTCTTAATACACTTGCAGAAAATTTCATTGTAAACAAATATGAAGTAATGAAATTTGATATACAATAAACAAATAAACTAATGAAATTTCACATATAATACAATAAAATGTCTGTTTAATGAATATACAATCTAATAAACTTGCATGAAATTTTATGAATACACTTGCACAAATTTTATGAATAATTTTATGAATAAATTGCAAAAATTTCAAACACCAATAAATTGAAAATTCAACTTCAAATATAAACGAAGATTTTTGAATTCGAAACTTGTTAGGATCAAAACTAACCTGGTCGGTCATAATTTTAATTCGGTTGGTAAATCTTTCTCCAAAAGTTGAAGACTAAATGAATTTTTTTTTGCGGTAGAATAGGGTATTGCGAATGGCTCTTACAATGAAAATTTGAAAGGGACTTCAATGGCTTCTAAAAGACTATATTCGATAACAGGCGAAAATTTGGGGTGAAGGGGACAATAGATGACAATAATTGGATAGTAAATGTGCTAAAAAAGAGGGAATCAATTCTGAAAAGTGGGTGGTTGCACCCATCAAATTTATTCAATTTAGTGGGCCCGTCTTTGATTTAATTTATATTTTTTCTAAAATTGGGTAGAAAATGAATAATTTATATGAATTATGGTAGAAAATGGATACCCTTATATGTTTTGGATTTGGATCCCCTACTGGGGCAAAAACCCAACAGGAAATACTGGGGTGCAATACGCCACCGATTTTTTTTTTTTTTTGTAGAACAAGTATTTTTATTTATAATTTGATTATTTATTACAAGTGAATTTTTTCATGATTCTCTAACTGTACTGCATATCAACAATAATTCTCTTATTGGATTTTCAACTATTCTAATTTTCTATATTAATTAGGAAAAAACTAAAATCACCCCATCTACTTTTAAGTCCATTCCATTTACTTAGGACACCCCAAAAATAAAAAATACATATTGAAAATATTCTAAGCACACCCTGTAACATTCTTATTCTTCCCTTGTGCTAAAAAAAATCACTATTTTCCTTCCCTTCTCCTTGTACAGCCTCTTTGATAGAAATCTTACCATTTTCATAACTTCACCATCTTCAATCTTATTCAGTTGACTCGTTCGAACATTTTCCACAATGGAACGTCGTTGAAAAACATTTGGAATGTAACATAGAGAATAAAATTTTACGGGTAAGTTAATGAATTACTAATAAGTTAGTGAAATATTAGTTGATTTTGATGAAATCTAATGAAAAATCGTAAGTTGTTGGAAGAAAATTCGAGAAATGAACAACACAGACGACCTTGATTGGCCTACACCGTTTGAGGCTATTCGACTACCTTGATCGAATAGGTAGGTAGGTGCTCGGCTGCCTCGGCTTAACGAGTGGAAATATGTTCAACTATCTCGATCGAACGAGACATAAATTGTTCCCTAAAAAAGTATAGGACCTTTTAATTTTTTACTATCTATTTAATTTAATTTTTTTTAATATGAGATAAGTTTAGAATTAGGTGGGTGTCTTTAGTTCTTCCCTATTAATTATATTAATTTTATTTTCAATATGTTATATTATAATATACAATTTCAACTATTCTAATTTCTATATTAATGTTGCTTTTGATATGTTATATTATAATATGAATTTAGAGGATTATAATATACATCAACTATTTTAATTTTTTATATTAATTTTATTGATGATATGTTATATTATAATATACAATTTCAACTATTCTAATTTTTTATATTAATGTTATTGTTGATATGTTATATTATAATATCCATTTAGGGGATCATAAAAAAAAATCACTTTTAATAAATAATCATATGATAAATAAATAAATAAATAAAATACTTGTTCCAAAAAAATCAAAAAAAGAAAAAAAGAAAAAAAAAGAAAAAAGAAAACGGTGCCGTATTATACCTCAACATCTTTTGCTGAGTTTTTGTCCCGATAGAAGATCAAAATCCATATATTTTATGATATTATGGGCAATTTCCTCAAATGACTGTATCCTAATAATGTATATATTCACACGTGTGACAAGTTTACTTCTACAAGATTTAGGACTTCTTAATTACTTCTACGAGGTCTCTTGTTCAGACGATGGCCAAGTTTCCGACCGTTGGCGGCGGACGGTGCTGTTAATCTTGTGCAATTTCAATTGATTTATTTTCCTTCAAATTTCCAGTCTAACAATCTTGAATTCCTTAACCCTAATCTTGTCAATGGCTGTAAAACCCAAGTCTCGCGCGATTCTTGAACCCCTTGCAGAATCTGCCGTCGATCCCAACAACTCTCCGATTAAATACGTCTCTCTCTCCAAACTTTCCAGCGACGAAACCCTAATTTATCTCGGCACTCTCTCCGGCGTTCTGTCACTCTACTCCCTCCGCACATCACAAAGTACGCCTCCCCATATCGCTTTCATTAGACGCCTATCTTTGCCCGGCGCTGGAAGTGGCAGCGTACTGAATTCGATCCACCCGCTTTGTCACATCGGTAAAGTTATTGTGCTTTTTGATGGATTTTTGTATTTGATTGACTCTCGTTTACTCGAACCGGCTAAGAAAATTAGTCTATTTAAAGGCGTCACTGCCGTTTCTCGTAAATTTCGAAGTCAAAGAAACGGTTCCGCTGTTTATAGTAACGGCGGTGATCAAACTAATTATGTTCATAACAATGGCAATAATGCTGATGGCAACAGTTTGTTCGCGATTGGAATTGGGAAAAAGTTGGTATTGGCAGAGTTGATTTTGAGTGGGTCTCTGGTGATCTTGAAGGAGATTCAAGGAATTCTTGATGGAATTATTGTGGCTGTGTTATGGCTTGATGATTCTGTATTTGTTGGTACCAAAGCTGGGTATTATTTGTATAGTTGCCTTAATGGGCGATGCGGGCTGATCTTTTCTCTGCCAGATTCTTTTGGTGCGCCTCGGCTGAAGTTGTTGGTTAAGGAGTCAAGGGCGATGTTAATGGTTGACAATGTAGGCATTATCGTGGATGTGGAGGGGCAGCCGGTGGGAGGCAGCCTGGTGTTCAAGGAGGCTCCTGATTCGTTTAGGGAAATAGGAAGTTATATGGTTGCTGTTAAGAATTCGATGGTGGAAGTGTATCACAAGAAAACAGGATTCTGTATTCAGAGATTTATGGTTGGGGATGGAAGTGTAGGGCTGTGCATGGTGGCGGATGAGGAGAATGAGAATGGAAAGCTTATCACCGTTGCAACAAGTCAAAAGGTATTCTTTAAGCTTGTAAATACTTCTTGAGCTTGACTTTAAATTTGATTCTTTAAACAGTATATGTTACCCACTAATTAATTTGCATTTACTTCATATGTTGTTCATCATTATTTCCTTTTTCTCTATTTGAGAGCTTTCGTGACTAATTGTAAGACATACAAATGAACTGATCACAATTTTCTATTTAGATTGTCATATAATCTAAATGCAGTTGATTTTAAGTAAATATATTAATGAAACATGCAAAACAAATCATTGGATAAAGATGCAAACGCTTCAGATTTTAGACTGGCATTAATTTCCAATTGAACGGAAGTGTCCAATTTAATGATACATGAATTCCCCCTATAATTGCCTCATACACTGTCCCACATGTATCAAATGCAGGATTCAGCATGCCAGAGCATACAGGAGAATAAAACTGATAATGATGTCGGTCACAAATATATATGATTAGTTCATAGTATTAGAAGGGTTCATCATTTATCTAAATCTGATTAAGTTTCTCAACAGAACACTCACCACAAAATTTCTGGTACTTATTGATGATGCTTGAAATGGAAGATTTGTATTTCTTAAGTAGTAAGCACACTTTCTCCAGGACTCCAGTATGAGACTTGCTGCCGCCAATTTTAATTGAAACAATAAAAGAAATTGATCACTCATTTTCTTTGAATCTTTCTTCTGTACTAACGAGTTCCCAAATATTCTCAAATTGAAGCTTATCTGCTATGGAAAAGTTTCTGGAGAAGAACAAATTAAGGATCTGCTCAGAAAAAAGAGCTTCAAGGAAGCTATATCCTTGGTTGACGAACTTGAGAACGACGGTGAGATGACTAAGGAGACACTCTCGTTTGTCCATGCACAGGTGGGATTCCTCTTGCTCTTTGATTTGCATTTCAAGGAAGCAGTGGACCACTTCTTGCTTTCAGAAAACATGCAACCTTCTGAACTTTTTCCATTTATCATGCCGGACCCAAATCGTTGGACTCTGCTGGTATGTGCTAATTTATTTTATACTTTATGTTTATTAGGTAGCATAACTTGGTTCCCTTTTGTTTCTTGGAATCTATATAGAGCATTCAGGCGTATAAGGCGTTAAATGGCCTTTCAGTTTCATTCATATTCAGATCAAACATTATTTTTAAAAGATTTCATTCCTTGCCTCAGAATGATAAATTTGTGCATCTTTCTTTAGGCTTCTGTGTTGTGTCCATGCTCTGTGAGTTGTTCTACCTCAATCCTGTGTGCCAAGTATAGTTTTCTTTAACTCAAATAATTACTTGTTTGGGTCACATATAATGATCCTTATCCTGAAAAAATAACCACTTATGGGTTCATACTCATGTCTTTTGAGATGTGTATACTGGGGAGATTTTTTAATGAGGACGTGAAATTTACAGGATATAGTGTAGCTCCTGGTGTTTAATGCGCATGCACTCGCTCTTAGGAGCATCCTATAAGTGTGAGGATCTTATACATTAAATATAATACTTGATGTGAAGTTCTATATTTTTCTCCTTGCAGATCCTTCTTATACACCTGTAAACTTGTACGTGACATATTTTACTTGAAACAATGATACTAACACATAATAAATTGTTTGAAATTTTCCAGGTTCCAAGGAATCGATATTGGGGCTTGCATCCTCCTCCAACATCTCTTGAAAAAGTCATAGATGATGGATTGACAGCTATTCAGAGAGCTGTTTTTCTTAAGAAGGCAGGTGTAGAGTCAGCTGTTGATAACGAGTTTCTTCTGAATCCACCTAGTAGAGCTAATCTATTAGAGGTTGCCATAGAAAACATGATAAGGTGTTTCTAATTTTCAGTTGGTTGTCTATGTGTTCTTGTTCTGAATGGGAAAGAGGGTGTGGTTCTCTTTATCTTGGTAAATGTTTGTATTGTATGCTCTACTACTAAAGTTCTCACTTGTTTTTATTGTCCAACTGTCACTACTTTACTACAGGTATTTACAAGCTTGTCGTGAAAGAGATCTAGATGTTTCAGTGAGGGAGGGTGTCGACACCCTTCTGATGTACCTATATAGAGCTCTAAATCGTGGTGATGATATGGAAAGACTTGCCTCTTCAGAGAACAGCTGTGTAGTGGTATGGCCTACCTTCTTTATTTTTCAATTAGCTGATGGATCCTTTTTTATTGATTGATTTGTCATGTTATGTTTTTATGTTTCTAAAATGAGTGAATAAGGTTACGTACACAATGACCATGGATTCACTGGGCAGTGCAGGAGGAGCTAGAATCACTGCTTTATGACTCTGGGCATTTACGTACACTTGCTTTCTTATATGCTGGTAAAGGGATGAGTGCAAAGGCTGTTTCTACCTGGCGTATGTTGGCAAGAAATTATTCATCTGGCGGCTATCACAATGTTCGGTATGAGGAAGCTGATTTACAAAATCCCTCCAGAAAGTTTACCTTGAATAGACAGACTGCTGCAGTAGAGGCGTCTAAGATTCTTGAGGAGTCTACAGACCAAGATTTGGTACTTCAACACCTAGGATGGGTGCGTAACCAAGGCCTTTAGATTCTTTTAAATTAACTACTTATGTAATTTGTTAGCAAGGGATATGCCATTGGAATTGACCCTGAGTGTCAGCTTCTCTGATTGATATATTTGATTGCTCATAATCTTGTGTGTGTGTGTGTGTGTTTTAGATTGCAGATATCAACCAGGTTCTTGCAGTACAAATTTTGATATCAGAGAAAAGAATCAATTTATTATCACCAGGTAAGGCTTACATGTATCATATATAGGAGTCCTGATATTTATAGCTTGTGTTATCTATTTAAGATTTCAATTCTAAAGAAAATTCCTGGAGCATTATATTTGAGGTGAGAATTCTGTAGTTTGTTGGGTCTTTTGTCTGGTTTTATAAAATTGTAGAGAACATGCTAGGTTGAAAGATCATCTCTAAAATATCTTTGCATGCCATGAGTTCTCATTTACAGTAGAATTAGTCCATCTTTTGGTATTATAGTTTTTAAGTTTTTCTGTGACAGACGAAGTTATTGCTGCGATTGATCCCAAGAAAGTGGAAATTCTTCAAAGGTATGGCCTGGTTTATTCATTTTATTAAATTATGCGCGATGGTGCACTTTCAACTTTTTTCTTTCTTTCTGGATTTTCTATCATTAAATACTCTTGGAGGGGAGGGTCGTGTAATGGTCAGCAAAGTGTGCAAGTTGCTTGTGTTGGTGTTTTTGTGTTCTTAGCATTCATATCTTTCACGTGCTACGCAATCTTAAAAAATTGTTTTGTGCGCTGACCTTGTTCTTCCATTTTATTATATATTTGTTCCAGTCTACGACGTCCAAGTTGGCTTCTGACATATTGTTACTTATTACCATATCAGTACATTAGGATTGCTTGACAAGATCAATTTTTTTAGCCTTTCTCCTTATATTTTTGTTTTGGTGGTGGATACTTGCACATAAGTGTAGACATACTTTACTGGTCTACGCTGGCACTCTAACCTAGTCGCTTTAAGAAATATATGTTTCTTTTGATTTATAATGACTGTTGTTTGAGGCATTATTGGTGTTGCTCTTAATCATAATACAATGATTGTGTAATGTAATACAGATATCTCCAGTGGTTGATAGAAGACCAGGAGTCTGATGACTCACAGTTCCATACTGCATATGCGCTCTTGCTTGCTAAGTCAGCACTTGAATCTTATGGTTTGGAGCTCTCAACTCAAGATTCTGTGGTTGGAGTGTCCGAAAATGAGATGACAGTTTCTGAAGCTAGAAGGAGCTCGATTTTTGAAAGCCCTGTTAGGGAAAGACTCCAGATATTTCTACAGTCATCGGACTTATATGATGCAGAAGAGGTCCTTGATATGATTGAAGAGTCAGAACTCTGGCTAGAAAAGGTTGACTAGCATTTCTCTCGTCGAATAGTTTAATGTTTTTGCCATGTTAAACAACTGAAGCTGATATTAACTTTATATTATTATTGCTTTCTTAATGTTAACTGATCTGGCTTGCTTGTGTTTGGCAGGCTATTCTTTATAGAAGACTTGGTCAAGAAACACTTGTGCTAAATATTTTGGCCTTGTAAGTTTGCTGTAATATTAGATTATTGGTGTATTTGTTTAAATATTTTGTTAGAGATGATTAATCTAAAATATATTAATTATATAAGTCTCCAAATGGGGGAGAATAGATGATCCCTTTCTTATCTCCTTTTAATAGTTGGTCTTCTTTTATAATTGGATTTATCAAGATGTAGAATGACAGTATTATATGATTGACCTTTTATACTTGACTAGGAAATTGGAGGATTTCGAAGCTGCTGAACACTACTGTGCTGAGATTGGTAGACCGGATGCTTATATGCAGTCAGTTATCTTCCTCTCTTTCTATTAATAAATGCTGGTGAAAGTGCTTTCCTCAGAGCATAATATTGTCATTCTCTGCATGATACGATACTGATACTATCAGGTTGCTTGAGATATATTTGGACCCTAAGGATGGCAGAAAACCTATGTTTAAAGCAGCTGTTCGTCTTCTCCACAATCATGGCGAAATGCTAGATCCCTTGAAAGTGCTAGGGGTATAAGTTTTCTTGCCTCTATCTCGATGCCATTATGATATAATGTTCCTTTTGGTTTATGTCACTCAAGATCCTTGCATCATTTTCTTGAGTCTCGGTATAGTGATCTATTCAGGTCTAAGGAGTCATCTCCCTCTAGCTTGTGTATTCAAATATTCCTAGTCAATGTTTCTATTTTCTGAAGTACTGCCATGTACGTTGTGGAGTTCAATGTTTTAGCCCCCCCCCCCCCCCACTCCCCTCTTCTTATGTAGGTTGATTTTTCTGGTTTTCATGTTGCATGTATGGCATATTCTTTCTGTGATGGGTTCGTCATGGTGTGCTTCCAGGTCTTGAATTATTAAAATTAAGACTCATCCTTTAGTTTTATCAAAGGATGTTACTAAATATTTTGAAACTAATTTGTTAGCTCATTTGATCTTGGCATTAGTGTCTAACTGATGAATGGTTAGAGAAAGCTGCCATTGTCTCTCTATTTGCTTTATTCTTTTGTCTTGTGATTATATACAGTGTAGTGTTTTCCACCGTTTATCTGACTTGGGTTTCTCTTGCCAGAGACTGTCTCCAGACATGCCCCTTCAGCTTGCTTCAGACACAATTTTGAAGATGTTAAGAGCTCGACATCACCACCATCTTCAAGGACAAGTATGTTTTTCGATTGACCACTGTCAGTTTGTCAATATTCATTCTTTCTCTTAGCTATTCTGTACGATTGCAGATCCTTTGTCAAGATTGATGGTGATTTGGTGTTTTTTGTTTAATTTTTCTCTTGGAAATGCTGCTTCTTGTTGGCTTGGAATTCTAGTTATCCGTAGAATCATAGATTTGACAGTTGATCAAGATTCTAGGTCCAAGGAATATCTGATTTTATTTTTTGATCTTCAAAGTTCAAACCTTATTTTATATGGTAAAAA
This sequence comes from Scutellaria barbata, assembly GCA_028654395.1. Classification (NCBI taxonomy): domain Eukaryota; kingdom Viridiplantae; phylum Streptophyta; class Magnoliopsida; order Lamiales; family Lamiaceae; genus Scutellaria; species Scutellaria barbata. The sequence continues at coordinate 17,926,029 of CM053648.1, forward strand.
AATTTCTGTTAAATTGTATTCAGGGAAATACTTTGCCATACCTATTGTCAAATGCGAATAAAGGCTTTTTGAAATACTGCTTATATACATGCATTGCTTTTGATAGATTCGTCATAAGCTGTCTCATGCCTTGAACATTGATGCAAGCTTAGCTAGAATGGAAGAGAGGTCCCGTCATGTGCAGATTAATGATGAAAGCACTTGTGATTCTTGCCATGCTCGTCTTGGTACTAAACTATTTGCAATGTACCCAGATGATTCCGTTGTTTGTTACAAGGTTAGTCATTCCTTTTTTTTTTTGTTGTTACAATTTTGACATATGAATGCAAATCCCGTAGTTTTCTATTCATTGCATGCTAACCGATTCACCTTTCTTGCAGTGTTACCGCCGGCAAGGTGAGGCCACCTCCCTCAGTGGACGCGATTTCAAGAAAGATGCTCTAATTAAACCTGGTTGGCTGGTTACTCGATGACACTGCAAAACATGTATTAGAAAGTGAAGACTTTGGTGAGACTTGCCATAATGGACATGAAGATTCTATAGACCCTGACCACATTTGTTTGAAGTACAGTTCTCTTTGAACAAGTCAGTAGATGAGCCATTCAGAACTTTGCTCCCTTTCTCCGCAAGTCCAGAGTCGGGGCCCATCGGAGTTGGTCGAGCTAGCCCTCGAGCCCCGTCTGCGGCTTGCTATAATAATGACGGTCCAATGAGTTGATGCTGCCACGCAGACGAGGTCTATTGAGGGGAATCATGGAGATGTATGCAGGCATAAGCTGATTAAATTTAAAGAATAGAACAAGGATACAGTCACAGATGTATATGGGTGTTGTAACTTATTAAATTGCCTCTCTCAGCTAAGCTTAAAAATGCTTTTGAGTGTGATAATTCTGTTTCTTTTCAGAAATGTCGAGAAAAGTATATAGTTTTACTTGATTGACAACCAGATTGTTGAATTTAAATTTGAAACCCTTGTGTGAATTGCATATGAATGCATGCCCAATTTCTATAATGATGATACATAAATGAGATTATCCATCTATCCCACACACATTATACATAAATAATGAGCTCTCCAAGATAAAAAGATATATGAAATATTGGATTGTTTCAATAGATCTTTGAACATGTGGAGACAACACGAACAATGTGATGGATAGATTGAAGAGAGGAGAAAAGTAGCCAATGACAAGTGTCCAAGTCAGCAGCAGAAACTCAATCCCACCTTATCCTCTCCCACAACCACCAATCCCACTCTCCTAAAATCTAAAAACCAGCTCTCCACACTCCACTCATCTCCCTCCCCTCCTTCCTTATCAAGAATCAAGAGAGAGAGAGAGAGAAAGAGCAGCATAACAATGTCTCTCACAATCCCCACAAACCTTTCCAAATCCATTTCAACCCCCAAATTTGCCTCAAAAGCAAGAAGTGGCACCATAGTTTGCCAGGCAAATGCACCAAACCAGGAGCAGCAATCTTCACCTTCTTCCCAGCTGAAGGGCTTCTCTGCAGCCCTAGCTCTGTCTTCCATCATCCTGTCGGCGCCCGTGATGCCCGCCGCCGCCGACATCGCCGGCCTGACCCCCTGCAAAGAATCGAAGCAGTTCGCCAAGAGGGAGAAGCAAGAGATCAAGAAACTCGAGTCCTCTCTCAAGCTCTATGCCCCTGACAGCGCCCCTGCTCTTGCCATCAAAGCCACCATTGAAAAGACCAAGCGCAGGTACCTTTTCCCATCCGTACTATGTTCTTGCACTAGTTTGGTTGTTATTAATCCTACTCTTGGGGTTTGATGCAGGTTCGACAACTATGGGAAACAGGGGCTGCTGTGTGGATCAGATGGGCTGCCTCACTTGATCGTGAGTGGGGACCAAAGACACTGGGGTGAGTTCATTACTCCCGGCATCTTGTTCTTGTACATTGCTGGCTGGATCGGGTGGGTCGGCAGGAGCTACTTGATCGCCATTAGAGACGACAAGAAGCCGGCCCAGAAGGAGATCATCATCGATGTCCCATTGGCCAATAGCCTTGTCTGGAGAGGCTTCATCTGGCCCGTTGCTGCCTACAGAGAGCTCGTCAATGGCGACCTCATCGATCCCAATTTCTAAATTGGATTGGCAGAGAGGGTGATCTGAGGTTTTTAGTCTGGGAAATTTCTTGTATCTAATACCCTGTAAAACTGTCTTGTGTACTTATGCTTTTGTTTCAACAAGAACAACCTACTTCAGCCCTCTCTAATTGCTCATAACATTACAATTCACACCTACTTATGTTGTCTGAATAACATTCACAACAATATAAACAACCCCAGAAAGAAAAGAGAAGAGAATAGAAGATAAAGATACGATGCTTGTTATATAGTACTGAATTGTGTGTATCTATGTATGTATATCTAAGTAGTTGTCCACATAGAGTGTCTGAAACTGGCTTGTTCTACAACCATATCCATGTCATATGATGGTGTGGAAGTGGAATGTGACAGCAAGGTGTATGATGATGGTGAGCCACTATTGCTGGGGCTCGTGGCTTGGCTCGACGTGGCCTCACGAATCCTGAGGTGCACCACCTCCGCCTGAGCCACGGCTAACTGCCTCCTCAACCCATCAATCTGTTGTTGCAGATAAGAAATCGCCGCTACACATCCGTACACTGGGTTACGCACTCTTGCACTTGCTTCGTAAACCATGCTGCTTACAGCATCTCCTCTATACTCTTCTGGCAACTCCTGCAAAACCAATTAAACGAAAATAAGTAATGAAATATAAGATGAAATATTTGGAAGGAAAAAAAAAAAAAAAAAAGAAGTGTTTACTTGTAACATCTTGCTAACGTTGCTGGCTCCAAAGACCTTGTGCACGCTGGCGAACTTGAGGGGCTCGTCAGCCGGGAAATACGGGGCAAAGACGCAGTCGTGAGAGCAGCGGCGCCGGAGGAGCTTGCAGGCGGCGCACGGCGACGTGGCGGTTTGCTTGCCGGCTTCTTTCATCCTTAGTAAATGTTCCATGTTTTCTATCCTAATCAAGATGGATGGATTGTAGGTTTATAACGTTGGACACTAATCTAAGTAGTGTAAGAATGTGGAAAAGTGAGCAGGTTTTAGTACAAAGGGGGGACGACTTTTTATAAACAAATTTTGGGACGGTAATTCTGTGGGTCCAATTTCTTGAAACCCATTTACATCGTTTATTTACAAAATCATTTTGAAATTAATTTTTTTCTTTTTGTGGTCAAAAATCTAATCCATTTATCCTTCTGGGGGGGGAAAAATTTGGTTTATAGATCCGAGGTATGTTAAAGGAAGAGAGAGAAGCATCTTTACTTTGTGTGCTGCAAGCAAGCACGCTTATAGTATATCCTTCTAACATGTACATGCGAGTTTAAGACTTTTCATTATAAGCAGTTGATGTGTCCAATTTTAAGAGGGTTATTTTTTCTAAATTAGAAAAAGGCGACAAAGAGTTCAACAATTCGGTCTAAATTTTGCAAAGTAGTACTACTTATGTCTCTTGGGAAAATAAATAAATATGTATTTCATTAAACAGTCATTTTCTTGATATATTTTTTATATCTTTGATATTCAAAGTTATGATATTGTTGTTGATATAGAAGTTAAGGTGATACTTGAAGTTACGAGATCCTCGAATTATTTGTATTATTTGGTACTTTAGTAAGAAGAAGTAATATTGTATGTATATAAATAAAACACATGTAAATATACTCCACAAAAAGAGTTAATTTATAAAAAGAAAAAATCACGTTTTATAAGATTTTAATTGAAAAAACATATGATATTCTTATAACTAATATATTATTGGTTATAATAAATTTTAAAAGATTGACTTAAGAAATAGATAGAAGGCTATAAATGAGATTTCATGCTATTACATATGTTACATTCTCAAAATAAAATTTTTACTTTGATAAAATATGCTCGTTTCTTTGCAGACGGAGAAAGTACTATTTTTGTGTTTTTATTTTCAAATCTTGACCCTCTATTGCAGTTTTTTTTTTAATCTTATATTCTATTCATTAACATTTTCAATTACACATATATATACGAGTTTTAATCACGTGCGTTGTACGTGGAGATCAATTCAAATTAAGGAAAGAAATAATACAAATATTGTATATATAACACTTTTAAATTAAAATTCTAATTATAATAGGATTCTATACGATTTTGAATTAGTTAGAATTTTAATATAATTATTTAAGTATGAAAATTCTAAATTACTATTATAATTTTAAATAATAATCTATAATAGGGATATATATTCGACAATTCATATTTTGTAAGAAACATTCACGCTTTTATATAGGTAATAGATAGATATATATTATTTTTGAAATAAAGAGTCATGTGAATTTCGTAGGAATGATGTCACAGAGATTTACGATGTATGATCTTAGTCAAAAAATAAATAGCCAACATTAATTATTATTTTCAGTATTGTTTATCTTTTGTTCTTTATGTAAGGCGTAGACATTTTGTCGGGAACATGCTGAAAAAATGAAAAAAATCTGACATAAAATAAAATATGTATTATAGAATCTAATTCAACATCAATGGTTGGAATTTAATACTAACTTTTGAGGGAAACAAAAATAAAAAGGTTTACTCACTTATTTTATTCATTCTCTTTGTCATTTATTTATGATAATTGATGAGTATTTCAGAGTAAGATAATGTAAAACCCCTATACAATATTTAATTTCATATATTCATTTAAAAGATCGTATTTGTTTTATTGAGTAATAAATATCATCATATGCATACACCAGCATTATTTACTTTTATTCAGAAAAAAGTAAAATAAAAAAATATAACGGTATTTATTTGAAATCTTATGTAGACTTGCATCATCACTCAAATGTTCATGATATATATAAAATAAAAAGAACATAAACACATGCACACATATACTTTAAAGCTTTTCTTACGTCAAGATAGATACGTTAAGATCACAACTTTGAAAATACGTTACTAAATGTTAAAATTGAGAATTATAAGTAATTCACCACAAGTTGAATAAAATTTGTATTTACCTAACCCCTGAAATTTGTGGTCATTGAGAATTAATTTAGTTTAAGAATATGGTTATTATGAGGTTGTTTTTTATAATGTTGGATTTGTGGGCTTGAATCTATAATTTATAAATTCACATAATAGAGATTGATTTGTGACTATTTGTCACGTGTCAATCAATTAAAATATAGGGTGTCCTTACCCCAAACTTTTCTTAACACACCTTAATTTTTTTTTTTTAATTAAAAACATTTAAAAATACACAAATTTTCATATTACCCTTTAAAATAAACTAAAAATAAAAAAACCCTCCCCCATTCCCTCTCCCTCCCCAACCACTGTTCTCTTTCCTTTTTTTTTTTCCACGTTCTTCTTCAATTCTTTTTAGATAATACAACAGTACAATGAAAATAATTTCATTGGTTAACTAAATACGTAAATATCATGTAAAAAGTGTGTAAAAATTGTATAAAAAATACTAAAAATAGATAAAATGAAACAGTTTCATTCGACCCCTACGCCAAACACATAGAAGTGTATTCGGCCACCAAGCGTCGAACACATAGAGATATGTTCGATTATCAGGTGTCGATCACATTAAACTAAAAATAAATAAAACGAAACAGTTCTGTTCGATCCAGGTAGGTCGAATACATAGAAGTGTGTTCGTCCACCAGATGTCGAACACACTATGACATGTTCGACACCTAGTGGCCAAACACATCTCTATGTGTTCGGCATATCAGAATCGAACGAAATTGTTTTGTATTATCGATTTTTTTGCCTTTTTACATGATTTTATACGATTTTCACACGATATTTACGTATTTTGGCAATCCACAAAATGATTTTCATTATATCGTTTTGTTATTTCTCAAAATTTCAAGAAGAAAAGAAAATAAAAAAAAATATAAAGTTTAAAAATATAAAAATATGAATAATTTTAGGGTAGGACTAAAGACACCCCATCATTTTCTAAGTACACCTCAATTAATGTATTTTTTAATTAAAAAAATAAATAATACCAATTTTACCTTTTAAATCAAATTTTATTAGTTCCGTTCGGCCATAATGACCGAATGCACTTCTACGTATTCGGTTATGATGGTCAAACATGTTTCTATTTGTTCGGTTATGATGGCCGAATATGTTTCTACTTGTTCGTAAATAGAGAAATGGAAGAAGAAGTAAATTAGGGTTCTTGGGTTCTATTTTTCATCTTTCTTACTTCTTTAATGTTAAAAATCTTTTAATTTCTTGAGAAATGTAATGTCAACATAATGATGAACGTTCCACGATTTTGATAAATATATGAAAATTGAGTAAAAATCTTATGAAAGAACACAAAAAATCGATTTAACTCGAACAGTTTTGTTCAATCTTGGTTGACCGAACACTTAGAAGAGTGTTCGGCCACCTTAACCGAATAAGTAGAAGCATGTTCGGCCATCATAGCCGAACACGTAGAAGTACGTTCGGTCATTATGATCAAACGAAACTAATAAAATTTGATTTAAAAAATAAAATTGATATTATTTATTTTTTAATTTTTTTTAATTAAAAAATATATTAATTGGGATGTACTTAGAAAATGATGGGGTGTCTTTCATCCTATTTTAATTTTGTGTTTCATACATTTTTCGTAATGTATATTTTTAACCATTTCTTATATAATTTAGTTTAGTTTAATTAAAATTTATTAATGTTTTCATATTCAATTAGGACTCTAGTTTAAAAATCTAACCACCCAAAAAAATTAATTGGAATCTACGTAAAACATGTGTATATATAATATATATATCACTTGCACTACATATATATGTGAAATAAGAAAGTACCCAGAACTTTAATTTACAGTTTATTCTTTATTATATTATTTGCTTCATATTGTATGTTATTTTATTAGTATTTAAAAAAAAGTCATGGTGAACAAATAATCATCAATCATTCTTCTGCTCAGATCGAAATTTAATAATATTTTTCAGGAGAAAAAAAGTGAATGATTTTCAGACATGAAAGTCCCACAAGCTCTTTATGCTTTGAAAATTCTTGTAAGCATGGTTAAGATGATTAGACTACTCTTTTCCTAGTTGCCATTGCTAAAAAGAATGTTCTCCTTAACAAAATTCTTGATTTAGAGAATTAAAAAACGAAAAAAAAAAAAAAGATAATATCTTAAGTTTATATATGAATCACTTGTGGAAGAGTGTCAATTTGGCTCTCACTCAACCTTTAGATTATATGAGGGCTTCTTTTGCACCAAAGTGTTGATCCAACCTTTAAAGCTTGGATGCATTTGACACTAAATAAAACTTGAAGGGTAAAATTGACCATTTAGTGAAAGGTGGGGGCCAAATTGTTGCTAGACTTAAAAAAATGTGTATAGTTACAATTAGTGAACAAATGGAAACATACATTATTAGTGTGGTGTGTTCATTTCTCTATGTACCACAGATCTATAAATAGGACTATTAGTGACAGACAAGTACAAAGATTTCCTCTTTCTATGAAGCTGCTCTTTTAAATGTCTGATTTTGGCATCAACTCTAGCAGAATATCCAACCTGTGTCAACTGCTTAGACTTCTCCTGCTCTCTCAACCACATTGGAGTATCACTAACATCACTCCCAGAATGCTTCATTTCCTGAAGAATATGATCATCCATGGGGAAAAACGAGCGCTGCACGACAATGTGGATGAAATACGGAAGTAGGGAAACAACGAGCACCAGCAACGTTGTTGTCCAGTAGATGGGGGCCACCCCAATCTGCTCGTTCAAGATATGGAACACGTTTACTGAGTAGGCCGGGGACATGAGCCCGTATATGTAGAGGAAAATGTACCAGCATATAATGCTACCCCAGATTAAGCAATGGTTGATCAATGTGAAGTGTGAGATCATCAGTGCTATCTGGCAGTTAACTGTCCAGATTATGCACGTGTATGTGATCGTTCCCACGTGCTCAATATCTGCTTGGTTCCCATCTTTGTTGAAAGCAGAATGAGTGAGTGCATGTATGTTCAATATGAAGATGGATAAAGATGCTATGATTGCATTTGAAATCCATCCGATTATTCTTTTCCAACTGAAACAGATGTTCTTCTGGCCCTGCTGGTAAAGTGCTGGAAACTACACCAGATTTGTAATTTTGAGTTAGAAATTAACATGGAAACGTATGTTCAATGAACGTTCGTTCATACCTTTAAACAAACGTCAGATGGGACATCCTGTTCGAGGACACCCAGAGATATGACTGGCAAAGATGTTAAGAGCACATTGAACATCACCATATACCAATCATCGTACAAATCTTGTCCTGAGAAGCCTGTGAAGATGTTGTAGTAGAACAACGTAAGGCCAAAGGCGACATTTTTGTAGACAAAGTAGAGAATCTGCATTGAACAAAATAAACAACATGAATGGAGTCCAATGGTTCATTATTGTCTGGATTGAAATAAGAAGAGAATTTCACCATCTTAGAAATCCTTCGATAACACCAGTGTCCATGAACTATGAGCAATCTCTCCAAGAAACGAAATTCAGGCAATGAAAAGTCACTCGCCATTACTGCTTGCATCCCTTCCATACCACTGATTCCAACACCAATATCGGCTTCTTGAATCATACCAACATCGTTGGCTCCGTCTCCGATTGCCAAGATTGTCTTCCCAGAACACTCTTTCACCCTCCTCGTAACCTAAACATGTTTCAAGCAATGCTTCAAGAGGCATAAACAAGTCAATGAGATGTATTAACTACTTAGTTTTTTTTCGTCTTACCAATGCCTTTTGCTTGGGAGATACGCGACAACATATGACAACATCGCAGTTCATGGCAACAGACAAGAAACGGCTTCTCAGATCGTCGCTCAGACTCAGCTCAAGGGCTTTTCCGTCCACCACCATTGCAAACGGAGCTTCATGCCTACTTTCTTCGGTGATCAATTGGTCGTAGCTTTGTAATTGACAGAGAATGTCGTCTTTTACATCCTGAAAAACTAAGAACGAAGAATACTTGATCCTGATTCAATGAGTTGGAGAAAGAATTTCGAATACACAATCATGTTCTGACTTTGAACCGATCTTCACCTTCACTTGTTGCTTGATTCTAGACTCTTTACTCAAGGACAAATGCAGCTGCTTCATGTCATGCCGGAGTAAACTGCAAGCAAATCTGCAACGAGCGAATACAAGGTTTTATACAAAAACCCTAGAATTTGGGGGAAATTAAGGAAGAAAGAAATCGAGATTTGAACAGAATCCTCCTCACCCTATATTCACTGCTGTCTCCTTCTTATCGCCGGTTAGCAGCCAGATCTTCAAGCCGGCTTGTGCAAGTTTATCGATGCATTCAGGAACCTATGATCAAACGGTGAATATATTTTCAAATTTTCTATGTAATAATGGAATTGAATAATGAAGATTGAAGATGCAGAGAAAATTACGAACATACCCCTTTCTGCAACTTATCTTCAACTGCGACAGCGCCTAGCAGCATCAAATCTTTCTCGATCAATTCAGAGGCATTTTCGAGTAGCTCTTCTCTCTCTGGACCAATAGTAGCCTTAGCTTCCATGAAAATGGAGCTCCAGCCTTCGTATTCATGAACCTCTATTCTTTTATAGGCAAACGCCATTGTTCTTAATCCATCTTCTCCGTAGTTTGAGAGGTGCATCACTGTTGCCTGCTGATATGTTCTACCGTTATCAGCCAGCCTGTCGAAGATTGCCCTAAAAATTAAACGAAACTGGATTGTGAGAAAATCGGAATAGATTGTAAGTAAATTTGAAGTTTTGAATAGAGTAGTAGGAATTATTACTCGTCGGCTCCTTTGCAGAAGAGAAATATTTCACCATCTTCATTGCTTACTATCACTGACATTCTTTTTCTCGAGCTATTGAATTCCAGTAGATTCAATAGCTTGTATTCTCTGCAAGCCATGTCATGATTCATTCCGTTAGAAAAAATCGAGAAATTCAAGATTGTGTTAACACAAATTCTCACCTCTTCACCTCCATTGCTAATGTAGGATCAAGCTCTTGAAGAACAATGGTGGATTGAGTTCTTTGACAGAACCTGAATCCAAATTCTCTTGCTGCGATCAGAAACGCGACCTCTTCTGGCGACTCAGCCTCGTACGTTTCTTCGACAGGAATGCCTGTGTGACACAGAGCCATGACTCTGAAGAACATTACCATGTCAGTTACATTAGACCGATAAATCCACATTTTGTCTGTCAGTCTACCATCTCTGAAGCTGAATCCCTTGATCACATGATCTTTCTGAGAATTCGAGATTCTTGAGTTGCCTGTTTTTGTATCGTCTAAACTGTGATGGAACCCTAAACCATCCTTCTCTGTGCTGCCATCGCCTGTCGAGAGATCAAACATCTCGATGCTTCGTCCTGTGGAATCCGATCCATCCAGGCTAAACCTGTGTCTCTCCACGTCTATGTTCATTCTTCTAGAAGCTGCTAGATCGACTTCAGTGACCTCACCACCATACGAAATCCCTTCAATCGAACACTTCCTGAATTCCATCTGGTTGCAAGTTAAGGTTCCTGTTTTGTCTGATAAAATCATCTCCACCTGTCCCAGCTCCTCGTTCAAGTTGGATGTCCTCGCCTCGACTGCCTTCCCTGTTACTTCATCGTACAAAGCAAGGTCCTTGTTGATCATCATAGCTTGAAGAACCTTCACCACTTCAATGGAGACATAGAGAGAGATGGGAATCAAGTAGCCATACAATACAAGAGCCCTCACGAATTGCAAGAAACCAGAGAACATGGGGTCTTTAGGATCGAACAATGAATCAACATCTTCATGGAACTGAAGGTACCACTTCTTGAAATCTCCAGACTTTGTGAACATAGCAGAGCCGATTGCAGAGATGAAAGAAATCAAAACCATCATACCAAAAAGCAGATATATCACACGGTCCATCTTCTTCTCCACTCTGCTGCGTTTAGATGGAGATCTTGTGGAGTTTCTCATCGCCTTCGTATCTGCCCCTGAGAATACCACAACTCCATAGACATACTCCGTGTTTCGAAGCTTAGAGTCTCGTAGAAGAACTTGAGTTGGACTTAGAGGATACGATTCTTTATCCATATCCAAATTGCCCACAAATGTGTAGAGACTCGGGTTTGGATCCTCACAACGGATCGTGGCTTTAAACCTGGAAAATTCAGTATCCTCATCCAGACAAAGTGTGGGTTCTAAGCTTCTCTTAGCTTTCAGATTGGTCTCGCCATCAAGATTCATCGTCTCAACATAGCAAAGCCCATCTTCGTAGCTAGAAGATAACAGAAGAAGATCACAAGGAAAGTACTCGTTTTTCGTAATCTTGACAACATCTCCCACCAACAGAGTCTCCCATGGCTTCTCCACAAATAAGCCATTCCCAACATGAGCCTTCACCTTTCTCGAGTTCACTTTCCTATCCTGCAATCATTCACCATTCAATGCAATCCTAGTATCATAAAACTGTCGAAAAAGACAAGAAATTTACTTACCTGTAAGAATCTATGCCAGTCCTCAATGGCTTCCTTGAGCATGCTGATCCCAATAACGAAAACGAGAGGGGCTATCACACTAACTGAATTGAAAGCAGCTATGGGTGTAACACACAGAATAGCTGATAATAGAAAGTACAAATTGGCCACTCTACGAAACTGCTCGAAAAGAGCTCTAGGCAGAAAGGTGACCACATTGTACTTGGTCGTTGAGACATAGTTATTGGGATACTTATGTGGCTTCCTCCTATGAAGCATAGGCTCATTACAGAACACCACACGAGAAAATCCGGGCCATCCAAGACGATGCTCCTTTCGATTAGATTCATCAGTGGTTGGGCGCAAACACGAGAATGTATACAGATTGCTCCATCTCAGCTTCTGCTTTCTTTTCCTTCCTGACATCGTTGTGGATGAAACCTGTTGAAGAAAACTAGACTTCTTGAATCCTTATATAAACACAGACTTCATTGAATCTTTCTATGATCCCATTATTAGCTGTCTCTCCACTCGAAAAAAGTCGTGGAATATAATGAAATCTCAGGCCATGATGAAAAAATTAATGTGTTTGTCATTTCTGCTTGTTTGTCATTCTTGGTCAGAGAGAAACTTCTGAAGTCAGAAAACAAATACTTGGATCAATCAGGCAGCAGGCCCTTTAGCAAAAACAATAGATTGCACTAAAATCCAAGTGCCATGAACCTCTACAAAGCATTGACATATCCGAAATTAACAACTCTTTTTTAAACTGATTTTTGCATTAAAATAATCAGGCTAGCATGTGATAGCTCTATTCCAATTAGTATTACATGCATGAAACTTGCCACAATTTATGGCAAGTAACTCCATTGTCAACAAAGTAGAAACTTGCCATCAAATTTAATTCCATATTCCTCTAGATTTGCAAACAGAATAATTCTTGCACAATCTTTACTTAAAGTTAATCACCATACTGTTTTTCACGCAAAACGTTCACCATGCGCATGTGTTAATTTTAGATAAGCGAATTAACTCTTTTACTATATTATCTCGGCATATAAGTTACCAGATAGTGGATAGATGAGCGATATTCCCGTTTGTAAAGAGGCATTGACTATGTATGCATTGTATTCTTGGATAAAAAGTATTTCTTTATGCCGGCAAATCTCATGGCGTTAATTACAAGATCATGTGTTATCCAAGAATCAAAATTAAAAATAGATAAAAAGAAGAATAATATATTGAATTGGCAAGAATCTACATGGGCCACATTGTAGAATTTAATGCACAACGTAATACTAGTAAATTAGTATTCATTGGGAAAGTAATCAAGATTAGGGTTCATCTCATTCATTTCAAACATGTTTTAGTTGGATGATATGTTGATTATTAATGCCTGTAGATGAGTATAACTAATAATACTACGATGAAATTGGAGATTATTTAGATGTCATGAATTACATTAAATCAATAGTTATTATTCGACGAAATTAATGAGCAGCTTGGTTATGATCGTCGTTTTTTTCCTTGATAAAACGGTCAGTTGCAGCCCTAACAATGTCAACGTAAGCCGCGAATTCCTTGTTCCGGTTCCTAATATGCGCCGGGTCGAATGAATCCTTTTTGAATTCATGCTTGCAGCTCTTCAATTCGTCCTTGACATCATCAACTTGCGCCGGAATCGACCGGTAGTCATCGGAATCGAGGTTTCCGATCGCCGTAATCAGGTCGTGATTGGCGTCCTCGTAATTCTTCGCACATGATTTGTACTTCTTCTTCAATGTATCATCGCTGGAATCCTGGTGCAGCTGCTTCAGTTGGCTGTTGATTTCGTCGGATTTTGCTATTGCCAGGTCGAAAATGACGCCGGCGACGCTCCTGGAATCGGCGTCGCTGAACCTGTCCAACTCCGGCTTGATGATCTTCCAGCATTGCATCGATTTCTTAGTTTCGGAGCAGAGATCTCTCAAATAACGTTCAACATCGGATCCTTCTCCAATGTCGGGTTCGGATCCTTCATCCGAATCGTCTCCATCATCATAGTCCGAATCATCTTCGCTTGCAGTTTCCGAGTTCTCTCGCCGGTGAGTTTCCGATGTTTCTCTCCGGTACCGTTCGGTTTCTGATTTTTCTTTGCGAGCAGTTGAAATGGAAATTGCTATTGTGAAAATGAGAGTAACAAAAATCATTGTTTTCAAAGAAGCCATTTTTTTCTCTATTATTAAATTTTTATTTAACTTTTTTTTTTTAGGAGATACAATTAGTTGATGTTGAGTAAGTCTTCAAATGGCTTGTTTATATAGTGGTTTTTTTTTCATTAATTTTGATGGTTAATGCTTGCATATTTAGTTTCAGTTTCGCTTTGACAATTTATTTAATTCTCTCTTTATTTATTTCATATCTTTAATCCTACGTTGAAAGTAATAAGGTTTATCATTATTACAACAGTATGCTTTAATTAAATGAAGGGGAAAATTTTTGTTCTTTAACTTTGCCGTTTTAGATTATTAGTTTATCTTTCCATATTTTTACTTAAATCCTATAATATTAAAAAAAATATTTTAGAAGTGCAGTCATTATGTATACACTTTATAACGTGACTTTAAAATTATATTGACAATTCATATTTTTCTTTATTGAAATAAAAAACATGCATATTCAATTAACATTCATACTCAAATATACATGATTGATTTAAATTATTATACGCATTATGTTAGAAATTAGATCGAAGGTAAAAGATCATTTATAAAATGAATCTTATGGGTAGATCAGTATAAAAGATACTACATTCAATGAATACCAACTCTTAGGAGTACTGCAAATAAATTTAATTTCATTGACAAGGAAAATTGCAAATAAATTTAATTTGACTGATAACAAAAGGGAGGTATGCAAACTAATTGAAAATAATGAATAATTGTACATAGTAAAGAGTGGAACCAAAGAGGCCCCTTTTGCCTACATTCTACACTCTTTCAAAGGCACAAACAAAACTTCTACAAAGCTGCAAAAGAAAATTGGAAGGCCTTCAAATCAATCCCTAATAAGATTCAAGAAATGTGGAGATTCATGGAGCAAGCAACTGCCCAGCTCATCAATTACAATTGCAACTGCAAGCTCCATCAAACACCATTGATTCAAGAACCACGTCCCAGCTACAATCCTTCTGCACTTTTATATCTTTACAAAAGACTCTTTCTTGTGCTTATTAGAACCCTTGGTCATAGCCACCAACCGTTTCTTGAATCGAGGCAAGTCTACGTACAATATGGATCTCCACATTTGTCGAGTCAGCAGCTCTGTATTCATTGGATTGTCCTAGTCAGCTTGCACTTGGAAATGAAGATCGTGTCCGTGAAGTTCAGACTGCAGAGCTTCAATAGCTCAGCTGCTCGTTGCTTGAGGGTCGGATTGCAACCACTCTGGATTACTAGAAGGAGCTTGGCTGCAAGACCAGCATCCACTGCCACGAGGGAGCATTCATCAGGGGACAGTTTGCATACGGCCCACAAGATCGAGAGGGCGTATTCTGTACAGTTTTCAGACACCCTCATCAGTAGTTTGACTACATTTGGTATAGTGTTTGAACAATCCTTCAAAGCTTGTCTCCCTTCAGGCACAGACGAGAGAACATCCAACACGAACAGGGCTAACTCGAGGCAATCTTGATTCAATATTGGTATCAATTCCACCAATTGAGGTATTGCTCCAATGCTCACAATCAAGCTTCTTACTTGCTTATGCATGCTAATTAGCTTGAGAAGAGCCAGGCCCGGAAAATGTCCCTTAGGGTGTCTCTTATCCCTGACCAGCCTCATTAAAGCAACCAACAAGCTATGGCTTGAGACCATTTCTGTTCTGAAATCCTTCTCATCCATCAATGTCTCAATCAGTTTAACACAATTGACTTTAGTTTCCAAAGACCCTTCATTCAGAATGTCCACTATGGAGGACACCTTAGCAGGCTGCATTAAGTTCTTCTTTGATTCAGAACTCAGGGCCAGATTCACAAGAATGGCTATGACTTGAGACCCCACGCCATAGGAAGTAAATGGGCCAAGAAACGATGAAAGGAGGGCCACGCCACCTTCATCGACAACAGCCTTCCTGGCAGTTGAATGAGCCACCACGACTTGCTTCAATTCTTTCAGTGTCTGGATCCTGGCTTGACCCTTGACCTTTCTAAGGCTGGCAAGAAGCTCCATTGCCCTGCCTTGAGCATCCTCGGATCTCTTCTTCATCTGCACATACTTCTGGGAAAACCAGGCATAGATCAAATGGTGGAGAGTCTTGTTTGATGTGATTGTATCATCCCATAGCTCTTGCATTGTGGTGGGACAAGTGTAGTGGCCCAAGCTAAACCATTTGAGAATGTTGGATTTCTCATAAGTTTGGCCAGTGCAAAGAGTGACAGGATCTTGCATTGGCTCAAGAGAAATGGGGCAGATAAACACAGATGGAACTTCACTTAAATTCAGCTCTTCAATCATCTTTTTAAGATCCAATTTCTCCACAATCCCACACCCATAAACGCCACTCAAAACCCCATCTTTCAACTCTGCATTTAGATCTAAAACACACCCATCTCCACTAATTTCAAACCCAACAATCCCATCTATCTGTGAAGCCTGAAACATAGGCATTTTGGGCAACACTCTTATGCTACGAAAAAACCCTTTCAACAAAGCACATTACATCTATAACCCTCACCACTCATGTGCTTGAGTTGAAAAGGATAATGAAAGAATGAAAATTTCGTCAAAGTATCTACCTTTCATTGACATTCACAAGCAACATTCACTGTTCCAAAGGGGGACATCGTCTTCTCTCTCTTCGTTTCTCTCTCTCTCTCTCTCTCTCTCTCTCTCTCTCTCTCTCTCTCTCTCTTCACTTTTCTAATTTTCCCTTTTACTGGTCAAAAGATTCATCACCATCATCATACAACACATCATAGAGCACTCATAATCCACACTCTTCCCCAAAATCCGTTTCTCCCTTTCTCTCTCAAACAGAAATCAACCAAACCAAAAAGGAGAGCAGTAAATGAACAAACTTAAACCAACACAGAAAAGGACTCAATTTTGAGCAAAATGCAGCAGAAATTCAAGAAAACCACTCAGACCCAGATCAATTGAACCTGTTTAAATGAAAACTAGAGAGAGAGAGAGAGAGAGAGCATCTCCAGCAAAGGCTCCTGTGCTAAGCTCCTTTTCATTGTTCTCCTTTGTTTCTGGGCCCAGATCCACTTGTTGCTACTGACCCTTTCCTTGACTCGATTCAATAATATTGTTAAATCTAAAACCCAAAAAAATATAAAAATATATTAACCTCGAAATACCAAAAAAATACGAATTTCAATAGCATATTCTAATATATAAACGTTGGAATTCCGTAAAAAAATACACACACACAGAGCCTTGACCACCGTGACAGTGTTGCTTTGACTGTACGCCTCGGCCTTTTCCCGTGTGCCTTTGACTGCTTTTCTCACTTTTGCTTGCACTTTCCGCGAATCATCTACTGCCACGTTATCTATCTTACTATTTTCTCTTTCCCTTTCTCTTCCCAACTTTTGCCTTATTCCAACTTTGCCCCTCTGTTTTTGTTATAATTTATTTTCTGTTGAGTTTTTTTACTTATTTTGAATATATTAATAATTTGTATTTTTCAAATTTTATCTTTTTTTATTAATCAAGCTTAACTTGAGCTCGAGTTCAACTCGATTCAATTCCTAAGTTTTATCAAAATAAAGTTATGATCAACAATTTGGACAGAGCTTTATGCAAAGTATTTTGAAACATACATGCAATACTTCCCTCTAAAAAAGAAATGGAATATATATTTTTCTGCTGTAATATTTGGTTTTTTAATGATACAGAAAAAATAATTAATAATTTGAATAGTGAAATAGTTAGATGGTGGGTCCCAGGGAGCAGATATGTATTAGTGCCAGGGTGGAGTTTGACCATGACAGATTTGGTTTCCCTGTAATCGGGTCGGGCTTTTGGTTTGACTGTAGAGACCAATAGATGAGTGCCAACTCAGTTGCTTAAATTTAATTATCTGTCATTAATTTATTCTCATAAAAATCAGAATGTGCGAGTCCCAGTGCAGTCTCAGTTCACCGCACGTGCGGAGGCATCCTCGCTCGTGTGATTCTACTTCTCATTCAGATTTCAGATTCAAATTTTATTATTATTAAACTATATGGTTAATTATGTTTTATCATGCTTGATTTTTATGTCTATTTAGTGTTGTATAATATAGTCATTATATCGTATATTTCTATATAGTTAAACGTTTTCTCAATCTAAAAACAATCTTAAAGACAACTTATTTTAAACCCGATGAATTATTTTTTCCAAAATCATGATAATAAGATTTTGGGTTTTTAACATTTTGTAGAAAAAAGAAATGGGTAGATTAAAGATGAAAGTTTGAAGGCAATAATAAAAAGGAGATATACGTCAAGAGACTGAAAATAAAGGGGACAAATGCACAAGAAAATGGGAAAGAGCACGAGACATTGCCTTAAATATAAAAGGGAGATTTATGGTTGCCACCTGGAAAAAAAGTTGGGTGGGACTATCCGCACCCCAAGATTTTCTAAGCACACCCCATTTTTTTACATTTTAGGGTATCAAATATTAAAAAATTGGGGTGTGCTTAGAAATTCATGGGGTGTGAATAGTCACACCCAAAAAAGTTTGACTATATCCATTTATTATCACCTTTTTCAAATAATATTAATTTTCTCACTAAAGAGATGTAAATGGATTAAGTTGCTAGCAAGCCATTCGAGTTTTGTTTCAAAATATATTAGTTTATATGAAACTAGTGACTATGCATGCAGGCATGTTAATCTCGTGATCAAATTTAGAGTAGCTTATTGTTAAATTTGATTTCATTCAACTACATTTCTATACTTGTCATGATATTATTCATACATATTTCTTACGAAATAAGACACAAAATATTATATCCAATATCAAATCATATTTTCACATAATGATATACATACTCATATTCTATTATTATTATTATTATTATTATTATTATTATTATTATTATTATTATTATTATTATTGAAACCAAAATGAACAATTAATTAATGAATGCAAAAACCATCAGATTCGAGAAGGTTAATATCGTATTTTGATATTATTAAGAACTAAAATAAGCATATTATAATAGTTGAAGTCTTCTATTATAAGGTAATATTTGTTTTTGTTTTTTATAATTTCAATGCACTTTTCACATCAAAAATACTACCAAATGATAGATATAACAATGCAATAAAATATAATATATAATACATTATAATAAAAGATTAAATGCAATTATGTCGCGAAAAACATGAATATCATCATATAAGTAAGTACGCGTTTTTATGACAATGGATAGTTGGTACTCTATAAAGTCACAAAAAAAAAACAATTGGCTATAGCACAAAATAATCAAAACCTAAATAATTATTATTGTTAATTTACATTTTCTAATAGCTCTACGTAATATTTCATTCTATCAATACATGTAAATTATACAATATAATATAATGTCATTGCTCTACAATATAATGTCAAATCACTGTTATTATAACTACCTCAAAAATTAAGATGGATTAATAAGATTTCTATAAAAAAATAAAAATTAATGTCCTTACGTAGCACCACGAGATTCAATAAAGATTCAAATCTTTGCTTTCACGTACTTTAAGCATTAAATATTGGTCTTTAAATATTCTTGTCTCCTTGTCACTTTTATCGAACTAAAACTAGATCAAAATCCATTTTAACTTGCAAGTTTAACTAAAAGGATTAATTTATTACGATTTTTATATGATCATACTATGCATTTAGTTTTATAAAATGTATTAATTAATGTGCCATTCATAATCCATAAAATAAAAATTGACTACTAAACATACATTTTGGATTCTCATAGAATAATATCATGAGAGTGCCTATATATATTGTTGGGCTTATTTATATTTAAGAAAGAGTCGTTTTGATTTTCATTTATTTATGACCAATAAAGTGGTCCTCGTTACATCATCATAAATTGGCCATCAATAATATTAATATTTATGATGCTTTTCTTCATCTTTGGTCTTTGAATTCTCAAATTTTGAATTTTTGATGTAATTTCTCTCCATCTGAAAACTTTCAAAAATTGTAAAACAATCAAAAGTTTTTGTGCCGTAGAGCCATGACCATGACGTCATTCAAGTTCAAGTTAATAAATCGAGTAATTAATGATTTCTCGACATAATTTAAGTAGTAAACTAAATGACTAATATCTTTAGTATTGATGTGCTACAGTGGTACATATTAATATATCCATAATTGATATGTTAAAAATATAGTAAATCTATTAATTTCATTTTTCATATAACAAGAGGATAAAATCATTAAACATTATTAACAGACATATTAAGAATTATTTACGATGAATAGGATAGCATTTTCACTAATATTTTAGCATTTATTTTGAAGATTAGCACATGATTGGCATTGATGGCCTAACCTACAGGCCAAGGTGCGCTGCCCTGAAATTTTTTAAAAAATAGGGGTATTTTAATCATTTTATTATTTTAATTAAAATAAAATAAAATAAAATTATACATTTTCAATCCTTCCATACGTGAATTTTTAAGATAATAAGAGAAATGATCTTTTCATCATCTTCTCTATCTTGCACTTAAACTCTAATTTCTCTTTTTTTCAATTGCTTCTCCATCTAATTTTAAGATAACATTTTATTATTATTTTTACTATTTTAATTAAAATAAAATAAAATTATACATTCTCAATCCTTTTACACATGAATTTTTAAGATAATAAGAGAGAGGATCTTTTCATCATCTTCTCTATCTTACACTTAAACCCTAATTTCTCTTTCTTTCAATTGCTTTTCCATCTAATTTTAAGATAACATTTTATTATTATTTACTCTTATTTGCATTATACTTTATCATAATTGTTAATTTATGGTGTTTTAAATTATATATGTGATTTATTGATTAATCGAAAAAGATAATATTTTCTTTTGAATTTTGTTTAAAATTCTTCTATGCTTGAAATTTTGGAAACTTTTCATTGTTGTAGAAGATGGGAAAACTTATTTTATCAATTCCATTTCAATTTAGGAAGTTCTTGTACAATTAATTTATTTTCCAATATTTCTATTTTTTTTATAGATATAGATAATGGAAAGATATTTCGAAAAAATACAATCTAATGTGGAGACATCATCATCTTCAGTCAATACATCTATTGTTCAACTTCAACCACCACCACATCAAAATAATGATAATGAAGTTGATATGGAAAATCTTTCGAGTGATTCGGGACTACGGTCTAACATAATGAGTTATCCACCTAATTTAATTGAATAAGTTCGTAGTATTAGGATGTATACTATAAATTTAGCTTTGTATGAACATCTATTTTTTATATGAGAATCTTTTATGATCAAATGTTTGCATTTTATATTTGTTATATATGTTATTGCAATTGTCCAATTAATTTATATTATAGATAACATGGTGTGTGGTGCTACACAGAAGATCATGTTATTAGTTCCTTGTAGATTATAAATGGTAGGTCACAACCAAGATAATTTTGGACAAATCATCGGAATGGTTGTAGTATAATTTGGTATTAGTCTATCTTGATTATAAAATTAAACTAGTACATTTTGTATATATTGAGTAAGACCAATTGAGGTTGTTCGATTTATACTGACTATATAATAGAACAAGACCTTTATTATTATGGATGTGCGTCATCTTAATCCCTATATAATAAGGGGTACGTATATTCAATTTTTATTTCTTTAATTTACTAATGAGTGAGATTTATTCATTAAATCAATAAACTCGGTAAATTGGGATACAATATTGTTTATATGGTGTGCTGTTAATTATAGAAGGAATTTGTGTTCTAATTATTTAGGATGATAATGTCTTCTTGAGAAGCTCATAAGGATTATCATGTAAAATCCTGCAGGTGGATATATTCTGGCATAATAATAAAGTTGAGTGGTACTATTTAAGGAATTAGATGTTAATTAAATTAAGTTCGGACATTCAATATCTTAAACATAGGAAGATAAACGTATTCATAATAAATAGAAGTCCATATTTAATATGGATTTAGGGCGGTAGTTCAATAATAACTCCTTAGTGGAGCGAGTTATTATTAATAGGTTTAAGAAGTGTGTTCATGTGAACATAGGACTCCTAAGCCTATCAAGAGACCTAATCATAATCCTCCTCTAGGTCCCTGTTGTAGCCTATAAATATGTCTTAAGTCAACCGTTTCTAAACACACAAAAATCTTAAATACGATTTAATAGAAGGCGGTTGGAATTCTCGAAAGCTTGTTGCCCACACAACATTTGAGAAAAAATGAGGAATACAGCAGAAAATCGAGAGATCGAGGCTCCATCGATTGCTCTGTCTACAATTCTGACCTTAGAACTGATTAGCCTTATTTTTGCTGTAAAAGGTATAACTCATTTTTCTGCTGCGCGTTATCATATTTTGCATGGACCTTAAATCAGAATTGCATAGGGTTATCGATCCGACGGTTCCAACACGTAGAACTTACTTACTCAAAGGTTCATGTCAACCACGTGAACATGATTTTCCTCAAAAGATAGATAGAAATCGAAAATATAAATTTGTTGCATCTTGATTTGATGAATTTAATGATTGATTGGAGTATAATATATCAAAAGATGCGGCATTTTGTTTATATGGAATAGGAGGACTTGCTCAGAAAATGGTCTCTATAAGGAAGCATATTGTTTTTTCATTGGTTTACTTGTTGATTAAATTGTCATTGATATTACCGGTTGCCACTGTCATAGTAGAAATAACTTTTTCGACAATGAAGATAATCAAGAGAAGCCGATAACCGTTCAGCTAAGATACGAGCAACCCCTACTACATCTGCCTTTACGATATTTAGTATATTTCGTACGTTTTGGATATAGCACGCCCCTTTCTTTTTTGACTATATGAAATCCACACTTTGACACTCCAAAACAGACTCACTCGTACCGACCCTCGCGTTCAATTGAATGAGTGGTACACTATTGAATGATTGTCTTGTTGCATACATTGAAAATGATGAATTTAAAAATGTTAGTAATGAAACAATTACGCATCGGTTTCAGAATATGAAAAATAGAAGAAAAATGTTGTAATACAATGATTTTATCGTATTATATATTTATGTTATTGATTTAGAATTTGTGTATCTATATTTTTTATTAATTGACTTGAGCCCCCTAAGCCAAAATCCTGGGTTCGTCATTGATTGATATGATGGAATAGAATTAGGTGTGAATGGAATGAATTTAAGAATGGAATGGTATAAAAATGTTTATTTCTACATAAAAACTTTTATACAACTGGTGTACGGATCTTAGATCTGTACACCTTACCCAACCCGACCTCCACGCGCGTGCACGCGCCTCCACCCGCGTGGGTGGGTGCGCTCAAACCCACCCAAATTCGCTTCAGGTGCTAGATCTTTATGTTATGTTAAACATACATTTATGTTATGTTAGTCATATCTTTATGTTATGTTAGTAATACATTTTGGGCCTTATATTATATTAAACATACATTTATGCAACGTTAAGTATACCTTTATGTTATGTTAAGCATACATTTATGGTTTTATGTTATATTAAACATACCTTTAGAATTTTTATATTATATTAAACATACTTTTATGTTAAATTAACCATACATTTATCTTATGTTAAGCATACCTTTATGATTTTATGTTATGTCAAGCATACCTTTAGGATTTTTATATTATGTTAAACATACATTTATGTTATGTTAGTCATACCTTTAATTATATTAGTTGTACCTTTATGTATTATATAAAAATATGACTAATATTAATTAAAGGTATGCGTAATATTTACATAAAGTTATATATGTACAAATTAGGGTTTTTTTGTGCTGAAATTATAGTTTTTTCATCAAAATTAGGGTTTTTTTGACAAAATTAAGATTTTAAAAAAAAAATTAAAGTATTATATAAAGGTATGCTTAACATAATATAAATGTATGTTTAACATAATATAAAAGTATGACTAATACAACATAAAGATCAGGATTTAAAAAAAAATGCGCGGATCCGGATCGGATTCGGCCCGACCCGCGTTGAATGGATCTAAGATCAATACAATAGTTATACACAAGCCTCACTCTTATTCCTAAGATTGGTATCGCAAAGGAATATGAATTTAATTTAAATAATATGGTATATTTAATTAATTACAAAAATTACAAAAAATTAATCATTATGCTAATTAGGGGCAAGGACAAAAATATCGCTAATTGTGGATATATCGGTATCTTAATTTTACAGATATATCAATGGATATATCGTTATCGTGGAAATATCGATAATTTCAAGAAAAAAAAATTGAAAAATGTATCTAGCACTTTACATAATATTATAATGAATATTAATATATATTGAAATTGTTGAAAACATATATTTGTTCTGTTTGATTGGGAATGATATGGTTGAAAACATTAATTTCAACTTCTTACCATATGTGTTACCCTAATAATTAGCGTAACATTTTAGGTCCCTTTCACTATATTTATCATCATCATTATCAAACTCAATTATATGAAACAGTCTTACATGAAATTTCATGTAACAGATTTTTTACGAATCAATTAATTCAACACAATCAATGTCGATCTCACATACGACCATATAAACTTCATCCCACGTAAGATCTTATGTGAGACGATGACATATGAATTTTTATGTATACATATTCCAAGTAATACAAATATCACACTATTAGTTAACATAACAAGTAGAATATTCTCCTCAACAATCTTCATCCAAGTAGCTAATGGAACAAAAAAGATGAACATAATAATTTCAGATCTTTTCTGAACAAGTTTGTACTTAGATGCAAAAATGCATATAAGAGAATAAATTATAGGTGTGAGTTCCACCAACCAATTATTAAAAAAAAAAACTTGCCCGTCGACAGTCGATAATTGGTGATATATCTCCGATATATTGTCGATTTATCGGCTATATATTGCATATTAGGTGTATTATTGATCGATAAGGATATATCTTCGATATATCACCGATATATATCCGATACATTGGCGATATTTTACCAAATTATTTCATCAGCCCATATCGATATCCATCAGTTGTATATCGCCAATTTATCGTGATTTTTTCATCCGTAATTAGAGGTGAGCATGAATTGGAAGATAATCAAACTGTGGAGAAATCCAAACTAAAACACTCAAAACTGGGAAAGAACCATGGATTGATTGACTTTATCCGAACCAAACTGCTCCGAATATTTTTTTTTATATGAAACCAAACTATACTGAATTGAAGAATCGAATTTAAAACTTATCATAAATTTATATGTATCATTTAATTTATTTTTATGTATTGTTATACTGAATTAGTTACAGATTTGATTGAATTTTAATATTATTTAAAACTATTATAATTTTAAGACTTCATATAAGAAATTGACAATTAAATAATAAAGTAAAATACTTATAATGAATAATATGGAAATAAAAAATGTATTATCTACAATAGATATTAATTAAAGAGTTAGTTTATAACTTACATAAATTTATTCATGATATATTTAATTCTAAGTTATACGTACCATCAAAATTTACTATAAAACATATATTTATTTTCACTTTCAAAATGGAAAATTTCTAATGACCACTTATAAGATGTAGATAAAAATAATTTAAAAAAAAAATTGAATGTAATTTATTGTTTTCGAGAAGAGACGACTACTTTAGTAAATTGTCAAGTTTATTTTATTAGTGTATGACTTGTTTGAACAAATATTTATTTTATATTATAAAATTCTGAATCTCCGTAATTTGAATTGATTGGATCCGTAATACCTGAATATCTGGATGAACTGAACCGATGTGACAGAGCAATTCCAGAGATTTTTTTTTTTGGAATTCTCCAAAAATCTCCAAACTTTGGAGTAATTCCGAAAATTATCTTATCCTCAACTTGCTTCGGACTGTGCTTACTCCTAAAACTAATATTAAGGTATATCATATTTAGATATTTTATTATTAGTATATTTTTTTTATTTACATATTCTTATAGTAGTTAATTATATTATATTTTATGATAATTTTTATAATTATTTTATATGATGTTGTGTTATTAAATAATATTTTATATTATTTAAAAAATATTTTAATTAGTTATAATTTATTTATATATTTTTATATAAATTAGACTAAACTTATTTGTATTAATATTATATTCATATTATCTCTATGTTTTAAAACTTTTTATATTCATTTTTTGTTTTTATTCTATTTATGTACTTAATTTTATTATTTATTTAATATTTTCATTTTTTTATTTTTTATTTTTCTTGCTTAACCGTAAGGTTAATTTAATTTGACGAAAGGGAAGAAAATTGCATTCTTAATTGTTACTATGAGGTCCTGAAGCACAAGGAGATTAATTTTATATATTATATTTTTTATAAATAATTTTATATTATTACACAATTTATATAATAATTTAACTTTGTGAAGTCAATTTGTAAAAAGTTAAAATAAATAATGATAGAATAATCGAATTAATAAATATTGTTAATTCATTTATAGGTAAGAAATATATAATACCTATATCAATTAAAAGAATATGAATAAAGATATGAATGATAATTCTATTTTCACCACATTCCATTACAACAAAGGGAGAAAAAGAATGTACGTATTTAATGCATCAACAACCATGTTATCTCGATCCAAAGAGTATTTGAAAAGGGGGAAAAAATCTACTGCATTGTGTTTGGATTAATGAATTTAATTTATGAATTTCAAATTTATAACAATAACTTTATCCTTAAACTAGGCATGACTCATGAGAGTAAATGTAATGTGGACCGAAATAGGACGGCCTAGGTGGACCATTGGGCCCCATTAGCTAGGTGGGCCAATCCAGTTAGCCCAGATTCTACGATCTAATTTCTAAAATTTCTGTAGAAACCTGTGTGGGCTTGAAGCTGTGAAATAAGTTTGCATTCTGTTTATTCCTAAAGTATTTATTAATTCAGGACCATCAACTTTCACATTTACTATACACATTCTCGTTTACTAAATACATCCTAAATAAATAATTATAACTTAAAATTTTTCTAAACACACCCCATCACATTATAATTATGTCTTTTTCAAATATAATATTAATATAAAATATATCATAAATAATAAAATTTTCACCCCAATTCAAAAACTCTAATTGCCCCACACCATTTTACAATTTCAATTCACAAATCATAGATTAATTTGATCTATATTATGTTAAATTGTTGCGAAATTGTCTAGTAATCATGAGTATCAAATTTGAAAGTTCGACCTATGATCGAACAACTCAACCTATTTAATTATTTATCGAACATTTTGTTGTTTGTTCAGTGATTATAGACGAACATAATGCAATATGTTCAATCTATGAAATCGAAAAAAACAAAGATGAAAGTTCTTTTAGAACTTATATTCTTCGTCCTTAAGTATTTTTTTTAACTCGAATGGGTTTTCTTAACTAAAAGATGGGAGTTTCAATGGTGTTAGAGAATAAGGAAGAAGAAGAGAGCAGATAAAAAGATGTATTAACTGGGATGTGTTCGAAATTTTTTAAATAATAATGGCTATCTTTGTTTATATAATTTTTATGGGATTAGAAATGGATGGGATGTGTAACCCCACCCAACTATATTACCCGCAAATACTTAAATCATAAGCTACTTTTCACGCAATGCTTCTTTCAGCAATGGCCAGCAGTCAAAAGTCCCAATGAATCTCTACAAAGAAACTCAAGAGACATGTCAGAATAAACACACAAATTTACCTTGTTAACAAAGTAGCTCTGAGAAAATCTACACAAACTCTTTAACATAAGTGTATGGAGATATTTCTTACAAGGGAAGGACTTATGTTCTTCGTTGCAAGTGGCCGACCCCTCACTAGACAACATGTGAATATTTACACCTATTGTTTCCAGTTTGGGCTGTCCGATTAGTACTAATACAAGGGTACATGTTTTTCTTGTGAATGCAACGGTCTTCTATGCGTAATCTGAGGGCTCGAGTACTCTGAACCACTTTCACTTGAAATGGTGGAATGTTGTGTGGAAGTGGAAACAACGGGTTCACGATGAGATACACTGTCATAACCTTCGCTAGCAAGTTTATTTACTATATTCATGAGAGTGGGAAAGAATCTTGTTGAGAGAGTAATAAGACCAGAAACCTGCAGAAGAAAACGACAGTATTGGCCATCACATTCCACAACTGTAATAACGATAAAGAATGAGTAGTCAAGTCTACTTACAATGCCATTTTGAAACAACCTTGGAATGTCTGTCTGTACCCATATGGCTTTCCCGAGCAAGTATACAACGAACACCACAAAAAGATAAAGCGGATTCCTGTTGTAGGATTGATAGGTACACTACAATGAAGCACAGTATTTGTTGCAAGAGGACATGGTCGTAAATACTCTGAAATTTACATTACCTTAACAGAAGGATGAATTCATTGAACCCGAGAACAATCATCGCCATGATTGCCCATGGAGGAGGTAACCAATTGTTACTTTGCTTATATGCCTCCTGTAGACATGAAGAATGCTCTTTGAATATGTAATCGAAGAAACAAGGAACAGAATCACAAAAACTAGAAAAGTAACTTTACATGACCATATCTGCATCTAAAGTAACTCGAGAGAGAGAGAGAGAGAGATCACAAAATAAAGTCCTTAATCAAGAAGCTAAATTTAACTTTAGACTTGAAAAATAAGACAATTTGCTCACTACGCACATATATCAGCAGGTGAGGACACAATTATAAATAGCACAATGGATCAGATGATACATAATAACCCTTTTGGCCAAAACTGTACCTGTGCTGATATTGCTTGGCTAACTGTATACTCGGTTTCAGCTTTAAACTGTCTCCATAAAGCTTTGCACTGAACTGGTGTGATCAAGGTCTTCTCTGGTGGGACCTATTACCAATTACAGCTAATGAGAGACTTATTAATATGCATACAGCAAAACACAGAAGCTGACTGTTGGTCGAGACCTCTTCCCACGTGCTCGAAGCAAGAGGATCTCCAGAAACTCCAGTGGCCCTACTTTGCAACGGGATGACATCTGTTTTGTCCACGAGTGCAGAGAAAAGAACATTCTCTACACTGTCAATTGTATCCTCTAAACGTATTACAGCCATTGTGGACAAAAGCTTCAAACACTGAAAAAGAATGACTTTCATTTTAAAAGGAAGAACCTGGTTAATCTGATACAACAGATTTTTACTCATAGACACATTCAGAAATTACCTCATGGTGGGCCTCCTTCGTAATTGCTTTAATGTCTTCTTTTCCTGTCCAGACCCTTGGCATGGAATCCTTGTCATGATTGAAGACAGTAGAAAATCTGGAAGATCCTAGGACAAGGTTATTATAAGAAGACTGATAAAAAAATAAGAATAAAAGCATTGAGGTCACATTAAGCTTAACCTATCCTTCATGCGAATCAGAACTTTCCCAGCTTCCTCTCTCGATTTCCTCTCCACCAACTTTCTAGCATATTCCTTCAAATCATCTACCATTTTTGCAACTGTTGATTGGTCCAATTCAAAGCCAGCAATAGCAGAAGAGCAGGCCAACGCAGCTGCATCAGTCTCACGCTTTAGAAGACTTCTAATAGAAACCCATGTGTCTGTCCCACCAGCTTCAAAAAGGGACTCCACAGGTTCGACCAGGGCCACAGAAAGTTGCTTCTGCATATGAAAGCAGCTTCAGTCAAGCAGTAACTCCAACAATTCTCACTGAGGATTCTTTGCCTTTTCCTCTTGAGAAAGAAGAGGAGAAGAAGAAGGTAAAACATTATAAACAAGAAGACTTGGCTAGAGTAAGAAAAAAAACTCATCTTTAACAAAAATATGTACCTCAAATTCAGCTTGTACTGCTGATAACTTCTCACTTCGAACAAGAGATGCATGAGCTTCAATGTCACGGCGAAGTTTGTCACGAACTTTTGAGGAATCCCAATTTGCTTGCTCTATGGAAGCATCTGAAAGAGGAGAAAGCAGGCATGAATTGTACAAATATATAAGGTGATCATTGGAACATTGACTTGTACAACAAAGAAATGAATAAAACTCCCATCATTTGTGCTCTTTCTGGAGACTGAGGAGTGGACCGACTATTTTTTAATATATACAAAGAAAACTTCGTACCAGTAAAGATTCTTTGGCAAATGACAAAATAGGTTGATGATACATGCACGTGTGTGAATTGGATGAAGTTTGTTTATATACTGCACCTGAACATCCCCGATCAAACTGCACCATAGAAGACTGATGGCATGTACGAACGGAGGCAGCAAATCCTTCTCCTTTACGTAAAAGTTGTTCTAGTTGACTCTTGAAGTGTTCAAATGCATTTGAACGTAAATGCCCCAGCATGTTGATATAAGAAGGATGGATCAACTGCAGAATATATAAATAATGAAAAAAATAGTCAATCATCAACAGAACACACATTCATTTGCAAGTCTGTGCATTATAGGCTAAAAGTAGAACTTTACAGGGAAGTCTTATGTTTACCACATGTCAAAATGCATCCACAAAACTTGCATTCAACCTTCCAAAAGATTACAACAATGTTTAGCTCACCTGCAATGCTTTTGATTCAAGATATTGACGTTTTGCATTTCGCACGTCTTCTTCAAAATATACAGATTCCATATCATATCTGTCAAAGATGATAATATAGCATGTAAGCCAGCACTTCTATTGACTAATAAACTTTGCAAGAATTTTTCTAGCTCGGTACAGCGTGTTGCTTCGTGATGTTAGCATAAAACAAAAGGTCACTATTTAATGCGGCGATTTGTCTTCTGTTGTATAGGTGGTAGATGTTCACATGATAGTGTATATAGACACAGTCACACACAAACATGTATGTAGATATCAACGGGTGCATGTTTTAATGTATATAAGAATAAGAGCCACTAAAAGTAAAACCATTTGACTGTATCACACGAAGCAAATTCATAAACACAAAGTGTAAAATCAACATACTCTGATAGATATCTCGTCAAGATTGAGCTTATACTTCTTCCAAAACCAGAAACAGCATCAGTTTTCACAGCTTGTTTGAGAGCTAACAAATCCTGCATTAATTTAAGAACGTTAGCAAATAATGTCATAGTGAATACTACTAGAGAAAGAAGCAAAAAACCTGGTCAGATTCCAAGCAATTGAACTTCTCATTGGCAATCTCTTCACACCGCACAGTGGCAACCATGACCTAAGAAAAAATATAAAGAACAAGTCAATCCTCCTTCCAGGCTCAGATGAGTTGCATGGTGAAAGAATATACGTTATGAGCAGGCAGGTCAAGGTCCTTATTTTCTTTGATGATTTTCCATATTTGAGCTGCACTATAAGAAAATCCCGATGCAGGGACAGCACCCCGTCTATCACCAGCGAGCCCTCCAGGAGATATAGAATGGAAAAATCGCTCCCTAAGTTGGCTGACCTGCAACAGTCATAGTCATAATCATAATAATAGTAATTTTTCAGTAACCCAAGAGAGTAGTGCATTTATTCTAGCAGAGCTACCTGTTGTTTAAATTGTTCTTCCTTCTCTTCATAACTCGACAAGGCAGTCACTTCCACCTTCAAGTCCAAATATGACAAACATATAAGAAAACGAAACTGGAGAACTAGAATCATCAAAGATCATCAAAGATATTATTCTTGCATTGAAAAATTCACTGAGAGGAGTGTCCTTGTAGGCCTGGGGCTTAGGAACTGTTTCCCATATCTGTGAATGACAAACAAAGAGAAGGTAAAACAGTAAGGCCTCTAAAAATGAAAGAATTGTCAAAACTAATATACCAACTTCAAAGCAAAACATAATTTGGTACAGTTTACCTTCTGAATATCCTCTCGCAAGATAGGGTCCAGATATTCAAATGGGGTCTACATGGACATAAAGGCAAAATCAACTCAAGACAAAATTGTACGCTATAAGATTGCAGTACACTCATCTTCCTAGCATACCTTTGTTTTGTCACGTATGACAAAAAGGAGTGTTGTTTTACGAGGACTAAACAAACGCATCATAACCTATCAAAATAAGTCCAGGTTATTAGACATATATAAAAAAAACGTTTGCAATACTAATATTACATAAAAATCTAACACACCTGAAATACAGTCTTCAGAAGAGGTTTGTTAGCAGCCTGCTCTCGGCCAATATCATGGCACCACCTGAAAAGAGTAGAACACACTTGAGGAATTAAAAAAAAAATTGATGAAATTTTCTTGTCAGTTAAATTGCATAAGCACCAGAGTCCATGTCAGGTTTTTGTCATACATGCATGAAAAATGAAGAGGAATAACATCCGGTTGAATATTAAACTGAACAAGAAATACCCAGGTTGCTGAATCGCCAATCAACAACATCTTAACCAGCAAACTGAAAATTAACTTTTAGAATTTCACTGATCTCATATTCACCAGTCTACAACAAAGAATATGGTTCCTTGAGGCTGAATATAATAGCATCCCATTGATAAAAAAACCAACCTGGTGCACCTAGCAGCTAGAGGCATGTTTGACACCAAAACAGTAAGACTGTTTTCTCATTAAGATTTATTGTGTCTTTTAATTCACAGAAATCAACATGATATTCTGAAGAAGTCCAGGTGATGCATCAGAAAGAAAGAAAGAAAGAAAGAAAGAAAGAAAGAAAGAAAGAAAGAAAGAAAGAAAGAAAGAAAGAAAGAAAGAAAGAAAGAAAGAAAGAAAGAAAATGTGAGAGCAATTAACAATCCAGCCATCACCCAACCAACATGTAAATGTAAAGATCTGAAAATTATCTGATATCTGATACTACCCTCCGCTTATGGGTCAACAAATGGATAACGATGAACAAGAGTTGAGGATTCACACAAATTTTACTCAATCTGCAGTGGCCATAGTGGTGTTGGACATGGAAGGAAAACAACATTAATCCAGGCTGACCGAGACAAATATTGGTATACAAACATTAGCCATATGTACTCTGACCATGGAGCTAAAGGTTAGAAACTTACATGTTTATGAGCACAATGTCAGCAACTGCTAGAGCAAATAGAGCACTTTGTTTTTCAAATGTTGTGTCATCCTGAAACCAAAGCTCGACATAAATGAATTCATTTGTTCCAGTTATGGTTATCGAGGGCGCTAAAAGGTTAATTCAACTAAAAAATAGAATTCACTAAAGCATGCACTTAAAATGTCAGTCATTCAAGATAACATGAATTAAAAGAATGATACATGCTTGAAGAATATTGTTTGCAAATGATAACAAATACTAATTAAGGCTAACATAAGTAGCATATTAGTATCAAGATGATTTTCTTAGAAAGAACAAGAAACTTCAGAGAAACAGGGCTTCTAAGATCACTTTTCAAGCTTCTCAATTATGTGCAAACATTAATTTGATTGCATTCAAAATTGAGTTAGAAGTCCATGAATTTGCCCTTCCGGAAAATTACAAACATCGGTTCAAGCATAAAATTTAACTGAGTTTTCCAGCATTGATATAAGAAAATGTCGAAAACATTTGTGGACCTAAGTTGGCTTCTTTCATCTAGTTATCCATATTTCCAGCAACCCAGTACTATAACAGCATAGATTAAAGAAACAGAAGAAAGAAAATACCTCACCCCTTTCTCGGCCATCTGTACCCTCCAAGTCCATGACCATGGTAAATGGCTCTATTCCAACAGCCTTGGCTATCCATATTCCCTTTGTTGTCTGGTTCCTAGAGAAATATAACCACAGACTTGTTATCCATTGTGGTGTTCTGATCTCTTAACATGTTAAATCTAGAATACTGAAGCCCCCAAGATACGTGAATATACAAAACCACAAACTGAAAAACAAGCAAACTAACCTTCCTTTATATGCATCCATCTCCCTGAAGTTAGTATGGAATAGATGATTTAACAAAGTGCTCTTCCCTGTAAATTAGCCCAGTAAACATTCATCATGAATCATTATAAAACAAAAAAACAATAAAGCATGGTGATTGTGGCAACCATTCAAAAGTTTTAATAAATCAAGAATATTCTCTAAATCTGCCATTCACGAGAATTTCAAGTCACTATGCTTCCTCTGGCAACGACTTTCATTTTTTCCAAAGATTGAATTATTACCTTCAAAGATACATAATGAGTAATACAGATTAATGTTGATGGTGAAATGCATCCACCACCGCCCATCATGATTTTTCAAACTGGTTATTATAGAACAGTTCAAGATCATGACAAACAAGATTCAAAAGTTGACAAAACATTTATGGTAATGAAATTTGAAGTTATCAAGATAATCATCCACCATAGTCAATCAAGATTTTAGTCACGATAAACCCAATCAACATGCAAAACAATCAGGATTCTAATGCCCTACTAACCGCCATGACTCAAGACTCCAAACTCTGTCACGATTAATTATAAATTTTTATGTTATCTAGATAAGTCCTTCACCAAAACCGATCAAGATTTCAAGAAAGTCATGATAAACCTATTTCACAACTGCGAATTATCAAGATTCCAAATGTCCTTCTAAACGTCATTACTCAAGACTCCAAACTCTATGGCGAGTGATGTGAAATTTGAAGTTATAAACATAATCATCCACCGTAGCCAATCAAGATTTGAAGTTAGCCATTGCAAACCCAATTCATAACTTCGAAACTATCAAGATTCCGACGCCATTCTTGTAATCTTTATTCTTTACACTTCTGACCGCCATAATCCAAGACTCCAAACTCCATTCCGCGCTAAATGATATACAACCAAAAATCATAACAACGATAAAAACAAGTTCACCGGAAACATACCACTGCTCTGAGGACCCATGATGGCAACAATCGCATACGAGAGGCCACACTTGTGAAGTTTGGCAGAATTGACAAAGTCCTGTAAACCAGCAGCATTGAATTCTCCATCGCCGGAAATCAATTGCGTAGGGTAAGAATCTTCCGCCATCTGCCGTGTTGAGTAAACACCGGAATTATGTCCGTTGTCAAGCTTGGGGGGGGGGGGGGGGGGGGAAGGTTGTAGAAGTTGGAAAATCTAAAGAAGAAGGAAAGAATACGTGTAGCCTAATTTTTATAGAGATATTTAATATATTTAAACCGACATTTATTATATTGCCGCCATATTGGTCTTAATGTATTTATATTTCTAAGTAAGAAATAAGTTTTTTTGTTCTCTAATTTTTATTCTATTCATTATATTCTTCTAATTTTAAAATCTCTTAGTTTTTGTTTGATTATTTGTAATAATTGGTTAAGTTATTATTTGCTTTCAATTTTCCGTGCCATCGTTTTCTTTTATTTTTTATACATATTTATACTGCTAAACATTTCCTCCCTTAGCAAGAAACACTATTTTAAAAAACTTTAATAATATTACTAATATTTACAAAAAATCAAATGGGAATAAAAAAAACTTAAATATACCTTTTGATCATAATCACGTGTGTTTAAAATAAAAATCATATATAATCACGTGTGTAAATGCAAACCCAATATCCGTTTCGGGCTGTATCTATTTGATGGTCTGGGAATGACTTTGGGCCTACGTTCAAATTCTTAAGACAAACATACCTCTTTTGGGCTATGAAAATCACACTTCCTAGTTGGACTAATGTTGATAACCCGGAGTGGGCTCTAATATTTTTCATGGGCTCATTCATGTTTATAAGCTTTTGCCTATATCCAATACAGTTTACACTTGAACATTGAACTCTTTATTAAAATTAAATCAAATAAATATACTCCCTCTAGAAAAAGTATGCTATTATATTAATTTTAATGTACCAAAACCAACCGTCATTTAAAAAAAACATGTTTTCTTCAAATAAATAAACTAATAATTTAAAGATTTGTAATGTTAATAAGATTTTTCTGCGAATGGCTATCCAAGAATTGGAAATGATTGACGTAGGTGGGGCCACAAAATAATTTCAAAGAAATTAGCAGTAATTGTGAAATTACGAAACTAGCCTTAGGGCAGAGGCAGGCTAGAGTCCAAGAACTAAGAACGACAGTGACGTGTTAAGGGTTAAGTGGGCCCAAAGAACCGTCCTTGTTCGGTCAAAGACACAGAGCTAGTCAAAGAAGGGTTGGCCCACTCTGCTATCCGAGCTGGCATGATATAAAGTGGAAAAAGTTCAATGACGTGGCATCACAGCTTTAAATGCTCCTGACTTCAACAGATGAAATTGACATCTGTATTTTTCCCATTGACGTAATTGCCATTCTCCACCTTCATCAATTTTCTATTTAAAAAAAAAAAAAGAAATTAACATACGGGACAATTATTCTCGGATTTGTATTTTGTATTAATGACATCTACACAGATCATCGTTCCAAATGATTTCTTCAATAATAAATGCTTAACATATTACATACTGATAGTATCTATAAAGCTTGTTTAGACATAGAACTCACTCGCAACATTCATAGAAATTATTGACACATTCAACTCATCGAATTTACTTCTATCAGTATCTTAAGGTGAATTCATCTTTTTTAAATTTGTTGTTTTGAGAAATACACCATAGATAATTCATTATTGACTCTCATAAAGTACATTGAGATTTAGATTTTGTTAACAATATGTATAAATTAATGAGTATATATATCATTTTATCAACACATGACCACTAAATGAACGACAATACGGTTTATCGGTGTTGATTTTTTTTAATTAAAATGCACATATTACATCAACGTGCACAACATACAATTCAATTGAATGAAATACATCTCATATTCCATATATATTGTTCTATAATTTCATACATTTTATAATATATGATTAATGGAGTTGCAAACCAATTAAATTGAGGAGGCATACTAATTAAGTCACATATTAGATTACAAATGATATATAATGTGCTTGAACTTGATCAAACTCTATTCGCACCGAACGCAAGTTCAATTCGATTACTTTAATATTTGTGCACTAATTTTCACCCCTTATTTACTCATTGATGTGGAATTCAAATCTTTAGTCAAACTTATCTAATATATCAATAGAACCAAGCTTAAAGTATTCACAACACCAAAATCAACTATTCATGACATGTGAAATATGATATGGAATAGTGTGAGTTGATTTTGGATTGGGGAATAGTGATAATCATGGGATTAGAGGGAGAAGCAAATGATTAGTGCACTATGAGCATGGCCAGAGAATCTTGTCCTCTTGGAAACAGTGTTTGTAATAGAAAAACCAGTCACCATTCTAGTGTAGTCTGTTGATGTGAAATTTTCTTGGACTTCAAAGCCGAATCATTTCCACGACGTGGTTCATCGCAGGATTTTCTGCTTTCTAGCAACCTCGTATAAATCTAATACATATTTAGTAGATGAACCAACATGTGCACTAAATTATCACCTCTTTTTGTTGTTGAAATTTATAATTAAACCAAATAAGAAAAGTGCTAGATTGTTTTAGTCAAATTAACAGTCTCTCTCTCTCTCTAATTTTTTGGGGTTGTGGGATGTGTCAGGTTGAATGGATTTGTTTGGCCTTTTCTTATAATGGTTTGCTTCACCTCTCTCTCTCTCTTTCTCTCTCTCTCTCTCTCTCATTTCCATGACTTTGCTGGGGATGGGTGGGGTTAGTGACTTCCATTAGTAGTTTTAGATTTTATCTTTTAGCTTTGAAGATTTTTTATGATTTTAAGGGGAGATTTTAGGGAAAGTGAAAAAGGCTAGAGAGAGGGGAGTGATCTGAAAGTGCAATCTGTGCATATACATATGTGTGTGTATATATATAAGCATAAGAAAAACCCTCCAATTTTCTTGAAGAATGCATGAAACCAAATTACCCTTGTTGAGGAATGTATATTACCCTTTTTGCCTGAATTAGCAACCCGATTGACTGCTTTGAACACCACGTATTTGATGAAAAGCTTCAAAGAAAATCAAAAGCTGAGAATTAGATTTAGAAAAGGACCCTTTTTCTCCATCTCTCTCACGGGTGCCACTGTCTCTCCCCCTCCCTCTCTCTCTCTCTCCTCACACACACACACACAAACACTGTCTGTGTCTGAAATCCACTGTTTGTTTCTTGCATGGATCTGACGGTTGGTAATCAAGGTGGCACTAATAATGTGCTGAGAGACTACAGAAAAGGGAACTGGAATCTTCAAGAAACCCTGATTCTGATCGAAGCCAAGAAGATGGACGATGAGAGGAGGATGAAGAGGCTGGGCGACACCGGGGAGAGGGCCAAACCGGCGGAGCTCCGGTGGAAATGGGTGGAGGACTACTGCTGGAAAAATGGGTGCTTTAGGAGCCAGAATCAGTGCAATGATAAGTGGGATAATTTGATGAGGGATTTCAAGAAGGTGAGGGAGTACGAGCGGAGAGAGGCGGAGAGAGGCGCCGCCGCCGGAGATGATCATAAGTCTTATTGGAGAATGGAGAAGGCCGAGAGGAAAGATAAGAATTTGCCTTCCAATATGTTGCCTCAGATTTATGAAGCCTTGGTGGAGGTGGTGGAGAGGAAAGCTCCAAGGACGGCGACGCCGGTGGTGGCAAGTGGTGGGGCTGGAAGTTCCAACCTACGTGTCAATGTGCCTACCGTTGAAATATCCATGACTCCATTTTTAGGTCACCATTCAATGCCGTCACCTATACAACAATATCCAACAATTCCACTACCACTGCCTCAGCCGCCGCCGCAGCACACGGCGGCGGAGCCACCCACCAATCTTCCCTCTTCAAATCCGTTACCCACAGTAGGTATTTATAAGAACATTTACACATACATTCCAAAGAAAACCCTCAATTTCTTTTATTATTATTATTATTATCTTTTTTTGGTTCCTGAAATTGACCTAATTTTACGAAAATTTGCGATAGTCAGATTCCGAAACCAGCGGATACTCAGACTCGCCGGCGAAGAGAAGGAAGAGAAGAGGCGGCGGCGGCGGGGGAGAAGGAACGAGCGGCGGCGGCACATTGCAGGAAGTAGGGTCTGCAATATCGAAGAGTGCTTCAACGATCGCCGGAGCAATACAGACATGTGAGGAGAGAGAAGAGAGAAGACACAGAGAGCTAGTGAATCTGCATGAGAGAAGACTGCAGATTGAAGAATCAAAGGCTGAGATCAATAGACAAGGCATTAATGGGCTGGTGGAAGCCATTAACAAGCTTGCCAATTCTATTTTTGCTTTAGCTTCACACACTGCAACTCACTCCACTTCTAAATAAACTATTTATTTATTAATAACTACCTCTTAATTTCTTATATATTTATATTATATTATTTTTTTGTTATTATTTAATCATTGCTATTAATGTCAATAGATATAGAGAGAAGAGAGATTAGATTGATTATCAAATTGTTTGTATAGACCAGATGGATCGTCACATGTCTCTATTCATGTCCATCTGGTTTTTTATTATTTCATGTTCATGAACTAATTAGGTTAATCTATTGAGGGTTTTAATATATATGGTGTTATTCTATTTATGCTTTATTTTAATATAATGTTTTTTTATTTTATTTTTTGGGTTAAAGATTCAACATTATGTATCAAGATAGTACTTGTAGGTTAGTTAAAGGGTATTTCCGATATTTTCTTATCCATTAGAAGTCAAATTCAGTGTCACCAACTTAATTGGTTGCAGGATTCCTAAAAAATGATGGTTGGACGTAAAATATCAGAGAAAAAAACATGTGCAAAATGTATGATGAGTTGGGCATTGGGTTATTGTAAATACATATATAATTTATAATTAAAAAGCATGAATAAATAATGGAAGAATGAAGATGGTCAAAGGAAAAGAAATCGAGTCAAGATTGAGTGTGGAACTACTGAAACACCATTGCAGAGTGGCCATTTATGCGTTATTATTGGTGTCAGCGTTGTTGTGTTATCAACGGCTGCCTGCCTCTCTCTCTCTGCTCTGTACTTTCACAAAAGGTTCCTCTCTCTCTCTCTATATATATATACACATATATATTGTAATGCTATATTCCATCAATAACAGCACAATATCATACTAGCTCGATGGGTGATATCTAGACTTACATTTTCGAATTTGTAAAGAAAATAAAAATTCGAAAGCAAATTTCTAAATTAGTAAAACGATGCTACGTCATTGAACTAATTTGAAATGTGTTGTGGTCAGGATTTGTTTAAGTACGAATTTCTAGTCAAACATCCAAATAAATGAATTTGGCTTGATATAATCGAACTGAAAATAAAATTAAGTTAAAAATAGAGAAATATTAGATTCGGAGTTTACTTAGGTAAATTTAATCGCCTTATTTTGGTCGGTCGATCGTAGCCAGCCAGAACGTATTTTATATAAGAGTTAAGAGAAAATAGTTCTCTTAGGTACAATAGATTTCGAACCCAGGATGAGTTAGGTTTCTATTTATAACCCAAATGGAGAGTATATGTAGTGGGGATCAACCTCTCAATCTCTTAATTTTCGCCTATTTGTTAAGAAGTTGTGGGGGCTAACTTGCTCTCACTATCTCCTATCTTTTAGGAATTACTACTAGATAATTGGAGCTTTTCTCGAAACCCAACTTAATCGGTTTCTTGGTCTTCTGCTCGGTATCCTGATCGGGTCGGCAATAGTCATTTTTGAGCCGACACAAGATCAATCATGGTCAGCTCTCTTAAGTTGGCTAGGTTATGTACCCTAGCCGAACTCGAATCGGAGTCCAACATTTCCTTTGAAGTAGATTCTAAGTCGTTTGAGTTCTTCTCGAATGAGATTGATTTTGTGCTTGATGGTCATCTGAGTTTCCAATGACTTTAGCTCTTTCTTAGATGGCACCATTGATTCTCTGATCGGCTAAGTATTTTTACGTCTTCTAAGTTTTCATATATTTGGTTGGTCTAATTATCTCTAATTGGTTCGATCATCGCAAGCGGTCAAGTCTCAAATTGGTCCTTCGAAAATTCATTTATAGTAGGCTCGACTACGGTCTTTTAGCTGGCTAAGAGTTCGATCGAGTCGAGCTCTTCTGATCGGCTTCTTACTCAGAGTTGTGGCCGATTCAATTTCTAATCAATCACTCCTAATCCTCCACGTATCTGATTTTGTTCTGCTCGAATTAGGAGTACAACAAAATGTTCTCCAAATTTTATCGATATAGTGAATTTGATACTAATTTCTATTGGATTTTAAAAAAATTAGTGAAAAAAATGTTGGTCCAAAAAAAAAAAAAAAACACATTAAAACTGATCAATTTTTGAAATTGTAACTTAACAGAATTATTTTCGAACAATATCTAACTATATAACTAAAAATGAAATTTTCTCATACCAAATTAAATATAGTAATCAGCACATATTCAAGCCATGACAGGTCAACTTGTTAATTAACGTGAAAAAATATGTAGAATTTATGCGAATATTTATGTGAAGTTACTAAAGTGACATTGCAAAGCAGGCATCATGTAATGGAGAGTTGTTTGCTGACAAAAGGAGAGAATGGGTATTTCAGCTTTTTCCTTTTGATCCATTCGTGAGACCGACTGCCACCTCCACTGTCCCCTTGCTTTCACCATATTATGCACACGTTAGAACCTACCAATATACTGCTCCCAATTTCTACATATTAATTATTTTTATTTAATTCAATGATGTACTTTTTTTTACATATAATTATTTTTAATTGTCATGGACAAATAGTAGATTATATACATATTTGTGTGATTGTCTGCATATACTCGAGGAAATTACTGTTGCTTCTTGTAGTTGTGGCCTGTTGGCTTAGTTAACAGACACGTTAGTGTAAATTGATGTTTGTTTGGAAAAGGCTTTATTGGGTTTGAGAAAATCCTTAATTTTGTAATAAAGGTAAATGGATAAAATGCGCGAAACCCTCTTATGATTTGCAAATGTTGCATCGGTTTCCCTTTATTAAAAGAATAATAACTTTTACACCTCTGATTTGATTAATATTGCACACTCTCCATTTTTTAAAAGTGTTGCTAACGGCGTTACATTTTCAACTAAATACCCTGTTATGCTCCTAGTTTAAAAATAGAGAAATTATCTCACTGTTGAAAAATATTAAAGCTAGACAGAAAGTGAGAGAAAAAAATTAGGGTTTTATTTTTTCCCCCGTGCTGTTTCACAAAAATTTTCCCTTTTTCAAAATTTAATTAATATATAAAAATATTAGAATATAAAAACTAAGAGATTGATTGAAAAATAAATATATTTTATAAATCTAAGAAACTACCAAATACAAAATCTTAAACTATTTTCAAAAACCATTAAAATTAATAAATGAAATAAGAGAATAAAAAAAAAAGTAATCTTAAATTTAATAAAATAAAAATGAAAATTTATATAACAGATTTTTAGATTTTACATAAAGTTTTCATATTTATTGGATATGCTTTTTTTTAGATATATTTAACTAATATTATATTAATTTAATGCTAATTATAAATAAATACATGATTAAATTTAGTTTATTAATAATCTTTCTCTTATTATTTTGATTAATAGAATATATATTTTTTTTGGTAGTTTTATATAGTATAGTATCTCGTTAATTTTAAAAACATTATTTTGTTTATTTGGTGTTGACGTTAGAATTTGTAAGTCTAAGAATTCCTAGTCGAACACTCAAATAGATCGAATTTAAATGAAATCAGCAAAAATTGGATGAAAACGGGTTAAAAAGTGTATAAAAAAGTGCAGAAAACATTGACCCGGAGCCTACTCGAGCAATTTAGCTCGGCTGATCCTGGTCGATTTATAGTGGGCGGCCAGAATCTTATGTTATTTATATAAGAGAAATCAGCTCTCTTGTGTTTGAATACAAAAATGTTCTAACTTTTTAAAAGTTGAAAATACTACTATTTATAGCCTAGGAAGGGCTCGAGTAGTAGGGATCATGCCCACTACCTCCTTTTTTTAGCCTATTTTCTAGGAAGTGGGTGGTTTAATTCTCCCACGATCTCCTAGCGGTTGAAAACATTCTGCTCGAACTATCCTGCTCGGGTTGGCTAGGCCCATTCGGATTCGTCATGGAAACGATCCCAGCCGGGTAGTTGAGGAGCCGTCCAGGTGATACATCCTGGTCGGGTCACATGAGTGAGCTCGAGGAACTATACAGATCAGACTCCTGAAGGCCACTTCCATAGATTGACCAGGTTAGATGTTCGATTCCAATTTGGGTCGGGGGTTCCAATAATAGCCCCTTAGGTCGTGAGAGAAACTTTGTTCTGTCGGGACCTAATCACTCCAATAGCCAAGCCGAGCTGAATGTTGGTCGGACATAAGTGGTGTGGTTCACTCATCAAGTCGAACACGTGTCAACATCAGAAGAAGAAGAAGTTGAAGCGTTGTTGCATCCCGATCATCCGACCAGCCACATGTCATATCCTGACAGGAGAAAGTCGAAGAGTCACGTTCTCCTTATAAATAGGAACGCCTCCTCTTTATTTTCCTTTTCATGAGCTTTAAACTTAGAGAAATTGCTACGAAATCTGAGTAGAATTAACCGAAGAGAATTGACCGAGGTATATTGACCGAGAAGAATTACCCGTCCAACCAAACTTTAGGTAAACTTATACCACAAACATGTCATTCGAGGAGCATTCGAGGAGTTGGAGTACAGCTCGGGAGAGCTGTCCTTAAGATCCACCTCCTCTGATGAGGAGGTGATTAGGAGCTCGGCCCCTGCTGTAGTGGAAAAGGCCGGCCCGTCAACCTCAACTCCTAACATTCCCATTGGAGTTCTTATTAGACGGCGATATCGCCGGACAGAACAGCCCTCAGAGGATTCGGAGGCCATAGTTTAGCCGTCTATCACCACCCGAGCTGAGTTAGACCGGTGGCACGCCTTGTTCAACATCCCTCGAGAAACCACCTTTGACGTTCCCCGACTTGAGGAGAGGATGGACAAATCACCCAACTGGTGTGTTGCTATTAACTTTCGGGCTTTCGAGGGCGGTCTATGCTTCCCTTTGGCTCTCTGCCTCACCAACTATCTTCGTCATTGGGAGATTGCTCTTGACCAGCTCCATCCTAACAGCTGGTCATCTGTTCTTGGGCACTGCTCGTCTCTTTTACTCCTTCCAACTTGGGGTTCCAACTCTCCCGGAGCTGGCCTAGTTGTTCCATGTCAAATTGATCCTGGGGATGAAGAACCACTTCTACTATACTTCTTCCCGGCTGCTCCAACCTCAATTGATCAAGGGTTTTC
Source organism: Scutellaria barbata (assembly GCA_028654395.1). NCBI lineage: Eukaryota > Viridiplantae > Streptophyta > Magnoliopsida > Lamiales > Lamiaceae > Scutellaria > Scutellaria barbata. Next base: position 17,969,908 of record CM053648.1, read on the forward strand.
CGTTAAAGACATGAAGACTAAATGGTTCTACGTCAATGGAGATTGGATGAGTCCCTGACCGGCCAACGATGATCCGTCCCAGAGGATACCCTGCCCTACCTACCTCGGGCCGGCCACTGATATACATTTATATTTTCCTTATCTGGTCAGCCTTTTGATATTATAATATTTCTTTGTTTTACAGAAAATTCACCTCAGACTCTCCTGATCGGTGAGGACTTCTCAAGAAAAATTCATTTTTTGAAGGACAGCACCGACCCGAAGAGGCGAACCTTCAAGACCCTCCTAACTGAAGACCGATTTGCCCAAGCCGGCCTGATCTTCCCATTCGTTCTAGCCCCCATCAACTTCCATGGTAACAATTCATTACCTGCTCGGTTTTCTGCTTGGCCATCTCATATTTATTCTAACAGTTATATTTACAGTCATCCTCCCCCGAGACTGTTTACCAGGGCTGAGTAGGCCAGAAGGTAAGGCCAACCTGCCAGGATCTCTGGCCATGGAAAAGGTCGTGGCCTGAACCTTCGGTCTCCGTCATGACAACAGTCGGGCAAGGCATGCCCCCTCAATGTTCTCTCTGGCACTCTCCTCCCGACGTGTAACAGTCGGAGAGCCCACTGATCGGCTCGGTTAGTATTTGCGGGTAGGACCCTATCCGAATCGAGGTTTCAAACGAGTACCTCAGTCAGAGACCACTTTTCTAGATCAGCTACTCTAGAGCCCAACACCCCATCGCGGAGCTGCTGACTAAGCTACCTCCAAGAGTCGAGCCAGTTGCAGAAGCTCCGATCAAGTCCTAGATGGAGGAGCTGGAGAGATACGCCGGGCAAATGACTAGCGTCGATATAAACGTCTGTGCATCCATCCTCCAAGCCCAGGCCTCCGTCTTCGTTTGGCGGGCTCACCTTTTTCATCTCGACCAGCTTGAGAAATATAAGGCCAAGAGGAAGAGCCTCCGGAAGAAAAGGAGCAAGCTTGTTGCTGCAGCCGAGGACAAGGAGATGCTGAAAGGGCAGCTGGCCTCCGCCTAGGAACTGTTGGCCCAGACCACAAAGGCCGTCGAGCTTGACCGCAAATGGCTCACCGACCTGACGGTAGCCCATGCTTGGGTGGTGGTGGAGCTGGAGGCCACTAAGGCTGACTTGGAGCTGCTCGGGCCACCCCAATGGACGAGGTAGTGGTCGTGCTGAATACAAGACCTCGACTGAGTGCAAGTATGAGGGGGTTGTGGGCTATCTCTTCACGTTCATCGATGCTGCTCGGAGAGAGAAGCTTGATGATCGCTCCCTCATGACGGCGCTAGCCAGCTACCTGGAGAAACAGTCTCTCCCTGAGTACTACTTGGGGATGATGGACGACCTGCCCGGGTATCTTCCGCCCGGGTTGAATCACCTTCTATGTCCGATATTTTCGATCAAGCTCATGTCCGACCCGGACTATAATACGGTCGGGACGCCCACAAGCGGCCAGGATAAGGAGGTCGGCGCAACTAAGGTGGCCGAAGATGATGTGGTCGAGGTGTCGGCCCAGTAGCTTTTTACTTGTAAAATTTTTATTTTGTAAAATTTTTCTATTCAGGCCGGTTGGCCTTTTTGTACGAGGATCTGGCCTCCAAACCAGTTTTCATTAATGAATGCATTTAACTTTTAACTTGCCCAACTCGCTTTCTTATGTTTTATACTTGTACAACGAACTTGTCACTTGATCGGCTTGGAATATTACCTAACCGGATCTATGTATAATGTAACTTGTATTTCCATTCAACATACAATTAAATTATAACTTGATTGGCTCGGTGTATTATATGACCGGCTCGATTTGTATCACATCAACACGTGATTAAAATGTTTATTTTCAGACTTAATCTCTAACTGCATGTTTGGTTCGGTTTAGTATGTTGGTTCTTACCATGTATCAAACTTGGTTAGTTTTGGCCGGCAAATACCTAGCCCCGGGTTGACTTGAATAAAATTGAGACTCAATCCTAGCTTTAGCCCCAACTCTTTTTGGTCAGCTCGGTTGAGGCCGAAGCTTTTTTTGGATCGTAGTCTTACTGTTCCATCCGACCTGATCGGCTCAAATGAGGCCGTAGTCTTTTTTTTGGGCTGAAATCTTACTGTTTTATCCGGCTTGGGCGGCTCGGATGAGGCCGTAGCCTAGCTGTTCCGCCCGACCTGGACGGTTCGGACGAGGTCGTGGCCTATTTTGGGCAATAGCCTTACTATTCCATTCGGCCTGTTCGGCTCGGATAAGGTCGTAACTTGTTTTGTACTGTGGTCTTACTGTTCCATCCGACCTGTTCGGTTTGGATGAGGCCGTAGCTTATTTTGGATCGTAGCCTTACTATTACGCCCGGCCTGGTTAGTTCGGATGAGACCGTAGCCTATTTTGGGCCGTAGTTTTACTGTTCCATCCGACTTGTTCGACTCAAATGAGGCTATAACCTATTTTGAGTCGTGGCCTTACACAATTTAACAAAAAATTTAACTTGATTAAATGAAAATTACAAGACATATTTATAAGGAAATTCTTAGCCATAATTGACTATAGTCAATATCTCCCGAGCAGCCCCATTCGGTGGAGGCAGGGGTAGTGAGGGTTGCGGTCCCTGCCCCTGCCCCTGTTGCTCCTGACCCTTCATACTTTTTCAAGTGGTCCTGATATATTAATTTCATCAGCTCGGCCAGAAATGCCCAGCACTTGTCTGTGTCGTGGTCATTCGCCTTATGATATTTATAATATTTATTTTAGTTTAATCGGATTGGATCCGTCTTCAATGACCTCGACTCGGACAGTAAATTCTTATCCTTAATCTCTATGAGGACCTATGTAGGAGTAACCGTAAGAATCTCTGTTACCTGGCCAGACCCCCTTGTCTGGAAGGCCCTGAAATCTTTTGCCGGCTGGAACAGCTTCATAGGTCTTCTCCTGTCTTTCCTGCCCTCTGGCCTTCTCTCTACCCAAGAGGGCTTCTCATCCGGGATTGCCTCTTCTACCTCGATATACCTCTCTACTCGGGTCAGAAACTCATGATAGGTTTTTTGTCCTCCTTCATGGACAGACCACCAAAATCTATTTTTGGGCCTCAACCAGACCATGATGGCCATCAACACGGGTCATCTAACACCTACTCTATTTCCAGGACAAGCTTGTTGTGTTGGGGAACTAACATGGATCCATTCGGATGTAAAGAAATATCATAAATCTAATCCTATGATTTAAAATAAATTAAATCAGATAAATCATGCTTTGTAAAATCATACATAGCCCTAAACATGCAGAACTAAGGGATATGTATTTACCTCTTGATCGGAAAGACACCGTTGAGACCCAAAAACCTTCTTGAGTATTCCCCAAGTCCAAGTTCGTAAATTCGGTGGAAAATCAAATGAACTCTTTAACTCTTTTTAAGAAGAATTAATTTCTCACTTTTGTTGCTCACACTCGTGTGTATGTTTCATAGGGCTGAAATCAACCCCTATTTATACACAAAAATACAAACTTGGAGAAGAAGAAATAGATCAAGAAATATATCATCAAGATTTTATCTCAAATATATGCTTAAGATTTGATCTCAAATATATCTCTCAAGATTTGATCTCAGATATATCCTCAAGTAATATATGGAAATCTTGATCTCCATATATTTTGCAACAATAATTAATTCTTATCTTTTAACACCTGAGTTAAATGGGCTTTTATTGGGCACTCAAGGGCCTTTAAGAGAATTAAGATTGGATCTCCCTATGGACCTAGAAACAAATATTGAGCCACAATATTCTAGCTTATTAATATTAATTCACTCCACTATAGAATTAATATTACACTATCCATCCTAACCCATATTATGAAATATGGCTCACGATTATTATTTTCCGTGTTTAAGATCTAATGTCTATTAATTAATTTAAGCTACTGAATGCTTTAATTAATTAATATCTTTATTTTTTGGGAAATGACAGCTCAACATTGTTATCATACCGGAAATTAATCGACTCGTCAGATTTGATATGATAAACGTTCCGAGCCCACCAAGGAGACATTATCAACTTGACGTATCAAGACACGATTTTTTATATTAATTTAGCAATCTGTCATATAATTAATAATATTGCCCAAAATACAAAGTATTGAATCTCATTGATTCTTTACCCATAATAAATCAAAGCAATATCAATTAATTATATACAACCCCAATTAAGTGATAGAAATTAAGAAATCAATAACCATAATTCTTCTTTCCAATTCAGCCTAGAAGAATTATCTCGTTGTAGATCCTATTCAATATATCAAATGCACTAGTGTAATCTCTTGGTCAAGACAAACCAATCTGAGTCTTACACTTCAACTTCTACCAATGGATTGTTTAATTCCATCTAAGTTGTGAATTTTACTATACTTATTACAAAGAACTGACAATGTGATATTCTGTGATCTTTTACACACCACATTGTCTACAATGTAAAGTATATTGAATATTTATGCATTTAAATAAATAACATTCATAATATTTAATGCAAACAATGATAAAAGATTTATTCTCATAAAATGCAAGACTCAGTTTATATACAAAGTAGCACAAAAAGCATACTTTTCAGTATATCCCTAACATGTTGAACCTGTCCAAGTAAGATTTCAGAGACTCGGCCTTCTCTTGTCTCATATTAACAGGTCTCTCTTTTAGGGTCGACCTCATCTTGGACCCCACGAACTGTGTTAGAAACAGTTCCGTCAACTCATCCCATCTACTGATCGAGTAGGTTGGAAGTGACCTGAACCATCTCTGTGCTCAGTCCCCCAATATGAGTGGGAAGGCTTTGCACATCAGTTCCTCCCCGATCCTCTAGAGTTCCATCCATGATGAATACTTGTTTAGATGAGTACTCGAGTCGGTTTTACCATTGTATTGGCCAATGAGCGGTATTTTGAATTTAGCCGGTGTGGTCGCTGTAGATATGTGTTCTACAAAAGGAGTGACCTTCTTCCAGACTCCTTTGTCGATCATGGTCTTCTTTGACTGGATTTCAGCTAGTCTCTTCTTCAACTCTTGTTCCTCGATCAGATATGAATACCCTTGAGTGTGTCGATACTCTTCTTATATAGGGTTGTTGAGCCCTCTCCATGTCCTCTCTATTTTTAGCTGGCCCTTTGGTCCCTATCACCGAGGTCGGCGCCACTCGGCTAGAGATGTGTCGGCCAGAGACATCTCTAGCATCCACATCTGTTCGATTCTGCTCACCTCGGATACCTAGTCGTGCTCGACACGGCGATGGACTTCTAGTTCTGTGGCTTTCTAGAATCTTCTTTCCTAGGTTTCTTCTCGGCCTGGGCTCGTCCGATGACTCTGTATCTTCAGTTTGGCCATTCACTTGTTGGGCCATTTCTCTCTGCTTGGCCTCTCTCAGCCGCTCATTCAACTGGGCCATTAACCTTTATTTCACTCACGTACATAGGAGTCCTGGGTGTTTTCAGAGTTATAAAGGCTGTTTGGATGGCCCCTCCCGGTGCGGCCAGGTTTGGCTGCTAAACCCACTAGGTTGAGAAAATTGGGCTTGAGAATTCGGAGTAACATTTCGCTTTTCGTCGTTCATTGTGGAATTCGGAGTTTTTTCATTCGTCTTGTGTAGCCCCCTCTTTCTAGTACCAAAATATTGACATCGAATTTTGTAAGTCGAAGAATTCCTAATCGAACACTCAAATTGATCGAATTTGGATGAAATCAGCAAAAATTGGATAAAAACGGGTTTAAAAGTGTATAAAAAGGTACAGAAAACACTAGCCCAGAGCCTACTCGAGCAATTTATCTCGACTGATCATGATCGGTTTATAGTGGCCTGCCAGAATCTTATGTTATTTATATAAGAGAAATCAGTTCTCTTGTGCTTGAATACAAAATGTTCGAACCCTTTATAAGTTGAAAATATTATCATTTATAGCCTAAGAAGGGTTCGAGTAGTGGGGATCATGTCCATTACCTCTTTTTTTCAGCCTATTTTCTAGGAAGTGGGCAGTTTAATTCCCCCATGATCTTCTAGCGATTGGAAACATCCTACTCACACTATCCTGTCCGGGTCGGCCAGGCCCATTCGGACCCGTCATGGAAACGATCCTGGCCGGATAACTGAGGAGCCGTCCAGGTGACACATCCTGGTCGGGTTATATGAGTGAGCTCGAGGAACTATCCAGATCAAACTCCTGAAAGCCAACTTCATAGACTGGCCAGGTTAGATGTTCGGTTCTTACTCAGGTCGGGGGTCCAACATTTGATATTTTTAGATTTATGTACATAACTCCCATTGAGTTATTTTTATTTCTTCATCTCGCATTCCAATTGCTAGGACCATTAATTGCATCAAAAAGTATGAGTAAAGTATGAATTTACTTTGACACTTAATTGGTGTAAAAACAATATTATGAAGGGTTACTTATTCAAGACACTTTGCAAATTCATTCAAGTCAAAATATTCTTACGTAAAAAAACTCCAACAAATACATCATCATTGTGTTGACTATGGCTTATGTAATTCAACATAAAATGAGCACAATACATCAGCAAAATATTCAGTCAAAATTGCATTATTCTATAAAAATTATTATAAAATGAGCACAATACATATAAAATAATGAGTACATTGCACAAATAAGGTTTTAATATAAATAATATTATACGAATAGTGAGTTCAATATATACAATAATTTTACACATAATAAATTGAAACTTAAATAAGCAATTACATAAATAAAATTAAGCAATAAAATATTACATACAACCTAGTATGCAAATAAAAAAATTAACTATTAAAATAAATAAAATTAAATAAACAGAAAAAAAAACAAGTAGAAACACTTACATGCTGCAAATTGGAGTAGCAAGTTCTTTGTATGTTATAATTCATCAATAAATCATTGCATTTGCATTTATATACAATGGAAAGAGTACAAAAGACAATACACAAGTAAAAAGTATGTAAAATCCACAACAACTCGCAGATTGAGCTAGTGAATTACACTCTCGTCAAGTAAGACGGAAATTGGGATTTTGCGCAATATTAATGATATCAGAAGTGTAAATGTTACTATTCTTTTAACAGAGGGGGAACCGACGCAACATTTCTAAATTATAAGGGGGTTTCGCGCATTTTACCCAAAGATAAATAGTAAAATTGCATGTTTGCTTGAGGATTTAGTAAGTTAGTATTATATTGTAGATGTCAAATTAATGGTAGAAAATATAGGATGGTATAATATTTTATTGTGAATATATGAGTTGATGTGATATTTTATTATGAAAAAATATATTTTATAATAGTGGATGATTGTAATATAAGTAGTAATAATTGTATCCAGATTTTGTAAACATAAATATAATTTAAATTCGAAAACAAAAATATGTTATGTATGTTTGGAAGGGAATTATGTGAGATTAGGAAAATCCTGTCATTGAAATCTGAATTTTGTAGTAAAGTTGAATAATAAAATTGTATGTTTGTTTGAAGATTTAGTAGACACAAATTCTCCTGTGTACCTGGTGCATGGATTTAAAATCCATGTAATTTGGGTCGACTCGACCTGGATCTGTGATTTAATTTTGTTTTGATTTTACGTCATGATCTTTATGTACAAATTCGGTGACCTAAATGTACAAATATTGTGACTTTTATGTATAAATATTGTGATCTTTATGCATTGTAACTTAGAAAAAAAAAATGAAGAATTTCAACAAAATTTGTACATAAATACCTTTATGTGATATTCATGTGACTCTTGACCCTTATATATATTCATGTGACATTTATGTACAAATATTCATACTTTTATGTAATATATAAAAGTCTATAAAGGTATGAATATTTGTGCATGATCACGTGAATATAACATAAAGGTATCTATGTATAAATTTTGTTGAAATTTTTCATTTTTTTCTAAGTTATTGAACATAAAGATCACATAATTTATATATAAATGTTACAGAATTTGTATATAAAGATCACCAAATTTGTACATTAAGGTTTTGGCTTGAAGCAAAAAAATATATATATATTTAAAAACACTTGGATCCAAATCAACCCGAATTGCATGTGCAACTGTTGCACATGAGACATACTTTTTAATAGAATATGATTATATTGTAGATGTCAAATCGATGTTGAAAAAAATGGGTTGATATAATATTTTATTATAAAAATGTGGATTGATGTGATATTTTCTTGTGAAAAAGTATATTTAATAATGATTGATGATTGTAATATATATAGTAATGATTATGTTCTGATTTTTTAATCCAAATTCAAATATAAAAACAAACATGAGAGTTTGAAGTCAAAAATCATGTCATGTCAAATTCCTTCCAAACATAGTTTTAGAATTTTGAAGTTTAAAATTATGTTAAAAAAAATGCCTTCCAAACATCCCCTAATGTCGTGTACATAATTCTAAACCCATCGCAGTTTGGGCTAAATAGGTCATTATCAAGTTGAGTAAAAAATTCAAATTTATATATTTAATTTAAAATCTTAAATCCAAATGCATATAATATAAATTTTACATGTAAATTTAAATAATATTTAAAATTAATCATATGTAATACAATACAACTATTTGCCTTCCTGTTTCTCATTATCACCATGATTCGTTGTCATAGAAAATCTTTGCTTGTTGCAGTAAAAAAAATGGATGAGACAATTAAAAGATACAATAAAACCAAAGTATATACTTATTATCAACATTAATTAAATTTTATATTTACCTAATCAGTTTAGATAATTACTGTTGGGTTGATTCGTTCAAGCGACAAAGCCCAAACCCAAATATTAATTAGTGTTGGCCCATTTTGTAAACCATCAATTTTTAAAAAACCTGACATCGGCAACTGTTATAAAACATATATAGAGTAATAATAAGAAACCGATCGTTGGTATTTTATGAAATCAATTCGACTTATGTGGCAATACAAGTATATTGTATAATGTTTTTTTATATATTGTGATATATATTTTTTTATGTACCATGATATTCTTTTCTTATGCTATTTTTTTTTACATAATTTCTTATAAAACATGTGAATACACATATATTCATTTTATTTTTAAATAATTTTTTTTATTCATATCAATTTTTTCAAGTATTTTTATAGGTTCTAACATTGTACAAGTAACAAGTATTTTCTAGTTTTTAAATAGACATGTTAAGTTATGTATAATTTATTATGATTTATTTCCTTTATTTATTTTGAAATTTGATAGGTTTATTTTTATTTATGCCAAGAACACAAATAAGAGGATTTGAATGATTTATACATGTAAAATTAAAAAAAGAGATGGTTGAGATTATTCAATAAAAATCCTTAGAAAAACTTTTAAATAATTTTTAGACAAGTTCTAAACTTATGTAGAATTTAATAATCGATGGTCCATAAATCTTGAAGAACTTTTACACAATTTTTAAATAAGTTCTAAACTTACTAGTAATTTACAAAAAAATAGATGGTCGAGTTTTGTGTCTATTTTGGCCCACGTTTCGACCACCTTTAAGATCCGTTTGGCACATCTTCATTCTGATTTGGCCTAAACTCCTAATTTTACTCATTCTGAAGATGTGTCGAACCAAATTTTGATTTGCTCGGACAAAAACCTAAAAGTGCCGAGCAACATGTCCTCTTTCACCCACGTCTTGGCCAACCCGATTTTCCAATCGGCACAATCCGATTCTGTTCTAACACAATCTCATTTTCTTGCATCTTGTATTGATGTGTCTGAAAAAATCAACATTGACTCGGGCAAATATGTCAATGTGCCGAAAACCTCCCTCCTTAACCCTAGTGCCTCGGCCATCTCTTCTTTTCCTTCGGCACAATCTGATTTTTTTTCGACACATCCTCCTATTCTCACCCCCTCTGAAGATGTGTCGAAACATAATCGAAAAAACTCGGATAAATTTTCAAGGTTGTCGAGAATTTCCTCTCCGTCGGGTGATGGTACCAGCCCTTTAGCCATTTCTTCGGTCATTCCTGATTATTTCATGGGACAAACTTCTAAATCTGTGTCCTTTGCTGAGGCAGTGCTAGATAAGGCACATGCTTCGTCTGATCGACCCCCTAACTTGCATCAGAAGTTCATTTCTGAGGAAGAGCTCCAAACTCGGTTTGGTGTTCTAAGTGAGCATGATGGGGACCCTGTGATTTCTATTTCCCGTCCAGAGATAGAACGCATGGTTGATCATTTCCAGTTCTCGATCGTGGGGAAATTCTCGAAAGAGATTCCTTATGCGAAGGTCATTACTCAATTCCTTTTGGATCTGAAGCTTGTGCGTGGGTTCAAGCTACATAAGTTGAACTTTAGACAAATTCTTATCAAGTTAGAGCAGGAAGAGGATTTTCTACGGATTTGGACCAAAGGGACTTGACAGATGGACTCTCATGTGATGAGGGTCTTCAAGTGGTCCCTGAATTTCAATTTGAGGAAGGAGTCATCTATTGTGCCTGTTTGGGTGAACATCTCGGCTCCTTCGGTTCACTTTGTTTACAGACAGATGTTGTTTTCGATTGATCAGGCTATAGGTCGTCCTATTTGGTTTGATAATCTGACAGCCAGACAATTGAAGTTTACTGAGGTCCGCATGTATGTGGAGATCGACTTGTTTGAGCCTCGGGTATAGAGGGTGTTTGTGCATGATGGCATGGTCAGACATGAATTGAAGGTGAACTATGAGTTCATTCCTCAGTTTTGCACTGCCTGTTCGTTAGTGGGTCATACCGTGGACAGATGTTATAGGAGTGGGAATGCTCCCGGCCTCCTCCCAGGAAACGACCTGATCCGGCTCTGAAAGAGCCCAAGAGGCTTGTTCGGGCAGGTACTTGGGTTCGGAATGAAGGAAAGAAGGTGGTTATAGAGGTGGGTCAGACCTTTGGGGTCAATAAGGAGGAGCCAGTGAAGGTTGATGACAGATCCTTAGTACTATTTTCTGCTGGAGAGGGCCCTGCGGGGGTTGACCAGCAGAGGGAGACTGAGGACGTTGAGCTGGGCTAGAACCGGTTCAGTGTTCTGTTGAAGGAAGATCAGCCTATTGAGGAGGAGTTGGTTTTATAGTCGGTTGAGGACGACCAGTTGCCCGGTTGTCAGGATACCCGAGATCTTGAGTTTACAGATGTGATACCTTATGTTGATCCAGATCCGGTTTCTGTGAATATCGTCACTTCAGCTAAGTTGGTAGTGATAGAGGAGGACGGGGATGGTGAGTTTCAGTCTGATGCTATCATTGAGACTTAGGAGGAGATGGGAAGGTTGCGGCCCCGGAGGAGTGCTCGGCTTGCGGCGGCTGGGCGCTCTGTTGATGGGTCTGTGATTCCGCACCTTCAGTTGTGATGTCTCAGTGTTTGGTTTGGAATGCAAGGGGTGTTGGGAACTCGCCTACTCAAACACACTTACATTTCTTATGTCGGCAGCATCAGGTTCAGCTGCTTATGGTTTTGGAGCCGATGGTGGAGTTGGTTGCTTCTTTTTTCTGTCGTCGGTTGGGGTTCAGTCATGCTTTGGCGAATCAGAGTAACAAGATTTGGATCTTGTGGTTGGATTCGCTTAAGATTGAGATTGTTCAGGATTTGGACCAATTGCTTCACGTTCAGATTTCCTCTGGTTTATGTTCTAGACCCTTTGCTTTGACTTCGGTTTACGCAAAGTGTTCTATGGTGGAAAGGAGGGACCTTTGGGAAGCTCTTAGGGATATTGCATAAACGGTTGGGGATACTCCTTGGCTTGTGAGGGGGATTTCAACTGTATTCTGCATGACCATGAGAGGATTGATAGTGTGTCAGATCACTGTTTGGATATGGAGGAGTTTGGTGATGCGATCTCGGACTGTGGTCTGGTTGATGCTGGGTTCAGTGGATCACAATTCACTTGGCAGCGGGGGGAGCTTCAGGAGCGTTTGGATGAGATGTTGTATTCTGATCGGTGGTTGGACCTTTTCCTTATGACGAAGGTGTCGTACCTTTCGAGGACTTGATCGGATCATGCTCCTATTTGGTGTCTGTTGTCTCTCAGTTGGAGTGGGTGCCATCATTATTTCGGTTTCAGAGTATGTTGGTCCATCATGTGGATTTCTGTCGTACTATGGCTCGATTTGAGGGTTTCCATATCGTGAGACTGGAATGCTCAGGCTTTAGACTAAGTTGCGGTGAATGAAGCACCGACTCAAGTGGTCGAACTGGAACGTCTTTGGTGATGTTTTCCGAATAAAGAGTAAGGCTGAGTAAGCTGTTTTGGAGGCTAAGAAGGCTAACGATAGGGATCCGACAGAGTTATCTAGGATGGCTTTGAGAAAGGCTACGGCTGAGTTGACTCTGTTGCTCCATATGGAGGAGGATTTCTAGAGACAGAAGTCAGCCTGCTATTGGGCTTCAGAAGGTGAGAGGAATACTCAATTTTTTCACTCTCTGGTGAAGAGGAGAAGGTGTGCTAACCGTATTCATTCTATTACTCAGAGTGGGAAGATTCTGCTTCAGGGTTCTTTCAAGAGCTATTTTCAAATGAGGGCCTCAAGCTCAGTTAGGTGGATCCGACTTTCTATCCTCTATCATAGTTAGATTTCTCATCAGTTTGTGAGAAGTCGAGTTCTGACGAGATTAAATAGGCGGTCTTCAGTATTTCCAGAGACAGTGTCTCGGGCCGGATGGCTTCTCCACTCTGTTTTTCCAGCATTGTTGGGAGATTGTGGGTTCGGATGTGTGTGAGGCGGTTTGAGACTTCTTCGAAGGTCATCCGATGCCGGCTTCTTTCACTGCTACTACAATTGTTCTTATTCCAAAGGTTGCATCGCCAGCGGCTTGGAGTCAGTTTAGGTCGATTAGTCTATGCAATGTGACGAATAAGATCATTTCGAAGGTAATTACCTGTAGGTTGTCCTCTTTTGTGCCTCAGCTGCTTGCTCCGTCTTAGAGTGGGTTTGTTAGGGGACGCTTGATCAGTGACAATATCCTGCTTGCCCAGGAGATGGTTCATGAGATTAGGATCTAGGGAAGGTATTCGAACCTGATTTTGAAGCTGGACATGGCGAAGGCTTATGATCGGATTCAGTGGGGTTTTCTGTTTCGTGTTTTGGAGCTGCGGGGTTTCCCTCTGGTCTTAGTCGATCTGATTCAGAGATGTGTCAGCTTCTATTGGTTCTCTATTTTGGTGAATGGGTAGCTTTCTGGCTTCTTCCAGTCTTCACATGGTCTTCGGCAGGGATTTGTCTCCTACCCTGTTCGTACTGGCAGCGGATTATCTTTCGTGGGGGTTGGATGCGCTGTTTGATAGGTACCCGGTGATGAAGTATGACACTAGGGGTGGATTCTCTGTGTCTCATCTGGCGTATGCTGACGACATCATGATTTTCACTACTGAAATATGGCACTAGGGGTGGATTCTTTGTGTCTCATCTAGCGTATGCTAATGATATCATGATTTTCACTACTGCCTATACACAAGGCCTCCGGTATTTGAGGGGGCTTTTTGGAAGAGTACTGTCGGACTTTAGGTCAGATGGTGAGTGCTTCCAAGAGCACCTTTGTTGTGGGATCGAGGTGTTCAGAGGCGGTTGTGGGTCGTGTTGGGCGGATTGTGGGATACGCGAGACAGTATCTTCCGATCTAATTTACTTAGGAGCCCCTCTGTATAAGGGGAATATGAGGGGAGCCTTGTTTCAGTCTTTGGTGGATAGGATTACTGATAGAGTTATAGGATGGGCTCGTACTGCGCTTTCCTTTAGGGATCGTCTTGCGCTGATTCGGAGTACTCTGTCTTCGATGGCTCTCCGTTTGGTTTAGGTTGTTCAGCCTCCGCAGTACATGATTCAGCGGATTGAGCAGTGTTTAACCAGGTTTTTCTGAGGCTCGTATGGCCGTCAGAGGCATACCCATTGGATTTCATGAGAGATGATTTGTCATCCGACAGCTGAGGATGGGTTAGGCTTGCGACGTCTTTCAGATGTTGTTGAGTCTTTCTCTTATAAGCTGTAGTTTAGGTTTCGAGAGCAGGGCTCTCTTTGGGTTAGGTTTCTGTTACAGAAGTATTGTCGGCATCAGTACCCTGGTAGTGTGGATGTGTCTCCTCGTTCCAGCACGGTTTGGAAGAAAATGTGCTCGGCTCGTCTTGGGGTCTAGTCTCAGATTTTTTGGAGGTTGGGAACTGGAGAGATAAGTTTTTGGTATGATCATTGGATGGGGATTGGGCCTCTTGCTGATGTGGTGGAAGTTTCTCGACTCTCAGGTGCTTTGGTCCAATGGTTCTGAAGTGACGGTGCTTGGGACAGGGCGAAGCTTCTTTGTGTGGTCCCCTCCGAGGTGGCGGATCAGATCTGCTTGGTTCCTATTCATGCTTCATCTTCTGACCTTATACGTGGAAGGGCTCTTCCGATGGGAAGTTCTCTTTTGCGTCGGTTTGGGCGTCGATTAGACCTCAGTATCCTCCTAACCCTATTCTTAGTATGATTTGGTCTCCTTACCTTACTCCTACCATCTCTATCTTTCTGTGGTGACTTGTCCTAGATCGCCTTCCGATTGACTATAAGCTTCAGGCTCGTGGCATTTCCTTAACTTCGAAGTGTCTTTGTTGTCCGGATCTTTCTCTTCCAAGTCAGTCATCTGAGGGGTCCTCTGATATAGAGTCTGTTAGGCATGTCTTCTACTCGAGTCATACTGCGAGGAGAGTTTGTGAACATTTTTATGATATGTTTGGTTTGACACCTCCACACACTGTGCACACTCCTCATATATTGCATTACGGGAGACATTTTTCCTCTGGTATGCACACACGTTGCACACACATCAGACAGTGATCTCTTGCTTGATCTTGTGGTTCCTTTGGACTGCAAGAAATGATAGCAAGCACCAACGGTTACCAGTTCGTGCAGACTCGATCATTTTTCGGGTCATGAGATAGGTTCGAGTTCTTCATCATAGTAGGCTTCTCAGCAGGGAGAACTGTGGGTGTTCTGCATGTGGTGGCTTCTTTGGGCCTTTATTATCGTTCCAAACCCCCCGGCTCCTATACCTCCGATTGTTTGGCGACCACCTGACCTGGGTTGGGTGAAGCTGAACACTGATGGAGCGTTTAGGGTGGCTTCGATGGTGTCCGGGATTGGTGGAGTGATTCGTGATCATAGAGGCGAGGTTATCTTTACTTTCCATTAGTGAGGATTGGTGACTGAGAGTTTGGCAGTAGAGCTTTCGGCGCTTCAGAGAGGTGTCTTTCATGTTAGGAGGTTTGGATTTTCTCGAGTGTCGATTGAGCTAGATGCTATCTTGGTGGTTCAGCTTCTTTCGCACTCGGATACAGGACATTAGCATTTTTAGGAGTCCCTCACTTACATCCAAAACCTCCTATCTTCCTTGGAGTTTTGGGTGTCTCACATTCTTCGAGAGGAAAATGCGATGGCTGATTACCTGGCTAACTTAGGGTGTCAGACTGAGTTAGCTGGAGGATTCCCTCCTGATGCTTTGCCTCGACGGGTCCAGATGTTATCCAGATTTGATTAGTTGGGATGGCCGTCGTTCCGTGTAGATCGTGGTGGTGTTCTTCCTTGATGCACCTTTTTTCCTTTCCTTGTTCTTTCTTAGGATGAATTATTTTCCTTGTTTAGTTTTTAGTCCTGCCTTGTATCGGCAGTTGTTTCTGGTCACCTGTTTTGGTCATTTTATACTCTTTGCTTTTTCTTTCTTTTATTTTTTACTTGACGATGTATACTTTGAGGTTGGTTTATATACAGGTTGGGGGTCTGCCTAAACCCCCCACCCTGTAGGGTGCTTTTTCGTTTAAAAAAAACTTAATTTTAGATAATTTCTAAAATTATATACAATGAAAAAAAAATGTCTTTAGAAAATATTTTTCCAAATACTATTAATGTAAATGACAACTAAAAAAGAAAGAAAAGAATTTACAATTCACTGAAATAGAATGTGATGAGTTTGAAAAAAAAAACGAATGATATAAAATAAGAAAAAAATTGACATAAATGAAAAAATTTATATAAAAATGGGATTAAATAAGAAACAATGATATAGACTAGGAAAGAAATGAGATGACTAAGAAAAAAATTATTAAAAATAATATGAATATGCGAGAAAAAATGGAATAAAATAAGAAAGAATAATAAGCCCTAAATTAAATTAGGTAAAAAAAAAAAGGAAAAGAAATTACATAGGAAAAAATATTACGCTAATTAAGAAAAAAATATATATGTATTGTCTCATAAGTCAGATTGGCTCCATAAGAAACACAGATGAGTTCTTTATCATTTTTAAATAATTTGTTTTTCTTATTCATCTTATTTATTTCTTATTCTATATCATTCTTTCTTATTGTATTCTATTTTTAAATAATTTTTTATTCATGTCAAATTTTTCATGTATTTTTATAGGTTCTAACATACAAGTATTTTTTAGTTTTTAAATCGACAAGTTAAGTTATGTATAATTTATTAAATTAGGCAAAAAAAAAAAAAGAAATTACATAGAAAAGAATATTACGCTAAATAAAAAAAGAATATCACGGTACATAATAAAAAAGATTGCATAATATACGTATATTACCACATAAGCCAGGTTGACTCCATAAGAAATCTACCGGTGGATTCCTTATCATTACTCTATATATATATATATATATATATAATAAATCATGAATTGAATTTCCAAAATTGATAATAAAAAAAATCATGATAATATTCTTTTACAATTTTCAAATAATTATTGATTTACAACGACAACTTATTGTTATGTTCGGTCAATTTTATATATTTTCAAAAAAAAAATTAAAAATTAATGGAATGTAAGCAAAAAGAATTCTACTCTTTCATTCAGACAATTGAAGTGAAAAAATATATATATATATATTGTTTTGTTGACCTTTATTTTATTTTTATTTGACAGACATTGGGGCAACAAATGTGAACAAATTTATTGTACATAAATTGTTGGTTCAATTTACAAATATAAGGTTCAGTTTATGATTTATTTTGTTAAATTTGAGAATTTATGTTTAAATCAAGATTCTACTAAAATTTGTGTTTTACTATGATTATACATGAATTGGAAAATTCAGATTAGGTGGCCGCAGACTTCAATATCTAGAGTTTTTATTATTTGCATTTAGCTCCCTCCACTTATATATTTTTTGTGTTTAGAAAAAAATTCACCTTTATGAACATAATTTATTATATAGTTGAAGCTGAAAGGGGGAAAGTTCCGACTTTTTGGTCATCACTTCAAGCTACCCGAGCTAATGTGTTTTGAATTGTAAATCTCACTCTCTTCATTTTCAAATTTTCAAATTAAGTGTCATTTTGGAGTTTTTGCCAAATAGAACAAATATATTATTTACTAAATCAAAGAATTTATAATTCAAATTTGAAAAAATAATCAAATGAATTCAATAAAAAATATTATATTAATCCTTAAATTTTAGTTAAAGAATATTAATAGGGATTATTTGGGAATAAAATGGTATAAAACTCTAAATTTAGACTCATGATCGACATTTAGTTTGAAATAGATGAAATATCAAATTGGAAGTGTTTGAATGATTTTATAAGCAAAATTATAAAAAATAAATATGAGATAAAAAAATAAACTTAATACTATGAATTTCAATAATATAGAGGATACATATTAATCTTTGTTACAGAAACTAATTAAACAAAATATATACATAAAAATTTATATGAAATCATTAGTTAATCACACTCGACATAATCGAAAACAATTTTCATAAATTAACTTATATTTTATAAATTATGAATGAAGTCATACTATAAAATAAATTCAGGAGAAAATAGTAAATAAAGAATATGTAATTTGAAGGTGTGTTATATTTAGGACTCTAGTACGAGTTGGGGTTTTCGTAAGGTAGGAGAATCGTAAGACCTTAGAACTTTAGAACACGCGTGCAATTAAATCTTCATAACTATATAAAAGGCATCAACTCA
Source organism: Scutellaria barbata (assembly GCA_028654395.1). Taxonomy (NCBI): domain Eukaryota; kingdom Viridiplantae; phylum Streptophyta; class Magnoliopsida; order Lamiales; family Lamiaceae; genus Scutellaria; species Scutellaria barbata. Next base: position 17,987,866 of record CM053648.1, read on the forward strand.
TCATTACACGGCTGCACAACTTTGAATTCCTTCCTTTCTAAACAGTTTCTTTTTTGAATCAAACTGGAATTTTCTTCATCTTAGTGAAATTTATTCATCCTTGAATTTGGTATGGCATCCAGCGGAAACAAGAACATCAACACCAAGCTGGTTTGTGATTTTGCCCGATTAGTTTTCCCTATTAAACATCTATTTAGTTGCAACTCTTTTTATTTTTTAAATTAAATTTTGTATCTGGGTTTGCTTTAATTACTCAATATCGCCGTGGTTTGCTTGTTTTATTGTGAATTTCAGTTGTCCGAAGTTAATAATCAAGATTTCTGAAGTTTTTTAATGAAAATTGTTTTGTTTGCGGATTGTATTCGTTGGGTGTTACTTCTTTGTCGTTTAGGTTAACCGTGAGTTGTTCTTGATTTCATAATCTTTGTGGTGAATCAGTTTAAATTATTTGATTGTCGGCGTAGTAGTTAGATTCATGGGTCATTAGAGTTTACCTTTTTAGTTTGTGATGCTTGTTATCAACAGTAGTTGTTTGTCCTTGCTGGATATTTTTAACACTTAAAATTTGATCTAGTAAAGATAGGGAGAACTGTGGTTGATCGAACCAAATTTATGCAGCTTTGAGCAAATTAACTAACTGTTTAAAATGGGATTCTTTATGATATTCGTAAAGGGCCATCTGATTTGATATTTTAGCTGCCTCTATTTATTTATTTTATAAGGAGTTTAAAGCTGCAATAGCCAATAAGGTTATTTTGGGTTTATACATTTTCTCTTTCAGATTGAACCATTCAAAAAAAAGTTGTAGAGATGAGTTTTTGATATTGTTGCTTGCAGAATTGGTTTCACTCTGTTGTTGCTTGCAGAATTAGTTTCACTCTGTTGTTGCTTGCAATATATATATATATATATATATGTTTTGCTCCCTATACTTTGAGCGTTTCGGGTGTTGCTGTATTTTGTTTTAAGGTTTAGTCTTTGGTATCTATAGCTTCTCAATTTGTAGAGTTGTATTGGAATTCTTATTAATCTTTTCTTCTTCTAGGTACTCCTAGGAGATGTCGGAGCTGGAAAGTCTAGTTTAGTGTTGCGTTTTGTGAAAGGGCAATTTATTGAATTTCAGGTTGGTATAAAATTAATAACACAAAGTTGGATAGGAGTTATCGTGTAGACTCAAATGTGATTGAACTGGTCTTATGTTATAGGAATCGACTATTGGGGCTGCCTTTTTTTCACAAACAGTTGCTGTTGACAATGCAACCGTGAAATTTGAAATATGGGATACGGCAGGTCAGGAGAGATACCACAGCTTAGCTCCAATGTATTATAGAGGAGCTGCCGCGGCCGTTATCGTCTACGATATTACGAATCAAGTAAGCGGGGACTGCTTAACATACAGACATTTAGAGATGTGAGCTAGTATTGACTGTGATGCTTTTTATGTGGGTCAATTTTTTGCATGTTATTTTGGTCTTATCACCATAATTTCAGCACAGAAACATGAGTAAGGCTCACAGCTTATCGATAAATAGTTTTCAGATGCTTGTTTTATATTCACTGAATCGAGCTTCAACAATAAAATCCCTATCTTGTAATATTGGAATTTTTTTAATGAACTCGTTGAGTTGTTGGCTCCTGATGATACTTGATCAGTTGTGTCAATTTCTTAGTATCATGATGGTAATCTTTTTACTCTGTAGGCCTCATTTGATCGAGCAAAAAAATGGGTTCAAGAGCTTCAGGCACAAGGTAAAGTTGTTCCTTTCTTTGTTACAGAAATTGGTAGCAACTTAGTTTGCCTTTTTTGGGTTGTCGACAACTCTTTGAGGCTTGATGCTTGTCCTGTATTTCTCTTGTTAAAGTTTACCACTAGACTTCTAAAGTTAGTTCATGCTCAGTGCATTAGAACTTAGAAGGGGATTCATTGCTTATCATTTTAAATTCAATAATAAGTATTAGAAGGGGAACTAATACGTATTCTCAAGATGTAGTTGTGAACTGAAAGTGAACATTTGCCTTAATTAGGTAATCGAGTTTTAAGTCTTTGTTGCTTTCTGTCATTAGGTAGCCCAAATATGGTTATGGCACTTGCTGGGAATAAATCGGATTTGTTGGATGCAAGAAAGGTGGCAGCAGAGGCAAGCAATTATCCTTTTCTTCTTTTTCTATGTCCACACTGTTGAGCTTTATGCAATTTTACTCCATCTAAGTTGCCTAGCTTTTACACTTTGGAAATACTGAGATTATGAAAAGATTGATAGAAGTTACTGCAGTATCACAAGTACTTTTAGTGGGTGTGAGCTGTTACTAAAAGAAAATGTAAATATTTTGGATCACAAAATTGAATTAATACAAACCTAATTTGCATAAACTTTTCTTTATGTGTCTGAATGTCAACTTTGGTTACAGGATGCAAAAACTTATGCTCAGGAGAATGGTCTTTTCTTCATGGAAACTTCTGCGAAGACAGGAATAAATGTCAATGAAACTTTTTATGAGATAGGTAAGAATGTTGGCTGGCTGAACAAAGTAATAATAGTCTAGTCCTCTTCAATAGAAGAGTTTAAGATGCATGGAATTTTTTTCTTTATAGCAACTCCTTTTGTGTTTCTACAGCAAAGAGATTGCCCCGGCTCCAGCAGACACCAAACCCATCAGGCATGGTCCTCGTCGATCGACCTGCAGAGAGAGCGACCGGTGCTTCTTGTTGTTCTTAAAGCCGATGACCCAGATTTGTACAGGAGACCAACATTATGTATATAATGTTGCTGGATAAAAGTTTTATCGTTGTGAAACGCCCGTCTTTTTTTTTTTTTTTTTTTAATCTGAATATCTTGGTTTTTATTTTTTGGTCATGGCAGACTTGTTTTCTGTGAAAATAGTGTTTAAATACACAATCATACCATAACCACCATAACCACCATAACCACCTGGTGGTCATCAATTATCACCTCATCATTATTCAATGAAGACAGAGCAGTTCAATTTTTTATTGCAAAAAATTGTGTATCCTGGCTGCGTTTCAACTCTAAATTTTTACATTTTTTTAAATGTCTTAAACTATTACTTCTTTGATTTAGATTCTATGTATATAAAGAAGAAGAAAACAACCTAAAAGACCAGATGTTCTTTGAAAAAAAAAAAAACCTTCAACTGAGAAGTAGGATATGATTCTTACTAATTACTGTAATATAGACAAGAATACATATATAAGAGTCCTCTTACTCTGTCTCCCCCTTTGTTTTTCTTGTTCAAACAACCCCTTTACACATGAGGTAGCCAAACAAACATGTCACTAAAATGCAGAATTGTAGTATATTATAGTCTTTTGTCACATTAAAAGTGGTATCAAACTTGATGTAAGTATTCACAGCACGTTGATCTGCTTCCATTGGCCGCTGCCATTGCCTCTCTCCCTGGCCTCCGAGTCCTCTCGGGTCAAGGTGAGCTAGGGAAATATCTACAGCATCATATTAACCAGGTTAAGTAGTCTACAATGCTCGTCATTTCCTTTTCGCCAATGTCTTGATCAAACCCTTGAGAATCTTCCCAAACCACACTAAGTTCATGATGGCTAGTGTCAAGGGTACGAAAAAGACCAAAAGACGACCAATGATGTGCATCTGCATGACCTGCGAATAATTTATCAACGTTCGTTAAGCTCCGGTAACAAATGTATGACAAAATAAACAGACAACTTCATATAAAATCAAAAATGACTTCATTAACAAGAGAAATTGTATTGAGAAGGCAAATTACCTGATCATGGTGAAGATAGACGTGGTAGAACGTATAAACAAACAAAAGAATTCTTGCCACCTGCATTCCCAGATATTAACTTTGATAAATATTAATGAAGACAACTAACTAATAAAAATCATCCACCTAGTATTAATACAGAAATGAAAGTATGCAAGAAGCTTCAGAATTGGAGAAGCTGTACTAATTATGTAGATTCTAAATATGACCATTTATCAAGTTTAACTAAGGTTGCAACTGGATTGAGTGATTTAAAATGCAACGAATTGAAATGAATAGAAATTTGGGTCCAGATTAATCTGAAAACATGGATTTGCCACCATGGATTTCAAATTCATGGTCAAATCCTTCAGTTCAAATACAACCTCAGAAATCCAACTTCCACAGTGCAATTAAACATCATAAACTCATCAAAGGAATTTAACAGAGGCAAATAAAAGTAGAATGACGCACCAACCAACTAAAAAATATCACAACTCCGTTGATGAGATATGCACGAGATTTCTTCAATCCACACACATCAAGATACCTGTGAAAATTGCAGATAGCTTCATTAATCACATTTTCATGGTATTTTCCCAAATTTCCTCAGCCCACATCCTGAAACCTTACCATCTCAAGTTGATCTCCGGGGTTGTTACCTCAGATATCAGGACCATGAATGTGTAAAGCTGCCCCTCCCCCGTGAACATGGAATACGCCACTGCAATTGCCGAAAGTGAGTGATGAACAATCTGAAGTCCAAAAAGTAACAGAATTTTTCTGGTAAGTATATCCTGTAAAGCTGATTTAGGAGCAACAGAGAGGTCATGCCATTTATGAAAGAAATCGCAAAAAAATAAAAAAATCCTTCCATTTAGTAGTTTACTCACATACTCTGCTCCACCCAAAGAAGGATACCGCCAACATATCATTCCAAGGTCCGAAAGAAAGTAGCCAACAGACACCTAGAAAAAATAATGAGGCCAGAAAAAGAAAATGAATACCATGGGTACATTCTAACTATTTTAACAGTAAGAGATATGTAAATAAAACAACTGCGTAGCCATTCGGTATGTTTTCATGGAAGAAGACAAATATATATATTTTCAAATTAAAGACCTAACAAAAGCAGCCATGTCTTTAAAAGAACAAGAAGATTCAGAAGGCCTTTTTTCAAACTAATGAACAAACACCACAAATATCTTCTAAGAAATATCAATGCAAAATAGATCCTCGAGATACATTAGGTACTTACCCCTAGTGCAAATGTTGAGACAGATGAATTTCTGAATGTAATTATCCCAGAAGAATTGTAATCAGAAAAAAGTTCAGACCAGAACACGAAGTAGAAGGACATAACTGAAATGAAAACAGCATGAAGAGTGGAAATGCCACTGCAGGAGAGTTTATATAAAGAAGTCAGAACAATGTCAAAACTGATTATGGATAGAAAAGAAAATTAAGAGCAAGTGGCTCACCGATTATTCCACTCAATTCTTTGAATCTTAGTGAGGCCGTTATAACTCCTGAAGTAGAACGTGCTGATAAGCTGAGTCAGATCATAGACCTGTAAGATTGGCCAGTAACTAACATTCAGTAAAGTCATACGAAAAAGAAAAATATCAGAGCAGAAAGCATGCTAAGCCATCAGAACAGTGTTGCTACTTTCTTATTTCCACATAAAGAATTATACTCTCTACATGCCGTCTGAAACTAAATTTTGCATGGAGATATCCCATTTTCTGAAATAAAATAGAATAATGGCAAGATATTAATCAGAGCAATAGGCTCTGAACTTGCAAACATGATGCAGAGCTCAAACATACCAATTTGCATGTCAGAACGCCACCAAGAACAGAACTGTATGGAATATATGGATCGGCAAGTACATAGTTCCTGACCAGTACACCAGCCTGGTTTTGGTAAGATTTAAATGCCAAGACAGTTCTCAGAGAACGCGCCATTGTTCTGGCCTACTTGATCATGTAGTTTATTCTCCTCTAGAACATGATAACTCTCAGGCTCCTGCACGGATGTACTTTGACTTAATAAAAGAATAACATATACATTGCTGACGAATTATAAGACAGCAGTGTGACAGACACCGGGATGTTGTTTGTATGATGAACACCCCACCCACCCCAACCGTGTGTGGTATGTCAATTTCTTTACTATCGTTATCATTAATAGGTAAAAGACAGTTTTTCTCTCTTCATCCTTACAAAAATGTTGCTGCAGAAATATAGTAAATAGCCAACTTTGCATAGAAATTGTGCTAAACAGAAAGAAGACAAGAAGCTCCTAGTCCTAGGCTAACCACCTAATTCTGAATCATGAAACAGAGGTGAAATATTGAACAAAACTTTGAATAAATTTATTCTATACGAAAAGACAAGAGGCTTCTAGGCCAACAACATAAGTTAGAATCATAAGGCTGACATGAAATGTTGAACCAATGAAAAGAAAAACACTTTGCAGGTAGTGAAAGAACAGATCTGTCAGTACCTAATCCATTTTTCTAACATCAAACACAGCAATCAGCAGTAGGGACAATCACATCAATGCCAATGTTGGCTGTTAACATTTTGAAGTCAATGCATGAAAAGACAAGCATCAATCTTCCAGCAAAGATGGCACAGAGAATGTATTTAACCAGGATTTAGACTTATGTGATAATCATACATTTGCATATGATAATCAACTGCCAATTTCCCATTTGCGTACTTGTTTTCACATTCATACATAGAGAGCCACTAAAATTCAAAGATTTTACTCCATACCTGAAGTTTTCTCTAAACTGTAGAATCATGCAAATGACTGAGTATATGAAGATGGTGGGAAAATACAAGTGGCAGAATAGTAAGATTACTCATTGGATTGCATCAATGAATATGTAATAATGGCAACTACAGATAAACACCATTTATCCTCTCTTAAAGATTAAAGATTAAAGCAACCAAACATTGGATTTAATCAAACACATGTTATTCTTTACGCATTTGAGCATGAAAAGAAACAGCACCAGCTATCACAAAATCTAGCAACAGAAAGCTATTTGATGCAGAAACTCTGATCTCAGATCAGTTTCAAGCTTGCAAGTGAAATGTACAAAATCACAAGTTAGATTAACAACGCACTTACATCAAGAAAACACAAATCATGGCAAATGCACCAAGGGATCAAGAACATCACTAAACAACAACAGTTTTTAGATTGAAAAAACGTAAGAAACACGAAAACAAGCCACATGATCATAAACAAATATCCCAAATTATGCAGAAGAATGGGTGGTCCGCCATACCTAAAAGTTCCGAGATCAGAAAACCCTCTACGGAAATGGATCACATTATTGGCAACAACAAGAGTGATTGGGGCTTTGCTTTCTAATTGCGTCGGGAGATTAATAGAAGGCAAGAAAAGCCTGAACGGGAAATCTAAAGCGAGAGTTTTGAAGAACCCAGGAAGTAAACACGAGAAAAAAAACTAGAAAAAAGGTAAATCGATCAAAGAAATGAGGAAATCAAGACAAAAATCAAGAAAATATTGCGTCAAATGTGAATGCTTTTTTTCCCTTTTGGTTTCTCGGTAGATGGTGCTGTGCTTGGAATCTCCAACCGAACAATGAGAGAGGAGAGAGAAGGAGTTTATGTTTTGTTTAATTTCATGAGAGAATTGATGAATGGAATTGCATTAAAGATGCAAATCCTACTGCTCTCCAACAAAATAATATAAAAAAAATTTATAAAAGAAAAAAATTAAAATCCCAGTGGAGAGAGGTGATTGGTTGAGGGCAAAGTATACGTGTTGGGCCTTCATTGGTTGAGTTATTAACCCAATGTGGGTGAGCAACTCTTACTCCGCTTAACTTGGATAAGGCCGTTAGGGTTAGGAGGTCAAAACATAGATCAAGTGGTTTGTACGTTGAAATAAAATTATCTCAATATTATTAAAATCATAGAATGTAAGGTGTGGAGTTAAATGTAATTTTACGTATTGATGCCATGAATATCCAACTCATTTATAAAGTTTTAGGAGTAGGATAGTGAGTGATAACATATATAATGTATGAGAAACACTTGTGTGTTCCTGGGACATCGTGCCTCTATTTTTTTTTTTTATCCCTTCTATGTTGCACTCATTCCATTCCTTTTTTTTTTTCTTTTTTTTCTCTCTCCTATGTAAATATTCCTTTTTTTTTTCTTACCTCTTCCTGTGGAGCTATTCCTTCTTTTTTTTTTCTTTTTTTCTTTCTTCCTTCTTAATTTTTTCACATGATTGCTACAAATTTAGGGTTCTTATTTTTCTAATACTCCAACAAGTTTTTTTCTTCCTAATGTGTATAAAAATCTAGGATTTTTATTTTCTTATAACTTGAAACTCTTTCTATCTTGATCCGATTCATAGCAACATACGAGATAATTGATGCAACAAACACTATAGTTGGTTATTAATTGAGTAATATGATTTTGAATAAATTTTATGGAAGAAGATGATGAAAATCTTGTATTTAAAATTCTGGTTTATTCTATAGGTATTACATATATGTTCTATAGGTATTATAAAAATTCTGATTGTTCATGATGTTATAAATCAGAATTATCCCAAAATATTGATATATGATCAGTGATACCTTTCAAGTATTACTGATATGATCTATAAGTACTACATATATACTCTTCAGGTATTATAAAATTATATGGTTGAATTATATGTAAGTAAAACCTTCAAGATATTATGAAAAAAAAGTATGGGGTATTATTGGTTTATTCTATAGGTGTTACATATATGTTCTACAGGTATTACAAAAATTCTGACTGTTCATGATTTTATAAATCATAATTACCCTAAAACATTGATATATGATTGCTCATGACTAATGATACTTTTAAGGTATTATTGATATGATCTATAAGTACTAGATATATACTCTTCAGGGATTAAATTACATGTGTAATACTTATAAAGTAAGTATAATACTTAAAAGGAGCATGTGTAATACATGTAAGATATTTATGTAATACCTGAAATGAATATGTGTAATACCTTAACAGCATACAACTAATATCTTTATTGAAAAATCTTAAAATTTCAAAAAAATTCCTCAAAATCAACAGATCATGATTTCATATTATTTGAAATAATTGATTTTCAATGTTTTAAAATTATTGTAATAAATTGTGATTTGAAATCAATTATCTAAATTTATGAAAATGAGTAAAAGAGAAGAGGAAGAAGAAAAAAACTCCATAAATGACTTTATGAAGATTTGATGAAGAATAAGAACAAGAATATAGAGAAGAAGAATAAGAGCTAGAAGATAGAGAAGAAGAAGAATGTACAAAACAAATAAGAAGAATAACAAATTGATAAGAAAAAAAATTAAGAAGAAGAAGGAGGGAGAAGAAAAAAAAAAGGAAAAAGAAGAAAGCAGCGCTGTTTTTACATTAATACCTGAAGGATAACGGTGTGATACCTTAAGAATAAATGTATGATACCTTAAGAGTAAATAAGTGATACTTTAAAGTATAAAATTCAGGTGGTGCACGGCGCACACCAGTTATGGTGTGGCCGCGCGTGGGGGCACATGGATGCACATAAAAGCAGCCCACACGTCGATTCGGATTGGGAACACAAATCCTAGATTCGTGCCCCTGATGCATATAAGTTTTAGCCATAATGTGTATATAAGTTTTAGCCATAATGTATATGTAATTAATTGGGCCTTAAGATATGGTTCATCCACTTTTGGATAAGGCCATGCGAATCATGTATTTCACATTTTTATATATATTTTTATATATATTATTATCAAAATAATATCGTTTTGATATTGAATTAAAATTGTTTGAAAGAATTTATATTAATACAATAAGTAAGTCTTGTATAAAATGGTCTCATGAATCTCATTTCGTGAGATGAGTGAGATCTTGTCAAATATAATAAATTAATAGGTAATATTTTTTTATATTTCAAGTAATACTTTTGTATTATGTTATGTAGTAAAAGTATTACCTAATACATATTGCATGAAAGAAAAGAGCACATGCACAACTAGGATCCACGTGTTTTTTTAGTGATCTGACCCGACCCAATTCCGATCATGTATCATATAATACAAAAATATTAACTGATATACAGAAAAATGTTATCCGATACACATAAAATTTTCTATATATTTTTTTATAGTCCAACTAAACTCAAAATAAAAGTATTACCTGATATACATAAAAGTATTACCTAATACATATAAAAGTATTACATATTTTGTTATAGTATAACTTAACTCAAAACCATCTTATAATACAAAATATTATTTAATATATAAAAATATTATTTAACACACATAAAAGTATTATATAATTTTTTATGTTCAACCGGACTCGACTCAATCCATCTCATGAAATGAACGGTCTCACCCAAAAATTTGTCTAATATAATATGAAAAAATAAAACAAATGCTCTTATTTGAATAATTAGATGTGATTCTTGCTAGTCTGTTAGGGTTAAACTTGGAAATAATTCAGATTTCTCAGAACCGGAGACAATTAATTCAGAACCGTAGCATAAGCAGCTGAGCCGGAGCGTAGAAGATCAGAGCCTAACTACCGGTTCCAGGTAGTTAGGGATTGCTACAGTATTCGCGCAGGAAACGGATTTGGAAGTTGAAATTAGTTGCTTTTGGTTAGTTAGTTTTCATGATTGATTGAGGGGTTTTTCACCTGTGTATATATAGATACTTTCAGGCTTAGAATCGCAATTCAATCAAGTGTAAATTGTGAGAGCTGAGATTAGGGTTCTTGAGAGAAAACCTAGAAATTGGGGGAATTCTTGTAAAGCTCAATTGAGCACCAATTCTTAGTGAATTTTGTTCTTTCTTCTCATTGTGGATGTAGGTTGATGCAAATCACCGAACCACCTTAATTCTTGGGCCTGTTGATTTCGATTTTGCATTCAATTTTCGATTGCATTCATTATTTCATGTGAATAGGGTTTTCTGCAGTCTTGTTCTTGAGTAATTCAATCACATTGAGGTCTGATACAGTTGAATTGGCGCCGTCTGTGGGAAACTATACACAGACTGATCACCGGATGGCAGGGATGAAGCTCGATGTGGAAAGATTTCTGGGAACCGGGGACTTCACCCTATGGAAAGCTCAAATGGAAGCTGTTTTGATCCAACAAGGATGTGAAGATGCAATATCTGAGAAGCCTGTAAATTTGTCTGCAGAAGAGAAGGCTAAGATATGCAAGAAGGCTAGAAGTTCAATTATTCTATGCCTAGGAGGAAAAGCACTAAGGGAAGTTTATCAAGAAGATTCAGCTCTGAAAGTGTGGAAGAAGCTGGAGGGCCTGTATCAAACAAGATCACTGGTCAACAGACTTTTCTTGAAGCAGCAGTTACTATCTTTCAAAATCCTTGATGAGAAACGAATCCTTGAGAAGCTTGATGAATTCAACAAAATCATAGATGACCTTGAGAACATAGAGGAGAAGCAAAAGGATGAGGATAAGGCACTCTTGCTACTGAACGCACTCCCAAGATCGTATCAATCCTTCAGAGATGCCCTTGTGTATGGAAGGCAAAACCCCCTTACTTTGGATGAAGTGGAAGTAGCCATTAGATCGAGATTTCTTGGATCTGAGTCAGAAAGAAAGACACCGAATCCTGGAGAAGGCCTTGCAATAAAGGGAAAGAAATTCAAGAAAGGAAATTTCAACAACTCAAGAAAATCAGACCAAGCAACTCAAAAGCAAAATTCTGATGGCTCTGAGGTCAGGAAATGTTTCCATTGCCACAAGCCAGGGCATTTCAAACGAAATTGTCCTAAGAGAAGAAAGAAAGAAAATGGAAGTTCAAATAACCACCAAGCAGCAGTAGCACAGGAACAATATGACAGTGCAGATATGCTGTGTGTAGCTGATTCAGATTTGAAGGATGAGTGGATCTTGGACTCGGGTTGCTCATTCCATATGAGCCCCGTTAAATCTTGGTTTTGTGATCTTACCTTGCAGCAAGGAGGACTGGTCTTACTAGGAAACAACCATTCATGTAGAGTTATGGGAATAGGATCCATAAAGCTGAAACTACATGATGGCAGAATAAGAACATTGAGTAATGTCAGGTATATTCCAAAGCTTAAACGCAATCTAATATCTCTTGGTTCATTAAACTCTACAGGTTGTGAGTTCAAGACTCAAAATGGTGAAATTCAAGTAACAAAGGCTGGAATAGTAGTAATGAAAGGAATCAAGTCAAATGGCCTTTATGTCCTTCAAGGAAACACTGTGACTGGTGGAGCTGCTCCTGCAGTAATCGAAGACATCTCTAACCTTTGGCATAAGAGGTTAGGTCACATAGGAGAACGAGGTATGATGGAGTTAGCAAAGCAAGGACTTCTTGGAGACAAGGAGCTGATTAAGGTCTCAGATTGTGAGCAATGCATCCAAGGAAAATTAACCAAGTCAAGTTTTCCAAAGGGTCATCATACCACTGTAAGTATACTTGACTATATCCATTCCGATATCTGGGGTCCATCAAGAGTTGAAACTCATGGTGGAGGCAGGTATTTTATTACCTTTATAGATGATTTCAGTAGGAAAGTTTGGGTATATATCATGAAACATAAATCTGAAGCATTTGTAAAGTTTAAGGACTGGCTAACTGAACAAGAAAACCTAACTGGGAAAAGGCTGAAACATTTAAGAACTGATAACGGGCTAGAATATTTGTCAGATGAATTCCAAAGTTTTTGCAGAGAAAGAGGAATTTCCAGACATAGGACAGTGGTAGCAACCCCTCAGCAAAATGGGGTGGCTGAACGCATGAATAGAACATTATTAGAAAAGGTGAGATGCTTACTAATAGATGCAGGCCTACCTAAATCATTTTGGGGGGAGGCTGTCTCCACAGCAGCCTTTCTGATCAACAGGAGCCCATCCTCACCAAACAAATTCAAGTCACCTAATCAGGTTTGGTACTCTAAAACTCCCAACTACTCATTTCTCAAAGTTTTTGGATGCCTATGTTATGCACACACAAAACATGATAAACTGGAGTCTAGGGCTGTTAAGTGTATATTCATAGGGTACCCCACTGGAGTAAAGGGTTATAAACTCTGGAGCTTAGAGACTGGAACACCTCAATGCTTTATCAGTAGAGATGTGAAGTTTGTAGAAGGAGTAATGGGATACAAAGAGAAACATCAGCCTACTGAAAGATTTGATGGGAATGAGTCTGAGGATCATGATGCAAGAGCTCAGGTGGAGTTACTGACTAATAGCCAAGCCACAAATCCCAGAAAGATAGAATCTGATGCCAGTGATACAGAAGATACTCAAGAGCACACTGAGTCTGAACAAGAAACAAGTGCTGATGATCTAAGTGATTATAATCTAGCAAGAGACAGGAAAAGAAGAACTATTAAGCCTCCTTCAAGGTATGGTGAAACAGATATAGTACACTATGCATTGTGTGCTGCACAAGAAATTGACTATGAGGAACCAAGAACTTATAAGGCAGCCATAAATTCAAAGGATAGAGACAAGTGGATTCAAGCAATGAATGAGGAAATGATGTCATTGGAAAAGAATGAAACTTGGAACTTAGTAAAGAAGCCAGCAGGACAGAAACTGATTGGATGTAGATGGATTTTCAAAAGAAAAATCGAAGTGACTGGAAAGGAGCATGTTAGGTTCAAGGCTCGATTAGTGGCAAAGGGCTACACTCAACGGGAAGGTATCGATTATCATGAGATATTTTCCCCAGTAGTCAAACATGTATCCATAAGAATTCTATTAGCCTTGGTGGTACAAGAAGATATGGAGCTGCAACAAATGGATGTTAAAACTGCATTTTTACATGGGAATTTGAATGAAACCTTATATATGTCACAACCCGAAGGATTCAAGAAACCAGGTGAGGAGGATAAAGTGTGTCTGCTAAAAAGGTCCTTATATGGGCTAAAACAAAGCCCTAGACAGTGGTATAAGAGGTTTGATAGTGTTATGATCAATATCGGTTTTGAAAGGTGTAGTTATGACAGCTGTGTATACTTGCAGAAAGAAAATAGATCAGTTCAAGCTTATCTTCTTATCTATGTAGATGACATGCTAATTGCTAGCAAAAGTATGGAAAGAATACAAGGTATCAAGAGGAAACTTCAAGAACGGTTTGACATGAAGGATCTTGGTGATGCTAGAAGAATGTTGGGCATGGACATTAAGAGAGATAGGGAAAAAGGGTGTCTCCTCTTACACCAAACTGATTACATAAGGAAAGTTCTAAAGCGGTTCAATATGCATGAAGCTAGATCAGTGACAATACCTTTAGGGACTCAGTTTAAACTGTCAACTGAAGATAAACCTAAGACTGAGGCAGACCGACTACACATGGAAAATATACCCTATGCTAACGCTGTAGGAAGTATGATGTACTCAATGGTCTGCAGTAGACCAGACATTTCCTTTGCCATGAGTAAAGTCAGTAAGTTCATGGCAGACCCCGGCAAACTACATTGGGAATCAGTTAAATGGATGATGAGATACCTCATTGGTACAGCAAGCTTAGGATTAATGTTTAAGCAGCAACCAAATAAAACTAACCCACTCGAAGGATTTGTTGACTCTGATTTTGCAGGTGATACAGATTCGAGGAGATCAACTACTGGATACATCTTTCGCTTATTTGGTACTGCAGTGAGTTGGAAAGCAATGCAGCAACAGGTAGTAGCTTTGTCAACCACTGAAGCCGAGTTCGTAGCAATGGCCGAAGCTGTCAAAGAGTCGATTTGGCTGAAAGGAATGTTACGAGAACTGAATATAAAACAAGGAAGAGTAGCAATTCACTGTGATAACCAGAGTGCACTTCATTTATCTAAACATCAGATGTTTCATGATAGGTGTAAGCATATAGATATCAAATTGCATTTTGTTAGGAATTTGATAGACAAAGGTGAAATAGAGGCAAGAAAGATTAGTACAAATGATAACTCTGCTGATATGCTAACCAAGGTTCTACCTAGAATCAAATTTGAGTTTTGCAGAAGCTTAGTACAGGTTCAAAGCTGGACTGAGGAACACAAGTGATCAAGACATATGTTACTGAGAAGATCGAATAATTCTCACAAGTTGAGGTGGAGATTTGTTAGGGTTAAACTTGGAAATAATTCAGATTTCTCAGAACCGGAGACAATTAATTCAGAACCGTAGCATAAGCAGCTGAGCCGGAGCGCAGAAGATCAGAGCCTAACTACCGGTTCCAGGTAGTTAGGGATTGCTACAGTATTCGCGCAGGAAACGGATTTGGAAGCTGAAATTAGTTGCTTTTGGTTAGTTAGTTTTCATGATTGATTGAGGGGTTTTTCACCTGTGTATATATAGATACTTTCAGGCTTAGAATCGCAATTCAATCAAGTGTAAATTGTGAGAGCTGAGATTAGGGTTCTTGAGAGAAAACCTAGAAATTGGGGGAATTCTTGTAAAGCTCAATTGAGCACCAATTCTTAGTGAATTTTGTTCTTTCTTCTCATGGTGGATGTAGGTTGATGCAAATCACCGAACCACCTTAATTCTTGGGCCTGTTGATTTCGATTTTGCATTCAATTTTCGATTGCATTCATTATTTCATGTGAATAGGGTTTTCTGCAGTCTTGTTCTTGAGTAATTCAATCACATTGAGGTCTGATACAGTTGATAGTCTGTAAAAATTCAATCAACATTTGTTATGTGCATTATAACGTGGCAGACACATTTTTATTTTATTTTAATTGTTGTCTGCTAAGGGAATTTTATCATGTTGCGTCAAATTAAGTATATTCAATGTAGTGTATAAAATATATGTACGTATTCAAGTACATATTGTTAAAAGTACAATATCTACAAATTTAAAACTGATTTATCCTAAAAAAGAATAAAAAAATTAAAACTGTTTATTACAATTAATTACTTATAGATTGTAGACGTGTTATTCAAAAATTGATGAAATATTAAACAGAAATTACTTTTATTACATGAATTTAACAACCACTTTAATACACACTATAATATCATTACATTATTAAATTTCAACAATCGCATCAAATTGTGTTTATTGAATTCCGCCTCATCAGGACAACACACGTATCAGAAATAGATGAGTTACTAAAGAGAAATCATTTTTTATTACATAGATATTACAATCAGGGACGGAGTCAAATAAGGGTCAAGAGGGGCAATGGACCCCTCAAGATTTTAAAAATTATACTATATATATTATATTTATTTTAAAATTAATTATGAAATATATATAATAATGATTTTTAAAATAAAATTTATATTTTCACATTGTCATAAGTTGTTATTCAATCTTATTTTTTTATAATCATTTTAGATAACAAATTCATAATAAAAAATAGAATATTGGTGGTGAGTTTTCTAAATTATTTCGAGTGCGTAAATTATACTTTTGGTCACCTATATTTGTATTATTCAAGTATCCAATATTTGAGTTTTATCATTTCAATATCAAATCATTAATACAAATTTGTTAAAAAAATATAAAAAGTCCAAAGTTTTAACATATGTTTACTCTGTAATGTGTATAATTGAAACGTATTTTGAACTTTTATATTGGACCTTCGAAATAAAATCTAGCCTGATCACTGATTACAACCACGTTATTACACATTATAATATTATTACATTATTAAATTTCAGCAATCGCATCAAATTACATTTATTAAGTCCTACCTCGTCAGAACGACACTTTACTTGTAGAATTACAATACAACAATTATATTATTCGATTCAGATCATCTATATCATAATACATATCTCACTTATGTACTATTTTTAATAGTGATACATTGATGAAATATGAAATAACATCAGATGTGATCTGATTTGAGAGGTATTATGGTATAGGATCAATGAAAAGTTGGTTAATGAAACTTTGCATCTCAGGACCTACATTTGTATACCAATCCCCCTTGCTGTAAATAACCTCAATTACCCGGGCAAAATTGAGAATACGATAAAGTATAGGGACTGGAACTTTAGTTGGGCTGAGAAAGGCCTCGTTTATGTATTTCCATGCATCCTCTATTTGATTTTTGAATACAGAAATTGTCTCTTCTTTTGATACTTTGTGTTCGTCCATGTAGCATTCAATGGATGAAGGTATATGCTCTCTTTGTCTCTCAAACTGCCCAAAAATATAATTACGTGTTTATGCATAATTAAGATCAAATAGCTACAAGAAAATGTTATGTTAAATCAGACAAGAATAACCTGTCATGGGTTTTTTTTTTCTTTGCTAAACCTAAAATTTTACACTAAAATCACAATTTTTCTTTGTTTGCATTTAATAATATTAGTATATAATTATAGAACACTTAAAAAAAATTACCTCATGTCCCACAATGTCATCAGTTAACCTGCAAATAATTAAGGTAGCACGAACAATATGAGGTTTAGAAAGCACCCAATCGAAGTGTTGTTTCTTGACAAAATTTGGCATTCCAAGAAATGATATAATCATCAGAGATGTGTACGCAGTACTTGAGGTTGCAACTTGCATGTACTCTTCCATTTTGGGTTTGTACTTTGCTTCCCTCCAATTTTTGGCCTCATAAAAGTAATCTCTAGCCATCACTTTCATCTGCATTCTCACATAATTAATTCGTATTTAAAAAATATAAGAAAAGAATACAATTCGTGTTCACCTTGCATCAATTTTGATTTTTATTGTGTGTTATTGACAATATAACATCCAAGATCAACGATGACAATATCGAGTTGTAAAATTCATGTTGAATAGTAATTTTATGACCATGTTCTTTAAAAAAAAAAAAAGGTATTTAATGGTAGTGTACATACTGCTTCTATTCCATAGTTGATCCGATAAGATGTTCCTTGTCTGATCATTTCCTCCTTAACTTCTTCGAAGATTTCCATAAGGGCTTTGTAAATTATCTGCATATAGTCTGGTAGTTGATCTAAACATGAAATATCCCACCTGCAATAACCCATGTTTGCATTGAAATTTAATCTACAAAATTCATGACATATATATATATATATATATATATATGTAATGAATTTTTTTTTGCACTATGAGCTAGTTTTATGAGTTTTATGTAACAATTCTTTAATTTTTTCCAATATTAATTATCAACATGAACACTCCGGATTAAGGGTCTTCGTTATATAGCATAAAAATGATATTTCCAACTAGAATAGAAAAGCAAAATCGTTGTAGCAACTCATGAAGTTAATGAAATACAAATAGATGTAGCAAGAGCTATAAGATCGAAATAATAAAAAATATTTGATTATGTGATCACTTGGTACCTTTCAATTGCATCTGTGAAAAGTTGTAGCTCTTGATGAATACCATATGCATCATAAGTATCATCAAAAAGTGATCCTATAGACTGGAGTTTGGTTAAAAACTTCCTAGCAACACCGTATTTCGGTTCAAAATAAACTCCCACTATCCAAAAGTATGTCTCCACCAATCTATCTCTTGCATATGGTAGCTTTGTTGTAACTTCTAAACCTTTCCACCATCTGCTCATTTTTAGATATTTTTACACATTTAAACTATAAATTCATAGTAATTCAATATTTATTTATTTAAAAAACCGTCATTTACCTATAAAGTTCACTCAACTCCCTTTTGTGCATAGATTGTAATAGGTTAAAATCCAACTTAGCAAGTTTGAGCAAGACGGGATGATGAGAAGCACATTTCCCGTAAATGGATATGTAATGCCTCGCTTCAACTCGTGGTAGTCCTCTCCGATTAGAGTATCCATACAACGCGTTATTAACTTGTTGTGCAACATGATCATCATGACCTAAACTTGGCAAAATGGATTGTAGGTAATTTCTAGTGAAATCATAGGCATGATCAAGTATATCTTCTCCATGGATTCTCAGATGTGTGGCTTCGAAAAATTCCAGCATTCCTGCAACATCCTCGGTTTTGAAAACACCCTTTTCGTCCTTGAACTTGTCGAAGATTTCTACATAGGAAATAATTAATTAATTAAGCTGTTAGAAAGGAGCATCATATAATGTTTATTTATGAGAATGAATCGACTAGGACTTACTACAAGAAATTTTATGTCCATGTTGTCTTAGAAGTCGAAAACCAAGAGCAACAGTGCACAGATCGTGGTTATTTTTGCAATAATTGTCCAACTTTTGAGACAAATTTAGCAAAGTTTGATCGATCTCTTGTTCAAAATGATATTCTATGCCTAGTCGTTGTATTGTATCGACTAGTTTTAGTTGTCGCGTGTAGTCATCTGACGTGTCGTGGAGCTCTCTTTTCACTTCCTCTTTTAGCTCCTCGACAAGTTGTTTTTTATGAACCTTGATAATCCACGAAAAATACAATTATATTACATTACATTAATGTCATTGGTGATATCATCTTTTACACACGTCGTGTAGTGGTTATTTTGGAACACCATATAAAACACCAATGTAAAATAGAGAATCATGTTTCCAAATCATCCGATTATGATTCTTTTACAAAATAAAATCAATTCATTACCTCGTCCCGTGATTCTGGGATGTAGGGAAGGAAACGATCCCCCCATACATTTGGATGATAATTTGCAAGAGGACGAGAAGATATGCCAACTCCAATCGTTTTGTATTGCGACTCCATCATATGACCTTGTATTTTCCAATAATGGTAGCGATTTAATTCTGAGATAATCTGCTGCTATAAATAGAAATCTCTTGATCAGGCCAAATATAATTTACTTGTAATAGTTTCCTTATCCAACGTGATTCATAGCCACAGTTAGAATCTTTACAGATTTTAGAGAAAATATATTGTCAATCTTTATGATAATTAATTGTTAGTAATGATATACATGTTCCTTTTTTTTTTTTTTTATAGTGAAATCATTATCAACCAACTACCAAACACGCTACAGCCTACAAGTATGATTTTTTTTCTCTTATTTTTTCGTGTCTAATTTATGTACCATTATTATAATGTCAAGGGAAAAAAATTGAATAAATGATCTTATTTACGATCCATGTATAACGCTCCGATTCTTTTGAAGACATTATTTACATATAAAAATTATTTTTTTAAAAATAATAAAGATAAATAAAATTAAGAATAATTATAAAATATACGTTTCTTAAATTCATGATTTTAAAACACTTTAAATAAAATATTCTCCAACTTTTGATTATCGGCTACCAGTATTCACTGCTCGCGCACCACACCCTAAACTCTTTAAATTGAAAATAATTGTAACATAAAAAGGGTGAGTGTGTGTAACACTCAGGTCAATCTACATTAAGGGAGTAAAACCATAAACACTTATAAATCAGGTGAGATAAATCTTAGTAAACAAAAATTGTATATGATAATATGATTCTTTACAACTCTTTTCCATGCATCCCTTTTTGAGATTGCCTATTTCATTTCTAACACTCCACACTCACCTAATTCATTTCTAATATATTTAATGCACACAACACATTGAGTTATATCCCAGCATGAATTTCGTTCACACAGCACCATATAATTCCATGCATAGAACACCACGTGCACAAAGCACCACATGCACAAATCATCCTGTGACCAACATAAATATAACCTAAAAGTACAGTTCCATTTTCTTTTCACCAAAATACTACTTGATAAAACTCACAACTTCAACCCACAATAATCATCTAACTCACAGATTTATTTATTTCACAACAATCACCGAATAATAAATCAAACCTCGTGAAACTTAAAATTTTCATGCATTTTCACATTCGTCTTGTATAAAATAAACATTCAGTCATCTTATTCATCATATCATAACATCCTAACTTATAGCACCTTATTTGCATAATACGATACAAGCCTCATTTCATTCAATATAATATTTCATATTTTAAATACCTCAAAAGAAATATAAATACCGTAATAAGCAATTACCCCCTCCTTTCGAGATCGTTGCTTGTAAAGCTTTCATTCCTTATACGAGTTTAACTCGATTCTCCTTTCATGTTTCCTACAAGATACAAGTACTTGTTTTAGGACTTAATTGAACCACTAATGAATTAAAGTAATTTTTTTAGATTGAAGCTCTCTTTCGTAGAGAAATATCTGAAATATATGTGTGGATAGTTCGATTTGACTTTGGGTCACGGGATTAATGAGTCAAGAGTTTAGGGTAATATACCCTGAACTTGAGGTAAATGATTAGGTCGCACATCCTTTAATTATTATAACTTTTCTAGTTTTAAACTGCAACACAATACACTTGTTTGGGTCTAATTCATCATTTTATCTTAACTTTGGGTTTCAATCATAATGCTAGTAACTTATAGGGGTCCATTTCGTAAATCCAATCAATTCTGGAATAAATCTGCAATTTAGTAAGTTTTTGGGATGTTTCTGTCATTTCATCAAACATTAAGGGTTATAAAGCATATTTTAAAAAGTTAAGGTGTCAGTCTGTAAAAACCAGCAACTCTAGGGTTAATATAAGCAAATTCTAGGATGTGTTATGTAATTTTAACAAGTTTTAGGATTCAATTGTCATTATCCAAAGTTGAGGGGTCTAAATGCATACTTCATAAAATCAGGGGTGAGTGGTGCAAAATCCATAGCTGTTAGGGTCAAAACTCAATTTTCATAAAGTTAAGGGGTAACCTGTAAATTAACAAAAGTAAGGGACTAAACATTAATTTCAGCAAAATCTAGGGTTTACATATAAGTCCCTGTATTAAATCAAATTCAGAAAATAACCCCCACCCAAACCCTAACACTAGCCGCGGCCACAACCTCCCCCGCACATCGCCGACAACACCCACACCACACCCAAACACACACACACACACCCGACACACACATAGCCCCCGACACCACTGCTCACAACAGTGCCCAAACACACACACATAGCAGCATACACCCGACGCGGCGGTCCACAGTGCCGGCCACGCACACACCCTTCCTAGCGCTACCACTCACGACGGGGCTTCCACACGCACACACAAATATATATATATATACGCATATAAATACATACACACATGCATATATACATACTCACGCTGCAGCTTACTGTGGCGGCTCACAGCCCAACACCGGGGGGGGGAGAGAGAGGGGGGGAAGACTGCCCTTTTTTCACGGTCGTACGAAAAAGAGGTGGTGGCGGTTTCAAATTCCGAGACCGGATCCATAACTGGCTCGACAAGCTCTATACATTAAATGAAAAACTTTTCAAAAAAAGGTGACGGTAGTGGAAGCGGTGACATGGCAGTGGTGGTGGTGTTTTGGAAGAGAAAGGTGGGGAAGATGGGAGAGGAGAGAGAGAAAATGTCTTCTCCAAATGTTTATCTAATTTCTTCTCTTTCTTTCCAAATGAAGGACATCCACAAAACATTAGATTAGGTGAGGTTTCAATTTCTTGGCTAACTTGAAGGAATGAGTTGGCATGCTTGAGGGTCATCAAAATATTAGTCTCTCTTCGGCTTAAAAATATATACATATATGCTTATAATCATATCATGATTCACTTATATATTATTTAAGTTAAATTAATAAGTTACATAATAATTAAAATAAATAAATAAATAATCTAGCAAGGTTTATAAATTTTTAGGGTGTTACATCCTTCTCTACTAAAAAAATTTCATCCTCAAAATTTAGAAACGTACCGAAACTTTATAAATTGGAATATTTTGCTAAAAAGTCTTCTTTTCCTATCCAAGTCGCTTCTTTGACACCGTGATAACTTTACTGAACTTTTACTATAGCCACTTCTCCATTTATGCATGTCATCCTTGCACAGAGACCATGCTAATCTTCTCTATATCGTTTCAATTTTATCGGATGTCCCCCCCTTTTTTTTATCCAAAATAACTACAAGAGCTTTTTCATATGATAAGTCTTTCTTAAACCTGATATGTTTTTGATTGATATCATGACTCGAGTTGGGAACGTACTTCCTTAACATAGACATATTAAAGACATTATGTATGTCGACGTAGTTCGACGTTAAAGCTAACTTATACGCCACTTCTCTGACTCGTTCCAGAATTTCAAACGTTTCAATATACCTTGGCTTTAACTTACCTCTTTTCCCAAAACGATAAACTTTCTTAGTAGGCGATACTTTCAAAAAGACCTCGGCTCCTACTTCGAAAATGAAATTCTCTGCGTCTTTTATCCATATAAAACCTTTGCCAATCTTGAGCTGTCTTGATTTTCTCTCGAACCTTTTTTATTACTTTCACTGTTTGTTCTACCAATTTAATTCCCAAAACTCTTTAATGATGGTTCGACCATGAGTTGTTGAGAATTTTCCCAGCATCCTACCTTGGATCGGAGCTTAAATTAGTGTGAGATACGGCTCTATCAGGTTTGAATCCGTGAGCGCAAAGCTACATAAGTATAAGATATTAAAGTTGTGTCTTATGACCACTGGATATCCTTTTTGTGTAGCGGTAAGCTCTTGATGGTCCCAATACTTGGTATTAGAGCAGGTCACGAGTTCGAATCCAATTGGGAGCACTTTGCAGTAAGAGGTGTCAAGGCCTTGAAACTAAGGATGCTAACTCATAAAGGATGGCGTGGAGGCGTGATGATGCTGAGTTATGGTGGTGGTGCTGGAGATGTCGGGTTGCAGTAGCTGAGTTCAAGGTTACTAGAGTCAAGAGGCGACAGGTGTTGGGGGGGATTGTTGGGAATTTTCCCAGCATTCTGTCTTGGATCGGAGCTTAAATTAGTGCATCGAGAGGGGGGGATTGTTGGAAATTTTGGAATTAAAGGGATTGTTCAAGGTTACTGGAGTGAAGAGGCTGACAGGTGTTGGGGGGAATTGTTGGGAAAATTCTCACCAAGTCATGATGATGACGTGAGATATCGGGTTTCAGTAGTTGAGTTCAAGGTTACTGGAGTGAAGAGGCTGGCAGGTGTCAGGGGGGATTATTGAGAATTTTCTCAGCATCCTGTCTTGGGTTGGAGCTTAAATTGGTACCTCGGGAATTTTCCCAACATTATGTCTTGGGTCAGAGCTTAAATTGGTTCCTAGGGGGATAGTTGGGAAGTTTGGAACTAAGGATGCTAACTCACATAGAATGGCATGGAGGCGTGACGACGTCGAGTCATGGTGGTGGCGCGAGATGTTGGGTTGTAGTAGTTGAATTCAAGGTTATTGAAGGTCGAAGCTTAAATTGGTGTCTCGAGGGGGGGTTGTTGGGAATTTTGGAACTCAAGGGAGGGTCGGAGCATAAATTGGTGTCTCGGGGAGAATTGTTGGGAATTTTAGAACTAAGGATGCTAACACACAGAGGATGGCGCGGAGGCGTGACGACGCCGAGTCATGGTGGTGGCACGAGATGTTGGGTTGCAGTAGCTGAGTTCAAGGTTACTGGATTGAAGAGGCTGGTAGGTGCCGGGGGGATTGTTGAGAATTTTTCCAACATCCTGTCTTAGGTCGGAGCTTAAATTGGTGCCTCGGGGGGGAGGGAGGGAGATTGTTGGGAATTTTCCCAACATCCTGCTTTGGGTCAGAGTTTAAATTGATACGAGGCATGACTCTGCTAGGTTCGAATCCGTAAGCGCAAAGCTATATAAGTATAAGACATTAAAGTTGCGCATAGAGCCCACTAGATATCTTTTTGGTATAGCGGTAAAGCGCTTGATGGTCCCAACATGAGTTATGCTATGTCGAGTTATGGTTTGAATCTTAATACTCGTATTATTCCAGTATTGCGGGGAAAACTTCAAATTGGAGCATGGGTCAAGAAGAAGGTTTAAGGAATGAGAGAACTTAGAGTGAAAATTTTTGATAAAGGAGATTAAGGATATCGTATTTTCGAATTGATTTAATTTTAGAACATTTGTAATCATCGATTTTTCTTCAAGATCATCTCTCGTGGTTATTCAATCGTAAGACCAAAACATGTTATTATCAGGAATATAAAACTAGAGAATCTATCATAAAATTTTCAGCGTTGTTCTATTTTTGAAGTTCAAAGCATGTGAAGTCCATTATTAGCATCTATATTATTCTAGCTATGGTCACATTTTATGAAAGCTATATTTTGCATTAAAGTTTATATATGATAATGAAAACATTCCACTCAACAAATAACAGGATTCTATAAGTCACATATATTCCTCAATAAATTTCTTTGTTATCGTTTGTCATCATATTATTATCTCGCAATGTGAGATAACATATAATTAAATTGCACAAATCAAACATGAAATCAAACATAAAACATAACACAAAATAACCACACATGGTCTACATAGACATTAGATATTAGTCGCGGTTTTACGTATTACGCCCGTGTACCAGTGGAAACACACCCACTGGCTCATCCCATCATAGATAAGGGCTCATGGTAGTCTCAACCCCATATAACCCAACGACTTGGCAAAACATACACACTAGTTCACCTGACACTTATGGCATGATTGGTATGCATGGATAGAGTAGGAATGGAATGATTATTTCCAAATCCATTCCAAATTCTATGATTGGTATATTTTAGGAATGAGAATACTAATTCCCTTGGGAATGACTATTCCCAAAAATACATGAATGGTCATTCCATTCATCCCCTAGTATTATATATTTCCATTCTTCTAGGAATCAATTATATACTTATTTTAGGTAATTATCCCTACTTATTTTTTATTATGACAACATTGTCCTACAACAATCCAAATTTATTATAAACCTACAATCGTGTTTTCCCAAAAATTAGAATATGTGAAATTCATTCTTACGTATTCAAGTATTCTCACAGGTATGTTTATTCTACTTCTCACGAATAAATTTTTCCATGAAGATTGTTTGTATAAATTTTCAGAAGCAAATAATTTTTTTTTTATGTTTGAATGTGTTTACCCATTTATGATGTATATGTGCAGTAATTTTTATTATTCTTGTTGTTGGAGAATTTTTTTTTTAATTCTTTTGATTATTGTCGTAATTTGTTGTTAGAAAAATTTACACCGTCTTATAATAAAAAATTAATACAAACTGAACCAACTTTAAAGTAATCTATATGTATATATATAAGTATATGATTGTTTAATGCATAGGGTTCTATAAAAATTAGAATAAACTTAGTAAAAATTAGATGATGAAGTAATCAGCGTCTACAAATATTGTCCAGAACATGATGTAATGCACTATCACCGTGCTGATGAAGGCAACAATTTGATAAAGAAGTTGATCGATCTATTTAATTAATTAATTTATTTCTTATATTAGATTTTTTTCTCATTTTGAAGTAATATTTTACTTATGCTTATATATATATTATCTTTAGATGGTCAGTAATTAGATGATATCCTTAATTTTTGTAAAAAAGTATTTTTGTTTAATTTACATGTTTGTAAGTTGGTTTATCTTACTCTATTATTAAAATTGCAGTTATGGCAAGATTGAGTTTGACGAGGAGAAAGAATAATACTGCAATGATATCACTTTGGTTGAATCTAACGCAACTAGTGAACTTGTTTTGGATTATTAGTATTAGATATTTTGAATATCGTATTTTAGAAAAGATCTTGCAGTTAACATGTTTAATACTTGGAGATCACAAAGAAATACCAGATGATTTTGTACTAGAAGACTAAAATTCATTAATGTACTATCGTTTTTAATGTTTTGAACTATTTGTTTAATGTTGTTTAATAATAAGTGTGATATATTTTTGTTTGAAATATATTTTATTAGCATTTTTTATATGTGGTGTATCTTTTCTAACATTTATTTTTTGTGTGGTGTTGATGAGTTTACATTATTTTTTGATTATACTCATGTTGGATGTGGTTACAATTTTTTTTCTCATTTATATTTTATAAGGAATGAATTCACAATCTCAAGATACAAGAGGTCGTGGTAAGAACAAAAGAAAATGGAAGTATGATGAAGATGCCAAGCTTATTGAGGCACTTCTTGATATGGTTAATCTTGGAGCATATAAAGCTGAAAATGGGTTCAAACCTGGTTATCTTAACTATGTCGAGGAGAAGTTGCTAGTTTCTTTGCCTAACTCAGGTTTGAAGGCAAGACCACATATTGAATCAAGAATTAAGACATTAAAGAAAGATTTTCATATTGTTTATGACATGTTGAATGGTCCTAATACAAGTGGTTTTGGAATGGATCCGATTAAAAAATGTATCACAGCAGAAAAGACCGTGTGGGACTCATATCTTGAGGTACATATATTTAGATAATAATATTTGGTTAATAATGTTAAAATATCATTTTTATTATGTTTATGTTCTTTTACAGAGTCCCCCATCTCATTCAACATGGCGAAACAGAACTTTCCCTTTTTATGATGACTTGATTATTATTTTCGGAAAAGATAGGGCAATAGGAGCCAATGCTGAAAGTCCCGCTGATATGATGGAAGAAATACAAAGAGAAAATACCAACAACGATGAGAATAATAATAATGAGGCCACCATGGAAAATGATACTGAAGATTTCGATGTTTCATTATCCCCTTTACAATCTCCAAGAAATGAGGGAGTTCATAGACAGAAGAAGAGAAGGAGAAGTTTAAACTCTGACAATTCGACTATGATTATGGATATCAAAGAAGCTGCTTCAATTATTGGAAGTGAAATTGCTAAAGCTAGTCAAGTTTTTAGTAAAGCAATTGGAGTTGATGCTGAAATTTCAGAAAAGAGACAGAAAATTGATTCGGAGATAAGAAAGATTTCCAATCTTACTACTGGAGAAGTTATCAAAGTTGTGTGTCATATAGCAAGCCATCATGAGTTGATTGATGTCTTCTTTAGCATGACTGAATTGGGTAGAGAGGAGTTGGTTAGAGCTATTCTAAATGGTGATGTTTGACAACATATGTTGGCTATATTGATTTTTTATTAAACAATTTTAGTTGTTATTAGTTATTTATTAAGTCAACTTTGCTGCAAATGATATTATGCAAAGGTTCAAGTGCATCGTATAAATGATGGAATTCTTTTTGACATATTAATTAATTTTATATCATAGTTTGTCTCTTATAACATAATTTCTTTAATGTGCTTTTTAATATTTTGTTTACCTAAAGAAAAAAATAAAATATTATATTATATCTTGAAAATTAGATTAAAGAATAATTTTATTAAAATTAAAACAAACTATGTCGTACAATATCCCACAATGTGATGGTTAAATTTTGATTTCACAATAATATAAAATAAAAGTGTAGAAAATAAAATTTGCAACTTAATTGTATAAAATAAAATAAAATTTTGATTTAACTGTAAGGACATTCTGGTCATTTAAGAATAATTCAAATATATACCCTCTTTTATCTTAATATACCAATCATGAGAATGGTATCAATTAAGGAATGACTATTACATTCCTTGTCAATACCAATCATATGAATTATTATTCTTATACTATTCCATTCACATTTTCATTCCATTCCTTAATTCATTCCATTCATCTTCAATTTCATTCATCCATACCAATCATGCCATTAGTGGCTAGTGATAGCATTCACCGATATAACAAATCTCACAGATAGTATAGCTTAATATAACATAACCCACCATATAACACTGCACCAACTCATGTCATGACCACTTACACGTACGAGCTCATGCTGCTGCAGTCAGCGGCTCAGTGACAACGTCCAACAAGTAGTGTGTTGATAACAGTGATATCACACAGCAACAAGATCATAAACTATTAAAGTGATTTAATGAGAAAATAATCATAAACATAATTTATAGCCAATAAGCTCATACTTGTGTAAAAATGTGATTACAAATTAACACAATCTCGCAGCCATAAATGACATAAAAATTCTATAAAGTCACATAAACATCATTGTAGTGTAACATCGAAAATTTTATAAATTTATAAGAATTTCACTTCCACATAAATTTAGGGTTATAAAATAATTAAACATCATTACATAGCATATCTTAGGAAAGGCGGAGCAGTAGGTTATAAGTGGATGCCAGTAGCTAATAAAATATTTCTTTTTCAACAAAAATTATACTTTTATTTCTCATTGAATTCACATAGGGACAAGAGACTTTTAGAAAACAAAAATATTTTAGCAAGTTTACAGAATCATAGACCCGCTCTAATACCACCGACAACGCCCCGATTCTTTTGAAGATAAACTTTGATTAAGGCGTTTACTTACATATAAAATTCACTATTTTAAAAATAATAAAAATAAATAAAATCAAGAATAATTGTAAAATATACGTTTCTTAAATTCATGATTTTAAAACATTTTGAATAAAATATTCTGCAAGATTATCGACTACCAGCATCTACCAGACTACCAGCATCTACCGTTCGCGAACCACGTCCTAAACTCTTTAAATTGAAAATAATTTTAACATAAAAGAGGTGAGTGTGCGAAACACTCAGTAGAGTCAATTTGTATTAAGGGAGTAAAACCATAAACATTTATAAATCAGGTGAGATAAATCTCAATAAACAGAAATTATATATGATAATATGATTTTTTACAACTATTTTCCATACATCCCCTTTTGGGATCACCTATTTCATTTCTAACGCTTCATACCCATCTAGTTCATTTCTAATATATTTAGTGCACACAACACCTCGAGTTATATCCCGATATTAATTTTGTGCACACAAAACTATATAATTTCATGTATAAAACACCAAATATAAAAAATACCATATAATTCCGTGTACAAAATACCATATAATCACATGTTGACACGAGGTTTATACCAGTACATACCACACCTTTTCACTTGTTGGGTTTTAGCCCACAATAATTTATGACACGAAGGAAAAAGAACTCATTTTACACTCCACGGTTCATTTATTTACGATCTCATATTTCATATCATAAATACACATATTGCATTTTTTCACTTGTTTTTGGGTTTTAGCCCACAATAATTTATGACACGAAACAACCCCCCCCCCCCCCCCCCCAACCCAAATAAAAGGGAAAACTATAAAAAGACAAACTGCAGGGGAAGAAAACATGAGTAAAATGAGTAAACAAAACATGAAATGGACACAAATTCGTTTTATATGATTTTCTGGTCAAGGTTGTATATTAAACAAATAGTTTGAAAGCACAACAGCTTGTTAAGGCTCAAACTAAAACTTGTAAATTAAGTGGCCCAAAAATTATTCGAAATTAATGCATTACGGGCTGGGCTAAAATCGGGAGGCTATTTTGGGCCTTTGGAAGCCCATTAGATTATCCCAGGACTTCACCAGAGAGTGAAGAAAATACAGGGTCTGTGAAGGAAGATGATGACGTTGATGAAAATCCAGAACGATGAAGCTTCTCTTAGTCCTTGTTGAATGCTTCCTGCCCCTTCTCTCGTTTCATCTGATACTCCTTTGGCCTCCTCAAGCTCTCTTACATATACTAACAGCACTTTAAATCGACGGCTCCTTGAATAAGTACTGTATAACCCCTTGCATTCACATCAGCAAGACCAAGCCTAAGCACCTCGCTCACTATCTTGGGATCACAATAAGCAAAGCCAATAGTCATATGTAGATATAATATGAAAAAATACAACAAATGCTCTTATTTGAATAACTAGATGTGATTCTTGCTAATCTGTACAAATTTGACAACATTAGTTATGTGCATTATAACGTGGGAGACACATTTTTATTTTATTTTGATTGTTGTCTGCTAAGGGAATTTTATCATGTTGCATCAAATTGAGTATATTCAATGTAGTGTATAACAACCACTTTAAGACACACTATCATTTATTTTATAAATTAATTACTCATAGATGGTAGACGTGTTATTCAAAATTTGATGAAATATTAAACAAAAATTACATTATTACATGAATATAACATCAATACATTATTAAATTTCAACAACGGCATCAAATTGCCAAGTCAGGACAACAAAGACACAGATGAATTACTAAAGAGATATTCTTTTTATTACAGATATTACAACCAAGTTAATACATATTATAATATCATTACATTAATAAATTTCAGCAATCGCATCAAATTGCGTTTATTTAATCTTACCTCATTATAACGACACTTTTATTGTGAAATTATAGTACTACAATTATATATTCATTTCAGATCATCTATTTCATAATACATTTCTCACTTATGTACTATTTTTAATGTGATACATCGACGAAATATGAAATAACATCACATATGATCTGATATGAGAGGTGTTATGGTATAGGATCAATGAAAATTTGGTTGATGAAACTTTGCATCTCAGGACCTACATGTGTATACCAGTCCCCCTTGCTGTAAATAACCTCAATTACTCGGGCAAAATTGAGAATACGATTAAGTATAGGGACTGGAATTTTAGTTGGGCTGAGAAAGGCCTCGTTTATGTATTTCCATGCATCCTCTATTTGGTTTTTGAATACAGAAATTGTCTCTTCTTTTGATACTTTGTGTTCGTCCATGTAGCATTCAATGGATGAAGGTACATGCTCTCTTTCACTCTCAAACTGCGCAAAAATATAATTATGTGTTTATGCATTATTAAGATCAAATCGCTACAAGAAAATGTTAAAAATAACTTGTCATGTTTTTTTTTTTTTTTTTTTTTTTTGCATTTCTTAATATGAGTATATAATTAAAGAATATTTTTGAAAAAATTACCTCATATCCCACAATATCATCAGTTAACCTGCAAATAATTAAGGCAGCTCGAACAATATGAGGTTTAGAAAGCACCCAATCGAAGTGTTGTTTCTTGACAAAATCTGGCATTCCAAGAAATGATATAATTATCAGAGATGCGTAGGCAGAACTTGAGGTTGCAACTTGCATGTACTCTTCCATTTTGGGTTTGTACTTTTCTTCCCTCCAATTTTTGGCCTCATAAAAGTAATCTCTAGCCATCACTTTCATCTGCATGCTCACATAATTAATTCGTATTTAAAAAATATAAGAAAAGAATACAATTCGTGTTCACCTTGCATCAATTTTGATTATTAATTATTGTGTGTTATTGACAATATAACATCCAAGATCAACGATTACAATATCGAGTTGTAAAATTCATGTTGAATAGTAATTTTATGACCATGTTCTTTAAAAAAAAAAAAAAGGTATTTAATGGTAGTGTACATACTGCTTCTATTCCATAGTTGATCCGATAAGATGTTCCTTGTCTGATCATTTCCTCCTTAACTTCTTCGAAGATTTCCATAAGGGCTTTGTAAATTATCTGCATATAGTCTGGTAGTTGATCTAAACATGAAATATCCCACCTGCAATAACCCATGTTTGCATTGAAATTTAATCTACAAAATTCATGACATATATATATATATATATATGTAAGTAATGATTTTTTTTTTTTTTTGCACTATGTACTAGTTTTATGAGTTTATGTCATAATTCGATAATTTTTGTCCAATATTAATTATCAACATGAACACTCTGAATTAAGGGTTTTTGTTATATAGCATAAAAATCATATTTCGGACTAAAATAGAAAAACAAAATCGTTGTAGAAACTCATGAAGTTAATGAAATACAAAATAGATGTAGCAAGAGCTATAAGATCGAAACAATAAAAAATATTTGATTATGTGACTTGGTACCTTTCAATTGCATCTGTGAAAAGTTGTAGCTCTTGAAGAATACCATATGCATCATAAGTATCATCAAAAATTGATGCCATACACTGGAGTTTGGTTAAAAACTTCCTAGCAACACCATATTTTGGTTCAAAATAAACTCCGACTACCCAAAAGTATGTCTCCACCAATCTATCTCTTGCATATGGTAGCTTTGTTGTAACTTCTAAACCTTTCCACCATCTGCTCATTTTTAGATATTTTTACACAGTTAAACTATAAATTCATTGTAATTCAATATTTATTTATTTATTTTAAAACCGTCATTTACCTATAAAGTTCACTCAACTCCCTTTTGTGCATAAATTGTAATAGGTTAAAATCCAACTTAGCAAGTTTGAGCAAGATCGGACGATGAGAAGCACATTGCTCGTAAATGGATATGTAATGCCTCGCTTCAACTCGTGGTAGTCCTCTCCGATTAGAGTATCCATACAACGCGTTATTAACTTGTTGCGTGACATGATCATCATGACTTAAACTTGGCAAAATGGATTGTAGGTAATTTCTAGTGAAATCATAGGCATGATCCAGTATATCTTCTCCTTGGATTCTCAGATGTGTGGCTTCGAAAAATTCCAGCATTCCTGCAACATCCTCGGTTTTGAAAACACCCTTTTCGTCCTTGAACTTGTCGAAGATTTCTACATAGGAAATAATTAATTAATTAAGCTGTTAGAAAGGAGCATCATATAATGTTTATTTATGAGAATGAATCGACTAGGACTTACTACAAGAAATTTTATGTCCATGTTGTCTTAGAAGTCGAAAACCAAGAGCAACAGTGCACAGATCGTGGTTATTTTTGCAATAATTGTCCAACTTTTGAGACAAATTTAGCAAAGTTTGATCGATCTCTTGTTCAAAATGATATTCTATGCCTAGTCGTTGTATTGTATCGACTAGTTTTAGTTGTCGCGTGTAGTCATCTGACGTGTCGTGGAGCTCTCTTTTCACTTCCTCTTTTAGCTCCTCGACAAGTTGTTTTTTATGAACCTTGATAATCCACGAAAAATACAATTATATTACATTACATTAATGTCATTGGTGATATCATCTTTTACACACGTCGTGTAGTGGTTATTTTGGAACACCATATAAAACACCAATGTAAAATAGAGAATCATGTTTCCAAAACTTCCGATTATGATTCTCTTACAAAATAAAATTAATTTATTACCTCGTCCCGTGATTCTGGGATGTAGGGAAGGAAACGATCCCCCCATACATTTGGATGATAATTTGCAAGAGGACGAGAAGATATGCCACCTCCAATTGTTTTGTATTGCGACTCCATCATATGGCCTTGGATTTTTCAATAATGGTTGCGATTTAATTCTCAGATAATCTGCTGCTATAAATAGAAATCTCTTTACTGATTTTAGAGAAAATACATTGTCAATCTTAATGATAATTAATTGCTAGTAATGATATAAGTGTTCTATATCTATTGTTTTTTTCTAGTGAAATCATTATCAACCAACTACCAAACACGCTACAGCCTACAAGTATGATTTTTTTCTCTTATTTTTTCGTGTCTAATTTATGTACCATTATTATAATGACAAGAATTTTTTTTTTGAATAAATGATTTTATTTACACTCCATGTTAAATGTTTTTTACTTTCACATTTATTTTATCTCGTATATCATGTTACAAATCTTTAATATATACTAAAAAATAATCACTAAATGACAGTCACTCTCTCATTGATTTGATTTCCCACCAAACCACAATCAATTTATAATTAAGTTTATTTTATATCATTAAAGCTAAATTAAATAAATTACTAACTAGTAGATTATTGTTTTTTAATCAATATATAATCGATATTAACTTACTTTCTCAATGTTGAATTAGAAAAAGAAATACTATTTATTAATTTATTCATTAATATTGTTTTCATTATTACATATAAAGGATAAAATACAAATATTTTTGAAACAAATCAAATCAGAGAAGATCAAATTTTAAGTGCACTAAAGATTTCATACAGTAAAATTTTATGTATTAAAGATTGATGAAAACAAAAATTCATACATATCATGAAAAAGAAAATTGAGTATATAAATCGATAATGCAAATACTTTTTTAGGCCATGTGATTATGACAATATTTTTTTAAGAAAAATTAACCCTAGTTAATTCAAGAAACAAATTTGTTGTTTGCTAATATTAATATGTAAAATAAAATACTAATAAAAAATGATGTAAAAACATCCTTTTTAATTACAATAAAATACTAATACGTTAATACATGGATCGATTTTAATTTAAAATTAAATATAACATAAAGTTAAAACATATAATGTACGAAAATGTTAAAAAAAATCTTTCTTAAAATGTATTACAACTTTCGCTAAAAAAGATCATAAAATCTTTAATGAAATGTTAAAATATTATTCGCTAAAAAAAATTTGATTACCATATTCTCCTAATTATTATATTTCTTACTCAAAATGTAATATAATTTTTATTAATTTATTAAAAATATATATTTTGATAACCACATGTTTCACACGAGGTTTATACTAGTACAGTACATACCACACTTTTTCACTTGTTGGGTGCCCACAATAATTTATGACATGAAGGAAAAAGAATATTGATTAGAGAACTCATTTTACACTCCACGGTTCATTTATTTATGATCTCATATTTCATATCATAAATACACATATTGTATTTTTTCACTTGTTTTTGGGTTTTAGCCCACAATAATTTATGACAAGAAACAACCCCCCCCCCCCCCCAACCCAACCAAATAAAGGGAAAACTATAAAAAGACAAAAAACAAATTCCAGGGGGTGAAAACATGAGTAAAATGAGTAAACAAAACACGAAATGGACACAAATTCGTTTTATATGATTTTCTGGTCAAAACATATTGTTTCAAGGTTATGTAACTGTTTGAAAGCACAATAGCTTGTTAAGGCTCAAACTTAAACTTGTAAATTAAGTGGCCCAAAAATTGTTTGAAATTAATGCATCATGGGCTGGGCTAAAAAAGGGAGGCCATTTTGGGCCTTTAGAAGCCCATAAGATTATCCCAGGACTTCTCTCCAGGTTCTTAAGATTATATTTGGACCGACACTGGCCCATCTGGACGTGGTAAATACTGACGATTGAAATATAACTTTCATAGGCTCAAACTTAGAGATGTAAGTAAAGATATCTTAGAAATACAACTTACATCCAAAAAAACTTACAAAGAGGACTAGATAATACAGTAGTAATCTTGAGAGGATTACCAGAGAGTGAAGAAAATATCCCTTTCCAGTGTATCAAACTTTGTATGTTACACGATCTTTGAACGAAGATGATGACGTTGATGAAAATCCAGAACGATGAAGCTTCGCTTTGTCCTTGTTGAATGCTCTATGAACCTCGTCTTTGAGTTCCATAAAACGTTTTCGCTTCATTCTCTGCTCTTCTGGGGTGCCTGTCTCTAGGTAGAACGCATCCGGTAAGTCATCCTCCATAAACTTATCCAACACTTGCGAGCAATGAGGGAAATACCGGCGCCCCAACTCAACTGTGAACAAGTTCATCAACCGACATTAACAAGAAAATTAGATCATCTTTCAGTTCACCACTCAATTCAATCATAACATATTGTAAGTTGGTGTCTTGAAATTTGATTTGATAGGTTAGAAGCCAACAAAAGAAAAGCTATTACCTGTTCTAGAGAGGGTCTCGATTTTTGAAATAAGCTTTTTTTTCTGAGAATTTGGAGTCTCATTCAAATCCACCTCCATCAAGTTCCCACTTGAGCCTCTTGAAGACAAAAGACCAGCAAGGTCAGATGTTGTTTCAGCATGTGCAATTTCCATAGCTAGTTTAGCTTCAGTAGGGAAAAACATTCGAGCACATGTCACTGTTAAGACATGAAGTTCAAACATGGTTAATAATAGAAGAAGACAATGATATGATGGAACAGAAACAGACAAGTTAGCTACCTCTGTCTTCTAGGTATAGCAATTTCATATGTAGATCATCAGCCATTGCATGAGACGAGACCAACGAATCCCCTGCAATAGGATTCCTCCGCATTTCTCTCTCCAATACATCAATGCATATCCGGTCTTTGTTTGCTTCCTGCCCATTCTCTCGTTTCATCTGATAGTCCTTTGGCCTCGTCAATCTCTTACATATACTAACAGCACTTTGTCCCTCAAATGTTGGTTCCGACGCACAAGCTCCCTTGGTTAAAAGCGACACCAAAATCGACGGCTCCTTGCGCCTCGCGGCAACATGAAGTACTGTATAACCCCTTGCATTTCGTAGGTTGACATCAGCAAGACCAAGACTAAGCACCTCGGTCACTATCTTGGGATCACAATAAGCAACGGCATAGTGGATAGCAAATGCATCGTCTAAGGTTATGTCAGACTCAGTCAGGAGAAGTCTGACGAGTTCAACATCATCCGAGTCTAAGGCTTTATGTATTCTATTAACTCGTTTCTCGTGCAAAGGATCCGTGGGGGTCACTTGGTTTTCTTGTTCCGCCTGAAAATTAACACGGAGCAATCGGATATTCTCTGCAACTTTAGATGGGAGAGTTTTCTCTATAAAGATGGTCTCGAGGTCTGATCGAACCACTCTGTGGGCACACTGGGTGAGAAGCTGAGTTAATTGACAATGAAAGGCGACTGTAAGAATGGGGATCACATCTTCCACAATAGCCTTTCCAACCAAATTAAGAAGCCGCCTCTGCAGTTCAAGATTGAACATAACAGAAAACATTATCAACTATAAAAATATCAAATAGTATATATGAAACTTTACCCCAAAATGCTTAATGTATGTATAACAGTTCCATTTTCGGTGAAGAAATAGACTAAAAGGCAATTCTGTGTTTACAATAGATTGATGGCCTACTCAATACGCAGAGTACCAATTGGTTACACTTGCCAATCTAGAACTAGAAGATAAAATATCAATACATGATTCTCAATGCAGAAAAAACAGAATCCAAATCAATCAATCTAGATGCAAACATCTAACAAGTGATCAAACAATTAGCAGCCATGTTTACCTGAAAAAGGGACACAAGCTCTGCAACCTGAAAAATGGCTGATGCATACATCAATTCAACAGCAAAGTCGATAGCAGGTCTACACGCATCATGGGAGCACGCGTTATCAACACATGTCGAAACCTCAGGTGGAGATCGCCTAAGCTTTCCCGTGTACATATAGTTCAAGAAGATGAGAAACGCCTCGTGTCCAATATTGCCATAGGGCAACAAGTTTGTCATGTAATACTTGGGCTTTCCTTCCTTCCCAACAAAACCTTCATCTTTTCTGAAAAGATCATCGAAAAACTTACTCCTAGCAGCTAAAATGCACCGGTGTATGCCTACACTACTTTCTTCTACCACAATTTCCGCATCACTGAAATCACTACCTGTCTCAGATAACAGCTGCCCCAAATTACAACTCAACTTGCTCAAACTGATGATTTCAAGACTCAACCCTGGCTCGGGTGGCTTGGGCCCACCCGAAGCGTATAGCTTATTGCTCGTTGATCCGTTCGACAAATGAGATGGTGAGGTGAAACTGATGGATGATGATGGTTCAGCAGAATTTTCCATTACAAAATTTGGTGACTATGTATTATTATTTTAAACTAAAACTAAATTTGGGATTCATTACATCCTCATCACATACCCTACACCAGCAAGGATATGACAGCACCATTGAATTCCTTCCTCTATTCCATAAACGAAACAGATTGAGCATAATCATGTAAACAAACAAGCAACACACAGCCCAAAAAGCTTTCCCAAAATGCCAGAATCGTATAATATGCTTCCCTTCTTCAAATTCAGACTAAAATGTCAATATAAAACGCTAATTCTATTCTCTCTTCCGTTGATTTCATGCCTATCGACGTAATAATCTCAAGTGCCTGGAAATTACAAATTTTCAGGAAAAAAAAAATCAGAACAGAAATCACATATCCGAACAAGAAATTGACAGTCAAAAAAGGGGAAGGCAAAATCCAGAAAAAAAGATAAATAAAAAAATCGAGCATCCATCTCCATCAAGAAGAAATCTTACCAAGTGAAGAAGGCATGGAGAATGTGCAATCAGAGAGGAAGAAGCAGATCGAAAGAGAAGCCATTGAAAAGGAAAAGAGGCTTAGAATTGAAGAAAAACATTTAGTCATAAGGTGGTCCCACCACGGTCTAAGGAAGTTTCGTGATGAGAATCAAAGAAAATGTGGAACTAGACTATAATTCCTACAGTGATTTTAATTATAGTGTAATAAGTTACCTGCCTATTTTAATTATATGATTATTAATACTAAATTAAAGTCGTTTTTAAATATTAAATATAATATTTGCAAAAATGTCATCAAATATTTTTTTTCACATGATTGCTCTTCGTTGAAATGATTCGACCCGCATTAAATCCGGGTTTTCGGGTTATTGTGTGTGGGGACTGGGATGGGGAGTGGTTGCGTATTTGTGAGTTGTCGTGCAGCTTCTGTTATTTTTGTTTTTTTCTTTAATTTTTAACTTTGGGTTTGATGGGATTTGATTAAGTAGGTGTTACGTGTAAGTGTGTTCGTTGGCAGATGACGACATTGATGATGTCATTTTTCCAAGGTCGGCTGCCGCTCGCTCACGCCCTATATGACGTCACCCTCCTGTCATTATCCTACACAGCCTTTTTTACGTAAGGCTTTTTTTTTCTATTTATTCTTGGAGGAATCTTTTTAAGTAAATTAGTTGTTTTTTCTATATATATTTATGTGTGCCGTTCTTGTATTAAGATATTCGCATTCATTTTAGCTTTTGTATTTTGGGAGATTCTTTAAATAGATTTTTAAGTTAGGACATAATACCAGCAATAAATAAAGAGAAAATTGTTTATTTCGAAACAAGAGAGAGGATTTATTTACACATCTATTTTTGTACCAATATAATATTGTTATTTAGTTATATATACACTTAATTGTGTGTATTTATATTTTTTTCAGAATATGTGAAACATATGAAAATTGTACATTTCATTTGATTTTGCACCTAATAGTA
Source organism: Scutellaria barbata (assembly GCA_028654395.1). NCBI lineage: Eukaryota > Viridiplantae > Streptophyta > Magnoliopsida > Lamiales > Lamiaceae > Scutellaria > Scutellaria barbata. Next base: position 18,027,264 of record CM053648.1, read on the forward strand.
ATAGTCCAGTTGATAGAATATTCAAAATATTAAATATATTTTTCTACATAATAGAAGATTTAAGTATATTCTTGTAATCTCATTTAATTGTCCATTTTTAGAGAAAAAAAAATTATCATGAAATAAGAAACATAATAAACACAACTTGCCCCTGCAATATCCATTTCTGTATGCTCATTTCTATATTATCTCCTAACCATGGTGATTCTTTCTATCTCTTCTCTCCTTTAATTTTATTGTTGAAACTTTCCCAGTTATTCTGAATTTTCAAATTTTTACCTTTCTCTCCCAAAAATACAAAATTTTAGCCATTGAAAATTCCAAATAAAAGGATTCATATGGGGTCGGGAAAAAAAATTTATTTATTTATTGTTGTCTATACTATATAAACGTACATTCTAATTTAAGAAATTGATTTAGTCCAAACAAAAATATTACTTGTGATTGATATTGTTGAAAAAAAAAATGTAATTGATAAATGCTCAAAATTAGTGGCGTTCTTTATGGATGTATCACAAATGGGACTACAAGAATTCGCAAGCGAAATCAACACGTATGTAAAATGTAATGTAAGTTAGGGCCCATACTTCTCACCTATATTGGGTTCTATCTTAACACTCTATGCCATGGCCCATATGTAGTTTGGGCTTGTAAATGTCTTATGTAAATGTCCAATCCACCAACATCACCAGGCAATAAACAAATCTTCAAAGGACAAACTCAAGATTCTTATAAAATTGTTTCAAAAATCTAATTTTTTTTTCAGATAAGTCAACTCATAAAATAGATATATATATAAAAAAAAATTAAAAGATAAACTTCAAATTGATGAAATTGATGATTGAACTTCTTATGAGTATCAAAGGGAATAGTACAAGCTACAAAAATGGCTAAAGACAAAATCCATTTATCAAAAACCTTTTTGAAGGTAACCTACAAAAAGAATAATCCATGGTTACAAATATTATTAAATTAGATCATGGCACTTAACTAGTTTAGGAAAAATAAAAAGAACTATTTAAGAAAGAAAAAAATGAGAGGAGGAGAGCAAAAGGAATGATGAAAAGAGGGGAAAAAATGTGAGGAGAGAAATAGAGATATATGAATAGTAGGGGCCCACCATTACCTGTTTGTCACTTATTCCTTGCTTTGTGCCATCAATTTGATTCTTTCCATTTAGTCTCTCAAAAAGTTGTTCCTAATTTCTATATTTCTATTTACATTGTAACACATGGTTACTTTAAATATCGATGTATATGTCTAGTCTAAAATTTGACACTCAAAATAATGTAAGAGAATCTTATCAAACTATCAATCAATCTAGTGTGCTGGGTCCTAAAGTTGAAATACTAAAGAAAATCATGTTTTCTTACCTATTTTTTAGATTTTTTAATTTTACATTTTTAATTTAACAATGCATGTGAATCAATAAACATGATACAAGTTAAAATACAATATAAATAGACATCGACATATTACATTAAAATTTTGAATTTTAATTTCACCACAATGAGTGAATAAATGTAGTCGGAATTTTCAACTCTTAAATATGTATTCTATTTTTTTTTTATAATAAATTATTGATAACAATACTAAAGAAATTCAAAAGTCTTCATAGTCAAAACTTTTCAAAATGTAACTTTTTCTCCTTTACTTCAATAATTTTAGTTAATTAAAATAGGTACAAGTCCAAAACTATCAATTTTTATAGTGCAACAAATTTTTCTATCCCATTTTTATGAAAATAATTTTTTATCCATTTTTAAGGTATTTTTACTAAATATATTCTAATACTACCTCTTAACAATATTTAAATTTTAATTAATAAATGAAATTCAAATACACTATTTGAATACAAAATTTAATATTTCAAAATAAATAAAATTCTATAACCCAAAATTTTAAAAGTTGAAAATTTATTTTCCCCCTTCCAACTCTTAATGACGGATGAAGGGTAGAGCTCGAATTTTATTAATGAATCTGAAGTTTTGTGCGGTAATGATCAAATTTGAGATGAGAATGAGATTAGAGAGATGGGAGAAACAACGGTGATTCTTGTTGGAGATGACCAAAGAATAGTAGATGTCAGATTTGCGCTGACAAATTTAGATATTGGAGCGGAGATGGTGGAAGCGCGACGTTGCTCGCACTTGAAGATGAAAGCATCGAGATAAGTTATGAAGGCTAGAGAAGGTGAATGAGAGTTGATTTGCACGATGGTCTGTGTTATCTGAATTTGGAGGTGAGACATTGGACTGTTCGAAGTGAGACATCGGACTGTTCGAAAAGAGAGATAAGAGTTTGGGTTACAATTTTTTATTTTTTATTTTGTGTATAATTACTATCATAATCGTATATATACATGCATGAGTAGGAGAAAATCGTCAAAATTATGTGTCATTTAATATTCTGATATATATACACGATATGTATCTTACTGTACACGATAAATCATGTCTATTTAATATTTTGATATATGTAGACGATATGTATGTTACTGCGTGTACATGATAATGTTATAATGTATACTATATTCCTAACTTTTGTATGAACATCTACTTTTGATATGAGAATATTTTATGGTCAAATGTTTGCCTTTTATATTTATTATATATGTTATTATAATTGTTCAATTAATTTATATTGTAAATAACATGGTGTATGGTGCCACACAGAAGGTCATGTTATCAGTTCCTTGTAGATTATAAATGGTAGCTCACAACCAAAATGATTTTGGACGAATCATCGGAATGGTTGTAGTGTAATTTGGTATTAGTCTATCTTGATTATAAAATTACACTATTACATTTTATATGTATTGAGCAGGACCAATTGAGGTTGTTTGATTTATACTGACTATATAATAAAATAAGACCTTTATTATTATGGATGTGCGTCCTCTTAATCTCTATATAATAACAGACATATATATTCAATTTATGTTTCTTTAATTTGTCAATGAATGAGATTTATTCATTAAATAAAATAAGATCTCTATTATTATGGATGTGCGTCCTATTAATCCCTATATAATAACAGGCATGTATATTCAATTTATGTTTCTTTAATTTGCGAATGTGTGAGATTTATTCATTGAATCAATAAGTTCGGTAAATTGGGATACAATATTATTTATATGGTATGCTGTTGATTATAGAAGGAATCCGTGTTCTAATTATTTAGGATGATAATGTCTCGCTCATAAGGATTATCATGTAAAACCCTGCAGGTGGATTTATTCCGGCATGATAATAAAGTTGAGTGGTACTACTCAAGGAATTAGATATTAATTAAATTGAGTTGTCAGTAACTTATTTAATTAACGGATATTCGATATCTTAAACACGGGAAGATAAACGTAATCATAATAAATAGGAGCTCATATTTAATATGGATTTGGGACGGTAGTTCAATAATAACTCATTAGTGGATCGAGTTATTATTGATAGATTTAAGAAGTGTGTTTGTGTGAACATAGGCCTCATAAACCTATCAAGAGACATAATCCTAATCCTCTTCTAGTCGCTGTTGTTGCTATAAATATGCTTTAAGTCAGCCACTTCTAAACACACAAAAATCTTAAATTTAATTTAGTAGAAGCGGCAAGGAATACAACAGAAGATCGAGAGACCGAGACTTCATCGATTGCTCTATCTACAGTTCTGACCTTAGAACTAATTCGCCTTGATGGAGATCCATCTATGCATAATCATGCAAGAAAGAGAAAACCTTTGATCGTGCAAGAAAGTCCAATTACAAGAGCACGTACTAAGAAGCTTAAAGAGGCCTTGATGATCATTGTTGCTGAAATTAAAGAAAATATACAAGAGAAGTTCAAAGAAGGCCTAATGGTGAATGTTATTAGGTTGGAGATCACTTAATGAGTTGCACTAATGCTAAATTGGGCTTGAAGGCTATAAAACCTCAAACATTGACTACAAGTAAAGCACCCAATTTGATTACAAATGAAACCTCCAATATTGACTACAAGTAAAGCCCCCAATTTTGAACACAAGTGGAGCCTCCAATATTAACTACAAGTAAATCCCCCAATTTTGAACACAAGTGGAGCCTCCAATATTGACAACAAGGGAAGCCCCCAATATTGACTAAGTAAAGGCCCCATTTTTGAATATAAGTGATAGGTATTAGTGTAGGAACTTAAAAGTCATTGTTCTTACTTATAAATAGGACTTATGATCACTTGTAAAAGGGGGGTCAATCTTTGAATACAAAAATGAAGCTTATACTTTGTATGTGAATTCTCTTTTTGTGAGGTTTTCATTTTATCAGGAACTTATCAAGGTCAATTGAGCAAGATCTTGTGGCGTTCATCATACCAAGGTTCTTGGCTGATTATAAAGCCAACGGGTCGAGATTCTTTTGCTCTAAGTAAAATCAAACCAGATTCTCGATTTGGGGAGATCCGCTGCTTATCTTTATACGTTGGGTTCTTAGATCTTTATATCTAATGAGTCATTTGTCCTATCCACATCACGCCTTATTTTCGTTACAAAAGATATGACTCAATTTTTCGATGCGCGTATCATATTTTGCATGGACCCCAAATCAAAATAACATAGGATCAGCGATCCGGTGGTTCCAACAGATAAATCGTGTATACGATATATACATAACGTGTACACGATGACTCGTGTGATTATGATATGTACACGATATGTATCTTATAAACGTGTACACAATTATAATATGTACACGATTATATTTTACGTGTACACAATATGTATTTTATAATGTGTACACAATAATTATAATCCAAATTATAATCGTGTACACGATCCATAAAATATACTCGTGTACAAAAAAATAAAAAATCTCAGATGAGTTTGATTGAAGCGAAATATTCAAATTTTAGATAATTTTCCCCAAATAGAGGGTTTTGGTTGAATTGCGTGTTCAAATCTTCAAAATCTTTTTTCCCAAATAAGCATTCCCCAAATAGAGGGTTTTGGTTGAAGTGCGGTGTTCAGATTTTCAAAATCTTTTTTTTCCAAATAAATATATCTTCACCGGATAAACAAATTTTTGAAATCGTTTTCCTAAATAAATAGATTTTTAAAAAAAAATTACATGTGTTTGAAGAGTAATTGTTAGAGACTTGTCTATCAAAAACATTTGTAGAAAAATTGGATATAAAATATAATATAGTGTATTTAGATTTAAATTTTAAATACATAAATATGAAATACATTGTAAGTGAAGTTGAGGGCAAATTTGACTCTTTTTTATCAAAATTGAGTAAAAAAATTATTTTCATAAAATAAGGGTAGAAAAATTCCTTGCCTTATAAAATGGGTGTTGGTCCCAAGTGGTCTCGAAGGTTCAGATGGGGGATGAATGAACCTTCGTCCATTTTGAAAATCTTTTTCGAACTTACTGTTCTGCAAGTTACTTGAACTTATAGCATAGGTTATTACTGCTTACAGCACTAGGATGCAGTGCTGCACGCTATAACTTAGAGTTCTACGTAGCGGAAATTATGTTTGGACTGAATGCTTGTTTTCTCAAATATGCTTTTTTTAAATGTTCTTTTATGCTTATGACAAGATAAATATAAGATGCAGCACAAATAAAAGAAAACAAATAAACACTTATGGTTTATAATTGTTCGAATGTGGTGTAATCCTTCTACGTTCACTCTATTTTCTCGAGCAAGAACTTCGTTAAGCAAGATTGATTTATAGGAAAACACCTAACAATATATCAACCTAACGAGTTAACACCTACTAGAACCCAACGTACACCCAGCAACTGCAAGTTCTAAAGACAAACCCACACATGATTTCTAAACTCCCATACAGGAAAGTTGTCTATCACCTAGACAACTAATACAATCAGCAAGGATAAATCCTATCAACTGACGACACTTAAAACAACCTAGCACACAACAAATAGGTTAAAGTATATGAGTTTTTTTCTTCAACTGGTGCAGTGAAGTGAGCTTCTGAATCCTTCTACGGATCTTTCAGGTTGAAGCTTTTTTCACTTCACTTAGGTCGAGTGAGTGAAATTTGTATGAGTGTATGAGAATGTAGCTTTGAATGCTGGAGCTTGTTTGAGCGTAAGATGTTTCAGTAGTCAGCTTCAGTGTTACTCGACCTCTATTTATACTTGTAGAAAGATATCTGTTGAAGGAGATATCTCTCATTTGAAATAAGGGTACTGATCAAAGGCATGACTCGTATTAAATGCGTCTTGACTTATCTTCTCAGAGTATTCAATACGGTGGTTGCGGCTCACAGCTTTCTATAGCCTGTCAGGCCACGTATCATCTCTGTATTGGTTCTATGCCTGCAACTTTGATCTTGTCTCGAACGGCTCGAATTATACTTGCTTCGTTCTTTGTTCCTTGTACTGCATTTATGCTTTCTTGTATTGTAGTGTGTTGCTTCTGTTTGTTGTATTCGCGATTTGTTGGAGTATGCAGCAAGTCTTGACTTCTACTTTGTATCCTCAATCTTCTTGCAGCAACCTCTTACGTACAGTGCTGCTATATCTTATACTTACAGTGGTGCTGTAACTTTTATTTACAACGTTACTGTAACCACTTCTTACAGCGTAGTATCTTTTCTTCTTACAGCTGCATTGCAGTAAGTTCTTCCTGCATCCAGCATCTTCTTACAGCGTTGTTTATCTTTCTTTCTTACTTGTTGTATTACTGTAGTTCATACTTACAGTATCTTTATACTTTTATCTTCATGATGTAGCACGGTTTTGTTGAGATCCTTCATCTTTCAGAACCTATAACTATAGATTCAATCTTAATCTATGTTTTCACTTAAATATTGTGAAAAATGAGATAATCAAACTTCCTATTAGATATATAGTTTGTCTCATCAAAATCTAAATACTAAAATCTCAATAATGAAATAACGACAGACATTTACACATTAAAATATTGAGATCCATTTAATTATTAATACTACATCAACACAGCGTAAAGTTAGTAAGTATAACAGCTGAGAAAATCCAAAACCACCACATTGAGTTAATTATTTCACAGATATTTTATCTAACATTTTAAAATAATTATTATATATTATATCATTTATATGAATAAATTGGATTTTTTATTTTAAAATAATATTTTATCTCATATTTCATTACTTTTAATTTATATAATGTGCAAATTGATGATATCATATTTTACACTTAATGTGTGAAGATTATTTTGAAACATCATTATGGACTAGATAATGTATTTGAATCTTATTTGTTTGTTTGGTATTGGAATAACACTCATTAATATATGCATAGGATTCAAAAAACAATCCAAATTAAATATGGAATGTTGGAAACCCAGACCCCCACCCACCCCCACACCACCCCAACCCAGAAGGCAGAGTGACGCGAGTTGTTAATGGTGGTCCCCAACTCAGCTTGAGCTTATCACATGCAATCGGCTTCAGGACAAAGCTTCATTTTAAGTCCCCATCATGTTTTGACAGACAAAGAAATATAGAGAAAAAAATGAATTTTAGTTATCTAACTTCGCATATTTAGATTTCTTTTGATATTTATTTATCTACTTTTTTATTTTAGTTCATCTTTTATTAATGTTGATATACATTAATATTCAAACTAATATATTGACAATTACGTTTCAAAATATTCATCAGAACCTGTATGTCATATATATGAGTTAGTTGTAGCAACTCTGTTATACTTTTGAGATTTTACACATAAATCATGGAATTTTTTTGGTGGCGTCAGTGTATAAAAATATATGGATTTAATAATTAAACCAACAAATTTATAAATCATTTTTCATCAAATTTTGATATCTAACTAGCGTGTGATATATTTTTAAAATTGTTTTTATCCAAACAATTGAGTTATTCTCACTATTTATTTATTTAAGGACTATTTTGAAAACAACAACTCAAGAAGTTTGGACAAAAAAAAATCCTTCAAAAATATGTCATGAACAAGTCATAATGTCGAAATTCGTGAAAAATGGTCAAAATATAATTTGACGGTTAAAATATCAAATCTATATAATATACAAATTGGTGGGATGATGCAATTAACCTATATATATAATAACATAAATAACCTTGGTTAGTCTCCTTTCCAGCGCAGATGCAAAGAAAAGTGAAGGGTAATAATGGTAAAAAATAGAAAGGCCTTGGGAATTCAAGTGGCAGCAAATTTGTCCTCATGTTGTGCTTCTTCAATCAAACTTACTGGACTTTGTCTATTCTGTGTTTTTCCATTATCTTTCTTTAGAGTCCACAACAATGTCAGTGAAACTTTACACAGCCTGCACCAGTCCTCTTGTCCGAATCCCCTTTCCATGGCCTCCCTTCATAAGCTCCTGTCCGAAGAAGGATTTCAGACCCTAAAACCCGACAAGAAAGTCAAGTTCAAAGTCAGAAGAAACAGCGCTCGAGAAGACTCCATAGCCCTCCCCATCTACATCTGCCATGATCGTCGAAGCTTGGATTCCTCCCGACCACGGGCCGACCCGTCCCGCTCCATCAAGGGCTCGTCCCGGAAAGGCGGGTCGGGCTCGGAGAGATCCACCACCACTCCGAGACGGGACGAGCCCGCCATTGATGACGTGGCCATCAAGGCCATGATTGCCATCCTGAGTGGCTATGTTGGACAGTATTCGAGGGACAGGAATTTCCGTACGAGTGTACGAGAAAAGTGTCGTTCCTGCTTCGAGAGAAGGAAGAAGAAGGGTTTAGATGATGACGTGTTTGCTCGCATGGAAATGGGGATTCAGAGCATTGAGAAACTGGTTGAGAGCTCAGACATAATGAGAGAGATGGACTTGGATTCATTGCAGAAGTCCATCAAGATATTGAACATTGTAGCGTCTCTGGATTCCGATGAGAAGCCAACCTCGTACCTCTCAGCCTGTGCAAATCTTTATCTATCGATCATCTACAAAATGGCGAAGAATGACAAGATTTCAGCAAGGCATTTGCTCCAAGTGTTTAGTGATTCTCCGTTTCTTGCTCGAAAGCATCTGCTTTCTGAGCTCTGGGAACACTTCTTTCTGCCCCATCTTCTTCATCTCAAGATATGGTACAACAAGGAGCTAGAATTTCTTGCCAATTCTGGATATGCAGATAAGGAGAAGAAGATGAAAGCCTTGAACAAGCAGTACAATGAACTGATGGACATTGGTACTACACAGTTTGCTAATTACTATAAAGAGTGGCTTAAAGTTGGAGCTCAACCCCCTCCTATTCCCACTGTGGCTTTGCCTGCGAAACCGACTCATGCTCGTTCTAGAAGGAAATCCTCTGAGTCTTCTGCCATTAGTAAATCTCTGTATGTTTTCTTATTCTTCCATTGTTTTCTACCAATTAAGAGAACAAATATATGTTGAATTTGCAATCTGATTATAGGTATCAAGAAGTTTTTGGGAAGGGGGGGTCAATGGACTTGGATAACGAAAATGGAGCTCCAAGAAATGTATGGGATGATTTAGAGGTGGAAGAAGATTTCAAGCATATGAATCATGTTGAAGTGAGTAGCTTTATATGATCTAATTCTACTTTAACTTCTTTATGAAAGGTTTGTTGTATTATTTATATATATATACACACTTGGTTATCTAATCTTTAACAGGAGAAAGGCGTTGGTCGGAGAAGAAGATCATCAAGTCAAAGTAATAGAATACAAAGAGGGGAGCCATGGCATCATGACACTCAAAAATCAGACTATTTCCGGTTTTTAGGGTGTCGAAAAGATTTGGTTCAAGGAAGCTATATCATAGCCAACAATGATAAAATCAAGAACGATGAAAGAGGAGTAGAAACCATCCATGTCTTTCAGACAAACGACCCGTCTAGAGCCATTTCGACTATTTGCTCTTCCCAGAGCCTTACTGAGTGTGAGCTGGCGATTCGTTTAGTTAGTGAAGCTTGGCTGAATTGCAATGGAGATGGTGAGATTGAAGCCTCGTTGTCACAGGCTTCAGTCATACAGGGGATATTGGAGGTTCTATACATGTCGAATGATGATGAAATCTTGGAGCTGGCAATATCAATCTTGGCAGAAATCGCGACTAAGAGTGAGGCGAATAGACAGTGTGTATTGAACTCGGATCCAAACCTTGATGTCCTAATAAGACTACTGAGAAATGGCAGCTTATTTCTGAAAGCTGCGGTTCTACTCTACATAGTGAAACCAAAGGCAGGCCAGATGGTATCAATGGAGTGGATTCCATTAGTCCTTAGAGTGTTGGAGTTTGGTGATCAGTGGCAGACTTTGTTCACTGTGAGATGCAGCCCTCATGAGGCAGCTTATTACTTCCTAAACCAACTTCTAACAGTTTTCGACATAGACAAGAATCTAGACAATGCTCGACAGGTTGTTTCATTCGGAGGATTAAGCTTGTTGGTTAGAAGAATGGATTTAGGGGACACATTAGAGAAGAGTAAGGCTGCTTGTGTTCTTCGTTATTGCATTCGAGCTGATGGAAGTTGCAGACATTACTTAGCGAAAAATGTGAAGCAAGATGCTATATTATCCCTTCTAGTGAAGGAAGCAAATCCTCATGGCCATGCTCTTGAATTACTAGCAGAATTACTATGCCTTAGCAGGTAACCTCTTCAACATACTTCATAGCTTTGTAATATCTTAGAATGTCTTATTTTTGTCCTAAAAAAACAGGAGAAACCAGAGAGTAGAATACTTAACTGGATTCACAAAGGGATGGAATGGCCTAAACACGCTGCAAATTCTGCTGCTACGCCTCCACAAGGCATGTCTAGAAGAACGGCCCATTATTGCAGTTACATTGCTCCAGCTGGACCTTCTGGTTTGCACACCAGTCCTTCATCTTTCAGTTTATCAGATAAAATCCTCATCAACTCGGTACTACTATTTGCAGGGAGATCCTTTCGAGTACAGTGTGTACAGAGAAGAGGCAATAGATGCGATTATTACAGCGTTGGATTGCTGCGTATTCAACGAAAAGATTCAGGAGCAATCAGCAAGAGCACTCATGATTCTAGGAGGACACTTTTCTTACAGTGGAGAGCCAGACATAGAAAAAAACCTCTTGAGAAAAGCAGAACATGAAAACATGGTAAATATCACTCAGAATCATGAACACTCTTATCAATATCAGATCTATCTTTCATGCCGTGTAATCTTGTCAGAACGAAGAAGACGAGAACTGGCAGAGACGAGCAGCGATAGTGATGCTTACGAGTGGCAAGACAAGGCTACTCTCTGCTCTTTCGGACTCGATAGCAAACAGCATTCCATGTCTGGCACGAGCAAGCTTGGTGACTGTTTGCTGGATGAGCAGTTATCTGCATTGCCATGGAGATAAAGTGCTTCAACGCGCAGCATGTTCGATTCTCGTACCACAATTGATCGAATGCCTGAAAGACAACAGTAATAATCTGGAGGAGAAGATTATAGCATCGTTTTCATTACAGAGTCTAACAAAGTGTACAGGTAAGTAAATATGACGATACATTACATTTATTCCATGATAGAGTTATGTTTCTGATGTTTTCTGTTTGATCGTATCAGATTATTGTCTGCGATTGGAGAAAGAGGTTTTAAGTAGCCTTGAGAAACTGTCGACAGTGACGTGGACAGCTAAGGAGCTGGTTTCAGTCATAACAAGCAATTCATCGGAGCAGTTTATTTGAGTAGTCACTTGTTCAGTTGCATATATATATTGATACGAGTGTATTGATATATAAGTAGCCAAGCTTGTTTTTTTGTATAGGAATCTCTGCTTGTTTTTATTTCTCTTTTAGGGTGTATTTAGTAGTTTTCTTGATCCATTCATGCGAATAATGCTTTGTGATGGCAAATAATTTGAACTACCAAATTCATGAGAATAATGCTTTGTAATGACAAATAATTTCAACTTCCGAAATTCATGGCTTAGAAATTTCCAGCAAAAATTTGATTGTATATGTTAATCGCTTTTGGTCCCAAATCTTTGGGTTGCTTTTTCCAATAAACGTTGGTTACATTTCTTTATGTTATTTGTACCAGTAACGGGTATATGGATGAGTGCTCTTGGAGTAGTCGATTTAGCCCTGAACCTACGTGCCTCTAAAAGTTATGTCATTATTTTGGTTTAAAAACACACACAAAAATGAGTTAGATAAATAACAAAACGTTATTTTGGTTTAAAAAACACAAAATGAGTTGGAAAATCCCCTGTTGGTAAAGCAAAAAAAATCCCCTGTTTTAAAATAATAAATAATAATGACAAAACAAAAATAATGACTGTTGGTAAAGCCAAAAAAACCCCCTGTTTTCAAATAATGAAAGAGAGTTTTAAAATAATAAATGACAAAACAAAAATAATTTATAATGGAAATCCCCTGTTTTAAAAGAAATAAATGACAAAAAAATTTATGAAAATGGAGATGTCAAATAATGAAAGAGAGTTTCAAAATAATAAATGACATAACAAAAATAATTTATAATGAAAATGGATATCCCCTGTTTTAAAATAAATAAATGACAAAAAACTTTATGAAAATGGAGATGCGGGGTATCGATCCCCGTACCTCTCGCATGCTAAGCGAGCGCTCTACCATCTGAGCTACATCCCCTATTTAATAATAATATTCTATAATTTATTATATATCTAATTGTTAAATGATTATTGTTACACCACTAGCACTTTACCAACTAATGATTCTATCTCAAATCCGTCACCAAGTATACTTTTTAGCGACCAATATCTGGTAATTAGAGACAATCTTTCATTTTCTATTTGATATTTTCATGTATTCAGATACTTTATGTCAAACTTATGTGTTACGAATTCAAGTAATGTAATACAAAATAGAATAAAAAGATGCATGTAAGATACGAAATCCAACTTTCATTAAGTAAATAGCGTAATAGTATTCTTGAATGGTAATAATCTGGATTGTTAGCATTTTTTGGTGATATTTGCCTGTGATTTATCATTTATTATACTGAATTCGCTCATTTACATCAAAGTTGCGCATTTTAAAGACTGCAAAAAAGCCTAAATCACAAGTGTACCACTTTCATGTACTGAACATTACTCAACAATAAAGCCAACAAAACCGAATTCGAGCAGCTTACAAGACTGCTTTGACAGGAATATATTCTGCAATTACACGTTTCATGTCCCTCAGAGGCTCAAACCATATATATATTGAATTTCAGCAAATCTAACATCAAAAGTCACATTGCAGTTCTCAAATAAAAGTAGTCATAAAACGAATAAGAAGACCCATAAAGAAATGTTCCAGCGAGATGTTACACCAAAAATATACTTCATTTTTAAGACAGACAAGAAGTAATCTCATCACAGCTCAGTCCACTCTTCATGCAACTGTTTGAACCGCTCTGTCAAAATTCTCTTCTGCACTGGAGGATTGTTTGATGAGTATGTGTTCTGGATGTGCGAGTTTCAATTGGCTGCAAAAAATTGATACAAGTATCAGAAATTCCACCATCAGAGGATCTACACAAAATTTGCTGACCATGAATAACCGAAGCGAGTTCGGATACAACATCACAAACTCTAGATTCATCAAGAAAACTATTGACAATAAAGAAAGAAATACTAAAAGTGACATACAAAACCAGCTACCAAGCATTGGACAAAACACCCAAAAATACAAATATACAATTAACAAAACACCAAAGTACATTTTTGTTCAACTCTTTTTGTTGAATATGTCAGTCCACTTGAGCAGAATATTTCAAAGATCTTATCACAACACAACTATGAAGAGCAGTATAGGAATAGATGTATGCAGAATCATTATCCTGAAAATTACAATTAGGGAATAATGAAAGTAGGTACTTTAAAGATCTTGGTGAACCAAAATCAGCTGGCTTCATTTAATGAACTAATTGAGAAGTCATGCTGCAGGTTTTGTATTGAAAATCCTACCTGAGGTAGCGTGATGCTGATTTTCCCAGGTGAAGACTGCAAACAACAAGATTGGCAAGAGTTTCTGGGTCCTTAGCATCCTGCATAAACCACAAACTTCACATTACATGGGAAAAACTCGCAGTCTCTGATACAAATTCATGTTAAGTGGATTGCAATATAAGTTACTGAAAACAGAAATAAAGCATCATGCAAGGGCATTTGAGAAGATCTTGCGGCCGCAAATTGCATACTTGAGAAGCTGATTCCCATTAGGGCCGCAGTTGAAAACGTCATGCAGCCTTGCATATATTTATGAATTAAAAAAAAACACCACATGTTCGCAAAAGGGGGGAGGGGGGATTTTCAAAGTTATCACACCAGGGAACATCACTGCAACATTGAGGAAATAGAGAGGTTAGAAAATTATAAAATACCCTGTTTAAGGATTCAAGAAGAAGTGTTTCTGCCTCATCAAACTCCCCCTTATGCATGCAGCAAACAGCCTTTCCATTCAGGACCAAATTAGTCATTTGGTACCTCTCTGAGAAGTCCTGGAAGATAAGATATGCCTCCTGGATCTTTGAACCACCCTAAATTCAATCAGAAATAGGTAAGACTACAGACCCTCAATTTCAATTGCTCAAGTTGTATTTATGGAATTACACTTACCACTGCCAAGTTCAGCCATGCATTAGCAAGTTGAGTTAATGTGTGATCTTCATCAATTCCTTGCATGACTCTCAATTGTTTCTCAGCATAATCTGATCGGTGCATCTTAAGGAAAATTTGGACGTTCAAAGCATGCCTACATGAGTACAAATGCACAATATCATGTATATATTTAGACATCACATACACGTAAACACAAACATAGGGAAAACTCATTCTGAACTTAGTAAGATAAACTAATATCAGACCTTTCCAGAAATGAACTGTACAGAAAGATTATAGCAATATGTATAAAAACCACAAAAATAATAACGTATCAACAAGAAAAATTGAGGTGCACAGCGCAAAACTAAAGAGGACTTACAACTCCATTGTTCCTCCAGCATTTGTGTGCTTTAAAGCCTCATTATAATCCTGTTCATGCATGAACACAATCCCTGCGATAAGACGTAAGATGGGGTTGTTCCCAATTGCAGGATCCGCCAACAACTCATGGAGACTCGAAACTGCTGTTTCCTACACAAAATGGAGTTTAGTTAGGACAAGCATCTGATACCACAACAGTCACCAAATGATATAATACTTTTTCCTACAATGTTTTCCAATCAGATTTTTTAGCACAAGATATGTTTGACATTTAACAAAAAAAGAAAATGAAACTAGTAGTCTTGATCCTCCATGGGAAACACTAACTAAGATCTTCATTTGTCTGGTGGCGAAAGCAAGATCGACATCTAGAATTTAAAACAATTCGTCATAAAATTCAATGGCGCACATCAATTATACATTAGAAAATATCATCAAATCAAAAGCAAAATTTAGATCAAACGTTCAATCCCCATAATGAGCATCGACTAAACAACCAAAGCGATTACCTTGTTTTCAGGGCTAGAGAGATACAAAGCTAGCAATTTAACGGCCTGAAGTGGCGTTGGCGCAGATGAATCAATCTCATTTATAACAAGCTACGCATCAAGAAAAAATAACAGAAATCAAGAAATTTCCTAAATCAAATCAAGAACAGATTCTAGATCAAGCAATTGTAGATCTTCAACGCTATTGTACCTGGTAACTGCCAAGAGCGATGTAAGAACGGTAGACAATGGAGTCCCTCTCAACGGCGTCGTCTGGGGAAAGATTAGGGATTTCGCTGTTGTTGATTGCGGCCTGGTACGCTCCCAAATAAAAGTTGTTCCTCAATCCGAATAGCGGGTCGGGTCCTCCGGCCGCCATTATCCTTCAATATTCGTCTGAATTTGTTTAGAGATCAGATCTTGAGTATGAAGAAAATGTAAGAGCAAACAAGTAAATCCACAGTGGTGTTGATGCAGAATAATTTTCCAAGATTGAAGAAGAGAAAAACGGGTTATTACTTTGTTCTCTTATGTCCATTAAGAAAGAAAATAGAAAATCAACGGCCCATCAGATTTGGGCCTTATCAAACAGTCCCTATTTTACAAAGCCCAATCTATTTGAAAAATAAAAATACCTGTGTTAATACAGTTGCACTTTTGATCTGGTGGAATTCGATTCGAATTCAAGTATTTTTTTTATATATTAATTTTTATATTATTTTAATTATATTTTTATTTTATGTTAAATAATATTTCAATTTAAAAAAAACATCCTAATTTCAATACAAAAAACTTTAATTTGTTCATATATATCTTTATGTGGTATTATTTATACATTTAAATAATATTAGTTATATCTCTAAAATGTAATTAAACGTATACTTAATTAAAATGTACAAGTTGTGGTATGCTTTAAAAAAATATGTTAGCATAACATACCTTTAAAATGTAACTAAAAATATGCTTTAAAAAGATACAACTAACATAATATGTATGATTAATATAATATAATAATATAGCATATATGAATGAATATGGGTGAGTTCAAGCGCACAAGATGAGTAGGAGTGCGTGGAATAAGATCCGTGCACCCGAATCATGCAAGTTTTTGTCGTGTTAATAAAGTTCGTACCATATATATTATATACTATGCTAAAAAAAAATTATGTTTAAAAATTTCCCCCAGAAAAATCAAATTTAATTTATTGACGACTGGAACTCATAAAACTGATTAAAAAAGTAAACATTTTTTAAATTTATTCGATAATTCTTACAATACAATTTTAAAAAATGGCAGAATTCGATAGTTATGACAGTTGTCACTTTGTTGACATATATGTAAATGAGAATGAACAAAATATTTCACGTTCTGTTGCTGCTTCCTGGATTTCAAAGTGCACGTAGAAAATGAATGTCAAAACATTACTCTTCTCACATATACACATTAATAATGTCAATTCAATAAGAAACAAAGATTCATTATAGGTTTATCCATTGAACTCAATGATGTTTGTAGTTGTAGTTGGAATAAATACTGCAGACGATTCGTGATTAAACTCTACTTCCTTCAATCTTCACAATGTTGTGATTAAACTCTACTTCCTTCAATCTTCACAATGTTGTCAACAATCCACGGCCCATCTTCTGTGGCTATAACCACCGTGCACCTGTCATTCATTAATACAACTTTCTCAAATAATATTCATTCAGGATTCAAAACTAGTTCATCAGATAGTCTCACAGAAAAGTAGATGTGGACTGACGGGATTCTGGAGATGACACCGTGCTCGACTACACCAACCACTTGGTCAAGGCTATCAGCCACCTCAGCTGCATCAAGTGAAAAAAATTTACAAGAAAAAGTTGGAGCCAAGAGACATGGAACATTTGTGTTAGGATGTAGGGTAGTATACCAAGGTTTTGGATCGGAGACGTGAAGATGACATCAAGAACGTTATGGCCTTCTTTAGTGACAAGTGGAAAGTCGCCCCCCGACGGGCCTGCGTATCCTATAGCTGGTCTTCTCCAAACCTCAGCATCACCAAGAAACAGATCATCTATTTCTTCAGCAGTATCCAACCAGTTGACCTGAGATAATATATCAAGATTTAGTTTTGATATTAATAGATACATCAATGTGGAGTCCGATTAATTGCATTTGACCTTACAGATTTAATTAGAACTGGAATTGATCCGTCTACAGCACCTTGATATCGCTTTGCTTCAACAATGAGGACCAGTTTCCCAGCTGTTCTTAATATGGTCTGTAAAGCAGAGTTAACCAGTGTATCTGAACAAGAAATCCCGACGTGAAAAAGAAGCCATGCTTAAATACGATAACTACCAAGATGACATACCCTGAGAGTGATTTTAACCCCAAGAAAACCATGACTAAAACCGTACTTAAATTTAAAAAAAAAAAAATTAGTAATTTTCATGAAAAGAAGCCTTTGCAACATTAGAGATGACGATTTTGATGTGTATAATTTATATTCCCTCCCATAAATGACATTGCAGATAATGAAAATAAAGATGATATTTTTGACTGACCTTCTCTTGAATTATCGACTCACCGCCCAGCATCTTTTGTCGCCCAATAACTGCTGCAAGTGACTCTTCTTCTATAACATCAGCATCATTGAATGCTAAATCAATCTGGACATGGGGAGATAGAATCTAGTTATTTACCATTAAATCAGATCCAGCGACTCAATTATCTGTGATTTCTAACACAAATTTAATATAGTGAGAATGAAACAAACACTTCTTTTCTGAGCAAACCACTTCACACATATTTGGGTCACTTAAATGTGATAGATAAATAAGGTATAACATTGTTTTGTGAGCGAACAATCCACATGTCCCAATATCAAACAAACATGCTCACATTAGAGCTGTCTCTGTATTGATCCAAAGGGACACCTGCCTTTGCTGCTTCGCTTGCACTATCAACAGATCTGCATCACAGTTTTGCTGGTTACTCCTAAAGGAAATGATGAGAATTAATTGAAACGATATGCTATAACGTCTCCAGTTTGGCAACTGTATAGACAATGCTACAGCGAACTCGACCTGATCTTTTTACCTGCAGCTTATAAGCAGTTCTTTATATGATGTCACAAAACAAAGCCATCCATGAATAGAGAATTAATTTTGCCACGAGAACAAACAACGAAAATAAAAGGATGAAAAAGTAGCATGCTAAACTACAAACTATATTATGTTTCCAAAATTAAAAGCCAAACATAGAAAACTCAAAAAGCCAAAGCTCACATCATTGTGTCTTAACCTTCAAATCCAATATCAGACACAGAACATGCAAGCAACCCCTCACTCTTGGAAAACAATCAAACTCTTGCGATTCTACTTACGTAGGAATGCCGGTAATATCTTTAATAGCACCCGACCGAAGTTGCCTCCCCAAATACTGTATAGCAAGACCAGAAGCCCGACCAGACCCCAGCCCTATCACCATTCCATTCTTCACAAATGAATCAACCTTTTTTAACACAAAAAATAAAGAAAAGAAAAAAACCTTAATTCCTTGAAAACAAGTAGAATCAGTTTCATCTCATTTTATTGTGAGTGATTCTTGAAATTAATTAATTAAAAAAAAAGTCAAACTTTAAAAATCAATCATCGTTCTTGAATCTGGATTCTTGGATTAAAATATCAATAACTAAACTTATTATTCAAGAATCTTGATTCTTGATAGACAAAAAAAAATTGGCTAAAATTAGAAGAGAAAAATTACAGGATAGAAACGGTAAAGTGAAGTAAAGAAGCAAACACATTGATCTTAAATCTTGATTCCTGCACTAAGTATATCTGACTCTTGACAGACAAAATGGCTAGAATTAGTAGAGAAAAATTACTGTGTATTTCGCCGCTTGGAGAAGGGTGGAATCGTCAGAGATGCTCATTCGAACCGCCATTGAAAGCCCGTTCCTTCTGATTTTTCTACTTGAATTAATGAAATTCGAGAATGAAAGAAGCGATGAAGAAGATAATAAAGCAGTTATCGCCATATCTTCTTTGTTTCTCAACTTGTTCTTAACATTTTGATTTTTATGCATATATATAGCTCCATAAAATAAATAATAAACAAATTAAAATATATTTAATATAACTAGATAAGGCAGTCGTATACTATATATTACACGTGGACCGTAGTAATGACTAATGAGCCGTCACTGAAAGCCCAAGTCTCTTTCTCTAGGCCCATTAACGAATGATATAGGACTGGTACTATCAATGGCCACCGAATTTATGCTAGTATTGGGCTGCTAAATTAGAAATGGCAAAATTAGATAAACAAAAGATAAATGGAAAATGCATATTTAGCTCTACACTTTCAATTTTATTTTTATTTTTGCTGGATCAACCGACCCGAGCTGAAATTGTTGGATCAACCGACCCGATCTGAGGTGGTCATCTACTTGGCCGGCATTAGAGGATGAAGATTCAGCTAAGCCCGTCGGTGAGCCCCGGCTAGAGAATCCATCCAGGACAGCATCGAAACGATCCAACCAGGAACAACATAAAAGTGCCAGCCGAGTTGGACAGGTCATTCCGAGCAAGATTTACCGTGCTAAGAAATGTTACCAACTGCAAGAGATCGTGGGTGATAAAACCACTCAGTACCGCCTAAATAGGCGAAAATCAAGGAGAAAGTGGGCACAACCTTTACGATCCCCACGAACTCCACCACTTAGATTATTTTGTATCTAGCTATAAATAGATGTAATTTTAACTTGTAAAAGGTTCAAAACTCATTTTTACAATAAGCACTAGAGAGCTCATTTCTCTAAAAGTAATTACATACGATCCTGCTCGATCACTCAAAACCGCCTAGGATCAGCCGACTTAATTTGCTCGAGTAGGCTCCGGGCCAATGTGTTTTGGACTTGCTTTACACATTTTCAGCATATTTCTCCATTCAAATACATCAATTTCATTCCTTTTACATA
Organism: Scutellaria barbata; assembly: GCA_028654395.1. Taxonomy (NCBI): domain Eukaryota; kingdom Viridiplantae; phylum Streptophyta; class Magnoliopsida; order Lamiales; family Lamiaceae; genus Scutellaria; species Scutellaria barbata. The sequence goes on from CM053648.1 coordinate 18,047,636, forward strand.
AATTTGAATGTTCGACTAGGAATATATCATTTACAAATTCCGACGTCAACAATTTTTGATTCCTATAATTTTTATATGTTACTTTTCCCTTGTATTTTTATTATTTCATTTTTGTTCTTGTACTTTATTTTATTACTTTTCTTTTACCTCCTACACTTTCAAGATTTTAGTTTTCCCCTGGTCCTAAGTGGTATAAAGTTAAGAAGGGTGAATTAACTTTATCAAATGTTGCAAATTTTTCTCCAAAAGAATATAAGTCCTTCAAATAGCAGGTAATTTAGAGAGCTTACTGCAGAAATGAGGTTACTACTTGAGTAGTGGCCTAAGGACTTAAAGAGAGTTTTAAAACACAGCGGAAATTAAGACTTTTCTGATAGATGATTTGATGTAGAAAGCTTGACAAATAAATAAGTAGATATGAAGATAAAGTTGTAAACACAGATAAACAGATACATAGAGGTTCGAGGGTGAAGTAATCCCTCTACATCCTCTCTACTCCTTCTCGAAGGAGGAACTTTACTATAGTTAGTTTGATTTACAAACACCCAACTAATACAAACTTTTACTTCTAACAAAACTGTCAACTCTTTCCACACAAGTAGCTGCAGAGTGACCAAAACACAATGACGCACACAGGATCTCCACACATGACACTAACCCACACAAGATTCTTTTTCTTTCAATAGAGAGAATTAATACTTAGCAGGAACAGTCTCTGCTAAGCAACTCCTAAAACAATTTATGTAAAAATAAAGGTTTTCCTTCAACGGTTGAGGGCAGCAAGTTCCTTGAACTTCAGAATCAAAAAACGTAGCTCACTTGCTGCTTGATAGATTGAGTGACTGAAACGAGTAAGCTTGAGATAGTTTGTAATCTTGAGAGTTAACTCGTGAGATGAATGTATCAGTAGTTGTTCCAGGTGCACTCAACTTCTATTATAAACTTAGACAAATCTGCCCATTGAGGAAGTAGTTTCCTCAGTAGTGAGGTGTCATGTTGGGATTGGTTCGTACGCGATCTTCTAACACCTTTTCTACTACACCTCCTTACCCTACTCTATACCTCCTTTATCCTGCAGTGCTTTGTACTTTGTCCTTGACCTTTTTAGATGACACTTCCTGATTGCTTTATATTTGAATGTCTCTATCGGCTCTTCAGTGTGCACTAACTTTGATGTATGTGGTAGTTGACTTCTAGTTGCTGCTTTGTCGTCTGATGTTAGCTTCCTTTAGTTCAGGATGCTTCAGGCTAGCTTCCAGTATCCTTCCATACTTAGACGAACTCTTTACTTGTATTGCAGTGACTAACGCAGATTCCTTTCATTATGCAGTATCTTCTCCGTCTTCCTTCAGCATTCTTACCTTAGCTAAAACTTTTACATAACAAAACCTAAACAGATTGATAAAACCTAATTATTACATGTTTTGTCTCATCAAAATCTAATACAAATAAATTCTGTCATCCCCATTAAATATAAAAGATAAAATGATAAAAAAAACAACGAACTAAAATTTAAAATTATACGTGTGTTTTAAAAAAAAAATCCCAAATGATTGTCATTAGTTCATGTTAATACCATGATATATATGTGACATTAAAACAAAACAAAACAAAACATTATTATAATGAAAAATCTAGTGTGGTGGTATAGAAGAGTGATGGCAGCCCAAAACACTAAACAAATTAAGCAATTATGTGCTTTTCCAAAGAAAAATGATTAAAAAATAAAGCACAAAAGCGAAGATAATGATAATGAGAATCAGGTTCTCTTCTTTCGGTTTGAAGGTGGGAAAATATTCTTCATATATATTTTCATCATAATCACCCCACCCCACCCCACCCCACCCCACCCCCTATTGTGGAGAGGCATGAAAGAAAGAATCATTACAAACACACACACTTTCAAGACTATGATATTCATTGATCCACATGATCTTGTATTCACCCCCTAATTTGATTATTCCTTATACTCCATAAATCATCTCTACATACATTCATGATTGAAGAATTAAATAGATTTGTCATCATTTGATTATTGAAATCGTGTATTCATGTATTCTTCAATAATACATTATAAAACTTATACTCAAATTTTGGGTAAAATATTTAATGATGAATTCATAGGAGTTGTTGGTTAGTTTAATAATTTTAAAATTAATCGAGTTTGGACTTAACTATAAAAGCTTGGGAAGAGTTCAATCTATAATACATTCCAAAAACAATGTAAAATAAAATAAAATAATAATAAAAACATGTAAAATGCATTAATAAAAGTTGTGCAAATAAATATAGTGTTATTAGTAAAATTCTTCAACTATACCTAAACTATGTCTTTTATCATTTATGAAAGTGTTTGCTATTTTTAACAGCTATAAGGACTTAAAAACGAATCAATAACTCTTATATGATTAATATCAATAATATATGTGACTAAAACTCTATAAAATAGAACACACGATCCTTTTTGTCGATATATAATACGTTTTACACTTTGAAACGAAAAGTATAGAATTATTCTTATATTTTTGTGTAATACTGTTATTATTGTTTTGAGAAAAAAATATTGTTATTATTAGTATTATTATTACCACATTTGAGTGCCACATAGTGGATTTTAGGTCAAACAGCTTTAATTGCCCAATGTACTTTTGATATCATTTTTTATTAATGCTGACTACAATCCACATCTCAGGTTACCTTTAAAGGTCCAATTTAATATTCAACGTGACTTACCTATGTCATTATTCAAATTTGGTCCAATTATGAAGTAGATATGGAGGTTTACGAAAAATAAAAAATACTCTTTATCATTTATGAAAAAATTAAAAAAATAATGTAATGTTTCGAGCAATTCTTATTATATAATTTTATTCAAGCTCAATTATTTTATTGATATCATATTTAAAAAATAATAATATTAAAATGATTGTATGTTGAAAATTCGATTATTAAATGAGGTAAATTGTGATTTCACTGACTTTGAATCTATTTTGTATCCGAAGATGATTAATATAATCCATTTTACATACATATATACAATATACCAATACAAAAGAATATATAATATAACTTTTTGTAAGAAGTGAACTAAACCGCACTGAATAAATCTCGATTGAACAATGATTTGCGAAAAAAGAAGAAGAAAAAGAAATAAATTGTCTGGATGAAGTGCAGATGGTCACGGGTTTAGGCATGTAAAGAGACCGTTCACAAGTTGCAAGAAATGCTTTTTTGGTAAATTGAAACAAAAACAAAAAAGAATTCGAACGTTGAGCTTGCCAATGCCCTACCACATTTCCTCACGCTAAAGAGGCCTTGCTCATCATTTACTTCTTCAACGATGCTTGCTGTGGGCCCGCCTTTCTCTCTCCTCATCAATAGTCCACAATTCCAGTTCTATTGGTATTAATATACGGTATAAATTACTGCTTTATATTGCATATGAGGTGTTTGGCGAAAAGCTGAAGAGAGAGAGTTTAACCAGGCAAACCGACATGAATTAACGAAAACCATAATATGTTGAATTTCTTTTGAATAATACCAAAAGAAACGTTCCAATTCTTTTCACATTCCAATTATTTTTCAATACACCCGTTGATAGTTTTGTATGCTTTCCCAGTATAAACAAAACGTTTATATGCACGCCGCCCAAGAAAGTTGCAGCTTCATTTCTGGTTTTTTCCTAGTCGCATACATGTGACATGTGTCTCTATATTACAATAAGGTCTTAAACTATTTGATTAAAGAAAAGTTGGAAGGGAAATAAATGAGGAAGCTTTATCTATTGTGAAAAGACAGGGGTCTAAGTGGCTATATTATGTGGTCTGCTCTGCATATTATAATGTTATTGAAATAAATATGGGGAGTTTAAGAAGTTAATGGGGTTATGGAGTTTTCCCTTTACAGACCAGTGTAGTTAGTGGAAAAGGGTTTCTCTCTCTCTGCCCAAATTGGTTTTCTTCTTCTGGGCGCCTGTAAAGGAGGAGGCTTGTGCAGGAACCCATTAGGGCCTTTTGTTGTACATCTTGGAAAGAAGATTGTACGTCCACATTCCAAGAAACTGGAAAACAGAAACCTTGTGCTGGAAAAAACCATTCTTGGTGATATGGGTGATTGTACTTCTTGAAGAGCTTTTTTGCCTTCTCATTTAAAGAAGATATATTTTTTTTTTTTGTCCATTTTTTTCTGGTGATTCTTGGGAAAAGAAATTCTTGCATTCCGAATGGAGGGCAGGTGGGGAAAGGAATTAGTGGTGGTGATGCTGTGTTTGGCGATATTTGTGGGGTGCAATTTTGCTGAGGAAAATGCGGAAAATATTACTGCCGTGTATATTGTGACTCTCAAACAAGCCCCTAGTTCTCATTATTATGGCGAGCTTAGTGTTAAGCAAGGGGACCATGTTAAGCACAAAGGGTCTGAGACAAAAAATAGACTGGATAAACCTAGGTACGACGTTTTGTTAATAACTTTGCCTGAATTGGGTATGTATTGTTTTCAAGATTTGCAGGCCTGAGTTGAATCTCAATTGTCCAGCATTTTTATTTGTTGTTTTAGTTCTCATGAATCAAATATGGAGGAAGATGTTAGTTGTTTGTCCAAAAGACCTGCAGTGAATTTCTTGTTTTTGGAAATTTAATCCCCCCTCCCCAATGTTTGATTTCCAGAGGTTTTGATGCACTGAAAACTTTTGGTTTTGTTATTCAGGCCCGCATTGTACTTTGTGACTTTTCTATATCAGGTCTTCTTTGGAAATGGTGGAAAAATAATTTAGTAACGACATTCATATTATTGTTGTTTCTGACTGTTAAAGATTGCTGTAGTGAGTTAGCATTTGATAGAAAATGTTGTTTAATCAATAGGAGAACTTGGATACTACTTAATTTGGGTTACTATGTTTCTTTGTATCATCGGCTGTAGTCTTCATTGTCATTCTCTTTCTTGCCTGTTTTCTCATTATCATTTATGAAGCATTATGGCTAACATATTTGTGCTATGCTAAAATCAGCAATGTCTCAAGAACGGATAGGCCTCATGCGCCATACCTAGATCGTGTTCACAATTCTCTGTTAAAAAGAGTATTGAGGGGTGAAAAGTATCTGAAGCTCTACAGCTACCGCTATCTTATCAATGGATTTGCTGTGCTTGTCACTCCACAGCAGGTTAGTCATCATGTTATTAAATTAATGTCACTGTTATAGCCTGATTACTCAAACAACATCAACTTTAAGTAATTATTTTGTGTTTCTTATATCACTTTTGAGTCTTATTGTATATAATGGTGATTGTGTTGAAGGCTGACAAGCTTTCAAGGAGAAGGGAGGTGTCAAATGTTGTTTTGGATTTCTCAGTGAGAACTGCTACCACACATACACCTCAGTTTCTTGGTCTACCTCAAGGAGCATGGGCCCAAGAAGGTGGATTTGAAACAGCTGGAGAAGGCATTGTTATTGGATTCATCGACACTGGAATTGATCCCACACATCCTAGCTTCTCTGATGATACACCTGAAAAACCATACCCTGTTCCAGAGCACTTTTCGGGAATCTGTGAGGTCACACGAGACTTTCCATCTGGATCCTGCAACAGAAAGCTCATCGGGGCTCGTCATTTTGCTGCCTCTGCCATTACCAGAGGGATCTTCAATGCCACACAGGACTTTGCTTCACCTTTTGATGCTGATGGCCATGGGACGTAAGTGTTTTCCCTCTGAATATAAACTTGGATGGGAAATTCATCGAATTTATAATTGTAGCTGCGCTTGTTCTCAGATAACGTCCCTAGAAGGTCATTGACGTTTTCTTGATTTGCATTGGAACATTTGACCAGATCTTACATGTTATCTAATTTCTTACAGGCACACAGCATCAATCGCAGCAGGAAACCATGGAATTGCAGTTTTGGTAGCTGGACATCAATTTGGAAATGCCAGTGGAATGGCTCCTCGTTCACAGTAAGAAACCTGATTTGACTTGCTTTGGTCTCTCTTTTGTGCTATAATGATCAACCTGTTTCTGAAATAATGTCCTGTGCCTGGATAGCACATACTTGAGCTTTTTTCTTCTATTCTTTATATGTTGGAGGGTTATGCATTAACCAGATTCCAATATTTTATAGCATTGCTGTTTATAAGGCATTATACAAGAGCTTTGGAGGCTTCGCTGCAGATGTGGTTGCTGCCATTGATCAGGTACACCAGCATAATCTGTTTCATTAAATGTCTCTGCATCCATCAAGTATTATATGAGCTCCCCTAATGGAAATAGTTCGACTTCTGCAAAGAATAGCAGAGCTTCCATATAGGGTTGCAATTTTCTCTTTTTCCTCAAAGTTAGTTATACATGGTACTAATCTGTCTCAGTTAAACATTCTTTAGCAGTTTAAGTGCCCATTAATTTTATCATGCTTTTGTGTTTTGTAGGCTGCACAGGATGGTGTGGACATAATAAGCTTGTCGATAACTCCAAACAGGCGTCCTCCCGGCATTGCCACTTTCTTTAATCCTATAGACATGGCTTTACTTTCAGCAGTGAAGGCCGGTATATTTGTAGTTCAGGCTGCAGGAAATACCGGGCCATCGCCTAAGAGCATGTCTTCATTTAGTCCATGGATCTTCACAGTCGGAGCAGCATCCCATGACAGGACATACAGTAACTCTGTAGTCCTTGGCAACAACATGACAATATCTGGAGTTGGACTTGCCCGTAAGTCTGAAGTGTTTCTTTGTTGATTGACTTCTATGATGTTGGTAAATTTAAAAAATTCAAGAACAAGCCTAATTTGGGTGTTGATTACTGATTTACTCTTCAATTGTTTTATCCAGCTGGTACCGATAAAGATGCAATGTACACACTGGTTTCTGCTATCCATGCTTTGAACGAGACAACAGCTGTGAATGATATGTACATTAGTGAATGCCAAGATGCTAGCAACTTTAATCAGAGTGTTGTTCAAGGGAATCTCTTGATTTGTAGCTACTCTATCCGGTTTGTACTTGGACTCTCCACCATCAAACAAGCCCTAGAAACTGCAGATAACCTCAGTGCAGCTGGTGTTGTGTTCTACATGGATCCTTATGTGATTGGTTTTCAACTCAACCCAATTCCAATGAAAATCCCTGGGATAATAATCCCATCCCCAGATGATTCTAAGGTGATAATAGTTCTTGATGAGTTTCAGCAATTTATACAACTTTCTAGTATCTAACTAAAGCATATGGTTTTTTTGGCAGGTCTTACTTCAGTACTACAATTCTTCTCTGGGAAGAGTCGAAGGTACAAAGAAAATCATTAAATTTGGGGGAGCTGCATGTATTTCTGGTGGAATAAAAGCAAATTTTACCCATTCTGCCCCAAAGATTATGTATTATTCTGCTAGAGGACCAGACCCAGAAGACAGTTTTCTTGATAATGCTGACTTATTGAAACCAAATATCGTTGCACCCGGAAATTACATATGGGCTGCTTGGAGCTCTCGTGGTACTGACTCTGTTGAATTTCAAGGTACATGTCCGTATAGACCTTTCACTCATGGCAAAAACAACAGAATAGTTGATTAACCATGTAAATGTATATAGGTGAGAACTTCGCAATGATGTCAGGGACGAGCATGGCAGCTCCTCATGTTGCTGGACTCGCAGCCTTAATTAAGCAGAAATATCCCTTCTTCACTCCTTCTGCCATCGGATCTGCACTTTCAACAACAGCTTCACTTTTTGATAGAAACGGGGGTCCTATAATGGCACAACGTGCTTATGCTAACCCAGATTTGAACCAATCTCCAGCCACTCCCTTTGATATGGGAAGTGGGTTTGTAAATGCTACTGCAGCTTTGGATCCTGGTCTTATTTTCGATTCAAGTATGCCTCTCTCAATTCAATGATCTTACATTCTTTTGTATAAAATATCCTAAATGAAACGATTTATTGCAGGTTATGATGATTACATGTCCTTCCTATGTGGCATAAACGGGTCCTCTCCCATAGTGCTAAATTACACAGGTCATAGCTGTGGGAATTCTATTATTATGAATGCCATTGATCTGAACTTGCCTTCCATCACAATATCGAAGCTGAACCAGTCTGCTACCATTCAACGAGTAGTGACTAATGTGGGCAGCAACGAAACGTACAGTGTTGGTTGGAGCGCACCATATGGAGCTTCAGTGAAGGTGACACCAACTCACTTCTCGATTGCAAGTGGAGAGAAACAGGTGTTGAGTGTATCGTTCAATGCAACGATGAACAGCTCAATTGCAAGCTTTGGACGAATTGGGCTGTTTGGTACTCAGGGCCACTTGCTCAATATTCCGCTATCTGTCGTCGTCAAAATCTTGTACAATAACACTGGTGGCTGATTCAGAACTGAAAATGATGCAGTGTAATGTTCATTAACATTTACGATTTTTTGATTGATTCCTCTGTAAATTCTTTGAGATGCAGATAGAAGTGATGAGCCTATGTTTTCCTGTTCTCCAATTATATCTTGCTTAGTTCTTGATTATTGTTAAATTGGTGGCACGTTGCAAATTAAAATGATATTTTCCTGCCTTGATAATGCTAAGAGGATGTAAAGAGAAATCAAAGAATTTTTTTTTTCACTCAAAACAAACAAAATATAAGAAAATCTGGATATATTCACAAGGTTAATTCACCAGCCGAATTGGTGGAAATCATATTGTACTGAATGGCGATGTAAACCCTTGGTAATTCGAATACAAATTGTTGGGAGCAGATTCATTTGCAGTTGCAAGATTTCTGATATATCGTGGGAGATTAAGTAAGATCATCTTCATCCAATGGCTCTTGTTCTTCTACTGCGCCCCTCTTGAATGCAGAGACATCACCAGTGGGCAATTTCCTTGCAAGCTTAATGATCTGCAATAACATTTTTACAGTAATTCCATTTTCTAAAGTCTCATACATGAGTGAGGGAATATATAAATGAAAAGGTATATAAAGGAAGAGGAGAAATAGGAAAGCAATTTCTTTGTTTTGCAGCTACCATTAACAACTGAGAAAGCAGAGAAAAACGAGGCTCATAAATTATTGGTTGAGAGCATGTGTAGTTCTACTTGGAAGGCAATCATGCGATTTCTGACTTGCATTTCTAGTTACTTATCTGTTTTGGGGCCTTATATTTATAGTCTCATTCTTCAATACCATGTTAATGCATGAAGCCATTAATTATATGACAAAATCATTTCTGGGGTAAGCAACTAGAAAATTGAGGAGATGGATGAAAAGATTTACCACGTGGTCAAGGCTGGAAATGATGCTAGACTGAGCAGCACGTTTGATTTCCTCAACATCACCATCAGTGTAAGCAGATAGAATTCTACTAGCAGCACGATTTTGATCACTGTTCAAGAAAGCATCAACCCTGAAAAGGAAGCCATCAAGAAGAAATTGCTAACATCATTAAGCATTAACACGAGAAATTACATGAGAACGGAAATAAATTTTGTAAGATCACTTGAGATTGAGAAGCACCCAATGTCTTAAACTTGAAAAAAGTATGTTATTCAGCATATTCTATACAAACACAAAGGAAAGGCAAAATAAAATAAAAAAATTAAAGCCAACTTACTGGCAACAATCATTGTAGCATTTCTCTGCTTGCTGGAAGTCATGTGCATAGAGATACACGATAATTGCACCAAGATAAGCCTACACCCACAACAGGTTTTATTAAATATAAAACAGGACATTAGATTAAAACTAGTGTCTGTTACGAATCAATGGTGGGAAGCTTCAATAGAAGCATATAAGCTACTGATGGGCAAGTAATGCATGCCCTAGGTTAACAGATTTCGGCAGGAAAGAACAACCATAATATAAAGAGTCTATGTCCAAGTTTTCCACAATGACAATCTTCCAAAAAAAATAAAAAAAATAAAGAGTCTAATACTAGACACAAGTGCAGCACGGCATAAGTTGTCCGGCGACCATGTTAAAGAATTGTCCATAGTGAATGCAGGTGACATGAGGGAAGTGAATGTAGAAGAAGTTGATATGACTGACTGAGTCAGGTTCTTTTGGATGCAGCTGAAGTAGGATCTTGCTCAAAAAAAACAAAACACTTGCTTGATTTGTTCATGTTTAAAAGGGATGAAGTCCTCTCATATCCCCCCCGTCATTTGATAAAGGGAGTAAAACAGAATATAGTGGCATATTTCCGCACCTTGCACTGGCTGTGCGTAGCATTGCACTTGTCAGCTGCTAGGGCTAATCTTAAAAGAAAAGCTGCAGCATCTGTGTACCTGTAGGCAGTGAAATTATATTTTACACATTTGGACAACTAAAAACTTCTAAATAATTGAAATATGTTCCCTCAATTAAGATTTTCAAGAAGGGAGACAAGCTTACTTCTCAAGTTTTATATAAATGGCAGTGGCAGCGCGATAGATATCAAAGGCCATTTGTTCCTTCCCATCTTCTTCCAGAAGAGTACAAGCATCGGTGTAAAGCTGGATAGCTTCATCAGGCAATGCATCTTCTAAAGCACTTCAAGAATAGCAACATTTCTATCAAACCGTCAGATATAAGACAATGCAATGAAAAGGTTAGAGCACGACACATATTTATAACTTATATGATAAAACTCTTGAGAATGCATTAACATGAATCTTTAAACACAAAGATCAGCTCATACCGAGCACCCTTTGCAAGAGCATCGGATGCAGGTTGTGACCTTCCGCACTCAATATATAACTCGGATGCATGTCTGTAGAAGTCAGACACTTCCTTCCAGTTGCCCACTTCCTTTGCAAGTGCTGCCGCAGACTCCATATATTTTGCAGCATCCCAGGGCCTGATCAATTCATCAATGTCCTTTAATTTAATTCCTAAATGAATTGATCATAGGACAGAAACAAAATAATTGTATTATACTGCATCAGTGAAAATTTCAAATGAAACACGTACGAGGAGAGCATCTCTTGTCCTTTCGAAGCCTTTTCAAATGCATCCTTTGCTTTCTCGTAGTTTTTAGAAACCCTATACGCATTTGCTGCCACAGAAGAACTAAATTCAATTAGGGCATTCTTTTTGCCAAAAAAACGTAGAATAACTTCAAATAAGCTACCTTTACTAATTTTTCTTAATCTCCAACTTTAATTAAAAAAGAAAAATCGGTGCAATCGTACCCGCCTGCTCATACAGAACTGTGGCGCTCTTCCAATCAGCATTCCATCTCGTCAAACTGAGCTTCGTTCTGCAAAATTAATATAATTATTTCCCCCGAATTGATGATTTTGAGATTTCTGGTAAAACATGAAGAGGATTAAGAAAGAAATAAATAAAAATACGAACATAGAAGGGAGAAATCTTACAGCTTATCTGCTTTAGCGATCAATTTGTCGGGATCGGAATTCGCCATGGCCGATCGGGATATGAGCTCCGGAGTCTCCTCAGGGTGAAACTCTTTGGATTTTCTATACAATTCTTTTTCCTTCGAAACTGGATTTGGTACTGTGACGCTCTCTCCAGTTCTCTCCAATTCCAACGGAAATCGCAGATTGATTGCGACGGTGCCCCAGCTAGAATGCGAATGTTACGAGGAAACGCGTTCTTTAATTAAAAAACTATTGCACATTAACCCCTGTGGTTTCACAAAATTGCATATTAGTTTTTTCTTTATTTTTTTGTTAAATAAACATGCAGATATTTCACATAATCGATCTAATTAAAAATCAGCCCAGCCCTAATTAGACGTGTGTTCCATTTAAATGGGCCGAATTTAGTCATTCTTAAATGGGCTTTTCAGCAGGCCCAAGCCCATTAAACATCGCGGCACCAATACCCTCAAGAAAACAGGAGCGAAGAAAGGGACGGCTCTATTTTTGTTTTTATTTTTGGTTCATATTTTTCACATTCTATTCTTATTTCTTTAAGAATTTTCTTCGTTCAAGAAAGTTAATAGGTTAATCTGAAGTTCAAAATTTCATAATTTGAAGTCAAGAAAGTTGGGATGAAGTGTCTAGGAATGCATCTGACATAAAAAAGTATCTTTCTTGGTTTAATTCCTTTTTCTTCAATCCTTTTTCACCATCCAAATGCGATCTCATGATTGGCAAATATGACATGTTTTGTTGCATGTGACCAAGGACGAAAAAATCGTCGATTTTTCCGATATTGTCGTCGAAATGTCGTTTTTTTGGAGTCCCGACATTATATACGGGTGTAGTTTTTTTTTTGTCAAAATGTCGGTAAAATGTCGGCGAAATGTCGGTAATGTCGATATCGATATCGTTGTCGGTAAAAAATGGGCAAATGTCGTAGCGTATCGGCAAAATGTTGACGAAATATCGAAAATATCGGTGTTGATGTCGGTATCGGAAAAAAATCGATGGAAATGTGATTTATTTCTATTTTTTTTTTTGCCTCTTTTTGTTACTTGCAATATTTTGGAGTCTATATCTAATCAATTCTCCTTCATTGATATTATGCTTATTTATATATTTATTTTATAGTATATAAAATGTGTAAATAATTAAAAGATTTTATTGAAGAAAATGTGAAGAAAAACAACAACCAACATTTATATATCATTACACATGTTTCTAATATTAATTAACGATATTTTAGAGAAATTAATTCTACAAATAAAGAAAATAACTATAATATTGGATAAATAAAAATATATATATTATACTGTTTTTATGGGATAAATGAATATTAATTTTGTATAATACAATTTTTTGTAAGTACATATGAATTGAATCTTCATGATTATACTCTAAATTCGTCATGTGTTGATTTGTATGAATTTAGATGACATGTCATCTTATTCATTTAAACATCATAGGAGTTCAAGTTAATACTAGTCCATATATTAACTTTGTACAAAATTTGTCATGTTATCATAACAGACAACGTTTATATAGTATTTTATCTATATATTTGTTGAAAATATATCATTTTATTTGAAATTATAAGTTTAATATATGTATTAATGTCAGTTATAATAATTTATAAATTAATAGATGTAAGTGAACAATTTTTTTAAAAAAATTTCACATTTTTTAAAAAATGTCCGATATTTCCACCGAAACCGATATCGACATCGACATTTCCGTAAAATTAAGGTACTGATATTTACACAGACACCGATATTTTTGTCCTTGCATGTGACAGGCAGATAACCATGTCATAAGCTTTCTTGGAAGTGGCTTCTTGATAGAGTTCTTTTAAAGAACACCACTACAAATATTATATAAAATGAGTGTTTTAAATTATAAGTTTTAATTGATTTCATGTGTTCATATCCTTACTTTTTAATTATATTTTATTTAGTTCACAAAAATTATGAAGTCAATTTATAAATTATAATATTTCATCTTATTTATGATATCTAAAGTTAACCTCAATTAATGTAAGATTTAAAATATATAAATTACTTAATTTATTCAATTACATTATATTGTAACTTTTAATTATTTCAAAATTAAAATGTTTTAAATACTTAAAAGTTATAATTATATTTGTTAAAGAAGTTAATGCCGTGCATCGCACATGCAAAACTTGTATATATAAAGGTATAAACATTAATTATTCCAATTCCAATTATTAAGCAATTGATTTGAAAGATGTTATTAATTATTATACATTCATTATTATACATTCATTTTTTATGGAGTTGCAAGTTGGATATTAGATCCATACATCACAAGTTGGGTTGGGTCGAGTTCGATTCGAATCTGTGCATTTTCCTTTTTTTTGTGTGTTTTGATTTTTATGTGTTTTTAGTCATACCTTTACTATTTTAACTTTAAAAAAAAAAACTAATTTCGGCAAAAAAAAAAACCTAATTTCGGCACAAAAAAACTTAATTTATATATATATACACCTTTACGTGGTTTAATCACATCTTTATGTAATACATAAATGAACAACAGCTAACATAATTAAAAAGACATGACTAACATAATATATATATATATATATATATATATATATATATATATATATTTAACATAACATAAAGACTCTAAAGGTATGACTAATAAAATATAAAAGTATGCTTAACAAAATATAAATGTATAGCATTTGGAAGTAAATTTGGATGGATTTGAGCGCACCAACCAGGACGCGTGCGAGCAAGTGGAGCACGTGAAACGGTGCATAAATCAGGTCGAATTAATTGCACGAATGTAGAATCCATACAATAATTACATGCAAGTTTTTGTCTTTTTCATACTTGTCATTATAATTGCGTTGACAATAAAATTTCATCTAATAATCGATTAGAAAGATTTGTAACTAAGTTAACATTACATGCATGTCAATACATTCATTTTCTATAATTGATTTGAAAGATGTAAGCAATTGTAAAAATTGATATAAATTTTGATAGAATTACCTAAAAAAATGTAGACCAATTTAAATATCACCATGAAATAATAATAATAATAATAATAATAATAATAATAATAATAATAATATTATTATTATTATTATTATTATTATTATTATTATTATTATTATTATTATATCTAAATTCGAAAATTAGATTAAAATTAAAAGTAGAAAATTAACAAGAAAAATGTGAGAAGTTTTGTGAAAGAAAATAATTATTACTAATAAAATAAATTGGATAAATTTCATAATAAGACCTAATTTATAGATTAGTTCTCAATTTTGGACCCAAATTTTAAAGTTTCTTAATAAGGGGCTCAATTTATCATTTTTTCTCAATTTAAGGCTTGAAATTTAGATTGATTTCTTAATTCAAGACAAAATTTCATATTCTTTTTTATTTATATTTATAGATTTATTTATATTTCAATATGTATTCATATTTTGGATAAATTAAGATAAGTTAGTGTGCTTTAAGAATAATTTTCGTCTGATTTATCTTAATTTATATGAAAAAAAGAAAGAAAAAAATATAATTAACTCAATTCATAAAATATAATTTATACTTAACTGATTAATATTAAAATCGATTTTTTATACTTTTATTCATAAAATTAAGAAAATAAAGGAATCTTAATTTTTTAAATTGCATTTATTATATATATATATATATATAAAAATTAATATAAGTCGGATGAAAATCGTTCCAAAATTGCACGAAGTTGTCTTTATATATCTAAATTATAGATATATATTAAAATATAAATAAAAAGAAAAAAAAAGAAAAAGAAAATTTCTTTTGAATTGAGAACTCAATTTAATTTTCAAACCTTAAATTGAGAAAAAAATGTAAAATTGATCTTCTTATTGAGAAATTTTAAAATTTGGGTTCAAAATTAAGAACTAATTTAGAAATTGAATCTTATTATGAAATTTATCCAAAAAAAAATTCATGTTCATTGGATTAATAATGTTTTGAGTATGAGATAGTATGATTATTTAATGTTAAATAAAAAATTAACCACTTGTCATAGTTAACATAATTAAGAAGAATTTGTTTTGAACGAAAATTCTTTTTATAAAAAGATGACATGGGTCAACTACTTGTTACTTTAAATATATAAAAAGGGGTGGCAATCGAAACTACCCACTTTGAAATAGTAGGTATTATTTATATTCAATATTAATTTAAATGTATTTATTACATTCAATTTTAAATAATAATATCTCAAACTATCCATTTTAAAGATCAATCACTCTTTTTTAATGTAGATGTCTTTCAACATCACTCATCACAATTAGTATAATTAAATATATATTGAAGTCAAAATAGATATTTGAAACTGCCGAATTCGTGTAACCCTATGTATTAGGGTTTTGAGAAAGGGCAACCCACCCATATCACAAACCTCATTTCCTTCGTTTTTCAGCCATCGTCTCCTTCCTTTTTTCCCATTTTTTTTCACTTCGATTCCAATTACTTCGGTTGGAGATTATTTAGGTCATACACGAAAATGAATTAGGAACTTTCTCAAGAAGAGGTTAGTATTTTCTTCTCATAATTTATTTGGGGCTTTCAATTTGTAGCATTGTGAATAGGGCTTACGAATTTCGTGTAGCATTATTGTTAATTTCTATTGGATTTTGTTGAAGGTTGAATCGACTTGAATCGATTTTTCTCATGTTTTTGAATGATATGCTGCTTGATTTGTGCATTGTTTTTTGTTAATTTCTCTGTTGGAGTGAAACTATTACATGTACTTATACATAGGCTTACACTATTTCAGTCGTATGTTTCAATTATAGACTTATATGAAATAGCCAAGTCTAGGCCTACACGGAATATCCAAATATAGGCTTACACGAAATAAGTTTTTATAATCTTACACGAAATATCAAGTTTTAGGCTTACACGAAATAATAGGTATAGATTTACACGAAATAACTTTTTATAGGCTTACACGAAATACAATTTTTAGGCTTACACGAAATAACTATGTATAGGCTTACATAAAATAACTTTTTATAGTCTTACACAAAATATTATTTTTTAGACTTAAACGAAATAACTATGTATAGACTTACACGAATTATCATATTTTAGGCTTACACGAAATAACTATTGTTTAGGGTTACACGAAATAACTTTTTCTAGGGTTTACATGAATTTGGTTAAGTTTTGGGGTAACTCGAATTTAGTTTATTAGTTTGGAGCTTATTCCCATATTTTAGGCTTATACAAATTTCTCAATATAACTAAAAACAAAAAGACCTTTTGAGTTATTTTGAGAACAACAAATAATATTTATAATATTTTAGAATGAATTTTTTTATGAGTATTTAAGTAATGATATTTTTGTATTAGAACAAATTAATTTCTTCAACCATAAATCATGAAATTTATTTAATATATAATTAAAGATTTTAATTATATATAATATATAATTAGTATTGAAAATTGTTGAAATCAATATTGAAAATTGAAAATTAATTTATTCATGTATTATAGCTGTCGTTGGAGTAGCCTTGAGTCTGTCCTAGATGTTAGGGTCGGCTGACATATATTAATGGATATACATGGTTGAACATATTGAATGATTTAAGCGAGGAGATGAAAACGCATAGTAAAGATTGTAATCGTCGTATGTTGGCTTCATCATTAGGCCATTTTTTGTTGTGGACGACTGACACAGAGACGTGCAAGGCTTTTCTACACGTTCTCATTTCTCATTAGGTGCGACATAGGACCAATTCGTAAGTGCATGAAAAATGGTTCTGCATAGGAGATCGATTGTGTCGGTTTGTTAGGAGGAAGTTTGCTATCGTCTCAAGACTACGATTTGGTGACTTCGATTTCAACCCATCAACAATGCATCATCCACCAGAAGGTGGAATTTACCATCGAGTTTTTGCTAATCGAAGTCACGTCACTATTTCAAGTCTTCGTGCACGATTTGTTGAAGGGGAGTTTCATCAGAGCGATGATGATACTATTAAGATTACGAAGATCCTGATACTATACTGTATTATGTTCGGAGTCGATATCGAAAAGACCCAAGTGGACCTTGGATTTGAACTTTAGTGGAGCAGAAGGAGAGATGAGAGAGCTTCTTATGGGGCAAGTTCTCTTATCTCATGTTGTTGCGGCATATGGAAAAACTTCTAGATACTATTCCTCGTATGTAAAAAAGTCGGGCGTACACATATCATTTTTATGGATTCTCTATTGCTCTACAGGTGAGTTATAATTTTGTACTTGTTGTTGAGATGTTAACTTGTTATTAAAATCTTACTAACATGTTTTAATTAAATTAAAGTTGAAAAGTTTAATTATTTTATGATGTTATTTTATATTATTTGCATTAATATTATCTTATATATATGAACAAACTCATAATTTTAAAAAATAGTATGTTTATAAAATATATTAAAAATATGCACTAGTATATTTTATAATTATCTTAAAATGAAATTAGATTAAATATTGTTAAACATATAAAGGAAATGCATCTAGAATTTGAACACATAAAGAACTAGTGGCCTACTGGTTTAAGTTCCAACAACGTGCACAAGTTCGAATCCTAGACAACACACAATTATTAATTATGATATGGCACTGATGTGGTGATGATGTGTCAGAACTGTGATGTGTCAACTTTTGGTTAGTATCTTCGATAACGGTTAAGAACCGTTGTGGTTAGTATCTTCAACAACGGTTATTAACCGTTGTGGTATTGATGATGACGTGGCAGATGATGTGTCAAAATTATGATGATGTGGCACTGACGTGGTGATGATATGTCAAAACTATGATGATGTGGCAATGACGTGTCAGAACTGTGATGTGTCAACTTTTGGTTAGTATCTTCGACGACGGTTCATAACCGTTGTAGTTAGTATCTTCAACAACGATTATTAACCATTGTGGTAGATAGGGTCTACAACAACGCCATCTTCCACAATGGTAAAAAAAGGCCTATGACACCGACAACGGTTAATAACCGTTGTCGTTTAGCGTTTTTTTGTCAGGTAGTTAGTATCTTCAACAACGGTTATTAACCATTGTGGTAGATAGGGTCTACAACAACGCCATGACCGTTGTCGTTTAGAGTTTTTTTGTCAGGTAGTTAGTATCTTCAACAACGGTTATTAACCATTGCGGTAGATAGGGTCTACAACAACGCCATTTTCCACAACGGTAAAAAAAGGTTTATGACACCGACAACGGTTATTCGTTTTTTTATAGTGAAAACTTGACAACAATGGGTTGTTATAATCAATATAAGTTACCATAAGCTGTTTCTATTTAATATCATGCATATAGAAGACAAACGTGGTTGCTGAACATACGTGGGAATAGGGTATCAAATCACTTTGAAAAATCTGACACGTACAAGAATGTTGATTTAGATCAACAAGATAAATTTTGCTCCCATTCGTGACCTTGTATTTGGTTTCTCCTATTTTATCAACTTACAGGCGTCGTCCAAGCTTCATGGCTTCGAGCACTTTATCATGAGCAGATTTTATGAGTGTATTTTCTCTTTCTTTAGCAACTGTCCTTCGCTCATAGAATCATTTTTTAGTTATTCGTCGAGCACATTCGAGAAAAGAACAGACTGGTAGTTTTTTTATCCAAATTAGGCGAGAATTCCATGTCTCTGCAGCATTTAACGTCATGAAATTAAATCTTCTCTCTGGACATTTCACACGAGCCCACCTGATAACTTTAGCTTTTTTTTAACGCATCCAATATACCTTTTATATTGGTTCCTTTAAGGCTCGTCATGTACCTACATTGCAATCATTAAAACGGACTAAATATTCTTACTTGTCAAAAATACTTACATTAATTACATTGGTGAAAAAAATGTACCTTTCAAACTCACTGGTATGATAACAATAGGCTGTCCTATTGAAAACTCCAACTAGGTGTGATCCATATTTGGCCAAATTTTATTGTAAGTGAAAGCAACAAAGCCCATGAGCGGCCACTGGAAACACTTTTTTAATGACATTATTAATACTGACATGCTGATAAAAAATAATAAGAAGTTGATCTGGGCAACCAAAGGCATTTCGCACATGCGTAAAAACCATCTCCATGACTCATCATTTTCAATATCGTCCATCCTTATCGCTAGTGGAAAATTTGATTGTTCCCATCTTTCGTCACTGCCACAAACCTAATACCTTTATATTGTCCTTTCAAGTGACAACCATCCACCACTATGACAGGTCGTGAATATCCCTGAAATCCATGAATAGACGCCGCCAAAACAAAAAATGCGTATTTGAATTTTTCATTTTTATGTTTATCTAGAATTGTATAAGTATTAGGATTAGCTTGTTTCAAGGCCTCCAAGTAAGATAACAACATTGAAAATGACATTGCGGGATCTCCGTAGCAATCAACATTGCATGACATTTTGCGCTAAGTGCAACCTTATAAGTAACATTTAAGCCATGTCACTGATTCATTTCTTGAATAATGACCCTAGGATAGATATTGGAATTTTCTCTTCGGAGTGCGTCAGCGTAATACTTACCGATCAACGCAGATGGAATTCACCTAGGAGCACTTCGATTAAGATCAAACTCATATGCATGTGGGATCACAATTTTAGAGATTTTTCAAATCCCATATTTCTTGTATGAATTGAGTATGAAACCGCAACATGATTTGTGGCTGCACACAACAGACCATCTGTATTTGTCATAATGATTCACACGGTATTCAACCTAATTCTCTAAATGGTATAATCCAACGGTCTTTTTCGAATCATTTTTCGTATGAAAAGTGGATCCTTTTTGTAGTCTTTAACGATCCATCTCATTATAGCCAAACTCGTACCTGCAAGGCTGGTGAAATGACGGAATCTCGGGGATGAACCACTCTAGTTTAACATTTGAAACTGACTCAATTTGTGAGGTGCTCGATCGAATCTGATTGCATTCTAAACCATCACCCCTTTCAGCATCTTCGTCGGTATTTCCTTGTGAATTTCTAAAAATGTACTCTTTAAATTGTTGAAAGACATCACGTTGCTTATTATCCAAAGCCTCCATATCCTTTTCGTCCAACTCAAAATCATCATATTTACATCCATATCTTCTTCGATTTCATCTTCATCATATTGGAAATCTGAAACAAGTTATATATGAATTAACAAAATTGCATCAAGCATTTGAAGTATTATATTGTAATTTACAATTAATAAAAACATACCTGATCGATATGATAAGTCTGTCCTTGTTCTTCCCATTTTATTTCCTGATTTTGTTCATAGGTTGTAGGAGACATATTTAAGTCAATGTAATCGAAACCTCAATCAGATTCATAGTCAATACGTCCAATACATGATGGCCAAGACTTCTAGGGCTTGTTTATCGACGTTGACACCTCCCTCCTAATCGTCTTATTTTCTTTTGGAATACCCCATTTTTTCAAAAAATCATCATCATTTTACATTTCAATGGGAACATTCTAATGCATAAAATTTGAATCAACATATGAAAAAAGGACGATAAAATTGACTACCTCGACTAATATCTTCATCATATGTAGTTATTCCAGCATTAAAAATTGTTGCTGATTGAGTACCACGGATAATATTTTGAGTTGTTGTTACCACACTTGCAGATACTCCAATATCTATCATTTTTAGAGTACTAAACACAATAAGCACATTATCAATCATAAACATGACATTTTTCGAATCTAAATCATTCTTTATTTTCATTTTTCTCACTCATTCATTTATGTCAACTAGTGAGTGAAACACATATACTCAACAATTCGGATCGATCGACACGCACAACTCCATGAATTGAAAATAATAAATCTTCATATGTTGTTAGTCTTTGTACGTGAAACAATTCTTGAACCCGATTTTTGTACCTAAACCTTTCCAATAACCTCCAAACCAAACCACTATGGACATAACACTCAAATATGGATATAATGTCCGACAAAAAACAAAAAAAAATGAGATCATCATTTTCAATAAATTAATTATAATAAATAAAATTTAAATTTTAACCGATTACAATTTAAACCCCGAGTACATAAATACTTCCTCAATATTTATATTAAAATATAAAATACAGAGTCAAACAACATACAATATATTAATTAATGAACTAAATATATTAATACAAAATCAAATGATGCAATGGATATACTTTTTTTCATACTTAACAATATGATTTTCAAGAAAAAAAATTTATATTCATTATTCTAACTAAATATGAGTCAAATATTAATTAATGATATAATGAAATGATCTAACCCTACACAACTACGTGAAAAATAATTGTGTCCCAAAAAATAAGAATTTTCACATTCTTTTTTTTAATAATAATATTTAGTACTGTTAGGCTAAAAATAAGGGATAAATTTCATAATAAGATCCAATTTATAAATTAGTTTTCAAATTTAGACCCAAATTGTAAAGTTTCTCAATAAGGGACTCAATTTTTCATTTTTCTCAATTTAAGGCTTGAAAATTAGATTGAGATCTCAATTCAAGACAAAATTTCATTGTCTTTTTATTTTTATTTATAATTTATTTATATTTTAATATGTATATATAGTTTAGATAAATTAAAATAAGTTTGTGCAATTTAGAAACAATCTTCATCAAACTTGTATTAATATATATATATATATATATATATAATATATATAATAAATGCAATTCAATAAATTAAGATTCCTTTATTTTCTTAATTTTATGAATAAAAGTATAAAAAATAATTTTAATATTAATCAGTTTAATATAAATTATATTTTATGAATTGAATTAATTATATTTTTTTCTTTTTTTTCCATATAAATTAAGATAAGTCGGATGAAAATTGTTTTTAAAGCACACTAACTTGTCTTAATTTATCAAAAATATGAATAAATATTGAAATAGAAATAAACCATAAATATAAATAAAAAAGAATATGAAATTTTATCTTGAATTGAGAACTCAATCTAAATTTCAAATTTTAAATTGAGAAAAAAAAAAGTTAAATTAAGCCCCTTATTGAGAAACTTTAAAATTTGGGTTCAAAATTGAGAACTAATCTATAAATTTGATCTTATTATAAAATTTATCCTAAAAATAAGCTACACAAATTTTAATTAAACCTTACACGAAATTCGTGTAGCCCAATTTTAGACTAAAAATAAGAATAGAAAGTTTAATTGACCTTACACGAAATTCATGTAATCCTATAACCCTAATTTCGTATAGCCCTATATCCTTAATTTCGTGTAGGCCAATAGAGGAAATTTCGTATAGCCCTATAACCCTAATTTCATGTAGCTCTATAAAGGAAATTTCGTGTAGTCCTATATCTTAATGTATTGAACCTTACACGAATTTTATGTCCCAACCTCACCAAATTTCGTGTAGCCCATAAACTAAAATTTAAGTTGATTTTTGTGTATCTATTTATAGTAACATTTAAATTATTATGTTCAATTCGACATTAATACACGAAAATTTTATAATAAAAATGCAATGTATTAAAATGTTATAATCTAATATTATAATGTACACGAAAATGCAAACAATTTAAACAAAATAATACTTTCAAAAAATATACCTTTACAAGAATGTTTTTGTGTAAGAAATTTCAGAGAATTTTTAAAATTTCATCTTCAATATATTATAGGGTATGCTTTTGTGTGTGAAATTTTATGAATGAAATTCGTGTATTAAATAGACATTTTTACTGTTTATCTTATAAGTGAAACAAGTGAGATTCCCTTCTTTTTTCAGACGTCATCCTATCCTATCCCGTCAGTATATGGTTATTGACTCAAATGTGTATTTTTGGATAATGTAAGATAAAAATATAGTGACTTGGGTATATTTGAAATTTCCCCTTAAATATTTTTGGATATTTTCATACATATTTAAATGTTTTTGCCTATTTGGAGCCATTTACTCTATCTAAAAATATATCTTTTTTTTGCTCTATACAGTTGATGGATAAATCTGACCCAAGATCTTTAGTTCTATCTTAAGCTACAACGTATTAAATATTTAAACATATTGAATAACCTACCGTAGACGTCTTATTTAAATATATTAACATATATATTAGATCGTGACCTACAAAATAAATACTTGACTTGTAAAATGTAAAAAAAAAAAAAAAGACTTGGATATTTTATGTTGAAAGTAAAAGCACATATTTTATTTCTAATAATATCTCCATCTGTGAGCATTTATTTTTTCTGAATATTATATTAAAAACTGGATTCAAATTTTATGCTTATATGAAAGCAAATTTAGAAATAAAATCTCGTGATATAAAAGGAAAAATATATGGCAGCTTGAAATGAAGAAATGACGAGAGAAGATGGAAAAACAGAGTTGGGGGAGAAAAATATCGTGAGAGAAGCAAGAAAAATAATGGAAAAACTTGTAAATCACGGTATTAATATTGTTGGATATCGCATAGAAATAAATAATTAAAGCAGTTCACTTCAATTATACACAATAGCGACGTCCTTTAAGGTAATACTTTCCAGTTTTCCCAATTCCGTGTTTGTTAATGTGTAAAACTATATAATTATAATCTATGACGGAGATACATACAAATTAAATATGTGATTAGTTGTTCTAATTTTGTAAACACTCAAATCAAGATATTGATGAAGCGAAAGTTGAAGGATAAGTCAACGTGGATATTATCAGTATAATATCTCTTCAACCACTCAAATATTTTTTTACCAACAAAACTCTAATATTCAACAAAAAACTATGATCAGAAAATCAAGAAATCGTTGTGATTATTTTTTTGTGGTGGGCTTCATCTTCACATTCTTGAATCAAGCAATATCTTCTTCATCAGAAATCGGATATGGTTACAGTCTCCGGTCAGTCAACGCTGACCCATCGGGAAAATCGTTGACTGCCCGTCTCCAGCTCATCGACCATTCCTCCGTTTTCGGCCCCGACATCCCACTCCTCTCCCTCACAGCCAGGTAACAGTAGCATAATCCATTCACAAAAACAACGAAATATGATGAATATAATAGAACAAATGCTGTTGAATTGTTTGAATTTCCAGCTTGGAAACAAAAGACCGTCTGAGAGTCACAGTCACCGACGCCGGAAAACCCCGATGGGAAATCCCGAACGACGTTCTTCCGCGGCAGCGCCGCCTCTCGCCACCCCTTCACAGCAGCAAGCCGCCGCTGCTCTCCCACCCCAGTTCAGACCTGATCTTCACTCTCCAAAACAGCACCCCCTTCGGGTTCACCGTCCGCCGCCGCTCCTCCGGCGACACCCTCTTCAACGCCGCCCCAACCCGCCACCAGCCCTCAACGTACCTCATTTTCAAAGACCAATATCTCCAGCTCTCCTCCTCGCTTCCGCCACACGCCGCCAATCTCTACGGCATTGGAGAGCACACAAAGAGCTCTTTCAAGCTGCAGCCTAATCAGGCCCTTACACTGTGGAACGCAGACATTGGCAGCGCCAACCTAGATCTGAATCTGTACGGATCCCACCCGTTTTACATGGATGTCAGATCTCCCAAGGGGGCCACTCATGGTGTCTTGCTGCTCAACAGTAATGGAATGGATGTTGTCTACACCGGAGACAGGATTACATATAAAGTGATTGGTGGGATTCTTGATTTGTATTTCTTCGCCGGGCCCACGCCGGAATTGGTAATGGAGCAGTACACCGAGCTCGTCGGACGCCCTGCTCCGATGCCTTACTGGTCTTTTGGTAAGCACAGTATAAAGTTGGAAGCTTGAATTTTGAAGTCCGAAATTAATTTCGTGTCTTTTTTTTTTCTATTAGGATTTCACCAATGCCGATATGGGTATAAAGATGTTGATGACGTTGAGAATGTGGTGGCTAATTATGCAAAAGCTAAAATCCCATTAGAAGTAATGTGGACAGATATTGACTACATGGATGCTTACAAGGATTTCACTCTTGATCCCATCAACTTCCCAGCTGATAGGATGAAGAAACTGGTTGATGATCTTCACAAGAATGGGCAGAAATTCGTCGTAATCATTGATCCCGGTAAGCTCTTATATATCCATGTTTCTGACTCAA
The DNA here is from genome assembly GCA_028654395.1 of Scutellaria barbata. Taxonomy (NCBI): domain Eukaryota; kingdom Viridiplantae; phylum Streptophyta; class Magnoliopsida; order Lamiales; family Lamiaceae; genus Scutellaria; species Scutellaria barbata. The sequence goes on from CM053648.1 coordinate 18,073,070, forward strand.
GAAAGTTCAAGAATCCACCATTTTCTCACAAGGAGTGCTTTTAAACTTGCAGGCATCAGTGTAAATGAATCATATCCGACTTATCAACGAGGAATGCAGGCCGATATCTATATAAAACGGAACGGTGTTCCTTACCTCGGACAAGTGTGGCCCGGATTGACATACTTCCCTGATTTTCTCAACCCATCCAGTGAGGCCTATTGGAGCAATGAGATCAAGATTTTTCATGAAATTCTCCCGGTGGATGGCCTCTGGATCGACATGAACGAGCTATCCAATTTCATTACCTCGCCACCAAATCCATCTTCAACACTCGACGACCCTCCTTATAAGATCAACAACTCGGGGGCTCAGCGCCCCATTATTGAGAAAACTGTACCTGCAACATCACTGCATTTTGGGAATGTCACAGAGTATAATGCTCACAATCTGTATGGATTTTTGGAGTCGAGAGCTACTAATGCTGCTTTAGCTAATGTGACTGGTAAAAGGCCATTTGTGCTGAGCAGATCCACCTTTGTGGGCTCTGGAAAGTACACGGCTCACTGGACTGGAGACAATGCTGCCACGTGGGCAGACTTGGCTTACACCATTCCTGGCATTTTGAATTCTGGGATTTCTGGGATTCCAATGGTTGGAGCTGATATTTGTGGATTTTCAAGAAACACGACCGAAGAGCTTTGTAGACGATGGATTCAGGTATTATCTATTTTCTACACAAAAAGACAGCTCTTTTTTCAAGTAGATGATTCCGAATTTGACATGATGAATTCTTGTTGTAGTTAGGAGCATTTTATCCGTTTTCCAGAGACCATTCCGAGAAATTCACAATCCGACAAGAGCTGTATATCTGGGAATCAGTTGCTGACTCAGCCAGGAAAGTGTTGGGACTTCGTTACAAGCTCTTACCCTACTTCTACACGCTAATGTACGAAGCACACAAGAAAGGGACACCTATTGCAAGGCCTGTTTTCTTCTCGTTTCCGGAGGACACAACCACGTATGAAATCAGCACACAATTTCTACTCGGAAAAGGGGTGCTCGTTTCGCCTGTTTTGCAATCCGGGGCAGTTTCTGTCGATGCATATTTCCCATCAGGGAACTGGTTTGATCTCTTCGACTACTCACGCTCATTGAGAATAAGACAGGGGAAGTACATCAACCTCGATGCCCCGCCTGATCACATCAACGTCCATGTTCGTGAAGGAAATATATTAGCCATGCAGGGAGAAGCAATGACGACACAAGCAGCTCGTGCCACGCCTTTCCACTTGCTCGTTGCACTGACCGACAGTGGAAACAGCTCTGGAGAAGTCTTCTTGGACAATGGAGACGATGTAGAAGTCGGAGGGACGGGAGGAAGATGGAGCATTGTGGGATTTAACAGTGGATTCGTGGGGAACAAACTGATTATTGAGTCTCGAGTTTGGAATGGAGCTTTTGCTCTGAGCCAGAACTGGATCATTGAAAAGGTTACGTTTGTTGGATTGAAGAGGGAGTTTAATAAGATACGAGGATATGAACTGGTTAGAGGAATCAGAGTGGATGATAGAAACTTGGACATAAAAGCTCAAGATAACAACAATGGATTTGTTGTGTTGGAGATTTCGAAGTTGTCAATGCTTATAGGGAAAAATTTTAGAATAGAAATCACTCCCAGTGAGCAGCTAATCAGAGCTTTCTGAAAAAGAATTGAAAATGAATAATTCTTCTACGAGACAGTCTCAAATCTAGTTATATAATAAAACTCATGACCCATATTACAATTCACATATGTATTTATAAAAATGAGTTTTATTTATTTGTAATAACAACATCTAACTGTAACTATTTATGAGATCATTTTATATAAATTTTTGTGATTTAAAAGAGATTTCTAAATAAGTGGTTCTTGTCAAGTTTCTCAGGGTGCTTGCAAAATAATTTTAACACTTTTAAACTTCAAATAGTCATTTTTGGATTGTAGGGGTTGTTTTTAGTTGCTTATGATTTCAACTCACATAATGTGATCAAATAATATTCAATTTTCATTTCAAATAATTTTAACTTTTACTGTTAAGTAACTTTCCACAATCACGGTATAAAATTGCTTTCTTTAGTGCATAACTTTTCTATGAACACTTCTTTTAAGGGCACCTAAATCAATTGTTTGAAGGGTTGTTCTTAGAATACAAATGAATATTTTAATAATAAATTTTGTTATTTATGTTTTTATAGGAATGATATTGTTTACCTTTAAAAACGTTGTTAGAGGAGAAAGAGTGAGTGTAAGATAATAATAATATAGGGTAATTCTATTATATATCAGTAATATTAATATATGAGCTCTTTTTTATTGTGATAAATTGCAAATGAGATTTTCTATATCAAATATTCCTATACTATGTGTATATCACATTCCAAAACTAGTTATATTGATTTTCAAAATAAAGCGGTTATAATGTAAAAGAAAAAAAATCAATATCAAAACTATGTAGTAGTTTTGATGTGACATACAAAGTGAGATATAAATTTTGGTACAGAGAATCCAACCTTGATAAATTGTCTGCAAGGTATAAATATTTATAATTCAGTATTTAATTTAAATCAGTTTAAATTAATTAATTTTAATTTAATATTTTGTATTTAATTGAAACTTATATATTATGTATAGATTTTAGCAAATATAAATTTGATTTAATATTTAATTGAAGCAAACATATATATTTAAACTGAAACGTGTATATTTTTTTAGAGTGTATTTATTGTGCAGACCGAGTCAACTTGAATACGTGTGTCTTTTTGTTTTTTAAATTTCGGGTCAAAAATTTTATGTTGTATTGGTGTGGCCTTTTTGTTGCATTATTATGACATTTATGTATAAATTTTGTGACCTTTAATGTACAATAACATAGAAAAAATGAAGAAGTTCTGCAAAATTTGTACATATCTACCTTTATGTGATATTCATATGACCTTAATGTATATTCATGTGAATTTTGCTGAAATTGTTCATTTTTTTTCTAAATTATACTCCCTCCGTCCCGAATTACTTTGCACATCAAATTAAGCACAATTTTTAAGAAAAAGTGAATATTTGCTTTTTGATTGAGGGTATAATGGTCAAATTTATTTTTTCTAATGGAGTGATTAATTTAATATTAAATGGCATTGTGTGAGAAAAAGTAATGGCATTGTGTGTAAATAAGTGTGTATTGTGAGGGTAAGAATTATGATAAATTTTACCATTTTTGGGTGTGCAAAGTGTTTGGGGACAAACTAAAAAGGAAAGTGTGCAAAGTGTTAAGGGACGAAGGGAGTAATACATAAAGGTCACAGAAAGATCACCGAATTTATACATAAAGATCAACACATAAAATAAAATAAAAATTCTCGGATTCGCATCGGGTCGATCGGGACTGCATAGATCCATGCACCTCGTTGGAATGCATAAATAAAATATATACTAAATAGATTTAATGTTGTATTACCTAGATAATATTTTGATGAATATAATTTCCAAATCTAAAAATGGCTTGAGACATCAAAATCCATCTAAATCGAATACGATTTATTCTTGACATACAAAAATGCATCTAAATCAAATTCAATATTTGTAGCAATTATTGTCACTAAATCTTATACGATAAATGAAGATATATCCAAATCATAATCTTTATAATCAAAAGATTGTGCTATTAAATAACTATAGGATGCAACCAATATCAAATTAAATAGCATGCAAAAATTTAACAAATCAATATCAATGACATAACATGAATCGATGCAATGACATAGCATGACTAATCAATTAATAATAACAATCACACTACACCAAAATAGGATGCAACCAATATATGATGAAATAACATGCAACCAACTAATATCTATACTTAGCATGCAATCGATGCAATGACACAGCATGACAAATCAATTAATAATAATACATTACCATAGTAACTACAACACCAAAATAGAATGCAACATGAAATAACATGCAACCAACCAATATCAATGACATAGCATGCAATTGATGCAATGACATAGTATGACAACTCAATTAATAATAATACATTGTCAAAATAACCACATAATACCAAATAGGATGCAGCATGCAACCAATATCGATGACATAACATGCAATCGATACAATGACTATCAATTATTAATCAATTAATAATAATACATTATCAAATTAACCACACAACGCTAAAGTAGGATGCTACCAATATTCGATGAAATAACATGCAGCGACAATATCGATGACGTAGTATGCAATCGATGCAATGACAAATCAATTAATAATAATGCATTACCAAATTTACAATACAACACCAAAATAGATTCAATAATGATTTTTAAATGGATATGCATGTCAACAAATCAATTAATAATAATACATTACTAAATTAACCACACAACAACAAAATAGATGCACACGTAATGATTTTGAATAGATCTGTATATCATGTACATGATCAATCATTTCAATGATTTTTTACTACATGAATTTGATTTTGCTTGAATCACACCACACCAACAGTTGTGATAATTTAATTATCAATGCAAATTAATAATATGTAATTTAATATTTATTTAAATTATGTTTAAATTAATAATTTAATATTTAGTATTTAAATTGAAATATATATTATTTGTATAGATTGAATCAATTATTTTCTTAATGTTAATCGTGTATTAAGGTATCACATCATGGTGATCGTTAGAATGAATATATCAAATATGTATTTATAATAGATTTAATATTCTATTTGACCTACATAATATTTTGGTAAATAAGTTCAAATCTATAAATGACTTGAGAAATCAAAATCCATCTAAATCGAAGTCATATATTCTTGATATATCCATCCAAATCGATTACATATAAATCATGAGATATAAAAATCCATCGAAGTCAAATCCAACATTCATACCACACTAAATCTTATACAATTGATGAAGATATATTAAAATCGTAATTTTTATAATTGTGGTATAACTAATAAATTATATGCAATCTCATCAACCTATATCCAATTAAGTAGCATGCAACCGATAGCTCTAGGATGCAATCCAATTAAATAACATGCAACCAATTACTCTAGGATGTAACCAATATCCAACTAAATAACATACAATAAGATGCAATCCAATTAAATAACATGCAACTGATAACTCTATAATATAACAAATATTCAACTAAATAGCATGCAATAGGATACAATCCAATTAAATAACATACAACCAATATCCAATTAAATAACATGTAATATGATGAAATCGGTTATGGCATGCTGATGTAATAATTCTAAATACATGTATCAATGAATTAATAAAAATACATTACCAAATTAACACCACCACCAAAATAGGATGCAACCAATATACGATAGAATAACATGCAACCAATCAATATCGATGACATAGCATGCAATTGATGCAATGACATAGCATGCCAAATCAATTAATAATAACAACCACACAACATCAAAATAAGATGCAATAATTATACAATGAAATAACATGCAACCAATATCGATGATATAGCAATCGATGCACTGACCAATCAATTAATAATAATACATTATCAAATTAGTCGTGCAACACCAAAATAAGATGCAACCAATATCTGATGAAATAGTATGCAACCAATTTTGATTACATAGCATGCAATCGATGTAATGACATAGTATGATAAATCAATTAATAATAATACATTACCAAGTTAATCACACACCACCAAAATAGAATGTGATAAATATCCGATGAAATAGTATGCCATCAATAGTATACAACCTAGCATGCAATCAATGCAATGACATAGCATGATAAATCAATTAATAATAATACATTACCAAATTAACCATACAACACTAAAATAAGATGCAACCAATATCGATGACATCGAATGCAATCGATGCAATGACATAGCATGTCAAATCAATTAATAATTATTACATTACCAAAATAACCACACAACACCAAAATAGGATGCAATCAATATACAACGAAATAACATGCAACTAAAAATATGCAATCAACCAATATCGATAACATAACATGCAATCGATGCAATAACAAATCAGTTAATAATAATATATTACCAAATTAACCACACAACATCAAACTTGATCCATACACAATGATTTTTAAATGGATGCAACGACGATGTTGAATTTTGATGGGATCGACATATCAATTAATTAATAATAATAATTGATAATTAATAATAATACATTTAAATGGATGGAAAAATGATTTTTAAATGAATGTAAGAACAAATTTTAGATGGATGTAACAACGATTTTTGACTATGACATCCCGCGAAATAGGATGCATGTATGAATTCAGAAGAGTTTGATAGATAATTTTTGTTTGTGAAATCGCATCTAACTGCATAATTAATTAATGTGTATACATTGGTGTAGACACACGTGGGTCAACCATATTGATGTATTTTGGAAGGCTGTAATGATGAGTAGAGAATGTGGACATCGCTTAATCGTCCAATAAAATTCACTATAGTGCATTAGAATATTGTCTGCTGTTAAATGTAGTCCTTTTTGTTGGGTGGATCTATTAACAACTTCAATAAATGCCTTGAAATCTGGTCTCCACTGTGACTATGATCTTAAAAATGTATTGTAGATAATTTCATGAAATATTCACAGAAAACGTAAATACACTTATTAGTCACTAAAGATTATTATCAACAGATATAATTCATCATACAATTCCTCCTTATGCAATTTAACCATATCTTCAACTGCATTAATTATTGGTGTATGGATTCTTTCCACAATGGAATCACTACATTTCAATGTTAATAAGAATTAATATTTTTTTGGTATGTCAACAATAATAAGTCATTTAACTATACTCCAATATTTTGCATGTACAATTATTTGGGATGAGCATCGATTGGATTGGTGATGGAACCGAACTGAAAATCGATTAACATAATTAAATTTTTTTAATTTTAAAAACTGAAATCAAAATCAAATTTTCTAAAAAATCGAATAACAAATCAATTGAAATATTATTTCGGTTTAATTAAAACTTCAATTTTAATCAAAATTTGAAAATATTTTTATTTTGTTTTTTACTAAATTAGATAAAAAAAATTAATAAATTAGACATATTAATAAAAATCAAACTACAAAATTTAAACACCTACCATATATTCAAAAAATAAAAATCATATAAAAACTCTATGAAATGAATTCAAATTCATTTGATCATTCAAACAATTAAAACATAGATTAACAATAGACTATGACAAGTTTTTAATTTATACTATCCACACAATATCTAACAAATAAATAACCATAATTCAAAAGTACAAAAATTAAAGAATATATATATATATATATATATATATATATATATATATATATTGAAAATTAAAATAAATTTCGATTGGATTTTCAATATTTCAATTTTTTAGATATGAAAACTAAACCGAAAATCAAACTCCAAAATTTAAAAAATAAAAATCGAAATTGAACCATATTATTCCAAAAGCAAACCAAAATACTAATTTCGATTTGGTTTGGTTCGATTTTTCAATTTTCACAGATTAATGTTCACCCTAGTTTTTGGTATGACACATACATAACAAATTTCTAATTTGCCCTTCTACAAATTGGTGACCACAAATTCCGAATTGTATTGTATATGCTATATCAATTATATTGTATATCTCGAAAACTAAATTTATGTCATATAATCTTGTCGCATATGATGTTATAGTTATTGTAAATGTAAAAGCAATGTAGCAAAAAAAAAAAAAACGAGTTAATAAAAACTATTATATCAAAACAATATATTTATTATATATAGAAATATGAGATTATCCAAAGGACACATGACATTTATACAATTGTTTGCATGTTACATACTCTTATTAATATAGATGTTAATAAATAAGTCATTTTGAGGCTTAAAATATTGAAAGTTCGGATAATTTATCCATTTCAAAATTCTTTTTAAAATATAGATAAAGAAAAGACTTAACAATAGTGAATAGATGTTTTATTAGCATTTCATATAATATGTTTACTTGATAATTTTCTCAAATACAAACCATAAATATTTTGGTAAGTATAAATTTTTTCTTTGAGTTAAATTCTTCAATTTTTTTATAAATTATTACAAAAAAAAGAACAAATTTTTAAATAATTTTAGTTGATAATTTTGTCAGCATAACAAAAATAAAATAAAAAGATTTCGAAATTTTAAATATTCTTCGTGAATTAAATTTTCTCAATATAAGTATAATTTTTTTAATACGAACCATACATTAATTTTTGAACAAATAATTATATTTCCTACCTTATATCATGTATAAAACTATGAATTTATGAGATTATTTAAAAAATATATATATATATTCATTGTGTGCATGTTTTCTTTATTAGAAATATATCATATGATTATTTAGAGAATATATTTTTAAAAATTAGGATCATGATTTTTAATAACCATATTATTTTCTGAATATTATCATGTATAACACTTTAAAAATCATAATAACTTCTTTATATATATATATATAAATTGGTCTCAAGTGGTTTCGAAGGTTCAAATGAAGTGAATAAATCTCTATCGATTTTGTAAAATCTTACAAACAAGCTATACTGCAAGTTACTTGAACTTATAGTACAACAAGTAGACCAACATGCAAAACTATGGGTTAGTACTGTTTGTTGTATCTAAGAGTTCTTACAACAGAAATAACTTCTGACACATGATTTGTTGTAAAACATTTTCTTAAAGATGATTTTTGTAAAACCTTTTGATGATTGATGATGATAATTAAAGATGCAACACTTATACACATATAAAGCGATAACGCACTTAAGGTTTTATAGTGGTTCGAATGTGGTGTAATCTTTTTACGTCCACTCTACTACTTCTCAGAACATGAACTTCGTTAAGTAAGTTTGGATTACAGGTTACACCCTAACAAACTATCAACCTAACGAGCTAACACCTACTAGAACTCAACTTACATACAGTTGCTGTAAGTTCCTAAAGTAGATCCACTAAGGATCTCAACACTCATATAGAGTAATTGCGTTCACCTAGACAACTATTACAATCAGCAATGATATAATTCTATCAATTGATGACATCAAATAAAACAACTTAGCACACAACAAAAAGGTAAAAGTATATATAAGTTTCTTCAACTAATGCGGTAAAGTAGTCTTTTGTGGCTTTGAGCTACGAGTTTGGCTTGACTACTTATCGAGGTTGAATGACTAAAACTGTAAGTCTTGAGAGCTTGTAAGTTAAAATCGATTCTTGTTTTAGACTTGAGTATGAACGTATGGTTGCAGTGTAGTTTTCAGTTAACAATATTAGTTTCAGTTATCGTTCCAATCTTCTCTTCCTCTATTTATAGATGTAGAGATATGCCCGTTGAATGAGACATTTTCTTTTTGAAGTTAATATTTGTTATGTAGGTATGACTTGCATTAACTTGTTCTTGACTTTGCATTGCGGATCATTAAATGTGGCAGCTGGAGCTTGTAGCTTTCTATAGATTGTTAGGCCATATGTCTCTTGTAGATTGGGTATGAGTCTGCAATTTCAGTTTGTCTCTACTGACTTCATTTCAATCCGTTGAGAATTTTGATCCTCAATACATCTTAATCTTCCTTGTATTTCAGCATGAGCTGATTCTGTTGTTGTATTAAGTGTTTCTCTGAAACTTGCAGTAAGTTAATTAGTCTTATGTATCCTAAGATACTCCTAGCTGTATCTTTACTTACAACGATGTTGTATTCTACTCCTAATTGCAGTTGTGTTGTATGTCTTTCCTTAACTACTCTGTTTCAAACTATTCTTATAGAGTATTATTCTTTCTTTGATTGATGCATAGCTACTTCCTTGAAGTCTTCTATTCTTCAATCTTCAAACAACAGACTCAAATCTAGTGTATGTTTCACTTAAACATTATAAAAAATGAGATACTCTAACTTTATATTACAAAACTGTTTTATCTCATCAAAATCTAAATATTAATATCCTAATAATATATATATATATATATATATATATATATATATATATATAAAAGAATGATTATAAGGACACCCGACAAACCAACCATATTCTCACATTAATATTGATTAATTAATTACTTTGAATTTTTTATTGCTATGAAACCTTAATAAATATATAAATATGTTAGCTAATTTATCTAAATAACATATGCTAGACTTCAATCTAGAAATATTATTTACATATTTGAAATTTCTTATATTTAAAGATTTAGAGGAAAAAATATTAACATAACCTTCTATTAAACAATTCACCATCGAATTCTTGCAGCCGTCTAGCTCATTACCACATTCGATTGGAGTCATTCACTCTCTTGCACACTACTAGTCATGCTCATTCGTTGATGTTCACAATGCATCCCAAAAGAGGCTACCACGTGAGTTCAATAGTTTCTCTATGCATGAGAAAAAAAAAGACCACATATAGTTTTAATGATTATTTTGCCAATGCACGCAAGCGATGATCAATGGACAATACATTAACGAGCACAAAACCATCTTCTTCATTATTGGGTGTAGTCCATCCATGCCAAAAGTCCACGTCATGATGGACCCAACATCCATATATCTAATATATTATCAAATCATTTCACACTACGTCTTGCAAATGCAATTCAAAATTTATGTCTCAACTCAAATATTTTGCTATAACAGTATTTCATTTTAAATGTTGTTAATCTATTTTCTTATAATATACAATTATGTATGAAGAAAAACATTTCCACATGGAACTATGGGAAAAAGGCATGTTAGTAGTCTTGTATAGTTTTAATAAAGGAAAATATTTAGTGCATAAACATATGAAATGTGTTTGGACATCCTAAATTTTTGGATTGTTTTAAATTATAGAAAGAAAAAAAAGTTAATATTTCACAAAAAATTTCATAGTTTATTTTAACATACATATTAAAAAAAATTATTTACTTTTATTAATTAATAATTTTGATAGATTTGAATATTTTCAATGGGCCACCTCTATTTTAATGTTTTTCTTTTATATTTTTTTATCTAAATTTTTAAATTTAGCAAATTTCAAATATGTAAATAATTTCTAATAATTCTCATCCAAAATATATGTTTAGGTAAATATAGTTAATGATTCTGTATATTTAATAATATTTCATTTATACATACAATAATAAAGTATTAATGGGGATTAGTAAAGTTGTCATCATAAATTAAATTAATTATATAACTCTCCTTTTGTTTTAAAGTAAACTTTGACTAAGATTTTATTTACATATAAAATTCACTCATTTAATAATAATAAAGATAAATAATAACAAGTATAATTATGAAATAATCGTTTCTAAATCTCATGAATTTAAAATATTTTGAATAAAAATCTTCGGCAACTTTTGATCATCGGCTACCAGCATCCACTGTTCGCGCATCATACCCTAAACTCTTTAAATTGAAAATATTTTAAAAAGAGGGGTGAATATTTGAAATATATTCAGGGGGAAAACCCTAAACAACATAAAATAATTTCTAATTAAGTAAATCATAGAACACAGACACATAAACCATTTAACAAAAGATATTGGCATGCCCTTATTTGAAAACGTTATGAACTTAAAAGATTTCATTCTGGCATCCAACCACTCATCATAACACTATTTTAAAGATTTAATCGAACTTGCCAAATCACAGTTTTGTCACAAGAAGTTGGTTGACAATAAAACATTTATCATTTAACAATAACAACAGAACATAGATCATTTCAATCCCGTGACTTAAATTATTTAATAATGCAAACAGTCAACTCAATCATTCATCTTTCACATTCAAGCATATCACTTCATAGATACAGCTCTCATCATCATGAATGCTGTTCTCAGCCGCTATAGATACGGTTTTCACCGTCGTTATATGGTTCTTAGCCATCCTGGATACGATTTTCACAATCATAGATTACGATTCTTAGCCATCATGGATATGGTTTTCACCGCCGTAACTTGCAGGCGCATGCACACATATTCACTTCACACATAACCATATCAAACATACACATGAGAGCACATCAGTTTAGCATAACACTTAGTTGCGGTTCCCAACAACTGTGAGATCACATTTTATTTACATATATGCAAATATTAACTTCACATCAATTTTCTATTTCCCCACATTACTCTTCACCTTTGCATTAATAAGCTCATAGTACAACGTTCACGTTCCAATAACAATCACGCTGTCACTTAGCAAGAGCCAGTTCATATCATATATTCATGGAGATCACATATTTCAAAGAGTTCACATATTTCACACTTGCTTTGTATAAAATAAACATTTAATCACTTTATATAACACATCATTCGTCCAATATAACAAACATAATTCACTTCATACAAAGATAAGATTTCATGATTTTGAAATAATTAGGAACAAGTGTAATTGCAGAAAAAACATTTTTCCCCCACTCATCATATGATAACATCTTATTCATATAACACGTATACCGACCACATGTCATTTAGGTATAAGATTTCATATTTTAAACACTTCGAAAGAAATATAAATACTGTAATAAGCAATTACCCCACCTTTCGAGATCGGTACTTGTAAAGCTTTTATTTCTTATACGAGCTTAACTAGATTATTCTTTCGTGTTTTCTACAAGATACAAGTACTCGTTTTAAAACTATTCGAACTACTAATGAATTAAAGTAAATTCTTTAGGTTGAAACTCTCTTTTGTAGAAAAATATCTGAAACATATGTGTGGATAGTTCGATTTGAACTTTGGGTCACGGGATTAATGAGTCACGAGTCTAGGGTGTTATACCTTAAACTTAAGGTAAACGATTAGGTCGTACATCCTTTTATGATTATTATTTTTCTACTTTTAAACTGCAACATAGTACACGTGTTTAGGTCTAATTCATCATTTTATCTTAGTTTTGGGTTTCAATCATAATGCTAGTAACTTCTAGGTAGTATGTTTATCTCGTTCCCCTTCTATGTATCCTACAAATCATAAGAGCTCATCTTAGAATCTAATTAAGCGATTTATAAATAAACGTACATTTTTAGTTAGAGTTTTTTATGATAACGGGAAGACTAATTGGAGGGTTAAGAAAAGTAAGTCTACGTATCGATATGATATGAGGTGTCCCAAAACGTTTGTGTTAGAAGTTCGATTTGAACTTAGAGTTATGGAATTAATAAGATACGATTCTAGGGTTTTATATCCTAGCTTGTAGGTAAACAGACCGTAGCATACTTTCGTTCGATACTAAAAGAAATCCATAGGGGTTAAAGTGTAACATGATAATTCTATTTGGGTTCATTTGTTATTCTACCCAATTTTGGGCTTAAAAGGTAATATCCATAACTTTGAGGGTTAATCTAATAATTTCAGCAACTTAAGGGGTGGAATATGAAATTCTAAAAGTTATGGTGTCCAATTGTCATATATTCAGAATTTCAGGTCTTGTTGTATATCATAAGCAGTTAAGAGATGAATCTGCAATCTGCAATTTCAGCATTCTTTGGGATTCAAAAGTCATAGTCCAAAAATTTAAGAGCCTAACTGCATATTACATAAAGTTAGTGGTAAGTTGTGCAAAATTCATAACTGTTGGGGTCAAATCTCAATTTTCATAAAGTTAATGGACAGACTGTAAATTAACAAGAGTTAGGGGACTAAACATTAATTTCAACAAAATCTAGGGTTTGCATATAGGTTCCTACATTAAATCAAATTTAGAAAATAACCCCTACCCCAAACTCTAGCCGCCGCCACAGCCTCCCTCGCTATCGCCATTCACCACTGCCGGTGACTTCACGTTGCTGACGACACCCACACCCAAACACATGCAAACCTGACACACATACAGCCCCCGGTGCCGCTGCTTACGGCGGTGCTTGAACACACACACACGACAGCACACACTCGGAGCCACAGTCCACTGTGTCGGCCGACACATACACCCGTCCCAGTACCGTCACTTATGGTGGCACCCCAACACACCCATACATACATATATATATATACACACACACCTATACATATACACACGCCGCCGCTCACTATGACAGCTCACAACCCAACAAGTTGGCGCAATCGAGCGCCGACAACTATACCCAAATGACTCACCGGCGTGAATCCCACGCCAGTTCCATAACAACTCCTGGCGACAGCAACAACCTGATATCACAAACGTGCAGAGTGATTCGAGTAGAGAGAGAAGGAAACTAGATTTGAGAGAAAAGTATTTGAATTTTGTTATTCATTCACATGCAAAAGCTGGTATATATACTAATCGTACACACGCTAATACTCAAACGACGACGTATGTAAAAAGTAAAAGAAGCACACACGCTTCTATAAGTCAGAAATGCAACTTACTCTAAGACTCCAATTAACAGAATTAACTGAATTTTGAAATAGCATAACTACAAATACTTCTCCTCAACCAGCCCTATGTCACGACATTACCCCCTCCTTTGCACCAGTCTTGTCCTCAAGACAATAACTCTGGATATTTGGCTCGAACATCTTCGTAAAACTCCCACGTAACCTCTTCCTCAGGTAAGTGTGCCCATTGAATTAAGAGCTGAGTAGCTGGATCTTTTCCCTTCTTCACCAATCGTCGAGTTAAGATATTGATTGGTTTCAACAAAACTTTCCCATTCTTATCAAATGCAAGCAAAGAATCAGTAATGGCAGTAACAGGGCCCACTTTCTTCTTGAGAACCAACACATGGAAAACAGGGTGAACTTTGGCAGTAGGTGGAAGGAGTTTGTAGGCAACAACTCCAACCTTATTCTGAATTTGAAAGGGGCCAGCATACTTTGGACTGAGATTCCACACTGGACTTTTATGTAGAGTTTTTTTTATCTATATGGCTTAAGCTTAAAGTACACCCAATCACTAATATGAATTCTCTCTCACACCTTTGTTTATCAACATAAAACTTTATGCATTCTTGAGCTCTTCTTAAAGCGTCCTTAAGACACTGCTGAGCTATTTTTCTATCTTTGAGAACCTCTGAAACTCCTTCCACTGTTGTATGAAGAAATGGTCCACCCATTAAAGGAGCATGTTTGAAGCCATACAAAGCTTCAAAAGGACTGAGATTTAGTGAAGTATGATGAGAAGTATTATACCAAATCTCTGCCATTGGAAGCCAAGTAGACCAATTCTTTGGATTAGCACTACACATATACCTCAAATAGTTTTCTAAACACTGATTCACCCTCTATGTTTGACCATCTGTTTGAGGATGGTATGCTATGCTTAAGCACTGATCCACTCCAATCAGCTTTAGTAATTGTTGTTAAAACTGACTTGTAAAAATCTTGTCCCTATCAGAGATCACACTATGGGGTAGACCATGCAATTTTTATATAGTATCCAAGAAGAGGGATGCTAATTTGGATGCAGTAAAGGGGTGATTGAGAGCAATAAAATGGTTGTATTTTGTGAGTCTGTCAACAACAACCCAAATAGTATCCTTATTAGCAGATGTAGGTAATTGTTCAATGAAATCCATTGAAATTTGAGCCCAAGCTTGATCTGGAATTGGCAATGACTGTAGCAAACCTGAATTATGCACATTTTCATATTTACTGATCTGACATGTATGACACTCCTTGATGTGTTGCATAACTTCTTGTCTCACCCCAGGCCACCAAAAAGTAGTAGCTAATCTCTGAAAAGTAGCATTCACTCCAAAATGACCACCCACACTAGAATCATGCATGTAATTGATGATTTGTTTCCTCAAAGTACCACTGCTTCTTACGAATAGCTTGCCCTTAAATCTGAGTAATCCATCTGAATAATGGTAGTAAGAGATATTGAATGGCATGGTCACACACTCAGCAATAATATTTTGGATCTCCTCATCATATTGATAACTGCTCAAAAGCTCTTCCACTTACATAGGTCTGAAAGATGTAATAACTTGACACTCCTCTTCATCAGAATAAAGTCTAGATAATGCATCTGCAGCTTTGTTATCCACCCCTTTCTTGAATTCAATTCTGTAGTCAAATCCCAACAATTTGGTGAAATATTTCTGCTCTTTTGATCTGTCTTAATAATAAATGGGGCATGCAACAAATAGGATCTCCATTTTTCAACAACCATTATAATAGCTAAGAATTCCTTCTCATAGATGGATATACCCATGTTTTTAACTCCCAAAGCTTTACTGAGGTATGCCAGTGGATGATGGCCTTGCATCAAAATTGCACCTAGGCCATTATAACATGCATCAATCTCCAAAATGAAAGGTATGCTGAAACCTGGTAGTGCTAGCACTGGAGCTGAAATCATAGCCTGCTTAAGATTAGAGAAAGTCTATTCAGCCAATATACTCTATGCAAACTTGCCCTTCTTGGTCAAATCAGTGAGTGGTTTGGCTATCACTCCATATCCCTTAATAAATTTTCTATAGTAGCCTGTCAACCCTAGGAACCCCCTCAAAGCTTTTACTATGGTAGGTTGTGGCCATTGAACCATAATTTTGATCTTTTCAGGATCTGCTTTAACCTCTTGTCCACTAATTATACGCCCAAGATACTCCACTTCATCCTTTCCAAAGATGCATTTAGACATCTTAGCAAATAAGCTGTGTTGTGCGAGTGTGTCAAACACATACCTTAAATGAATTAGATGTTCCTCCATACTCTTGCTATATATAAGTATGTCATCAAAAAATACCAAGACATAATCTCTTAGGTACTCGCTGAAAACTTGATTCATCACTGCTTGGAAGGTTGCTGGAGCATTAGTCAAACCAAAGGGCATGACAGTAAACTCATATAAACCTGATGCTGTTACAAAGACAGTCTTATAAACATCATCCTCAACCATTCTAATCTGATGATATCCAGCTCTCAAGTCAATCTTTGAAAAGACTTGAGCCCCATTCAATTCATCCAGCAAGTCATCAATCAATGGAATAGGATAGCTATCCTTCACTGTAGCTGAATTAAGCTTTCTATAATCCACATAAAACCTCCAACTCTCATCTTTTTTCTTCACCAATAGCATATGTGAAGAATATGGACTGTTGCTTGGTCTAATTACACCACTGAGAAGCATCTCTTTGACTAATTTCTCTATCTCTTGCCTTTGGAGCAATGGATATCTATAAGCATGTTGTTTGATAGGTTCTACCCCAGGTTTGATGGGTATCTTATGATCCATATTTCTTTCAGGAGGTAATTCTTTGGGAACATCAAAGATATGTGCATATTCTTTCAACAAATGATCAAACAACTGGTGTATAACCCCTTCCTTCACTTCATTTTGAGTGTTAATCAGACATAGATAAGCTGTCATTTCATGTTCTTCTCCCTTTACCTCTCTACTAAGCTGCTCCACAATTATAAAATTCAATTGTGATCTCTGTTGAATGCCCTTCAATTTTACCAACTTCCCTTTGATATTAAACTGAACAGTGTGTTCTCTGAAATCCATCATAATTTGGCTAAATTGACTTAATAAATCTACTCCAATAACCATATCACAACCTCCCAGTCTGAGTAATCTTATTGGTGTACTAAACTTACATCCTCCTATTTCCCATTCAAATTGAGGATATCTAAAGTTGCACTCCACCTTATTCCCATCAGCCACTGTCACCATCCATGGTGTAGTGTACTCTATGGTACACCCCAACTTTTCTGCAGTGATGGGGTCCAAAAAACTGTGAGTGCTCCCTGAGTCAAGTAAAATAATTAGCTCTTGCTTAGGTGATTTTCCCAACAGCTTAATAGTATCAGCATGAGACTGTCCTGCTACTGCATTGAGGGACACCTGAGGTTCTTTTTTATCATCCTCCATCAATTCTAACTCTAGTATATCTCCAGCTTGCTCATCCTCTCCCTCCACTAGTATTAGATATAATCTCTTGCATTTGTGGCCAACGTGAAAGATTTCATCACAGTTGAAACAAAGATTTTTGTCTCTTCTTGTCTTCATCTCCTCAGGTGTAAGCCTTTTAATAGGTGGAATTTTTGGTTTCATAACTCCAATCTCACTCTTAACATTTACCCCTGGAGCAGTGTAAGGAGGTTTAGTATTCATCCTCTGGTTCTTAGTAACCAACTGAACCAGATCCTCAATTTGGAAAGCTAACTGAGTAGCAACTAAAAGAGAAACAGGCTTCTGAATTGACACCAGTTTTCCAACCTCTTCCTTCAAGCCTCCAATGAAGCTTTCTATAAAATCCCTCAACAATGCTCCCACCTCCTCAAATTCATTAATATAGGCTTATACATTACCTGTTTGCCTCAGCCTATTGAATTGAGCTACTAGACTTTCCCTTGTTGGATTCATGAATCGATCCAATCTAGCTTAGTAAATTCATTCCATGAAATATTACCCCTCTCCTCCATATAATCAACAAACCCCATTCTTTCGAGATTCATAGGAACTAAACTGAGCTTGTCATAGTCTGCCATATCGTAATATGAAAAATACCTATAACACTTGCGAAGCCACATCCTTGGATTCTCCCCATTGAGTTTAGGAAAATCGAGTTTAGGTAGCTTTCCACCAACTAAACTCTAATTTCCACTTATTTTATTCACAGGTGTAGGGGATAATATCCTAGCATCATTTCTATCCTGATTCATATTGCTTCTACTCCTCGATCCTGATCCAAATGTCATAGACGAATTAGGAGAGTGAGTAGACTTCTTACCTTTACTTGCCGATTGATTTTGTTGTTCCTTCATCACATTTAGAATCTGAGTCTTCAGCTATCCAGCTTCGACTCGAGTCTTCAGCTATCCAGCTTCGACTCGAGTCGTGTCTCCACCTGAGATTGAGCTTGCAGTATCGCAGTCTGTCCATCCAATAATTCATTGACCTACGACTCAAGTGTGTCGATGCGTTGGCCATGAGTCTTAGTCGCCATGGAAATAGAATATGCCCAGCTTGGCTTTGAGGTCAATTGTCACAAACGTGCAAAGTGATTCGAATAGAGAGAGAGAATGAATCTAGATTTGAGAGAGAAATATTTGAATTTTGTTATTCATTCACATGCAAAAGCTGGTACATATACTAATCGTGCACACACTAAGACTCAAACGACGACGTATGCAAAAAGTAAAAGAAGCACACACGCTTCTATAAGTGAGAAATGCGACTTATACTCTAAGACTCCAATTAATAGAATTAACTGAATTTTGAAATAGTATAACTACAAATACTTCTCCTCAACCAGCCCTATGTCATGACACCCGACAATTGGGAAGAAAAAGAAGAGAGAGATAGGAGGCTGTCGCCTCCTCCCGCGGCCGTACGCGGTGGAGGCAGCGATGATTTCAAATTCCAAGCTTGGATTAGAGATGGGCTCGACCAAAATTATCTAACAACCCATTTACCTTACCGAAAAAACGTCGATCGACAACGAGAGATAGATAGCGATGAAGAAGAAGAGGGAGATGAAAGTTTTCATTTTCTTTTCATTTTGTTTTTCTTTCTTTTCCTTTTTGTTTCTCTTTCTTTTCCATCTTGGGAATTGCCACAATTTAAATGTAAGGTGGGGAAAGGTCCACATGGGGTTGAGGTGGCATGATCTTAGGAAGAGAGAGGGAAGTGGAAAGGGTGCTATCTAAAAAAAAAGATTTCCTCTTCTCTTCTCTAATTATTATTATTATTATTATTATTATTATTATTATTATTATTATATATTAATTTTTTAAGGGTGTTATAAATTAACATATATAATATACTTATTAATTATATTTTCTAAGTTATTAGGAGGATGACCCGTGTCATTCAATTGTTTTGTTATATATAAAAGGATAATAATAAGTTTTTAAGTTTTATGATATTTCCAGAAAAAAATTATGATTATTAAAAAATCATTATCCTAATTGTAAAAAATATATTCTTTAAATATTCTAATGATAAATTTATAATAAAGAAATCAATGGATTATGTGTAAATACAAATAGTTTATTGTAAACAAAAAATTAACTGTTATTTTATAGATTTCGTGTTCATCAAAATTAGTTATATTGGTTTAGGAATAACTCCTAAAGAATGGTCCTAAATTCTTGTTCAATGATTTAAATGAAATACATAAATGATGTGAATATCAGACATTGCAATTGAAATCATATAAACATCGTGTTTAAATAATGTAGTACACAATAAAAATACACTAATGCGTAACTAATTATTTTTAATGCTATTAGTAATATTAATTGATATAAATAATTATTTGTAGACTGTTTATAGGATTATTTTTATTTTTAATATGAATACTAATAATCGTTTTGCATCATTTTAAAACATTTGGATGTCGGTCCTACATATTAGTGTATTATATGAGGCTCTTTCAAGACATACTTATAGTGGAGCATACTGCCCAATCAAATGACATGCAGATATTCGCAACCGTTCAGACGCCCAATGAGAATCGATGTAGTGCATTGGAATATCGGGCAGCTACCAAATAAATGTGTTCTTTCTGCTGCGTATTAGATACACAATTCAACTCCTACACTCCTTCTTACCTACCCATCGTGAACATATTAATACGTGTTTATGGTTAATGTGTCAAAAATTCAAAATATTTATTAATTTTACTTTTTATATAATAAGGGGATGAGATATTACACGTTATCAGTGGATATATTAAGAATTGCTCACGCTAGACATTTGAGCAAATTAACCATGAACTCATAATGGTTACATGTATTTTGGGAACTTCAATAAATGCATATGGCTTGTGGTTTCTATGTAAGCGATTCACAATAATGAAACCGTGGCAATTACATGCACGACTGAGGAATGTTCACATAATTCTCTGATTACGAAATTACCTAATCACCTACTAAATTAATAATTACTAGAATTAATCCTCATACAATGTACTTAGATATTGATCTTTCATAATTATTTATGAGGCTTGTATGGACTGTGGTTTTATGTTTGGTTATTTTCTATTCATACCGTGTGATATACCGATTATAAATATAGTAAACAAAATACCATTACAAATATAATATTATATTGGTAAAATTAAGTTTGTAAATATATTAATTTATGATTATATATTCATTAAAGATTTGATGAGTTAGGTAATAAACATTTACATTTTTTAAATAACAAATCTCAAGAGTTGATTTAAATTATTATATGTTTATGAATAACGCTCTTCGTAGCGGTTGATATTAATATAATTAAATAATAAAATAACTTAATTCATTTAGGAAAGTGATTTGTTAAACGTTTCATCTTATCCTGAAACAATGGAATTATTAAGCAAAAGTATTGTTGGCCCCTCCAAATCAAACCTAAACTTATAGTTTAAATGAAAATTGATTAAAATATATTTTTAAACAAATTTTTTTGAATATGTGTGTATATATTACACCAATTCAAATAGTTTTTAACTATTAAAAAGATTTTAAAATTAGATTTTCCTAATACAGTAATTATATTATTATGTTTGTATGGCTAATCTTAAATAGCCTAAATTTTGGGACTGCAATTTAATTTTTACCGCAAATATGAATTGTTAAGTCTATGAATGAACATTATTCGGTGAAAACCCAAAAATCGATCTGAATCAAATCATGGCCGATTTTTGGATAATATGATTCGGTTTTGATTTTGATTTTTGAAACTTTAGAAGTTTGATTTTTTGTTCTATTTTCATATCTAAAATACTAAAATATTGAAAACTGAACTGATATTTATTTTAATTTTCACACTTATATATAATAATTTCATTTATCCAAATTTCAAATTAACTCAGCTCAATTCCAATTTTTTTTTACAATTATTATACTTTTGAATTATGATAGTGTACCCACATTTCTAACATAACTAAATTTGTATTAAATTTTTATATTAAAAAACCAATAAGTGTGTGGTTTTTTTTTGAAACATAATAGCATAAAAAGTTTTATTGCACATGGAAACCCATTAAGTTATAACATGTTACCACATTGCAAACCACACTCACCTATATTTTTATATATTTATACATATCAGAGTATAACGATAAAACATAAGTCCATAAAACTTTATCAAAATATTATGTAAAGCAAAATAAGCTCATACAATAACCCAACAGGTCGTCATCCATGTATATCATCTCCGAACTCGAAAGAACTCAACAACACTATCAGTAAGTCCATGAACTTATATACCATTAAGTTATCTACAATGCATGATCATGAGCTAAAAAACTTAGTAAGCATAAATTATGCACATAACATGAATAATATGAAATAACGTCAATGATGCATGCTAATGAATGAAAATATTTATTTTAAAACTGTTTTTCTTCATTGAGCCCTTGGCCACCGTTTACTTGGCCATAAAGCTCAACATAACATCATTCATCATAGCCATATCCATGTCTCACATGCTACCGACTGAACAAATCAAGTCATATTCATGCCTCACATGCCACCGACTAAGCGTATATCATTAATAGGCATATCCTTGTCTAACATGTCACCGGTTAAATGAATCAAGTTATATTCATATCTCACATGCCACCTGCTAAACATATAATATATCGTAACCATGATTTGCATGGCTCAGTGTACTAGTAGTGGTCAATAAAATATTTTTCTTCTTAAAACCATGTATTGCATGTAGAATGCAATAACTTTCATTATTTACATACGAATGTGCTGATGCTCATGAACGATATTCTTAATGCAATTCATAATTTCACATAGCATCACTCAAACACCTCAATTCTAAAAGATATAAAAACACATAATATCACTCAATCAATATATAATATGAAATATTATGTTTATACATTATAGATACCGACGAATTTCTACTTATCTCAAAATCTTAATGTTATCTCGAAACTTTGAATCACCTTTTAAGCATTTCCTTATCTAGTGGCAGTTAATCACACATTATAAACAAACTACATAATAAAACTAGTAGTGAACTTTTACTTTTATTCTTGAAATCACAATACTTTAATAAGATATTACATAAGATTATTATTATTATAGTTATTATTATTATTATTATTTTCTATCATTACATTTGTTTTTGTTATCGCTCTTTTTCTCCATTTCCTTAACAAGATTAATAACTAATTTTAGTAGAGAAACTCGAGGTATTACATTTGGTCATTATGATTAGTAAGTTTGTTGTTAAGAAATTCATAATATGTCATGTCAATATTATAAAGTGAATATTAAATTAAATCAATCAATATACGTGGTTAAAGTTTCAAATTTAAATGGGATAAACACTTTTTTAGTTTCTAAGCTAACATAATGAATTATTCTTTACTTACTTATATGCTCAACTGGTACTATCAATTACAAACAAACAAAAAAATCAACTATTAATGTATAAATTTGAATTAGATGATAAAACGTAGAAAAATGAATTATTTAAATTTTTAGTGAAAAGATCTTTTACATGAGTTTACAAATAAAATATTAAAAATTATTTGTATTTCAACTTATCTGTAAGAATATTAAACAATTTCTCCTATCTTACTTGACATATTCATTTCATCTACAAATGGGAAGAAATAGAACAATAATAAAAATAATATGTCGATTAATCTCTTATGACCATCCATCCCTTTTTTTTTTTTTAAATAAACTTCAGATTTATGAACTATCAATTTACATGATTACAAGAATTAACTTGAAGTACTATAGTAATGGTTGTAAATAAAGATCTACCTTAATTCCCTATAGCCTCAACTCCTTGATTTTCCTTCTCTTTTTTATCCCTCTATGATTATTCTCTCTATCTAATATATTTCTTACAATTTATTTTGTTGATGTAGTTATCCTTATCACTTTGGATATAATTAAAATATAGACATTATTTAGGCTTGTCATGGAAGCCACAGTCTAGCTTTTTTTTTTTTTTTTTGGATTGATTTCTCGTGTCACTAAAGTTATCAATCACAAATATCTTTTCTTAGTTGTTGTTTGAGATAATAATTATCTCATTATTTTCTTTCTTTTCTTTTCAATATATATATATATATATATATTGAAATATATATATATATATATATATATATAATTAGAAGCTTTAGTTGAGATTCCAACAACTAATAATTAATATAAATAATTATTCTATATATTTTTTTTCGTGTCTAATGTATTCTTTAATATATAAATTTGGGGACTTTCAATTACTAATTAAAGCAAATAAGATTTTATAAGTTTAGATAAATAAGTAATAAAACGAACACATTATGTAAACTTAAATATCACGTAATAAACAACATATAATTTATAAAATTCATGAATGCATGAACTATTTTTGGTCAAAGAATAACATGAGGCCTTATTTGTTAGATATTGTATGAATAAAAATTGTAAAAATCTATTTTTAATCTATATTTTTATTGTTTGGATGATCGAATGGAATTCTCTACAACACAATTTCAGCGTCATCTCTACGGTGGAGACCAAATGTCCTGACATATGTTTAAGTTCCCAATGGATCCAAAATACATGTAACCACGAGAGTTCAACTGTGTGTCTACATTTGATAGTACCCAATATTTTATGTTTGGGATCATATCCATTTCTACCCATTTTCATATATAATATCCCTTTCTATCCATTAATATAACAACACATCCTCATATATCCCTAAATATAATAAAACATCCATTTCTACCCATTTTCCATAGAATATTACTATCCTATCTTTGTTGACTTTTATTAATTTCCAAAAACCCACAATTGTCATTAGTCATTTTTTCATTCTTCCACACTTATTAAATCTGAATTAGCCCTCTAATCAATATGAGACCCAAAATGCTTCCATAAAATAAAATAGAATTGAGTTTAAATTATACCTCGTCTTTGTCTCTTGTCTTTTCTTTGATCTCGGTTTAGGTTTTACGGATTCAAGATCCAACCACTCGCCTGCAGTCTATGGTTCTAAACCGATCCCTCTTGAGAACCCAAATCGCAACCCTTCTCAACGGCCACCTGTCTTTAAGGGGATCATAGGGAGACTCAGTACTGGATAACTTTGGACTCAGAAATATAAAATTTTTGGAAAGTATGTCGGAAAGCAAAAATCTTTTTATTGAAGATAATAAACTAAACTATTTTACAATACTATTAATCTCCGCCATTGGAGGAGAAAACTTGTTTTAAACTAAACTATTTTACAATACTATTAATCTTCGTCATTGGAGGAGAAAACTTGTTTTAGCCAATCATGGCTAATACTTATGTAGGGGAAACCCCATGAACATGAAAGTTTTAAAGCTTAACTATTACAACTAGAGAAAAGATTTTCGAACTTATTGTAAAAAGAAGTATGAGAATTTTCGATGATCCTTTTCTGAGGTTGAAGCCTCCCTTTTATAGGTAAATATCCCTTGTGAATTTGGGGATTTTTTTCTTCTCATGCCAGCTTGCCTTCCCTTTTGTGGAGCAAACCATTCTGTCATTATTCCACCCACCGTTAGGTAAGTGAGTCATCCACCATTTATTGTTGATTTTGATGGTCAATCATTGTCCAACTTATCTTTTTGCATCGGCAACGGTTCTTTTGATTAGTGGAGAGGTCCTTCATTTTCGTCTTTTAACAATTAGCTATCGTCGGTGCTAATTTTTTCAAAATTGGCGGGGCCTTCCACTAAACTATGTCTAACGGAAATGCCATGTGCTAAAAGAGCCAAAAAATCTCTTAGCACCCTTTGAACCTGTATTGGGTTTGTATTGAACCCTTTATACTGTATTCCATACTATTATATTTTTAAAATACAATACAACTTGTTTACTATCGAGTCTAATTAGGCTCCCTTCCTTTTGTTACATTTTAGGGTTTTACTATCTTACACCCCTTCTCTTCCCTTTTTCTTCAGGTAATCGGGCCTCTCTTTTTTTACCTTAAACCCTTACCTGAATAATGGTTTCTCCTGTATTTGACAGTAAGGACATAAATGTTCTTCCCATCTTCTGATATGTATCATGTTACATACTTTTTTCTCGTTTGTTCCGTTGTCAGAACCTTGTTTTCTCAGAATAATTTCCTCTTATTTTCGAAGAGGCTTTCTGTAAATTTGGTTGTGTTTCCTATCATTAAATTTAATAGGAAAGATTCATTCACTAAGTTTTAAAATTGTTTGAATCGATACTTAACATTGTCAGACCCATAGTCCCCAGACTCGTCTTGTTGAAATTTCTTCTTCAGTAAGGACAATCACTAAGGGACTATTTGATGGTGGTGTTTTGGCTCTGTTGTCCGCTACCATATCTGGTCTCTATAGTTTTATAAATTGAAAAATTGGGTAAGACCCTTTACCCGTAATTTCAGGAGCTAATGAGATGATCTTTAGCTCCAATGTAGCTCATTGACCCAAATGTGGGTTGTTCTGCCATGAATTGTGCGCAGCAGTAGTGATCCATTCCGATAATTTTAAAATTTCTGAAAAACTTGGTGCGGTTGTGAATATCGAAACAATTGCTCCAAAATCGAACCATTTTCGCACATCTTGCGGGTTTGCACTCAGAAGCATCCAAAGCCTTGGATACTTTCCAGACCAATCGATAGTAATTTTGTCTGGATTGATCCCATTCTTTGTTACCAATTTCTCTCATATTCGTTGATAAACTTGAAAAGGAGAAACAACTTGGTTAGTATTAACGTGTCTTGGACCAGTTTGTGGTCTTAGGTTAACCTCTCATTCTTTAACCCCAGGGGTGCTGGGTTGACTCGGATTGTCTGGAATTTCTTCCTGACTTTTTGAATTAATGTTTCTATCGGAGTCCAATAGTTTTCTTGTATTGGCTTTATCAACCATTTCACAAGAGTCTGATGAAAAACACTTGTCTGCAGGATGTCCTGCTTCGGGTATAAAAATACCATGTTTGCTCATCGATAATGAACCTTTCTCGTATATTTTTTTTTGGGTCACCGATGGTGAACCCGTCTTTTTTTAAAGGCCCTTTTAATGAATTCCATTAATAGACTTGGGTAGCCCGTGTGGCTTGTATAACTTTTTGGATTTTATCCAAATCAGCCTTCTAAACATATGCAGCTGCTTCGACACGTGTCCTTAGTAACTTAAACGCTTTGTTTAGTTTTTCAAGGTTTTCCCTGAAGTGTCTCGATCGGACCGTGATGGAATCCGCTTCAAGGATGTCCATCCCTTGTCAAGAAATCTGTAAGAACATTCTCATTAGATTTCACAATGACAATATCAAATAAATAATATCGACATTCTGCTTACCACTTGATAATACGAGCTTTTTCTATGTTTAATTCAAGTTTATATTTCAAAAAACTTTTATATTTGTGTTATTAACTTTTAAAGTAAATTCTTATGTTAATAAGAATAAAGGCAATTTTTTAAACATCTTTCAAACCGCAAAGAATTCCTTCTCGTTAATATGTCAAACTCTGGCTTGTTGTTCTGAAAACAACCTTCCTATATATCTACACGGTTTCTCATCGGTAGCTGTTTTCCACATGAGCACAACTGCTAATCGAAAATCGTTAGCGTCCGTATAAACAACTAACTGATCCTCGTCTTGAGGAATCGTGAGTTTCGGTAGGTCACTGCAGACCTGTTTTAACTCCCGTAAACATTGGGAATAGATGTCTTCCATTTTTATTTGATATTTTCATCATTTTGTAACAAAAGATGAAAATTCATGGGATATTTTGCTAGATCCTTGATAAACGATCCTGCAAAATTAATCACACCTAAGAAGCTTTGAAGGTGCTTCTTATCTTTAAGAACATTTGGAAAATTGTAGATTTTTTCCACAATGTGTTCCTGTAGTTCCATACCTGCATGGTCAATAATCACACTGAGAAACTCGATCCTATTAATCGCGATTATTGCCTTCTTTTTAGAGAGCACTAATCTTTCTTTATGACATGTGTTGACTTCAGAATCTGTATTTGATCGATTCCTAGTCGCACACCCAAATTGATATAAAACGAAACGAAATTGAATAGGAAAAGGGGTATGAAATGTGTATGTAGCTAACACTGTGCCCGGAGCCTACTCGGGCAAGTTTAGTTCGGCTGATCCTGGATGGCAGAATGACCGAGCAGGACCTTATCGCATTAATTTAGAGAAATAAGCTCTCTTGTGCTGTTTACAGAGTAAGGATTCAAATCCTTTTACAAGTATAAATTAGAGCTATTTATAGACAGAAAAGGATAGGTAGTGGTGATCGTGGGGGAGTGTGGAAGTTACACCCACTTCTTCCCTATTTTTCGCCTATTTGTGCGGTATTATGCGGCGGTTTTATCATCCACGACCTCCTAACGGTTGGCTTGATGCTTGCTCGGTTACGTCAGCTCGGGATGACCCTCCTAGCTTGGCTACTGATTCACCTCGGTTGTCTTCGGGGTGAATACTCTGGGCGTCGCCCACGGGGAGCACCTGGCCGAGGTGCCTGGCCGGTTTCTGAGGTCCAAAGAATGACTGTCATCGTCTATATATACGATTTGTGCAGCTCGGGTGTCATCGTCACGTGGTTCGGACACCATGGTCCAACAATAGCCCCTTAGACCACGACGGAAATTATTTCCGCCAGGGTCTAACTGATCTCATTATATCGAGTTGAGTAAGATTTGGACTAGCTATGTGATCTGATTTCCGGCGCGTATTTGTACAACTGAATTGTCCACGTGTCACCACCTCAATGGCTAGAAGTCGAGGAGTCTCAATATACTCTTATATATATAAGTGTCTCGTGGCTTCATTCTTCACTTGTCTCTCTTCAAATTCTTGGATAATTTCAATTCTGCAAGCCAATACGAGCATACTGCTTTGCGCTGCATTGCCCGAGGTGGTCTTTTTGCAAGGTAAATTAACTTTTCCCGACCATGTCTAGCAGAGCGTCTGGTCAGAATGTAAGGTCCAAACCCTCAAGGGTGGATGTCAGGGGTGCTGTCGAGGAGGCAGGTACTTCGTATACGGGTCCAGCCCCAAGCCCTGCGGGGTTCCGGGCCGAGGAGGGTTATAATCCCCGAGCCGAGGAATTAGGACCTATAGATATAATGTCCCACTTGTCTCAGTCAGATGTAGATCGGTGGCATAGACTTTTTAGCATCCCTGAGTACGTTCAATTTATCGCTCCTCAGTCAGGGGAGCGAATGTTGCGTCCCCCTAAGGGTTGCGTTGCTATTAACATCGAGGCACTTTGCAGAGGCCTTCGATTTCCTATAGCACGCTGTCTGACTGATTATTTGTGGCATTGGAGAATAGCGTCCGGGCAGCTTAGCTCCACTAGTTGGTCGATCATTTTGGGCCTATTGATCATTTTTCATAGATATAACCTCGGAATACCTAGCCCGGATGAGATGTCTTGGCTGTTTAGCATTAAGCTTATACCTGGGGCCCGGGAATACTTTCATTTTCTCTCACCTCGCCCGTTCCGCCCTCAGCTAGTGAGCGACCTCCCCTTACCGAGAGGGACCTGGATGAACGATTGGTTCTGGGTAGGTGGGGATTGGAGGAGCCCCGGAGATTCTGACGGCGGGTCTGCTGTGAGAATGTCGTGTCCGATTGGTTTCGGGACAGCTAGAGGTATAGATTTATGCTCTTTCTGTTCAGCTCGTCTAATATTTTAATATTTCCTCCTTGCTGCAGATATTCCGTCTGACACTCTCCACATCGGCGGGAATTTTTCCCGGAAGATCCGTTATTTGTGGGATAACGTCGTCCCCTCCCAGCGGTCGTATAGGGAGTTAATCATGGAGGGTCGACTTATTCAAGTTGGGTTGATTTTTCCTTTTTTCTGAGCTCCCGTCGATTTTACTGGTAAGCTCCTAGTTATTGCTTTGAGTACATATTAGGCTTCTCACTTGGCTAATGAAAAATTCTTTGGCAGCCGATCTCCCTCAAGAGGGTCTTCGTCCTCGGATGGACCCAGCTGAAAGGATCAGGGTTCGTGCCGAGCAGGCCGAGAAATGGAGGCAGCCGATGCAAAAAAGGCCAATGCAAAAGAGGCGGGGGCCTGAGCGCTCTGGTGTCAGCGAGCCTGCTCAGAACCCGGAGACTGGCGGGCCACCGGCCAAGAAGTCTCGACCGCCACCGCCTGAAGCATCGACTGAGCCTGCACAGACGGCAGTTAGTTCTCCTGCCAGTTCTTCAGTTCGCCCAGGAGTGTGGTCATCTGATTCCTTGCTGGCCGGTTCGGTTAGCATTTGTGGTTGGGACCCTGAGAGGGTCGAATCTTCCAAGGATTTTCTTGGGCGGAGGCCGCCTTTCCAAGTTAACTTTGCCCGGGCTCAAATGTCGAGCCCCAATCTGATGAAGAATCTTCCTCCGGTGGTTAAGCCGGCCATCGAAGCTCCTGTCAAGGCTTGGACTGAAGAGTTAGAAGGGTATGCTGGCAAGATGTCAGCAATAGATATGGATGTCTGCTCTTCCGTTCTTCAGGCTCAGGCGTCTGTTTTCAGCTGGCGAGCCCACCTCAAGCATTTGTAGCGAGAGAAAGAATTTGAAGTGCAAGAGGTGGAGCTCCGCAAGAGGCGAGCCGAGGCCGTTTCAGCTGTTGAGGAGAAAGAGACCCTTCAAGCTCAGCTGGCCTCCTCCCAAGATCTGCTGGCTAAGGCCATTAAGTCGGCTGAGTTTGAACGTCAGCGTTCATTCAACCTGGGTCAAGAGAACGCCACTCTGGGGAGGAACTTGGAGGCCTCGAAGACCGAGCTGGAGAAGGTGCGAGCTGAACTGTTGGTTGCCCAAGCCGGCCCGCGGGATGAGGCGGCCGTCGTACAAAAATACAAGGGGTCCAAAGAATGCAAGTACGACGGTATCCTGGCCTATCTCCTTGCTTTTATGGATAACATGGAAGTGCTGAGGAAGGCCGGGATCGACGACTGTCCTCTTCAGGCGTCGCTGGCTGGTTATTTACAGAAAAATCCTCTTCCCAAGTATTACTTGGATCTAATGGACGATCTGCCTGGCTACCTGCCTCCCGGGTCCGAGCATCTCTTACAACCAGCCCCGCCTATCCAGCTAATGTCCAATCCTGATCTTATGATGGAGGATTTTTCTGAGGTTGGACAGGCTGAGAGTTCCCGAGCGGCTAGGGCGGAGGATGAGGCGGTCGAGATCAGTGCTGATGAGTAGGCATACTTTAATACGATCTTGGTCGGAAATGGGCTTGGACAGATCTCTCAAGTTTAAATACTTGGCAACATGTTCAGCAACCATAATAGGTTCATAAAACGTTCTGGCTGACATGTCAATATTGAGAGAGAGGTCCGTCCAGGATGGTGGTAATTGTAAACATCTTTTCCAATATTCTAGACCATTACCGGGCTATTCGTCCGAGCTGATTTTTTGCTCCTTTTGTTTAGGGTTTAGGGTTTAGCTTTGTTAAGAGGTTCTGACCTCCAAACCAGTTGAGTTCGGTTGAAGCTTATATAACTTTGTTAATCTCCTGTTTTCTTCTCTTCGAACCAACCTCGGCCATCTTAATCTTTAAGCAAACAATACAACTTTGGGAGATTTCGAGCTGAACTGGCCATGGCCGAGCTAAACGGGATGTTCGGTCATGGAACATTAATCCAACCTCAAATGTCATTTGGTTTATCCGTGGCCGACCTCTGAATTTGGTGGATTGGTAGCCGAAGGATCTCCAAATCGTTACCATTCAATTCTCCACGTGTCGCCTCAAGTAGGGGGGAATACCAACGGTCACTTCCTTTTCTATAAATAGGGTAGGTCCCCCTTTCATTTTCTTCACATACTTGTGAGATTTTTCGAGAGCCCCGAGCAGACATTACTGATTTAGGCGAGCCGAGCAGCGCAATCAGGACGGAGTCTTTTAGGTAATTTCTTGAATCATGTCTTCTGGTAGTTCTTCGTCCAACGATTCGGTCCAGGGGTATAGCCAGGGTGGATCCGCTGAGCTGGAGTATAGCTCGGGAAGGCTTTCTTTGGGGTCGACCTCCTTATCGGATGTAGAGGTCCGAAGTCCAGTTCCTGCAGCGAGTGGTGAGGAGGCTGGTCCTTCTACCTCGACTCCGAGTATTCCTACCGGGGTGCCTGTTCGGAGGAGGTTTAGGAGGACGGAACAGCCGTCTGAGGATTCAGAGGCCATGGAGTGGCCGTCCATTGTGACCCGACCTGAGCTGGACCAATGGCATGCGTTGTTCAATATTCCCCGAGGGGTTACCTTTGACGTTCCATTCCCCGAGGAGAGGATGGACAAACCCCCCCGAGAATGTGTGGCCATCAATTTTCGAGATCTGGAGGGTGGATTACGTTTTCCTTTGGCGTCGCCCCTCACACAAGTTCTCCGTTTTTGGGGGGTTGCTCCCGGCCAGCTTCATCCCAACAGCATCTCGTCACTTCTCGGGCTGTTCGTCGCTTTTTACCTTTATCAGCTCGGTGTCCCGAGTCCTCAGGAGCTGACCTGGTTATACACTTTGAAGCTGCTGCCGGGAGCCAAAAACCATCTCTACTATATCTCTCCTCGGTTGGGTCGTCCCCAGCTCATAAAGGGTCTTCCGTCCTCTATTAAGGACTGGAAGACGAAGTGGTTTTGGGTCGGCGGTGATTGGATGAGCCCTGGACCGGTTGGCGGGGATCTGTCTCAAAGGATACCTTGTCCTGTGTATTTCAGACCGGCTAACGGTATACATCCTTGTTGTTGTTAATCTGGTCGGCCTTCTGATATTACAATTATTTTCTGTTTTGCAGTTATCTCGCCTGACTCTCTCGAGGTGAGTGTGGATTTCTCGAGGAAGCTCCGCTACTTGAAAGAGAGTGTTGATCCCAAGCGGTTGGTCTTCAAGGTTCTGCTAACCGAGAGGAAGTTAGCCCGGGCCGGACTTATTCTTCCTTTTGTCCCCGCTCCCAACGATTTCCGAGGTGATTAGTTATTTTTTATATGTTGTTGGCCGGATTTCGGATTTGTATTAATCAACTGATGTCCTTTTGGCAGCCGACCTCCCTGTCGAGGGCTTGCCTCTACAGATGGATCCCACGGAGCGTATCCGCCTTCGAGCTCAGCAGGAAAGAGGAGCTGGGCAATCATCTCGGGCGTCTGGCCGAGGCAGGGGGCGTGGGTCGGAGTGCCCCGCTCCTGCCGCTGCCACTTCTGGGCGTGGAGTGCCTCTCCAACGCTCACCAAGGAGGTCCCCTCCCCAGAAGCGCCCCAGGGCAGCCCCGGTCACCCGACCTCCAGGTGCCTAGGACGTCACGGTTGCTGCTCCTTCCGGTGTAGTGGCTTCTGACCATCCTCTGGCCGGGTCAGTTAGTGTTTGCGGCTGGGATCCGGCTCGGGTTGACGGGTCTAGGGAGTTCCTTGGAAGGTTGCCGCCCTTCCAAATTAGCTACACGCGTGCCCGGACGCCGAGCATAGAGCTGATGACCGCTCTTCCTTCTGGGGTCGAGCCTGCGATGGAAGCTCCGGTAAAGACGTGGACTGAGGAGCTGGAGAAGTATGCCGGGTAGATATCGGTTGCCGACATGAGTGTGTGTGCTTCTATCCTTCAGGCCCAGGCTTCCGTCTTCTCCTGGCGAGCTCATCTCTCTCATCTCGACCAGCTTGAGAGATATAATGCACGGAGGGCCGAGCTGAGGGAGAAGTCTGTCCAGCTCACCGCCGCCATGGAGGATAAGGAGCTGCTGAAGGCTCAGGTTGCCTCGGCCAAGGAAGCTTTGGCTCAGAGCACCAAGGCTGCCGAGCTCGATCGTCAGCGCTTCACTGACCTGACCGTGACCCATGCTCGGGTGGTGGCGGAATTGGAGGCTGCTAGGGCGGATTTGGAGGCTGCTCAGGCCGCTCCCGTGGACAAGACTTCTGTTGTCCGGGAGTACAAAGCCTCGGCTGAGTGTAAGTATGAGGGTGTGATGGCCTATCTGTTCGCCTTCATCGATGCAATCGAGGTCGCGCTGAAAGAGAAGCTGGATGACCGCCCTCTTATGGAGGCCTTGCGTGGATACTTAGAGAAGCTGCCCCTCCCGAGCTACTATTTGGGCATGATGGAGGACTTGCCGGGGTATCTCCCTCCCGACTCGAGTCATGTACTCCGTCCAGCTCCTTCGATCCAATTGATGTCCGATTCGGATCTGGATATGGACGCATTGGCCGAGGAGGCAGGTGGCGAGCATGTGGAAGCGGTCGCGACAGCTGAGGAGGCCGGGGTAGCCGAGGGAGCTGGGATGATGGAGGAGGCCGGGGCATCCGAGACGGTGGATGTTGTGGAGGTCTAGCTGGCCTTGTTTTTGTATTTTTCTTTCCCACCTTTTTGAGGCCATTTGGACTTTTGTACGAGGTGCTGGCCTCCAAACCAGCTTTCTTTTTGTTTAATATTAATTTACATGTTGATTCATTACTCGCCGTGTTCTTGTGTGTTTCCACTGATGTGAAACCTGTTAGGCTTAATTATGTAACCAGCTCGGCATTCTGACATAAGAAACACTTGGTTAAATTTTTCATAGAAATTTAATATTTGTATTGCTGGCCTGCTCAGTTGATCGTACTATCTCGTCCAGCTTAGGAGACTTTAATAAAACTAGAATCTTGAGCTAACTGGAACTTTCTTGCTTCATTGGATTCGGAAAGCTTGGGTGAGGCCATAGCTTTAGGTGGGCCGAAGCCTTGGTGGGCCGAAGCCTTACTGTTCCATCCGGCCTGGGCGGCTTGGATGAGGTCGTAGCCTTTTGTGGGCCGAAGCCTTGGTGGGCCGAAGCCTTACTGTTCCATCTGGCCTGGGCGGCTCGGATGAGGCCGTAGCCTTTGGTCAATATTATAAACTGGGAAATACTCTCATTAATTGTGAAACAATATGAAAAAGAATTACAATTGAGATCCTGGCCGGCTAATGATAATACTTCTTTAAGTGTTCTATATTCCATGGTTTGGATATAATTTTCCCATCCAGGTCTGCTATCTCGTATGCATCTCCGGCCAGAATCCTACTTACCTTGTACGGTCCTTCCCAGTTGTGTCCCAAGGATCCATTCGGTAGTAAGACCTTTTTCAGGACGAGATCTTCGAGCTGAAATTTTCTGGTCCGGACCCTTGAGTAATAATATCTTGCACTTCTTTGCTTGTAAATGGCGTTCTTTATGTCTGCGTCCATTCTTCTTTCTTCTAGCAAGTCAAGGTTGGCGGCCAGAGCTTCTGTGTTCTGCTGGTCTTGATATCTGTCCACTCTCCAAGTGCGAACGCCGAGCTCGATTGGGATAACTGCCTTGGAATCGAATGCTAAGGAGAACGGCGTTTCTCCCGTCACTGTTCTGGCCGTCGTTCTGTATGCCCAAAGTACCTCGGGCAGCTCATCGGCCCAAGCTCCCTTCGATTCGTCCAGCCTGGCTTTCAGGGTGTGCTTGATGATTTTGTTCATGGCCTCGACCTGACCGTTTCCTTGAGGGTGGTAAGGGGTAGAGAGCAGCTTCTTGATCCCCAGGTTTTCACAAAATGTCCTTAGGTCGTCGCTGTCGAACTGCCGTCCATTATCTGTGATGATGGAATGGGGGACCCCGAAGCGGCAAATGATGGATTTCCATATGAAGTTTGTAACTTTCAACTCGGTTATCCGTGCTAGGGGTTCTGCTTCCACCCATTTAGTGAAATAGTCGACGGCGACGATAGCGAATCTTACTCCTCCTCGGCCAGTGGGCATCGGGCCAATTAGATCTATTCCCCATTTTGCGAATGGCCACGGGGCCATTATTGAGTTCAAATCTTCCGAAGGTGCTCGGATGAGTGGTGCACATCTCTGACATTTGTCGCACTTTTTAGCGAAGTTGATAGCATCTTTTTTTAGGCTAGGCCAGAAGTATCCTTGCCTGATAACTTTGAAGGCTAGCGACTGGCCTCCCGAGTGATTGCCGCATACGCCCTCGTGAATCTCGGCTAACACATATTTGGCTTCTTCGTCGTCCAGGCATTTCAGGAGAGGATGGGAGAAACCTCTTTTGTACAGAAGACCGTCCTGGATGGTGTATCGAGCAGCTCGGATTCTTAATTTTCTGGCCTCGCCTTGATCGGCGGGGACCTTCCCCCCTTTCAAGTACTGGATGATCGGGGTCATCCAAGTCACTTTTGGCTCAATGTCATAGATTTCCTTTTGATCAAGGGCCGAGCTGTCCACTGTTCCAATGTTTACTGATCCAATATCTTCAGCTCCTTCACTTGTCGCTAACCGTGCAAGGGCGTCGGCCTGCGTATTCTTGCTACGAGGGATTTGCTCGGCCTGAATCCGTCGAAATTCTGCGGAGGCCAGCTCGACGGATCTCAAGTACTTCGCCATTTGTTCATCCCTGGCTACATATTCGCCTGAAATTTGATTGACGACCAGGAGGGAGTCGCTGAAGACCTCGAGGTCGTCTACTCCAAATTGTTTCGCCATGTCCAGTCCGGCCAGCAGCGCTTCATATTCGACCTCGTTGTTTGTTGTGGGGAATTTGAACCGTAGCGCTGAGCAGAAGTATTTCTGAGTGGGGCTGACCAGGACGATGCCAGCCCCGGCGCAATGAGTGGTGGACGACCCGTCCACGTACATCTTCCAAGGTTTCTCTATTCTTTCTTCTCGGATGATGAGAGTTGGAGTGAATTCGGCGATAAAATCGGCAAGGGCCTGACCTTTTATTACCGTTCTGGGCGCATAGTGGACGTCATACTGACCCAGCTCGACCGCCCACTTTAATAGTCTTCCTGAGGCGTCTGAGCGGCCCAATACCTGCTTTAAAGGGAAGTTAGTTAATACCTCAATTTGGTGTGCCAGGAAGTATGGCCGCAACTTTCTGGCTGAGATGACCAATGCATAAGCTAACTTTTCCATTGCTGGGTAGCGGAGCTCGACATCGTGCAGTGACTGGCTCACATAATAAACGGGTTGTTGAGCCTTCTGTTCTGCACGAACCAATACCGAGCTTACTGCATATTCGGACACCGCCAGGTAGAGCTGCAATTTTTCTCCTGGCTGAGGCTTTGCTAGGACCGGGGCCTCCATGAGTGCTTTCTTGAGGTCGTCGAGGGCCGACTGGCATTCACTGTTCCACTCGAACTGAGTGTTTCTTCTGATCAAATTGAAGAATGGTCGGCATTTATCAGTGGACCGAGATATGAAGCGATTGAGGGCGGCGACTTTACCCGTAAGACTCTGGACGTCCTTAATCCGTCTTGGCGGGGTCAGGTTCATAACCGCTTGAATTTTTTCAGGATTGGCCTCGATTCCCCTCTGACTCACCATATATCCCAGGAACTTTCCCGATCCTACCCCGAAGGAGCATTTCTTGGGGTTCAGTTTCATCCTGTATCTTCTCAGGATATCGAACATCTCTGCCAGGTGGCCTATGTGATCAGCTTTTCGTTTTGACTTTACCAGCATGTCATCCACATAGACCTCCATTGTTTTCCCAATCTGCGCGGCGAACATCTTATTTACCAGCCGCTGATAAGTAGCCCCTGCATTTTTCAGACCGAACGACATCATGGTATAACAGTACTGTGCACGGTCGGTGATGAAGGTTGTATGGACCTGGTCGTCCTCGGCCATTGGTATTTGATGATAGCCGGAATACGCGTCCATAAAGCTCATTAGTTCATGGCCGGCAGTTGTGTCGACCAGCTGGTCGATGTTGGGGAGTGGGAAACAGTCTTTTGGGCAGGCTTTATTCAGGTCGGTGAAGTCCACGCATAGCCTCCATGATCCATTTGGTTTCCTGACGAGGACAGGGTTGGAGACCCAAGTTGCATATTTGGTCTCCCTAATGAAGCGGTAACCCAACAGCCTTTGTACTTCCAGCTCTAGCCCTTCGTACCTGTCCGGGCTCAATCGGCGTCTTTTTTGGACCACCGGTTGCATGGTAGGGTTGATGTTAAGGTGGTGGCAG
Source organism: Scutellaria barbata (assembly GCA_028654395.1). NCBI lineage: Eukaryota > Viridiplantae > Streptophyta > Magnoliopsida > Lamiales > Lamiaceae > Scutellaria > Scutellaria barbata. The sequence goes on from CM053648.1 coordinate 18,110,898, forward strand.
GCGTCTTCTGGCCGGATTCCTTCCATGTCTTCGTGAGCCCAAGCGAAGACATCAATATTACCCCGCAGGAAGGTGATCAGCTCGGTACGAAAGGGTTCCTGCAACTCATGGCCGACCCGAAGCTCCATATCCGGCCTGTTTGGATCCATATTGACAAGATCCAGCTCCTCAACAGGCGCGGCTTGTCTCTGGGGTCCGTCCCCTCGGGGATCGACGGACCCCCACTCCTCTTCGGGTTCTCGTATGTCCGTCGTCATTTCCCTTCTGCTATTCTGGGAGCCGGTACCAGAGGATGACCCGATTTCAAAAGTGGAGCTGACCGGCTGTTCAGGGATACTTGCCTGGAGTGGAAGTTCATTATCTACCTCCATGGCAGTCTGATTGTGCTCGGCGATCTCGAGAACAGAATCTTCAAAAGCGTCCTCCATCTGTTCATCGGCCGGAGTGGTCTGGGCAAGCTCGAGCTGGTTGAGCTCCTTTGGGCGCAGCCCCATGTCTGTCTCTCTAGCGGCCAGTTGATTCCCTTTCACAACGTACATTTCGTCGCCCACAGGGAACTTGAGGGCGAGGTGGTAGATGGAGACTACCGCCTTCAATTTGGCCAGAAGTGGCCTGTCCCAAATGGCGTTATATTGGGAGTTCAAGTCCACTACCTTGAACTCCGTCGTTGTGAATACTTCTCTATCGCCAGAGCCGAACAGGACCTTGAGCTCGCAGGTGCCGAGTACCCGGGTACTCACTCCTCCAAAGCCTTGAATAGAGTCGGAGGATGGCATGAGCTGGGATTCATGAAATCCCATCCGCCTGAAGGTGCTCAGGTAGAGCACGTTAGCGTAGGCGCCGGTGTCAACCATAACCCTGTGCACCATAGTCCTGCAAATATTGAGCGATACCACCAAGGTATCGCTGTGTGGGTATGTTATCCCTTCACTGTCCAGCTCAGTGAATAAGATAGGTGCATGGTGGGGTGTTGCCCGAGGTGGAACGCACCGCTGATAGGCGTTCCTGGCCTCCCGAACCTGTCCCTTTCGGGCTCGCTTGGACTCCCGCTGCTCCCCGAAGCTGTTGTTGATGAGTGTATGTATTTCGCGAGCGGCTCCGTTTGGTGGAGGAGGTGGTGGGGCAATGGCCTGCTGTGCCCCCTGGCCCTGTTGTCCATGTCCCTTGACGTATTTTTTTAACTGACCTTGGTCGATCAGCTTCATCAGCTCGGCCAGTAAGGCCCAGCATTTATCAGTGTCATGTCCCTTCGCCTTGTGGTATTTGCAGTATTTATTCTGGTTGAGGCGATTTGGGTCGGCCCTCATAGGTCGTGGTTCGGGCAGTAGGTTTTTGTCCTTAATCTCAGTAAGGACTTGTGATGGGGCGATCGTGAGGATTTCAGTCACCTGGCCGGGGCCTCCAGGCTGGAAGGCCCTGAAGTTCGTGGCCGGCCTGAACGGCTTCATTGGTTTCCTTCTCTCTTCCCTCATTTCTTCGCGCCGCTCAGGCCTCTTTTCCCATTCGGGGGCCTTATCCTCTAGAATGGCTTCCTCAGCCCCTATATACCGTTCTGCACGGTTGAGGAAGTCGTGATATGTTCTCGGCCCTTTTTCGTGGACGGACCACCAAAATCTGGTCCTGGGCCTCAATCCGGCCATGACAGCCATAAGGATGGCGTCGTCCGACACCTGCTCCATGCCGAGGACCAGTTTGTTGAAGCGGTCCAGGTATGACTTCAGAGGCTCCGCTTTGTCTTGCCTCACATTGACTAGCCTTTCCTTAGGAGTCGACCTCATCCTCGACCCCATGAACTATGTCAGGAACAGATCGGACAGTTCGTCCCATCCCCCTATGGACGCGTCAGGGAGGGAACGGAACCATCTTTGCGCTCGATCCCCAAGTATGAGCGGGAATGCCTTGCACATGAGCTCCTCTCCCAATCCTTGCAGCTCCATCCAGGACGTATACTTGTCCAGGTGGGTGCTAGGATCGGTCTCTCCGTTATACTGACCGATGGAAGGCATTTTGAATTTCGTGGGGACCATGGTGGCAATGTGCTCTGCAAAGGGGGAAGCCCTCTTCCAGCTCCCTTTGTTACGCTTGGCCTGGATGTCAACCAGTCTGTGTCGGAGCTCTTGCTCCTCCATAAGCGCCAAGTACCGCAGATTGTGACCGGTACTCTCATCATGAGGTGGTTGGACCTCACACCTCTCATTAAGAAGCCTGTCGGGCCTCCTGACTTCCCCGGCGAGGGTCGGCTCCTTATCTCCTGGGGCGTATCGTCTGTGTGCCTGTGCCCCGGCAGTAGCTGGGCGGACCTGGTGATGATCCTGTCGGGCACGTGTGGGAAATTGACTCCGCCGAAGTTCGGCTTCGGCTATCCGCTTCCCCAGGTTTCGCCTCCACCTGGGTTCGTGTGAGGATTCAGAGTCCTCCAATAGGCCATTAGTTTCGTTGGCCTTCTCCTTTTGCTCAGCTTCTTTGAGCCGCTCAGCAAGGGCGGCCATGATACCCCTGATCTGTGCTACAGACATGGGGGTCGCTGGGGTTTCCAAAGTAATCGGAACCATCGGGGGAACCTCCTCGGCCGTAATTGGCCGTGGTCGGCTAGAGCCACCTGCCTGGAAAGAGGTAGGGATTGGGGGCTCTGGAGTATTATTGCATTCGGAATTGCTCATGGTATAATGGAGTTGCGTTCAGGTATTGTGAATTACCCCCTCCTTCTAGCGCCAAAATGTTGACGTCAGAATCTGTATTTGATCGATTCCTAGTCGCACACCCAAATTGATATAAAACGAAACGGAATTGAATAGGAAAAGAGGTATGAAATGTGTATGTAGCTAACACTGTGCCCGGAGCCTACTCGGGCAAGTTTAGTTCGGCTGATCCTGGACGGCAGAATGACCGAGCAGGACCTTATCGCATTAATTTAGAGAAATAAGCTCTCTTGTGCTGTTTACAGAGTAAGGATTCAGATCCTTTTACAAGTATAAATTAGAGCTATTTATAAACAGAAAAGGATAGGTAGTGGTGATCGTGGGGGAGTGTGGAAGTTACACCCACTTCTTCCCTGTTTTTCGCCTATTTGTGCGGTATTATGCGGCGGTTTTATCATCCACGACCTCCTAACGGTTGGCTTGATGCTTGCTCGGTTACGTCAGCTCGGGATGACCCTCCTAGCTCGGCTACTGATTCACCTCGGTTGTCTTCGGGGTGAATGCTCTGGGCGTCGCCCACGGGGAGCACCTGGCCGAGGTGTCTGGCCAGTTTCTGAGGTCCAAAGAATGACTGTCATCGTCTATATATACGATTTGTGCAGCTCGGGTGTCATCGTCACGTGGTTCGGACACCATGGTCCAACAACATGCTTCAAAAAATATTTCAAGATGCTTTAAATGATCTTTCATATTTTTTGATGCAATCAAAATGTCGTTTATGTAAACAAACATAAACTCAAAATAATCTTTGAAAAGATTATCCATTTTTCTTTGGTATATTTGGGGTGCATTTGCAAGACTCATAGGAAGTACATTTCAGATATATTGACCTTGTGGTGTAGAAAAAACAGTTAATTTTCTCGACTCTTTTTCTAACTTGATCTGGTAGAAACCAAACTTACAATCAAATTTTGAAAACACTCTTGATCCCTTAATGCAATCAATTAAGTATTCTCTACTCGAGATGTAATAACCATCAAATTCAGTAATTTTATTGATACTTTGATAGTTAATACTAATCTTGTCTTACCTCTCTTTATTTCACCATGGTTTCTTACCAAAAATCCAAGGCTACTATAGGGGGATACCTGTTTTGATCAGATTGAGAGTGATATATTCTTTAATAATCATTTGCATATCTTTTCGATCATTCATTTTCATCTGAATTGATTTGTATCGAACCAACTCGTAGCGGTATTGTTCCCGAACTTTTAGTATTGTTTCGATCTGATTTTTGTCCCACAAAGCTAAAGAATTCTCATTGAATTTTAATTAGTTTTTTAACATTTTTAAGGAAAAGTAAACTTTTCTCATCAATGTCAATCGAAGGTGGACCTTCTTGTATTTTTTTTTTCAGAAACTAAATAGCTTCTTCCTGTGCCTCCTCAATTCCCTTTTGTCTATAGGACAAAAGAGCTTCTCCAAATTTCCTCTTATCCTGCATTATCACCACGTTTGCTATGGAACATAATAGGCATTATCCTATTGAAAGTTTTCTCCCTTCAGAAAACCTATGTTAAACTACCACAGTTAGTAATAAAGGTTCACAGGTTCTTGTGGTTATCTTGCTCATATTTTGCAAAAGTTTGGATAAAATTATTACCCAACAAAATATCAGCACTTGTATTATAAATATAGATTGGTGGCATTCTTACTTTGTACCAAGGGGTACCAAATGCTCCTCCGATCATTATTCATAATTCTCGAATACCCTTATTGAGTATAAGGATTTTTTGGGAAAAATCCCTTCCTGCAACAAGAGGTGGAGTTTCCACAGATTCGCTGGGGAAAACTCCTGACTTTGCTCTACAAATGCCTGAACCTAAATCAATATAAGCTGCAAAGTACTCAAACTTGTATTGTTCATACAATATCCCGACGGGTATGAATATAGAGAAAACACTTGTCATTTATAATCTTGTGGATAATTTTTATTATCTTTCCAAGATTTTAACAGATTTATCCTTAAGATTATCTTATTATACTTAAACATTAATTCCTGTATTCTTGTATCCTAATAAGTTAGACCTTAATTACGAAGTGCATGCAAGGCTTCTAACAAATTTTCATGTTGTTTTAAGAGATTAAAAATCTTTTTGTCAATATGCAAACCTGGCATAAATAGAAAATGGGCTTTTCATTCTACCATGATTGTGGGTCCATCAAGACAGAATTTCATCCATTTTCCATTTCTTCTCTATAGTTTGTGTTCCTCAAAGAAACTTAAACCAATGGTCATAGAACCTTTAGTTCTACCTGCAATTCCTGTAACAGATATTTCATAGCCTGTTATTTCTAGCCTGCATTAATATCTAGTAACACTTGATTGTTGTAAATGATATATTTCATCACAAGGAAATAAATTATTTGTTTCAGATATATCAAAAATAATATAGATTTTTTTACATCCTTCAGGGTAATTCATTTTTACATTACTTATCCTAATTTTTTTGTGGATTAAAATCCTCACTTGATTCTTTTCCACTTAGGCTTAGAATCCTATCTTCGGAAAATGACATCCTATTACTAATCTCAGAGTCAAACCTTAATGATTTATTTAAAATCAAATGATCTTTAATTAACAAATTAACACCACCTATCCTAGGTATATGGATTGGGTCTGGTGTTATAACTTTGGCAAATTCCTAGAAATTTCTATATACTCTTTCCTTAGGAACATATCAGAATGATGTGTATTGAAAAGCGCATATGCAATTTTATATGTGATAGAATATGATCTATTTCCTTATTTCATTAAATCAGGGCTTTTAAAATTTTGATGAAGGGTTAAGACTTTACTGTAATCATGGTTAGCTAGGTTATATGCAATCCTAGGATGTATGTCAAACATAAGTTTGCCCATATATAAATTTCCAACCATTATGCCAAGACAATTATCTCTCAAGTTATTGATACATCTATCCATTACTGATAAATGGTTTTTTGAATCAATACCTTCTTTAAATGTAGCTTTAATCACTACTTCAATGGTTCCAATATAAATTCGTTTCATAGTAACCATTACTTCTTCTTTGATACGACTCAATTCCTCAAGAATTTCTTCTTTTGGAATAAGCTGCATATTAACTTTGTTACCGATTAATTCTATTGAAATCAAAAATTCACCTGAGTTCACCCAGTAGATGATGTTGTGCTTTTGCTTTCTTAGCCCGATCTGGTTACAGAACCGGTTAAAACTTCCAATCTTAAATCCATCGTATGGACTTAAGGTTGAATCCTGCCACATGATTCTGTCCATCATTTTGTTTGAGATGGTCATTTGGGAAAAGAATCCTAATAGACTATCCGATGTTTGGAGTCTATATTCCTGTTCACCGACGCTACTCGTCTGATTCTGTAGATGACCCATAGGAATCGTCTAAATCTGACTCGTATTTTTCTTCATAGATGCTTTCATCCGAAGAAATATCATCGAACTGGTAAATTGGTACCAAATTATCGTAAAAAACCGTATCAAGGATGTCAGCTGTCGGCCTGAACTGGCGTACTTCATCTTGCTTATGTAGGTAATCTGGTGAACTATGACCTTTTACACCGCACATCCAACAGTTGCAATCTTTAAAACTTTCATTTGTACGAGTATGAGCTCGTTTGAAAGTTCTTCTAGTTGGTGTTCTTCATGTGTTTTCCCTGTGGATCTAGATCCTTGTGAAGAAAATGTGAAAGGTCCAGACTTCTAACCAGATTTGTAAGATCTAGCCTTTGATTTGAACCACCATGATCTTCCTTGGTTGGAAGACCTTCTTTGTGATCCTTCTGATTTAGATCGAAACACACTTCTGAAGTGTTTCTTTCCTTTGCCATATATCTCACGACTTGATTCTCCAATAATACTTGGAAAATCATTATCTTTGCAACAAAGAAGGGTTCTTTTTATCTGTCCTGTTAGTTTTTTCTTGTTCTTTTGTAGGATCTCTTGTTGACACCACTCTCTTATGCTGTCTTTAAATAAGGACATTCTTCTAGCTACTGAATCAACCCTTCATGGAGGTACCTTATATGTTTGTATAAGCATTTCTCTCAATGGGCTACATATTTTTGCAAAAAACATCTCTGTTACAACATTCAATGGTATCTGAGTTTGGAAGTAGTACTTATGGAACCAATATATGTATTTGTCTGTTGAACATATACTTCTCAATTCGAGAGCATACAATGCTTGTGTATATCCTTGATTATTTTTTTCTTTTTTTTCATCAAAGTATCCATCACCGATGAAGTATACTTTGAGCAAGTGACCGACCTTTCGATAATTTTATAAATATTATCTCCAGATCCAATCTCTTCTTTAATATGGGAATCTGTTCTTTCCCATGCTTTTTTTGTTGAACCTTGAAAACTATTTTCAATAAGTTTGGTAAATTAATTTTTATCAATGTTCAGCGTTGACGATGCAATCTTTAAAGATGTTATCCATTCATCGATCAATTTTTCCATGTTTCTAAAATCGATGGTATCGGTTGTGAGCATCAACCTATATGGATGTGTCGACCCAAGGGCTATTAGCTAGTGCCTTACTCCATTCTGGCTGTCTCCTCTGTCGAGCCACGAATGTATTATGCTCGACTTGATCCGACCTCTATGGTTGTTGGGAGATGGGTGTTTCTTAACTCGTACTCTCTTCTTCTTGTTTGAGAATAGGAGTATTCATTTTAAGATTAACCAGATTCACAATTCCTAAATTAAAAAGTGATTCGGTTAATTACGAGACATCTATTCTTATTACTTCATCAGACTTTTCGGATGATGTCGAGCAAGAGTTCCTCTTAGCTTTAGATTGCAGAATTTCCGTAGTCTTTTCTTTGAGAATTATCGGTTTATCACCGAATGCATCTTTGAAACGTTTGTTCATAGATCTACTTGTTCCTCTTGATAACCTTTCTTTCATATCTATGATTTATCTCTTCAAATCTGAAACTTCTTATTGGATCTCAGATAGGAATCGGAACATCTTCTTCGTTTCCCCACCATAGTATATGATGGTCTTCTAAATCTCCTCAAGATCTTGTGTGATTTTAGATGTGTCCGGAATAATGATGTTCCAGTTAATGTTGGATGTCATTTTTAATAAAATCCTACACTTATTTTATCTTGAAAGATTTTCGAATACATATTTTCTTGATTTTCTTCTCCTATTAGGTATAAGAAAAATAATATTGTGCAAATAATTTAATTTATATCTTCAATAAAATTGGATTTGATATCATTTCATGCATCGGATCTCAATAAATATAAATCACGAAAATAAAATACTTTTATTCCTTTGTCCAAATAATAATCATTCAACACGTGGCATTGTTATACCATATCGATCCCTTATACCAGTGCAAATACGAGTATAATCTTGGATACGTAGTGGTTTCCAGTCGATATACCATAACGATTATATTTATTTCAATAAGTATGACTTAGCAATTTGATTTGAAAATAATAAAATTGGAGTGGAAATAGCAATCTTCAATAATTAAGCAATGATTACTTATGAGATGTCAAAGAATTTTTTGATCTTTTTACCAAAAATGAGTATCTTTTAACACTATTTATTATATTTATGGGTAGTTTGAAATTAAATTTTATATAAATGAGTATTTTTGAACCTTATCAAAATGCACTACAATGAATCTCATTGGACGAATGAGCGATGTCCACATTCTCTATTCATCATTACAACTGTTGGTCCCAAGTGGTGTCCGAGGTTCAGAGGGGGGGTGAATGAACCTTGGTCGATTTTCAAAATCTTTTAAAACAACCGTTCTGCACTGCAAGTTACTTGAGCTTGCAGCGATAGATGGTTACTGCTTGCAGCGCTACGATGCAGTACTGTACGCTGTAACCTGGAGTCTTATACGCAGAGGAAATTAACTTTAAAACACAATGCTGTTTTTCTCAAGAATGCTTCTTTCAAAATGTTTTATGCACAGAGATAAGAGAAATGCAGAAAATAAGCGCACAGATAAATAAAGCAAATAAACACTTATGGCTTATAGTGGTTCGAAGGTGGTGTAATCCTTCTACGTCCACTCTACTGCTCCTCGAGCAGGAACTTTGTTAAGCAAGATTGATTTACAGGACTCTCTTAACAATCTATCAACTTTACAAAGAAACCACCTACTGAAGTCCAGCGTACACACATCAACTGCAAACTTCAAAGGCTAACCCACACAGGGTTCCACACTCCCACACAGGGAAGCTGCATAACTCTAGACAACTAAACAAACAGCAAGGATCTCTCCTATCAACTGCTTGACACCACTAAAACAACCTAAGCACACAGCAACAAGGTTAAAAGGATAAAAGATTCTTCTTCAACTTGTGCTTCGAAGTGAGCTTCTGAATCCGTAAGGAATCCTTTAGCTTGAACTTGCTTCACTTCGATAGGTTGAGTGACTGATACTGATTGTAGGCTTGAATGCTTGAATTTTGTAAGCTTTGAATTTTTTGCAAATGATTTTCAGATCTCAGTAACAGTAACCAGCTTTAGTGCTCCTCAACCTCTATTTATACTTGTAGGAGTCTTTTGAATTTGAAGTAGCCTGGCCAAAACATGGTTCGCATTTAATGCGACTTGACTTTTTCTTTCGGAGCATTTAATGTGGCAGTTGCAGCTCGCAGCTTTCTGCAGCGCGTCAGTCCATGTGGCATGTTCTTATTGGCTCCGTGTCTGCTACTTTGACTTTTTCTTGAACGGCTCTTTTATTCCTGCTTGAATCTCTGTTCCTCCTACTGCATTTATCCTTCCTAGGATTTGCAGGATACTTTGTTTTGTAGTTGGCGCTGTATAACTTAACTGACTGTAAGTCTGCGCTGTATCCTAGGTCCTTGTGCAGCTGATGCTTTCTTTCAGTGCTGCTGTAACTTAGACCTGGTTGTAGTATCTTCTGGCAGTGCTGCTGTAACTTCTTTCTAGCAGTACTCCTGTATCATTTTCTTGCAGCGTTGTTGTACGCCGTCCTTTCTTACTTTGCTGTAGAAGATTTAACTTATGAAGTGTTGCTGTATCTTCTTTCAACCAGCTATGCTGTATCCTTATCTTCTCGTTGCGATGTTGTATCCTATCTTCTTGCAGCAATAACTTCGTTTGAGGCTTAGATGCAGCTTTATCCTTTTTCATCCTCCATTTTGACACTTAACACAAGACTCAATTCTAGTCTATTTGTTCACTTAAACAATGTAATGGGGTACTTAAAACTTCCTATTACATATTTGGTTTGTCTCATCAAAATCTAAACATTGAAAACCCAACAATTTCCCCCTTTTTGATGATGACAAAACCTTTACATTATTTCGTTTATGAAGAAGTTTTATCTTACATTAACTCATATGGATTATCAGGATTACATGTTTGAACAGATTAATAAAATTAAATCTAATCCTGGATTCATCAGAGATGCATCATGATATTCCTTTCATCATAAAATAACAGGAAAAACGTAAACAGCATGCATGAGTTCATAAGAATTGAACTTGATCAGAGCAAAACAAAATTTCTTCGTTGACAGATAGAAATTTTTACAAAAAGAGTACAACATGGATCACAAGAGGGTATACATAAAGCTTAGTAGAACAGAGACCTTTTGCTTGGCGGTTTGTCAGCTCGTCTGCCAGCAAATCTTTCAAGGCCTTCCCTTCCTCTTGATCCTTTCCACCAATCCCTGATGGACTCTTGATAGGACTCTTCCAGCTTGTGCCTGATCACAGGAATTTGAATCCACCTGAGCCAGAAGTCCTTGCAGTATGGTACAATCAGCCCTTCCTTCACTCGGTCGATGTATAATTGTTGAATATCAAGGCTTCCTTCCCGAGCGAGCTGTTCATATCTCTTCAATGCAGTCTTGCAAGTGTGGTACCTGCTGAATTTACCTTTTCTGCATAGTTCTCTGAAGTGTCTGAGGTACTCTGATCATTTGAAAATAGTGATCGCCTCAAATTAATGTTGGATTTCTGTCAAAGGGCAGTCTGATTTCTTTGAAGATATCAAATCTCCAAGCCATGTTTTCTCCTTCTGGCTTTTGATCCATCAACACGGACACTTCAGCAGAGATATTATCAGTATCAAGGCAAGGAATTTCTTGAGGAGGAAATTGGTAGAAGTGATCTGGAAAAAATTTTCTATCACCACCGAGTCTTTGAATCCAGGCATTAGGATCTGCATCTTCTTCTCTTTGGCGCCTATAACTCTCGGACTCGTCCCCGCTCATCCTCTTCCTTGAGCCTTGCTGCTGGCTATCATCCATTCTCTTTGAATGATAGGAGGGAGGCACTGCATCCTTGCTTGCAGCTCTGCTGTGTGCAACGCCTGCAGCCGATCTTCTCCCAACAGTTGCACCAGCACCTCCAGCTCCATCATCATCTCTTCTCCATCTCTTTGGAGAGGGGATGTCAGCAGCAGCGAATGATCCAGACCTTCTTCTCCTCCTACTGAAAGGTTGCTGGTCATCATCCTCTTCTTCTTCTTCAGCAGCCCCTTTGCTCCTATATCTATCATCAGATCTTTCAAGTCCTTCCCCCTTTTTGGCATCATCAAAAGCCGGGGGCTGAGCAGGGGCAGCTGGGACCACCCTTGATCGAGGGCGATGGGTTGGTTCAGAGGCGGGCTCTGGAGCATTGACATGCTGAGGGAAAGCTCAGACCATGATGTCTCTCAGTTCTCCCACAATCAGCTCCAGATTCCCCAAACGGTCGTTTACACTTCTGGTTATCTGAGATTGATCATATACGCGATCCAGAAGTGTTTCCAGGACTTGGGAGTGAGAGTTGAGTCTGATTGAAGCATTTTCAGCATGATGCTTGCATTGCCTGATTTCCTGGCGCGTTAGAGCAGCATCGACCTTCAACTCCTTCTCCAGCCTGACCCGATCGAAGTACAGCCTGTTTGCATATTCAGTGAGATTTGACTTAATCATGTCAGGCAGCACTTCGAGGTCCTTCTTGAAACCTGTCATGGTTTCAGCATGGAATTGGGCAGTGACCCTGAGACTGTTGCGCATGGTAGACTCATGCTCTTGGAGAGCATGCAGCAGATGTCTAACAACAGCTTCAACACGGTTGATTGATTTATCAGGGGTCAGTCCTGAATTCCTTCTTGTCGAGGCAGTAGTGGATGCAGCGAATGGAATAACATCTTGACATACAGGTGCTGCATCCTGTCTCGGAACTTCAGTAGCAACCTCATCCTCATGGTTGCTGGTTTGCGAGCTTGTAGAGCTTGAGGATGGGTGTTCTTCTCCTTCTTCTTCTTCTTCTTCTTCTTCATCTGCCTCCTCTTCGCCGGATGAGATTTGAACAGGATCTGCTCCGTCAGATATTGGCCCATGAACAGCTATGTTGCGTTCCTTTATTATCCTTGCGAAGTCGGCATGAGAGATATCAGCTTCCAAAATAACCTCTGTTGCTGTAACCTTGGAAGGTTCTTGAGAGCGTGCAGTAGCTGCAGCATCAACCTCCTCTCGAGGTGTCTCTAGCTGCACTGAGGTTACCTCAGCTTCAGCTTCAATATCCTCAGTGGGTACTGTCTGAACAGCCTTCCCACCTGAGGTCTTCTCACCCTCAGGGAATGTTGTCAGAACAACATCCTCCACAGAGGTCTTCTCAACGGACCTCATCTCCTCGGCCGGTCCTGTAACTTCGACAGCCTCTACTGCAAGAATGGGTTCTTGCAACTCTGCTTGGTTTCCTGCAGCGTCCACAGCTTTCAGCACTGTAACCTCTACTGCTGCAAGAATCTTAACTTCCACCCTATTTGGCTCTTCAGCTGCAACGTCTGGTAAGGTGGTCGCCTGCTGCACTGTTGTCACGTCCAGTGCAGGGAGTACCGCCTCTGCAACTTCCTTCGTAGATGCTTCATCGGCAATTTCAGAGATGTCTGAGATGACATCCCTGATTATGGCAGTTGGTTCCCCCTTAGAATCTGCATGAGCAGCATCTTCAACTTCATGAACTGGAGAATCGCCATAATCCAGTAGTTGAGCTTCCTCCTCCTCCAAGTGGTCCAGCATGACAATGTTGGAGAGGCCCTCAACTACTTGCTCATATGCAGGGGAGTTCGTCTGATGCATACTTGAACTTCATTTTCCCCGCATCCTCCTTGGAGTGTGCTGCATTCTGGTTTCCTTCATGCTCTGTTGCAGCGCCTGTTGCAGCATAACTTCTTCAGCTTGCTCCACTCCCAAGGTGTCGATTTGCTCTTGAGCAAATGCGACGTCATCACCCCTTCTTACAGCCTCTGCAGCCAGGGCAAGGAAGACCTGCGCATCTTCCACTGCTGCTTTCATCGGCAGTTCTGCAGAGTTGGATTCTGCAAGAGCTTTACCCTTTCCCTTATCCTGGGCTCCCTGTGCAGCACTGCATCCATCGAACTCTTGGACTCTTGCTGCAAAGTCAGGTTGTAGGAGTACCAGAATGTCTTCTGATTTGGCCCACTCCAGGACAGCTTGCTCAACTGTCAGGAAATCCTTCCACTTCAACAGGATTTCCCCCTTAGATAGCCTCATCTCTCTCCAGAGAGAGTACTGTTGCTCAATATTTATGTTCTGTCTCCGGTGCGCCACCGCTGGCGCCACCGCTGGTGCCGCCGCAGGAGTTCGCCTGAAAATTTCAAAGTCATTGGTTTTGGCTGATTTTCGTACACAACGTAGCCCTCGATGAGATGAATCTAGGACAACTTTCGAAATTCAATTCCGATTCTCCGTTCGTCGGAAAACGGCGAAAAACTATCTCCAAACCCTAAAACCTTACTTTTTGCCACATTTTCTCTCTCCCGTTTTCTCTCTCTCTTCTTCTCACTGTTGCAGGCACCGGAGGGCCTGCCGGGGTTGTGGGCTAGCTACTGGAGGGGCGGCGCCGCCATGGGTGGCGGTGCCGGTGTCGGAAAATGGGCTAGAAAAGGGGCGGTTGCACATGGTTTTGTGTAGTGTGTGTAATGTGTGTTGTGTATACATGTTGTTGGGGGTTGTATTGGTGGTTGCTGGCGACTGAAAGTCGCCGGCCAGTATCCTAGGTGGCCGGAGATGGTGGTTGCCGGCGAGGGATGGCCGGAGGTGGTAGCCGGTGGTGCAAGCTCGCCGGAGGACTAAGTGGTGGTGGCATAGGGCGGCGCAACTGCAGCCGGTGGCTCCGAGATGGTGGCTGCTTGAGCAGGGTCGCGCCGGGAGGCCTGGGCGCGAGCCGGGCTGAGGCTGCCGAGAAAAATGGGCAGCTGCCGAGACATGGTGCTCCCGCTGCCTAGAAAACTAGGCAGCCGACGGGAGAAACCGTCGGGATTTTTCCCCGTCGCCGGGAACGCGCGCGACGCTGTATTTTCGATTCGTTTTTCGATCCAAATCTCGTTTTCTTTTCATCATATTTTATCATCAAGACATCTCTAATGAAATATCATTGACCGGGGGTCGTGGGTCCCGGTCAAAGTCAACCATTTGACCAAATTACCAAAATACTCTTCAATCTTAAAACGCTCCGTTCGAGCTCGTTTCAACTTCGATCGAGTTCATTCTTTTTTTGTTATGATCCAAAATTCATTCTCTTTCATCTCAACCTTATAAACTGATATTTCCCTCTTGTTTATTCAACCTCAATCGTTAGACCTACCGTTCCGATTCGTCTCATCTCGATCGATAGTATCGATCCAATATTGGTTAATCTTTAATTATAAATTATAATGATCTAACAAAACATCATAAATTATGTAGGCTACCTGTTGGATTGAAGCCTTGGGATATGTGATCTTTGACCCTTGTTGTTCACGTGGTAACCACCGAACAAGATGGGGGATAAAATCTTATTTATGTTTTAAATTGTACAATTTTATGAAAAACTACGTGACTATGTGTTTTGAATTCCGTCATTATGTGGCGTCGATTTAAAGTGAAGCGTCTTCATTATACGAATAGTATTCGAGTAAATTATATGCTTTTGAGAGCTATGGATTTCAAGTGATACAAATGCAAATGGTTTCAAATGATGATAAGTTGGGATAATACCCGCTAAAAAGGGGTTTCTTTAGAAATCCCCATATGTCAAAGGATTTTCTTTACCTATGTGTTATGTGAATTATGTGGCCAACGTGAACGTGACCAATATGCATTATGTGTTATGTGAGAACTATTCTATGACAATTTAACTGCGCATGCGTCTGCACGCCAAGTAGGGTATTCCTTTTTGGAAATCCAATAATGGGATATTCTACGGAATCCCAACACGAAGGGGTGTAAAAACCCAAATTGGGTCGGCTTGGGGCCCTGATAGGTATTCTTCGGAAACTTATCCACAGTTTTCATTGGGGCTATTCGGGAGTCTACAACGTGTATTATATGTATAGTATTCAAAAAATATTATGTGTAACCCTTTTACTGTACAAATCAACCCCGCTAAGTGTCATTTTGGCACTTACCCCTTTTATGTTTTATTTTACAGAAAATTTCGGAGGTGAGGAGGAATGAACAGAAATGCCTATTATTTTTGTATGTATATAAGAATGTATATGGATGTTCGGCATTTTCTGAAACTCCAGTTATGTACAAAATAATGTTTATGTGATTTGATCTAAACAAGAACGTTTTCTGCGCTGAAATGATATAAACCTTTTATATTTTCAATGGTTATCTTCTAGATCTTTGTTTGTTTTAAAATCTCAATGATTTAGGATTTCTGCTGGACGCCCTATGAAAATGCTGCGCTTACACTCTGTTTTAAAGAAAAAAAAATTATTATTATTATTATTATCCACGTTTTAAACGTTATATGAAAATGGGGCGTGACACTATAAGATAGCAATTGTGGCATTTAGAGATTGAATTTAAATAGGGGGTATTTCGGCATTAAATATATGAAAATGGGTCAATTTGGGCCATTTTCTCATAAAATTAAACATATTAAATATGGATCTCAAATGATTCGTCATCACACGATACATAATACCAAAAGATTTGATTGTGATTTTATGATTGTTATTGGTTGTTAAATACAATAATTAGAGAATGTAGATATAGACTACATTGTCTTGTTAGATATTAGACTTTTTTAGGGGAATTTTTGGGTTTTAATGCAGTAACTTTTGAAAGCTGGTAAAAAAGTTAAAATTGAAATGAAAAGTTAGGATGCAATGATCCAAAATTTAATTATTAAGACCATTAATGTATTAATATCACTGGTGTACTATAAAATGATACAATAATATAATGAGTCAAACTTAGCAACATGAATTATTTCTTTTTTTCTACCTCCATTTTCTTAACTTTTTTTAATATTATTAAATCTATTAATAACACCAATAAAAATAATTGATGTGGTTACTCTAATATCACATAGCTTGTGTGAGTATATTTCAAAGACAAATTCTCTTGTATGGGATCCGTGCAATCCCCGATCCGATCCATACCCCATCGACCTGGATTGAAAATATAAATATTTTTTTTATTTTTTCTCTATTTTTTTATTTGAATTTTTATGGCTCTTCTCTCCTTCTCTTCTCTGCATTTTTCTTCTCTGCATTCTCTCCTCCTTTCTTGCTTTCATTTTTTTTTGTTACCTTTTCATGTTACTTTCTTCATTTTAGTCGAGTTGTAGTGTTGTTTTGTTCTTCTCAATGTTTCTTTATTCGCGAAACCCTAGTCATTGCATAAGGTATGTTTTTTGTCTTTCTTTTATCAATTAAAATGATGTTTTTGATATGATTTTCTTGTAGTTGTTGTGTTGTTTGTCGATTTTGTTTGCATTTTTTTTTATTTCTTGTAATTTGTTAATTAATGAGACCTTTATGTTATGGTTGTGTGACCTTTTACTCTATCTATATCTGACTTTTATGTTAGATTTATGAGACTTTTATATTTTTATGTCATGAAATATGTGCAGTTAAGGTGTTATATCTTTATACTATATTTGTGAGACCCTTACTCGATTTACCTTTGTACTATATCAGTGAGATCTTTTCTATTTATTTGTTTGACTTTTATGTTAGATTTATAAGACTTTTATATTTTATGTTATGTACTAAGTACAGTTAAAATATTATATATGTGTTTAACCTTTATACTAGATCAGTGAGGCATTTTCTCTTTTTTTTTTGTCTAACTTTAATGTTAGATTTATGAGACCTTTATGTAAACTGATAGATTTTTTATTTTTCGTAGGACATCCATGAAACTTTTCTCGACTTCAAAAGAGGTATTTCTGTTGTGTCTAATTAGTATATGAAGAAGCTGCTTGGTATGAAGGAGAAAATTTCTAAAAAAGTGTCAAGTTCTCCTTCAAAAATTTCTGAATCTTGGAAATTCTTTTCTAATGAAAAGGTGCACAAGTACATTGACGATGTGGTTGAGAATTTCTTGAGAATGAATAAGATTGCATAAGATGTGCCTTCATTTGAGTTCCTTACACCTGAGCTGTCATGCCCCAATTTTACATAAAAATTATCAGACTTTTCCACATGGGCGTGCAGGAAGAAAAGAGGTAGGAGACGAACAAAAGATATTACATAATAACCATCGTCTTCAACCAATTTAACATAATATTCACAGCGGAAAATATCATAAGGATTTCACATCCCGAATACACATCATCATCAGGATCTCACATCCCGAATACATATCATATAACCACCAAACGTGGATTTCTTATAACACCGTTTTATAAAGAGAAAGTTTGAGAAACATCATATTAAAAATAATTACAGATCTAGAAATATAGCACCTCCTCTCTCCTTCTAGGGTTCATCATGCTTATCACCTCCTGTAACGTGAATTACAGAATAAGGGGTGCGTGCGTTGAATACACTCGTGGGGAAATAAAATCCGCGTCTAAATCTTCGACAGACATTTAAATCAGAAATAAGCATAATAATCACGAAACACAGCACGAAATATGCACAGCAGACATTAGAAATGGTAAGGGACGAATAGGTGTGGGCATCACCCGTCTTATCCCATAAAACGGTCTCAAATACCGCTGGTGCATTTCAAGGACCACCAAACCTTTCATAGAAGAATGAAGGTAAGGGACGAATGCATGAAGGGACGCCTAAGCGGGCCTACCCCTCACAGTTTATGTATGTCACAGCAAGTATAATCACAGCATTTAGTATTCCTCAATCATGCATGGAATAGGGAAAACTGTAAACAGATAAAGAGTTAGAAATTACCCCCACCTTGTTTGGTGGTTACCACGTGAGTTGCAAGTATCCAAAATCATGTATCTCAATGCTTCAATCCAACAGGTAGCCTACATAATTTACGATGTTTTCTTAGATCATTATAATCTGTAATTAAAGATTAAACCAATATTGGATCGGTTACTATCGATCGATATGAGACGAATCGGAATGGTAAACCTAACGATTGAGGTTGAAGAAACAAGAGGAAAAGATCAGATTATATGGCTGAGATGAAATAGAATGGATTTTGGATCACAACAAACCAAGAATGAGCTCAATCGGAGTTGTAACGAGCTCAAATGGAGCGTTTTAAGATTGAGGGATATTTTGGTAATTTCGTCAAAGGGTTGACTTTGATCGGGACCCACGACCCCCGATCAGAGATATTTTATTGGCAACATCTCGATAATAAAGTACGATGAAAAGAAAACAAGATTTGGATCGAAAATGAATCGAAAATACGGCGTCGCGCGCATTCCCTGCGACGGAAAAATTTCCCAGCGGCGTCTCACGTCGGCTGTCGAGTTTTCTCGACAGCGGAACAGCACTTCTTGGTAGCTGCCGAGTTTTCTCGGCAGCGGGAGCAATAGCCTCGGCAGCTGCTCAATTTTCTCGGCAGCCTCGGCCCCGGTCTCCCGTCGCGACCCTATTCAACCAGCCACCTTCCCGGCACCGCCAAATGCGACGGCGCCGCCCTATGCATCGACCCTTAGTCCTTCGGCTAGCCCGCACCGTCAGCTACCAGATCCGGCCATCCCTCGCCGGATTCCGGCATGAATAGTGCCTGTAAAACAACCTCAAAAACCCTTCGTCACACACATTTCACAAACTCCTTGCAACAGCCCCCCCTTTTTAGGCCATTTTTCGGCACCAATGCCGCCACCCATGGCGGCGCCACCCCTCCAGTGGCTAGCCCACAACTCCAGCAGCCCCTTCGGCACCTGCAACGGCGAGAAAAAGAGCGAGGGAGAGAAACGGGAGAGAGAAAAGGTGGCAAGAAGCAAGGGTTGGGGATTTGGAGAAGGTTTTTCATCATTTTCCGACGAACGGAGAATCGAAATTGAATTTCGAAAGTTGTCCTAGATTCATCTCATCGAGGGCTACGTTGTGTACGAAAATCAGTCGAAACCGACGACCTTTAAATTTTCCGGTGAGCTCCGGCGACGGCGCAGCGGCGCGCCGGAGACAGAATGAAGACGGGAAAGAAAAAGAGAGATGAGAGAGAGATTTACGTGTGTTCGGCGCTTTTCGGCTCGTTTGGCTCGTTCGAAGAAACAGTGAAAATGAAATCGAACTAGGGCCTATTTATAGAAATTGGAAATCACTATTCATCTAGGCTAGGTTTACTGTTCATGTAGCTAGATTTACTGTTCACGATAAGATTCCGGTTACTGTTCATCAAGATTCCATTTCTCATTTTTCCGAAACTCCGTATTTTGCCATTTTTTTCGCTGTTTGAGCTACGGGTGTCCGATTGACCTCTAGTTCGTTTCTATCTTCTCATTTTTCCGTTACGCATCTAATGGCATAAAATATTCTATGTTCTATGCGTATAAATTTTATATATAAACAGTGTAACCTTTATGTATCAGTATGGTTACCTTTATGTATTATTTGAAGCACCTTTATGAGACAGATTACAAAATAAGTGTAAGTAAAACTTTAAAAACATTTCTTTGTTATAGAAAAGTTAAAATCTTTATGTGAAATTAAAAATAAATTTATTTAATGTTATGTCACCTTTATGTGATGTTAGAGTAGTATAAAATTAAGAGAATGTATCAAGTATAAAAACAAATGAATACCTTTATGGGTATTCACTAATACTTTTACATTATTATTTGGTGACTTTATGTATTATTTGTGGCACCTTTATGAAATAATAATAGATTTGAGTTAAAAAAATGTAAAGTATAAAAGAACATGAAAACCTTTATAGGTATTCACTAATACTTTTACATTATTATTTGGTGATCTTTATGTATTATTTATGGCATTTTTATGAGACAACAATAGATTTGAGTTAAAAGAATGTAAAGTATAAAAGGTCATGAAAACCTTAATGTGCATTCATTAATACCCTTATATTACATAATGATGATCTTTATGTTGTAAGTATAATACCTTTATGAGATAAACTACTTACCCTCATTTATTTCAAAAATTGTATCAGAAGCATCAACAAATTATTTTTCATCAGTAAAAACACCAGTCTATTTGAACTCATCAGTAGATAACTCAACTATTTCTTATATATTTGAACGACCACCTATCATACGACAGTAAAAACGTGAATTTAGACACAATTTCATATTTTTCGAATTGATAAGGATGAAAAAAAATTGTATAATTTTCTGGAATTTTGACATTCATCTTGCATGTTTCTTGTTTATCTGCTCACTGTTAATAATAGATTTCATAAAGATTTTTGGATGAGAAGTTGAGGGAAGAAGAAGAATACAATGAAAGATAGAGAAGGGGAAATTGTAGGAAAGGTTGAGAGAAAAGCAAGAAAAGTTATGGACAGTCCTACTCACCTACCCACCGTGGGCACATTAATATGTGCTCACGACTGATGTGTCAAGAATTTAGAATATCTATTAATTTCACTTTTCATATAACGAGGGGATGGGATCATTACACGTTATCGGTGAAGTGTTGCACACGATGAGCATTTGAGCATTTTCCAAACCGATAATTCTATGTGGGCAGATTCTGCCCAGGCAGAAAAGCAGAAAACATTAATTGAAATTTAAAATAATATGTTAAATGACAATTATATCCTTAATGAAAATATATACAATCAAATTTTCAAATTTCACACCAAAACAATATTTCTCTCTCCACTCATTAATGAAATAATATTTTCTCCACTAGTTCATAATTTATTGTCATAAATTACATAAAAAAAACTAAAACGTCTATTTGAGGAGATATAAAATTTGACTTGATAAATATTTTAAAATTATTGATTATTGTACAAATATTTGTTTGATGATGAAGAAGATTTGACCTGAAAAATATTTTAAATTATTAATTATCTTACAAATATTTGTTTAATGTGTGAAGATTCGAGTTAATAAATATTTTAAAATTATTGATTAACTTAGAAATATTTTTGAATTATAAAGAAGAAGATTTGACTTGATTAGGGGTGGAGATTGGAACGGAAATTTCCGATATCCGCCTAATCCAATCTGAAATTTTCCTATTTTGGAACGAATATTTTTAATCCGAAATCCGAAAATACAAATTCTGATTTTTTCGAAAATTTTTGGATGGAAATCGGAATTAGTTTTGAATTTTTTGGAAATTCCGAAATTCGATCCGAAATATTTCCGAAATTCAATTTTCGGAAATTTCGATTTCCGATCCGATCCGAAATTCCAATCCGATTTCCGATTTATTTTCAAAATTTAATAATACTATATATTATATAATATATTTTATATACTTTATACTATTTGTAAATATAAATATACATATTATAATATACTTTATAATACTATATACTATATAATATATTTTATATACTTTATACTATATGATAATATATAAATATATTATATACTATAATCTATAGTTTATACTGTAGTATCTGTAGTTGTTTAGTATTATTTTATAATATATACTATATATTATAGTTTATACTGTAGTTTTTTAATTATATTATATTATGTACTACATATTATATACTATATACTGTATATTATATACTTTATTACATATAGTATAGTTTATACTATAATTTTATTTTATTCTATATACTATAGTTTATACTGTATACTATATACTATATGTATATAGTATAGTTTATACTATAGTTTTATTTTATACTATATACTATATAGAAGAATATTATATACTATATATTATATATTTTATTACATATAGTATAGTTTATACTATAATTTTATTTTATTCTATATTCTATAGTTTATACTGTATATTATATACTATATGTATATAGTATAGTTTATACTATAGTTTTATTTTATACTATATACTATAGTTTATGTTGTAGTTGTTTAACATTATTTTATAATATATACTATATATTATGGTAATTTGCTAAAATATGAAACATGTATATGAATTTATTTATTTTCAATACTAGGATATTAGAAAAGGTTATATAGCTAATAGACCAACTAATTAATTTCGAAAATTTTTGAATTTCTGAATTTTTAAATTTTCAAAAATTCCGAAAAAATTTCCGTTGATTTCTGAAAAAAATTCTGAAATTTTCCAAAAAATTCCAAAATTTCCGAAATCGGATTGGATTTCACATTTCCGAAAATTTTTGGATGGAAATTGGAATTCGTTTTTCATTTCCGAAATTTTTTGGAATTTTTCCGAAACACCCTATTTCCGATTCAATCCGTCCGATCTCCACCCCTAGACTTCATAAATATTTTAAAACTATTGATTATTTTATAAATATTTGTTTCATAAGGAAAAGATTCGAATTGATAAATATTTTAAAATTATTAATTAACTTACAAATATTTTTTAAAATTATTGATTATCTTAGAAATATTTGTTGATAAGACAAATAATCGAATTGATAAATATTTTAAAATTATTAATTAACTTACAAATATTTTTAAATTACAGTATTCTTTTATTAAAATAAATAATAATTTTATGGGCTTACTTAAACCATTTCACCATATATTTGCTTTTTAAAAACTTGTTTTTAATATTTCTATTCAATTTGATTTTATTACCTTATAAATAAAATTTTCATTTCAACTATATTATCTCATTTTTCTCCTTTATAGAACTTGTCGATATTAACGACATCAATCATATCAGTATATAACTGTTTTTTAGAACTTGTCGATATTAACGAGTCAATATTTAACTTTTTTATAACTTGTTGATATTAACGACATAAATCATATATATTATTGAAATATCTATATATTAATATTTAATTTTTTTTAAAACTTATCGATATTAAGGACATTAATCATATAAATATTTATATTTTTTAGAATATTAATGATATGAATCATATAAATATTTAAATTTTTTAGAATTGGTCCATATTAATGAAATTAATCTATATATTAATATTTAACTTTTTTTTTTTAGAACTTGTCCATATTTTCATTACACTGTATATTTCCTTTTTAAAAACTTATTTTTATATTTATATTTAATATTTCTATTCAATTTGATTTTTTTTATCTTATAAATAAACCTTTCATTTCAACTATATTAACTCATATTTTTTCTCCACTCTAAAAGTTTTCTATAATATTTATGTTAACCATAAAATTTTTTTTATAATCTTTCTGTTTTATTTTTTTGAAATAAATAGAGATTTTCATTAAGATAAAAAATAAAAGTGTTACGAGCAGATCTTTCTGTTAAATATTATAATATTTTTGTTAATCCATATCTATTCTTATTTTAAAAGTTTTTCCATAATTTTTTTGTTAACCCATATCTGAATTTCAAAATTGTTGTAAAAGATTTTTATAATTTTTCTTATCAAAATTTCATAATTATTCTTATTTTAAAAGTTTTTCGATAATTTTTTTGTTAACCCATATCTGAATTTCAAAATTGTTCTAAAAGATTTTTATAATTTTTTTATCAAAATTTTATAATTATTCTAGGAGTTATTGGAGAAGCAACACTTTCAAAGGTATGCAAATAATAATTAAATAAAAATCAATTTAATTGAACATGTAAATAATAATTAAATAAATAACAACTTAATTAAAGTATGCAAATAATAATTAAAATAAAGAGCAAGTTAATTAAATTTAGCAATTGTTTTAATAGTTGTATTGTATTTAGCGGGAATGAGTAGAAAACAGGCGACATCTCCATTATTATGAAGCCAAATTATATTAGGGTTAGAATAGTCATTTAATAATATTAATAACATTTTTATTTAATTTTTTTCACTTTCTGTCATGGCAGAATCTGCCCATTTAGCACGTCCCTTTCCAAACTATGGATAAGTTGGAAGAAAAAAAATATATATTTATAACTTGGATTTGGATCAGATCAGATGATCCAATTGCACGAATTTAAATCCGTGCAATAGATGTATGGGAGTGCTGCCCCATTTCAAAAGCTCTTTAAAATTAAAATATATTATTATTCACATGAAATCATGTTTGTTAATCTGGTTCGGAAAAAAAATGCGAATTTGACAAAATTGTTTGTTTTTTTGAGAAAAAAGCACCAAAGTTAGCATCAACTATTTTTTCAAAACAATGTGCCATTCCTACCAGGAATATAAAATTAAATAAAATAAAAATTAATAAAAGTTGAAATAATTAGGTCCGTCCATTTGGAATGGTGGGCTATAGGTCCATTTCTAGATTCTTATGAGACGTTCATTACTTAACAATATCTAAAAGATATTTATGTGTCGTTTCAAATTTTGTAATTATTATAGCTAGCTTATTTATTTGATAAAATATTATCGCCCACTTACGGAGTGACAAGCAGCAAACGATGGGCGTACCTTTAAATTGACAACACACTTCTTTTAATTTTCATTATTTTTTTAAGACAATTTGCACTTCCACATCCTAATTTCCAACCTAAGTTTAAAATTTTTATTTTTTTTCCAAAATTTGAGGTCAAAAAAAGTTAATAGATCACGCAGATTTATTTTTTCCTAACTAAATTACAAGCCTTTAAACCATGAAGCTAGTCTTACTTCTAAAGTACTTTTTCTATGACAAATATATGAATAGACAAAGTTACACACATTTCGTCTCCCCATTCGCCATTATTTTTTTTTATTATCTTCTTAAATATCACTTTTCAACTGTGTATTGTGTGACAAAGTCGAAATTGGCTGTTTACAACTCCACCATGTGAAAGGGACATAATAAAAGTTAAAATTAGATCATTATGATGCTAACCACCTTTAATGTTGTATTATTTATTATGATCATTAAGATATCCTATACTGAGTTGATAATGTAATAAAATGGAAAACATAACTCAATAATATTCATAACTTTAACACTTAGAGACAAAGTGACTTAATATTTGTGCGGCTTTAAATGAGTCATGAAAGGTAAGACTTATAATTAAAAAAAAATTGAATATTACACATAATTTAGCTGTTAATTAAGGACCTTTTAAAGGAGGCTTTAAACTTGGGTCTTCAACATGGGGTCTTTTCCAAATAAATGTATATATACAATTAAAAGATTTTAAAAATCTCATTTTCTATTTTTTATTTTTATAAACACATATATGCTTCCTATAATCTTCAATTTATTATAGGATAAATTTCATAACAAGACTCAATTTATAAATTAGTTTTCAATTTTAGACTCAATTTTTAAAATTTCTTAGTAAGGGAACCAATTTTACATTTTTTCTCAATTTAAGGTTTGAAAATTAGATTGAGGTCTCAGTTCAAGACAAAATTTCATTTATATTTTAATATGTACTTATATTTTAGATAAATTAAAACAAGTTTGTGCAATTTTAAAACAATCTTCATTCGACTTGAATTAATATATATATATATATATATATATATATATAATCCAAAAAATTAAGATTCATATCTTTTCAAAAGAAAATTAAAATTCTTTTATTTTCTTCATTTTATGAATAAAAATATAGAAAATCGATTTTAATATTGATCAGTTTAATATAAATTATATTTTAAGAATTGAATTAGTTATATTTTTCTTTTTTTCATATATATTAAGATAAGTCGGATGAAGATTGTTCTTAAAGCACACTAACTTAACTTAATTTATCCAAAATATGAATATATATTAAATTATAAATAATTTTATAAATATAAATAAAAAAGAAAATGTATGAAATTTTATCTTGAATTGAGAATTCAATATAAATTTCAAGTTTTAAATTGAGAAATTTTTTTAAATTGAGCTTCTTATTTAAGAACTAATCTATATATATATTAGATTTTATTATAAAATTTATCCTTAAATATATGTGTTGTTATAAAATTTATCCTTTTAGTATATATTAGACCTTTATTATTGGAAGTTTAATTGGACTCCCACTATCCAAATAACCTTAAATTTTACCAAATAAATTAATTCGATTTGCTTGACTCTCTCTCTATATATATACACCACTCGCATTCGCACCTCAGTGAAATTCCTCAACTCTACTCTCTTTTACAGTGAATAAAGAAATGAAATTCCCACTTATTCTACTGGCAATTCTTCATATGCATGGAATCAAAGAAATAAAGAACCAAACTTTAATTGAATCAACATGCAAACATACCCCAAATTACCAGCTCTGCGTCTCCACCCTCCACGCTAGTCCAGAAAGCGCCACCGCGGACGTGGCGGGGCTCGGGCTGATTATGGTGGACGCCATCAAATCGAAGGCGGAAGCAGCCGTAGCCGCCGTGGACAGGCTGACGCAGCTCCAGCCGGAACTGAGAATCGAGCTGGAAGATTGCCGGAGGTCGTATATGGCGGTGCTGAAGGCGGATGTCCCCGAAGCCGTGGAGGCGCTGAGGAAAGGAATTCCGAAGTTCGCAGAATCTGGAATGGTTGACGCCGCCTGGGAGACGGAGATTTGTGAGGCCAATTTTGGAACGGCAGCCGAGTCGCCGTTGAGTCGAGTCAATAGAGATCTTCACGACCTAGCCGACGTCGCTGCTAGTATTGCTAGAATGTTGCTTTGAGAGTTTTCAAATTTTGTTCCTCTCTCTCTCTCTCTCTCTCTCTCTCTCTCTCATGTAAATAATAGCTACAGTGATGATATATATAATATAAATGTGTGCGGAGGCGCTTTCCGGCGAGCTACGGCCCAATATACATATGTGTGTCTCTATATACAATCAATTCAAATTTAGTTTTAAAGTGTAATTTTGGCTCTAATTATAGGTTTTTTAGATTTTTGTAAAATTTTATTCCAATTTTTTCTCTACTATTGTGTTTTAAAATCGACTAGTTTCAACTAAACACGACTTCTTTTTTTTTTTTGTCTTTTTTTTAATTAAAATTCTACAGTATATTTCTTAATTTTTAACAAAACTCTAAAATAATACTTAAAACAACATCGAATGAATATATAAATAAGTTCATTGATATTACAAAATTACAAGTTTAAATTGGTTGAGTCTCAAATTTAATAAATAGTCGTAGACGGTTTCATGAAAATTTGAGTATTAGTGTTAATAAACCACATTCATTTTCACAATAAAAATATAATATTTATCAATTTTCATAAAAAGAATTCTTAGTAAAAAAAATATTTATTTATATTATTATAGTATCTATTGCGAATATGCTGTCTATATCTAAAGAAATGCGTAATTAGAATAGTTCGATTTTAATATTGCTCATCGTTCGAAAATTCACTTCTAGATTGAAGAGATTTTCTGTGATCATTTTAGTTGTTGAAAATTAAAAGAATATTTTGTATTTGAAACACAAAAGGAAAAAAAAATATAAAAAAAAAAAAACTTGAGAGAGAGGACTTGTATGAATTTTAGGTAAAAATAATTGCAGTCAAAGTACCAAGGTATTCTCCGTTGAGACATTCTTCAGAAAAGTCATGCCCTCGCTTTTCGTATTTCAGCGGAGAAGAATAAATTTCTATGCAATCTAATCCAATTAGTTTCTGTAATTATTGATTGATACAGTAAAAGTGTTCATCCGATTCGACGAAAGCATAATCTCAATTTTGTGGGTAAGAATTCTCCTTTTGTGCGAGTTAATTTGATCCTGTTTTTTTTTTATGCAACTTCTTAATTTACCGAATTTCTTACCTTTCCAAGATTTCTGGATTTTCTTTGCTAGATCCTCGTGTTTTTGTTCATGCTTTTGTGTGAAAATATAATTATTCGTGTTTTGATTTTGCTTGTTAGCTTATTCTGCTGTTTGCTGAAAGGTATAACTAAATTTAATTTAGTTTTGATAATCTCTGTTTGGATGGAATTGAATTTGTTTAGCATACTTGGAAATGAAATTTTTCTATAAAAAAGCTAGGTTACTTTTCTGCAGAGTGTGTTGACTATTGATTTTATGTTCTGCAGATTTGGTTTCTTTAGATATGCAGAACCAACTTGTTTGCAGTGGTTGTAGGACTGTGCTTCTTTACCCTAGAGGAGCTTCTAATGTTTGCTGTGCAGTATGCAATGTGGTCACTGCTGTGCAACCAGCTGGTAGTTCTTGAATCTCATTTTTCTATGCTAGTCGATATGTAGTTTTGTATGCAAATGGGCAATATAAACTTCGTTACAGCGTACTCCTTAAATTCAGTAGTCCAGCCAAAATTCTGCAGAGGAGATTTGTATGCGAATGTGCTAAGTGAACTTCATTACAACGTACTCCCTAAATTGAACAGTCCAGCCAAAATTTTGCAGAGGTGATTCATTCCTCTGCATTACACAATCTAGGAGCATTGTCACTTCGACAATTGGTATCATCCGTACTTGAGGCCTTCGTTGTGATATTTTGCATATATATCTGTTATTTTGTTTGGCCTCTGGGTTGGTCCTGTCTATTTTCTCTGTCCGTTGGACTTTTATCTGTGTTGATTATGTTCTGAATCTTCTGATTTAATGATCTCTTACCTGCTTTTCTTGGGTTATTGCTCAATGACTTGTTTTCAATATGGCATACATACCTATCCCGGGAAATATCCTATTAGTTTGTCCATCACATAGCAGTCAAGAGTTTGGATAAGTATTATGCTTAGAAAATTTTAAAGAATGTCTGCAGGATACAAAAAATAATATTCTGCATCTCCTGAATAATATAAAATTAACTCCATGGGACCGTGGGAGGATAAGAAAGGAATCGTACTAGCCTTCCATCGACGAACTTTGAGGAAGTATACTTCTCATGCCACTAGCAGTTTTCTTTTGTGGTTAATTGCAACCCAAGCTTTGTGTTGTGTATACAGTTCCCATGTTTGTTACCTCCTTTTTTGGGTCTCCATAGTTCTGGTCAGGGTAATATTGAAATAATATTGAATAGAGTTGTCTTGCTATATGCAGGGATGGAAATGGCTCAATTGATATGTGGAGGCTGCCGCACATTACTCATGCATGCTCGAGGGGCTGCCAGTGTCAGATGCTCCTGCTGCCACACAGTCAACCTTGTACCAGGTATAATCGTGATGCATCAAATCCTTTTTTTTTTTTTTTCTTTTTCTTATCTGTTTGCGGTTTTATCTGATTATTGCTCAATGACTCTGTAGCAGCAGCAGCAGCAACACCACCACCACCACCTAATAATGTTGCTCATGTCAACTGTGGTAACTGTCATACCATGCTGATGTACCCAGCTGGAGCTCCATCAGTTAAATGTGCAATTTGTCATTTCATCACAAATGTTAATGTTAGTACTGTTCTTTTTACTTAATTTGTTACTGTCCCTTACATAGCGTCTTGTTTAGTTATGGGGAGTAACATTCTAACAGTTCAGACATTCGTTGATTCTATCATAACTAGTCTTTACAATATGTCTTGGGCAAATTAGACTGTTGAGAACTGACATGACTTATGGCTACATGTCAGTTGTCTGATTTGTGGCTCTAGTAGGGCTCTGAATGCCACAAATGATCCACATACAGTGACCATGGATCAATACATAGACGACTATATTAGTTTTTATATCTTTCCTAACCCTTTTCTTGTGCAGATTGGTAATACAATGGTCCCTATTCCTGCACATAGGCCTGGTGGGATCTCAACATCTGGACAAACACCTACTTCCTCGGTCTGTCAGTTTCTTCAATGTTCTTACCTCGATTAAGTAAATATTATTTTGTGCATTGACTGGAACTTCTTGATTTGTTGCAGACGACCGGAAACTCTCATAATCAAACAGTTGTCGTGCAAAATCCCATGACTGTTGATGAAAGCGGCAAGTTGGTGAGTTGCACCATATTCCTTGCCATTTTTCCCTGGTCACTTTTGTTATTATATTAGCGTTGTTTTATTGTATCAAATGCTAAAGAGAGACTGATACACTTTATTACCACAGGTTAACAATGTCGTAGTTGGTGTAACAACATAGGTATGCAACGCAACGGGGCATCCATAATTGTTTCTGGTTCTGTTGTCAATTGCTATTTCTAATCCTTGTATGCTTTTGACGGCATAGAGAGATCATGTGCATATTTGGGCTTTAATGATTATGCATATGTAAAATTGGTTGTAAAGGACTATGAAAAATAAAAAAAAGGCCTTATTATTGTTTTTTTTTTTTGTATTATATATATACGGTTCTACTTGTGGAAAGTCTACTGAAGAAATGTACTCTGTATTTATATTTTGAACTCACTGGATTGAGGCTGTGAGATTTGGTTTAAACTATAAAGTTACTTACATTTTATGTTACTACTTCGAATGCACTTGATTAATCATTCAGAAAATCCAAACATATTCATACAAGAGTATGTTCTTATTGTATCCTCGCGTCAGTGATGTTCTTCAAGATTTCTTTCTTCAAGACGAGGCATCTTTTGTAAAATAACTCTATATAGAAGAAGTTCAAGGTTGAAATTTGCTACAAAGCAATTGCGCTTTATGTTATTTTCCAATCAAGATTCACCTATACACATCTACTTTATGTCATCTTTTGTATTGTTCTACAATTCATCCCAGGCTAATTCCCAACAACTGAAACTTATGACATACAATTAGCAATTAGTTAAGTTAGATGAACCAAAGTAGATACATCAGTTACACTCAATAAAATCACTCTATATATATATCAACAATCGTCAACTAATCCATTGAACAATACCCTTCATCGTCTTGATCTTCACCACCATGGCTGCAATGGCTTTGGAAGGAGGAGAAAAGCCAAAGCCAATGGTCGGCCACATCCAAGGGCCTGTGACGAGATCGAAGGTGGATTTGATCATCATATCGTTGAGATTGCTCGCCTTTTTATCGACACTATCAGCCACTCTGGTGATGGCACTTAACAAGCAAACAAAAACCATCGTCGTTGCTACGGTCGGAACTGTGCCTATACAAGTCACTCTCACTGCCAAGTTTCAACACACTCCTGCATTTGTGTATGGCTCTGAATCTATATATTATCTTTAGTGAAAATACAGTTTTGGATACTTAATATAATGATATTTGTATACAGGTTTTTTGTGATTGCTAATGGGAATGCTAGTTTCCATAATTTACTGATGTTGGTGCTCAGTTTAATGGGATCCAAGTTCAATTTTAAGGGACTTGCTCCCTTGGCTATTCCAGTTCTCGACTTGGTAAATCAATTTTTATTTTCATTTTCCTTTTTTTTTTTTAAATAAAACCAGTCTAGAAATGAAAAAAAAAATTAAAAATTTAAAGAACCATTGAAGATGGACAGTGCACAATTTATAGGACCAAAAAGAAAAAAATCTAATATTTTTACAATTTTCACGAAACATAGTAATTATTTTTGCATTTTACAGGGCATAATATTCATTCAACTTTTTCCCAAAAGAAAATTCTGATTTAGAAAAAAAAAAAAAAGTACAATGTATTTATATCGAACTGTATAACATAAAACAATAAGTTGGAATGAATAATTTGTACAGTTGAACGTGGCTGTTGTTTCCGGCGGCGCAAGCGCGGCGGCGTTCATGGGGCAGCTGGGCAGGGATGGGAATTCCCACGCGAGATGGAACAAAATCTGTGACAGATTCGACAGCTTCTGCGTCCGCGGCGGCGCCGCCATGATTGCGTCATTTGTCGGAGTAACGCTCATGATCTTTATCTGCTCTTTCTCCATCATCAGGCTTCGCAATTATTACAGCAACAAGCTTGCCGTCAACTCTTCTGTTGTTCCTTGATTAAATTATGTTCTCTTTCTTATCATTATGTTTCTATGTTTGATATATTATAAAACAAATACTCTGAATGTTTAGGGTGATGTAATTGTAAGGAAATGCAATTGCTTGAATATGTTTTATTTTTGTTTTCAAGAAAATATATCATGGTGGTTGTATCTGTGTTACGGTAGATCTATTGATTTTATTGTTAAAAATATTAAATTGAATATCATTGAAAACTTGTAAATAGTTCTGAAATGGTAAGATTAGGGAATATAATTATTGATTTATACAATTAAAAAAGTATACTTCATTTTATATGAAAATTCATATCAAACGATTTTATAAATTAACACCCATGAGAAAATTTATGAGACGGAGCCCCTATAATGTACAAACTAAACCTGGTTTTAATAAAATTATATATATGAGAAAATGGCTCATTATGCTATTTATCCCTCAATTTTCACCCTTATGCCACAAAATTTAAGATTGAGTCCCCATTTACTATATTTTCAATATTTTAATCCCCATATACCATAAACTTAAATTAGGTCAACCGTTGTCGCATCAGTCATCACCACCACCTTATGAAAAGTGCACAGAAATTGAATAGGGGAATTGAAATTAGTGCAGTCTTATTTATTGAAAAACATTTTTTTGTGTAAGTTTTGACTAGCTATTGCACTTTACTATTTCACTTTGTTAAATTCTTACACTTACATGAATTTTTATTTGGGTGAAATATGATTATAAAATTAAATATCATACACGAAATTAATTCTCATACCAAAATTTTCGTGTAAGAACTTAACTGATTGAATTAAATAATAAAATAATGATCATCAAAGCAATCAATTGTTACACGAAAAATTAGACACTGTAATTGTTACACAAATTTTCGTATGATAATATATGAGTTTAATATAAATTGTCATACACAAAATTGATTGTGAAAAGAAAATGCGTATCTTAAAATTTTAATTGTTATATTAATTTAGTGCCCAAACATTTTATGTAAGGAGAAAAAATGTAAGTTAATTTTTTTTTTTCACACGAAATTAATTAATGTTATCATTATCCATGAAAATTCATTCTATTTTACACGAAATGACTTACACGGAATTGTCTACACGAAAATGCATACCAAGGATTTTTTTGGTGTTTGATTTGTTTATTTGTACACGGAAATTTTGTAATCTAGAAAAAAAATTCTTACACGAAATTAAATTAATTTCGTGTATGATCATTAAAATTATATTTTGTGTGAGGAATCTGATCTTGATATTCTGTAACCGTCTATTATTTAATTTGAGTGAATAAAATAATACAATACAAATAATTATTTCGGCTCAATTTCGTGTAAGGAAAATAAATAATTATGGTCCTAACCACATGGAGTAAAGTAAGTGGTTGACAAGACAAGACAAAACAAAGGTAAAAAAGTGAATTTAAAAATACATTTGGGAGTCACATGTATACAGTGTGTGTGCAAATCCTCTATGTAATGATATGGCAATAAGTTGTAAAAAAATAGATTCAGTATATGATTTTATGACTAAATTCTCTCTGTTATATTACCGTCCTAAAGTTCGAACAAGACTTAGTAGCCAATAAATAGTGGAGAAATATTGGAGATTTTTTGTTTCAAAGGTATGTTACTAACTAATTATTCCACATATTACTGTGAATTTTCGTGTATTTTATTTTGTGTAAATGTCTCTCATTATCCCATTTTATAAGGCAAGAAACTTTTCTACCCCTCTTTTATGAAAATAACTTTTTTACCCAATTTTAGTAAAAAAAAGTCTAATTTTCCCTCAACTTCACCTACAATGTATTTCATATCTATATATTTAAAATTTAAATCTAAATACAATATATTATATTTTATATCCAATTTTTCTACAAATGTCTTTCATAGACAAGTCTCTAACAATCACTCTTCAAATACAACATGTAATTTTTTTTAAAGATCTGTTTATTTAGGAAAAAGATTTCAAAAATCTGTTTATCCGGTAAAGATATGTTTATTTGGAAAAAGATTTTGAAAATCTGAAACCCTTTATTTGGGAAAAATCATCTGAGATTTGTTTATCCGTAGAAGATATGTTCATCTGGGAAAAAAGATTTTGAAAAATCATCTGAGATTTGTTTATCCGGAGAAGATATGTTTATCTGGAAAAAAAGATTTTGAAGATTTGAATATCGTATTGCGCTAAGATATGTTTATCTGGGAAAAAAGATTTTGAAGATTTGAATATCGTATTGCGCTTCAACGTGTACACGATTATAATTTGGGATTTGTTTATACGATTATAATCTAAGATTTGTTTATACGATATGTTTATCTATGTATTGCACTTGATCCAAACCCATCTTGAATTTTTATTTTTTTTTTGGAAAATCTGGGAAAATCATCTGAGATTTTTTTATATGATATGTTTATCTATGTATTGTGCTTCAACCAAACCCATTTGGGATTTTTATTTTTTTGGAAAAATTTGGGAAAATCATCTGAGATTTGTTTATACGATATGTTTATCTGTGTATTGCGCTTCAACCAAACTCATCTGAGATTTTTATTTTTTTGTACACAAGTATATTTTATGGAGTATACGATTATCTCGTGTACACAATGTAGGTATCGTGTACACGATTATAACATTGATTATAATTATCGAGTACATATTGTAAAATACATATCGTGTACACGTATATTGTATATATATTATAATCATGTACATGTATTAAGATACATAATGTGTACACGTTGTATACATATCACGCAGTAATATGTACACGTTGTAAAATACATATCGTGTACATGTATATCATATATATATTATAATCGTGTACACGTATTAAGATACATATCTTATACATGAATATCGTGTACATGTATATTATATATATATATATATATATATATATATATTATAATCGTGTACACGTATTAAGATACATATCGTGTACACGTATACATATCACGCAGTAATATACGTGTAGATGAATATTAAACATATATGATTTATCGTATACCGCAACATACATATCGTGTACATATATCAGAATATTAAATGACGCATGATTTTGATGATTTTCTCCTACTCGTGCATGTACACGATTATGATGGTAATTATTTACAAAATCAAAAAATCCAAAAAATTTCACAATTATTCACGATTATGATTGTAATTATACACAAAATAAAAAATAAAAAATTATCCCAAACTCTTATCTCTTTCTTCGAACAGTTCGATGTCTCACCTTCCAATATCTAGATTTGTCAGCGTAAATTTGACATCTTCCACTCTTTTCTCATCTCCGACAAAAATCACCGTCGTTTCTCTCATCTCCCAATCCTTATTCTCATTTCAGTTTTTTTTCATCTTCCTGTAACTTCATTTTCATCTCAAATTCAACCATTATCGCATAAAATATCTTCAAATTCATCAATAAAATTTGAACTCTGCCCTAGGATTTTCTTCCGCCATTGATGCTGAAGGGGTGGAAATTGAGTTTCGGTGGAGCTTGGGGTTGGGAAGGGGAAAAATGAATTTTCAACTTTTCAAAATTTTAGGTTATAGAATCTTATGTATTTTGAAATATTAAATTTTGTATTCAAATTGTGTATTTGAATTTCATTTAGTAATTAAAATTTAAATATAGTTAAGGGGTAGTATTGGAATGTATTTAGCAAAATACCTTAAAAATGGGTAAAAAAGTTATTGTTATAAAAAAGGGGTAGAAAAGTTCCTTCCATTATGAAAAATGTTAGTTTTGGACTTGGCCCTTTTATTTTTTTTTAGAATTTTGTGTTTTATAATTTATTATAGGATGAGACATTGTCTTACACGAAAAATGTTATTATTTATTACAATCAATCTTTTGTTATGAATATAATATATATTATAATATAATATAATTGTATATTTTATTGGTTTTTGTTGTATTGTGTTTACACGAAAATCTTGGCCTGTGTTATGTCTTACACGAAAAAAATATGGTAGGTCATACATATGATATTTTATTAATGAAGGTGAAAATTGTTTTAAAAATGAGGCTTACACGAAAAACACTGAAAATGTTGATTACACGAAAACACTAAAAATGAGGCTTACACGAATTTTTGTCAAGTAGGGCTTACACGAAAACACAAAAAATTAGACTTACACAAAATTCTTTAAAATTAGGGCTTACACAAATCAAATTAAAATTAGGTATTACACGAATTTCTGTAAGATTAAGGCTTACATGAAATTCTAAAAATTGAGTCTTACACGAAATTCTTTAAAGTTAGGGCTTACACGAATTAATTTAAAATTAGGTATTGGACGAGATTCTGTAAAATTAAGGCTTATACGAATTTTTGAATTTTGAAGCTTACACGAAATTCTTTAGAATTAGGGCTTACACGAATTAATTTAAAATTAGGTATTACACGAGATTCTGTAAAATTAGGGCTTGCATGAAATTCTGAAGTTTGACGTTTACATGAAATTTCGAAAAATGTTAATTTAGCCAAGTAATTGCCAAAAAATTGATTTTACGGTCTATGTTTGAAATGTAATAGAAAATTGTAATGACCTTGTACAAGCTAGGATGATGTAATATTTCTTATTTTAATAATCTAAATTTGCCTAATATTTGAATTGGTGTATGAGCTTATATTCCACTATAAGCCTATAGCTCTACATAACAATATATATTGTACAAATGAATATGTAGATTATGCAATTGTAAATAGTAACGTCGAGGTGATTGGCTGAGTTTGTTATTATTATTTTTTTCAGCATACGGAATATGAGTTTATGTCTACACTGGTTTGGTACGGAGGTTATTGGGAAGGTTTGGAGTACAAAAATGATTATAAAGAGGAGGTTCAACTTGAAAGATTCACTTTCTATAATTTATTCATGTGTATCTCGACATGAATTGTTGGGGATATGTGATTCACTCAATAGTTGAGAGAAAGAAAGAGTTAAAATGAAAAAAAAAAAAGAATGATTATCATTTAGAAAGGTTATTGTCCATGATTGATGATGTTCTTATTGTTTTTGTTACGCTCAAATTAGTAATTACTGGATGTTGAAGCATCTAATACCGTATTGTCAACGGAAGATCAGAATGGCAGTGTTGGAGGATTTAATTTTAAAGTTGGATCCTTCTATCAAGGGGATGAGCCTCGTATGTAGAGTGTCAATCGTCCTGCGAATCCTGATGATAGGTTGATGGACAACTGTATTGAGCCCCTGATCGAGTGGCATACTGATCACCATACTGAGAACCACCATCGATCCCAAAAAAACTTTGTAGCTGATCCATAACGATCGACGAGATTTGACGCTCCAAGCGAGAATGCTCATCTCGTATAAAGTCCTCCATACGGTCAAATCGCTGATCGAAGTACGAGTGAAGCCCATTAAATTGGGTGTCCAGATCCGCTGTAAACCGGGTAAAAAAATCATCCTGGCTTGAGTACTGACCAGAAGACGGTACAGCTGGAGGGGGAGTGGAGTGCTCAGAAGATGACAATACACGAGCTCGCCTGCGTGACCTAGTATGTCGTGAAACTGGAGATGCTTGTATGGGAGTCCCATCT
The DNA here is from genome assembly GCA_028654395.1 of Scutellaria barbata. NCBI lineage: Eukaryota > Viridiplantae > Streptophyta > Magnoliopsida > Lamiales > Lamiaceae > Scutellaria > Scutellaria barbata. Next base: position 18,148,138 of record CM053648.1, read on the forward strand.
TCATCGTGAACACCATGTGCCAGCGAGTAATCCTAGACCGCATCATGCACCAACACATAAGTGGGAGAGGCATGCTCGAAGAATATAGTGCCACCTGTGTACCTATCAGGCACGGGCACTCGTAATTCAATCTCGGCGTAGAAGGCATCACGATTAAACTCCAGCACCTCTGAACGCATGCTCTCGAAAATATCAGTCTACCCCCGGACATCAGGCTGCTCAACCTCAACATCGGGACCCGACTCAGGTTCATCGACGAAATGTCGTGTAGACCGGCTGGACCGTCTCGTCACTCGGGTAGCTTGAGTGGACTGACCACGACTCACCCTTTCCTCAACTCTACGTCTAGATGGTCCTGGCTCTAAGCAGCCCGTGGACCACGTCGAGGCTGGACCCCCACGCTGAGGTCAACATCTACATGCCTCTAAAACAACTGACACTCCTCCTCAAAAGAAGGAACAAGTGTCTGGTAACAATCAACCTGCTAAAAAAAAAAAGCAAAATCGTCAAACAATTTATGTTGGTACATGCCAATACATTTATTAATTAGTTTTGCTTCTGGAATAAAATACCTTACCATCTAGCACATGTAGAATCTTGATGGTGGACCTCATAGTGGACCACTTCAAACATCTCGGCACTCGGTAGGGGACCTCCAAATGACGATCGGTAATAGTGTCAATTATAGGAATTGTCTCGTAAGCCCATATCTAAATGTACATGAAATGACTGCTGTTAGTAATATATAAATATTAAACCAATATATTGAATTAATCAAAATTATTAAAATTACTCACGAGTAAAGCAACGAAAAACCCATAGAAGTGGTATGTAAAGACTCAATTCCCCTGCACTGCTGGAATCTCCAAAGGAAGTCGATCCATATGTCGTAATAGATTAAGGTAAGAGAACTTCCCCTATGGAAAGCTCTTCTATGTCTCCCTCAACTTTACCAAAACCCAAACCCACTTCTCAACATTAGTCTTCCCGATATCCATGCCAAATAATATGCAATATAAAATGAGGATCTTCACAATTTTTATAGCATCGGCTGGGTTTTGACGAAATTCCCACCCAACAAATCGTATACGAAGATTTGCAACCATCGCTCGTGGCCACTGGACAATGACTCGTACATATATTCCATCAACAGGTGGCTAGTGTCGTCAGAAGGATCGAAGTTTGAGTCACTAAATCGAAGCCCAGTAACGAAAGCAAACTCTCCTCGAGAATCAACATAAATGGCCTCATCCGATGCGAAACCAATGATCATACTAGTCATCAGTCTGTGTCCGTGCCACCTCATGGGACATCAATACGTGTAGAAAATCCTTACACGTCTCTGTGTCGGTCACCCATAGCAAAAAATGGGTGACGCAATCCCTCCCTATAGCTCGCAGCTCCATCCGTACGTCATCAAGTATACTCAAACGTGTGTATCCATTTATATACGCAAGCCGACCTTAACAAGCGGCACGAACCCAGACACGGTCCAACTAAAATAATGAAATTATATTATTACTCAATAATGTTATTTTCATTAAAGTTTTTGTACTTAATGTAAAAAAAATTTACCCGACATATGATTTACTGTTATTTTTATTTTACAAACATCTCGCAACAAATCTCTAATGTATGTTTTCTAGCAAGAAATATTTTTCGTTAAAACTGAATTCATAGATGTATCTTAGATTTGTAATATTTGTGCATAGGATTGACTCGTGGACACTTTGGAAGGAATGATATTACCGTGTAAGCCTACGGATGACAAATTTCGTGTAAGGTTAACTTAGAGTGAAATTTTGTGTACAGGTTAACTAATTCCGAAGTTCGTGTAAGGTTACATTTTGGGGTACTAATTCGTGTATGGTTACATTTTAGGCAGAATTTCATGTAGGGTTAACTTGGGGAAGATTTTCGTGTAAGTGTAAGATTGGTCTCAAGTTTTGCGTAGAGGTTTATGGGCCACAATTGCGTGCAAGGTTACAATATTTATCCAGTAAGTGTACAATTTGTCACAAATTTTGTGTAAGAATTTAGTTGTGTTCCTATTTCGTGTAAGGTTCTTGGGTAGAATTTTGTGTAGGGTTCAATTGGGTAGAATTTCGTTTAAGCTTATTACGGGTAGAAATTCGTGTAAGGTTACATTTTTATGCAGAATTTCGTGTGTAAGGTTAGATTTTTGTGTACATTTTCGTGTAAGGTTACATTTTATGAAAAAATTCGTGTAAGTTTAACTTGGGCAACATTTTCGTGTAAGGTTGATTAGGCAGAATTCCGTCTAAGGTTCTTCGATGCTCCAAACTAACAGAAATCCTAATAAAATAGCCCTACTTCGTGTAAGAATTAATTTACTAGGCCTTTAATATAATAGAATCCCACTAATTTTAAGAGCAGAATTAATACAAAAAGATCACAATTTGTGCCCTAATTCGTGTAAGCGTACTCTACAAAAATATTTAACCTAATTCGCGTAAGCATATAACCAACGAAATTAACATAAAATACCCTAAATCGGCAGAAATTCGTGTAGCATCGTAATATATTCAATTTGTCAAATTCGTGTAAGAAACAATTCAAAAAACCCTAAATCGATAGAAATTCGTGTAAGACCGAAAAATAATCAATCGACACAAAATTCGTGTAAGAAGCAATTGAAAAGGCCTAAATCGAATTGAAATTCGTGTAAGACCGTAACATATTCAATCGGCTCAAATTCGTGTAAGAAGCAATTGAAAAAGCCCTAAATCGGCAGAAATTCGTGTAAGACCATAACATATGCAATCGGCACAAAAATTCATGTAAGAAGTAATTGAAAAAACCTAAATCGGCAGAAATTCATGTAAGACCATAACATATTCAATCGGCTCAAATTCTTGCAAGAAGCAATTAAAAAAACCCTAAATCGGTAGTAATTTGTGTAAGATAACACATGAAAAACCCTCATATTCAATGCTTGATTTCGTGTAAGATAGAAATTGAAAAGGGCACTAATTGAAATTGAAATATATTTACACTTACTTGTCTTCCTTCCATCAAGCGGCGGAAAAAACTTCAGATATTTCGTGTATGAAGTCTTACAAACTTACACGAACAACTGCTGCAAATTCGGCGCACTTTCGAAAAAAAATAAGTGTAAGAATTTAGGGTAATTTAGCAAAGTAAAATAGTAAAGTGCAATAGCTGGTCAAAACTTATATGAAAAAATGCTTTCCAAGAAATAAGTCTGCACGAATTTCAATCCCCCTATTCAATTTTTGTGTACTTTTCAGAGGGTGATGACTAATGTAACAACGGTTGACCTAATTTAAGTTTGTGATATATGGAAACTGAAATATAGAAAATATGGTAAATGAGGACTCAATCTTAAATTTTATGGCATAAGAAGCGAAAATTTAGGGAAAGATGGCATAATGGACCATTTTCTCTTATATATATATATATATTATGTATTGATCATATCAAAAAGTTAAATTTATAAAACAATATCATGACGATAATTGTTTTTTTATTAAAAAAACTCCCAACTCTCACCCTCACTCCCAAGCAATGTAACATCACCGTCAACTAATGGCCCCTTGACTATAACTAAATACAAGGGAAAATGTTGTTTTTTACCCTAGTTTTATCCCAATTTATCCATTAATATAATAACATATTTTCAAATATTCTTAAATATAATATTTGATTTTAAAATACTAAATTTTTTAATCTAAGTTAACTTGCAATGGGCTTCCCAATTGTGTAATCAATCACATTCTTTTACCCTATTGATTTGATGGAGCATACACAAGTCTCATTTTTCGAAATTATTACTTGCAAACTTTGACCAAGAGAATATTATACAGCATGAAAGATACTATAACTACAATATTTTTATTTTTGTTTCCATATAAACAGTTTAAATCTACACAAATTCTCCTCTGCACCTGATGCACGGATCTTAGATCCGTGCAATCCGAGTCGACCCGACCCGGATCCAGCAAATTTCTCTTTTTTTTTTAATAAATTTTATGTCTTAACCTTTATGTACAAATTTGGTGACCTTTATATACAAATGTTGTGACCTTTATGTATAAATGATGTGACCTTTATGCATTGTAACTTAGAAAAAAAAGGAAGAATTTCAGCAAAATTTGTACATAGATACCTTTATGTAATATTCATGTGACCCTTATATATATTTTATATGACCTTTATGTACAAATATTCATACCTTTATGTAATATATAAAAGGTATATAAAGGTATGAATATTTATACATAAAGGTCACATAAATATACATAAAAGTCATATGAATATAACATAAAAATATCTATGTACAAATTTTGTTAAAATTCTTCATTTTTTTCTAAGTTATTTAACATAAATGTCACAGAATTTATACATAAAGGTCACACAATTTGTATATAAAGGTCACCAACTTTGTACATAAAGGTTTTGGCCTGGAAGCTAAAAAAAAATCAAAAAATCAAAAGTGCGCAGATCCGGGTCGACCCGGATTGTATGTACACCAAGTGTACAAGAGACCTACTCTTAAATCTAACAATCTCCAACTCATATCATTCTAAATAAAGACACATAATCAAAATCCATCAACTTGTGTATTAATATATTCAGTTGTGGATTACAACTGGGAAGCCTTGAAGAATTGTTGTCCATCATAGTGTAAAGGTATGCTATTATTATGTGAATATTATCACGTAACATTGTATTAAATCGTACATAATTATTAATTTCCGTGTTTAATTGAATACTGTATGCTAAATTTTAATATTTATTTAATGCTTTGTGTTATATATAGATAATTTTAATTTTTGTACATGAAAATGAGATTTATCCTACACGGAAATACTTAAAATTTAACATATACAAAAATTCGTAAAATTAATCATACAATAAAATACTTAAAATTTAGCATACACAAAAATATTTAAAATTTAGCATAATTAGTAATCCTATTAACTATCATGTTTAACTATACACGAAAATTAGAGTCAATTATTTTTGTGTAAACTAATTACTAAATAAGATTAAATAATTAATAAAATTAATAATAAACTATACACGAAAATTATTATTACTAAGAGTCAACTAATTAGTAATCATATTAACTATCATGTTTAACTATCAAGACGAAAAAATCGGTATCGGTGAAAATATCCGTACCCTAATTTTATGGATATATCGGTATCGGTATCGGTGGAAATATCGGTTATTTTTAAAAAAAATATAAAAACTTTCTAAAAAAATTGAAAAATATATCTATTAGTTATAATATCATTATAACTGACATTAATACATATATTGAATTTATAATTTCAAATAAAATGATATATTTTCAATAAATATATAGATAAAATACTATATAAACGTTGTCTACTATAATAACATGACAAATTTTGTATAAAGAGATACTAATAAATAGAATAATTTAATAATTTTTGCACATGTTTAATACCTAAGCAATACCAAGGCATTTTAACTTATTTTTCTAGAAGTGTCTTCATATAACTAACATTAATACTATATTAAACTTAAAATTTTAAATCAAATGATATATTTACAATAAATATAGAAATAAACTACTAATATATAGTATATAATATATACATCATAATCCTTTTATTAAATTTTTAAAAAATTAATTAAACTTAATTAAATTATAAGAGGAACCTAAATGTTAGTGTGTTAATTTATTTAAAGAATTTAACTATAATTATTATTTATTCCACTCATAGATGCAAATATAAATATTGAGAGATAGATAGAGTTTAATTTTAAAAATATCCTTTAAATATATATAAATAAATTATAATAAAAAAGAAAAAAAAAAGAAATTAACATCTCATAATGAAAAGGGGAAAAAAAAGGAAAAAAAAAACAAAATGGCTAGACATAGGCTAAGGCGCTGAGAGCCAAAAAAAAAAAAAGAAAAAAGAAAAAAAAAAGGACAGTTGTTAGCGCATGACTATAACTCGCAATATATTGATGATATATCGCGATATTTTTGTGGATATAAAATTGTAGCGTGATTTTATATCGGACCCCGCTGAAATATCGCGATTTTTACTTCCTTGTTAACTATACATGAAAATCTATATATATAAAAGTAGAATAGTCTCCCAAAAATATGAAAAGTATTTTCCCATTTATTTTAACTTTTCATTTTAGAAAATATCATTTATTACATTTCACATTGTATTTATTTGATATTAATTTTTTCACCAAATATTTAAAGTATAATAACTATATCTCAAATTCATTTATAACATATAATATATCAAATTAATCACTTTTAATGATTTTTAATTTGATATTCATATTGTATAGATAAAGAAAATGAAATGCATTTTTCATTTACTTTAAATATTTGTGTAACTTTAAGTTATTGTAAATTTACATTAAAATCTAGAAATTAAAAAAACAGAAATATATTATAAAAAAATTACTTAATAAAACTATATATAATTAAATCAAATAAATAATCTCAAATTAATCAACTTCATTTGAAATTTGTTTTAATGCATGTATATCATATTTCTTCTTCTTATTAGAAATTTTGGTCATTGCCATTTTTATTCTATATTTATAATTTTAATGGATGCTGGTCGTAAGGGGTGGGGTGTGCATTTTTTAATCATAATTTCAAAATAAATAGCTTCTAATAAAATTCGTCTTAACGCATGATAAATCAAATTTATCATTCTTATTTATAGTTTTGATTATTGACATACTTTTTATTTTGAATTTGTAATTTTGATTGTGTTAAGTAAGGAGATGTGAATATTTTTTTTAAACAAGAACTTCAAATTTAATAACTTTTTCATTTTAAAATTCATTTTTAATGCATTATATATCAAAGTTACCATTTAATATAATATTTAATTTGATATTTATATAGCAATTTATCAAATCTAATATGTTAGAGCATTTTGAATATTTATTTTAATTGATTTGTAGTAGTTACGACTATAAACTAAAGTGTGGGAGTTAAAAATATGTTTAAAGCTAAAATTATACCTAAAAAAATTTCAAATATGAAAGAAAACTATAATTAAAATTATAAATTAGAAAATGTTGATTATTTCAAAAAAAAAATTAAAAAAATAAATAAATAATCTTTTGGTATAATGATTTGGTTTATTCATCTTACTTTGGGGTGTTGAATATATTCTAGATTAAGTCCATATTTCAATAATATTATTTATACAAATAGTAATGGATTTTGGGTATTTGTTGAGTTGATATATATTTTATTGGATTTAGAATAATCGAGTTATTTGTATTGATGGAACCAAAAATTTCATTAAAATATCTCTATAGTTATGAACATTGATAACATATAATATTTATTTATCTTAGTTTTTTATTTAAATTTATATCGTTTCAATACACATAGCATATTTGTAGGATTCAATTTTATTTTATTTTATTTTAGCTACTAAATTTAATTTATATGATTTTTAAGTACTTAATGGTTGCACAAATTTGGTCAAATTAAACATTTTTATTTATCACATTCTTATTTCGAATATAGAGTTTTCAATTTGTTTGTTTAACTCATCTATATATTTGTATATTATATATTTACATTATGTTATTATAATTATAAAATTATTAATTATATCTTATATGACAAACCGTACAACGCACGGGTACACTACTAGTTAGTAATAATAATTTACTATTTTATTACGAAAATTAATAATTACTATTTTAATTAGTTTATTAGTAATATTAATTACTAATTATTAATATTATTTATACACGAAAATAATTAGTATTAGTGTTTAATCCCAATTTAATAATAAAATTATTTTTGTGTTTTACTATTAAAATTATTTTTTTAATTATTAGTATCTAGGATATTTTCATGTAATTATTAGTATTAATACAATTAACTTTAATAAAATAATAAATTTCTATTTAACAAAATAATAATCAGATAAATTGTTCACTAATCTCTCACGAAATTGTTCACGAAAATCGACCGTGTTTTCTTAGATGTGGAATTCAAAATTGAAAAAAATTTGAAGTGGGTGGGAATTAAAAAATGTTCACAAAATTCGGAAGCCGTAAACTTTATAAAGTGAAAAAATAAAATAAAATAAGATTAAATGAAGGGGTGGAAATCTTTGTTTAGTCGTTAGGAGATTGATTGGACTCGTGGGGTCCATTGTACATTTTTAAGTTGTCTTAAACTAAAAAATAGGTATTTTTGGATCACATGTTATATTTAAAAATATTTAGGAATGTATTATTATATTGATGAGTAAATTAACATCAAATTATATGAAAATGGGTATAAAAAATATGGCCATTTTACCATAAATACAAGCTATATAAGGAATGGAACCAATTTTAATTATCCAATCAATGGTCAAACAAATCTTAAATAACTTTTTAATCACATCATCATTAGAATAAAAAAATAAAGGGCTTTAATCTTTAATTCACACCAACAAAGAAAAAGAAGGGGACAAATAACAATGATTAGAGAATCTTAATTGTTTGAAAGATGTAGCTTTGTGTACTTGGTTTGCCAAACAAGCAAAACAGTACACAGCATTGGGACAATCACTGACACAGCCCCTAGATTTCTTTTCCTTACAAATCAGGCCCCTCAAATTCTCTTTTTTCCAACTAAATTCACAGAAATTAAGAAAATGTGTATATTTATACTATAAACAAAATTAATGCAATTATAATTAAATAAAATTAGTATGCAAACATTATAAGGACAAATTGATTTAAAAAATTATTTAACTTTTATTAATAATTTAAAAATTAATAAATCAAAACAAATTATGTATATAAGATAGAATAGAAGAAAAATGGAACAAAGATTCTCGTTTTTTTATAATCTCAAATACGAGGTGGGGGTGGGATGGAGTAAGGGTGGGATCTTCTAATATATTTGATATTATATTTTTTATTTCAAATCAATCATCATACGTTATGTGTATTTAATGACATCACTAATTAATACGTGACATATATTAAATACTATATAACGCAAAATGTAAGTATAATACAAAATTCAAATTCGTGTGGGATGGGATATGTCCCCCGATTTTATCTCTTGCGGATTCAATTTCTCCTCGTATTAGGAAATCTCATAATATAATATTCCCACACAAACATTATATTCTTTTTCCTTAAATACATTGTTTATAAAAATAAAATTGTTGAGGAGAAAATATAAAAGCAAGATCAGTTCATTTCGACGTGGAATTAATTCTTTAGCTGTCATTGAGGTAATCTTTTTTTTTTTTCCTTTTTATTATATTTTCTATAATTGTCACCAAAAAAAGTGATATTTATTTCATGAAAATATAAGAAAAGGTCTATCTTTTTGTTTCTATTAAGCCGTCAAAGAAGTGGGGAACCAATTTCTATTAAATTACAGTAGATAATATTATAAGGTTTTCGTCGAGTTTTTCCCCCTTTTTACTTAGTCAATATATTTAACCTTTTATTCAGGTTTTGATTTCTTTACCCTTCTGTTGTGCAGTAATGAAACTCTCATACTGTAATTTCTTGGAATTTTGGCTTTATTTTTCTGGTTTGTTGAATTCCTTGTTATCAAGTGTTGATATGATTTATGAATTTTATTTTTCTAGAAAATTCTTGGGGCATTCAATGAAATTTGATTTTGTCAGAATATATTAGGTTGAATATTTGCAGTTACAATTTCACTTTTTTTTCTTTCTGATCTTGAGTTTTGCATATAAACCTTAAAGAGTTTCTTGGATTGGGTAGACGCATTGATTTATCTTCTTGTGTGTTTCATCATTCTTTGAAGTTCATAGGAGAAATTTATTTGATTAATTTTCCAATATGAAAATCATTAATTTTCGTATTTCTTGTCAGTTTGTTGTTTAATTTGCCCTAGGTTTAGTTCTTATTAATAGAAAATTCGATGCCACAGTATTTGCAGATCTGAAACTCTTTTCCATTGAATTGTCATTCATAACCATCAGGTTATGATCAATTAATTGTCTTTTGTATTGATTGATTACTTTGTGTTGTTAGTTATGAATTGCAGAAAAAGATTCTGAGTTCGTATGGTGATATATAGCTTTAATCTATCAAATTTCACGAAATTTTCTCATCTGTGTCCCGCAATGAAGCTTCCATGATTCAAGACTATAACTTGTGGATTGTTTCATGTCAGTGATAATCACTTTGTTGGTTCTTATTTGTCAATCCTGTTGTCTCAAACATGTGGATTTATTGTATGTAATAGCAACCGACGTTGGGATTGTAATTTCTGATGATTTCTGTTTTCTTATCAGGGATTTCTGCTGTTAGTATTCCTGAACAAAGTTCCAATCATCAACCAGCTGCTAATATATGCTTCAATTCATAATTCAGTAGTCATGAGACTGAAGGTTTGGATATTTACAGAAATTTATACTGATTTTCATTGTATGCGTTGTTTCTTTAATTATATTACACTGTCTTATTGCTCCATTATCTTCATCAACTTGATTTGTTTATAACATCCTCAACAAATATGAATCTGGGGTACTTGAACGTGCAGTTATAAATGGACTGCACTATCAAATCCCCCGCAAAGTCTCTTGCTCTATGTTTCATATCAATATATCAGCTTTAGATTCTATTTATCACTCTATGAATTGTTGTGTTAGATTTTCTTGTGTGAAACCTTAGTGATCTCTACAGAAATATCATTAGGATTTCCTTGAAAAAGAGCTAGTCGATTTAAAAGAAGTGTTTGTAAATGTTTATTAAAGCAAAAGGACTTGATACTATCTTGTTACACGAGCAAACTCTTAAAATATTTCTTGTTCGCAGGATCGTCCTTCCAAAAATGCCCAGAAAAATGACGACACCCATGAATCTCCAGGCAGTCCACGACACAGAAAGGTGCAATATGATGTAACTATTATTATGTCATGTTATCATTCAGTTGTTGGCCTTTTCTTTTAATCACTAAACCCCCTAAAAGTTTCTTTTGTCAGAATGCAGTTATAGAATTTTAGTTGATAAATATTTAGTGACGTCTTACTGTCAAATACGGTGTGCTGCTCCTCGCATATGTCCCAATTTTATATATGTATTATTTTAATTCATTTGACTTATTAATTTATACCTTTCTTTGGAGGGAGGATAGGACCAAATAATATTTTGTGATGTAAATATTAACTTCCAGTTCTGAACATCATCTACAGACATCAGAACCTTGTACTACTTTGCTTTCATTCTTCTTAACCTTCTTTTGTTTTCTTGCATATTTGTTGGAGTAGGTAATAGCAAGATGGGTTCCTGATGAAGCATGCAGGCCCCTTATTGATGATGCTCTAGTCTTCTATCCAACCGAGGAGGTATGTTTTTTATTTCTAAATAGATAATTTTAATATTCTTCCAATTTATCGGGGTAGAATATGAGTTGATGGAAAGTTGTACTGTAGGAGTTCCAAGACACTCTTGGTTATATAGCAAGCATACGTCCCATTGCTGAGGCTCATGGTATCTGTAAAATTGTGCCACCTGCATCATGGAAGCCACCTTGTCCACTGAAAGAAAAGGAAGTTTGGGAAAATTCTAAATTTTCTACAAGGATTCAGCAAGTAGACCTACTTCAGAACAGGGAACCAATGAGGAAGAAATCACCACGAAAGAGAAAAAGACGGAGGCAATTCAACTCGAGGCCAAGGAGACGTGCTCGTGCTGAAAGCTCAGAATCTAATGCAGCTGGTGACAGTGAAGAAAAGTTTGGTTTTCAGTCAGGATCGGACTTTACGCTTGAGGATTTTCAAAGATTCGATCGGGAATTTAAGGAATCATATTTTGGAGTCAAGAACAAAAGTCAAGAAATTATCGCTGAGATCGGAGAAGACAAGAGGTTGTTACCATCAGTTGATGATATCGAAGGAGAGTATTGGCGGATAATCGAGCAACCTACAGACGAGGTTGAGGTGAGAGAACACGATATCATAATCAAATGTTCTGTATCTGGTGGTCATGCAATATCATCAAGCAATTTAATTTTGCTTTATATGTGAATGTAGGTATACTATGGAGCTGATTTGGAAATGGGGATGCTAGGGAGTGGATTTCCCAAAGAATTGACATCATCGGAGGATTCTAAGATAGGAAAATACGTGACTTCAGGCTGGAACTTGAATAACTTACCCCGTCTCCCTGGTTCTGTTTTGAGTTTTGAAGAGTGCAACATCTCTGGGGTAGTTGTACCTTGGCTTTATATCGGAATGTGCTTCTCGTCATTCTGTTGGGTAAGTTGAGTTTATATCCTTAGTTTTGAAAATTAATTTCATTGATCTTGGTGTTGAAAAATGATGTATCTATAATTTCTCATTTTCGTAAAGCATGTTGAAGACCACCATCTGTACTCGCTGAATTATATGCACTGGGGAGATCCAAAAATGTGGTATGGAGTACCAGGGAAGCATGCTTCCTTGTTGGAGAGTGCAATGAGGAAACACTTGCCAGATCTATTTGAGGAACAACCCGATCTACTAAATGAACTTGTAAGTTAACATTCAATAAAAGTTGTACCGATAATCCCGTTTGGTGTCTTTAACATATGTTGTTTCTGACAACATGTGTAACAGGTCACTCAGTTATCACCATCAGTTCTAAAATCAGAAGGTGTACCAGTGTATCGAGTGGTCCAGAATTCTGGGGAGTTTGTTCTTACCTTCCCAAGGGCTTACCATGCTGGATTCAACTGCGGCTTTAATTGTGCTGAGGCAGTAAATGTGGCCCCCATTGATTGGCTAAGACATGGACAAAGTGCGGTTGAGCTCTATAGCACACAGGTTCACAAGACTTCGATATCACATGATAAGTTGCTTTTGGCTGTGGCTAGTGAGGCTGTACGAGCGGTCTATGACATCTCTGTGCTCAAAAAACCAACTCCTCAAAACTTGAGATGGAAAAGCTTCTGTGGCAAGGACGGGATGCTTACTCAAGCGATTAAGGTATAGTGACAAACATATAAGCTCTTATTGAGGTTACACAGATTACGTTCATAATTGCTTTTCTTTTTTCTTCAATTTTAGACAAGGGTTTTTTTAGAGGAGAAAAGAATACATCATCTCCCAGGGGTTCCACTCTTTCAGAAGATGGAAAAAGATATTGATCTGAATGCGGAGAGGGAATGTTTCTCTTGCTTTTATGACTTGCATCTCTCTGCTGCTTGTTGCGATTGTTCCCCGGATAAGTTTGCATGTCTTAAACATGCAAAACTCCTCTGCGGCTGCGACCCAGATAACAAACGTGTCCTTTTTCGTTTCACCATTGATGAGTTAAACACATTGGTTAAAGCCTTGGAAGAATGCAAGGATGCTCTAATACTCTGGGTGTCCAAATATCAAGGTGGTTGTTTAGGTTCAGAAAATCACGATGATGGTGTTCTTGCCGATCATAGTAAGTTGTTCGGTGTTGAACTTTTACCTTCTCGTGTCCCATCAAACCCCTCACTGAAAACTGAAATCATTGAAGAGTCAGTATGTAAGGCTTCAGATTCTGAACAAAGGACCAGATTTCATGTTGAACCCTTAAATTTTGGGTCTGTTGTTTACAGAAAATTATGGTGCAACAAGGATGCCATATTCCCCAAAGGTATGTCTGTATACTTGATTTGATGCTAAACAAGATAATACTTTGAAGAATACCGTTTTGGACGATTTATTCTGCTGTATCATCTTGACAGGTTATAAAAGCCGTTTGACGTTCTTTAACTTTAAATATCCTATGATCAAGAGCCGCTATATATCAGAAATCATGGATGGTGGGCTTCTAGGTCCCTTGTTCAAGGTAATTGCCATATTTGTCCCCACTGAAATACAAACAGATACAGATTAATAAAAACATTTTTATTACATCACTTAAAAAAAGCACGTTATAACTTGGAAAACTGATACCAGGTTGGTTTAGAAGAGCATCCAGAAGAGACCTTCGTGCACCTCTCAGTAGAGGAATGCTGGGAGATGGTGAGACGAAAAGTTAACGAAGAAATAGTGAGACTGAGATGTATGTGGGTGCAAGGGGCGCCTCCATTGCAGCCTCCTAGCAGCATCAATGGCCTAGAAATGTTTGGTCTTCTCTCTCCCTCCATTGTTCAGGTAAACCTGATAAACTGGACGTGTGTAATGCTTATTTACTCCTCAATAAATGCTAACCTGTGTGGATTCAATTAAGGCAATCGAGGCCCTGGACCCTCATCACAAATGCGTGGACTACTGGGAAAACAAAAGGAAGAAGAAGAAGTCACAGAGCTCAGGAAATAGTTTAGCAGGTGATAAGAACTCTTCTTATGGAGGGGAGATAGCAGATAGTTTGGAGACTGAGTTATTGGTAGACAATGGAAATTCTTTACGGGACGATGACGAGACGCAGTCTGTGTTCAGAAGACTGTTGAGGAAAGCTAATCCAGAGGAGATGGAAATAATGCATAGGATATTAAGCAAAGGGTCAAGAAGCCCTTTGTGGAGAGTAGCAGTTGAAACACTGACAGAGGAGATTCAAAGAAACAATAATCAATAACTTGTTATCATCAACCAAACCATTCTTTCTCAACATAGGCAGGCAATTCCCATTTTGTCATTCTTTTTAACCTTTGGCATAAAAGAGGAAGAGTTTTTCATTAATCTTAGCTTTGTATAAATTAGATTATCACATTTCCTTTTTATCCTAACCATAGTGATTTTTTTTTTTTAATCTAATTATGTTACTCTTTGCTTCCTCAATATCTACTGTTTTATTTCGTATGAAAATCACATGCAAAACTAATTCTACATTCAAAGATGTAACTCAATTACATTCAAAGATTGAAAGGGAAGAACAAGAGTTACATTCTGCAGATATACAAGTAATGAATTTTATTGAATTCTTGCGAGATTACAAATTTGGCAGAAGAGTCTCAGAAATCAAAAAAAAATTGAATGAATCTTGAATGAAGATAACAGCAAGAAGAGTTGAAAGAATGATCAAAACCCCACTGGAAGAACACGAAGCGGGAGATATGACGGCGATGGTGAATCCCTGTAAAGCTGGGTTCTTCTTCTTCGGCGGCGGCGGCTCGAGAGTGGTGGGGTTGGGGCTCTCCGGATTGGTGTTTCCCGGTGGTGGCGAAAGAAGGCCGACGTGACCGCCGCCGTAGAGAGAGTAATCGAGGATGTTGTTGATGCCATGAACTGAGAAACATCCGTTTAGAAACATATCAGGCTGCGTGATGCGGGAATCATCGACGGTGAAATTTGCGGCGGAGTTGTTGGTGATGACGATGTATTTGGAAGGGAGAAGGGTTGGGAGGTGAGAGTGAGGGGCGAACTGTTGGAGATCGGAGAAGGTGAGGCGCTGTGGGACTATGTGATATGGAATGAGAAAAGGATCGAAGTTTACTCCGGCGGCGGAGTGGGAGGAGGCGTCGTCGCTGGGGATGAAGAAGGTGGCGCTGAGTGGGAAGGCGGAGGGGTCGGCGGAGGAGAGCGCGTTAACCCATCCACCGAAGTCACCGGCGCCTATCAGTGCATCGATGATGTTCTTGAGCTGAGTTGCTTGCATGTCCGCCGGCGTTGGCGGTGGAGTCAGTGCGGTGGCGAGTGGTGGTGGTGGTGTTACAGTCGGAGACGGTGATAGAGACAGTTGAGGTGTTTCTTGAGCGGCGATGGCGAGGAGCACAACTAGAAGTAGGCTAACATAGAAGAAAATCGCCATGGAAATTGAGAGTTCAAGCTTTCACAGAGATTAATGGAGTAGAATTGGCTATATATATACACACACATATACATACATGGTGGTAAAGCAACTGACACAATTTAGAGAGAGAGATTTTCTTGAATTTCTTTGTTAACTGATTTTCCCGCTTCAAAGACTAAATTTTGCCAACTCGTTTATATGAACCCATTGAACACAGTTGTTGATTTCAAATAATTACCAAAACTATTTTTGTGAAGTATATTTCATATTCATATCATATTAAAGCTACATTCCATTTGAAAGAATTCAAGTGTACAGATGAACAAAACGAATATTCTCTCTAAAGGGCTAAATCTTGATATAGTCTATCAACATATATAGTATTCGTATATCATTTAAATTCACAGTCCTATAGGCATACTTCAAACCATCCATCCACGGGCTGAAGCAACTCCCAAACGAACGATCTTTACGGTGTTCCAAAGAAATGAGTATCAGCATTAACTATGGTTTGTTGGAACTTGAAAGTTACAGTACTACAGATTTCACTGCCCAGTATCGTTGAAACCTCTGTCTTGCATACTCTATGTAGTCGAAATCAATTTTGTTAACATGCTCCTGAATTATAACAAGAACAAATGAAAAGGTTATTCTAAATCTGAATCAAACTAGTTCTAGTTTATAACTGGATAAGGGCAGTGTGATGGTTAAATATATAATCTCCTGAATGCTTAAAAGAGAGGTCACATGAGTAATTCGATATACCGAGACTATTCCCCATAAACCCCAAAGAAGATGGCTTGCGAGAGAATACTTCTCCACCTCCTGAAGTAGTTGCTCCACCTCTGAGTCACTAGGTCGATTTCCTGCATCCAAAATTCTGATATTTAAAGGACAAAAAAACAAGAGAATACATTCTACCTTTCTAATGCACATTAATGAAAGAAAAAAATGTACTAATTTGATTATCAGATATATATATATATATATATATATATATATATATATATATATATATATATATATATATATATATATACGAATTTTAGATCAACGTGCGTTGCATGTGGAGATCAATTCAAATTAATATAAATATTTTATATATAACACTTTTATATTAAAGTTTTAATTATAATAGAATTTTATAAGATTTTGAATTAGTTAGAATTCTAATATAAAATTATTTAAGTATGAAAATTCTAAATTACTATTATCAACTTAAATAATAATCTTTAATAGGGATATATTCGACAATCCATATTCTGTAAGAAACATCCACACTTTTATATAGATAATAGATATATAGGTCACACATGGATTAGAGAGAAATGGGGATAATAGCAGTTACAGCTGCTCCTTACTCCTATAGAGGTGGTAAGGAGATAGCTTGAGACACCTAAAGAACTCATCATCTATAGAGAAAATCCGCCACAAGTTATTACCAACTTCAAATCTACGGAATTAAATAATTGCAACCTGAAGCACCCAGATAGATTTGCAAGAATCTTTGACGCTCCTGCAAACCTGGGTAAGGAAAACAAACATTAATTTTCACATATCCAATCACTAAAAGACACCTAGATAGGTGAAAAGTGAATGAAATATGAAAAAAGAGCACATCACTACCTGGATATTTACTATAGTCTAATACATGTGGGGTTTCAGTATGATAGTCCGCAGCCATCTCACAGAAATGATTGGCAATGTCATAGGCCACATGGTTGTAGCTTGCATATTCATAATCCTATAAACCAGCAAAGATAGCTTAGATCAGAGGAACTTGCATATGAAGCACAAGCTCTCTGGTTATCTAACTAGATGCAAAAGACATGCATGCAACTGAATGCAGTAAAGAATGGCACGAACTTTCATACAATCAACCATATAGCAAAGAATCCACAGCTAATAAGGTGAACCTAGCCATCATTGATTCTTTACGGGCTTGCAGTACTACAATGGCTTGAAATTCAGAATTAAGAAGTTTTACTTTTTCGGTTAATTTGTTTTTGGGTATACTGTGCTACATTCAGTAAACTAGCAATTTTGTTTGCTTGATACTTGATGGACTTATACATACAAATTTAAATTTTCTTAGAAGCAGTATAAATATATATTTGAATAACAAATATGTAAGAGTCTAAAAATATAAATAAAAAGATATCAAAACAGATGGCACACAACAAAAGCTTAATTCTAAGAGGCCATGAAATCAACCATGTAATGCAAGAGAGCCTTCTACACGGGAAAAATTGCAAGAAAGATCAGTTGACGGCAACGAAAGGAAGGAGGCTAGCAAATGGGCTGACACTCACAATTATGGTTAATGATTTGGTTTCTTCATCCATCATTATGTTACCATATTGCAAATCATTGTGGCAGAATCCTACACGTTGATGACCAGTAGAAACATTCTTTTCCAGTTCTGATATTTCAGCTTTCAGGATATCCAAGCGAAATGCCTCAGCTTCTTTAGATGATGATACACGTTTGGCATCATCAACCCACTTGCTGAAAGATAAGGGCATAAAACCCCAAGTAAGCACGTGTATATATAATTCTCAAATAGGATTTTCCTAGAAACATTTTACAAGAAAGTATTGGAGGGAGGGAAAAGAGAGTACAGCAATCTATCCCAGAGGACTACTTTCTTAGTCCCAGGCATATTTAGGTTGTGGAATTCCCTCATTTTAGTCGCTATAAGACCAGATATCTCAGGATCACGCAAATCAGCTGCTGTAAGCGTCTGGAGTACGACAATTCAACGCAGTACGTTATTAGACATGACATTCATTTGCTTCAACAATTCTCATAAACTACGTGAAAGAAAGATATAAAAATCAGAATAGATTCAGCGATGAAGGATCTAAGAAGTTCCATTAAAAAATCATTAGTCACTACCAATATTACCGAGTCGAACAAATGTCACAGTAGCTTTAACTATACTCTCCACTAAAACGGAATAAGCCCCATAATAAAAAACGAAAAGCAACCACGAAGTGCAAAAAGCGAGAGAACGCGTACCCGAGCACGAATAAACTCCTCAACGCGGCCATTAGAGAAGCGTCCAAGCAAGCGCGGGCCTTGGCCTTGCTTGGACATGAACTCAAACGTACTTATCTCATTTTCACGGTCGAAAAAAACATCCACACCTGCACCATAAATCCTGACCAACACTTTCCTCGATCTCGGAAGCGACTCATCAGTGTTGGAATTGGTGAGCCACTTGATCTGGTAAACCTCGTTGGTCATAGCGCCCTTGAGCGGCACCACCTGCAGCGCCTCGTTATCGACGATGTCGGTCCATTCCTTGGCCAGGTTGAACAGAATCTGCTTCGCCTCATCAGGAAGGTGAGGTTTGTTGGCAGAATCCATGGAAATTTGATTTAGCAGAGAATAGTTGGTTGAATTGCGAGGAATTTGAATAGAAGAGATGATTCGAGAATTCCGCCTCTTCTGCTGTGAAGAAGAGAGGCAGACCTTCGGAATCGCGACTCCCATGTGGCGCCCCTTTACCGGGAGTTCGCTGAAGCGCGTGCCTTTCACGTGATGTGAGCATCCCAAGATTTGCATTCGGTTTATTAATCTATGCCTTCTTTTTTGCTGATTTTACTAACATACTCCATGCGTGAGTCCTAATATTAAATTTAAAAACGAATTAAACGATAATTAAGCGACACATATTTATGATTAAATATATTTCACCCCTTTATTGTATACCCATTACTCATTAGTTATTCTTTTGTAAAACAAATTTTTTCTTTTACCTTCACTTTCCAATTCGATTGGATAAAGAAAATAATTATTATTTATTACAATCGTTTTTGCCCCAACTATCAACTATCATATGTAACACTGAAATATTATGTTAAAACTTTATGGTATTGGAGGGATTTTATTATAATATCATTTCATGAAAAATCTATCCAAAATTCAAGTAAAATAATCTCATGAAAAAAAACTACAAAACCTCATTTAAATGATGGTGAAATGACCAATATACCACTATTGATATAAGGAGATCTCGTCATGATAAAAAAAAAAAAAGATAAATTTTATAACAAGACTCAATTTATAGATTAATTCTCAATTCTGAATCCGATTTTTAAAGTTTCTTAATAAGGGGCTTAATTTAACATTTTTTCTCAATTCAAGACTTGAAATTTAGATTGAGTTCTCCATTCAAGACAAAATTTCATTTTTTTATATTTATAATTTATTTATATTTTAATATGTATTTATAGTTTAGATAAATTAAGACAAGTTGGTGCAATTTTGAAATGATCTTCATCCAACTTATATTAATTTATATATATATATAACAAATAAAATTAAAAAATTAAGATTCTTTTATTTTCTTAATTTTATGAATAAAAGTATAAAAAATCGATTTTAATATTAATTAGTTTAATATAAATTATATTTTATGAATTAAATTAATTATATTTTCTTTCTTTCATTTTTCATATAAATTAAGATAAGTAGGATGAAAATTGTTCTTAAAACGCATTAACTTAACTTAATTTATCCATAATATGAATACATATTGAAATATAAATAAATCTATAAATATAAATAAAAAAGAAAATGAAAGTTTATCTTGAATTAAGAACTCAATCTAAATTTCAAGTCTTGAATTGAGAAAAATGTTAAATTGAGCCTCTTATTGAGAAATTTTAAAATTCGGATCTAAAATTGAGAACTAATCTATAAATTGGATCTTGTTATGAAATTTATCCTAAAAAAAAAATCTCACTATACCCAAAAATATAAAACTTAGTTCCAAAATATCAATTTTTTGATCCAAGTCAACAATCTAGTGTTGATTGATTGGAAATGAGGTCGATTCATACTTTGCAGATTGATTTGATTTGTCCATGCAAAGACTACACGTAAATTTTATTTTTTTTACTTTGCAGATTGATTGGATTTGGCCTACATGAGAATACTATTAGCACAATATTAATTTTTTTTACGTATCTATATAAGCAGATTAAATCCAACGAAAATTTCATATCATTCCAAAGAAGACACAAAATCAAAATCCCTCAAAAAATTAAATTTGTGAGGATAATATTTTCACTTGTGGATTAGAATTTGAAAGTTTTGAGGAATTATCGTTTAAAAGTTTAAAAGGTATGTTTTAATAGTAAATACTAGTAGTACACCCGCGTGATGCGCGGTTTGTGATATAAGATCTATATTTTTTAATATTGATGACATGATATATCATTTAAATTTAATATATAAGTGTATATATATATATATATATATATATTGCTTTTAATATCTATATTAATTAAAAATGAAAATATTTCAACTTTAAAATTATATTATTTTAAATAATTGTATTTGATGTAATTAGAAATTTTGAATGCAAATAATTTTGAAACTCAACATTTTATTTGATAAAATTATATATGCTATGTAAATAGTAGATTATGAATTTTAAAATAGATATGAATTTGATATAACATGCATTAAAAATGAAATCTAAATCAAATTACAAATATAATTAATTCATAAATATAACACAATACAATATAAAATAATAAAATTTGAATAATAAAATAATAAATTGAACATCAATAATATAAAATAATAAATATGAAATCAATATTCAACAATTCAATCTGAAAATAAAATTGAACACAATATCAAATAATGATAATAGTTTTGTGTTTGTGAGTTTTAATTTCTGAATAATTAAGAAGTCATTTACTAAACTTGTTAATATATTTTGTTCATATTTTTGTTCTTTTATATTTTAGAATTATTTTTAGAATGTGTAAATAATTTTCTGCATTGTTTTAAGATGGATTTGTTCAAAAAATATTAATTTATTCTAAAATTTAGTTTATGTTTAAAAAAAAATTATCTTTCAAATTATTTTTACATTTTAAAATAATATTTTTTAGATTTTTTAAACCCATGTTTCAAATTATTTTAGAACAAAATCTAGTTTTTAAAAATAATTTTTAGATTAATTATATTTATTTGAAATAATTTCGAATATATTATCAAATATTTTTATTATTTTATCAAACAATTTTTTATTTCAATTTATATCTTTCACAATTAATATTACACATATATTTTTGATTTTAAATTGTTAAACCTTGTTATTATAATTAATTTTAAAATTTATTATTATTTTTTTGATTTTATAATAGTTATCAAACTTTTAAACATTTTATAACACCTAGTAAAATTAATTTATATTTTAAAACTATTTTCCACATTTATATATTAAAATTTTAAACTAATTTACCAAATTTTTAATTTTCAACATAATGTTGAAGTTTGAATATTTTTAAATTTTAGTCACATTATTAAGATATAATCATATCATTAAAATATATGATTACCAAAATCGTTTGTCGAGTCGAGCTAAGGAATGTAATTTTATAAATAAACATTGTTGGATCAACCGACCCGAGCTGAGGTGGTCACCTAACTGATCGGCATTAGAGGATGAAGATTCAGTTAAGCTCGTCGGCAAGCCCCATCCAGAAAATCCATCCAGGACGGCACCGAGACGATCCAACCAGGAACAACGTAAAAGTACTAGCCGAGCTGGTCAGGTCATTCCGAGCAAGATTTACCGTGCTGGGAAATGTTACCAACTGCTAAGAGATCGTGAGTGATAAAACCGCCCAATACAGCATAAATAGACGAAAATCAAGGAAAATGTGGGCATAACCTCCACAATCTCCATGATCTCCATGATCTCCACTACTTGGATTATTTTGTAGCTATAAATAAATGTAATTTTAACTTGTAAAGAGTTCGAACTTTCATTTGTAAACAATACTAGAGAGCTCATTTCTCTAAGCAATATAATACGATCCTGTCCGGTCACTTAAAACCGTCCAGGATCAATCGACCTAATTTGCCAGAGTGGGCTCCGGGCCAATGTTTTTTGCACTTTACACAACATATTTCTCCATTCACTTACATAAATTTGAGTGTTCAACTAGGAATCTATCATTTACAAATTTTGACGTCAACATTTTGGCGCTAGAAGGAGGGGGCAATTTCAAACACTCGAACACAACTACGACGATTCACGAGCAACGACGAACACAATACCACTCCGGAATCCTAGGCTCCCATCTTCCAGCTTGGTGGTTCCAGCCGTCCCCAACCAACTATGGCAGAGGACGCCCATGACCGTGGCATAAATTCGGGGCATTATGACCGAATTGAATGAGCGGCTAAAAGAGGCCAAACAGAGGAACAAGGTTGGGGCAACAAATGGCCTATTGGAGGACTTTGAGTCCTCAAGCGAACCCAAGCGGAGGTGAAACCTGGGAAAACGAGTAGCAGAGAAAGAACCACGGAGAAGTCTGTCCTCTGTACGGGCTCGAACGGACTACCACCGAGTCCGTCCAGATCGCGTAGGGGAACGGGCGGATGGCGATTTGCCTAGGAAAACGCTGGGCCGGCCTTAGCATTGGAGCCTAGGAGGCCAGACAGGCTTCCTGAGGAGAGAGGTGAGGTTCCACCATTTCACGACGAGAGTACCGGTTACAGTCTCAGGTACTCAGAATTAGCGGAGGAGTAGGAACTTCGGAAGCGACTGGCTGACATTCAGGCCAGGCGAAATAGAGGGGGCTGGAAGAAGGGCACCCCCTTTGCAGAACACATTTCTACTTTGGCCACTCTGGCCAAGTTCAAGATACCTCCCATTAGTCAGTATAATGGAAAGACCGATCCAATCACTCACTTGGACAAATACACGTCCTGGATGGAGCTGCAGGGCATAGGAGAAGAACTGATGTGTAAGGTCTTCCCACTTACCTTGGGAGACCGAGCACAAAGATTGTTTCATTCCCTCCCAAACTTCTCGATTGGGAGATGGGATGAGCTAGCTGAACTGTTCCTTATACAGTTCATGGGGTCGAGGATGAAGCTTGTCAACGTGAAGCAAGACACGACCGAGCCTCTGAAGTCATATTTGGACCGCTTCAACAAGCTGGTCCTCGGAATGGAGCAGATGTCAGACGACGCTATTCTCATGGTCGTCATGGCCAGATTAAGGTCCCGGACCAAATTCTGGTGGTCTGTTCACGAGAAGGGTCCAAAAACCTACCATAACTTCCTCACCCGAGCAGAGTGATACATCGGGGCTGAGGAGGCCATCCCGGATGATAAGTCATCGAAAAGAGAAAGGAGACCTGAACGGCGAGAAGAAAAGAGGGAAGAGAGGAGAAAACCTACGAAGCCGTTCAGGCCGGCCACAAACTTCAGGGCCTTCCAGCCTGGAGGCCCTAGCCAGGTAACCGAAATCCTTACGGTTACCCCATCGTAGGTCCTTACGGAGATTAAAGACAAAAACTTACTGCCCAAGCCGAAGCCCCTAAGAGCCGATCCGACCCGCCTTAACCAGAACAAATACTACAAATATTACAAGACGAAGGGTCATGATACTGATAAGTGCTGGGCATTTTTGGCTGAACTGATGAAGTTGATCGATCAGGGTTAAGTAAATAAATTTGTGAAGGGCCAAGGACAGCAGGGCTAGGGGCCGCCACAAGCACTGCCTCCACCACCAACGAACGGAGCTATTCGCAAAATTCATACTCTCATGAATAGTAGTTTCGGCAAGCAGCGAGGCTCCAAGAGAGCCCGAAAAAAACAAGTCAGGGAGGCCAGGAACGCTTATCAACGATGCGTTCCACCTAGAGCAGCGCCCTGCCACGCACGTATCCTATTCATTGAGCTGGACAGTGAAAGGATAGCTTATCCTCATAGCGATACCTTGGTGGTATAGCTCAATATCTGCAGGACCATGGTGCACAGGGTCATGGTCGACACAGGCGCCTATGCCAACGTGCTCTATTTGAGCACTTTCAAGCGGATGAGATTTCACGAATCTCAGCTCATGCCCTCCTCCAACACGATTCAGGGTTTCGGAGGAATGAGGATGAGGGTGCTCGGGATGTGTGAGCTAAAAGTCCTGTTTGGATCTGATGACCGGAAAGTCTTCATAACAACGGAGTTAAAGGTGGTGGACTTGAACTCCCAATACAATGTCATTTGGGGCAGGCCACTCCTGGCCAAGCTGAAAGCAGTTGTATCTATCTACCACCTCGCCCTTAAATTTCCGGTGGGCGATGAGGTATATGTTGTGAAGGGAAACCAGTTAGCAGCCCGGGAGACCGATATGGGGTTGCGTCCAAGATAGCTCAATCAGCTCGAGCTCACTCAGGCCGGCTCGAACGATGAGCAAATGAAGGATGTTTTCGAAGATACTGTTCTCGAAGTTGCCGAGCACGGCCAGACCAACATGGAGGTAGATGACGAACCTCCACAACCGATAATTTTACCTGAATTGCCAGTCAGCTCAACCTTCGAGGTTGGGTCTTCCTCAGGCACAGCCGCCCAGAATGATGGAGGAGAAATAACTATGGATGTACAGCAGCCCGATGAGGAATGGGGGTCTATCGATCCTAGAAGAGACGACCAACAAAGACGGGCCGCACCCATCGAGGAGTTGGATCTCATTAACTTGGATCCAAGCAGGCCGGATTTGGAACTGCGGATAGGCAAGGAGCTGCAGGAGCCTTTCTGCACTGAGCTAATATTTTTTTTGCAGGACAATACTAACGTCTTCGCATGGGCTCACGAAGACATTGAAGGCATCCGACCAGAAAATGTCTGCCATTATCTCAACATAGATCCTGCCACCCAGCCAATGGCTCAGAAGAGGTGGAGGCTCATCCCGAAAAGATACGAGGGGCTGGAGCTCGAAGTACAAAGGTTACTGGGGCATCGCTTCATCAAGGAGGCCAAGTACGCCACTTGGGTCTCTAACCCCGTGCTGGTCAGAAAGCCAAATGGGTCATGGAGGCTGTGCGTGGACTTCACCGATCTAAACAAAGCATGCTCAAAGGATTGTTTTCCACTGCCTAACATTGACCAGCTCGTCGATACCCCCGTCGGCCACGAGCTAATAAGTTTCATGGACTCATACTCAGGCTATCATCAGATACCAATGACCGAGCACGACCAGGTCCATACCACCTTCATCACCGACCGAGCACAGTACTGCTATACTATGATGTCGTTCGGGTTGAAAAATGCAGGGGCTATTTACCAAAGACAGGTGAACAAAATGTTCGCCACCCAAATTGGAAAAACAATGGAGGTTTACGTAGACGACATGCTCGTCAAGTCTAAATAAAAAGCTGACCACGTAGGCCATCTAGCAGAAATGTTCAACATCTTGTGGAGGTACATGATGAAGTTGAACCCAAAGAAGTGCTTTTTTGGGGTTGGCTCGGGTAAATTCCTTGGATACATAGTGAGCCAGAGTGGAATTGAGGCCAACCCCAAAAAGATTCAAGCCATTATGAACCTAACCCCACCGAGACGGATCAAGGACGTCCAAAGTCTAATAGGCAAGGTGGCGGCCCTCAATCGGTTCATTTTTCGGTCCACCGACAAATGCCGGCCATTCTTTAATTTAATCTGAAAGAATGCTCAATTTGAATGGAATGGTGAATGCCAATCAGCCTTGGACGACCTGAAGAAAGCACTAATGGAGGCCCCGGTTCTGGCCAAGCCTCAATCGGGTGAGAAGTTACAGCTCTACCTGGCAGTGAGCTCTGTGCTGGTTCGAACCGAATAAAAGGCTCAACAACCTATCTACTACGTGAGCCAATCACTGCATGATGTCGAGCTCCGCTACCCAGCAATGGAGAAGTTGGCCTATGCACTGGTCATCTCGGCCCGGAAGCTGCGCCCATACTTCATAACACACCAGGTCGAAGTACTAACCAATTTTCCTTTGAAGCAGGTACTTGGGTGTCCAAATGCTTTCGGAAGATTATTGAAGTGGGCAGTCGAGCTCGGTCAATATGACGTCCACTATGCCCCTAGGACGGCAATTAAAGGGCAGACCTTTGCTGACTTCATCGCTGAGTTCACCCCGACTCTCATCCTTTGTGAAGAACGAATAGAAAAGCCTTGGAGGATGTATGTGGACGGATCGTCAACTGCTCACTGCGCTGGGGCTGGAATTGTACTGGTCAGCCCCACTCAAAAGTATTTCTGCTCAGCTCTGTGT
Organism: Scutellaria barbata; assembly: GCA_028654395.1. Lineage (NCBI taxonomy): Eukaryota > Viridiplantae > Streptophyta > Magnoliopsida > Lamiales > Lamiaceae > Scutellaria > Scutellaria barbata. Next base: position 18,174,905 of record CM053648.1, read on the forward strand.
TTCAAATTCCTTGCTACAAATAATGAAGCCGAGTATGAAGCACTTTTAGCTGGTCTGGACATGGCAAAACAGTTTGGGGTAGATGACTTGGAAGTTTTCAGCGATTCCCTCCTGGTGGTCAATCAGATTTCTGGCGAGTATGTGGCCAGGGACGAACAGATGGCCAGATATCTAAAGTCAGTCGAGTTGGCCTCTACAGGGTTCAGATGAATCCGAGCCGAGCAAATACCACGCAGCAAGAACGTGCAAGCCGATGCACTCGCTCGATTGACTATAAGTGAAGGAGCCGAGGATATTGGCTCGGTTAATATTGGAACCGTGGACAGCTCCCTAGAACAAAAGGAAATCTATGACATTGAGCCGAAGGTGACTTGGATGACCCCGATCATCCAATACTTGGAAGGGGGAAAGTTGCTCGATGACCAGAGCGAGGTAAGAAAACTGCGGATCTGAGCTGCCCGATATACCGTCCAGGATGGTATGCTGTACAAAAAAGGGTTCTCCCGTCCTCTTTTGAAATGTCTGGACGAAGACGATGCCAGGTATATACTAGCAGAAGTCCATGAGGGTGTGTGCGGCAATCATTCTAGAAGCAAATCCTTGGCCTTCAAAATTATTAGGCCAAGTCTGAAGAAAGATGTTATTAACTTTGCCGGGAAGTGCGACCGATGCCAGAGATACGCACCCCTCATCCGAGCATAGTTAGAAGACTTGAACTCAATCATGGCCCCGTGGCCATTCGCGAAGTGGGTAATTGACCTGATTGGCTGGCATCGGGGAGGAGTGAGATTCGCAATAGTCGTCGTCGACTATTTCACCAAGTGGGTAGAAAATGAACCCTTAGCACGTATAACCGAGCTAAAAATTACGAACTTCATATGGAAGTCCATAATTTACCGATTCGGGGTCCCGTATTCTATCATCACAGATAATGGGCGGCAGTTCGATGCAGAGGACCTGAAGACATTCTGTGAAAACTTGGGCATCAAGAAGCTGTTCTCTACTCCATATCATCCTTAAGGAAACGACCAAGTTGAGGCCGTGAACAAAATCATTAAGCATACTCTGAAGGCCAGACTTGAGGAATCAAAAGGGGCTTGGCAGATGAACTACCCGAGGTGCTTTGGGCATACAGAACGACGGCCAGAACTGCAAAAGGAGAAATACCTTTCTCTTTAGCATTTGGATCCGAGGCCGTCATCCCAATAGAGCTCGACGTCCGAACTTGGAGAGTGAACAACTATCAGGACGAGCAGAACACTAAGGCCTTGACAGCCAACCTTGACTTGTTGGAGGAAAGAAGAATTGATGCTGATGTGAGAACTACCATCTACAAACAACGAAGTGCAAGGTACTACAACTCCAAGGTCCGAGCACGAAGATTTAAGATTGGAGATCTTGTCCTCAAGAAGGTTCTACAACCAACTGCGTCCTTAGGCCACAACTGGGAATGACCATACAAGATTAACAGAATCCTGGCTGGAGGTGCTTACGAGATAGTTGATCTCAACGGCGAAGTGGTATCCAAACCATGGAACATCAAGCACCTGAAGAAGTATTATCATTAACTGGCTAGGACTTCCATTGTAATTTCTTTGTAAATTGTTGCATTTAGCTTGATCAATGAAATTATTTCCTAGCTTGTTAATTGCTTAAGGCTACGGCCTCATCCGAGCCGCCTAGGCCAGATGAAACAGTAAGACTTCAGCCCACAAAGGCTTTGGCCCACAATAAGGCTACGACCTCATCCGAGCAGCCCAGACAGGATAAAACAGTAAGGCTTCGGTCCACATAAGGCTACGGCCTCATTCGAGCCGTCCAGGCCGGATGAAACAGTAAGGCTTCGGCCCACAAGGCTACGGCCTCATTCGAGCCGTCCAGGTCGGATGAAACAGTAAGGCTTCGGCCCACAAGGCTACGGCCTCATCCGAGCCGCCCAGGCTAGATGGAATAGTAAGACTTCGGCCCACATAAGGCTACGACCTCATCCGAGCTGCCCAGGCTGGATGGAACAGTAAGGCTTCGGCCCACCACGACTTCGGCTTAGAATAAAAAAAAAGATTAAAATCGGGCCAACCAGAGAGCACTGGGGCTAAGGTATTGGTCAACCAGGAATGACGATAAAAACCAACATGCTGAGCCGAGCCGGACAGGAAAGTAAATATTAAAATTGAATCAATATTTTAGCCAAGTGCTGGCAACATAAGTCTACCCGATCTGATAAAATATGGAGTTGATATTATAATTATATTCTAAGCTGGTTGAATAAAGAACTAAGATGGGCAAGTTTCAAATTGATTCATTTTGCACAAGTATAAAAACAAGAGTAGATGAGCAGAAAATGCCATTTATATTAAAGTCGAAGCTGGTTTAGAGGCCAACACTTCTTACAAAAAGGCCAAACGGCCTGAACAGAAATACAAAAAGAAAGGAGAGTACAAAAATTAGCTCAGGGTGCCACCACATCTACATGGTCGCCACCAGCCTCCTCAGCCAGGCCAGCCTCTTCCTGATCTCCCGCCACGCAGCTAGCCGTGTCCAAGTTTGGGTCGGACATCAACCGGATTGGAGGCGTCGGACGGAGCAGGTGGTCCGACCCAGGTGGAAGATATCCAGGTAGGTCACCCATCATCCCTAAGTAGTAGCTCGGCAGGGGCTGCTTCTCCACATATGCGCCCAAAGCTGCCATGAGAGTACAGTCGTCGAGCTTCTTTTTTCGAGCAACATTGATTGCATCGATGAACATGAAAAGATAGGCCAACACCCCCTCATATTTGTACTCGGCCGAAGCCTTGTACTTATGGACTACGGTGGTCTTGTCCACAGAGGCGGCCTTAGCAGCCTCCAGTTCAACTTTAGCAGCCTCCAGCTCCGCCATCACCCGGGCATGGCTCACCGTCAGGTCGGCCAGACGCTGGCGATCCAGCTCAGCAGCTTTCATGGCCTGGCGGAGGCGATCGGAGACTTCAACAGCTTCTTATCCTCGGTCGCCGCGACGAGCTCAGTCTTCTTCTCTCGCAGCTCTGTTTTTTTAGCGTTGTACTTCTCCAGCTGGTCGAGATGGAAAAGATGAGCTCGCCAGGAGAAGACAAAGGCCTGAGCCTGGAGGACAGAAGCGCAGACATCCATATCAATGTCGGACATCTATCCAGCATATATCTCCAGCTCCTTTATCCAGGCCTTGGTAGGAGCCTCCATGGCCGGCTTCATCCCGATCGGAAGGGTATTCATCAGAACTGTGCTCGGTGGCTGAGCACATGTGTAGCTTATATGGAAGGGCGGCAGCCGTCCAAGAAAGTCCTTAGAACCCTCGACCTGAGGTAGGGTCTCAGTCATATATACTGATCGAACTGGCCAGCGGGGTTTCTAAGCTCCAAACGTCGGAATGAGCGGCGACAGTGACCTCCTGAGGCCTAGACGACTGAGCGGCGGTGGCTGGCCTCGGACGCTTGGCAGGCGGAGAACACCTAGGAGAGCGTGGGGGCGCTCCTCACCTGAAGAAGTAATAAGCGGGGTTGGGGCTCCAGACCACGCCCCTTTCCCTGGCTTAGAATCCTGGCCGGTTGCCCCAATCTCCTAGTCTGCTGGGCCCGGAGATGGATATGCTTTGTGGGATCCATCCGGATAGGCAGACCATTGCGGGGGAGGATGGCTGAAAGAAAATCATCGACTGTTAAATATAAATACCCAGTGGCCGAATAAAAATCCGAACAAAAGGTTATCCATTACCTTGGAAGTTATTGGGAGTTGGAGTAAAATGATGAATAAGTCCGACCCGAGCAAGCTTATCCTCGGTCAAGAGAGCCTTGAAAGTCTGTCTTTTCAAATCAGTGCTTTCTTTCAAAAAACGGATTTTCCTAGAGAAGTCCACACCGATCTCAAGAGCTTGGGGCATGATCTCTGTAAAACAAAGAGCGATTGTAATATCAGAAGGCCGACAAAATTAAGAAAATACAAATATATACCATTGGCCGGCCTGAAATACACAGGACAAGGTATCTTTTGGGACGGATCCCCATCAGCTGGCCCAAGACTCATCCAATAACTGCCCACCCAGAACCACTTGGTCTTCCAATCCTTAACGGAGGACGGAAGACCCTTGATGAGCTGAGGCCGAAGTGGTCGGGGGGAAGTATAATAAAAATGGTTCTTCGCCCCCGATATCAGCTTTAGGCTGAACAGCTAAGATAGCTCTCGGGGACTTAGGACCCCAAGCTGGAAAGTGTAGAAGGCGACGAGCAGCCCTAAGATAAACGACCAACTGTTCGGATGAAGCTGGCCGAGTGCAATTCCCCAGAAGTGCAGATAATCTGGCAGACAGGACACCAAAGGAAACGCAAGCCACCCTCAAGGGTTCGAAGGTTAATAGCTATGCACCCCCGAGGTGGCTTGTCCATCCTCTCCTCAGGCCGAAGGGCGTTGAAAATAATCCCCCGAGGAATGTTGAACAAGGCATGCCACCGGTCAAGCTCCACCTGAGTAGCAATGAAAGACCATGCCATTATCTCGGAATCCTCGAAGGACTGCTCGGTCCTCCTATACCTCCTCCGAAGAGGCACCCCAGTGGGAATACTGGGAGCCGAGGTTGATGGGCCGACCTCCTCTATAGCCGTCATTGGAGCCGGGCTCCTATCCTCCTCTTCAGACGAAGAGGTAGGCCCCAGAGAAAGCCTCCCAAAGCTATACTCCAGCTCTTCAGATCCACCTTGACTGTAGTCCTGGACCAAACTGTTGGAAGAAGATTCGTTGGACGACATGGTTGGAAATATTACCTAAGGCAGTAAATTCGCGTTGATCAATGCTCCTCGGTTATTCTGATCAGGTGTTTTTTACTCGATGCTCTCAAAGGAAATCTCTAAGCAAGTGCAGCAAATGAAGAGGGGACCTTCTTATTTATAAGAATGAGGCGATCGTTCGACTTCATTTCCTACCAGAGGTGATACGTGGCACATCGCACGACCATCATCCAGCGACTCTTCGACTTTTCAACCCATAAGTACGGACACGTATACTAATCCCGACTCTACTTATCGAGGTCGGTTATAACCAGGACGGCTCGATGTGAACCGGACAGATCATACGCCATTAATAGTTCAAAATCGTGCCGGTCACAATTGCTCAAGACTGATAAGTACAGAATTAAGTAATTAACGAAGTAAATATGATTGACTGCAACTGGTTTGGAGGCCAGAACCTTTTAATAGAAGGCCAGCTGGCCATTTAAAAGCTCGAAAAAACAAAAGAATATGTACAACATTCAGCCCTCCATCATCACCGTCGATCTCAATTACATCATCTTCAGACCTGGCCAATCGGGTGCTTTCAACCTGTCCAACATCAGGGTTATCCTCCATTATAAGGTCTGGGTTGGACATGAGCTGAATAGGTGGAGCTGGCCACAAGAGATGATTGGAATCAGGAGGAAGATAGCCAGGCAAGTCATCCATTGATCCAAGTAATACTTAGGAAGAGGATTTTTCTGCAAATATTCAGCCAGCGCGGTCCTAAGAGGACGATCATCAAGCCCGACTTTCTTCACCACTTCTATGTTGTCCATAAAGACGAAAAGATAAGCTAGTATGCCGTCATACTTACATTCTTTGGAACCCTTATATTTTTGTATGACGGCCGCCTTGTCCAACCGGCCAGCCCTTGCAACCAACAGTTCAGCTCACACCACTTCCAGCTCGGCCTGTAATGCCTCCAAATTCGCTTCAAGTCTGGATTTTTCAAGGGTAATATCAGACACTCGTTGGCGTTCCAACTCGGCTGACTTCATAGTCTTGGCCAGCAAGTCCTGTGAGGAGGCTAGCTGAGCTTGGAGTGTCTCCTTATCTTCGGCAGCTAATGCAACCTCGGCTCATTTCTCACGAAGCTCCACCTCTTGCGCATCATATTTTTTCTGTTGGTCAAGATGTTTAAGATGGGCCCACCAAGCAAAGACAGATGCCTGAGCTTGAAGAACAGACAAGCAGATGTCCATGTCTATTATCGACATTTTGCTGGCATACCCTTCCAGCTCCTCCGTCCAAGCCTTGACCGGAGCTTCAATGGCCGGCTCCACTTGGAAATGTAGATTCTTCATCAGATTAGCGCTCGGCATCTGAGCGCGAGCATAGCTAATTTGGAAGGACGGACTCCGTCCAAGGAATTCCTGAGAACTCTCTACCCTCTGGGAATCCCAACCACAAATGTTGACTGAGCCAACTAAGGGAGATTCAGAGAACTATACCCCAGGTCGGGCCGAAGTGGTAGCGTCGGGACTGCTGGCAGGCTATTCGGTAGGTGTTGGTCGTGGCCTCTTTGATGACGGGCCAGTCGGCTCTTGACTTGGGACAGATGTTCCACCAATCAGGCGTTCAGGGCTCCACCGTTTCTCAACCGATCATTTCTGTTTCCTAGCTCATTTGGCTCGGACTCTAATACGTTCTGTCGGATCCATCTCAGGACGAAGACCTTCTTGAGGGAGGACGGCTGCAAAAAGGTTAATCAGCCAATGAATAACCAAGCACGAGATTGATATAATAGTAAAACATACCGTGAAAATCTACGAGATCACGGGAAAATGAAAAGATCAAACCGGCTCAGGTAAGCCCCTCTGTAATTAGTTTCTTGAACACTCGCTGCGTTGGGCTGACGTTTTCCCACAAGAAACGGATCTTACGGGAGAAGTCCTCGCCAATCTGGAGATTTTCAAGCGGTATCTCTACAAAATAGAAAAATATTAAAACATTAAAAGAGCTGACCAGGGAAAATGCAAATGTATACCTTCAGCGGGACTGAAGCCAATTGGGCAAGACATTCTTATAGCGAAGTCATGGTCGTACTCCCCGGTGCTCCTCCAATCCCCTTCAATCCAAAACCATTCACTCCTCTAATCTCTAATTAGCAAGGGGAGGTCACAGACTAAGTGAGATCGGAATAACCGAGGTGAGAGGTAATAAAAATGATTTCTCACTTCGGGTATAAACATGAGACTGAATAGCCAGGATAGCTCTTGAGAGCTAGGCACTCCGAGGTTGTAGCTATGGAAGAGCACTAACAAACCCAATATAGAAGACCAGCTATTCGGACGAAGCTGCCCGGGTGCATCCCCCAATACGAAAGATAGTGAGTCAAGTAGGGCGCCATCGGAAATCGCAGACCTCCCCCTAGAGCTTGGAGATTTATGGCAATGCAATCCTTCCGTGGCTTATTCATTCGTTCCTCAGGTCGGGGAGCAATGGAGAAAACTTCTAGAGAAATATTAAAAAAGGGATTGCCATCAATCCAGCTCCGATTGGGTGACGACAGAAGGCCAACCCATTGGTTCTGAATCCTCAGAAGGTAACCTAGCTCGGTGACCTTGCGGTTGTCCAGCTGGGATTTCAGTGGGAACTTGGGCAGACATTGATCCTGTTGGACCAGCCTCCTCGGAAACCGAGGTCGAACCCCTAACCTCCCCTTTTGAAGAATCGGGTCCTAAGTCCAGGTCGACTAATCTACTAGACATAATTACAAGAGGAGAGTAAATTACCTTACGAATAAAATTGCTCTCTTCGGGTGATATAACACAGAAGGTCGTACCGGTCGATTCTGCTCGGAGTATGCAACAATTGCTCGGAATCTTAAACTGATGAAAGGATAAATAAAATGGAGGCGCCACTATATATAGGTGAAGCATGACCTTTCAACTTTTGACCGTCACGATACTGACACTTAGACGAACAAGTGGAGGCAATGCCATGACCTTTCATTACACCATATGACGTGTAATTATATAAAGTTAAAAATCCTATATGTCAGACTTCAGTTTTGCTCGGCTCAGTTCATTGAACTTGGTTAGGTCCCGATAGAAATACTTTCTCCCGCGACCTAAGGTGTGACACCCTATACCCCTATGACGTATATCTCACAATAAAATATTCATCATATAAGTAAATCATGCTGACGTTTCATTTATCCATATAAGTATAAAAACATTATTTAAAGACTAATATCATATAAGATTAAAACACACAACTCATATCCCAGCATAAGTTATACTAAATACAGCTTATGATACACATGTCCAAAATGTAAAATGCGGAGGAGGAGAAGGTTGCACGTGGCATCAGCCGGCCGACCTGATATAGAGTAGCGTCTATTATACAAACCCACGTCAAAAAGCTATTGAACCTAAAAAAATAAATATGCGATTTTTATAAGTCGCAACTCAGTGAATATAAACCATTACTTTAATTAAATAACAAGCAAATAATAATCATCAACATTAATCATGTCACGCCCCATTTTCGTATAAAATTAAAACGTGGATATATATATATCCTTTTTTTTAAAACAAAACAGAGTGCAAATACAGCATCTTCATAGGGCGTCCAGCAAAAGTTCCTAAATCGTTGAGATTTTAAAACAATCAAAGATCTAGAAGATAACCATTGAAAATACAAAAGGTTTATATCATTGCAGCGGAGAAAACGTTCTTGTTTAGATCAAATCACATAAACATTGTTTTGTACATAATCGGGGTTTCAGAAATGCCAAATATCCATATACATTCTTATATACATACAAAAATAATAGACATTTCTGTTCATTCCTCCTCGCCTCCAAAATTTTCTGTAAAATAAAACATAAAAGGGGTAAGTGCCAAAAGGACACTTAGTGGGGTTGATTTGTACAGTAAAAGGGGTACACATAATATTTCTTGAATACTATACATATAATACACGTTGTAGACTCCCGAAGAGTCCCAATGGCAACTGTGGATAGGTTTCCAAAGAATACCTATCAGGGCCCCAAGCCCACCCAATTTTGATTTTTACACCCCTTCGTGTTGGGATTCCGTAGAATACCCCATTGTTGGGTTTTCAAAAGGGAATACCCTACTTGGCGTGCAGACGCATACATAGTTAAATTGTCATAGTATAGTTCTCACATAACACATAATGCACATTGGTCACGTTCACGTTGGCCACATAATTCACATAACACATAGGTAAAGAAAAATCCCTTGACATATGTAGGCTTCAAAAGAAATCCCTTTTTAGCGGGTATTATCCCGACTTATCATCATTGGAAACCATTTGCATTTGTGTCACTTGAAATCAATAACTCTCAAAATCATATAATTTACTCGAATACTATTCGCATAATGAAAACATTTCACTTTAAAACGACACCATATCATGACGGGATTTAAATCACGTAGTCACATTGTTTTCCATAAAACTGTACGATTTTAAAACATAAATAAGATTTTACCCCCACCTTGTTCGGTGGTTACCACGTGAGCAGCAAGTGTCAAAGATCACGTATCCCAAGGCTTCAATCCAACAGGCAGCCTACATAATTTATGGTATTTTCTTAGATCTTTATTAAATATAATTAAAGATTTAACCAATATCGGATCGGATACTATCGATCGAGATAAGACGGATCGCAACGGAAGGCCTAACATTTGAGGTTGAATAAACAAGAGGGAAATATCAGTTTATAAGGCTGAGGAGAAAGATACTGAATTTTGGATCACAACAAAATAAGAATGAGCTTGATTGGAGTTGAAACGAGCTCGAACGGAGCATTTTAAGATTAAAGGGTATTTCGGTAATTTGGTCGAAGGGTTGACTTTGACCGGGACCCACGACCCCCGATTAATGATATTTCGTTGGTGATGACTTGATGATAAAGTTTGATGAAAAAAAAATGAGATTCGAATTGAAAATCGAATTGAAAATACGATGTTGCGCGCGTTCCCGACGATGGAAGAAAAAACCCCGGCGTCTCCCGGTGGCTGCCGAATTTTCTCGGCAGTGGGAGTGGGCATCCTCGACAGCTACCGAGTTTTCTCGGCAGCAGGGGCAGGTTAGCGCCCAGGCCTCCCGACGTCGACCTGCTCGCCTAGCCTAATTCCCGGCACCACCAGCTGCGGCGGCGCTGTCCTGTGCCGTCACCACTTAATCCTCCGGCTAGCCTGCACCATCAGCTACCACCTCCGGCCATCCCTCGCCGGATTCCGACATGAATAGTGCTGGAAAAACAGCCATAAAAACTCTTCATCACACACGCATGCAAAACCAACCCCAGCCTTTCCAGTTCCGACCGGCGACTTTCAGTCGTCGGCAACCACCAATACAACCCCCAACAGCATGCATACACAACACACACACGCACATACACACTACACAAAACCTCATTCAACCGCCCACTTTCTAGCCCATTTTTCGGCACCAGCACTGCCACCCATGGCGGCGCCGCACCTCCAGTAGCTAGCCCATAGCCCCGGTAGCCCCTCCAATGCCTGCAACAGTGAGAAGAAGAGACAGAGAGAGAAATCAGGAGAGAGAAAAGGTGACAAAAAGTTAGGGTTTAGGGTTTGGAGATCGTTTTCTGACGAACAGAGAATCGAAATTGAATTCTGGAAGTTGTTCTAGATTTTTCTCGTCGAGGGCTACGTTATGTGTGAAAATCAGCCGAAACCAATAAGTTTAAATTTTTCGACGAACTTTGAGGACGGCTCCGGCAGCAGCGACGGTGGCGACATGGCGGTTCCAACGGCAGCGCGCCGGAGACAGAATAAAAAAGATGAGAGAAAGAGAGAGGAGAGAGAAACTTACGTGTGTTCAACGCTTTTCGGCTCATTCGAAGAAACGATGAAAATGAAATCGAATAAGGGCCTATTTATAGAAATTTTGGAAAGTTACTATTCACTAGGGTAGGTTACTGTTCATTTAGCTAGGTTACTGTTCACGATAAGATTTCGGTTACTGTTCATCAAGATTCCATTTCTCGTTTCTTCAAAAACTTCGTATTTTGCCCTTTTCTTCGCTGTTTGAGCTACAGGTATCCGATTGACCTCTAATGATATAAAAATATTCTATGTTCCATATCTATGAATTTTATCTATCTAAAATCGGTCGTTAAACACGTATCTGAAACACACTTAATTAAATTAAACACTCAAGAATTAATACACATAAGATATATTAATTAAGGGTTTACTTAATTAGTTAACCAATTATGCTTCATTTTTATCCTGGGCGCTACAAATCAACAATGTAATCATATATGTGCAAATGCCACTATGTCCGATTTATTATTCTATGAACTGTTCAAACTTGGATCTATCCCAAGATTTCTAATATGCCACTGTATATATAGACCCGTAGGTCTCCAATATGATTATGATCCGAAGGTCTCCACTATGTATATAAACCCGTAGGTCTCCAATATGAAATACGACCTGTAGGTCTCCAATATGAATATGACTCGAAGGTCTCCACTTTGTATACAGATCCATAGCAAGACAGTCTCAAGCCTTTTTAATTTCATGTCATATGCAATGCAACACATCAATCATCCAAACATATGATCACGTATACATTTGCTAATATATCATTTGATCTGATGATAAATTCATATAAATACATGTTTTTATATAACACACATAACACACGTTGCATATAAATCACATCACATTGCATATAAATCATATATATGGTTTATACTCACCCGGTTAGGATAAGTGATCCGTTCGTCGCTCTGATTCCTTCTCTCGTTCTATAGCCCGTGCCCCTATATGATTCAATGCAATTTAATCTAATCATCCTTTTAATATATATTTCTATTATGCAATGAAATGCAATGCATGTATGCATAATTAACCATGTTCATTACTTTTCTCTATAACTTGAGTTATAATATTTCAAGTCGAGCAAGGTAAAATTCTGTAGAAACTTAACATATAGCTCTACAACTTTCATGTTTAACATTTTTCCTAATTCAGTCTCCATCTTGCATAAAATTAGGCTACATACACAGCATAATTAGCCGTTTCCAAATAGGACCAAGCCCTATAGTTTTGACATTATTTCACTCAATATTTAATCGAGTCATCCATGGTTTGCTTCTGAGTTGAGCTAAGAGATAGGGCTATAACTTCCATGTTTTAAGTTTTTCCTAATTCGGCCTATAAAGCTACCAAAACATCCGATAAATTATAATAACTGAAGACATATATAATTCACTAATTTCTTTGTACCTTTTGTGAAAAATCTTGAGAATTCACTCCGATCAAATCGAAGAGCACGTCCCCACGAACTCTCCCTCAAATTCTGAAGAAAATCGGAAGAAACGAAATCAAAATTTACAAACCCTTCTTTTTTTCTTTTCTTCTCCCTCTATTCTTTCTTTTTCCTTACTCTATTTCTTTTTCTTTCACTGCACCTTTTTTCTGTTTATTTCTTTACTTTATTTACTCAATCCATCGTCTTTCAGCAGAAGTTTGCTGTTTTTCCTTTATTATTTTATTATTATTATAATATTAACTTTGCTTTTCATATACTTATGTACATATGCTATTTATATATATTATAATATTAATTAACTTCTTATTGTTGGTCCCAAGTGGTGTTCGAGGTTCAGAGGGGGGTGAATGAATCTTGATCGATTTTGTAAATCTTTCGAAAAACCTTTCTGCTATGCAAATTACTTGAACTTGCAGCGCCAAACAGTTACTGCTTACAGCACTAGGATGCAGTGCTGCACGCTGTAACTAGAGTTTATACGCAGTGAAAAATTATGATTTATAACACAAGGCTGGTTTTCTCAAATATGATCCTTTTCAAAATGTTTTATGCTTATGGGATAGATATATGAAAATGAATTAAGCACAGATAAGAAAGCAATAAGACACTTATGGTTTATAGTGGTTCGAAGGTTGTGTAATCCTTCTACGTTCACTCTACTGCTCCTCGAGCAGGAACTTTGTTAAGCAAGATTGAATTACAGGACCTTCCTAACAATCTATCAACTTTACAAAGTAACAACCTACTAAAGTCCAGCGTACACATAGCAACTGCAAACTCCAAAGGCTAACTCACACAGGGTTCTACACTCCCACACAGGAAAGCTGTCTAACACTTAGACAACTACACAAACAGCAAGGATCTCTCCTATCAACTGTTCGACACCTCTAAAACAACCTAAGCACACAACAACAAGGTTAAAAGTATATTGGTTTTGTTTCTTCAACTGGTGCAACGAAGTGAGCTTCTGAATCCTTCGAGGGATCTTTCAGCTTGAACTTGCTTCACTTCTAATAGGTTGAGTGACTGAAACTGATAGTAAACTTGAATGTTTGTATCTTGAAAGCTTGTGAGTTTTGCGTAAATGTTTCAGTAACCAGCTTCAGTGTTTCTCATCATCTATTTATACTTGTAGGAGAAGATATCCGTTGAAGGAGATGTCTTCTCTTTTGAATTTGAATAGTCTGACCAAAGGCATGGTTCGCATTTAATGCGACTTGACTTTCTCTTTCGGAGCATTTAATGCGGCAGTTGCGGCTAGCAGCTTTCTGCAGCGCATCAGTCCACGTGGCATCTTTGTATTGGCTCTGTATCTGTAACTTTGATCTTATCTCAAACGGCTCTATTTGTTCTTACTTGGATCTTCGTTCCTCGTACTGCATTTATCATTTCTCGGATTGCAGGAAACTTCTTATTTGTGATAGACGCTGTATGGTTGTTTGAACAGTAGGTTCTGCGCTGTATCCTAGGTCTGTTTGCAGCTGATGTCTTCTTACAGTGCTGCTGTAACTTAGACCTTCTTACAGTATCTTCTGGCAGTACTGTTGTTTCTTTTCTTACAGTACTCATGTATCCTTTTCTTGCAGCGATACTACACGCCGTTCTTTCTTACTTTACTGCGGTGCTGTAACTGCCTTCTTGTAGGGATGCTGTATCTACTTTCTTGCAGCAGCATCTTTCCGATAAGCTCGATGCAGGTAAGTAACTTATGAAAACCTCCATCTTTCAGCACTTAAAATCAGACTCAAAACTAGTCTATGATTTCACTTAAACACTGTGAAAATGGGGTACTCAAAACTTCCTATTACATATATATATTTTACATCAAAATCTAAACATCGAAATCCCAACAATTTCCTCCTTTTTGATAATGACAAAACCTTTACATTATTTGGTTCATGAAAAAGTTTTTATTTTTACATTATATCATATGATTCTTCAGGATTACATGCTTGATCAGCTTTGATAAGATAACATCTAAACCCGGATTCATCAGAGATGTATCATGTTATTCCTTCATCACATATTATCAGGAAAACGTAAAAAGCATGCATAAGTTCATAAGGGTTGAACTTTGAACAAAAAAGAAAAAGAAAATTTCTTCATTAACTGAAAGAAATTTTACAAGGCATATATTACAAAAGAGATCACAAGAGAGTATATCAATTACTGAAACAGGAAACTTTTTGTAGACGAATCTTCAGGTCTTCTTTCAGCGAATCTTTCCAGACCTTCTCTTTCTCTTGATCCCTTCCACCAGTCTCTGATGGATTCCTGATAGGACTGATCTAGCTTCTCCTTGATCACTGGAATCTGAATCCATCTAAGCCAGAAGTCCTCACAGTAAGGCACAATTCTACCTTGCTTCACTAGATCTACATAGAAATTTTGAATTTCTAGCTCTCTATCCCTAGTAAGCTGCTTATATCTCTTCAGTACAGATTTGCAAGTGTGATATCTGCTGAATTTGCCTTTTCTGCACAGAAATCTGAAGTATCTAAGGTATTCTGATCGTTTGTATAAGGTGATCTCCTCAAATGATGGATTCTTATCAGTAGGCAGCTTGACCGTCTTAAAGATGTCAAATCTCCAGGTCATGTTTTCTCCTTCAGGCCTTTGATTCATCAACACAAATACTTCAGCAGATATGTTTTCAGTGTCAAGATGAGGGATTTCTTGAGGGGGATATTGGTAGAGGTCTCTGGCAAAAACTCTCATCTCACCAATTACGCCGAGCCTTTGCATCCAGGCATATTGATCTACTTCAGCTCTTTGATGCCTTTCAGTCTCGGCCCTGCTCATCCTCTTCTTTGAGCCTTGCTGTTGGGATATTTCCCAGCAACCTGCCTTGAGTCGGAGCTTAAATAGGTGCGGGGCACGGCTCTTCCAGATTCGAATCCGTGAGTGCACAGCTACATAAGTATAAGACATTAAAGTTGCGTCCTATGTCCATTGGATATCCTTTTGGTGTAGCGGTAATACGCTTGATGGTCCTAACACTTGCTGCTGGCTTTCATTCCCTCTCTTGGAATGATAGGAGGGAGGCACTGCATCCTTGCCTGCAGCTCTGCTATATGCAGCACCTGCAGCAGATCTGCTTCCAGCAGCTGCACCAGCTCCTCCTGTTCCAGCATCATCATCTCGTCTCCAACGCTTCGGAGAGGGGATGTCAATAGCAGCAGATGATCCAAACCTCTTCCTTCTCCTGCTGAGAGATTGCTGGTCATCATCTTCTTCCTCTTCAACTTTCCCTGTACTCCTGTAACTTTCACTAAATTCTTCCCCCTTTTTGACATCATCAAAAGCCGGGGGTTGAGCAGGGGCAACTGGGACCACCTTGGAACGTGGTCTCCGGGTTGGTTCTGGGGCTTCCTGGGGGGCTTCTGTATGCTGAGAGAATGCTCGGTACATGATGTCCCTCAGTTCTCCGACAATCAACTCCAGGTTCTCCAACCGGTCGTCCACGCTTTTGGTTCTCTTGGATTGATCAGTAACATGATCCAGAAGTGTGTCGAGGACAAGAGAGTGAGTCTGCAGCCTGTCAGCGACATTGCTAGCATAGCGCTTGCACTGCCTGACTTCTTGACGAGTCTGTGCAGCTTCAATCTTCAATTCTCCCTCCATCCTAAGTCGTTCCATGTAGAGCCTGTGGGAGTGATCATTGAGCGTCCTCTTGATCATCCCAGGCAGGGCTTTAAGGTCCTTCTTGAAACAGGTCATGGTTTCAGCGTGGAATTAGGCAGCAACCCTGAGATTGTTTCACATGATAGACTCGTGCTCTTGGAGAGCTTGCACCAGGTGTCTAACAGCGGTTTCAACCTTGTCGATCGACTCGTCAGGAGTCAGCCCCAAATTCCTTCTAGTTGAGGCAGTATTGGATGCAGTATAAGGAATGACAGCTTAAAGGTTCTGTGCTGCATCTTGCCTTGGTGTCTCTGTAGCAACCTCATTCTCATGGTTGCTGGGTTGAGAATTTGTTGAGCTTGAGGATAGGTGCTCTTCATCATCTGCTTCTTTTTCACCGGAAGAGACTGCAACAGGTTCTGGTCAGCCAGATTTTGGCCTGTAAGCAGCTATGCTGCGCCCCTTATCATCCTTGCGAATTTAGCAGGACTAACATCAGCATCCTCAGTAACTTCTACTGTTGTAACCTTAGAAGGTACTTGCGAGCATGCAGCAGCTGCAGCGTCAACCTCCTCTTGAGGTGTCTCTAGCTGCACAGGAGTTATCTCTGCTCCCACTTCAGCATCCTCTGTGGGTACTGTCTCAACAGCCTCTCCAGCAGAGGTCTTCTCACCCTCAGGGAGTGTTGTTAGAACAACAGCCTCCCTAGAGGTCTTCTGCAAGGACCCTGACTTCTCGGCCAGTCCTGTAACTTGGACAGGTTCTACAGCAAGAATAGGTTCTTGCAGCTCTGGTTGGTTTCTTGCAGCGTCCACAACATTCAGCACTGTACGTTCCATTGCTGCAAGAATCTCAGCTTCCACCCTCATTGTCTTCTCAGCAGCTTCTTCTTGGGTGGTCGCCTGCTGTACTGCTGTCTCTGCCAGTATAGGGAGTCTAGTCTCTGCAACTTCGTCTGTGGTTGCATCATCGGCGATTTGAGCAATGCCAGAAATTACATCTCTGATGATGGCGGTCGGTTCCCTTTGAGCGTCTGCGGTAGTAGCATCCATACGCACAGGGGAATTGTCGTAGTCCACTAGTTGAGGCTCCTCCTCCTCCAAAGAATCAAGCGAGATAATATTGGAGAGGCTTTCAACCATTTGCTCGTATGTAGGGGAGTTTGCAAGATGCGAACTGGAGCTCCATTCTCCCCGCATTCTCCAAGGAGTGTGCTGCATCCTGGTCTCCTTAACACTTTGTTGCAGCGCCTGTTGCAGCATAGCTTCCTCAGCTTGCTCCACTCCTAGGGTGTCGATTTGCTCTTGGGTAAAAGCGACGTCATCGCCCCTTCTCACAGCCTCTGCAGCCGGGGTAAGAAAAACCTGAGTGTCTTCCAATGCTGCTCTTATCGACAGCTCTGCAGAGTCGGATTCTGTAAAAGCTTTTCCCTTCTCTTTGTCCTTTGCTCCCTGAGCAGCACTACTTGCTGATTGATTTTGCACCATTGCTGCATACTCAGGTTGCAGAAGTGTCAGAATGTCTTCAGATTTGGCCCACTCTAGGTAGGGGTTAGAGTGTTAATCCAGGCCGGGCTAATAGGGCCGCCCCGTTTAACCCTAAAAAATGCAGGGTTAGGTCCTCCATATGAGAGGCCCGTTTAAATCCGGGCCTTTTTGGCCCGGCCCTATTAGCCCTAGGGCTAAACGGGCCAGCCCGTAGGTTAACCGATTAGCCCGGTTAACAATTTTTTTGTAGATTCTATCATATTTCCTAAAAAAAACAAGGACTATAGCCTATAGGCATAGGGTAAAATATGTTAAATTGACAAAAATTATGCAAAATGAATGAAAACAAGATTTATAGGCATAGTGTAAAATAATTATACCTACTCACCTCTCGGCCGTGCCTCTCTCTTTCTACCGATCGTGTTTCTCTCTATTTTAGATTTTATATTGATTTTTTTTACGTAGCCCGATTAGTAGCCCGTTTAACCCGAGGCCCGTTAGGGTTAGGGTTAGGTCCTCACTATGAGAGACCCGTTAAGAGTGAACCGGATAAGGCCCTAGCCCGTTTAGCCGTAGCCCTATAGGGTCAGCCCTATAGGGCTAGGGTCAGCCCGTTTAACATCACTAGTAGGGGTGTTCAGAATTCGGTTAAAACCGATTTAATCGATCGAACCGAACTGATTTAAAATTTTAGTTTGGTATTTCGGTTTTCGGTTACGGTTTTGGTTATAGATTTTCAGAAATTCAGTTTTCGGTTTCGGTTTTGGTTTTTAAAATTTTCAATTACGGTAAACCGAATTACCGAATTAACCGAACTTTTAATATATATATATATATATTAATTATATAATATTATATAATAATAACAATAATAATAATTAAAAAATTGTAAAAGAAAAACCTATACAGAAAGAACCCAGCGCTAGCGGCAAGCCTCTAAGAGATAAACCAGAAACCCTAATCCCCCATTCCCAATCCTTTGCCTCCGTCGACCACCGCAGCCCGAGCCGGTGAGCTCCTATCAAGCATCCCCTCAATCGTCGACCATCTCGCATATCTTCACTGTCCTCAATCATCAACAGTCTCGTGACAAGGAAACATTAAAGCAAGATCTGGTGAGCAAATTTATATGCTTGATGTTTAGTTTAGTTTAGTTTCCATGAAAAATATGCTCTATTAAATTTATATGCTTGATGTTGTATTTATATTATAACTCTTTATTTACAGCTAAAAATTTGCAGCAAAAAAGAGAGCTTGCTTTCATTCCTTGATGTTGTATTTATATTAATGGGAAGATTTTCATGTTCTGCTTCTGTATTTGCAATGACCCGTGAGATGATGTCTGCTATACTTGTTTGAGATGCCAATTACTGGTAAATATGAGATTTTCTCCCATCAGTATTATGTTATTTGACACATTACAATCAGGTGGTCAGTTATTATATGAACACCTCGCCATCTTTAGATTTTCATTGCTAAACTATCTCAATTCTTGTTATTCTGTAGAAATAAGTTTCATCAACTTACTTGGATAGTCAAGTTCCTCTTTATTCACTTTTAGTGGGTAATGTGGAGTTTCAGTGTATGTTGTTCCATTTTATACTGGTAGACATGCCTTATGAAAGTAGAAAGATAGTGAATCACACATGGAATGGCAGAGAAGTATTATCATTTGGTATGCATAACTGGCAATATTTCAAAAGCTTAGATTGTTTGATTTTGAAGTTTAATGTTTTAAATAATCAAATAACTAGCTGTGGATGAGATAATACTTGTTGTTTAGCATTCATTTATTTTTTAATTGATCTTCTCATTCAACCTAATGCATATCTTTCTTTCAATGTGTAGATATCAACTAGCACACAAGAAGAAAGTGTTGCCCAAACTACTCAAGGCTCACGTATTGGCGATGAGTTACATATTCCACAAGATCAAGATACAAGCCAACAACAAGCTAAACCTTGACAGTCAAAGACAAAGAGGAAAGAAATGAAAAAAAGATCAGAGGTGTGGAATCACTTTGAGCAATCCAAAGATGAGGATGGAGAAATCATAACAGTTAAGTGCAATTATTGTACGAAAGAACTTGCTGCTAATACGAAAAAAATGGGACTTCCTCTCTTATTAGTCATTTGAGAAGTTGTGATGAAAATCCAAACAAGTTAGATGCCCGACAAAAACTTTTAAATTTGCAACCTACTTGGAAATATGATGAGGGTGAAATTAGGGATGCACTTACGCATATGGTGATTGTTGATGAATTACCCTTTAGGTTTGTAGAGGGAAAGGGGTTTCATAATTTATTGCATAAAGCATACCCTAGATTTAAATGTCCTTCTAGATCGACAGTTACACGAGATTGCTTTAGGCTGTTTATTGAAGAGAAGGTGAAGTTGAAGTCTTTCATAAAAAATAATTGCCAGAGAGTTTGCCTCACAACTGACACGTGGACTTCTATTCAAAGAATTAATTATATGTGCTTGACTGCTCACTTCATTGATAATGATTGGAATTTGCATAAAAAAATTCTTAATTTTGTGCCAGTTTCTAGCCATTGAGGTGAGGACCTTGGTAAAGCAATAAAAACTTGCATTCTTGAGTGGGGGATAAAGAACATATTCTCTATAACTGTTGATAATGCTAGTAACAATGAAACAACTCTTAATTTTTTGAAAAAGAGAGTTTTGAGTTAGAGTGGTGGTATTGCGGATTGCAAATTCCTTCATATGAGATGTATAGCACATATAATTAATTTGGTTGTTTCAGAAGGCTTGAAAGAAATAAATCCATCAGTAAAACGAGTTAGGGATGCAGTTAGGTTCGTTAGGAACTCTCCAGCGAGACTTAGGAAATTCAAAGAGTATGTGGATTTGAAAGGGATAGAATGCAAAAGTTCATTGTGCTTAGATGTGGCAACTCGATGGAATTCAACGTATTTAATGTTAAATACGGCTGCAAAATTTGAGAGGGCATTTGAGAGGTATGCAGAGAATGAGTCAAGTTTCGTGGGTGATTTAGGATGGGAAGGAGTTCCAAGTAGTCAAGATTGGGATTATGCTTGAAAATTCTCAGATTTATTGAAGCATTTCAATGACATGACCTTGCGCATATCAGGATCCTCATATGTCACTTCAAATAGTTTCTTTAATGAAATTAGTGATTTATGTTGCATCTTGAATGATTGGATAGCCAGTGATGACGATGAAGTAAAAAAATTAGGTGTGTCAATGAATTTGAAGTTTGATAAATATTGGGGGATCCGGAAAAAATGAACTATCTCATCTTTTGGGCGAATGTGCTTGATCTACGGGACAAATTGGAGTATATGAAATTCTCATTAGGTATTATGTATGGCACTGAAGTGGGTGGTAGATTTTTTGAAAGTGAAAAAAGGGCTTGAAGCTTTGTTTGTTGAATACAAATTGAAATATCAACCTGAAAGTGAAGCAAGTGCAAGTGCTATTAATGGCCTCTCAAACACTAGTTCGAGACCTTCGGGTAGTGTTTGTGATAGCTCTTTGATCAACAAGCCCAATGCTCTCCTAAAATCTTGGTATAAGAAGTAAAAAATGGAGTTAGGCGGTGGTGTAAAGAAGAAGACCGAACTTGAAGTTTATTTAAGTGAAACTATAGTAGATGATGCGGAGAATTTTGAGATTTTAAAGTGGTGAAAGTTCAATTCGGATAGATTTCCAATTCTTTCTCGTATGGCTCGTGATATATTGTCTCTTCCCATTTCAACCGTTGCATCTGAATCAGCATTTAATACCGGTGGAAGAGTATTAGATGCATTTAGGAGCTCTTTAACTCCTAAAATAGTTGAAGCTTTGGTTTGTGCCCAAGATTGGCTACGAGGTGAATTCCCCATATGTGTTGAAGAGCAACTGGAAGAGCTTGAGAACATTGAGAAAGGTAATTTTATTTGATTGAATAATTCTTTAATTTATTATGTTAATCTATTTATATTTGTATAATCTATTGATTAACTATTTTTTCTTTATTTTTCAGATTTGCCAAATGCTAATATAGGAATTTGATCTTGAAGGAAAATGAAGTTGGAAATGTATTCAATAGTCAATGATTTGAAGGTTGTCCAAGTCTTTTTTATCTTTTTAAAATGAAGGTTGTCCAAGTTGGAATGAATCTGTAATTTGTGATGTGGTATTTGTTGAGTTTTGTAAGGACTATAGTTTATAAGTATCATGCTAATCACTACATTTACTGTATTCAATATTTTGTTTGGTAGATTTATTATTATTATTATTATTATTATTATTATTGGATGATTAATGAGTAATTTGATACATTTTAGGTAAAAATGTAGGTATTTTTCCCATTTCGATTATCCAAAAATCGAACCAAAATTTTGGTTTTCTGTTCGGTTTCGGTCACCCATAAAATCGATTTCGGTTCGGTTAAGGTTTTCACCTATAAATTCGGTTCGGTTATTTCGGTTTCTGTTCGGTTCGGTCATTGAACCGACCGATGAACACCCCTAACTCCAGGACAGCTTGCTCGACTGTCAGGAAATCCTTCCACTTCAACAAGATTTCCCCTTTAGACAGTCGCATCTCTCTCCAGAGATTGTATTGCAGCTCCATATTTCTAGCTGTTGGGAGGGTAGGATCAAGCACTGATGTGTGGGCTTCATGATCGCATGGAGAAGTTGAGTCCGCAGCCCCTTGTAAACGAACCACCACACCAGTCTCTTGGTCACATCCAGGCAGATGTGACTCATCTCCAATAACAACTACAGCCACGCTTACTGTAGAGAGTTGGGAATCAGCAGCTGCAGTAGCCTTCCTCTTGCTGCGCGGGGCCCTTCTCACTAAGGGTGCATCGTCATCTGAGGAAGAGGCTTCAGGGTCAGCCTCCCTTAAAGTCCTCTTGATGACGGGAAGAGAATCTTGAGCGTCATCTTCTTCTTCATCGTCCCCGCTGCATACTGCTTCATCTTGCAGGGTTAGGGTTGCATTCTTTTTGTCTTTGGTTTTCTTCCTCGCAACCCCAGCTCCTGTTGCCTTCGGTTGGGTCTTACCCTTCTTCTTCTCCCCGAGATACTTTTCGATGGGGATGGGAGCAGGTGCTGCAAGTTGAAGACCAAGCTTGCAGAGCAGAGAACAGATGGTGATACCATAACTTCTTCGCTCTGTTATCTTCTCTGTCTTCTCCCACAGTCTCTTCATGATGAACCTCACCCAGTTCACCTTCTCTCCGGCCATGATAGCGGACATGATCTGGAACCGGAGATCTGTGCATTTATCGTAACTCCTCATTCTGCCTTCAATAGAGTACGTACAGATATCGTGTAGGAGTTCAAACTCCGGCTTGAAGAGTTTCTTGGGGGCGTTTCTCTTGATCTCAGCCCCAGCATCCTTTGCTCGAAAGAGATCCCACATCTCTTGAGCATTGTGCTCCCCATAAGTCACAAGCTGACTTGGGGTCATACCTCCAGCACATATGCTGAAGGTGGCAGCGATGTCTCTTATGGTGAGAGATCGCTCTTCTCTATCTGCATCCATCCAGAACAGGATGCAGTTCATCTCCTCCGTCGTCCTAGCGTAGGAGTAGAAGCGTTGTACCGACTCCACCGAGTAGCCAGCATATACAGTGGTCAACAACCCTATGACCTTAGTCCTCTCAAGGGCATCAAAAATCCTCTGAATCAATCCATTATCAAATAACCCTGAAGCATAAACGTGCTCTTGATTGATCAAACGACCTTCCAGAATGATGGATTGTCTGGCTGCCATAGTTTTTCTGTTTTTTTGAGAGAAAGAGATGAAAAGCTTCGAAGATTTGGACTTAGGAAAATTTTTCGTGAAAAGAAACTTCTCTCCTTGGATAATGGTGGAAAAAGATTTCGAATTAGGGCGGTTATGGGTATTATGGTGGATCTCAAGGGACGTGTAGTAAGATCAACTGTATGAAGACGTAGCTTACAGTACTATACTTACTGCTTCTCGTAAGCATGCAGAGATTCCCCCTAAGCTTTTGCACCATCATTTTCACCTCATAACTTAAGAATTCCCAGCTCGTTTCTTAGCATAGAAAACTTTGATTCACTCAATGGTTTAGTGAATATATCTGCAAACTGGAGATCTATATGAACTTTTTCAAGTACAACATCCTTATTTTCCACGTGATCTCTTATAAAGTGATGTCGTATGTCAATATGCTTCGTTCTTGAGTGAAAAATAGGATTATGAGTAATTGCTATTGCGCTTGTATTATCACAGAGAATTGGAGTCTCTTTTTCTTCAATCCCATAATCTCTAAGTTGTTGCTGTATCTAGAGAATCTGCGCACAGCAACTTCCTGCTGCAACATACTCTGCTTCTGCTGTAGAGGTTGCAATCGAAGTTTGTTTTCTGCAAAACCATGAAATAAGTCTATTTCCCAAAAATTGACAAGTCCCACTGGTACTTTTTCGATCAATCTTGCAGCCTGCATAATCTAAGTCAGAGTAGCCTTTAAGCTTGAATCCTCCTTCCTTGGGATACCATAGGCCTACTTCCTGAGTTTCTTTCAAATACTTGATAATCCTTTTAACCGCTGGAAGGTGTGACTCCTTTGGTGCTGCTTGGAATCTTGCACAAACTCCTACTGCAAACATAATGTCTGGCCTGCTTGCTGTTAGATATAGTAAGGATCCGATTAATCATCTATACTTTGTGATATCAACATCTTTACCATCTTCATCTTTGTCAATGCTTATGGATGTAGACATTGGTACTGATGTTGATGCACCATTCTCCATGTCAAATTTCTTGATAAGCTCTTTTGTGTACTTGACTTGACTGATGAAGGTTCCTGCAGTCAGCTGTTTTATTTGCAGCCCGAGAAAAAAACTTAATTCTCCCATCATGCTTATCTCAAATTTTGACTGCATCAGGTTGGAGAACTTCTCACATAACTCTTTATTAGTGGATCCGAAGATGATATCGTCCATATATATATGTACTAACAGTACACTGTCTCCATCCTGTATCCTGAACAGCGTCTTGTCGACTGTTCCTTTCTGAAAGTCATTCTCCAGTAGATAGAGAGATAGGGTGTCATACCAAGCTCTTGGTGCTTGCTTAAGTCCATATAGGGTCTTGTGTAATCTAAACACCTTCTTTTCTGCTTGATCTTCAAAACTTGGAGGTTGTTCAACATATACTTCCTTTGTAAGAAGACCATTCATGAATGCACTCTTCACGTCCATTTGATAGACATTGAAATTCATATGAGCTGCATATGCCAGAAAAATCCTTATTGCTTTCGGTCTTGCTACTGGGGCAAAAGTCTCATCAAAATCAATTCATTCTTCTTAGCAATATCCTTTAGCAACCAATCTTGCTTTGTTTCTCACAACAAGTCCAGATTCATCTAACTTGTTTTTGAACACCCATTTTGTTCCTATCACTCTTTGATGAGTTGGTCTTGCAACTGTCTGCCATACTTGGTTTCTTTCAAAACCATTCAACTTTTCTTACATAGCCTGTACCCAGTTGCTATCTTGTAGGGCTTCTTCATGAGGGATGGACCTTCTTGTCCTTACACCTATGGATGGATCTCCTATTATAAGATCCCTAGAGTGATTTCTTAACCATGTCCTATCAGGCTCAAGGACATGTGTTGGTCTAGGTTGCTCCTCCTGTTGCTGTATGACAGGGGGTTCTACTGCTGTAAGAATATCTGCTGCATCCAGAGGTGCAGCTTCTTTTTCTTTGTCTTCTCCTGTAGGCAGAACTTCTTCTATATAAGGAACAACATTTTCTTTTCTTGGAGCTATAACTTCAGCTGATTCTTCTAGCTTCTTGGTGTCACAATGTGGCTCATCAAACACCACATGAATAGATTTTTCAACTACCAAGGTTCTCTTGTTGAATACTCTGAAGGCTCTACTTACAGCAGAGTATCCTAGGAATACTCCTTCATCTGACTTTGCATCAAAAGTCTTCAGATGTTCTTTTCCATTGTTGAGGATATAACACCTGCATCCAAATATATGCAGATATGAAACATTTGGTGTATATCCATTTTAGATTTCATAGGGAGTCTTGTCTAGATCCTTGTTGATCAGACATCTGTTCTGTGTGTAGCATGCAGTATTGCTTGCTTTAGCCCAAAACCTCTTGGGTATTTCTGCCTCTGCTATCATTGTCATTGCTGCTTCTTTAAGGGATCTATTCCTTCTTTCAGCAACAACCATTCTGTTGAGGTGTTCTTGTAGCAGAGTATTCATGTCAAATACCATTGTCAGAACAGAATTTCTCAATGAATTTGTTCGTGAATTCAGTTCATCTATCTGATCTTATCTTCACAATGCTCAAGCTCTTTTCATTCTGGATTTTTTTCATGAGATCAGGTAGCTTGTCTTGAGTTTCTGACTTCTTTGCAAGGAACATAGTCCATGTGTATCTGGAGTAGTCATCCACTACTACAAGTGAGTACTTATTCCCACTTATGCTTACTGGTTCTACTGGACCAAAGAGATCCATATGTAGAAGATCTAGAATCCTGTGATATGACTTCTGTATCTTGTCTTTGAATGAACTCTTTACTTGCTTTCCTTTCTGACAAGCTCCACAGATATTCTCTTTCTTATATGCCACATCCGGTAATCCTCTTACGAGGCCTTTTCTTACAAGCTTGTTGATAGTCTTGAAGTACAGATGACTTAATTTCTTGTGCCATAACCAGTTGAGCTCTGGTGGACTTTTCACAATGAAGCATGTTGATTGAGTAGAGGAATTCTAATCAGCTAGATAGATGTTTCCTCTTCTTGTTCTTGTAAGCTTGACTTCATTTGATGTGGTGTTCTTCATTAAGCATTTGTTGAGGTTGAATTCGACTGTATATCCTTTGTCACAAAACTGACTGATGCTCAGAATGTTGTATCTGAGTTCTTTCACATAGGATACATCCTTAATCTTTATGTTTTCTTTGACTAGGTATCCACTTCCTTTTGTGCTTCATTTGGAATCATCTCCAAAAATGAACTTGGGTCATTTGCATTCTTGGAAGTCTTTGAGAGCTTCTTTACTGCCTGTCATGTACCTTGAGCAGCCATTGTCAATGTACCATACATCACTGCTACAACCTGGCACTGAAACCTGTAACAATTTCAAACAGATTTAGGTACCCATTTTTGTAAGGGTCATTTGGGGTTAGTTGCTTTTGGAACCCAAACTTTCTTAACAATCACTATTTTGCTGTAAGATTTGTTGATTCTCTGATTGTATGTAGTTGTCATTACAGACTGCTTGTTAAAAGTGTGTGCTGAGACAACTTATGTTTTACCAACACTTTTGTAGTGTGGTCTTCCACCATACTTCCCTTGAGTATATCCTCTTTGAGGTTTAGACATGTAGGTCTCAGTATAGGTGGGAAATTTTCTTTTGTGCTGCAACTTGGTGGGTTGCTGCATCTTTTTGCTGCATACAGTAAATGGCTTCTACTGCAGCCAATTCTTAGATGCAGACTTACTTCCTGCAGTTGAGCATTGAGGTTTCTTTCCCTTATCCATCATTGCTGTTCTATTCAAGATCTTCACAGAGTTACATAGTAACTCTTTCTCCATTGGGGTTTCAGCTTGAACAAAATTTACAGCTTTGGATGTACTTAATGTAGTCTGAGAGATGTGATTGCTGTAACCTATGCCTGATTTTTCAAAAGGACTTCTGTTTTGGTTTATGCAATCTCTTGCGTTCTTTGATGATTTGCTGAACGTGCTTATCGTGGACTGCAAGCTTTCCTTCTTAGCTTCTAACTTAATGACCAGTAGATTTAATCTAAAGACCTCCTTTTATAGCTTGCTGCACCTTGAGTTATCAGACTCACATGCAGCCAGCATCTTGGCAATATCAATGTTCTTGCACTTCAGGATCTCATTGTCGATTCTTAGATTCTCATTTTCAACCTTCAGATCCTCATGAATTGAGTTGATCTGCTTAAAGTCACTCATGATCCTTCTTAGTGAGTGGATCATGTTCAGCTCCTCACTTTCAGGTACGGACAGCGGTTGATAGATTACCTCATCTTCTTCACTGTCCTCGCAATCTTTAGCCATCAGGCATATCAGCGCTTCTTCATCAGAGGATGAGGTTTCAGTGTCGCTATCAGAGGATTCTGCAGCTTTCAGCACCTCCTTCGAGACTGCTGTATTCTTGGCTTTCTCCATCTCTCCTATGAGAGCTCGAAGCTTGTGTCTTTCTTCTCTTCTTTTATCTCTCATCTGTTCTCTCTCTCCTTCTGGGTACTTGTGCACCGTTGGATATGGATAATTTCTTGCTAGTGCCCTGGTTTCCTGCAATTATAACACAAGTCAACATTACTTGTATTTGACTATGGAGAGGAGGTTACCTGAGGAGGTGGATGACTTCTTCTGAAGTCATTCCTCTTGTTGAGGTTGGTGTTGTTGCTGTTGTTGTTGTTGCTCTTTACAAATCTTCTAAATTTCTTTAAAAGCAGAGTCATATCCTCTTCAGCAACTTCTGCTGTAACCTCTGTTTGCTTACTGCAACTAGTGGTTGCTGTATCCTTGGGGCCTCTGGCAATTAGCGCTGTAACTTTAGAGCTTGATTCTTCGAACTTCTTTCTCCATCTATTGATGTCATACTTAAATGCTTTGAGATCGGAGAATAGGTCGAATGTACTCATGGACTTCAAATCCATAGACACTCTCATGGCAGTGGTTTTGCTATCCCACTCCGCAGGTAGGGCTCTCAACACTTTCATGTTTTTCTCCTTTTGAGTATAGTGTTTGCCCAGAGCTTCTAGTTCATTCACAATAGATGTGAATCTTAAATCTAGTTGCTCAAGAGTCTCTTCATTCTTCATTTCGAAGAGCTCAAACAGCTGGGTAGTGTTGGAGATCTTGTTGTCATTGGTGAGCTCTGTCCCCTCACAGATTTGCTCCACCTTTTCCCATATTTTTTTGGATGTTCTGCAGATCTTAACTTTGCTGAACGTGACTTTATCCAAAGTGATGAAAAGAGCATTCTTGGCCACGTTGTCTAGGTTGGCTCTCTTCCTATCTTCATTATTCCATTTGAGTCTTGGCTTGACTAGGAAGGCTGATGGTGGCTGTGTTCTTTCTTCTAAGTCTCTACCTAGCACTGGATTCACCTTTGTGGGGATTATTGGTTCTTCAGTGATGACCGTCCACATTTCGTCATTCATGGCTGATAGATGTGCCTGCATTCTTATCTTACAATCGTCATATTCTTTTATGGAAAACATAGGTAACTTGTGATTAGAGGAATCCATGATATGCTTTAAGAATGAGTTTTAGATGTAGAGAAAACAGCGAGTCTAAGGCGGATCCGGGTAGGTGACCAGATAAATTGGCTTTTAACCCAACTCGCTCTAATACCACTTGTTGGTCCCAAGTGGTGTCCGAGGTTCAGATGAGGGGTGAATGAACCTTGGTCGATTTTGCAAATCTTTCAAAAAACCTTTCTGCTCTGCAAATTACTTGAACTTGCAGCGCTAGACAGTTACTGCTTATAGCACTAGGATGTAGTGCTGCACGCTGTAACTAGAGTTTATACGCAGTGAAAAATTACGATTTATAACACAAGGCTGGTTTTCTCAAATATGATCTTTTTCAAAATGTTTTATGTTTATGGGATAGATATATGAAAATGAATTAAGCACAGATAAGAAAGCAATAAGACACTTATGATTTATAGTGGTTCGAAGGTGGTGTAATCCTTCTACGTCCACTCTATTACTCCTCGACCAGGAACTTTGTTAAGCAAGACTGAATTACAGGACCTTCCTAACAATCTATCAACTTTACAAAGTAACAACCTACTGAAGTCTAGCGTACACACAGCAACTGAAAACTCCAAAGGCTAACCCACACAGGGTTCTACACTCCCACATAGGAAAGCTGTCTAATACTTAGACAACTATACAAACAGCAAAGATCTCTCATATCAACTGTTCGACACCTCTAAAGCAACATAAGCACACAACAATAAGGTTAAAAGTATATTGGTTTTGTTTCTTCAACTGGTGCAACGAAGTGAGCTTCTGAATCCTTCGAGGGATCTTTCAACTTGAACTTGCTTCACTTCTAAGAGGTTGAGTGACTGAAACTGATAGTAGACTTGAATGTTTGTATCTTGAAAGCTTGTGAGTTTTGCGCAAATGTTTCAGTAACCAGCTTCAGTGTTTCTCATCCTCTATATATACTTGTAGGAGAAGATATCCGTTGAATGAGATGTTTTCTCTTTTGAATTTGAAGTAGTCTGACCAAAGGCATGGTTCGCATTTAATGCGACTTGACTTTCTCTTTCAGAGCATTTAATGCGGCAGTTGCGGCTAGCAGCTTTCTGCAGCGCGTCAGTCCACGTGGCATCTTTGTATTGGCTCTGTATCTGCAACTTTGATCTTATCTCAAACATTTGTGCATACTCCATCGAAGGAAGGACTGGGAGTTATGACAAATGCACGGATCTCCGGTTCCGGATCATGTCTGCTATCATGGCTGGAGAAAAGGTGAACTGGGTGAGGTTCATCATGAAGAGGCTGTGGGAGGAAGCAGAGAAGATAACGGAGCGTCGGAGCTACGGT
Organism: Scutellaria barbata; assembly: GCA_028654395.1. NCBI lineage: Eukaryota > Viridiplantae > Streptophyta > Magnoliopsida > Lamiales > Lamiaceae > Scutellaria > Scutellaria barbata. Next base: position 18,204,654 of record CM053648.1, read on the forward strand.
ATCACCATCTGTTCTCTGCTCTACAAGCTTGGCCTTCAACTTGTAGCACCCACCCCCATTCACATCGGGAAGTATCTCGGGGAGAAGAAGAAGGGCAAGATCCAACCGAAGGCTGCAGGAGCAGGAGTTGCGAGGAAGAAAACCAAAGACAAAAACAATGCAACTCTTGCTTTGCAAGATGAAGCTGCAGGCAGCGGGGAGGAAGTCGAAGAAGAGGACGCTCCGAGTCCTCTTCCTGTTATCAAGAGGAGTTCAGGGAAGGCTGTACCTGAACTTGAATCCTCTTCCCCGGATGATGAAGCACCCTTGGTGAGAAGGGCCCCACGCAGCAAGAAGGCTGCTGCTGCTATTGCGGATGTGTCACATCAGCCCAGGGATAAAAAAGGCTCTCCTTATTCCCAACTTTCTACACCTTCTATGGTTGTAGTTGACCTTGCGGATGAGTCACATCGGCTTCAGGAGCCATATCAGCACCGGGTCGAGCCAACTGAAGAAGAAGCTCGTCTACAAACAGAAGCTTCAGTGTCCGATCCTACCTTTCCGGCTGCTAGAAATATGGAGCAGCAGTACTCTCTCTAGAGAGAGATGATACTGGCTAAGGGGGAAATCCTGTTGAAGTGGAAGAATTTCCTGACAGTCAAGCAAGTTGTCTTGGAGTGGACCAAATCAGAAGACATTCTGGCACTCCTGCAACCTGACTTTGCAGCAAGAGTTCAAGAGCTCGAAGAATGCAGTGTTGCACAGGGAGCAAAGGATAAAGAAAAGGGTAAAGCTCTTGCAGAATCCGACTCTGCAGAGCTGCTGATGAGAGCAGCAGTGGAGGACGCGCAGGTCTTCCTTGCCCCGGCTGCGGAGACTGTAAGAAAGGGCGATGACGTCGCTTTTGCTTAAGAGCAAATCAACACCTTAGGAGTGGAGCAAGCTGAAGAAGCTATGCTGCAACAGGCGCTGCAAAAAAGCATGAAGGAAACCAGGATGCAGCACACTCCTAGGAGGATGCGGGGAGAAGAAAGTTCATGCCAGCATCTAATGAACTCCCCTGCATACGACCAATTAGTTGAAGGTCTCTCCACGATCGTCTCTCTTGATCCTCTGGAGGAGGAGACTCAACTACTGGATTATCGTGATTTCCCAGCTTGTGAAGATGAAGATGCTGTGTGTGCAGATTCTTAGGGAGAACCATCAGCCATAATCAGAGATGTCATCTCAGACATCTCTGAGATTGTCGATGAAGCATCTACGGAGGAAGTTGCAGAGGCGGTACTCCCTGCACTGGCCGCGACAGCAGTGCAGCAAGTGACCACCCTTCAAGAAATAGCAGCAGAAGAATCAAGCAGAGTGGAAGTCGAGATTCTTACAGCAGTGGAGAATACAGTGCTGAAAGCTGTGAACGCTGCAGGAAACCAAGCAGAGCTGCAAGAACCCATTCTTGCAGCTGAGACTGTCGAAGTTTCAGGACCAGCTGAGGAGATGGAGTCCTTGGAGAAGACCTCAAGGGAGGATGTTGTTCTGACAACACTCCCTGAGGGTGAGAAGACCTCATGTGGGGAGGCTGTTCAGACAGTACCTACTGAGGATATTGGAGTTGAAGCTGAGGTAACACCAGTGCAGCTAGAGACACCTCGAGAGGAGGTTGATGCTGCAGCTGCTGCATGCTCTCAAGAACCTTCCAAGGTTACAGCAGCAGAGGTTACTATGGAAGCTGAGGTTTCTCATGCCGACTTCGTAAGGATGATAAAGGAACGCAACATAGCTGTTCAAGGGCCAAAATCTGGCGGAGCAGATCCTGTTCAAATCTCATCCGGCGAAGAAGAGGCAGATGAGGAAGAAGAAGAAGAAGAGCACCCATCTTCAAGCTCTACAAGCTCTCAAACCAGCAACCATGAGGATGAGGTTGCTACTGAAGCTCCGAGACAGGATGCAGCACCAGCATGTCAAGTAGTTATTCCATTTGCTGCATCCACTGCTGCCTCGACGAGAAGGAATTCGGGACTAACCCCTGACAAATCAATCAATAGAGTTAAAGCTGTTGTTAGACACCTGCTGCATGTTCTCCAAGAGCATGAGTCTACCATGCGCAACAGCCTCAGGGTCACTGCCCAATTCCATGCTGAAACCATGACAGGTTTCAAGAAGGACCTGGAAGTATTGCCGGAGATGATCAAAAGGACCCTTAATGATCACTCCAACAAGCTGTACTGGGAACGGATCAGGATGGAGAAGGAGCTGAAAGTTGAAGCTGCGCTAACATGCCAGGAGATCAGGCAGTGCAAGCGTCATGCTGAGAGTGCCTCTGATAGGCTAAACACTCACTCCACAGTCCTAGAAACACTTCTGGATCGTGTATGTGATCAATCTCAAAGAACCAGAAGTGTAGACGACCGCTTGGAGAACCTGGAGCTAATTGTGGGAGAACTGAGGGACATAATGGTTCGAGCTTTCCCTCAGTATGTTGATGCTCCAGCGGCCGCCCCAAAACCGACCCATCACCCATGTTCCAAGATGGTCCCAGCTGCCCCTGCTCAGCCATCGGTATTTGATGATGCCAAAAATGGGGAAGGAGTAGAAGATAGGTACAGGAGCACAGGGGCTGCTGAAGATGAAGAAGAAGATGATGACCAGCAACCTCTCAGCAGGAGGAGAAGAAGGTCTGGATCATCCGCTGCTGCTGATATCCCCTCTCCGAAGAGATGGAGAAGAGATGATGATGCTGGAGCTGGAGGTGCTGGTGCAGCTGCTGGAAGAAGACCGGCTGCAGGCGCTGCACACAGCAGAGCTGCAAGCAAGGATGCAGCGCCTCCCTCCTATCATTCAAAGAGAAGGGATGATAGCCAGCAGCAAGGCTCAAGGAAGAGGATGAGCGGGGACGAGTCTGAGAGTCATAGGCACCAAAGAGAAGAAGATGTAGATCCTAATGCCTGGATTCAAAGACTCGGTGTAATTGGTGAAAGAAAAATAATTCCAGATCACTTTTACCAATTTCCTCCTCAAGAAATTCCTCATCTTGATACAGAAAATATCTCTGCTGAAGTGTCCGTCATGATGGATCAAAGGCCTGAAGGAGAAAACATGGCTTGGAGATTTGAGTAAATCGCCAAGTAAAAGGTCCCTGTTTCAGTAAATTATATATACTCTCTGGTGATCCATGTTGTACATTTTTCTACCTTGTAAAAATTTCTCTCTGTCAATGAAGAAATTTTTCTTTCTGTTCTGACCAAGTTCAACTCTTATGAACTCATGCATGTTGTTTATGTTTTCCTGTTAATTTATGTTGAAAGGAATAGCATGATGCATCTCTGATGAATCCAGGATTAGATTTAATTTTATTGAGCTATTCAAGCATGTAATCCTGATAATCCATATAAGTGAATGTAAAATAAAACTTCTTCATGAACGAAATAATGTAAAGGTTTTGTCATCATCAAAAAGGGGGAAATTGTTAGGATTTCAATGTTTAGATTTTGATGAGACAAACCAAATATGTAATAGGAAGTTTTAAGTACCCCATTTTTCACATTATTTAAGTGAATAAATAGACTAGAATTGAGTCTTTTGTTAAGTGTTAAAATGGAGGATGAAAAAGGATAAAGCTGCATCTAAGCTTTAAGGGAAGTTATTGCTGCAAGAATGCAGGATACAGTATCGCTGCAAGAAGATAAGGATACAGCACAACTGGTTGAAAGAAGATACAGCAACAATTCAACGAGTCAAATCTTCTATACAGCAAAGTAAGAAAGAACGGCGTGCAGCAACGCTGCAAGAAAATGATACAGGAGTACTGCTAGAAAGAAGTTACAGCAGCACTGCCAGAAGATACTGCAACCAGGTCTAAGTTACTGCAGCACTGAAAGAAAGTATCAACTGCACGAAAACCTAAGATACAGCGCAGAACTTACAATACAGTTAAGTCATTCAGCGCCAACTACAAAACGAAGTATCCTGCAAATCCTAAAAAAGATAAATGCAGTACGAGGAACGGAGATTCAAGCAAGATAAATAGAGTCGTTCAAGAAAAGGTCAAAGTAGCAGATACGGAGCCAATAAGAAGATGCCACATGGACTGACGCGCTGCAGAAAGCTGCAAGCCGCAACTGCCGCATTAAATGCTCCGAAAGAAAAGGTCAAGTCGCATTAAGTGCGAACCATACTTTGGTCAGACTACTTCAAATTCAAAAGAGGGATGTCTCCTTCAACGGACATCTTCTCCTACAAGTATAAATAGAGGTTGAGGAGCACTGAAGCTGGTAACTGTTACTGAAACCATTACTGAGACCTAAAAGTCATTCGCAAAATATTCAAAGCTTACAACATTTAAGCATTCAAGCTGACAATCAGTATCAGTCACTCAACCTACCGAAGTGAAGCAAGTTCAAGCTGAGAATGTAGCACCTAAGAATTTTTTTTTTAAATATATATATAACTATATAATATAATGCCATAATGCATGCATATATCTATATAATATATATTACCTTAATGTATACCTAACTATATGATATAATCTTACAATATATGATATATAGTATTAGATTTTATAAAATTAGATAAATAATCCATAAGATAAGATATGATTATAACATAAGTATTATATAAGTTATTATGTATATAACTTAAACTAATTTACGTAAAGGACATATATACATGATATAATTATATAAGCATAAGTTAAATGATATGAGGTTGCATGTTAGCCTAGGTATGTAGGTATGAAATAAGTCAAATTGCTTCTAGAAGGACTAATGGATTAGATAAGTAATGTCACTCTCAACTCTCTTCTCCATATGTGCATAACCGAACCAAGCAAGCCATTTTTTTTCCTTCCTCCTCTTTTCCATCCAAACTGCAGCGACGTTTGACCACTATTTTCCACCGCCGATCATCAGCTTTTCGGTAAGGTAATCGGATAGAAGAATAGACCTCTCTGAGCTCGTCGTAAGGATGGGTTCGGAATTGTGAATCATGGTTGTTTACTCTCGTAGCTGCACACGCTCTCTTCTATTGTTTTGACTGCTGCTGCTGCCGCTGTTCGCCACGGAGTCGGGTCGGAGATGGCGCGGAGCTCGCACCGGTGTGTCGGGTCGAGACCGCCGCTGTGAGCGGCAGTTATGCTGGCTGTACGGGGCTGAGCTGGGCGCGGCTCTGCTCTGTTTCTACTGGTTTTTGGGCTGAGCGTGTGTGAGTCGTGGTAGGGGTATTGCTGTAGGTGTGTTGTCCGGCGGGGTGTGTTGGGAGTGGCCGGCACCGGAGTGCGCCGGCAGATGGTCGGGGGCGCCGCCGGGGACAGCGGCGTCGTTTGCATCTTGGTGGGTTAGTGTTTTAGCTAGTTGTCATTTTGGAGGATCGTTGGTGTATAGGTCGGGTCTCTATCGGTTTGTGGTCGCCGGCGACTGGGAGTCGCCGACTGTGGCAAACCGGCGGTCTGCAGGGGTGGCTGAAGCAGCGACGGCAGCTATGCAGAGGCTGGAAAGGCTTATAAATAGGGGAAAGGTATGTTGTGTAAATTTGATGAGCATGGGGGTTAAATTGCAAAGTAGCAACTTGGAGCCAATTATAATTAAACCCTTAGAATTATGTAAAACTTAAATTTACTTCCTTAATAATGTTTAAAGCATGTTAAGGCCCTAAATTATATGAAATGACAAATAAAACTTTAAACAATTATTGGAATTTCATAGCTTTTCCTATTACTTGATAATATTATGCATTCTCCATAGAATTATTGAATTTATGGTAATAAAATTTTGGGCATCTAATTTTAATTCCAATAGTTATAAATATTATAAAATTTAATCTTAAGTCTATGAGATTATGCCTTAAGCATCATAATGTATAGATATTAATATCGGACATTTAATTCGGATGAAATTACATGGTATCCTAAAAAATATGGCGATATTATAGAATTATTCTTAAAAATTGTGAAGCTTATGATAAATAACATTTTTATTATTATTATTATTATTATTATTATTATTATTATTATTATTATTATTATTATTATTATTATTATTATTATTATTATTTAATTTAGTGTATATGGAAATTATGGATGTTATTTTATAAGGAATAGAAATTGATATATGAAATTTGGACTCTAATTAAATGGCAAAGATAAATTATAACCTTAATTTTTATAAATTATGCTTTAAGTATCATAATTATGTAGAAATTATTGGACTTTGAGTTGGATAACATGATATGAATTTTACATGATATGAATTTTCCCTAAGATTTAAGAATATTAGGAATTTATTATTATAATTATTGAATTTATGAAAATAACGTTTTGATTTTAGAATATATATATTGGATTTATAGATATTATTTTATAAGCAAATAGAGTTTGATAAATGAGTCGAGTTTTAATTAAATAATAAAGAAAGATTATATAAATTAATTTAAGTTACTTGGATCTATTTATATGATTAATTAGGTTATAAAGTCATAGATTTTATCCAATTAATTAAGAAAATATAGTTTAAGCTTGATTTTGGAATTGAGTATTATTGCATTATTTATTATAAGCTTTAACCAAAGATTTAATTGGAATTATAATTTAAACCTATGTTTCGCAAGATTGCTTTTGAGACTAAAAATTATAAACTTATAAATATTATGCTAATTAAATTAATTTTACGATTTAATTATTATTTCTAAATTAAGGATAAATAACCCAAATTTCATATCTATTTTAATCCGAATTATTAATTTCAAATCAAACTTTATAAATTATAAATTATATATATTTAATTACAAAATAGGGTTTACTTTAAAATTATTATTTTATTAATTCGATGATAGTTCGATTAGATTTTGAGTCGAACATTTATAATTGTAGGCGATCAACGGGAGTTTACGCCCTAGATATCTTTGGAACCTAGAAGCTTTTGATCAGCTGCTCTACAGGTGGGGAAAAATGCGAAGTCAGTATTTATAATTCTTCCGAAGCATTTAAATTACGAAATATTATACGATATGAAATGAGTTGGGTATATGTGCTGAATACATGAGATGCTATGATGTGATGAAGGTGAATCTTATATATGTGTGAACAGTGATGTTTGAATGTGAATGATGGATTATATGTTTGCAAGACGGCTAAAAACCGTAAATATGATAAGGAAAGTGTATGTTTGATATGTGTATGTTGATGTGTGCATGTGCATGCGTATGCGTATGAATATTGGCTGATCACCGAAAAAGACGGTTAAGTACGTCAAAAATAACGGTTAAGACCCGCATAAAAAGATGATTAAGTACGTCGGAAATAGCGGTTAAGACCCGCATCAAAAGACGGTTAAGTACGTCGATAATAGCGGTTAAGACCCGCATAAAAAGACGGTTAAGTACGTCGAAAAAAGACGGTTAAGACCCGCATATGTTTTTATAGCGGCTAAGAACCGTAAAATATTTTATAGCAGCTAAGCACCGTAAATTATGTCAAAAGCTATGATGAAGGTGAATGATGATTGCTTTGTGAAGAATGCGTATATTTTAAATTGATTATAAGTCAAGTGATGGAATATGATTAATTGGTGAATTTATGAAATAAATCCCCTATATCATGTGATCCCACTGAGTGTATTTTATACGCTCACCCCCTTTATATGTTTTCTTTTATAGATTAGGATGTGGAGAGCAGGAGGTGAAGAAAGATGCATATATTTTTGATGTAATTAAACAAGTTATTTTTTTAAAGATTGTAAAATTTAGCCTGATGGGCTGTATATTGAATTTTTGCTGCTGTCTCTGATAACTTAAATAATTTATGTAAATTATGTATTTTGGATGGATATCTAAATCTTTGGTTTTTGTTTGTTTTTAAATTGTAGGACGCCCAAAATGAATAAAAATTTATATTTTATTTTGTATCGAAAATGGGGCGTGACAGAGAAGTCCCTTACGGATTCAGAAGCTCACTTCGAAGTACAAGTTGAAGAAAAACATTTTATTCTTATAACCTTGTTGTTGTGTGCTTAGGTTGTTTTAGTGGTGTCAAGCAGTTGATAGGAGAGATCCTTGTTGTTTGTTTAGTTGTCTAGAGTTAGGCAGCTTCCCTGTGTGGGAGTGTGGAACCCTGTGTGGGTTAGCCTTTGAAGTTTGCAGTTGCTGTGTGTACGCTGGATTTCAGTAGATGGTTTCTTTGTAAAGTTGATAGCTTGTTAGGAGGGTCCTGTAAATCAATCTTGCTTAACAAAGTTCCTGCTCGAGGAGCAGTAGAGTGGACGTAGAAGGATTACACCACCTTCGAACCACTATAAGCCATAAGTGCTTATTGCTTTATTTATCTGTGCGCTTATCTTCTGCATTATTATTTGTCTCTTATCATAAAACGTTTTGAAAGAAGCATTTTGAGAAAAACAGTCTTGCATTTACAAAGTTATTTCCGCTGCGTATAAAACTCTAGGTTACAGCGTGCAGCACTGTTTCCTAGCGCTGCAAGCAGTAACCATCTAACGCTGCAAGCTAAGCTCAAGTAACTTGCAGTGCAGAACGGTTTGTTTTAAAGATTTTGAAAATCGACCAAGGTTCATTCACCCCCCCTCTGAACCTCGGACACCACTTGGGACCAACAGTAGGCTCTGCGCTGTATCCTAGGTCTGTTTGCAGCTGATGTCTTCTTACAGTGCTACTGTAACTTAGACATTCTTGCAGTATCTTCTGGCAGTACTGCTGTATTCTTTTCTTGCAGTACTCTTGTATCTTTTTCTTGCAGCGATACTGCACGCCGTTCTTTCTTACTTTACTGCGGTGCTGTAACTACCTTCTTGCAGCGATGTTGTATCTACTTTCTTGCAGCAGCATCTTTCCGATAAGCTCGATGCAGGTAAGTAACTTATGAAAACCTCCATCTTTCAGCACTTAAAACCAGACTCAAAAATAGTCTATGATTTCACTTAAACACTGTGAAAAATGGGGTACTCAAAACTTCCTATTACATATATTTTTTTTGTCTCATCAAAATCTAAACATCGAAATCCCAACACTTATATATATAGTAATATATATAGTACATGTTTATATACATATATATATAATTAATTTAAATTTATTTTCTTTACAGAATTCAATATAATTTATATCATTATTAATCAAATAATTTATATTATGCACTCGAAGATTACTCGAGTCTCAATCAATTATAATAGGGTTTTCTCAACACTAATTACCTAAAAGCATATAAATAATACGAAATACATATAATGCATGAAATGAATGTCTAATAACGTGTATGTTTTGGTCGAGAATGTTACATAAGGGGCTATTGTTGGATCAACCGACCCGAGCTGAGGTGGTCACCTACCTGGCCAGCATTAGAGGATGAAGATTCAATTAAGCCCGTCATCGAGCCCCAGCCAGAAAATCCATCCAGAACGGCATCGAGACGATCCAATCAGGAACAGCGTAAAAGTGCTAGCCGAGCTGGACGGGTCATTTCGAGTAAGATTTACCGTGTTAGGGAATGTTACCAACTGCTAAGAGATCGTGGGTGATAAAACCGCTCAAACCGCATAAATAGGTGAAAATCAAGGAGAAAGTGGGCATAACCTCCACAATCTCCACGATCTCCACTACTTGGATTATTTTGTAGCTATAAATAGATGTAATTTTAACTTGTAAAGGGTTCGAACTTTCATTTGTAAACAGCACTAGAGAGCTCATTTCTCTAAGCAATATCATACGATCCTGCCCGATCACCTAAAACCGTCCAGGATCAGCCGACCTAATTTGCCCGAGTAGGTTCCTTGCTAGTGTTTTTTGCACTTTACACAACATATTTCTCCATTCACTTACATAAATTTGAGTGTTCGACTAGGAATCTATCATTTACAAATTCCGATGTCAACAAATATAATTCTACGGTGATATTATATATCTTAGTTAAACATAAATGCCCAATTAATAGGGTATGGTGTATGGTGCTAAGTTTCTCCACAATTTATAGATATGGACAAATCTTTTTTAATACTCTTCTTGCTCTTTTTTATTTTCTAAAAATTATATTGAGTAAATTCAAAATTAGGATGTAAGGAACTGAATTTATTGGAAATATTAGGGCCCATAATTGAATTTTTAAATATTATAATTATAACATTTTCTTGTAAATGATAAAAAAATTACATGACTACATATAAAATATTAATTTTTAGAGTCTAAAAAAAGAAATTATAAATAAAATATTTATACGTCAACAATTTGATGTGACTTTTTTAGTAGGAAAAATGATAAATCAATAAAATTTGAAAGTTTCTCTCATTTTATATATAGTATAGATTTTGGTATAACATTGTATTAAACAGTAGATAATTATAAATTTTATAATTATAAATTTTAGTGTTTAATTGAATTGTATAATTTTAATATTTATTTAATACTTTGTGTTATATCTCTTGCCCAATGTTAGATAATTTTTTATTTTCGTATAGTCCTAGTGTTATATCTCTTGCCCAATGTTAGATAATTTTTTATTTTCGTATAGTCCTTATGAATTTCATATTTATTTATTGTTTTATGTTATGTAAAGAATGTAATTTTTATGTTGACAATTCTTGTTGCTTAGTTCATAAAATTTTACACGAAAATATCAATTTTGAATTTATATAAAAATACTAAAAACTTATCATACATGAAAATATTAAAAATTTATCCTTACACAAAAATATTATGTAATGAAACCTCATACGAAAATAGTGGTTAATATAACCTTACATGAAATTTTAGGTTTTAGGCTAATAATAATTAGTATAACCCTACACGAAAATAAATTTTTTTTATATTAATGATGAAGTATTTTGGTGCTTACACTAAAATTTCATAATTTTTAGGCTTATATGAAGTATTATAATTTTTAGCCTACACAAAATTTCATTAAATTTAAGCTTGCACAAATTTTATGATCTTTATATTTTTATATTTATGTTAGTTAATATTATATTATTTTAAATTTCGTATATTGTGTAAGGTTTTTAATAATCATATTTTATTGTTTCTATTTTGCCAATTTTTGTGTAAAGATGTCATAGTAATTATTTTCATAGTAAAGTTATCTTATATTTTATTATATCTAAAACTATATATTAAAGTAATTATTTTTGATGTGTTATTACATTTTATTCATGTAGTTTTTCAATGAATATTATAATTAATATATCTTGATTTACTTTTGTTACGATATTGTGCATGAAATTATTAAAATAGAACTGAATATTGTAATACATGATATATGTAGTATTTTATTTTATTTTCATAATATATTCATAATATTTTAAAATAATAGCATCAATGAATTTTGCTGACAACCTTTTTATCTTTTTTTTTATGATCTTTTAGGAAAATATGAGTTTCATATCTGTAGTGGTTTGGTTCGAGGTTATTGGGAAGGTTTAGAGTACAAAAACGATTCTCAAGAGCTTCTTTTCCTTCAAAAAATTACATATGTTGATCTATTCGAGTCAATTTATGGACTTGTGTATGTCGACATAAATTGTAGGAGATATGTGATCTATTCACTGGTGGAGATAAATGAAATAGTGAAAAAGAAAAAAAAAAGAATAATTCAGATTTGAAACAATTATTGTCCATGATCGATGAGTGTCTTATCATTTTTGTTTCCCTTAAAATGATGGATTTTGGAGCAACTGAATGTGTGTTGTCAATTGAAATTCAGAGTACCAGCTTTGGAGGGTCTTCGTTAGTAGTAAATAATGTTGGATCCTCAAACCAAGAACAAATGAATACTTCATTTGACAATCTCGAACAAAATTTTGATTTTTCAAATGTTTCCCTTAAACTACAAAATGACGAAGCGTTTTATTCGAAATGGGTCTATACCAAATGAAGATCAAATGAGTCAAGTTGGGACATTTTCAATCGACCAGTGGACACCTTGGCTTTCATCTAGTGGTCGTGTGAACTTTGCATCAGATTAGATTGATTATATCGATTTAAATACCTCTCCAATTGCTTATGGACATCACGAGTCTACATAATGTGAAGAAATCTTAGAACCTGCTGAACCAGGAGGACCAAAATAATTATATGATGATGAAAGTGGTAATTTTATAATTGATTTTATTTATAACAAGTTGCAATTTTTGTAAATTATGTCTATGTTGTTTTACGTTCAAACAATGATGAAGATGTATCAATACCATCGATAGATATAAATGATGACTTTAAGTTAGTTGAAGAGAAGGAGAATATTTTGAATGAGAAGCAACGACTAACGTATAAAGAATTCTTAACATACATTATGAGATCAGAATAATTTATTCCAGAAATACACTATGAGAATTTTAGTAATCTTTATAGCATCCTCCTGGCATTGGCAAAACTCCCCATTAATGAATCGATTACGGAGATCTGAAAGCTTCACCTTAGGCGAACCATCAACGACTTGATAGTATATTCCAGTTTCATGTGGAATATGTCGGGCAAAGGGACAGAAATCTGAGTCATCAAATCCTAGGCCTGTAATAAGAGCAAACTCTCTCTTCGAGAACTGACAGCAACGATGTTCGATGCGGAACCATCTCTCATGCTCGTTCGGATGGATCCTATATCGCACCTCATGAGATACGAGGGCATGCAGAAAAGCATTACATGACTCTACTTCAGTCGTCCAATACAAGAAGTGACCGAATGACGTCGATAAAAAATGACACAAACAGTCCCTACCTATGGATGAGAGCTCCATCTTTATATCTTCTAGCATACTCAACCACGTATACCCATTAATATAAGTCTGCTGACCCTAACAACCCTTACGAACCCAAGCCCAATCCAACTAAAATATATAATAAATATCAATTTATTTTTAATATATACATTATTTATAATAAAATTATTAATGAATTTATTTCCTAACGGAAGTCAATTATTAATACATAGGTTTAGCTAAGTTTTAACTCAATATCAAATTTCACAAAAAATATATTTTATAAAAGATTAATTAGATTTATATGTATTTCATTGAAAAGTTATGAACTTATGATGTGATTAGGAAAAAAAAAAGGGAAAAAGAGGAAATTTAAAAAAAAAAAAACAGAACATTCTTTCAAGTTAGGCTTGACCACGCCTAAATCCAACTAGTGTTTAAAGTAAAAAAAAAAAAAAAACAGAAGACTCATCCAACTAATGTTTAAGGTAAAAAGGAAAAAATAAAACAGAAGACTCATTCAAGTTAGGCGTGACCACGCCTAACTCCAACTAGTCTCTAACATAAAAAAATAAAAAAAACAGAAGACTCTTACAAGTTAAGTGTAGTCACACCTAACTAAATATGAATTAATTTCGTGTAGGACATTCAAGTGTTGTAATTTCGTGTACGAGTTATAAAAATATTGGTGTTTTCGTGTAAGGCCTTGACTTTGTATAATTTTGTGTACGACAATGTCACAATTTTGTATAGGCTTGATAAGTGGTATTTTCGTGTACGATATTTTAATTTCACAATTTCATGTAGGATTGATAATTGATAATTTCGTGTAGGGGTACACTATTTGATATTTACGTATAAGGTTCAAAATTGATATTTTTGTGTAAGGTTGTTCTCGATATTTTCGTGCAAGGCTATAAATTAGGGATTTTCGTGAACGAGTACTCCAAGAAGCCTCAACAATATTTTCATGTTCAAATTTTGGATAAAATAACAAGTAATAACAAGCCTCAACAAACATAAATTTCAAGTTGGTAATTTCATACTTAGTTACTATGTCAATTCAAAATACTCCAACATCAGCCACAACATCAATTCAAATTTGGGCAGAATACACATTTTTGTGGGGTTGAAAAATTCTAAAAATAAATTCGAACACAAACTCTTTTAAATTTGAATTTCGTATGTAAAACTGAATAAAGAACAAGCAGCAAATTCAAACTATACATAGCACAAAAATACTTCGAAAACTAACCCTTCGGCCATCTTCTTAAATGAAACTGACCGCAAAATTGTAGTCTCCTTCGCCGCCTTAGATCTATCGCCTTGAGCCCCAGATTCATCGTAGTTCACGAAATTCCAATGACCCCCTTTCAATGTTCACAAAATTGAAGTGGGTGGGATTGTTCACGAAATTGAAGTGGGTGGATAGGTGAAACGATGAAAATCGACAGTCCTTTGAGGTAAAAAAATAAAAAATTTAAACGATCAAATGAAGTGGGTGAGATTTTTTATGGTTATTATTGATGGGGATTGATAGTATAGTCCATAAAGTGGCAGATTGTGGGTCCATTTTTTCACTTCGACAGTTGACTTGAACCAAAAAACAAGTATTTGAGGCCTAATTTTTATATTTTTGGATATAGTGAAATCTTTTCTAATCTTAATGGATAAATTGGAATCCCCTTTTATCAATAGTGGTATATTTTGCCATTTCCCCTTTAAATGATATAGATTGTAAAATGTGATTTATGAGATATTTTCATCCAAGTTTTTTCCGTAATATTAATTGTAAATTTAAACTATTAGGTAATTTTTTACAAGAAATTTAAACTATTAAGTAATTTTTTACAATGATACACGCGTATGGGACAATGGATTTTCAATTGAGATTACTTAATCCTAAATTTTATGAGTTGCACTTACGTGTAATTGTTGTATGAATCCATACATCATGGGTTGGATCGGGTTGAATCGACACTTTTTTTTTATCTTGACCTTTATGTTGTTTTAATCATACATTTATGTTATATTAAACATATATTTATGTAATACTTCAACTTAAAAAAAAACCTAATTTTGACACAATTTGTACATATAACTTTATGTGATATTACTCATACATATTAGTCATACATTTTATGTATTTTAACTAAAATGTATGACTAATATAACTAAAATGTATGAGTAATATTGCTAAAAACCCTAAAAATATGACTAACTTAACATAAAAATATGTTTAACACAACATAAAAATGCAGTACCTTGAACAAATTTGAGTGGGTTTGAGCGCACCCACCCAAACACGTGGGAACGTGTGCGAGCACGTGGTTGGCACATAAAGCGACATGTAAGCCGGTTCGAGTAAATTGAGATGTACAACAATTGTATAAAAGTTTTTGTCAAACTTTATTTATTTAAAAAGGAAAACAAACATATTCAATCCTCATACAATACATTGTGTAGAATTCCACTGTATAAGCCAGATGATAATTATTATTATATTACTAATTCAAGTACAAAAAAAGGAAAGAAAAAAGGTTCATAAAATACGAATGACGATAAAAATAATATAGAACCTGGGAATGAGCTGTGTGATTAAGAAAAGCTGGATGCAGAAATAAAATTTTGGAGAAGGTGTTCGATAGTGCTACGTGAAGTAACTCTGTCGATCTCAAACACTCTCACTCTCATCTCATCTTTCAGACCTGCAAGAACGACAATCTCAACGATCATGAGATGACTATAAAACTGATGAGAATGTGGTTAAGACATCGTAATAGTTGATGAGAATCAAATGAACTGACCTGGTTGATGTGCAACTTTGAGTGGAAGTTGTGTTTCACTTGAATTCAGAAACAGTAGAAGACTCTTCATTAGTTCAGAAGATTCAGCAGATACAAGAATTTCCCTCTAATTTTCATCCAAAAACAAATTTCAATAAGAAATCCACCACCTATTCATGGTAGCTTCTGCTCAATGCATATTTGAATCTCTAAGCAGAAGTAGCTGTGTGACGTTGAGGATTATTATAGTAAAAAAAAAATGAGTACGTAATACACAAATATGCAAATAAACGAGTCCAAACCTTGAATTTCTTCTGAGAATCATAATATCCAGAAACCACCATCAGCAGACAAAGTTTTTCCATTTCTGCATTTTGGGAAAAAGAAATGTAAAATGTAAAATCCGATATGCCAAAAGTGATTTATCGAAGCTGAATGTAAAATGCTTAAGCAACAGAAATGAACAGAAGGAAAAAGATATTCCAGATGCATCCAATGCAAGAAAATTCACAAAATCACATAATAAATGGAGCCGGAAGCAATTTCATTTGTTTTTAAAGAAATGGTTAATTTTAGAACAATGTTATTTATGTTGATGCAGCAGAATGGTAGGGGTGGTAGTCTCCAATTCTATATCACTGTAATTACTTTGGAAATGTATGATTTCTTGAACTGAAGAGGAATCATGCGACAGCAGTTGTGCAATTGACATCCCAATTGAACTCATCCCAATACCCGGGTCCTGCAATCTTGAAATAATAGTACTTGGTTTGCCTGTTTCAACAAATGTCAACACCAATGGAAATTAGTGAGATTATAAACCTATCAATAAGGCCGATTTCATTTTATTCTAAACTTTGAAATATATTCAAATACATTTTTAGATTTGCAAGTAAATTGAATGGTTAAGTAGTTCTTCGGAAATTTCCTCCAAAAAAAAAAAAAGTAAAAAATTAGTTATCCAGAAATCAGCATAGTTGTCATGATAATGGTGAAACTGAAACATAAGAGTATTTTTATCATTCATCAGTTTTTCAAATTAGATTTGAGTGAAATGATACGTAGAGCAAATTCCAAGTTAAAAGAGGTAGTATGTGAAACCTGATATGGTCCATTTCTTGAATTCCTTCCGCAAAATATCTTTCACTCTAAAGTCGGATGAACCATGGGATTTGTACTTCACTGACCAAAAGGAAAAGGAAAAGGAAAAAAAAAAAAAAATCATGAAAGAAAGAAATGAATGAGTGGGAGAAGGGAAAGTTAACGCCAATAATGATGATCTGATTCATGAAGATAATATTAAGAAGTCCGATAATATAAATTGTCTTACATATTTTGTAAAGCCCACTGAACCCAAATCGACCAGCACTATTGATTAACAAGGTGGCCATGTATTTATCTTTCGAGGTACAATTTGAGTTTGTTAGATTTCCAGTATCCATAAGGATGCCCGCTAACTGCCAATTGGAGAAATAAATGACAAGCAGATATTTTTAGTAACCTGTGAGACAAAACCATTTTATCCAGACAAAGCACATACCACAGTTGTCAGATTCAAGGTCAAAACTTGAGGATGGTATAGAAGACTTTTGGGTGGGGGTCATGGCTCAAACATTAAGCAGAAAAGCTTTTGGTTTTTCATTACTGCTACTTTTCGACAAATATGAATGAGAGGCGAGGTAAGGGACCATTTTCTTATTCTCTGTCGTCAGATGTCTTTAGAAAGAATAAACTTTAAAATAGAAGCCTAAATCTCCATAGATCAGATAAATTAGGCCAGCACAAAACCAAATTACATGGAAGAGAAAGTTAGCACATCTAGAGATCAGAACATGGACATGCAATTGAGAATTCATGACAGTACCAGAAGTCTACTGAATCCTTGCCCAGCCAATATCTCAGGTGAACGAATTGCAAACTTTTCAGCAATTACAGTACAGCATGACCCGTCCTGAAATGAAAACATATAACATCTTCTATCTTGTGCGTCATGTGTAACATTATGTTGGTGAAGAAAATTGTGCAGGAGCACACATGATACAGCATATCTTACTGGAACATGGAGGAAAGAGCCATAAACGTTAGCACTCATGATCAAATTGTAACCTGAGTTTAACTTCTGAAAGTCAAGCTAAAGTAGTATTCCTTTTCAAAAGGAAAATATCCCTTTACTAGTGCAGCGTGTAAAGTGTGTGAACAGCAGAATAAAGAGGTTAACTTTCACATGGTTGAAATGAGGGTGTACTTCATCAATTATTTTTAGTTGATTGAGAAGATGTGTCTCTACTGAACTAAATATAAAATGAGCATTGACTTGAATTGTTTCCCTACGTCTCTGTGGCAACAATGATCTCATCATTAAATACAATGCCTATAAACCAGATTTCAAATACAATCATCTGCAACTTGAGGTAAAAAGGAATAGATGCAAGCAACAAACTAAAAAGGTTCTACTTCAAATCGTAAATAAATTACCTGTCGCACAGTGATATCATCAACCCAAGAATATGTAGCAGACTGTATCCAAAAAAAAAAACAATGTCAAAATATACATCACACGGTGATTTTAACATGGAACCATAACAGTGACCAAAAAAAAAAAGGAACGACATGATGGATCCATAACAAAGTCAGGGTTAACCTTTGTGCAGTGAAACACTTCAACTATCGCCTCTCTCAGCGCCTACTCCAACAAGCACGGTGTTCGTGTCATTTCCATGGGGTTGGCAGCAAAACCAGTAGGTTGAAATTTTAAAAATAAATAAACAAGTAAATTACCTCTTGTTCAGATGGGATCTTATCACAATTGACCAAAACCAATTTGAGACACCCAAACAGATCATAATAGGATAAGTCAATCTGGTCAATGTCATAGGAAGGAAGAATTAGACTATGATTTGATAGGATGACCAGAACATCAGGGGGAGATGGGGTAGAAGATTTAGTAGCTAGTGAAAATAAAACTGCAGTGATGAAGTACAGTGTGCTGGATATTGCAACCAGCCATGTAACATTCCCCAGATTGCAAATGATTTAATTTAAGGTGTTCATGATAAACCAACTTGTAGTAGAAAACCCATTGTAATATATGTTCACAATAGAGAAGGGCTAGTCTCTAAATTACCTCATCAATAAAAATTAAGGATGCCAGATCAATATGGCATGAATCTAGTAGCCACTGAATATCAGCATGAGAATCTAAATCGGCCCTCTTCATGTTTATCACAGGTACAGTGCAAAATTGATTGTTCTTGGGAGTCTGGTATAGATAAAAGGCATGCATGATGGTTGATGCCACGGATTGCGCATCTGTGTAACATATGTTAGGTTATGGACAATGAACTTTAAAAATGTGTCTAAATATCACTGCTATAGCTGGTTTACATAAGAAAACAAAGCAAGGTTCAGATCTCCATATTATGAGTCCTTAATTACTTTATAGTACCAGTAAAGATAAAAATCAGCCAAAAACAGCAGGATTACCAAGGTAGTAGAACAGTTCAAATGAATTACCATTGATATCAGACCCAATTACAACATGGAGGAACTTTCCGGGAACACCAGCATTCACATCAGCCCTCCTAGCTTTCAGGTACATGTTTAGCTTTTGAACACTTTCACATGGCTGAGTAATTGCCATTTGTTGTGAATGCCCATGATAAAATAGAGCTGCTGAAGGAGGAAGGGGAACACTAGAAATATCTGTTTGAACCTTTTCTAGATGATATGATGATAAGATTGCAGGCCTTGTGAAGCCACCTTGAGGTGCTAACCTTTCCTCCTGTTCCCCTGAATCTGGAATAACTACTAGTGGCGAGGATGTCTTGGACCACCTCCCAGACATTGACCGACCAATAGGTTCCAGAACAATGTCGAAGGGCAAGTCTCCTGGACTGTGAGAAGCATCTTCAACTACAT
This sequence comes from Scutellaria barbata, assembly GCA_028654395.1. NCBI lineage: Eukaryota > Viridiplantae > Streptophyta > Magnoliopsida > Lamiales > Lamiaceae > Scutellaria > Scutellaria barbata. The sequence continues at coordinate 18,224,016 of CM053648.1, forward strand.
TAGTACTCATATTTCTGAATCCTTGATCTCCAATATCTGAGGTTGAACTGTGACTGTTTATTCTTGCAAATTTTTCTTGGTCAATGGCACTGCCCTTCTTCATCATTGCTACTTCACCTCTTCGCATCCCATCAAAGAATGGGTCATCACGAGTACGCATATATGCTTCCTGCAGTATAGGTGCAATACAAATGATTAGATGAGACCACCATTTGAAGGGATCAAATTTTAATTCGGCATACAAAACAGGTACACCCAGTTCTGATATCAAATCAAGATGTATTGATATATATATATATTTCTTTTAAATGTCCCCTCATGGTACCCTTTACTTTTTGATTAGATTTGAAGCAGATGGAGAGTTAGACCCAAACAAGCAACGGAGAGCTAATTTATCTCTTGCATTGATGGTAGGATTTCCAGCCACATCCTAAGGAGGCAGCAAGACTAGGACAAACATACTCCTGTATGCTCCAGTAATAACTGTCAAATAGTCAGCATTAACTTAACAACTCATTTTTGTCTCAAGAAAAAGTAGTAAAAGTGAATACCAAAACGGAGGAAGATATGAATATCTAGAGGAGGTCAATCAGATTATTTCCAAATCTATCTAAAGTTACCCTCAAAATCACTTGGTCATGGTATTCTTGGAAATAAATGGAAGCCAAGTGCAACCAACAAACATGCTGAGTTTACAAAGAGAAACTTAATAACTTACCTGCATTTGGAGTCTTATTTTATCTGTCATGTTCTTCCTTTCCTTTTAACTTATATAGCCCTCATCACCTCAGTCCATTTTGCTCTCTTTCTTTTCCTGCTGCTCATTTGGTGTTTATTGTTTCAGGATAAAGTAGAAAACTGAATATTGTGAATTTTATAAGCAGAGGTTCAGCTAGTCATCTATTTCAACTTAGGCCCCCGTTTACATGAATGGTATCAGTTGATATCCAACAATTATCCACACTGACAAGCGTTCAATTTGTCTGATGGTTCAGTGTTTTTTATATCTGACAGCTTTATTCGGATTGAAGGATTTGAGGACAGATGTGTAATCCATAACTACAAATTCATTTGTGATTGTCTAGAATTGGATCGATATGAAATTGAAATCCATCATACTCAGTTTCGATTAATTTTTTGAGTAATTTGGATGAATTTGAAATCCAAACACAACCTCAATGTATCCACTGGATGGGCCACATAAAAATAATCACTATACCATATTTTAACCAACAAACAATCCATTCCACAAGGATTTAAATGTAAATAACAGCAATGCAGCCAATAATCACTACAACATAATGATTTGTACAAGTGAAACTGGCTGTGATTTCATATCTTTACACTACTAAAAACTTTGTAATCCAATATTCTGGATCTTTCTATTTTCTAGAGCTAAATAGGCATCCTCACATGTAATGCCAACACCTATATCAACCAGAAATCATCACCATCTGCCACATAATAGACACTTTTTTTTCCTTATCAACCGAATCAACTATTACGTAATGAAGATCGTCACTCTTTTGTACTCACCCTCAAATCTTCTTCAAGATGCCTTGTTTGCGCCTATTACATCTATATATTCTGTATCACCTCAAGCTTTCCATCATATAATCAATTTCCTTTCATTTCTCTGTCTACAGAACCTAAACCAAATATACTGTAATTTCACTTTCACTTCAGGCAGTTTATACCATGGTCATTTCCTAAGCGATATCATTATGCAATATATACTATATCCTCAATAATTCATTAAAGCAACGAGCACACAGCAATACCATCAAGATGAAATATGAGTCGAAAGCTGATTTACCCGTTGATTCGATTCAACTGCATTGGCGGCGGACTTCATGTTTCAGCATCAATAGTCCTCACAAATTAGCCCCAACGGGAAGAAAATCCAAGCAGCAAAAGCACAACTCTGAAACGGAAAAAGTATATCCACGTTTGTGAGTATAGTGTGTGATCTTTGGAGGTGACGGAGGCTTTGAGAAAGACAAAATAGAAACAAAGCAACATTGTGAATTCCGCCACTAGAGCACATATATTCTTGGACTTACTGCAGATTACTCCGCACATAAAATCATGTGAAGAAAACCAGGTATATTCAAGATCCCTATTTCCAAAGTGCACGTCGGAAAAGTACACTGGAATTTAACAATATTATATTATTAGTATCACAATTTACAACGTCTAATTCTTGCTCTACAAGAAATACAGGACGGAAGATGAGGCAGAGAAAAACCTGTGAGAGAAAACGGAAAATTCTTCCACGGCGATGGCGGCGACGGGACATTCTCGCGGAGATCACAATCACCTGTGGCGCGGACGAAGGTTAGCCTTTTACTTAATCACCTGAAGATTTTTAAAATTTATGCTAATTTAAGCAGGTGGTAACAAGGATGAAAAAATCGGTATCGGTGAAAATATCGATATCCTAATTTTATGGATATATCGATATCGATATCGGTATTGTTGGAAATATCGGATTTTTTTTAAAAAAATATGAAAACTTTCTAAAAAAATTGAAAAATTATATCTACTAGTTTATAGATTATTATAACTGACATATATTGAATCAAGACTCATAGAAAGTGATTCAATATCAGTGTTTGAGCTCTCATCTTGATTCCAGTTAAAACCATGTCTTCTTCCATAATTATTTCCAATAGAACCAATTGTATTATAATTGAATATAGCTAGGGTTGGAAGTGACAAAAAACATTGATTACAACAAGGAAAAAAAAAATATACAAAGCATTATCAATTTTGTATAGTACCGATATATCGCTGATATTTATCGATTTTTTGGCCGATATATCGACGATATTCCACAATATTACACAAGTTTTTACTGATATCGATATAAAAACCGATATTTACCGATATATGGCCGATATTCTAACGAAAAAAAACTGCAGTGCATTATTATATCCGACTTTATATATCGACGATTTTTTCCCATTTTTTCATCCCTCGATGACATATCCTGCACACGTCAAGGGATGTATCCGTTATTATAAAATCTTTTAGATTTAATTTTTAATATGGAAAGATAAAGATTTGCAACGTGCTTAAATATATTACATTGATTTGCAATGTGCTTAAATATTTATTAAGCACATAAAAAAAAACCCATAACGTCAAAGGATGTATCCGTTACTAGAAAATCTTTGAGATTTAATTTAAATATGGAAAGATACAGAGTTGAAATGTGCTTAAATATTTAATGACATTTAGAAAAGCCATAACGTCTAATAAAAGAAGAGCTTAAAACTAAAATAAATTCGTTTTAAAGACGAGTTAGTTTTACTTATTAGTCAATAAAATCCCAACTTATTACACTATAACAGTATTATTACACAATTTTTTTTGTATGCACCAAGTGCACGGATTCTAAATTCGTGCAATTGGGTCGACCCGATTTGAGGGTATATTTCACGCGCTTATCTCACGTGCTCACATGTATCCAAACCCTAACTCAAACCCTAACTCAAACCCTAGTTCTATAGTTATATTGACATAACATTTTAGCCCACATAACTTTTTAATTATGTACACATAACATTTTGCAGTACATGACAAATTTATAATATCTTTCAAAACGTTTATGTTGTAATAATATAATATTTATGTTGTAATAATATAACGTTATGTTATTCTTTAAATACATGAAGGTTATGATATTTGTACATAAAGATTATACTAATATAATATAAACATTTCAGTTATATTACATGAATTTTTATAATGAAAAAATTATTAGTTATTCACTGAGAATGTTATGAAATCTGCACATAAGTGTTATATTATTACAATATAAATTTATATTACTACAACATAAAGATTATGATATAAATTTGAAAGAAAAAAAAATTGGGTGCAGATCCGAATTTAACGAGAATCAACCCAACCCGAGTGTCTAGTTGCATGGATTATAACTCATACACTTTGTGCACAAAAATACTACTCTTATTATTATAATACATTATGTACAATGTGTGAGCACATTGTATATGCATATAATTTATGTGAATCAAAGTGCATAGATCTAGGATACGTGCGGTTCAGGTTGGGTTCAGTCCAACCTTGACCGAGGTCCAGATTAATTTTTTTTTAATTTATGCAGTAAGTTTTATGTTGTAGGAGTATATCATTTATATTATATTAATATAATCTTTATGTTATACATGCATGAAGTGTGCGTGGCGTAAAAAATACAATAAGGTCGAGTTGACTCAACTACACAGTTTTCAATTCAAAAAACTGGTGTATATAAATATATATACTTGTATTTATATTTATTATTTTAAAATAAACTAAAAAATGACAAAATAAAAAAGCTATAATTTATATTGTCAGTTATTCAAGCTTAAGCATATTATTGTTAGGTTTTAAATAATGTTAATTTATTTATAAAGCTAAAAATGACTTTTAATACAAAGTACATCAAACTTCAACAACTATATAAGCATATTAAATTTCACTTCTATAAATTACTACCCAATGTATTCCCTTGTGTATGTGTATGCTTCATGGAGAATCAATCATATCATACTTTTATATGATTAGGATTAGGATGCTTGTGGAAGAAGAACTTAATTAGGATGGATTGAGAACTGAGACATGATTGACTTTATATGTAAATTGTCACTTAGCACCACTAATACAATGAATAGATTTATCGAGTCGACTGACTTATAAATAACCAAGCATGTTGAAAAATAATTTATATCTTTTATTCATTTCTATTTTGTTATGATAGTTGAAAATTAACTTATAGTAATGAAAATGTGCTACACTTTATTAAATATACACACATTATAAAGGGGTGAAATGAAGTGATTAAACATGCCTGGCTCTCTGTATGCCACTTGATATAATTAATTCAATTGATGGATTTGTGAATCAAGTGGCGTATGAAGAGTCGAGCATGTTAAAATTTGACCTCTTTCATCTCTTAAATATCTGATATAATATTTCGGTTCAAATTCTCAATTACATTTATTGCTATATTTAATATTTTAAGATATTTAATATGCATTACGTGTTAATTACATATTTTATATAATATATCTATGTAATGATTAGTTAACATCAAATATAACAAAATATATAGTGTTATTATTGGTGCTTGTATAATATGTCCTTTGGTCCTTTCCAATTTGATATGATTGTAATAAATTAGATTAAAATTTTGAGATTCAATTCATAAAAGTTAAAACACACATAAACGGTTTCGATATAAAATTAATATTGGATTTTCTTATTGAGTCAACTATGTATATTATAAGTGTCTTATGTTGTTATAAAAAATTATAGAAACATTTCGTAAACTACTATTATGTTACGTTGCAACTATACTCTCTAAGGAATCTTATATGAAGTTTTATATCCAAATCTATATATATTCGTATACATGTTATATAAAATATGTTCTAAATTAATATGATAATAAAAAAAAAATTATCAAACACGTAATTAAAGTATATAACATGTGTTGATGTCGAAATTTGTATTATGATATAATTCCTAGTCAAACACTCACAATGATCGAATCCGAATTGAATTAGTGAAATTGGATGAAAACTGATTAAAAATGTGTATAAAAGTGTAGAAAACATTGTGCCCGAAGCCTACTTAGGCAATTTAGTTCAGCTAATCATGGTTGGTTCAAGGTGACCAATCAGGATCGCATTTAATATATGTTAGAGAAAATAGCTCTCTAGTGCTTGAGTACGAAAAATGTTCGAACCATTTACAAATTAAAAATTGTTCTATTTATAGCCTAGAAAGAGCACGGGGATCATGTCCACTACTTCTTTGATTTTTGCCTACTTTTAAGGGAATGAGTGGTTAAATCTTCCCCACTCTTCCATTTATTAGGAACATTCTGCTCGGCATATTCTGGCCGGGTCGGTCATGTCCCGTTGGACCCACCATGGAATCGATCCTAGTTGGGTCGCCTAACTGTCGTCCAAGTAGAGTGATCTGGCCGAGTCGTCCGGGTATTTGCTCAATGAGTTTATTTGGATTGGGCTCCTAAAGGCCACCTCTGCAAACCGATTAGCTTGGGTCGGGGGTCCAACAATAGCCCCTTAGGTTGTGAGAGAAACTTGTTCTGTCGGGACCTAACCGAACTCCACCAGTTGAGCCGAGCTGAATATAGGTTTATGTAATGTGAGTTGCTCATCAGTTCGGACATGTGTCATCATCAGATTGAGAGAAAGTCGAAGGGTCACAACATCGCGTCCATTCGATCGTCCACGTGTACGTATTTGGCAGGACGAAAGTTGAAGGGTCGCTCTCCTCCAATAAATAGGGGTGACTCCTCTTCATTTCTCTTTTTGCGAACTCAAAACTGTTAGATATTTTCCTTTAGCACACTGAACTGATTTAACCGAAGAGAATTAACCGAGCTAATTAAATAGAGAAGAATCAACCGCCCTCAGACTTTCTCTAGGTAAACTCCTTATACTTCATTTAATTATGTCGTCGAACTAGTCATCCGAAGGCGGAGCGGTCAGGGACTACGATCAGGGTGCTTCAGAGAAGTGTGAATACAGCTCAGGAGAGCTATCCTTGGGATCCACCTCCTCCGACGAGGATGTTATTAGGAACCCAGCCCCAGTTATGGCCGAGAAGGTCGGCCCATCTAGCTCAATGCCCCATAATATCCCACTGAGCAGCCCTCAAAAGATTCCGAAGTGATGGTCTGACCTACCATTGTCCCAAGGCCGAGCTCAACCACTGGCACGCTCTCTTCAACCTCCCTCAAGGAGTCATCTTTGATGTTCTCCGACCAGATGAGAGGATGGATAAACCACCGGAAGGGTGTGTAGCCATCAGTTTCCGATCATTGGAGGGTGGTTTACGTTTTCCCCTAGCTCTCTACTAGGGATGGCAGCGGGACAGGGATTCCCCTTTTCCCGTGGGGATCTCCCCGAATCGGTGGGGATTCTTCGAAATATATCCCCCGCGGGGATGGGGACGGGAATGATTTTTACCCCGATTGACGGGGGGAGCGGGGATAGGAATCGCATTCCCCGCCCCGCGGGGATTCCCGCCCCGTTCCCCGTAAGGCCCCGTAAATTATATATATATATTTATATATTTCTCTGCAATATAATATATTTGCCCTAATTTCTAAATCAAATTCACAAATCTAACTCTCTCTCACCAGTCACCACACTCGCCCTAACTCCCATCCCCCAACCCTAGTTACCCTACCCCTCTCTCTCTCTCTCATTTGCTCTGCCCCAGCCCGTTCGCTGCCGTCGGCCGTCGTGCTCCCCATCCCCCATCCCCCAACCCTACCCCTCTCTCCGTCCCTCCTCTACCCCAACCTAGTTTGCTGCCGACACTCCCTAACAGGCCTAGCTGAAGAGGCCAACTCAGAGAGGCCAAGCTGAAGAGGCCAAGCTGTAGATTCTAAACGATTGTAAGGAGAAATAAATACTTTATAGTTTTATCTTTTGCATATTTACTTCTGTTGAGGAGAAATACAGATAATATCTATCTTAGGAATTTTTAAAAAGGATAGATATCACGAGTTTAGGCAGAGTTGGCGAGATACAAAATCCATATAGGCTACTCTATAATAGAATAGGGGCTTAGCCTTTTATTATTATTGTTATTGTTGTTGCTTTTGTATTCTGGTGGTAAGATTGCTTAGACAGAGACGAATTACTTATCTGATATAGGCAATCAGACTATGCATATAGGTCCAGTTTGATGATTATAAATTTGTTTTAATTTTAGTGATGAAGAAGTTGTCTTGATTTGCAAGTGCACCATTTTCTGTCCTTTAGTGCAGGAGAATTGAAGAATCATAAGTACAAAGATTCCCTAGATATATATTTACATATATTGTCATTATAATAGTAGAAAAATAGTTGCTTTCTATGGACATTGTTTATCGATAAATCTACGTGAAAAAGTGATCAAATTACACTAATTAATATAATTAAACTAATCAAACTCTAACTTCAAACTATTGATGGGTAAGCTCTTTTTTTTTAAACTCACTTTATTGTTTACCATTCAAAAGGCCGAATTCCGAAAGCATAATTTATCTCAAAAGGACATTATTGTTTTTTCTTGGTTGAAATGGTCTAAATGTGTTGCATAGTTTATTTATTTCTTGAGAAGGAAAATCTATTGTAGAATTTGACATTTACCTATTGTAGAGTAGGTCTCATAAACAACTCTTATTTTTGATTGTTTATCTTCTATGTATGTCTAAACAGAGTAATTTCCAATATTTACTATTGTATCGGTCTTTTGATTGTTTTCAATTACTTATGTTAACATGATATTTATCTCAATATAATTAATTTAACTATCTCGGTTCATGTTAATAGGTAAAAAATGGCATCCTCCGGCCCTCCTACTCAAGACTCCACATTCCATCCCTCACCAATGAATAGCTCTCTACCGAGTGATCAAACTATTCCTGGAGATGATTTTAATCCAACATCATCTAATACAAATGAAGTACAATACACAGATGAAAGTGAAGAAGTTCTAACATTGAGCAGTAAAAGAGACTTAAAATCAGAAGTGTGGAATCATTATAAGAGACAAAAGATTGACGGCAAATGGAAAGCTGAATGCATTTATTGCATGAAAAAACTTAGAGGGGATACAAAGAATGGGATAAAGCACTTACATGATCACTTTAAAATATGTCCATTGAGAAAGACGAGAGACATAAAACAAAAGTTTTTTATGCCAAAAAACATTAATGGTAAAGTTGTTGTAGGGACCTACTCATTTGATCAAGAAACAGTTAGGAAAGAAATGGCTACCATGATCATATTGCATGAGTACCCATTGAGTATGGTGGAACATATTGGATTTCGAAGATTTTTGAATTCTCTTCAACCACTTTTCAAAATGGTTAGTCGAAATACTTTAAAGGGGGATATATTGAAGATCTATGAATACGAGAGGTTAAAGACAATAAAGCTTCTTGATAAAAATAAGAGTAGAGTCACCATCACAACAGACATGTGGACATCAAGCAATCAAAAGAAAGGATTTATGACGATCACTACTTATTTTATTAATGGATCTTGGAAGCTTCAAAGTCGAATCATCAGGTATTTGTTCTTTTTCAAACTTAATAAGGTTTAATTCGCTAGTATGACATACATAAAAATTATACAACTAATGATGCACTGATTGATATTGTTTTGAACAAATTGGATACAAGTCTACTTTGGTTAGAAGGTTCATTGTTACATATGGGATGTTGTGCTCATATCTTAAACATGATTGTCAAAGATGGTTTGGAAGTAATTGGTGATGGTGTTGAATGAATTCGTACTAGTGTTTCTTTTTAGGTAGCCACTCCTAAAAGATATGAAAGGTTTGAAGAGACGACTCGTCAATTGAAAATTTCAATCACTAGAAAGTTAGTCTTAGATTGTAAGACTAGGTGGAATTCTACATATGCAATGCTTAGTGTCGTCATTTGTTATAAAGTTATCTTCACTCGTTTGAAACAACAAGAGCCGCTTTATAAAAGTGTTCCTGATTAGGAAGATTGGGAAAGAGCTAAGGAAATTTGTGATAAATTGAAGTTGTTTCACAATGTGACAGATATCTTTTCATGGACCAAATACCCCACTGCTAATCTATATTTTCCAAAAATTTGTGAAATTAGAATGGCTTTGAGACGATGGCTTTGTTGTGGGCATTCTAACATTGAAGTTATGGCAACTAAAATGTTAGACAAATTTGATAAATATTGGTCTCAAATTCATGGCATTATGGGTGTAGCTACTGTTTTGGATCCAGATACAAGCTCAAATTATTGCATTACTATTTTCCTCTTCTTTACGGTGATGAAGGTGCAAAGAGGGAAATTCAGAGAATTCAAGAGCTTTGTTCTAACTTGATGGTTGAATACTCATCCAAATTGAAAATGAGTGCAGATGGTGGTTCTACAAGCTTTTTGCATTCTCATTCTCATTCATTAATTCATGAGAAGGTGGATCTAATGAGTGATTATGATAAGTTTGTTGCCTCAGATTGTAATAATGACAATGCTAAGTCTGAGTTTGATCTTTACTTGGAGAAACGTGTGATACCCAGAAAGGTTGATTTTGATATCTTAAGTTGGTGGAAGAATGCACTTAAGTATCCTACTCTTCAATTGATTGCTCGAGATGTTTTGTCGATTCCTATTTCCACTGTTGCTTCAGAGTCAGCTTTTAGTACAAGTGGGAGGTTTGTTAGCCCACATCACAATAGACTTCGTCACGACACATTAGAAACTTTGATATGTGCTCAAGATTGGTTATGGGCTGAAATTCATAGTAATATCATTTAATTTTTTCCAAATAATTTTACTATTCTTTCAACTTTAAATTAAATTTAATTAACTATGTTGTTTTATTTGTAAATACTTGTGCGTCTGTCCATTCAGAATGTTGTACATTTTACAAGGACATTGATGAAGAAGAAAATGTAAGTAATTTATTTATTTAAAATGTATATTACTTTTATGTCTTTTTTTTAAGAAATAATGATATTAATTTTTTACTTATTTATAACTTTCCAAATAACTAATTTTATTGAACTTTCTTGTTTGATATTTAAGGATGATAATACTTGTGTGAAAAAGTCGCATGGAGATTGAAGATGTGGGTGTATTGAAGTATTGAAGAATGATGAAATTTAATGGAAATGTAATATGATAATTCATTTTTGTATTGTAGCTAATTTGATTAAATTGTGTTTTCATCTTGTATTCGTATTATGAGTCATTTTCATGTTGTTGTTGACATTTTATTTATGGATTATTGTTATGTATTAATTTGTATTTAAACAAAAAAAGGATGGGACGGGGAATCCCCACAGGGACGGGGCGGTGGGAAATTTTCCCCGCGAAGTTGGCGGGGCGGGGAATCCCAGCGGGGGCAGGGATCCCTGCAGGGCGGGGGGAAAATTTTCCCCGCGAATCTAGCGAGAATGGGGATGGGGATTCCCCGCGAACGCGGGGACGGGGATGGGGATTGCTTCCCCCAACCCCGTCCCGCCCCATTGCCATCTCTACTCCCTATCTCACTCATTATCTCTGGAATTGGGGGTTTGCACCCGGTCAGCTTCATCCTAACAGTTGGTCGTCTATACTGGGGCTGCTGGTGCTTTTCTACTTCTTCAACCTCGGAGTTTCGAGCCCCCAAAAGATAGCTTGGTTGTTCAGCATTAAGCTGATCCCGGGAATGAAGAATAACTTCTACAGTTCTACTACACCTCTCTTTGGCCACTCCAGCCTCAACTGATCCAATGTTTTCCCTCCTCCATCAAAGACTGGAAAACCAAATGGTTTTGGGTCGAAGGAGACTGGATGAGCCCCGGACCAAGCCATGAGGATCAATCAGAGAGAATCTCCTGCCCGACTCACTTCGGGCCGACTAACGGTATAAACTTTTATTTTTCTTATCTGCTCGGCCTGCGATGTTATAATATTTCTTTGTTTAGTAGAAATTTCACCTCAAGATCTTCTGCTCGGTGAGGATTTCTCGAGGAAAATCTATTTCTTGCGAGATAGTACCAATACGAAGAGGCGCACCTTCAAGCTTCTTATTACTGAAGATCAGCTTTCCGAGCTGGTCTGATCTTTCCCTTCATTTGCCCACCCGTCAACTTCCAAGGTAATTTCTCATTCCCTGCTCGGTTTGATTCCTGCTTGGTAGCCCCATGTATGCCTCCATTTCTAAACACTTTGTTACTTTTGTAGCTATCCTTTCCCGATGGACCCCACCGAATGCATCCGAATCAAAGTTGAGCAGGCCAGGAGGCAAAAACAACCAGCCAAGGTTCTCGGTCGTGGGAAGGGACAGGGCTTAAATCCCCCTTCGTCCATGACTATCGCTGAGCCGGTAGCTCCTGCTCGGCAATCTCCACCGGTCAAACGTCCTCGGCCAGCGACTACCCCTCAACACTCTAGACCCTAGGACGTCATTATTGCTGCTCCTCCTAAGGTTTGGTAATCCGAGACACCGCTAGCCGGCTCGGTCAGCATATGTGGGTGGGATTCAGCTCGAATCGAAGGTTCCAAGGAATTTCTCGGGCGGAGGCCACCTTTTCAGATCAGCTTCACCTATGCTCAATTGCTGAGCATGGATCTGATAAAGACCCTTCTCCTAGGGTCGAGCCGGCCATGAAAGCTCCCATCAAAACCTGAACGGATGAGCTGGAGAGATATGCTGGGCAGATGTCTGAGCATCTGTCCTCCTGGCCCAAGTTTCAGTCCCAAGTTTCAGTATCTCGACCAGCTCGAGAATTACCAAGTGAAGAAGACTGAGTTGAGGAAGAAGATGGGTGAGCTGTCTGCCTCAGTCGAGAAAAAATGGACCCTTCAAGCTCAGCTGGCCTCCTCCTAGGAACTCCTGGTCGAGACCACCAAGGTGGTCGAGCTGGACCGCCAGGGTGTGTCTGACTTGACTGTGGAAACCACTCGACTTCAGGCTGAGCTGGAGGCGATGAAGGCCGATTTGGAAGCCGCTCGGGCTGCCTCGATGGAAAAGATCGTCATCGTGCACAAGTACAAGACTTCGACCCAGTACAAATATGAGGGGGTATTGGGTTATCTTTTTGTCTTTATTGATGCAATCGATGTTGCTCGGAAAGAGAAACCGCCCCCCTTATGGTGGCCCTGGCCGGCTATCTCGAGAAGCAGCCTCTCATCAACTATTACTTGAGGATGATGAGTGATCTGTCGGGGTATCTTCCTCTAGGGACGGGTTACCTCCTCCGTTCGGTACCTCCGATTCAATTGATGTTCGATCCAGACTATGACATGGCTAGGGGTTTCACAGACGGCCAGGGTGAGGAGGCCAAAGCTGCTGAGGTGGCCGAGTACGAAGTGGTCGAGGTGTCGGCCCAGTAGTTTAATACTTGTAAAAAATTTCTCTTTTTTGTTTTATCTTTCTGTTCGAACCAGTTGGGCCTTTTTTGTATGAAGATCTGGCCTCCAAACCAGTTTCTTTTCTAATGAAATTTATTTTGCACATCATGCCTGCTCGACTCAGATTCGCCTTTTCTACTCATATATATTTTCAATGTTACATCGTTAACTTATCACTTGCTTTGCTCGGTTTATTATCTGACCGGATCGGCTTATATCATGAAACGACTTAAAATGTAACTTATAGTTAACCTATTACTTGTTCAGCTCAGCATATTATATGACCAGCTCTACTTTTATTACGTAAACACTTAGTTGAAATATTAAGCTATTTTCAGACTTAATCTTTAATGGCCTGCTCGGCTCAATTTTATGTTACAGTTTCTTGTCATGTATCAAATTTGGGTGGTTTAGGCCAGCCAATACACAGTCCCGGGTTAGCTCGGATGAATTCGAGGCCATTTTTGCCATAGCCCCAGTTCGGGCAAGAATCCAGCCTGTCTGGTCGGCTCGATTGAGGCCTTACCCTTTTTGAGTCAAAACCTTACTATTTCGTTCAGCCTGAACGGCTGGAACGAGATCGTAGCCTATCTTGGACCGAAGCCTTATTGTTTCATCCGACCTAGGCGGCTCAGATGAGGTTGTAGCCTTTTGAGGCGAAGTCTTACTATTTCATCTATCTTAGGCGACTCGGATGAGGCCTTATTTGGGCTTAAACTTTACTGTTCTGTCTGGCTTAGACGGCTTGAATAACGTCGTAGCCTGATTTAGGCCGAAGTCTTACTGTTTCATCTGGCCTAGGCAGCTCGGATGAGACCATAGCCTTATTTAGATCGAAGCTTTACTGTTCCGCTCGACCTGAACGGCACGGATGAGGCCGTAGCTTTTAGCAATTTAACAAGTTAGAACTTGACTTTATTAAATGAAAGAATAAATGGAAAAAACATACAAGATAATTACAAAAAAAGTCCTAGCCAGCTAGTGGTAGTACTTCTTTAAATGCTCGACGTTCTATGGCTTGAACATCACCTTGTAATTGAGGTCGGCTATTTCACAAGCACCATCGATCAGGATTCTACTGATCTTGAACGGTCCTTCCCAGTTATGTCCTAAGGACCCAGTGTTAGGTTTCTTAGTGTGTTGTAGAACCTTTTTGAGGACAAGGTCTCCAACCTCAAATCTTCGTGCTCGAACCTTGGAGTTATAGTACCTTGCGCTTCTCTGTTTGTAGATGGAATTTTTTACATCAGCATTGATTCTTCTTTCTTTAACCAGGTCAAGGCTTGCTGTCATTGCTTCAGTATTCTGCTCTTCCTGATAGTTGTTCACTCTCCAGGTCGAGACACCAAGCTCGAATGGGATGATGGTCTCGAACCCAAAGGCCAAAGAGATTGGTGTTTTTTCCGTCGCTGTCCTAACCGTCGTTCTGTATGCCCAAAGTACCTCAGGAAGTTCATCCGCCCAGGCCCTTTTTGACTCTTCCAATCTGGCATTCAGGATGTGTTTAATGATCTTGTTGATGGTCTCAACCTGGCCATTCCCTTGAGGGTGATATGGAGTTGAGAACAACTTTTTAATCCTCAAGTTCTCACAGAACGTCTTGAGGTCCTCTGCATCAAATTGCCACCCATTATCCGTCATAATCGAGTGCAGAATCCCGAACCGATAAATGATAGACTTTCAGATGAAGTTTGTGATTTTCAGCTCGGTTATTCGTGCTAAGGGCTCGGCCTCTACCCATTTGGTGAAGTAGTCAACAGCAATAATTGTGAACCTCACTTCTTCTCGACCCATCGACATCGGGCCAATCAAATCGATTCCCCACTTGACGAACGGCCAAGGGCCATGACTGAATTTAGGTTTTCGGAAGGTGCTCGAATAAGGGACGCGTACCTCTAGCATCGATCACATTTCCTGGCGAAGTTAATAGCATCTTTCTTTAAACTTAGCCAAAAGTAACCTTGCCTGATAATTTTGAAGGCCAATGACCGTCCTCTAGAGTGATTGCCGCACACGTCTTCGTAAACTTTTCTCAATATATATTCGGTCTCCTCCTCATTCAAGCATCTTAAAAGAGGCCTGGAAAATCCTCTCTTGTAGAACACTCCGTCCTACACGGTGTATCTGGCAGCTTGGATCCTCAGCCTCCTTGTCTCACCCTGGTCAGCAGGTATCTTCCCTCTTCCAAGTATTGGATGATCGGGGTCATCTAAGTCATCTTCTGCTTGGTGGCGTAGACTTCTTTCTGGTCAAATGATGAGCTGTATACTATACCAATATTGACCGAGCCGATGTCCTCTACTCCTTCACTCGTGGCCAATCGAGCTAACGCATCAGCTTGTGTATTTTTACACCGAGAGATTTACTCGACTCGGATTCTTCTATACCCTACGGAGGCCAGCTCAACCAACCTCAAATACCTGGCTATCTGTTCTTCTCGAGCCACGTACTCATTGGATATTTGGTTCACCACCAAAAGGGAATCGCTAAAAACTTCTAGCTCTTCCACTCCAAACTGTTTCGTCATGTCTAGGCCGGCAAGAAGCGCTTCATACCCAACTTCATTATTTATCGCAGGGAACTTGAAGCACAGGGGCTTCGAGGCTAGGATTCCTTTTTATTTTGAATTTTGAATTCTTTGGGACGTAAATGATGGGGGTGCTTTCAACTCCTGCCAGTAGAAATATTTTTTTATGGAGCTGACTAGAACAATACCAGTCCCGGCACATTGGGCGGTCGATGATCCATCCACAAACATCCTCTAAGATTTTTCTATCCGCTCTTCTAGGATGATAAGAGTTGGTGTGAACTCCGCGATGAAGTCGGTCAGGGCCTACCCCTTGATGGCCATCCTGAGGACGTATTGAACGCCGTACTGTTCCAGCTCTACCGCCCACTTCAATAATCGCCCGGAGGTGTTTAGGTGGAAAAGTACATTTTCAAAGGGAAGTTCGTAAGTTCTTCTACTTGATGTGCCAACAAGTATGGATGCAGCTTTCAAGCTGAGATGATCAGGATGTAGGACAACTTCTCCATAGCCGAGTAACGGAGCTCAACGTCATGAAGTAATTGGCTCACATAATATACAGGTTATTGAACCTTCTACTCTGCTCGGACGAGCACCGCATTTATTACATACTCGGATACTGCCAGATAGAGCTGCAACTTTTCACAGGGCTGAGGTTTGACAAAGACCGGGGCTACCATTAGTGCCCTCTTCAACTCGTCCAGTGTGGACTGACACTCATCATTCCACTCGAATTGGGAATTGTTCCTGATCAGGTTGAAGAATGGCCAGCACTTGTCGGTGGACCTGGATAATAAATGGTTAAGTGTCGCAACTTTTCCAGTCAGGCTCTGGACGTTCTTGATCCATTTTGGGGAAGTTAGGCTGACGATTGCTTTAATTTTCTCAGGGTTGTCCTCAATTCCCCTTTGGCTGACAATGTATCCCAAAAACTTACCCGAGTCAACCCCAAAAGAGTACTTTTTAGGATTCAACTTCATCCTATATTTCCTCAGGATGTCGAACATATCTGCTAGGTTGCCCACATGGTCAGCTATTTTCCTAGACTTGACAAGCATGTCATCCACGTAGACCTTCATCATTTTTCGAATCTGAGAGGTAAACATCTTGTTTACCAACCTCTAGTAGGTCGCTCCCGCATTCTTTAGTCTGAACGACATCATGATGTAGTAGTATTGTGCTCGATCGGTGATGAATGAGTGTGGATTTGATCCTGCTTTGTCCTTGGTATCTGGTGGTACCCAGAGTATGTATCCATAAAACTCATGAGCTCGTTGTCGATAATAGTATCGACAAACTGATCGATATTGGATAAAGAAAAGTAGTCCTTTAGACAGGCCTTGTTCAGGTCGATGAAGTCCACACATAAACTCCATAATCCATTCACTTTCCTGACCAGGAGGGGGTTGGACATCCAGGTCGCATACTTGGTCTTCCTGATAAAGCGGTGCCCTAACAACCTCTACACTTCCAACTCTAGCCCTTTATACCTGTCCGGGCTAAGTCTCCGTCTCTTTTGGGCCACTGGTTGAGCTGCGGGGTCTATGTTTAGGTAGTGACAAACATCTTTTGGCCAGATGTCCTACATGTCTTCATGGGCCCATGCGAAGACATCAGTGTTTGTCTGTAAAAAAGAAACCAACTCAGCCCAGAATGGCTCCTTTAACTCTCTGTCAATTCACAGCTCCAAGTCTGGCCTATTTGGATCCAATTGAATAAGATTCACCTCTTCCACAGGTGTTGCCATTTTCTTGGGGTCATCCTTCTAAGGATCCATGGATCCCCACTCTTTGTTGGGCAGCTGGTCTTCCGCCTCTGCTCGTCTGCTACCACTCTGGTCGGTTGTGCCTGAAAATGACCCCACCTTGAAAGTTGGGGTGATCGACATCTTGGACAGGATTTTTGGTTACGGAGGCTCCTCATCTACCTCCATATTTTCCCAACCGAGCTCGGTTACTTCAAAGATGGTATCCTTGAAAACGTCTTTCATTTGCTCATCGTTCGAGCTAGCCTGAACGAGCTCAATCATGTTGAGCTCTCTAGGACGCAACCTCATGCTAGTCTCCTAGGCTGCCTGTTGGTTCCCCTTCACAACATAAACTTCATCGCCGACTGGAAACATAACAGCAAGGTGGTAGATGAAGACCACTGCTTTCAGTTTGGCCAGGAGTGGTCGGCCCCAGATGGCGTTATACTGGGAGTTAAGTTTTACCATCTTGAACTCCGTTGTCTTGAAGACGTCAAGATCACCAGCCCTGAACAGGACCTTTAGCTCGCATGTGTTGAGCACCTTAGTCTTCATTCCTCCGAAGTCCTGAATCGTGTCGGAGAAGGGTTTGAGCTGGGATTTTTAAAACCCCATCATCTTGAATGTGCTCAAGTAGAGCACGTTGGTATAACTCTGTGTCGACTATTACCCTGTGCACCATGGTCCTCCAGATGCTAAGTGATACAACCAAAGTATCACTATAAGGATAGACTATCCCTTCGATGCCCAGCTCAATGAAGAAGATAGGCGCGTGGTAGGGCTCCACCCTAGTAAGACGTATCTTTGATATGCGTTTCTGGCCTTTTTGACCTGTTCTTTTCGGGCTCGCTTGAAGCCCCTCAACTCACCGAAATTGTTGTTGATCAAGATCAATATCTCCTGAGCAGTCCCGATCGGTGGAGACGGGGGCAATGCTTGCTGTTGTCCCTGGTCTTACCGGTCCTGGCCCTTCACAAATTTCTTCAGGTGGCCTTGGTCGATCAGCTTCATTAGTTCAATTAGAAGTGCCCAGCATTTGTCCGTATCATGGTTCTTCGCCTTGTGGTACTTACAGTATTTGTTCTGGTTGAGACGGGCCGGGTCAGCTCTTAGTGGCCTCGACTCCAGCAATAAGTTCTTGTCTTTAATCTCTGTAAAGACCTATGTAGGGGTAACTGTAAGTATTTTAGTTACCTGGCCGGGTCCCTCAAGCTGGAAGGCCCTGAAGTTGTCTACCGGCCTGAACGGACTCATCGTTCTCTATTCTTGTATGTCGGATGACTTATCATCCAGAATTGCCTCTTCTATCCCGATGTACCTTTCTACTCGGTTTAGGAACTCATGGTAGGTCTTCGATCCCTCCTCGTGCACTGACCACCAAAATCTTGTTCTGGACCTCAGCCGGGCCATAATGACCATCAATATGGCATCATCCGACACATATTCCATCTCTAGGACAAGCTTGTTAAACTTATTTAGATAGGATTTTAGAGACTTCATCTTCTTCTGTCTCACATTGACTAGCCTCTCATTCGGGGTCGACCTTATCTTTGACCCCATGAACTGTGTTAGGAACAGTTCTGTCAGCTCAACCCATCCTCCGATAGAAGAGTCCGGAAGTGACCGAAACCATCTTTGTGCTCGGTCTCCCAGAGTGAACATACCGAATCTACAAAGCCCGAAATCTGCTACTTTTGATCTGAAATTGTAGTCTAAGAGAATGTTACTGGACTTAATGTCCTTGTGGTATATAGGAGGATTCATTGCAGAGTGAAGGTGGGCTATTGCATGAGCTGTTTCTGCAGCTATTGTGAGACGTATCGTCCATGGAAGTATAGAGTTTCTTTCTCTTTGTAGATGCTAAGATAGAGTTCCTCTTCAATCCTTTGGAGCTCCATTCAGGATGAGTATTTATCCAGGAGGGTGCTCGGGTCAGTTTCACCGTTGTACTGGCCGATCGGCGGCATTTTGAACTTGACCGATGTGGCCGTTGTGGAGATGTGTTCTGCAAAGAGGGTGGCCCTCTTCTAGCCCCCTCTATCAGCTATATTCTTTCTGGTCTGAATGTCTATCAGTCTCTTCCTCAGTTCCTACTCTTCTGCCAACTTCGAATACCGAAGATTTTGGCCGGTACTCTCCTCATGAGGCTGCTGGACATCGTCTCTCTCATCCTGGATCCTAGCAGGTCTCCTTACCTTTAATACAGATGTCGGTCTCACTCGATCCTGACATATCTTGTCTCTACCCGATTCTCTGCTCGGTTTGGCGCACCTTGTTGTCTATCCGAGCTCTTATCGGGGACGGGCTTCTTCTAGGCCTGGTCATCTGTAATCTTTTTGCCTAGGTTCTGTCTCCGCCTGGGTTCATCTGAGGATTCTGAATCCTCCATCAGCCCATTCTCCGCTCGTTCAGTTGGGCCATGATGGCCCGGATCTCACTCATGGACATGGGTGTCCAATGAGTCTTCAAAGTAATGGGAACAGTCTAGGCTACCCCCATGGGTATAGCCTAATGCGGCTGGCCGGACCCACCGAGCTGGGATATGTGAGCCTGAGAATCAGGTGTTGTGTGTTCTTCGTTGCTCATGATGAATTTAGAGTTTTTGTTCGTTTGATGAATGCCCCCTCCTTCTAACGCCAAAATGTTGACGTCAAATTTGTATTATGATATAATTCCTAGTCAAACACTCACAATGATCGAATCCAAATTGGATTGGTGAAATTAGACGAAAACTGATTAAAAATGTGTATAAAAATGCAGAAAACACTATGTTCGGAGCCTACTTGGGCAATTTAATTCGGCTGATCCTGGTCGGTTCAAGTTTACCGGTCAGGATCGTATTTAATATATGTTAGAGAAAATAGCTCTTTAGTGCTTGAGTACAAAAAATATTCGAACCCTTTACAAATTGAAAATTGTTCTATTTATACCCTAGGAAAAGCACGAGTAGTGGGGATCATGTCTACTACTTCCTTGATTTTCCCCTACTTTTAAGGGAGTGGGCGGTCAAATCTTCCCCACTCTCCCATTTATCAGGAACATTCTGCTAGGCACACCCTGGCCGGGTCGGTCATGTCCCGTTGGACTCGTCATGGAATCGATCCTAGTCAGTTCGCCTAATTGCCGTCCAAATAGAGTGATCTGGTCGGGTCGTTCGGATATTTGCTCAATAAATTTATTCGAATTGGGCTCCTGAAATCCAGCAATTCGGTTAGCTCGGGTCGGGTCAACAACATGCACCGTGATTGAAGGTACAATCATGATTCGAATTTATCAAGGTTTAGAAAAACGAATTTATCAAGGTTTAGAAAAACAATAATCGATTTCATTTCTGTAGTTGTACAACATTTTCAAGTTAATTTCATTATTTTTGCATCTTGTATTGTAAATCATAAATATAAATTCCATGTCTACAATGAAAAATATACAAAAATTCATACGAGTCAAATTTGAATTAGATCCAAAATAAATTATGGCTAACACCTGATTGTAATTTGTAGCCTGTAGGTACCTCATTATAAATGGGCCATGAACTCACTAATGGGCCATAACTCAAAAAGTAACTCATTAAGAGGAAACCAAATTTCAAGAGAAGGCCTTTTTTAAACAACTTGAAGTTTTTAAGTTCTGAAAGTGAAAACAAATAAAATGAGTAAAATTGTAATTTATTCATTTTAATAAATAAAAAAGAATGAAACAACTTTAATTAGTATTAATCGTTCACAACAGAGAAATACATGGTTTAGATGATGTATATTTTTCCGTGGGCGGTTTCGAGATTTGAATAACATGTTGCCATGTTCGAAATATACATAAACTAACAAATATGGGGACATGCCGGCATCCATTCTACTTCTATTATCATATTCAACATTAATTTAATTAAATTTCAATGTAATTAACATTAAAGATCCATTTAGGTGGAAGGATTTGAGAAGAGATTTGACATTCTTCGCAATTAATTTACCCATGATGTTTGGAAAGATACGAATTTGAAATACTTCCTTTTTTATTTTGAACTGTTTTTTGAGCAAAATTTATGGATTTAACTTAAATACTAGATTTAAAATCTGTTCATTTCAAATACTAGATTTTTAATCACTCAATTCAATGAAATATATTTTTTATTTAATCATGACATTATAAACAAGAGCATCTATTTGTTTTCAGGACTTCATCTAAATACACCGACAATATAAACAAGAGCATCTATTTCAACATGAATTTCATTTGATATTTCAACACAATCACCTTAAATTCTCTTTATTATTATCATCACAAAGTAATATTTAACATATATTAAAACTTATAGAATATAAAATATAACATCCAAATATTGCAGAGTATCAAAATCTCTGAAAGCGGCTTGGGATCTTGAAATGGATCCCCAAAATAATGGCAAAAATCATTCATTTTCTTGCCAACGGAAGTAAAGTTGTCATTTGTTAATTTTATAGGCAACTGGCAGACCTTCCACAGAATCCTAGAGACACTTTATATTTATATTTTACAAACTTATTTTGATTTTTTTTTTTTGTTTTTTTTAATGTTTGATATGGTGGATTGATTTCATTTTAATTTTCTTTGGAAAGTATATTAGTATTTTTAAAGCATTTCATTTATACTTAATTGGATGGTCTTATCTTCTCGAGATGATCAACAGCATGTACTACTTATCAATATTATCTCCCCTTTCCTCAGCCACTTCTCAAACCAAATAATGACACTCGTTTTCTTTCAAAATCAAGAAAAATTCCAACCCATAGAGGGAGGACAAAAAATGGGATTACGTAAAATTAATTTTTATAAAATTGTAATTTCAACAACTTTTTTTTTTTAAATATTGTCAAATGATCATCGATTCATTGTGTGAAAATTCGAACAAATCAGGCCAAAATTTCAATATTGATTACCATCGACCAAACTAATTTAGAATTTGAGGATCAACCTTGTGAATTAAGAAAGTGCTTTACGTCTTCACAGAATTAAGTAGTATTCAATCTTAAATTGAAAAATCAACATCAATATTTAAAATAACACCAAAACATCCGTGTGCCCTCAACCCGATCTGGTGTGTGAGCCGCTTCCATGCACGACTACATCATAGTTGGTGTACGTCTTGCACTCACACGGTGTTGTTTTCTTCTTTTTCCTCTTTTTTTTTGTCCTCTCTCATTCTTTTTCTTAATCACTTTTCTTATCAATTTGTTATTCTTTTTATTTGTTTTGTACATTCTTCTTCTTCTTTATCTTCTCCATAAAGTCATGTATAGAGGTTTTTTCTTCTTGTTCTTGTTCTTGTTCTTCTTCTCTTTTACTCATTTTATAGTTTTAGATAATTGATTTCAAATCACAATTTATTATAATAATTTTAAAATATTGAAAATCAATTATTTCAAATAATATGAAATCATGATTTGCTGATTTTGAGGAAGAAGATGATACATTAGAAATTTTAAGATTTTTCAATGGATATATTGTTCTTAAGGTGTTACATAAAATACCTTACAGGTATTACATATGTTCATTTTACATTTATTACACATATTCTTTCAAGTATTACATAAATACCTTACACATATTACACGCGTTTCTTTCAAGTACACTTACCTTACAGGTATTACACATGTTCATTTCAAGGTATTACATAAGTATCTTATAGGTATTACACATGTTCCTTTCAAGTATTACATAATTACTTTACAGATATTACACATGCTCATCTCAAGTATTATATAAGTACTTTATAGGTATCACACGTGTTACTTTCAAGTATTACATAAGTATTTTATAGGTATTACACATGTTCCTTTCAAGCATTACATAAATACCTTATAAATATTATATATGTTCCTTTTAGGTATTACAAATCAATAATACCTCAAAAGTATTTTCATAATATATTGAAGGTATTGCTCAAATATCATTCAAGCATGTAACTTTGTAATACTTGTGGAGCATATGTGTAATACCTGTTGAACAAATCAGTAATACCTCAAAAGTATTTTCATAATATCGTGAAGGTAATACTTATATATCATTCAAACATGTAATTTTGTAATACATGTAGAGTACATGTCTAATACATGTTGAACAAATCAATAATACCTTAAAAATATTTTCATAATATCTTGAAAATATTACTTATATATCATTCAAACATGTAATTTTGTAATACTTGTAGAGTATATGTGTAATAATTGTTGAACAAATCAATAATACCTCAAAAGTAATCACTATATAATGATAATCATTGAACTAGAAAGTCAATAAAATTTTAGAAAATCTCTGAAATGAAACAAAATCAATGTCTATTACATTAATTTATTGTCTAAACAATATAATTTAGAAAAGTTGATGTTACAACATTCTCAACTATATAAGAATTGTTTGATTCTTGGCCTAAAATTATAATACTTGTATTAGAATTGTTTTCATTTGTATGAACAAATTTTTGAAATTGTTTCCAGTGACACAATTTATCTTACTAATTGTTCAAATCTCCTCCATTATTGATTGAGTATTTTTTATTGCAAGACAAACGAAATCCTAGATATTAGAAGGATAAGAATCCTAGATATTAGAAAGATAAATTTGTAGTATTGTTGATAAGAGTAGAAATTGAGAAGAAATTATGCAGAAATTCATATTAAGAAAGGAAGAGAGAGAGAAAAAAAAGGAAGAGAACAACGTGCATAGGAAGAAGGAAGAGAGAGAAAAAACAGAAGAAGGAAGAAGAAGAAAGAGTTGGAGGGAGAGAGAAAAAAAAAGAATGGGGCAGGTCCATGAGCTAACGGAGCGGGTTGCTAGAACCGTGCCCTTGGGACACAGAAGTGTCACTCTCATGATAATTTAACGGTGTGTTTGGTATGAGTATGAGTGGATTCTACAGGTTTAGATTTAAGATTTGTTTGAATTTTGTAAAGTGATGGATTTAGAATTTTTTTTTTGTGTGTGTTTTTTTTAAGATTTTATAGGGTAAGATTATAGTTAAGATGTCATCAAAATTATAGAAAAAAAATATTTTTTTTCTAAAAATTATAAAAAAAAATTATTGAGACTTATAAAAAAAATACAATAAATATAAAATTTAAAGGACATATCCAATTATCTAAAGGCAACCTAAGTGATTGAGAAGGAAAATAGGGGCAAAAGAATGCGATAAAAATAAATGAAAATTTGGAGGTACCCCCAATTTATTAAGTTATAAAATAATTGATAAGGTACATCAAAGAAAATATTAAAAGGGCTGGTGGCTGATCAATCTGGATCGTCCACATAGACGAATTCAACGGCCAAGATCAACCGCCGTGGTTGAGGTGGCTGGTAGGTGGCGGGCGACGTCAGGCGGTGGCTGCCGCAGTCTCGCGTGCGGAACTACACCAAAAAAAGACTTTTTAAGCCATTAACCACGACTTTAATTAATCAATAATAAAATCGTGTTAACAGTCGTAAGCATCGAGGCAGGGTTGTCATTATTAGGGGTGACTCACGACTTTAATTATTTGTTTAATTATAGTTAAAATAATTAACAAATGGGATTAAATAATGATTGTGGATCACATGGAAGGATGCTTCTCCTTCTCCTTAATTGGGTAACAAAATTTTTAAGGACAAATTCTGTGTCAGAGAATCCCAGTCTTAAACTTGTTGTGAGTATTTTGTTTCATGCAAGAACATGGCCCTATGTGTTGTCTCTCTGCCCCAATTATGTAGTTTAAATTAGGGTTTGGACCACCACAAATCTTTCCAATTAATATCGAGATTTATCTTGTTTATATATTTTTGAGTTGTTGATGTAGATTTCATAATTTTTTTAAAAAGAAAAAGTACTAACGAATGACCCTCTTTTTTTTTTTTTTCATTTTTTGTATTTTGTAATACAAAATATATAATATAATTATATAATTTTTCTGAGAGAGACCACCAATTAAGAAAAAGAAATCTCAACTTATAAATAATATCCCTAGTACATTGAAATACTTTACTAACTTTTATTATAAGAAAGAAAGAAACATTTACTTAGAATTATCAGAACATCTACATTCATTCATTTTGGAGCATTTTTAACTAAAACAAAAGGAGTGTTAATTAGGGCATGTGCATCAATTCATTTTAGTGCGTTATTAATTAAAACAAAAGGTGTATTAATTAATGTAGGTGTGTTTTTAAGTGTGTGTTTTTGTGTAGTTAGTGTGTGTGTTAAGTTTGAAGAATGCATTTTTGTCCCCTATTTTAATAATTGGCCAATGATTAATATAATGACACATCATCAATTAATGTCTTTTGCTTTTTTTTTTCTTATCTCATCTCAATATATTTATTTTCTTTACTTTTTCTATACAAATAAATTATTTTCTTTTCTTTCCTATACAAACAATTTATCATTTTTGTATTATTTATACATTTTAATATGAGTTGAAATTTTTTAATGTAATAATTAAAAAATTCTCTATACAATTTACACTAAAAGTAATACAACAAATAAAGAATTAATTTGAATTGATATAAATAATAGAATAAGAATGGTAGATAGTAACCACCCTTTCTATTGAATTGGAAACTTGTAAAATTTAATTCTTCATTTATATTAATTGTATGTTCAATGTATTGTAATGTCAATTGCTTATTTTCAATTAATTGCTAGCTATATCTATGTCTTTTTTTAGATAATTAATTTTTAAAATAATATTTAAATATTATTAATTATATTTTAATGTGAATTGAAAATTATTAATATCATAATTAATTAATCCAACATACAAGCAATAAATAATTACTTTAAATTGATATAAATAAAAATAAAGAATAAAAATTAGTGAATCATGGGACCCACATGTAATGACATGTATTTGTGTTAAATTGATTGAAATTTGTGTTAAATTGATGTAGATGTGTGTTTTAAAAAAATAGATGTTTTTAATTAGTATGGTGGCATGTGGGCCCCACACTAAAATGGTGTGCTAATAATTCACTGATGTGGATGCTCTTAATGTAGGTGTGTTATAAAGTGTGCATTTTTGTGTAATTATGTGTGTGTTAAAAGGTAAGAATGACATTCTTATCCCCTAATTAATTATTAACTAATCATTGAGGATTCTCTCTCCTCTTCAATAAATGCATTTTGCTTTTACTTTTTCTCATCTCATCTCAATATATTTATTTTACTTTATTTTTTCAATGATTGTATTTGTATTAAATTGATTGGAATATGTGTTAAATTGATATAGAGATATATTTTAAAAAAATAGATATTTTTAATTAGTTTGTTGGCATGTGAGCCTCACACTAAAATAATGTACTTAGAATGAATGAATATGGATGCTCTCACAACATTAAGTAAAAAATAAGTTTCTGTACTTTACCTTAAATATTTTATGATTAAAAACTGGCTAACTGTCGAAACATTAATTAGAATGATTTAATATCTTTGAACAATAGGTTTAGTCCCTTCCAAAACAACCTAACAAATCATTCCACTTAATAGCTTGAGTTCAATAAGAATCTTTAGATCTCCTAAAACCCATTGATGTGTACTAATAAAGTGATTGAAATAATTAGTAAATCATGAGTGGTGAGGGACTAGCTAGGCTTAGGGTGGTAAATATAATAATAATAATAATAATAATAATAATAATAAAAAAGAAACATAAATGAGGGAATGGTCCAATATACCATAATTTCTTATAATTTTGTCCAAAATACCATAAAATATAAGAATTGACTCCTATATGCTATAATTGTCAAAACTTATGCCCCAAATACCACATTTTTTACTAGGTCAAATGTGTAAGTCATGATGAGATATGACTGATGGATTTGTCAGTAACATTTCTCAATATATTAATGTTTGTACAGCTTACACGAAAATACACATCTTGTTATTTTAATTGTTTATTTAATATAAGTACAAGTCTTACACAAATACACAAATAATAGGGGCTTACATGAAATTAAATTTCGAGTAAGGAAAAAAAATGCTTACACGAAATTAATTTAATGTAAGAATTTTTTTTTTGGTCTTACACGAAATTAATTTCGTGTAAGCACTTTTTTTGTAAAAAAATGAAAAAAAAAATGCTTACACGAAATTAAATTAATTTCATGTAAGAATTCTTTTTTGTTTGCCTTACACGAAATTAAATTTCGTGTAAGGGAAAAAAATTCTTACACTAAATTAAATTTTGTGTAAGCACTTATTATTTGTGTATTTTCGAATAAGACTTGCACTATATTAAATAAAAAATTACAATAACAAGATGTGTATTTTCGTGTAAGTTGTACAAACATTAATATATTGAGAAACGTCACTAACAAACCCATCAATCATGCCTCATCATAACTTACACATTTGATCTAGTAAAAAATGTGGTATTTTGGACATAAGTTTTAACAATTGTAATATATAGAGATCAATCCTCTGAGCAAAATTATAAGAGATAGTAATATATTAGATCATTTTCTCAAACATAAATTCTTGGTGGCGGTCTCATAAGATTGTGATCAGAATCATAAAAATAGATTTGTAAAACAGTTTTATTGGAGTCTTATTAAAATTTAAATATCAAATTCAAATTTAATAATTTAAAAATCATTTGTTCTAACTCAAAATTCGACGAGTACTATTTACAATTACTTATATAAAGAGGTCGGTGGCAATACTCTGCATGTGCAGCTTCATTTTTATACGTATGTATATAATGTGTACACATTTTAAAAGATATATATGTACTGTATTGTATGATGTATTCGTATACGTATGCATAATATATATTCAAGGTAAGGCTGTGGAACATATCAGAGAAGTTGAAAATGGTTCCGAATTAAACATGGATCTCAGGCAAAATTATGTTATCACTAATAATTTACATTTAGATTGATTTATTGAAAAAGGGCACAAGTCAACCTGCGTTGACTTGAGAATATTGATTAAGCATTATACAAGTATTTTAATTGCTTGAAAACCCATAGTTTCATGGAAAATTTCGATTGTTTTAGCCGTGTGATATTGATACAATCATTATAAATTTTATTGGAATTTCGATTGAATATAAGATTATATATCGAGATATATTAAAACTTAATAAAATTGGAAAAAAAAACTTAACATCAAATACTATCTCAAGTATTTGTCGGTCAGTAATAATGTTTCGTAAATACTATGATGCTTAAAAAATGTGATAAAATACATTTGGATATAATTTTCTTGTGTTGTCTTATGAATCTGATTTAATGAGATATGTGATTATAATGTCAATCCATTTTAATTAAAATTAACATAAATATTTTATTTTTAAAGTTGGGATATTAATAAAATTAGAGAGTTGTATATGAGTATTTATGAATATAAATTAGTGTGGAAAATGATAAGGACCAAAACGTTCAGAAGTGTTGTCCGAGAATTGCGGCTACTTGCCGCCTCCCTTGCTTTGCTTTTCAATGACTTGTTTTTGAAAAATGACTTTTTTCCACAACTCTAAAAATATTTATTTTAGCTACACAAAAAAAAGGCGTGGCCCAGGATGGTGAAGAACATTTTTATGTTTAAATAATCTTCTTTTATTTAACTCAAACAGTTGCACTGATTTGACCCTTTTCATTTTTTCTTTTTTTCCATCATTTATTTTGAAAAAAAGACAGCTCAAGTACTTGTTAGAAAATTAACATTATGAACTTGTTCGCAACTTTCCGAAAAATAATGTAAATTTTAATATCTAATTCGAATTATTGCTAAAATTACGTGGTCTTAATTGCGGTATATGAGTGAAATTTGGTGTCTCGCTTATATATCAAAAATTAATTAAAAAAATAAAAAAGGAAAAAAATAGAAGATAAAATGGCCCTGGCCCCCCTTGAATTCCCTCTCTTCTTCTGGGTTGCGTATAGAGTAGAGCTGTTTTATATATCAGAAGTCAGCGACTTCCCCTCTCTCTCTCTACCCTTCCACTCTCTCTCTACAAACACCATCCCATTAATTCTGTCTGAATTCCCTTTTCTCCAACTCTCTGAACTTGGTTTTAATTCTTCAAAACCACCTCAATCACAACTGCATGTTCTTTACGTCTATTTACTGCAAAAACATATCTGATCAAACCAAAGTCAAATGAGACAGAGTTTGTCTCAAGTATGTGCAGTCAGTTCGTGAAGAGGATGGAGAATTACCAAGGCGATTTAACCGACATACTACGCGCCACCGGCGCCACTCCCGCCGCAGATGCCGCCGCCGACGCCGCCGCCGAGTGGCAGTTCCCCGCCAATCCGGCGAGCTACCCGGTTGACGATTTCGGGGACCCGTTTATCCACTTCAGAGATCCACTTCTCCACGATGATGCTCCAGTTTCAGGGTTTTTCCACAGCTCAGATATCAGAAAACCTAGCGTTGACGAAGCTGATCAAGGGTTTCCCAATATCGACGATCGTGATCAGACCAAAAGACCGCCCAATATTTTCTCACGGATGCTGCAGATCTCTCCGACGACGACGAAGATGATGACTGATTCTCCGCCGGCGGCGGCGCCGAGGGTATTGAAGGCTCCTCATCCGCCTATGTTATTATCTAATGATCGTAGTTTGATTTCTCCAAATCACTCCAAAAGTTGCTTAGTGGAGAGCCCATCTCTACAGATCTCATCTCCGCGAAATACGGGCATCAGACGAAGGTAAACATTTTCTTAAACTCGAATTTGATACCTTACTCAAGTTGAGATTACATGACGATGATTTAAATATACTAATTGCCTAAGTAATGATGACAATAACATATATATACATTTAATGCAAACTGCAAAATCATTGAAATCAGGGAGGGTTTCGATTGATTAATATGGCTTATTTATTATCTCTATCACATGTTTGAAGATCTCAAAATAGGTTTTCATTAATTAGCATTAAAATCTCCATGACTTTTAGTCTAATCTGCAAGAGAAAATTCATGAACTCCTGTCAGTGTGAGTCCCATGAATTACAGTAAATATGTATCCCACCAGAACAGATTTCTGTGGCCTCAGTCTTCCAAAACCTCCACCCTTTTAGGCTTTTTTTTTTTCCTCAAGAAAAAAACAAAAACGAAATAGCACAGAGAAATTAAAAACAATTCAGCCGTTCTTACAGTCCTTTTTTTGTATGTCTGAAATTCATGCAATGATCAGAAAGAGTCAGGCGAAGAAGGTGGTTTGTATTCCGGCTCCAGCGCCTGCAAATAGCAGACCCACTGGCGAAATTGTCCCTTCAGATCTTTGGGCATGGCGAAAGTACGGACAAAAACCCATAAAAGGTTCTCCATATCCCAGGTATAACAAAACCCTTGTCTCAATTCTCACTGCAATTATCTCTTCTTCCACAAAAACACAACTCTCTCTCTTTTTTTTTTTCTTTCCTTTTTTCCTTTTCTTTTCTGCGTGTATGCAATTAGGGTATGATTTTTCTGAAATTAATGTAAAAAACAATTACAGGGGTTACTATAGATGCAGTAGCTCAAAGGGATGTTCAGCGAGGAAGCAAGTGGAGCGGAGCCGAACCGACCCGAATATGCTGGTGATAACCTACACATCGGAGCACAACCATCCATGGCCCACTCAAAGAAATGCCCTCGCTGGCTCCACAAGATCTCAGCCCTCCAAAACCGCCACCACCAAAACCTCTCCGAAATCTGCAAACCCCAAAGAAGAGCAGAAAGAGATCGACACAGAGAACAACATCGCATTGCCTTCATCATCAAACGTGAAAGAGGAGATGGATCAAGATTTCGATCACCAGTTGGAAATGGACGACGTAGATCAATTTGATGAAGGGCTTCCACGTGGCTACAAGCCCACGTTGCCAGATTCAAATCAATCTCATGAGGATAGCTTCTTCGCCGATTTGGGAGAAATCGAGGGTGATTCTCTGGACATGTTGTTATTTGATGGGAGAGACAGCAAGGCTTTGGATCCATTCAGTTTCTATGATTGGGCTGGAAGCACCTCTTCAACCGCCGACGCCGGCGCCGCCGCGTCCGCCACCACGCCTTATGGAGAATTAGGGAAGAAGGATTCATGATATGATGATTGAACAACACAAGTCTCCACTGAGAAAAAGAAGAATCCTATACAAGTTTAATTAGCAGGGTTTTTTTGAAGCCATGCATAACTGTGAGTGAATTTCCACGTGGGGGGGGTTTACATCTGATAAAATTTATTCCATTTTCTTCATAATTTTCTATAGTGATAATTTTATTATAATTTTTTTATCATTTGTTTTGGAATATAATTGGTGGATGGGACAGAAAGCTGAGGAACAGAAGGTTTGAATAGTTGAAAAAAGTACATGACAGGATAGCTCAATGAAGGGATTATGATGTTGGATGGGACTCCAATCTTTCGAGTGGGATTAATTATTCCATACCCAAAACTACACACACACACACACTCTCTCCACATATATATCGTCATTATCAATTATTAGAGTTAGAAATGGGAGAAATATAATGTGAATAATGTTCATTAATTCTGGCATTTTGATGTAGTAATTAAATTATCAGTATATGGTATGTAAGAAAAAGGAGATACTGCAAAACTTTTGGTTCCTCCACTTTCTGTTCTTTTCTTTGGATGTTGTTGTATTCAATGGACTATATTTTCTTCTTCCTTTTTGTTCTTTGTAGCTTTTCAGATTCCTATTTCTGTCCATCGTTTTTAGGGCAAAGTTAATTAAGTGATCGATTCGATCATGATGAAATCAAGATATTAAGTTAAGGTGTTTGATTAATTGTGTCACATCATTTAACTAGTTGAAAATTTCAAAATGTCCGCATCATGTGTCGATGGACAAATTCTAACTTACTAGATTATAATATGATGTATACACGGATTTGAAATAAAAAATTAATTCCATTGCTGATTAGGGTACAAAAGATTTCCATTGCTGATTACGGATTTGATACATTAGATCATGTGTTAGAACTGGCTAGAGTCTTTCGAAATTGAAGTGAGCAATAGAGTAGGAGTTATAAATGTATAATATAGTTGTATATATTCAAACTATGATCTATATAATTAAGGACCTTGTATCATGCGTTCTACTCTCATGTAATGCACATTGAAATGTTATAGATGTCATATGTATTTGTTCATTATTGGTGATTTACATGAAGTTAATTTATTTAATTGTTTTGATTATGACGTGTTTTTTTTTTTGTCATGTAATTTAACCGTGTTTTTTTTTTTCCATTTAAAATACACTATGATAGTGAATATTTATTTGAGATTTTGTCACATGCTAAGATTTTTTCTATTTTTAGATTAGAATAATAACTCAATAATGAAGAAGACAAATATAAATAGTTGGATGAAAAAACTGGAAACTGATATGCTCCAATTCTTTACATGAAAGTCCAAAAGATGAAATATAATCAAATCCATTAATAGCAGAAGTTTTATTTGCATGCGTGACACGAAACAATATACCACCATAAGACTCAGATTAAAGTGAAAAAGAAAAATATCAATTTATGTATTCACCCCTTCGAATGAGTCATGGCAAACGTTTTGTCAAATCGAACTTTTACTGAAAGAATTTATGTATCATCTATGATTCAGTCCAAATCTTTTCTAATGGCTTAATTTTAATTTCGGTTTCTGTATCTAATATATTTTTCATTAATTTTTTGACAACTAAATATTCATTTTTTAATTTCGGTATCTTATGTTTTAATTGTTTTAACAAACTAGTATAATAATAATATTATATACTATAATTATACTATTACAAAAAATTTGTGTACCCCCAATATTAGTTTATTAGTATAATAGTACATAAAGTGAAAAGTTCGTGCTATAATTTATTGGGGTCAGAAGCATTAATGTGTTTTCTTTTGTGCATTTGAAGCAGTATTGGGGAGACTGTTTAAGGTCATGATTATGATGGGAAAGA
The DNA here is from genome assembly GCA_028654395.1 of Scutellaria barbata. NCBI lineage: Eukaryota > Viridiplantae > Streptophyta > Magnoliopsida > Lamiales > Lamiaceae > Scutellaria > Scutellaria barbata. The sequence goes on from CM053648.1 coordinate 18,257,124, forward strand.
AATCGCACTACATACAATGACCATCCAATGATTCACTAATGTATCCTTAAAGTCGTGTTTTATAAAACATCCTTTCGACCTTTTCGGGTCTTTTGGTCAAGTTTCCACCAAAAGCGTGCTACCCCTTAATATTATTACCACCAAATTTTTGTCTTTTTCTTCAATTTATTGTTATTTATCTTCGTTTTTGTTACTGCTTTATTTCACTTTTAAAAAATAAAAAATAAAGGAAGATCCACCACCAAATTTGTCTGAAAGAGATTTTTTTTTTTTTTTTCAAAAGTGGATAACTAAGTCGATAGTATCATCACGTTTTAACTTTTTAACAATATTCTCGGAACATATTAATTATCTGGATTTTCAAGATGAGAAAAGAGATTTAATAAGTGAGAATAATTTGATCATCTCAATTATATAGAATTGAAATTCCTTACCATGAATGTCTCTTCAATCAATCAAGTTACTTGGTTACACTAATTCCGTCACTTGTATAGTTTTTACCCTTTAGTTTCCACCACCCTTTTTTTTTTTTTTTTTTTTCTTTTTGATTTTATATCTTGTTTTCGTGTGATATTTATCGATCCCATCTAGCTAATTGGATTGCAAATAATTAATTAATTTCCTTCTCGAATTATGCATTGCATTTTTAAAAGAAAAATTAACAGAGGGGATTTAAAAATAAACTCCTTAGTTTTCGTGACACAAATAATACAAAACGAAAAACAATTAAATATTGTTAGTAGAAGATTCGAACAGGTCATCCTTGTCTGGGTGTTATTAGTAACTAATCAATGATGAACTAGTAAAATACTATTTTATATTTTCTCTCTCAAAAAATATTAATTTATAGTTAAACAATGTCAATCAGATCTCAGTTGCTGATTAAAGTATCTGCCTGTCCTTTTCTTTTCCTACAACTCCACATAATTAATGATTAATTCTTGTTTGAATCCGGTCTTTCTAATCTCACATAATCCTAATTGTAATTTTATTAACTACATATCTTATTATGTATATATATGGATAAATTTCATAACAAGACCTAATTTATAAATTAATTTTAAATTTTAAACTTAGATTTTAAAGTTTTTTAATAAGGAATTCAATTTAACGATTTTTTTTAATTAAAAACTTGAAATTTAAATTGAATTATTGATTCAAAACAAAATTTCATATATTTTTTCTTTTTTATTTATATTTATAGATTTATTTATATTTTATTATGTATTCATATGATTGTAGTTAAAAAAAAAAAATGCATAACAAAATATAAACTTATTTAAAAAGACTTTTAAGAGAATTAGAACGATTAATTTATGCCCGAAAAATATGTTCTACAGAAGTAGATGTGGTTAAATAAGTTGTTGGGTCAAGAAATACATTTTTCTTGGGCGAACGTAGTTAATTGCCCATACTTTTACATGTATTGAACAGCTTGAGAATAATAGGGCCCAATGGGCTTAAGACAGAAATGGATATAACATATATCCTTAGAAATTCCTATACCATCTCTTTTTTTTTTCTTTTTCTTTCCTTTTCCAATTTAAAATCTGAAACTAATTTTCAGGACATTCTTATACTATACACTTTCAACAAACTTATTTTTTCGAACACAAAAACTGAGACCGTCTCAATAAAACTTTACTTGAGACAAAATTTTATATGGTTTAATGTGTGATATTAACTATATTGAGTGGATTTTGTTAACTATAAGATGCAGTAAGGAATGTTGCATTTATTATTACTCACAATCAATAAAATTACAAATCACATTAGTTGATGATGCAACATTATTATTATTAATATTATTCTAGGGCCAAGATAGAGGCGGAATGCTTTGCTCGTTCCTGAAGAAGTTGGTGGGATCAACCTTAGTCTTGACACGAACTAATCTGTTGAAATTGTTCTTGAAATATCTAAAGCCCCAAAGACTAGCTTGAGTGTAGCTGGTATTGCCTTGAATATTATTCCTTCCTAAATCAAGATCCTTGTAATTAACATAAGCAGCCCTAGGGGATTTGGTCACGTAAGGGGCCATGTAAAGATGAAGCCTCCTCATCCACTCAATATGTTTTTCGGACTCTTCCGGGTCGACCCACCCATTACCATACTCGATCATAAATATGTTGCCTTTCCGATGTGGGAACGGAGTCTCCCATTCCGAATATTTGTTGAACGCCCCTCCATATGGACTAAATTGCAATTCTGCCCCTAATTCATCCTCTTCATGCAGGAATCTCCATATTCCTCTCAGACCATCCACCGGAATCGGCGACGTCACATAGTCGGATTTTCCTTTGTGATACGCCGGCGCGTAGTTCCCCTGTGGGGTTCTATCCAGTAAAACGTCCACAGGCTGGCCCTGTAGGCCCGAGAAGAACAGTTCTGATTCGATCCAACTCATCTCCTTGCAATCTTCTTCCACCAAACCAAGTTCTGGAAACTTCTCCTCCAACAATTGCACTAGATCGCGAGCTCGTCCGAGGTACAACGTCGTGAAAGAAGCTGAGATCGTCCGGTTTCCGGTCGCCGGAGAGGTGACGCTGTGCAGGAAAAGTCTGAGCAGAATGTCGTCGTCGAGCTTATCGGCGATGTACTGCCACCGGTGGACAAGCTGAGTGGCGGTTTCCGACGTTCTGGTGACGTTGAACACCGTCACGATTTCTGGAACAGTGACCAGCGTCACCTGGAACTCTAGAACGATTCCGAAGCTGGTTCCTCCGCCTCCTCGGATAGCCCAGAAGAGGTCCTCTCCCATGGCTCTTCTGTCGAGGATTTCGCCGTCGGCGTTGATCAGCTTGGCGTCGATGATGTGATCCGCCGCGATGGAGTGCTTGCGCGCCATCATGCCGTAACCGCCGCCGCTGAACTGGCCGCCGATGCCGACGGTGGGGCAGACGCCGGCGCCGAAAGCGAGGGTCCTGCTTCTATTAGCCAGGGTGTGGTAAAGCAGGCCTAGTGTGGTGCCGGCTTGGATCCATGCAGTTTTAAGGTCGGTTGAAATGGATATGGACGTGAAGTTTCTGATGTCGATGAGGACGAAGGGGGTTTGGGAGGTGTAAGAGAGGCCTTCGAAGTCATGGCCCCCGCTTCGGACTCTGATCTGCATGTTGAGCTTCCTGGAGCAGTGAATGGCCGCCTGAATCTGGGATTCGTGGAAGGGAGTGAGGATGATGTCGGGCCGGAAGGGGGCGGTTGCAGCTGGTCGGAGATTTGGTGATAGAAGCAGAGATGGGTAGGTTGAGTTTTGAGGGGTGTAGATCACATTGTTGGATGATGAGTTTGAGTTTTGGAATTGTTCTGTAAGACAATCCAGGAAAGAAGAAGAAACAGCTCCTGGGATTAAAAAGTTTGTGGAAATTAAGATTAGGAATGTTGGAATAATACGATGATACTCCATCTCTAGTCGACTATCGTTTAATTTGTTCTTCATTCAGGCCCAAAATCCTTCCTTATATACACGAGGTCGGGTACTGTTCTAAATGGATATATAGTTTTACTAATCTTGTAACAATGGAGGAAATAAATGAAGAAAAATCATAGATATACGCTGCATGATAAAGTCTTCGAATATATCCATGAATGTTCTAACACAATATTAGTTTAATGGTTGATTAGTCAATTATAATTTTTGATTCTTTGTTGTTTTTCATCTGTTGAATCATATATACTCTGCTCATCTGAAAATATTCACCCATCAAATATGACTTTTGAGTGTAAGTTAATGTTAATTCAAATACTACTTATCCACGGGAAACATTTTCACTTGCATGCTAAGAATCCACAAAATTAGATGTGGTTATTCACATGTATACACTTCCTTTGAAAAGAAATTTACATATATATATGATATATGCATTAGAGTTCGATATATATGATCTATTTATATTTAATAATAAAGTTTATTGAATTTGGAGGAACTCCTAATAATTACCATCTATCTATAAGACCATTTTACAAAATATTTCTGTTTTATTTGTTCTGATGAGCTTAATTTACCAATTATGATTGCCTCGAAAAAAATAAAAAATAAAAGAAACGGTGCAAAGACGTATAGGAATTCTATTAATGTCTTAATAACGTTTCTTTCTAATTCTGTAAAATTTTCCCACATTACATCATGCAGAAAAAAAATTGTTCGTAAATTATGATTTTTATTTACAAATTTTCCACGCGCAGTCCATATTAAGAGTTTTTTTTCCTTTATTTTGTTGCTTATGGTACAAGTCATTGAACTAAATTTTGTTTTTTTATAAACCAAAATATTCAATGTCATCCCAGAAATTTCAGCTCTTAAAGCTTATCCAAAAATTATGATTAGAATAAGAGGGGGTGTTTATCAATGAATTATGATAGTACAATTAAATATGTTTTTAAGTCTGAATAAAATATAATTTGTCTTTAGTCTTATTTTTTATGTCTCTGTGTCAAAATCTCATAATTTTCGATAAAGAAAACTAACTCTTATAAAACAGGAAACATTAAAATGTATCAACATTCAATTACAAAACAGGAAACATTAAAAGGTATAACATTCAACTATCAATATTTGTCATTCTCATTAGAAATTGGTGAGATGGATATTAGATATATTTGATGAAGATTTAGATAGATTTTATTATTATTAATATTTTTATATTTGATTTTATTTTATTTTTTTAGGATTTTTAGGTTAATATTGGTATAAATAGAAGAAGTGTTTATTATTTTAGAAAGTTGAATTGATTTTATGAAATAAAAAAAAGGATTTTCTTCAAAATTGTTGTTGTTTTTTTGGGTATTCTTAAAATCAATTGATCGTAAGTAAATGTAGAGTTTGTGTAAATTAAGTATATGAATCATGATTCATGCAACTAGGTGCACAGGTCGGGTCAAGTTCAGGACAAATCAATGCCCAATTTTTAATTTTTTTTAATTTATGTCATATTCTTTATGTTGTAATAATATATATAAATTTCATAATCTTTCAGTGAATAATTTAGACTTTTTCACTATAAAAATTCATGCAGTATAATTGAAACTTTTATGTTATAATAATTTAATATTTATGTTATATTAGTATAACCTTTATGTACATATATTATAACTTTGAGTAGGTTTTATGTGAGACCGTCTCACGAATCCTATTCAGTGAGACGGGTCAGGTCGGACATAATAAATTAGGTACTACTACTTTGTATGTATTAGGTGATATTTTTCTATATTTTAGGTAATATTTTCGTAGTACATACAACATAAAAGTTTTGAAAGTATTATAGTTTTGTCATGCATTGCAAAAAGTTATGCAAACATAACTAAAAAATTTAGGTTCGCTAAATTAAAATGTTAGTCCAACTGTGAAATTAAGGTTTGAGCTAAAGTTTGGTCGTGTGTGGGCATATGAGGCACACGTAGGATGCGTAAAATAGACCTAGTTAGATCCATGCACCTGATGCATATAAATAAAAATGTGTCTACTGTGTAATTGGTGCGCATGCATTTGGGTCGACCTGGATCCACGTGCTTTTTTTTATTGCTTTAGGCCAAAACCTTTATATACAAATTCGGTGATATTTATGTACAAATTTTGTGACATTATGTATAAATTCTGTGACCTTTAGGAACAATAACTTAGAAAAAAATGAAGAATTTTAGTAAAATTTGTGTATAAATTATATAAAGGTATGAATATTTATATATAAAGTTACATGAATATAATAAAAGTTACATGAATATCACATAAAAGTATCTATATACAAATTTTTGCTGAAATTCTTCCTTTTTTTTCTAAGTTACAATACACAAAATTCATAACATTTTTATATAAAGATCACCGAATTTGTATATAAAGGTCAATATATAAGAAAAAAAAAAACAAAGTATACTCATGAATTCGAATTGGATCGACCCGAATTGCATGAATTTTAAATTCATACACGGGAAAAATTTGTGTATAAATAATTGTGCGTAAGTAATATTATGTTTCACGCTTCTACCTGCATAAGAAATTTTGTACCAAATATGTGAAAAGTATCAATAACTTATAAAATAATTTAAGAGGTAATGGCCAGGATTATTTACTAATTAATTACTAGTATTTCTTAACAATATTAATATATATCGTGCGCCGGTCAGTTGGTAAATTAATCTAATATTATTTATCCAAAATCTAGAATTTGTTTTTGAAAAAACCTTCTGAGTTTTCAACCTCTTCACATTTATATATTATATACATCTATTTCAAGAAATATGAGAAACATAAATATATATTTTGTTTATGTGTGGAATGTTGAATTCAAAATTTTCCTAAATTATTACCATCTAATATTGTTAGATTTGAATTGTGTCATAAATACATTGTCGTTTCACTGAGATTAAAAAAACTGGACTACCCAATATTAAATAGACATAAGTAATGTACTCAATTAACTAAAGTTTAATAAAAAGAAAATAGAGTCAAAAATGGGATAAAATTCATTAATTACTTTTATAAGAAAAAGCATATAAATAAATTAAAATATATTATATTTTTTAAAATTATGGTTATTTAGAAAATAAGTGATTTTAACGACCAAGTAAATAAAATCAAAGACGAAAATAAATTATATGACATGAAAATTCTCCTGGCATAGTTGAGTATAGGGGTGATCAATCGGTTCGAAAAATCAGAATTGGATCGGTTTGAATCGGCGGTTAACGGTTTCGAAAATTATTGACTCTGTTCCCATTTCGGATCGAAACCGTAAATCGTGGGTATGCGTTTGGATTTCGGTTCGGACGTTTAAAAATTGTGAATCAGTGGTTAAACTACTAGTTTATGGATTTTTTTTTTAATATTCAGAGGTGACACTTGGACGGCTCAAATGATTCTACCGTTGATCATCAACGGTTGAGGCGTGTCGACTGTTAGAAAACGTCAATTCGAACCGGCCGATAATTTTTTTTTTTTTTTTGAAAAGGACATGTAGGGTCATGATGACTTGACCGTTGATGATCAACAATTGAGATTTGTCGATCGTTGTGAATCGTCGGTTAGAATCGGCCGACTCAAATTTTTTTTTTTTTTAATTTGGATGATCTACCTCTATAAATTCCCATACTCCATTCTTCATTTTCACACAATTCTTTAATCGCTCTCTCAAATATCAAGCTCCAATTCTTACCATTTTTGTTTTAATTGTTATTTCAATTTCATAGAATCATAATTACTACTTTTTTACTACTCTTTCATTTCATTTCACGCCCCATTTCAATTTCAAGCTACTATTACTCTTCCATTTCAATTTTCAAGCTTAATTCAATTTCATTCCCCAACTCCAATTAGTCTCTAAATATGAATTAATTTCAATCTATCTTGTGTTTTTATGTTAATCACAAGATTTGAATAAATTTTTATGTTATGATGATGAAATAAAGAAAAATGCAAAAAACAAAAAAAAAATTTAAAATGAATCAAATCATAAATAAAAAAAAGGAAAAAAAAAACTGAACAAACCAATGGTTCAAATCACCGTTTCGGCTAGACCATCAATTTCAAACCGGAGTCAAAATTGAACCCTTGATTTGATTTTTGTTTGTCCTAACTGATTCCTCGAACCGCTGGTTCGAAACCCAAACCGATGATTTGGAACCGGCTGATTATCACTAAACTTGAGTAAAGAGTTCAAGTTATCGGTAACATTATTTACCTGTCACTTGAAAGTAACATACGTGGCGATTTACTTGCCATCTGCTTATTCTAAGGCAGTTAATTGAACGACGTCGTCTAGTTGTTGAGCCACGCTACCCTAGAATCTCATCAGGTTCCAAAACCTCCAATTCTCTCCAATTTTATTATATAGCGTGGTTTAGAGCAGTGTAGATGGAGATTCGGTACAGGTAAGGAAAAGCCAGTATAGATGGAGATTTTTGGAACTCAATTCTCGATCAAACCAAATTCGACAATGAAGCTAAATTTCGTCGGGCAGTGGGTTTTTATTGGGAGGCGATGTCTGAAACAATCTTCAGGAGTTCGCATGTTTTCGTCTGAAATCAAACAATCAGACGGCGGCGTTTCGATGGTTCAAGGCGCCTCCAGAGGCATTGGCCTTGAATTCGTGAGCCCATTTTTCTCTCTCGAGCTCTAATTTTATGAAAACATTGCTTTTGATCCAATGTAGTTTCTGCAATAGTGTGGATCACACCATGTTTCGATACTTTTATGCGTACGTTATCTGTATATTGATGATGCAACTCGTATACATGGCCTGTGTTGGTTATATTGGAGTATTGTTCTTAGTTTGTAAATATACTGAATTGATTTCACTATTTTTGTTGCTACACATAAAAGTGGGGATGGTGTTGATGATCAGAAAATCATAAGCTAGTTGTTTCATTTGCATAATTCTGTAATGCATTTAGTTATCAATCTTTCATATGAGTTATTAAGTAATTAGGTTTTGTTTCTATTTTGAACTCTCTTGATCAGTTTTAGTTTGTGTTTTTTGGCTGATTATAGGTTAAACAATTGTTAGAGAAAAGCAACAAAGGGCACGTTGTGGCGACTTGCCGTAATCCTAGTGGAGCAACTGGGCTTCTGGATTTGAAGAATAAGTTTTCCGATCGCTTGGACATACATCGGCTAGATCTTACAGTTGATAGCACAATAGAGGTGATCATACATTGTCTCTGTACTAGGTTTGTTTCGAATAGAATTATATTTTGAGAGAAACAGTATCCTGTATTATGGTTACTCTTCTTACGTTATCATGTTTTCTCCTTTTACCAAGTATGGATTTTCAGGAAACAGCAAAATCTGTGAAAGATAAGTATGGTTGTCTGAACCTTCTCATTAATGCATCCGGCATCCTTTCAATACCAAATGTTTTGCGGCCAGGTAGAGACATCGTCTGGTTATTTCGAGTTTGCTGCACAGTGTAGATTCTGATGATCTTGAAATAATGTGCAGTACAAGTTATTTGAGTTTCCATGTATTTAATGATAATTTTTGATGTAATGTTCAGTACAGAGACCACATTGACCAAAGTTGAGAGAGCTTCCTTACTTCTAGCCTATGAGGTCAATGCAGTCGGTCCTGTTTTGGTTATCAAGGTATGATCGATTATCTTCCACTGATATTATAATGAAATCCTACTGTATAAGTGTTGTTAGTCTCTTGTATTTGTAAGTAATTTGGGCAATCAGCATGTTTTTTAGCAGAGGAACAAGAAATGATAATTTATGTATGAATGCCTGAAATTATTTATGAATTGAAAACCTTTTTACACTCATGATTTGCATGAAAAGCATATGTGGCCTCTGCTTAAGGCTGGAGGAGGTGCCGGAACTGAAAGAGACTTTGCAGTTGCTGCCAGCATAAGCGCCAGAGTGGGATCAATTGGCGATAATCGTATTGGAGGGTGGCATTCTTATCGAGCTTCAAAATCTGCACTTAATCAATGTATGAGTTTTCACTTCTCAGCTAATTTAATTTCTTAAAATTGTAGGTGATCCTTTTAAAAAATAAATAAATTGTGCAGTGACTAAAACTGTGTCGGTGGAATTTGCGCGCAAGAAGGATCCAGTCATATGCATTCTACTGCATCCAGGCACAGTAGATACAGATTTATCTAAACCATTTCAGGGAAATGTTCCTCAAGACAAACTCTTCACTAAAGAGTTTTCAGTTCAGAAGTTGCTTGGCATCATCGACTGTGTAAAGGGATCCGACAATGGGAAGTTTTTTGCCTGGGATGGTCAAGAGATTCCTTGGTGAAATAGAGAACCACCAAATGTATGAACTATTCTGTTGTAGGTTGTGATATGGAATCATCACTATAATAAAAGGTTGTAGTACTGGAAAGTTGAATTATTGCCATAATATTACTTGTAAAATTTGTGGAGTTCCACAAGGATACTACTGACCACTGACTCTACAATTCTCTCATTAGTCTATTCTCAACAGAGTGCAGTGCAGCTTTATTCAATACAGCTTCTACTAATCGACTTCAGATCTCTGATCTCAGTGGAGCCTGCAAAACCAAACATGGTATTAGAAACCTCGCACAATATACAGGTTAGAGTTGAATCAAAATCTAATGGTTTAGCGCTTACTTTTCACAGTCAGTGTTGAGTGAAACAGGGAAACCAACTTGTATATTGCAAGAAGTGGGGATCTGGCTCAAGAACTTGTCCTGAACACCGGAAAAGCTCTTGACTCCGGCCTTGAGGCACCTGCAGATGGCCTTCTTATCATCTACGGTTTTTACAGTTTGAGCAAGCAGTTGCAGTCCTTTGCAGCATGCATCGGATGGCTTTTTATCGTTCCCTTTCGCAAATGAAATGCATGAGGCTGCTTTCATGTCAACCATGGCACATGAGATGGCGGCATTGCTCGTCTGAGCAAAGCAGAAAGTCAAATAGAGGACGATAAACAAAGAGAAAAAGAAAGAAGTTTTCATTTTAGTAGAATGATGCTTTTGGATGTTTTAAAGTGATGTATTGGAGAAAGGCTAGATTGATTGTGTTGATGAGAAGTTGGTGGAGGAAGTTGGGGTTTTATAGACATGGATTTGTGTTCGATTTGGCATTGATTATATGGAGTTTTGAGTTTCCCAATACTATCTCATCATATGGATGACAAATTTGCAGGTACTCTTATTGGGATTGATGAAAGTTAAGATGCCTCACTCCGATTGTTTTATCAATATTACATCATTTCAACTTGTGCGTGGGTGTGTATACATGTATATGTACAAATCCCTTATAAATATTGTACCCAATATAGCATATTCAAGATTGTAGTACAATAGTCCAAAATCTTTTTCTTAATTGTTCTCTCTATTTTTACCAACTTGTACATAGAAGATTTAAGCACCTTCATCGATAATATCTCAAACATGTATAAAAGTAAGATTCCAATGAAGAAAAGGTTACTACTTACTAGGCACAAATGCTAGCTTTGCTTTAAACCCAGCTATAACCTGGTTCCTTGAAGACTTGCCTGCCTTCCATTATATCTCGTACATCTTTTACATCATCCCATCTACCTAATGATGAATACATATTGGCTAGAAGTGAATAAGGGGCGGAATTACTCGGGTCCAAGCGGAAAAGCTCGTCTGCAGACCTTCTTGCTAAATCTACATTGGAATGAACCCTACAAGAACTGAGCAAGACCTCCCAAATGATTGGATCATCTTTGAATGGCATCATATCTATGATTTCTACAACTTCATTGAACCAGCCAGCACGACCCAGGGAATCAATTATACACGTATAGTGATCACTAAGTGGCTCGACGCCATGTTCTTGCTGCATTGCATGGAATATTTTCAATCCAGTGTCTACTAATCCAGAATGACTGCATGCAGTTAACACAGCGATAAAGGTTATAGAATCAGGTGTCAAACTAGCTAGAATCATGTTTTCAAATAAATTAACAGCTTCTTCTCCACGCCCATTTTGAGCATAACCATGTATCATCTCATTCCAGGTTACGGTGTTTTTACAGGGCATCGTATCAAAAAACTGTCTAGCCACATGCACTGATCCACACTTGCAGTACATATCGATCAGAGCAGTTCCTACATAAACATCATTTTCATGTCCGTCTTTCACTATTAAGCCATGAATCTGCCTCCCTTGAGACAGAGATGATAGAGACGAACAACAATTCAGCACAGTAGCGTAAGAAGATTCAGTTGGTAACATCCCTTTACCTAGCATTTGTTGAAAGAAAGTAAAAGCTTCTGTATCAAATGAATTAATGGATAAACCTGCTAACATCGAATTCCAACAGACTATATCACAATAAGGGAGCATGTTGAAGATATCTTTTGCCACTTCTATTTTGCCACATTTTGAGTAAACACCAATCAGTCCACTGGCAACATACAAGTCAGTAGAAAGCTCAGCCTTCAATAAGGCAGCATGGATTTGCTTCCCACCCTCCAAAAGGCATGTGACAGCACAAGAACTGAGAATTATAGCAAAAGTAGTTCGATCAGGTGTCACCTTTCTGAACTGCATTGCTCTGAAGAGCATAACCGCCTCCCTGTGGTACTCATTCTGTGAATAGCCTGAGAGTATTGCATTCCATGAGGACAGACTTGGTAATGGCATACTATTAAATATGCGTAGTCCAGTTTCAACATCACCACTTCTCAAGCAAGCAGCAAGCATATTGACATAAGTGACCTCATCAGGGTCAAATCCACAGCCCTGCATTCTCTCCATGCACTCCATTGCCCTTTGCAAATTATATAGCTTTCCATATCCAGATATCATAACATTCCACGAGACAACACTTACTTTCAACATACTGTTGAACAACATTTCTGCACAGTCCATACACCCGTGTTTCACATACATATCAAGTAGTGAATTGTTTATGTGCAGGTCTCTGTCATATCCTAGTTTAAAAAGAAGCCCATGTATTTGTTTACCATGTATCCCATGCTTGTTCTCCTTGTTGCCATCATTTACATTTAACGCACATTTGGAGCAAACACTCAACACACTTGACAGAGAAACGGAGTCTATGATCCTCTCTCTACGCATCAACCTAAACATGTCAAATGCTTCATCAATACGGTCAGCTTCCACCAACCCAACCATCATTGCAGTAAACGATACCTCATTATGCTCTGGCAAGCCCTTAAAAACCACTATGGCGTCGTTTACACACTCACACTTCATGTACATTCCCAACAACGCATTGCTAACGTACAAATTGCCACAAAGCCCCAGCTTGGTAGCAACACCATGGCACTCCCTGCCACACGCCACATTCCCCAAACCCCCACAAGCACTCAAAACACTCGCCAATGTAAACCGGGTTGGCACAAAACCACTCAGCCTCATGGAGTAGTAACTCTCCAACGCCTCATCTTTGAGCCCATTTCGCGACAACATACTGATCATCAAATTCCAAGAAACCGAATTCCTCTCGGGCATTTGATCAAACACTTGAGACGCATTATCCGCATCATTTAATTTGCAGTATGAATCTAATATAGCGTGGTAAGAGAATATGTTTCTGAGAGGCATTTCGTCGAACAGCCGGCGAGCGGAGACTGTGTGGCCGCATTTTGAGTAAAGCTCAATCAGGCGGTTTGCCAGAAAAGTGTCGGAGAGTTGATTTTTACGGATTATATGAGCTTGAATGATTTTTCCCGCGTTGTAGGCTTTATGATCTATGCAAATTTGTAGCAGATTTGGCAACGATGCAGAAACATTCCTGCTTTGCATTTTTAGCAGTGGGACTGTGGGAGGGAGGATTTGAATATCACTGGACCAAAATAAATATATTGGGCCGAGAATTGGCCCACTAAATTAATTGGGCTACAGCCTCTACTTTCCTGCTTTGCATTTTTAGCAGTGGGACTGTGGGAGGGAGGATTTGAATATCACTGGACCAAAATAAATATATTGGGCCGAGAATTGGCCCACTAAATTAATTGGGCTACAGCCTCTACTTTCCTGTTGGATATTGAGTACTAATTTTTACATAGTAGATCAGGCCCACTGTAACTCAAAAAGTCATCGTTATTAAAATACTTTACTTAAATTGGCGGTTTGGTTTCTAATTAGTAAATTATTAAATTTTTTATATCTATAAATAATGTCATGGATATTAATTTTTTCATATCTATATTGAAAATTTACAAGAAAAGAAGTTGAACATATTCCCCACAAATCTAAAATGATGTCGTTTTTTACCCGAACCAAATTAAACAATAATCTTATATGAGTTTCAGATTTTGATTTCGAAGAATGTAATCAAAATTTTGTTTCATTTGCAATAAAATTTATTTAATTTCATTTGTGGTAATTAGTTAACAAAAAAATTGCTGAACAATGTACATGGGTTATGCGATGAGCGATCATAATTCATAAATCACTACTAGCAAATGTTGTAATTGTGTGAGTATTAAAGTAATTTGTTTTGTTAAATTACAATTCAATTTTAAAAAATGTGGTGATTTTTTGGTGAATGAGCCTTTTATTTCCTAATGGTACAACCCAATTATGACGTGAACTAAAATGTACCACCTCCTACTGCACAAAACCCCTGTCCACATTATTCCTTGCAGTCATCCCTCATTACGGTACTCTCAGTCGCGTAATTCAAGAACGCGGAGTGTTGGTGTTTATCCGCTGAACTGTCTCCAGATGGACGGCGGCGGTTTGGACTCCGATGGGCGTGAGTTCAAGAACGCGGAGGAGATGTGGCGGGAAGAGGTGGGCGACGGCGACCCCCTCAAGAAATCACAGTGGTACACCCAGGGCGTCAGATATTGGCAGGTATATGTTAACCCTTCTTTCGAATAATGAAAGGGAAAATTATGTATAGGTTCAATATTTACTTGGAAAAAAAAATGAGAATTGTTGGTTTTGGAAGAGAAGCGCGTGGATGCGACGGTGGACGGCGTGCTGGGTGGATATGGACATGTGAATAAGCCCGATATAGAAGCGAGTGAGGCGTTCTTGAGTTCTGTTTTGGTTGAAAGATTTCCTGATGCTGCTGCTAGAGGAAGACATCTTGTTGCTCTTGGTACCGAATTTGTTTTTTTTTTTTTTTTTTTTTCCCCTTTTTGGGTTAAAGGGTTTTCTTTGAATTTGGTTTTTCTTTGGGGTTTTGTAAAGTGTGTGACTTGAAGTATTTCTTGGTTTGTTTTCCTTTCCACCTTCTTTTGTTGGCGAGAAAGTGGGCTTTGAATTTTATTCTGCTATAGATTGTGTTGAAAATCTGACTGTGGAGTGCTCAAAGATTCTGTTTGATTATTTGCTTGAGATTATGATAACTTGCTGTTTTTTTAGGCATTTTTGGGACGTAATTTTCTATCATTTTTTGCATTTGTAAGATTTTGTTTATATTATATTAGATTGTGAAGATTTCACATGTTTGCATGATTTGAAAGAAATTTGATAGATTTTACCGCAAGTTAAAAACTCTATTGGATCAATAGGGACTTGAGAAATGAAGCATGAGTTGAGATATGAGATCATTTTCAATTATTGACTAGGGAATTGATGATTTGCTACTATTGCTGCAGATTGTGGCTCAGGGATTGGGAGGGTCACCAAAAACCTTCTTATAAGATATTTTAATGAGGTAGTCTTTCATTGTCTCTTTTTTCCGTTCTTTCATATAACACATATTGATTTGTCAACTTTATTTTTCTCAAGGTGCAAAGTGAGGATCATTCTTGTTTCTGTCAGTGGAATCTTGTACAGCTGTGATTTCAATTTTGAATCTTATAGTTATTTTTATGCTTGTTCAATCCAGGTTGACCTTCTTGAGCCTGTTTCTCATTTTCTAGATGCTGCTCGTGAAAATTTGGCCCCAGAAAATTTAACGGTCACAGAGGACTATAAAGCTGTCAACTTTTTTTGTGTTCCCCTCCAGGTGAGATGTATGCGAATCATCATAGCAATTATTTATTTCTGGCCAAGTTGCAAAACTCAAAATGGACTTTAGTTTATTTGTACTCATTGTGTAGTAGTGACTTTCTTTGAATAAAGAAGAAAACATTTAATCACGGAGTATATGCTATGGCTACAGAACATAATGGTTTAGTAGTTAATTAACTGTCAAAAACTTGGAACCATTTAATTTATGTGGGAATGTCATAGTTACAGAACTCAGTCGGTACCTGGTTGAGATACATTATACAGAACTCTTGAATCTTTTGTCATCTTTTCTTATGTAAATTTCACCATTTGTCAGTCACAAAATGCATGCTATTGCCATTCAATGACCTAATAGCAAAGTACAATTTCAAGTTATGCCTTGTTATTACAGTTTTTATTTTGATGAATAGGTCCCCCCCCCCCCCAAAAAAAAACATGGTGTTTATATCTTGTTGTGTTATTTAATTTAGATATTCACATTTTTCCTATTTAGCTTTCCCTGGGCCAATCTAAGCTTGTCTCTTTTCAGTTAGAACCAAGTCTATCTGTCTGAGTGCATATCAATGAGACAGTGCATTGCTGATTATTTTGCTTGGCTTATTTTAGGAATTTACTCCTGAGCCTGAAAGGTACAATGTTATTTGGATTCAGTGGTGTATCGGCCATCTTTCGGATGATGACTTTGTGTCATTCTTCAATAGAGCAAAGGTAAATGGACCACAGTTATTGCCTTGGATCAGTACTGGAGAATGGAGATTAATAAATTACTTTGCAGTTCAATATTTTTTTTTTTATCACAGTTAAATGATGTAATTTATAATGCTAGCTTGTAACTCTTCAGGGCGGTCTCAGACCTGGTGGGCTATTTGTTCTGAAGGAGAATATTGCAAGAAGTGGTAATGGTTTTGTCATTCGATTACTTGCTTCTTAACTTGTGAACCTTTGATTTTCAAGAGTGACCCTGATGCTGATTCTTGTTCGTAGGTTTTGTTTTGGATAAAGAGGACAAGAGCATTACCAGATCAGACTTGTACTTCAAGCAGCTCTTCGATAAATGTGGACTACATATTTACAAAATGAAGGTATATTTCAGTCCTCTTCAAGCATTTTCTTTTGTTGTAGGAATACAATACTAAGAAATTGGTTCTTGATTATACTTTTATATAACAAATTAGGTTCCTTCATTTCCTCAAAATCTTCAGCTTTTATACTGCATTTGTGGTTTATGAATATATCATGGAAGTCGTTGTATATGTTCTCGTTCAGGATCAAAAAGGATTTCCAGATGAATTATTTGCAGTAAAGATGTACGCATTAACGACAGATATGCCGAAGAGAGCTAAAAGTTCTCGATCAAAGAAGCACATAAACAGACCTGCCATCATCAAATGAGTGAAGTGATGCAGATAGCATATTGTTTCATTCAAAATTTACATTTTTTTCACCTCATTTTTGGTTTGAGGTTTTGACAAAATTTTGCAAGAAGTATGTAATGGTGTAATGGCCAAGCTCACTGTTATATTATTTTTATTTATGAAATCGCAAAATTGCTCAAATTTAAGTAAATATGAGAAGAAGAAGTTGAAAATAGCACCGACTTTGATAACAAAAATTTCTTACGATCACTCCAACCATATTACTTCCTCAGCTACTATGACTAAGTCAAAGGGTGTCCTCTCTAAAATTAAAGTTGAAGAATTAACTTAAAAGAGGAATTTCAATCTAATGTTAAATATAAAATTTAAATATTTCAAGTTTGATGTAAATATTAATTAAGAAAAAATTTCAATGTCATTTCTAACATGTTAAATTATGACAAAAAATATAATGTCATGTCATACCCATATGAAGTCTTATAAATTTCAAGTATTGTAATTTTCTGAAATAAATTTTTTCTTATAATTATCATGCGTTATTTGATCACTTTACTAATTAATTGACAAGCCCTTGTCGCAATTGGTTAAAAAAACTAATTAATTGTCTTTGTCACAATTGGTTAAAAAAATTAAGCAAATATATGTTCTATAAGATATAGATAATGGGTATACAATTTATTACTCCAAAATTAAAAAAAAAAAATTCAAATGCCTTAAAATAAGAATTTCTCAATTAATTTTTTTAAAACAATAATGTAGATCGACTTTCTTAAATTTCGTACTTTAGTTTAAAAAAAGGAGGACAAAACGTCAATATAAAAAATGTTGTAATTTTCATATATAAATGTTGCCCATAAAAAACAAAATAGTTCTATAAAAATAAAATTGAACTTTATTATATAGTCAATAATTTAAGTTTATAATTTTTATTCTATAAAATGATTTAGTCAATCCATAATGGATATATACATGCACATCAGCACTATTATTTTACTTATATCATAAATATTAACATAAAAGATATTTTGTCAAAATAAAATCGTGTATTTACAAGTGAAAAAATAAAATAGATTTTTATTTATATAGTATAGGTCCCGCATGATGTATGAGGAGATTGTTTACAAATTATCTTTTTCGATTATTATAAAGTATCGTTGATTGTTCACCAAATTCCTTTAGCTGCATCTATAAGTGTAGGTTATAAATTATAGAAGTGGTGAATAAGGTCGATTCTTTAGAGAATATCAATTAGAACATAATCAGTTACTCAAATTCAACACATAATTTTACCTAGGCCTTTCGTAGATATCTTAAACATGTATGAAAGGGTGAATACAATGAAGAAAAGGCAACGAGGCACAAATGGCAGCTCTGCTTTAAACCCAGCTGTAACCTTGTTTCCTGAAGACATGCCTTCCTTCCATTATATCTTTAACATCTTTTGCATCATCCCATCTACCTATTGATGAATACATATTGGCTAGAAGCGAATAAGGGCCGGAATTACTTGGGTCCAAGCGGAAAAGCTCGTCTGCAGCCCTTCGTGCTAAGTTTACGTTGGAATGAACCCTACAAGAACTGAGCAAGGCATACCAAATGACTGGATCATCATTGAATGGCATCATATCTATGATTTCTACAATTTCATTGAACCGGCCAGCACGACCCAGGGAATCAATTATACACGTGTAGTGATCACTGAGTGGCTCGACGCCATGTTCTTGCTGCATTGCATAGAATATTTTCAATCCAGTGTCTGCTAATCCGGAATGACTGCAAGCAGTTAACACAGCAATGAAAGTTATACAATCAGGCGTCAAACTAGTTTGAATCATGTTTTCAAATAAATTAACAGCTTCTTCTCCATTGCCATATTGAGCATAACCATGTATCATCTCATTCCAGGTTACGGTGTTTTTACAGGGCATCATATCAAAAAACTGTCTGGCCACATGCATATCACCACATTTGCAGTACATATCGATCAGAGCATTTCCTACACAAATATCATTTTCATGTCCGGCTTTCACTATTAAGCCATGAAACTGTCTCCCTTGAGTCAGAGATGATAGAGACGAACCACAACTCAGACTACTCAGTGCATTAGAGTAAAAAGATGCAGTTGGTAACATCCCTTTACTTAGCATTTGTTGAAAGAAAGTAATAGCTTCTGTATCGAATGAATTAAGGGATAAACCTGCTAACATCGAATTCCAACAGATTATATCACAATGAGGGAGCATGTTGAAGATATCTTTTGCCACTTCTATTTTGCCACATTTTGAGTAAACAGCAATCAGTCCACTGGCAACATAAAAGTCAGTAGAAAGCTCAGCCTTCAATGAGGCAGCGTGGATTTGCTTTCCACCCTCCAAAAGGCCCGTGACAGCACAAGAATTGACAATTATAGAAAAAGTAAATTGATCGGGTCTCACCTTTCTGAACTGCATTTCTCTGAAAAGCATCACCGCCTCCCTGTGGTACTCATTCTGCGAATAGCCAGAGAGCATTGCATTCCATGAGGCCAGACTTGGTAATGGCATACTATTAAATATTTGAAGTCCAGTTTCAACATCACCACTTCTCAAGCAAGCAGCAAGCATATTGACATAAGTGACCTCATCAGGCTTGAATCCACAACTCTGCATTTTCTCCATGCACTCCATAGCCTTTTGCAAATTATATTGCTTGCCATATCCAGAAATCATAAGATTCCACGAGACAACACATACTTTCAACAAACTGTTGAACAACATTTCTGCACTGTCCATACACCCGTGTTTCACATACATATCAAGTAGTGAATTGTTTATGTGCAGGTCTCTGTCGTCATATCCTAGTTTAATAAGAAGCCCATGTATTTGTTTTCCCTGTATCCCACGTCTGTTCTCCTCGTTGCCACCGTTTACATCAAACACACATTTGGAGCAAACATTCAATACAGTTGACAGAGAAAAGAAGCCTATGATCCTCTCTCTATGCATCAACCTAAACATGTCAAATGCTTCATCAATGCGGTCAGCTTCCAATAACCCCTTCATCATTATAAAAAACGAGACCTCACTATGCTCTGGCAAGCCCTTAAAAACCACTATCGCGTCCCTTACACACTTACACTTCATGTACATTCCCAACAACGCATTGCCAACATACAAATTGCCACACAGCCCCAGCTTGGTAGCAACACCATGGCACTCCCTGCCACACTCCACATTCGCCAAACCCCTACAAGCACTCAAAACACTCGCCAATGTAAACTGGGTCGGCACAAAACCACTCAGCCTCATGGAGTAATAACTATCCAAGGCCTCCTCTTTGAGCCCATTGTGAGACAACATACTGATCATCAAATTCCAAGAAACCGTATTTCTCTCGGGCATTTGATCAAACACTTGATACGCATTATCCACATCATTTAATTTGCAGTAAGAGTCTAAAATAGCGTGGTAAGAGAATATGTCTCTGAGAGGCATTTCGTCGAACAGCCGGCGAGCGGCGTCTGTATGGCCGCATTTTGAGTAAAGCACAATTAGGCTGTTTGCAAGAAAAGTGTTGGAGAGTTGATTCGTACGGAATATATGAGCTTGAATGAGTTTTCCAGCATTGTAGGCTTTATGATCTATGCAAATTTGCAGCAGACTCGATAACGAAGCAGATGCATTCTTGATTTGCATTTTAGCAGAGTGGCATCTCTCATCACAAAACTGCCGTCTTTTTTCTTTAAGAAATAGGCGTGATTTTCATGTCTCGACTCTGGAGATACATATTGTCATCTTCAGAATTCTAATCCTAATCGAGAAATCTAATATAATCAAAGATTGATTAAGCTTTTAATTAGGATTTCAATTAGCATCAAATTAATTAAAAGTCTTGACCTCAAGACTTGGCCCGTTAAATATAACTGCCGAAGAGATAAAGTTCTCAATCAAAGATTGTTTCACTCTATTTGCATGTTATCACCTCATTTTTGGTTTGAGATTTTGCAAGAAGCATGTATGGTGTAATTTTATTTATGAAACAAAAGTATTGCTCTAATTTAAGTAAATATGGGAGAAAGAAGTTGGAAATTGCACGACATTGAAAACAAAATTTTCCTACAATCACTCCAACAATATTACTTCCACAACTACTTTGACTACGTCAAATAAAACTAGTGTCTTCTCTAAATTAAGTTGGAGAATTACCAATAATTCTTCCACAAAATTTACGTAATTAGTTGAATAATTAAAAAAAAAAAAAGGCACTTTCTTGCAAAAAAAAAAAATGCTAAACACTTATGCAATAAAATTGTACGTTTCTCATCCTGATTAACTAACTACGTACATATCAAACTTCTAATCAAAAACTAAAAGTAAATGAAAATGTGCATGTAAAAAAAATATTTTCTTTTTCACACAAAACATGACATTAAGAAAATAAAATTTCATAGTTGAGTAAGAGAGTTCTGTTAAGAGGACTAGAGGAGCACTTTATTGCAAACGTTTATTCAATATAATTATGAAATTAAGATAAGCCTAATGAATGATTAAACCGTACATTGCGGTTTTAAGATTTTATTTATGAGTAGTTTAAAGACAACACTAAATAAGTAATCAATCTCATTTCGGATACTAACCAAAAATTACTGCTAATGTTAAAATCAGGATAACTCAAATTAAAGAAAAAAAATACATTTTTTTTCCTAACCTCATTACCCAATATCCTGAAATCTAAACAACAGAAAAAGAAGAGAAGGCAGTAAGACATTGCCCTAAACTAGTCAGCAAAAATGAAGATTAACTAATCAGTCTAAACTAAACACTGCATGCTATGTTAAATCAGAGCTCCTTCTTCAAATGGATTCTCAGTGCGAAGTTGTTCAACAAGATTCTGCGGAAGGAGACAGTTTTCAGTAGAGTAGAGCTTTTCTTGAATCAATGGAGACTGGAGAAGAAGGTGGAGTTCTTCTGAACTTGCCAATGGCGCTTCCTACGAAAACACAGTAGTTATTAGTATATATATATATATATATATATATATATATATATATATCATGCTACACCTCTTCGTTGGATCAAATCAAGAAAGATTAAGTTAAATGAATCAATTAATACCTGATTATCATGTGAAGCGATGAGTTGGAGCAACCCAAGTTGAGCCTGCAAATATTTGATGTACTTGTAAGCAGCTTGCAGCATTTCAGCAGTGTTCATCTTGGGTCCACCTGGAACAAGCTTCCCCAGCTCCTGAGTCTTCTCCGTGATCCTGCGCCGCCTCTGCCTGGCGGCGACGCTCTGCGCCGATAAGCTCCCGCCGCTTGTTTCCTTCTTCACACTCTCACTGGTGTAGCTAATTGGGAATTCAGGTATAGGCAGCATAGAGGTTTCCGGTGGGTAAATGAAGAAAGTGGGGTTAAACTCATCGGAGTATTGTTCGAAATCAGAGAGCTTTTGGCGTTTGGGAAAAGGGAAGGGGTCGAGTTGTTGGTGGAGTAAAAATGGGTCAGTTGCAATGGCGTTGGTGTTGTCGAATGGGACTCCATCGGAGAGAAGAGAGTTGAGACTTTCCGGCGGCGGAAAGAGGTCGTTGGCGTCGCAGAAATAATCGTCGTAGTTCCGGGCGTCGGGAAAAGCTTGGAGGTCTGGATCGAGGAAGGCCATGTCTGTGTCTGACCTTTGAAATGATTCCCATGAGTTGCAGTTAGAGTAGTAGCTCAACGCCATTGATGATTGATGATGAAGATAAAACCTGCGTGAATAAAACGAAAGTTGTCGGCAAAATGCAAGAGTTAATTAATTTTAACTAATCAAGGTATAACATATGGTATGTATTGGTTAGTAGAAAAGGAGGGAAAATTAAAATGTGAAGTTAAAGAAGTCAATACCTGAGGAAGATTCTGTGTCTGTTTACTACTAAATCTTGAATATTATCAGTACAACTTAACTATTATAGTACTACTGCGTTTAGTGAGAGAGGGAGGGAGGGGGAGAGAGAACGTGGGAATGGAGGTTATTGGATTAAGGAGAGAGAAAATGATATATTTATAACTGGTAATTAACTGCTCTCCTAATTATTAGGAGGTATAGTTAATGGGCAATTAGGGTTATTATTGACGGCTTATTTCACCTCTTAACCGTTTCTTTTTCATCACGTTTTTTCCCCTTTCTATGATTTACATCATATATAATAATTCTAATCACTAGCTAAGTAAATGAAATAAATAAATGAATGAAGGTAAATTTCAAATGAAATTGTTGTGCTTCAATTTTATTTATCAATAACGTGAAATTAATAATATTATTACTATGTTGAGTTGTCGACCATTTGAATCTTTCCGTTTTTTCAGTTTTATTGCTTCTTTCCAATTTTGTTTTATGTAATGTTTCAGTTGCATATATTTTTGATGTATATTATTCTTCTGTTGTCCTGAAAATCCTCAAAATCCAGTTCAATTATAATTGTTGTTTTCGTTATGAAATGTGGACTAAAATGTCTAATGTGCTGATAAACTATTCACTGCAAAGATGCATCTTTAACAACTGATCAAATATAAGATCTCTCTCTGTAACTCTTACCAGTTAATGTTCTCTATGATGCACATGTTTGTGGCCTCTGCCTCTTTCTACACGCGACTTCGTATGATCCGATGTTTTTGCAGGGCAGATGTTCGACAAAAGTTCCCAGATACGATCCCAGCTTGGTTGTCTCTTTCTTGATAAATCTGTGCACATTAGTCCTAATTCAATAATTTCTTTTGCCTCAGAAATTTCTTCTGCCCTCTTCTGCATCCTCCCATCAATCACATTCTCCAGGTTTTCAGGGCAATTCAATTTCACCCAATCAACGAAACCTGGATCAGACCGCCTGTTCGTTACTATCTCCAACAAGAGCATTCCAAACTGGTAAATCTCTGCACATATCATTCATCAGTTACTGTTTAGCACCAATCTTAAAAGATGGAAGAGAAAACAAGACTTACTTTTTGTGTTTCTATGATGATCATCAAGTTTGAATCTTGTTATGAGTGGCTGTCCATTTTCAGACATCATTATGTTACTTGTTTTAAGATTGCACATAATTTCTGGACATTCTTGGTGCAGATAACAAATTCCAGCTCCAATTCCAGCTATCACTTTCACCCTTTGCTTCCATGGAGGAACAGAATTTGCAAGCCATGTTTGGATATTGTGATCTCCATCTCTCCATTCAGTGACAATGGCCTTAAATCTGCTGCTGTTACACCATCCTAGTACAGGGACTATGTTTCTATGGTGCAACTGAACAAGAACCTTAGCTTGTTCATTGAACCGCCTTCGACTCCCTCTCGACATATCATCCAAATAGACCTCGATTATTATCTCACTACCATCTCCCAGAACTCCTCTGTACACACTGTTTTTTCCTACCAAATTTCGATTCGAAAATCCATTGGTTGCTTCTTCTAAAACCGAAGGTTCAAACTTGTGAAAATCTGGCCTCAAGAAACAGAACCATCCCCAGAAAAGAACGATCGCTATCACCAAAACTGGAAATGCTACGAAGAATATCACAGCCTTGATCCTCAGCTCTCTGTGATCAGGAAGAATGCCTGAATGGACGAAACTCGATGCATTAAAACGCTTGAAAAAGTGCGTCTCCGAGACTTTACACTCAGAGAAGTGATTATAAGACAGGTTAAGCAACGTGAGATTTTCCAGGAAGGAAAAATTGTGTACAGGGAAATCACCAGAGAGATTATTACGGCTCATATCAAGAACATGGATTTGAGAACAATGCAATAGATCACTTGGAAATCCACCCTTCAAAGAATTGTTGGAAAGATCGATGGATAGTATGGTTAAGGGACAGTATTTCCAGAAGAATGTGAATGATAGATAAAGTGGTGCTATTTTTGGCTTGTTATGAAGGTCGATCTTGGGGAACGATTCGACACAGTTGGGGTTGCTGGAAACGTTGCATAAATGGCTAGAAACAACTGTGAACTTGAAAATTTCTTCAAGATCAAAAGGGGTGGCATTGCAGTATCTGAGAGAGGGATTGTCGATGCAGTTGTTTGTGATTGTGGAGTTGAAATCTGGAGGTGGATGCATGTTGTTGAGATCTTCGATTACAGTTGCTGTAAATGTTACAGGAAATGGGAGTGATGCAATTGCAGTCAGAAAATGGAGAAGATGATTTACAGAGAAGAATTCCATTGTAAAATTTGCAGATATCGAGAAATAAATGAGTTTTTTTTGTTTTGTTTTAGAAATTGGAGGCAAATAACGGTTAAAGACAGAGCAGTTGTGCTCAAATGTAAGGAGTTATCTTGAAGGTTTTATGAATGAAGAAATTTGTCTTGCAGATATAAAGGGATAAATATAAATTGCAAAAAGTGATATTTATTGGCTTCAAAAAATCCTTTCAAAAAAAAAAAAGAACTCATTTCAATTAAAAGTTGGCTTAGAAAAAATAAAAAAACTATAGTTTCCATTTATGTCTATAATGTCAACCAAGAAATGGTATTTTATTAGATATTTAACAAATGAATCGTCTTACATGTTATTAATATATATGTCTATAATGTTTGAGTGGGAGTATCCATGGACTTATTTTCCGTCATGTTGAATAATAAAAAAATGCCATAATTAAAGCCTACACTTAATAAGGAAAATTACATCGATTACTTACACCGACATAAAAGCGCGTATATATAAACGGAAAAATAAGCAGATAAATAGTATATTACTTTCAATTCCTACTAGAATTTCAAGAATCGCTCAACACACAATTATCCTCTTCCATTGTCTCCAAGAAAAGCAGGAGAAAGTTGCATGGATAATCCACTGAACACTTGAAATGTCTCTTCCCACGCGCCTCCGCGAGCCATCGTCTCCGCCGCCCAGCCATTTATCTCCGCACCCTTCTTCAAATTTATTGTCTTTAAACCATCCCATTAATTTCTTGGTCTATTCGGCAAAATCTATATCAAGAATTTCGTTGCTCAGTAATGGGTTCCGATCTTTTTCCCATGTCCGCTCATCCAAGCCAACAGGTAGTTCTTTACTCCCCCAAAATATTCTCTCTCTCTCTCTTTCTCTAACATTGTCTATCGTTGGAAGTCGGAGTTGAGATGGCTGAGGTGGAGGAAGAGGAAACTGATTCTGATAAGCTGAAGCGAAAAATTGAGGCCCTTGAAATAAAGTTTGATTCTTGTAAACCTGGACATTATGATCTCTTATATTGTCCCAAGGTAATTTACGTTGTCGGTTCTTGATTTTTGGATGTAGATGCACTGATGCTAAACTATTGTAGTTTCTTGTATTCACTGCTCCAGTTTCTTGAATTTTATCGTTTTCTTGAAATAAATTGAGCGACACAATTTGGTGGAATAAGATATATTCTTCTTGAAATAAATTGAGCAACACAATTTGGGTGGAATAAGATACATTCTTCTTGAAATTGATCTATAATCAGGTAAATTTTGAAGAAAATTTAGCGAGATACTAACACAAGATTCTAATATCTGAAAATTTTGGTTTGGAAAGACAAATTTTGATGACTTGATGAATTGAGTGCCAATGCTTATCAAATTCCACGTATGAAGTTGTTGAACATGCTTTCTGTGGTTTGTAAAAGAATGACTCAACTTTGAATAGATTTTGTACCTATATCATGTGGAGTGGACTTGGATATAATTCAACACAACACGGATGTCACTACGATTTCTGTCTATGAACCAATAAAATGTTCAGTTACGTTGGGGATTACTCCTTTGAATTATACTAATCTTGATGGATTGATATTTTGAATCAGTGCAAAGGTGGACCATTGATTCTGAGAAGTCTATCATTTCACACAAGCCAAAATAGGTAAGTTCCGTTTTTAATTCATAATTTGATTTGATACGATACTCCTGAATATAATTTTAATATGATTGATATCAAAAATCAGGAGTTATGCGATATGGAGGTGCTTCAATTTACAATGTGGATGGGCAGGGCAGGTGCCATGACATATGGTTTAGATTACTCTCCAGCTCTACTTTTATGAGCCTTGAAGTCATATTCCTTTGTACTGATGGTAACTTTGGTTGCAGGTCTTTGCAGATCCCAATAATGTCAATTCGACTCGGCCATTGACAGGGGAAAGTCAAAGGCTAGAATCTCTGGGTGATGAGGTACCGCAATTGTGCCTTGCTAATAGAGCTTTCACTCTTATCATGGATAAACTTATATATCTAAATAAAGTTCTTAAATTCATAGATAACTTAGTGATACATGTATTTTCAGACAGCTTATACATTCCGAAAATTGTTTACTTGTGTTGTTACTTCTTGAAACATGAATGTCTAGTTTGATGCACTTCAATATCTCCAATTATTGTAAACCACCTGTGTGTTGTTACTTATTAAACAACATGCATGTACTTCTTACATATGACTTATCGACCTTATGCAATATTTCAGTTGCTTGCATACTTTGCTGATAGAATGATATCGAAGAAAACACTGGAGAGAAATAATGTTATGCAAGTTGCTGGTGATAAGGTAAGAGAATAGTACTCCCATGTACTTCTTCCATGTTCATGTTTAGGAAAAATTTGACTTCAAAATTGGGTTACAGTAATAACACCTTGCTAGTTTATATTTAATAATGCAGAAAGTCATCGCCTTTCCTTATAGACGAAATGGACAGCCTGTTGGCTGCAAATACCGGACTGTTGACAAGAAGTTTTGGCAGGTATCTCTAATTAATCCTAAAGCACCAGCTTTCAGTTTCTTTTTATGGTTTGCAAATGGATATCAGCTTTATTATTGTCTTTATATTTTTAGGGGAAAAATACGGAGAAAATGCTATACGGGCTTGATGACATTACAGAAGCAGATGAGATCATTATTGTGAACACTTGATTACTGCACTAATTCCCTGTCCTTATGATCATCACTATTCTTACTTCTTTTATGATCATAGGTTGAAGGTGAGATGGATAAGCTATCAGTGGAAGAAGCTGGTTATTGCAATTGCGTTAGCGTTCCGGGTGGTGCGCCACAAACAGTTTCGCCCAAAGAAATACCGTCCCAAGAAAAGGTTTAAAGTTTAGATTAGTTTGGTATCCCTTCGCTGATTTATTATCATTACTATTGAGTAATGTATAAACTCGTATCTTCGTATTGTCATTACATCAGGACACGAGCTTTCAGTACATATGGAACTGCAAAGATTATCTGGACAAGGTTGGAGGGCCTTTTAACTTCTTTGTCCAATTTTTCAATAAGACATAAAGTAATAAAAATTAGTTCTTATATTATTTTGTAATCCTTATCAGGCATCTCGTATAATCTTGGCAACGGATGGTGATATACCTGGCCAGGCCTTAGCAGAAGAGCTTGCCCGTCGTCTTGGAAAAGAAAGGTCACTGAGCATATATAATTTTGTTTTTATTAAAGAAGTACACCCTTGACATTTTCTGTATCTTTATAAGTACAATGCTTGATATATTTTGACAATCATAAAGTGATACACATGATTTCTTCTTCTTATTATTATGATGATGATTGATAGATGTTGGCGGGTAGAGTGGCCGAAGAAAGATGAGGTCAACTCGTTCAAAGATGCGAATGAGGTTTGATACTCGTGTTGTGCTTGATGTGATTTGAGTACGAATACATTTGATTGTCCTAGACTTGATATGGTTCTTCTTTATGCAGGTTCTAAAGAATTTGGGCGCAGATGCTCTTAGAGATGCAATTGACAGAGCAATCAGATGCAGAATTTAGAGTAACTTGGCGGGTTGTTGATGAACTTACCAATTTTAAATCATGTGAATTCTTGAAAATATATTTGTGAGCCATTTATTGTGACTAAACATGTCCAATATTAAAGAATTTTGATTGGTTTTGGAGAGGGTGTGATTAAATTTATAATATGATTATATGATTTATAAAATGTTATCTAATACAATTAAAAAATTTATTATGATCAAAATTGAAAGAATTTTAGCAAAGTAGATATAGGATTAATTTGGTCGGAAGAGCATGTTAGATTTTAAAGAGAAATAATAAATATTATATATATTATATTTTTCTTATATAAAGCTTATTACAAAATTATTTGATAACATGGGATCGTTAACTTTTAAAGTTTTTTAAATAGATGGTCGTAAACTTATTTGGATGAGATTAATGATATTTAAAAAAAAAATGCAAACAAATTCAATAGATTAATATTAATTAAACTCATAGTTATTTGGATGATATAATACTTATATATATATATATATATATTGACATGTCAAACGCTTCAGTGGAAAATATATTTGGTGATTTTCATTTGCTTCTTGAACCTGAAAAAGTAAAATACAGAAAAAGAAAAAAAAAAAAAAAGAAAGAATAGAAAACGTGATGAAAAAGTAACGGTTAAGAGGTGAAATAAGCCGTCAATAATAACCCTAATTGGCCATTAACTATACCTCCTAATAATTAGGAGAGCAGTTAATTACCGGTTATAAATATATCATTTTCTCTCTCCTTAATCCAATAACCTCCATTCCCACGTTCTCTCTCCCTCTCACTAAACATAGTAGTACTATTATAGTTAAGTTGTACTTATAATATTCAAGATTTAGTAGTAAACAAACACAGAATCTTCCTCAGGTATTGTCTTCTTTAACTTCACATTTTAATTGTCCCTCCGTTTCTACTAACCAATACATACATATGTTAAAATTAATTTTGCCAACACTTTCGTTTTATTCACGCAGGTTTTATCTTCATCATCAATCATCAATGGCGTTGAGCTACTACTCTAACTGCAACTCATGGGAATCATTTCAAAGGTCAGACACAGACATGGCCTTCCTCGATCCAGGCATCCAAGCTTTTCCCGAAGCCTGGAACTACGACGACTATTTCTGCGAAGCCAACGACCTCTTTCCACCGGAAAATCTCAACTCTCTTCTCTCCGATGGAGTCCCATTTGACAACACCAACGCCATTGCAACTGACCCATTTTTACTCCACCAACAACTCGACCCCTTCCCTTTTCCCAAACGCCAAAAGCTCTCTGATTTCGAACACTACTCCGATGAGTTTAACCCCGCTTTCTTCATTTACCCACCGGAAACCGCTATGCTGCCTATACCTGAATTCCCAATTAGCTACACCAGTGAGAGTGTGAAAAAGGAAACAAGTGGCGGGAGCTTATCGGCGCAGAGCGTCGCCGCCAGGCAGAGGCGGCGCAGGATCACGGAGAAGACTCAGGAGCTGGGGAAACTTGTTCCAGGTGGACCCAAGATGAACACTGCTGAAATGCTGCAAGCTGCTTACAAGTACATCAAATATTTGCAGGCTCAACTTGGGCTGCTCCAACTCATCGCTTCACATGATAATCAGGTATTAATTAATTCATTTAACTTAATCATTCTTGATTTGATTCAACGAGGAGGTGTAGCACGATATGTATGTATATATATATATATACACACACTATACACACACACATAACTACTGTCTTTTCGTAGGAAGCGCCATTGGCAAGTTCAGAAGAACTCCACCTTCTTCTCCAGTCTCCATTGATTCAAGAAAAGCTCTACTCTACTGAAAACTGTCTCCTTCCACAGAAATTTGTTGAACAACTTCGCACTGAGACTCCATCTTTGAAGAAGGAGCTCTGATTTAACATAGCATGCAGTGTTTAGTTAGATTGATTAGTTAATCTTCATTTTTGCTGACTAGTTTAGGGCAATGTCTTACTGCCTTCTCTTCTTTTTCTGTTGTTTAGATGTCAGGATATTAGGTAATTAGGTTAGGAAAAAAAAATGTATTTTTTAATTTGAGTTATCCTGATTTTAACATGATTTATTTTTTAAACATGAGCTGTAGTTTATGGTTAAAATCCAAAAGAGACTGATAACTTATTTAGTGTTGTTTTTAAACTACTCATATGTAAAATCATAAAACCGCAATGTACGGTTTAACCATTCACTAGGCTTATCTTAATTTCATAATTATATTGGATAAATGTTTGCAATAAAGTGCGGCTTTAACTGAACTCTCTTACTCAACTATGATATATATATATTTTTTTGATATGCACATTATTTATTGATTTATTATTATTTTTTGAGTAGAAGTTTGATATGTAGTTAATTAATCAGGATAAATAAACGTACCACTTATTTTTTCTTTCTTAAAAAGAAAATGTATAACTTAGTTTTAAAGAATGGGTCTAATCAATCGGAAGGTGAAAACGAACTAAGAAAAGATATGGGTCGGTGAGATGACCTTTTAAAATTGGGCCGGGCCCAATTGGCCCATTGTTGAGAGTAAATAAATCTATATATCTATATATAGGATAAAACAGACAACAGAAAAACAATTTAGTGCTCCGAAAAAAAAAGAGAAAAATCTCTTCCTAAACCCTTCTTCCTCCCTCTGTTTTTCCGTATTTCTCTTCCATGGCATTTGAAAGTAATTCTTCTTCTTCTACTCTTCTTGATAATTAGGAATGGGAAATATGTTTCTGTTACAACCTCGGAAATTGTTCATGAGTTCATATTCGAATTGTAGCAGAACTATTTTCATGGGTTCCAAGGATTTTCTACTTCTCAAGTCGCCGCCTACGCCCGCTACTCACGTACACATTCATTTGCTCCATTCTTCTTCTTCTTCACAAACACTGTTTTTCCATTCAAATAGTCGGAAAAACGACAGACTTTTTGCCAGTCCGAAGCTTTTCTCTCCAAGTTATCAGAGGTCCTCTGGTTATAGTTATACTCCCTTTTCTGCTATGCCTATTCCTAGGCCGAGTAAGTGTTCTTTATCTTTGTTTCCCCGTTCGTTTTATTTTTATCTGTTTTCTTGATAATTTTGTATATATTTATGGTTTCTTGATAATTTTTGTCTTTGATCTCTGTTCCTTTTGTTTTCTTTATGGTCTATTGATAATCTTGGATATTCTCTTTTGTTGAGTAAGCGTTCTTGATTTCTTCCATTGATAATCTTGGATATTTCCTTTATATAGTGTGTGTGTGTGTGTTTTTTTTTTTTTTTTTTGATAATTTTGGACGTATAATTATGGCTTCTTGATAATCTGGGATATTCTCTTTTGTTGACTAAGAGTTCTTTATTTCTTCCATTGTTAATCTTGGATACTTCCTTTATAATGTGTGTTTTCTTAATTTTGGATATAATTGTGGTTTCTTGAACATTTATGTCTCGTTCTTGGATACTTCCTGTATAATAATTAGGTGTTTTCTTGCGTTCTTATTTTCTTTGTTCTTGGTTCCTTCCATTGATAATCTTAAATATTTCCTTGATAATGTATGTTTTCTTGACTTGATCTTAACGTCTGCAGAGATGTTTATTGAAGTTGATAATAATAGAGGATGGCCATGCCAAGCGTTTTCTTTTCTTGATACTTGAATTGAAAGTGGTTCTCTGTACTAGCAAGATAGAGGTTAAACTGAAAATTGTAGTATCAATATCAACGTGGTTGTCAAGAGAGTGTAACCTATATCCCACTTAAACAAAAAGAATATCAATCAAGTTACTGGTTGATGTGTCTGGAACTTCAGGCATTTGGATGCTATGGTAGAACCTATTGAATAAAGTGGAAATTTTGTAAAAGCAGACATTAAATATAGAAATAGTTTTGGGATGAGGATATTCAACATTGCATCTGTTTTCTTATGTTTTAACTACTGGTTTGATTTGATTGTGTAGTTTCTGGTGTTGATGTTGAGGCTCTGGAGAAGCAATTGGTTGATCAAAAACAGCTAATGATAGTAAGGCAAAAGTTGCAGGAAGTTGGACTTGATGGTGATTCATACATGCCAGGGGTGCAATACAGTGGCTTGGTTTGTCCCAATGTATGTGGTTTTGAATGTTTATCGTCTGAAAGTCATAAAGATTTTCACTCTACTTTTCTTGATGACATATCTAGCATTTGATACTGAGTACAACACACACATAGCACAACCAATTGGCCATATACATGATACTTTTTTAGTCCCCTATATTTCATTTCTCAAATGAATTATTTAGGTCTGCTAGAATGCCGTAATCATCTGTAATAGGACGTTATATCCTTTTCTGCATACCTCTTTTTTATTTTTTATTTTCCACTAAGTTCTAGTAACCTTTACTTAGTACCACCTTGAATTTGTTGGAAAATGCTATAGAGGGTTTCACACTTGTAAAAAATATATTTATACATGTTTGTTTGGTCATGTACGGTTGTTATGTTTTGAAAAAGTAAAATATGGCATATGGTACTTCAGGTTGTAGGGATTAGACAAATGAAAGTTAACTATTCTTTTGTCGATTGTCTGTCTTTTTTATTGGGTTGCTGCATTGATTTGTAGTGTAAAGGTGGAGATTCACATGAGAAGAGCCTATCTCTTCGCATAACAGAGAATGGGTAATTTCCATTATCTTGTGTGCATGATTTATTATCTATCTTTTTGTTTCATCTTATTTTTATATCCAATGGCTGTTTATTGATATCTGCCTGTTTGTCAGCGATTCAGCAGCATGGACCTGCTTTCGAGCTAAATGTGGGTGGAAGGGCTCTACCCGTGTAAGCTTTTGAATCAAGCTAGCTAAGTGTTTTATTGATGCTATTCTCATTTGTTCTTGTTTTGTGATTTCAGGCCTTTGCAGATGTAAAATCTACATATGCATCATCGAATAAAATCAAGAAAACTAAGCAACGTAATAGAGTAATCACAGAGGCAAGTTTGGGGCTGGAACCTTTGTGCAATGAGGTAAATATTGTTACTAGCATCACAATAAAAATTCTCTATAAATGCACAGGTCAAAGATATATAGAAAAATCTATTAAAAGCCTGCTTGAGAAATTACCTGTTGATTATATTTCACTGATGGACAGTGGAAAATTTTGTTTACAGAGGGCTGCCTGTGAAATTACTCTCTGATCTACAAAAAGTATAGAAGATCTGTTGATTTATAATTTTTTTTTTCTATTAAACTTGTGAGATGCGATTAAGATTGTTGTTTGACTTCCCCCTGCTTTGAACTCGTTAGGCTCTCTCCCTTAAGCAAATTATTTTTGCTTTAAGTGCTATAAGAACACAAGTGGTACTGAAAAACTGAAGCATTAGCTCTGTTTTTTTTTTTTTTTCTTTTTTTGTTAATACATTGGAATCCTTATAAAGTCATAAGTAGAAAACCACTTGACGGCATGAAGTGATGAATAGGAGGTATAACATGCTGTACCTTTTTAAACTTGGTACAAATTTGTGAGTTTAGAATATTTTATTTTTCTATGCGTAACCTCTTTCGCTTGGGAATCAACAGATTTTAGTTAGAAAAAGAATGATGAATATGTAAGACTAAACTTTTTTTCTTTATTCATCTATTTAAGGTATTGGATCTTTTATTTCATGGATTTTTGTTAATTTATTTTTCATATATCATTTATACGAGTACACAAATTTCTTTATTATTGCTAGGTGTCAACCAAAATATGCAATCTATTGATTCTCCTTTAAATTTTCTTCCAGCTAGTTGCATATTTCTCTGAGCGCATGATATCAGGAGACACCTTAAGGAGAAATGCTATCATGCAGAAAAGGACCGGGGATCATCAGGTTCATGAATCATATTTTTTGTTTTTAAAATGCTGCGCATTTATATTTCATTGAGTATAATCAGGAAGGCATCTTGATATGGTAATTATTGTTCAGTCATCAATTGTTATTCAAATTATTCTGTAATGTGCCTTCACAACCTTTGGAGGAGTACTTTGCCCATGAAAGGAGCTCATTTTGAGAAGTGAAAGGAACTCATTTTGAGCTTCTCAGACAACCTTCCATGCATGGACTGTGTTTGCATCTAAGTTTTTTGAAATGGTGTAGCAGTTGAATCTTGTGGCTCTAACTTCTGATGATGTTTCTGGCCAGATTGCTATTGCATTCCCTTACCGAAGGAATGGAGAGCTTATAAGCTGCAAGTATCGTGATAGTATCAAAAGATTTTGGCAGGTAGATATAACAATGTCCCTTGATTCGTGGATAAGTTTTAGTTATTTGTCCTTGTTCGATTAGGTATCTTGCAACTTATAAATGAAATGCATCGCCCCAGCTTTGCTTGAGTTTCCTGTTTGTGGAAGCCTTTCTTTTGAATAATGATGATGTAATTTGATGCTTCATCACTTTGTCTCATAATATTCTCCTGGTAATACAGGAAGCCAATACAGAAAAAATCTTTTATGGACTGGATGATATAAAGGATGCAAGTGACATCATCATTGTAATCACTACTCTTCTGCGTTCCATATTCAGTTACTGTAATTGTCTGAGAACTAATTATTTCTTACTGTTATATAAAGGTTGAAGGTGAAATGGACAAACTTGCAATGGAAGAAGCTGGCTTCAAAAATTGTGTGAGTGTTCCTGATGGTGCCCCTCCAAAAGCTTCGGATAAGGCATTGCCTTCAGAAGAAGAGGTATTTGTCTAGCTTTTCCCTCTGTTAATTTGAAGCATTTAGTTGATTGTCTGGTTGACATTAATAATTGATTTTTTCAACGAGCTCTCTTATTTAAATGTGTTATTTTATTTCGGCAGCACATATTGCCCCAAAATCATTGTATAAACCTTTGTATCTATGCCAAAAAAATGTTTTCTATCCTGGTAATATAATTTCTATCCTCTTAAATAATTGACTGTTTTTTCTTTCATTAATAACACTGGAAAATTATTTTATTTGTTATCTGCACATTTTTTTGTGCAGCATATGATTGAAGTTTCAAGTTTTCTTAAATTTATGGGTTTGAACAAACCCTATCTACCCATATCTAGCAGGTATATTCTAGCTGCCTCTTGGTCAGATGCAGCTGCCGGTCATAACAGTTACTTCATTCATTCTGAAGGTCTTAAAATGTAATATATTTTATAGCAATGGTGGGGCCATTGAGTCATCATTAGTTGCTAAATAGTGTCGTGTGATTATTTTTGTATCTTACTGTTCCTAATTCTCTCTATCTGTATTTATTGAAGCTAGGACACGAAGTATCAATATCTATGGAACTGCAAAGATTATACTGCAAAGGTATATCATAAGATTTTTCATCATTATTTTCTTAATAGTGCATGCAAATGGCCAAACGTAATGCTTTTAATTTTCTGATGTTTTAAGGCATCTCGCATAATTCTTGCGACTGATGGTGACCGTCCGGGTCAAGCCTTAGCTGAAGAGCTTGCACGGCGCTTGGGAAGAGAAAGGTCTTGTCATACTTAATCCCTGTATGTTTTTATCATCATGCATATGTTTCTTTAATTTCATAAACCTGAGATTTCATTGGTGAATCAGGTGTTGGCGAGTCAAATGGCCAAAAAAGAATGATACTGAAAGTTTTAAAGATGCAAATGAGGTCTGATATATGATCTTAACATCCAATTTTACTCATTAGTATTTGTAGACTTTCAGAGTGTCTTTTAAGTTTGTCTATGATAGTCCCATAGCTTTTAATTGCTGCAACTTTATGGAACTGCCATCTTGTTTAATGCATTTTTCTGGATGTAACTCCCATGTCTTGCATGTATTTAAGAGTTGAACATGAAGTCTGATGCCACTTTTGACTGTATCCTACACTTATAAACACAGGTGCTTATGTATATGGGTCCTGATGCACTGAGGGAAGTCATTGAAGATGCTGAGCTATATCCCATAAGAGGGTTGTTTAATTTTAAAGATTACTTCCAGGAGATTGATGACTACTATAATCAATCACTTGGTTTTGAGCTTGGTGTTTCAACTGGATGGAGAGCTCTGAATGATTTGTATAATGTAAGTATAATTTTTTTTATTCTGGTTGATTTACAAGAAGGTTTTCTTGCTCATCCGGTTGGCAATTGCTTTAGTTTTGCCATTCATTTCCTATATCTACTATTTTTTGTGGTATGTATTCCATCTATATTGGTGGTCTGTTTTTTCTTGTGTATAACTGGGATCACTTCAACATTTTGGGAGAAATATGATCGTCTACTATTAGTATCTGTTACTATAACGTTAGTAAAATCATGTCTGATCTCCTTGAATTTTAGCTCTTTAAAGTGGTAGTAATGTAGTATTGCATGAATCTCAATACTTTCATACAATCATATGTGGAGATGAATGCCTCAATGTCTCAACCTATCCTACTTTCTTATCCATTGATTTTTTAAATTACCTACTTCGAGACAGGTTGTTCCTGGAGAATTGACAGTTGTTACAGGAGTTCCAAATTCAGGCAAGAGCGAGTGGATTGATGCTCTATTATGCAATCTGAATCATAGTGTTGGTTGGAAATTTGCACTTTGTTCGATGGAGAATAAGGTATCTGGGTTTTCCTGACCTCACCATTTCTTATGTTTTTTATTAATCTTCGTAAAGTTATAAGTATCATACTCCCCACTAGAAGTTTGGTGTTACAAGGTAACACAGTGTACGAAACCATATCTGATGTATATCTTATCCTTTTTAACTGTTTAATCTTAATTCATTACGTGGAAGGTTTCTATGTTAAACGAAGAGTTATATTGGATCAAAGCACAACAAATTACCATGAATATTTGAAATATTTGATATGTGACAGTGAAACTTATTTCTTCTCTATTACTATTGCTATCAAAAAGTTTTCCAGGATTGTTTGATCTGTCACTTTGGTGGTTTCAAATGGTGCTCTCAATATGTATATGACTGTTTAATTACTTTAAATTATGTCGTGTAAAGTCTAGCTATTTTAGTCGTGATGATGTAACTAATGTACTCTATTATTCTGAGAAAGCTTATAGTTTGCATATGTATCTTACTCATTACACAATTCAATGGATTTCAGGTTCGGGAACATGCAAGAAAACTTTTAGAGAAACATGTTAAAAAGCCTTTCTTCGATGTTAGGTATGTATTGGACCATTGTGAATGAGTTGTGCCAAATGTTTTCTCGGATGCTGTTAACTCTTTCAGACAATGAATAAACAAATTTAAGTGCCAAGTTCACCAGTGTAATATGATGTGTCCTGTCAGAAGTATTTACTATATTTTCTCTAATGATTTTAGCTGCCTTCTCGGCATGGTTCCATTTTATGCAAGGCTGTTTAATTGGTAATTTTCTAAAAATAAGATTTTCTTTTACTAGTCACTAAGAGAGAATCACTCATTAATGCCAATTTTCTGCTCTTATAAACCAGTGCTTAGAAAATTATCAAACTTTGAGTAGTTGTTTAGGCTCCAAACGTTTAAGTCAGTCTCTTTGGACCTGGGCAGTTATATGACATACCACCTTTTTTTCTCAGTTTTTTTTTTGTTTGTTTGTTGCCATGTTGCTAATAAACAGGTATGGGGAGAATGCTGATAGGATGAGCAGTGAGGAGTTAGAGCAAGGAAAGAAGTGGCTCGGTGATTCATTTTCTCTAATAAGGTACCTTGTATAAACATCTAGATGCACACACATATTTGCATCATTTCATTTGTACGGAAAATGCAACTTCTATATGCCTGATTTGTTAAATGTCATCATTGATCTGGGTAATGGATAAAATGCGTACATGTATATTTGTAGCTTGAGGTCATAAGTAAGCTCAGAAGAGCATATGTGTAGGAGCACAAACATATAAGTTACATTAAGACACTTGAATGTAATTGTTTTTGGTAACTTGCCGTCAAGGTCTGATCACAGCTCATTTGCGTTTCGAGAAGGAATTCCTGGGATATTAGTTTTTGATGTATCGGGTTTCTTCTTTGTTAATCATAGCGTGTATTGGTAATGAAACAGGTGTGAGAATGATTGCCTTCCAAGTATAAGTTGGGTTCTTGATCTTGCAAGAATAGCAGTTCTGCGCCATGGGGTCAATGGACTCGTAATTGATCCATATAATGAACTGGATCATCAACGTCCACCTAATCAGTGAGTGAATTCTTTTGACACTGCAAGTTTGTTTTGTGTGCTATAAATTAATTCATTTTGATTAATTTTGAGATTGTGTTATAAACTCGCACTTACTATCTCACCCTTCTCGGCTGACTGTTCTAGCCAACAGATCTTCATCAATATTTCTTCACATTTTCTAATGCTTTTGGCTGGGGTTTATCGACTATTAAGAAGATTCCAGTTTCTGTTTTGAGATCCACAAAAAGTATGTAGTGTTATGATGCGTAACTTATAATGTAACATGATATGCAACAGGACTGAAACAGAATATGTGAGTCAGATGCTGACAAAAATCAAACGGTTTGCTCAACACCATTCATGTCATGTTTGGTTTGTTGCACATCCAAGACAGGTTGGCAATTGACTACTACTATATGTTTGCTTCGATATTTTTTTCTTGCACTAATCTCTACTCGTCGCTTATCTTGCCAGTTGCATAACTGGATTGGGGGTCCCCCAAATTTGTATGACATCAGTGGGAGTGCACACTTCATCAACAAATGTGATAATGGAATTGTTATCCACCGGAACAGGGACCCAGATGCTGGTCCTATGGATATAGTTCAGGTTGGCTTAGTGGTGATATCATTACAAGTCTATTATTGTTGGACATTAGTTATGTATCTTGTTTCCAACCAATTATTTACACGTCCAGGTATGTGTGCGGAAAGTTCGTAATAAAGTTGTAGGAACAATTGGTGAGGCGTATTTGTCATATGACAGGTAGGATGCTCTCTCCTTCTCTCTCTTTCATATATTTGGTAATGATTTAATTTCTCCTGGCCAAGTAGAGGGAGTTTCAAATCCACTAAAATCACTCAAAAAAATAGTTCAAAATGAGAGTTGTGGATTTTCAATCCGTCCAAAGTGGTGGTGGGATCAAAATCCACCAATATCTCTTAAAAATAGTTCAAACCACCTTTTAATCCAAGCAAACCACCAATGGATTTAAATTCCATTCTAAATCCTTTAATCCGAACTTAACCTTTTGGCCCGGTCCTATTGGTCAGCCGGAGCAGCCTGTGAAATAGTATGTGTTGGCCCACCATAAAAGTTAACTATAATTTTTTAAATGTCTTGGGTTGGGTTGTTAGTGCAACGATTATACTATATTTGTTTACCACATTAGGTCAAATGGACAACCACCAAACAAAAATAACTACTTGTTCGTTTATGAACATACGAGTTAAGCAAATTGAATTCGAATATTACTGTATGATTTCAATCATCTTTCATTTTGTTATGCTGACATTTCCAAAACACATGTTATCAGGACAACTGGTCAGTACTTGGACATCGACGAGTCATCCCTAAATACTAAACACAAAAAGTAGTTAGTTATAGCATCTGGGATGTTACTCATTTTTTTGGCCACAATATGTATACTCATCGGCTGGTGTGGTTAATTTGATGTTCGATTCAATGTAAAACTCTAGGTAGCGTGGTCTAAAGTCGATATGAATTTATTCGTGCTAATTTATATTTGGATTTGAGGTTAGCCATCTACGTTTGTTTCCAGGTCGGCTTAAGCTTTGCCAGCCAATTTTGTGCTTATAGTAACTTATGTATATATTTTGTAATTGGCTTACTCTCCAAGAGTTTAAATATAGTTTTAATGTCTCTTTGTTGTGTGTGTTGTGTATATTCGACTCTTTCGTTAATGATGTTTGATTGCTTCTCCTGAGCTTTAAATGGTTTTTTTTTTTTGAAATAAATATATTTTCTGTGGTGATAAAATTCTGACGAATCAAGATCGGGTTTTTAACAACTCTCCATCAAAATGTTGTCGTATTGTGAAGAATCGGTGAATGGTTCATCCATGATTCTTTCAGTTCGTATCTTTGAATTGATAAATGGTTCATCCATGATTCTTTGTTCTTCAAAGTCTGGTCTCTTGATCGATTTGAAGAACAAATATACATATCAAGAAACCCCAGTATCTACTCTAAAGTTCAATTTCTCGATTGAGTGATGTCGACTACTTTTCAATTAAAGAACGGAAAATCTGTGCAACAACCAGCATGTTATTTTTCTTTCATGATTCGATTACATTCATTAAATTGGTATAAAATCAATAACTAATAATCAAATGTATCTACTTTGAAATTGTGGTTAAGTCCTTACAAATGTAATTATCGTATCATTTTTTTTTTTATTCTTCATCTTCACTCTCAGTTTCAAAGTCATTATATGTAGGTAGAGGTGTTAAAATTTTTGAAGAGCTTGTCGATAATTCTATAAGTTTATCCTTTCGTGATTTCAAAAGTGAAAAATTAGCCTTATACAACAACAAAAATACTTTAGACTTTTACTTAAATAAAAAGAGAAATACTAAAGTATAAAAAAGAGATTTGTTGTGTACATGTTCTAAAGATTTATTTGTAAACAACGTTTTTGGTTCTCGTATTTTCCCCTTTTTCCCTCATGTTTGGATTTATCAACACTTTGGTGGATGCTATATTAGTCCCTCTCGAAAGAGCTACATACAATTGTCCATGAGAAACACCAACATTAGGAATTGTTTGTCCTTGAACTTTGTTGATTGTCATCGCAAAACATACCCTAACGAGGAATTGTTTACGTCTAAATTGGAATGGATATCCTTCACTTTCTACAGGTGATAGGGGTATTCTAAGAATCAACACATGTTTCCCAATATGTTGTCCAAAAACGATTTAAACATCAATTATATTATTTCTAAAATTTCGGCAAACCATTCTTGTGCTATTACATAAACCGTTTGAAGGATCCAAATTCCTTAAAAGAATTATTGGCTTATTTTTCTTCAACACCAATTTATGAGGAGGTAAACCATTTGGAGTCAAAGAATTTAAAAATTCTTCCCCATAATGTTTACCTGTTTCATCAATTGCTTAACCAAAACTATTAAAAGTTTTTGGATCTCCCAAAAATGTGGATATCAACCTATCATTCAACTTATCAACTTGCTCATTTTTTGCAGATAATATGACTCGCTCGGTTATGTATTTTGCTAATCCTGCATTATTCTGTAAGTTTGGGAAAATAGCACTGACGAGTCGTTGTATAGAATCTTCTTCATTATCATACTCAATGATCATTTATTTTGGAATTGAGATATTTCCTTTCTTATCTGTTGGTTCATCTCTGTTACCAACTTGTAGAAAGAATTTACTGAAAGTAAGATCTTTTATAACTCTCATGGTTTTGGATAATGGTATTTTCCACATTCTTGCCCTTGGTACATCAGGTAAAACTTGTCTAAAATATTCTCCAAAAACTATCACTTTTCCACCGAAGTCTTTATCATTTCCAGTAACATCCTTTAGTAATGTATTAACATTTTTAATTGTCCATCGTTTTGCCATTGGAACTTCATCCCATAAAATCAAATTTGCTTTACGCAATAATTATGTGGCTCCACTTTGTTTGGAGATGAAACATTTACTGTTTTCATCTGCATTTATTGGTATTTTGAATCGTGAATGTGTTGTTCTTCCTCCTTGCATTAATGTGGCTGCTATTCCAGATGTGGCAGTTGCAATAGCTATTTGATTTTTTGATCTAAGATGGACTAACAACGCACAGTACAAAAAAGTCTTGTCAGTTCTCCCTAGTCCATCAATGAAGAAAACTCCTCCATTTTCTTTTGCAATAAATTCTAATATGATGGTGAAAGCCATATGTTGATCAGCATTCAACTTTGTTTCAGTTTCTTGATCTTCAGGAGGAATTTCAACAGACAATTCTTATCGTAATTCTCTTACACATTCTCCTTGTATATCATCAATTTCCATAGCAATGTTTGGGAGATCATATAAATTTATACCTTTTCCTATACTCTCCAAAAAAAAAAAAAATTTAAACACTCGTCAAGGTTTTCACTAACCTACAAGATGTCGATGTGTCTTCTTCTTTCTTGAAATCTTTAGACATTGATTGAAATATGTATCCCATAAAGCTCTCACATCTGATGGCTATACAAAATACCAATATTATAGTAAAAAGTCTTCGAACTCATGTGCATTTGAAATGATACTGTTTTATTTAAACATTCAAAAATATTTTGATCTGCTTCAAGTAATCCTCTTTTTTGTGCAAATTCTTTAAATGTTGAGCATTGCACGCCATTTACTGTCAATAAATATTCAAAAAATGGTGGTCCTCTCACATGATTCAAGAGTAATCGAAGATAGTATCTT
Source organism: Scutellaria barbata (assembly GCA_028654395.1). Lineage (NCBI taxonomy): Eukaryota > Viridiplantae > Streptophyta > Magnoliopsida > Lamiales > Lamiaceae > Scutellaria > Scutellaria barbata. The sequence continues at coordinate 18,299,947 of CM053648.1, forward strand.
TCTCCTTCCGTGGGATTTGCTGCATTAATACATCCAATCATCTTTTTTTTTCCCTTTCTCTCCAATATTTGTTTTGTCTATCCCACACTTATTGTTCTGGAAACTCTTTGTATAGGTATTGTTTAGCATTTTCACATTGAGCGCATATAGAAAAATATTCTGTGAGCATCGTTTTGGAAGTACAATCATTATTGAGTAATTTTTTCAAATTCTAATTATTCCAATAGGTGACAGAATGTTTGTTTGGCAAATAAAGTTGTAAGTTGAAAACTGCAGGGTATATCTCATTTAAATTGAATTCAAATATTTTCCATAATGCCTCATGAGAGGACACCCATCTTGCATCATGTTTGAGTTCATCGATCACATTATCACCATCATTTTGGGTTATATTAACTGTTACTCTATCATGACCTTTGTAAATATACTTGTAAAGATACTTCATAGCCGTCACCCCAGCATATCTCAACATTGATGTGACAATTACATTTAAACAATAAATATGGATTGTAAGGAACCACCAATTGATTATTTAATTTAGCATTGCAAACTTGAATAGCCATCCCATTTTTTCGTCTTATATAGATTGGATAACTTTTTCGTCTTCTATAGATTGGATAACTATCTTTACTATAAGTGCTTTCACAAAAAGGTCTTGAATAATGATTTTTATACTTGCCTACAGATTAAAGTGGAAAGAAATCACTAAAAGTTGGTGAAGTATAAACAAAATAAAGATAGAAAATAACGTAAAAAATTATAACATCAACATTTAATTACTAACAAGTTAACAATGAAATATTAGAGATGGACATCATCTATACATGCATGATGCACTTCTAATTATATTAATATTATTTGATCTTCAATTCCATATTAGAGTTGAAAATTTAATCAAAAGAGATAACAAATCTCCATAAATTAGAGTTTGAACTAATGATTTCTTAGAATCCGTCACTATTATAGTTTGATACAAATATTTTAATGAGTTTTTAATTTATTTTGGATAATGACTTTTGTACTTACCTCTGACCATATATGAATTTTTTGGATTTTTTTTGCCACACGATCCATGTAACATGTGTTTCTTCACCAATTCATACATTCGAGGAGTTTTTTCTTCATTAGGAATTTTAGCACATACAAACTTATCAAACTAGTCAGCTGTATGAATTGTATCTTCACTCTTTAGAATTATAAGTAGATGAGCATGTGGTGGTCCTCTTTTCTGAAATTCGACCACATGAACATGTGCAATAACTTTTCCGAATATTTGTTTCTTAAATAATTGATCCTTCAAGTCATAGAATTTTGCTTGGAAAACTCTCACAGCTAAATTTGGACGATCTTGAGCTTTTTGACCTTCATATAGATTTTCTTGTATTTCTGTCCAATCAGGATTGCAAGTTATGGTGATAAATAGATCTGGTTTTCCATATTTTTAGACTAACACCAATGCATCAGATATCTCAGTCGCATATCCCTTGGGCCACCAATAAATGAAGTCGGAAGAAAAATTCTCAACCAACTTCACTACCACGAAATTCTCCTCTAAAAACATTATCTATGATCCTTTGGTAGAATTCAGTTCTCAAATTTGCTTGCTTCAAACGGTTGTATCCAATTTTATATAATTATCAACTGCATATTGTTGCAACAATCTTCCCGCAAATAATAAAGTAGAGTGTCTTGGATCTCTATTTTGCAACTTATAACAATTGTATTCTCTGTAAGAGACTCGTTTTGCATTGCCTTCTAAGACAACTGATTATGAAAAACAATGGTTGGAATTATTATAATGAACATAAATTTATCAAATAACAAAATTTCAAATTTTAAATTCAATCCAAACACAATCTAAACAATAGTAAGATTTTAGATTTATAACCAAAATAAAATCAAAACAAAAATAAACAATACATACCTTCTTGCTCTTGGGAGATAATTTCATCTGGAGTAGACTTTGATATAAGTCTAAAAGCATTCAACACATTAGGTACATTTGCTACAATTGTATGTGTATTAAACAATCTGATAAAATTAAATTTTGAAAAAAATTAATTATCTCTTAAAATATATATGTTCTTTAAATATGTTATAATATAAATATGCACCTTGCTTTTTTTTTCATGCACATTTTCTTGTATATGAAGCTTATGAATATTTTGGTGACATCCTGTTTCACCTTTTCAAAATAGAAGAGGGTATTGTAATGAGTCATAACATCCAAAATAATGCATTATTCTATATTGGTCTTCAGGATGAGCGCAAACAATAATATCTCATTCAAACCCAACATTATCATTATTTCCCTCAATCCAAATAGCTGTAACTTGATTTGCTGTCGGAACATTATGAACTTGCTAATCCAATCTCACATCATTTGTGTTACAAAGTTGCACATCATTTAGAGAAGAATACTCTGTTAGTCTTCTAAAGATTTTGGTATATGGATTTTTCTCTAGTATTTCAGTGAGCTTTCGTACAATTTCTTCTGATACATGTGAATTAAGACACATTCTATTCTTTGTTTCATTTTTAGTATCGAAAAAATATAATTGAAAATTAGTTGGTTTGTTTCCATTAAGATTCAAACTTGGGAGATTGTGATAAATCATTCGATCCTTGTATACGAAAAGTGAAAACTCCTCATCGTGCCTGTTGTACCCCTAACCCGAGCTGGACAAAATTGGACATATGGATGACCAGAAACAGTCGATCAGAAATTGAATCGATCACAACTCTAAGTAAGGAGGCCGACCAGAAGTGAACGAGCCGATCAGAAGAGCTCGATCTAAGAAGGCCGGCCAGAAATGGACGAGCCGATCAGAAGAGCTCGATCTAAGGAGGCCGGCCAGAAGTGAACGAGCCGACCAGAAGAGCTCGATCTAAGGAGGCCGGCCAGAAGTGATCGAGCCTGTAACGTCCCGATTCTTTTGTAATTAAACCTTAACCGAGACGTTACTTATTTATAAAAACCTCACTCTTTTAAGAACAAAAATAAAGATAAATAAAAATTTAAGATCTATTATAACAGTTCGTTTCCATAATTCATAAAATATTATACCTTTAAATTAAAAACAAATACAACCTTTTTCTATTGGCTACCAGCATCCACCGCTCGCACTCTACGCCTTCAACTCCTTAAACTGAAAACATTTTAAAAAGAGGGGTGAGTGTTTGAAATACACTCAGTGGGGTGGGGAAACTTGAGATGACATGAAATAATTTTGGAAGATTTTACACACATATACCAAAACACGATTTTATCACATAAAACAGATTTTCGTAAAATGTTTATCTTTTACTAAAAATCGTAGAAAATAGATCACTTCAATCACTTGGCTTAAATCATTTTAACAAAATGTAAGCATCCATCACATGACTTATAATTAATTCAAATATAAGCATTCTTCACAATCAACATCATTTATTTTCAAACATGTCACTTTCATTCCCACATTTACGGTCTTTAATTGTCTTGCAACATATGCGGTTTTTAGCCGCTATGGAAACATATAATCCATCATTCACATTCAATTATCACTTTTCACATAGTTACGGTGCTTAGCCGCCATGAAAGCATTTTGCGGTTCTTAGCCGCCATGAAAGCATTTGCGGGTTTTAACCGCCTTTTTACGGTCATTAGCCGTTGTAATACGGTGATCAGCCGTCATATGCGAGCCCTAGCCCCCTTGCATACGCATGCACATGCGCACATAATTTTATCACATTTTCACATATCAAACATACACATAGAAGCACATGTACTGAACAAAACACCAACTTTCAAGTCATCATACGTCATAACACGTTTATTCATAGGCACTTCAATATGACACGTTTCACATAGAATAAGATTCACCTTCATCATATAATAACATTTCATATATTCAGCACATAAACCCAACACATTTCATATAACATAATAAAATCCGTAATTTAAATAATTTGAAAGTAATATAAATACTGACTTAGCACTTTTCCCCACCTTTTACTGAGAAAGCTTGCAAAGCGTCTACTTCTATATGAGCTTAGTTCTTTTCTCCCTTCGTATTTCCTACAAAGCGTAATTGCTCGCTTTAGAATTTAATCAAACTATTATTAATTAAAATACATTCTTAATGTAGAACCTTTTCTGTTAACAGACTATCTAACAGGGTTAACCTGAAATAAAATTAAGTATTAATGTAATATGCTAGGACGATAACACTCAACCCAAAACCCGACCTGAAACTAAGTTTCCTTAATTATTTCAATAAGGATCTATGATTTTATACCTTAATCGACATATAAAGAGGTTTAAATGAAATTATAGTAAAAATGCGTTTATTAAAATATTAGAAAACTTAATTAGACCTTATTTAGATCTTGAAATACTTATCTTAGATTTAGGAAACATAATTATAAAATTATGATTTAGTTTAGATCTTTGAAGATTTAAACAAGTAAATTATAAAGCTTTTGGCTTAAATTAATTCTTGAAGACCTTTAAAATAATCTTAGAAAATCTAATTATGTAATTTATGATTTAACTTAGATATTAATAAAATTGAATATATTTATGATTATGACGTATTTAGATTAACCATATAATTTAAATTATAAACATGATTTCAATTAACTGAAATTATAGGTTATTTTAAGAAATATAATTAATTGCATAACAACATGTTTAGTTAATTATTGTTTAAGAGAATGGAATTTAATATTTACTTTGATATTTAATTGGATCTTAACTTTGAGGTTTAAATTGTAAAGTTCATAATTTAATTTAAGATCATTATATCATTTTTAACAATATGGGGAAAATTTATTTAAATGTTTAATATTTATAATTAGGCCTTTGGTTTATTTATTAAAGTATGAAGATAAAAACATGAAGTCCATAATTAATTTAAGGTCATTTGGTCATTTTAACAATACGAGAATTTAACTAAATGTGTAATATTGATATTTAGGTCATTGGTTTTATTAAATTATGAAGATCAAGTTATAACTTCTATAATTATATTTAGGACAAAATGCCATTTAAATTAAGAGAGATTTTTAATTTATATTTAGGTCCATATTTATAATTTCCCAAGAATTATGGGATTAACGAGACGTGAATTTAGGATTTTAAAATCTAGATTTAAGATAATTATTATATTGTACTTTCTTTAATTATTATAATATCTTTAAGGCTAATTTATAACCTAATTCATTAGATTGAATTTAATTCATTTATTCATATATATATATTAATTCTCAAAAGTAATATCTATAATATTTAGAGTCCGTTTTATAATCTCAAATTATTATGAGTAATTAATTATAACTTCAACAATTTTAAGGGCATTTTTATAAATTTAGCATATTAGAGTTTGTTTTAGCAATATAAATAAATTCTAATAGGCAATATATAATATTATCAATTTATAGGTTACATAATGTAATTTTATTTAAAATTCATAACTATTGAAGTTCCGATTTATCATATGCTCAATGTTTAGGGATCTTAGTCTATATCTTATAAAATTAAGGGGCAATTCTATTAAAATTTAGTTATCCGATATCATTATTTATAAATTATGGATCTTAAGGTATATTTCATAATTTTTAAGGTTGAAATGTGTAATGTTCATAATTGTTAGGGGTTAAAGTTGAATTCTTCAAGAATTATAGGGTTTGCTAAATAACCCCTAGCTTTTATCAAATTTACTAAATTATCCCACCCTCTTTCTTCCCCTGCACAGCCGCCTCTCCCTCTCTTTCCCTGCACACCCGCTGCCGGCGACGGGTTGTCAGCTACACCCAAACACACACACCACTCACTACACCCTATACATCAACACACATATACATATCTATATAAATATATATCTGCAGCAGAAAAAAAACAGAGGTGGCGCCGCTTCTCGCGGCGACGTACAGCCTAGCTCGCCGGCGCAACACCGGCGCCGGCTTCCCCATCCACCTTCTCGCCGGTCCCAGCTCCGACCACACACGCACACGTGCACAGACATATATATATGTATACCCTGCAGCAGTGTTGCTGCTCCTCCGAAGGCGCCACCAGCGCCGGCCGCCCCATCATCTAACTTGCCGGTTTCGTTTTCCCCCTGTAACCCAGCAGCCATATTCACATATATAGAGCAGCCATACTTATGCAGCGTACACAGCAGAAAAGCTTTGGAGAAGGAAGAAAAATGAGAGGAGGGGAGAGAGAAAGTTGTGGGTTTTCTTTTCAACTCTTATCCTTTGACTTATCTATATTTCATCCAATAACTTCTTCATTATTCTGGATGTTATTGCTGCAAATTGAAGATGAGGAAGAAGCAGTACGGGGCAATTATTTAGAGAGAGAGATTGAGAGAGGGATAGGAGAGAGAGAGTAAAATATCTTTTCACATTTTTGCATTTGGATATATATATCTATATGTAGATATTAATAAGTCTATTATATATATCATACTTATATATATATATATATATGCTGTGTGCGCGTATGCATGTATATATACTTATATATATAAGTAAATTTTATTTTATTTAATTTTTTTTTTACAATAATAATAATAATTATTTTTTATTTAAATTTCATTTTAATTGTAGAAAATTCCCGTAATATTTTATATAGTTGAATTTTATTTCGGGATGTTACAGAGCCGACCAGAAGTGCTCGATCTAAGAAGGCTGGCCAGAAATGAACAAGCCGACCAGAAGAGCTCGATCTAAGGAGGTCGGCCAGAAGTGATCGAGCCGACCAAAGAGCTTGATCTAAGAAGGCCGACCAGAAATGGACGAGCCGACCAGAAGAACTCGATCTAAGGAGGCCGGCCAGAAGTGGACGAGCCGACCAGAAAAGCTCGACTCGACTAGACTTTCTGTCAGCTAAGGAGGTCGGCCAGAAATGACAATTACCGACCCGACCAGGATTTGGCAAGAAAGCCCTGTAACAACCAGGTTTTTAATGGATAAAATTCATACACATGGAAAATAGAATATTTTTATATCATTAGATGCGTAACCGAAAAACGAGAAGATAGAAATGAACTAGAGATCAATCGGACACCCGTAGCTCAAACGGCGAAGAAAAGAGCAAAATACGGAATTTCGGAAAAAACGAGAAATGAAATCTTATCGTGAATAGTAACCGGAATGTTATCATGAACAGTAACCTAGCCTATGTGAACAGTAACCTAGCCTAATGAATAGTAACTTTTCATTTTCTATAAATAGGCCCTAGTTCGATTTCATTTTCACCGTTTCTTCGAACGAGCCGAAAAGCGCCGAACACACGTAAGTCTCTCTTTCCTCTCTCTTTTTCTTTCCCGTCTTTATTCTGTCTCCGGCCACCGCCGCCTCCGCCGCCGCGCCGTTGCCGGAGCCGCCGCCGGAGTTCGCCGGAAAATTTCAAAGTTGTCGGTTTCGACTGATTTTCTCACACAACGTAGCCCTCGACGATACGAGTCTAAGGCGACTTCCGGAATTCAATTCTGATTCTCTGTTCGCCGGAAAATGGCGTAAAACCGCCGCTGCCGTCGCCGGAAAAAGTCAAACCCGTCCGTTTTGGCTGATTTTTGTATATAACGTAGCCCTTGACAATACGAGTCTAGGGCAACTTCCGGAATTCAATTCCGATTTTCCGTTCGCCGGAAAACGGCGAAAAATCATTTCCGAACCCTAAACCCTTGCTTCTTGTCACCTTTTCTCTCTCCCGTTTTTCTCTCTCTCACCCTTCTTCTCGTGGTTGCAGGAATCGGAGGGCCTCCCGGAGTGGTGGACTAGCCACTGGTGGGGTGGCGCCGCCTTGGGTGGCGGCGCCGGTCCCGAAAAATGGATTGGAAAAGTAGTTGTTACATTGATTTTGTGTAAAAATCTGTGCGACGAAGGGTTTTTGAGGCCGTTTTTCAGGCATTATTCATGCCGGAATCCGGTAAGGGATGGCCAGATCGGATAGCCGGTGTTTCAGGCTATCCATAGGACCAATTTTCGGCGGCATAGGACGACTACACCGCCGTCGGTGGCTCCGGGAAGATGGCTGGTCGAGCAGGGTCGCGACGGGAGACGGGGGCCGAGGCTGCCGAGAAAATTGGGCAGCTGCCGAGCACGGTGCTCCCGCTGCCGAGAAAACCAGGCAGCAACGGGAGACGCTGGCCTGATTTTTTCCCGTCGTCGGGAAACGCCGACGAGGTTTTTCCCGTCGCCGTGAACGCGCGTGACATCGTATTTTCGATTCGTTTTCGATCCAAATCTCGTTTTCTTTTCATCGTACCTTATCACCGAGTCATCACCAACGAGACCGGGGGTCGTGGGTCCCGGTCAAAGTCAACCCTTTGACCAAATTACCAAAATACCCTTCAATCTTAAAACGCTCCGTTCGAACTCGTTTCAACTCCGATTGAGCTCATTCTTGTTTTGTTGTGATCCAAAATCCATTCTCTTTCATCTCAGCCTTATAAACTGATTTTTCTCTCTTGTTTCTTCAACCTCAATCGCTAGGCCTACCGTTCCGATCCGTCTCATCTCGATCGATATTATCCGCTTCGATGTTGTTTTAATATTTAATTATAGATTATAATGAGCTAAGAAAACATCGTAAATTATGTAGGCTACCTGTTGGATTGAAGCTCTGGAATACGAGATCTTTGACTTGCTGATCACGTGGTAACCACCGAACAAGGTGGGGGTAAATTCTTTAAATTAAGATTGTTATTAAATGCGAGGAAATTGTTATGTCGGTATTTATATTTCTTTCAAAATATTTAAATTATGAATTTTATTATGCTATATCAAATGTGTTGGGTTTATGTGCTGAACGCATGCAATGTTATGTGTGATAATGAAAGTGATATGATGAAAATGGTTAATGAATGATTCAAAACACATGATGGATTATGAATGTTTTACTATGAATGCAAATGGTTTCAAATGATGATAAGACGGGATAATACCCGCTAAAAAGGGGTTTCTTTAGAAACCACATATGTCAAGGGATTTTCTTTACCTATGTGTTATGTGAATTATGTGGCCAACGTGAACGTGACAATGTGCATTATGTGTTATGTGGAAACTGTTGTATGATAATTTAACTGTGCATGCGTGTGCCACGCCAAGTAGGGTACTCCTCGTCGGAGCCCAACAAGGGGGTATTCTACGGAATCCCAACATGAAGGGTGTAATAACCCAAAATGGGGTCGGCTTGGGGCCTCGATAGGTCTTCTTCGGAAACCTATTCAACGGATTGCATTGGGACTCTTCGGGAGTCTACAACGTGTATATATATATAGTATTCAAGAAATGTTATGTGTACCCCTTTTACTGTACAAATCAACCCCACTAAGTGTCCTTTTGGCACTTACCCTCTTTTTTGTGTTTTTTTTTACAGAAAATTTCGGAGGCGAGGAGGAATGAACAGAGATGCCTGTTATATTATTTTTGTATGTATATAAGAATGTATATGAATGTTCGGCATTTTCTGAAACCCTGGTTATGTATAAAATAATGTTGATGTGTTTTACTCCAAACAAAAATATATTTTTCCCCTGCAATCATATAAACTTTTCATATCTTTCAAGGGTTGTTTTCTAAATCTTTGTTTGGTTTTAAAATCTCCACGATTTAGGATTTCTGCTGGACGCCCTATGAAAATGCTGCGTTTGCACTCTGATTTGTTGTGAAGAAAATTATTATTATTATTATTATTATTTTTATTATCCACATTTTAAACGTTATATGAAAATGGGGCGTGACAAGCCCAAAAAAAAATCAGATGAGTAGGATTTTGAGAAGACCACTCCAACTATCCTACAAAAAGGGAAGTGGATGATTAAGCCAACTCCCCACTTCCTTAAGAGTAGGGAGTGGTTGAGGAGGAGATCGTGGAGAGGTGGATGTAACCTCCCACTACTTGTATTTTTTGTCTATAAATAGATGTAATTTTAACTTGTAAAAGGATCTGAATTTTCATTCTGTACTAAGAACTAGAGAGCTGCTTTCTCTAAATATAAATTACATAAGATTCTAGCCGGCCACAAAAATCGTCCAGGATCAGCCGAGCTAAATTGCCCGAGTAGGCTTCGGGCATAGTGTTTTCTGCACTTACACACTTTGTACCTCATCTTTTCATTCAATTTCATTTCTTTTCATATCAATTTGGGTGTTCGACTAGAAATTATCCTTTAACAAATTCCGACGTCAACAGTGCCAAAGCAAATTCTTTATCCAATTTCACTCCAAATGAAGTGAATGAGAATATGGAATTGTATGAATGTATATTTTTTCGAAAATCAACAGTCTCTTCCAACTGAGAAGTGTATAGTTCCTACAATTTCTCTAAAACTTGTGAATATGCAAGTTTAACTTTTCCATTGTCACAACAAAAGGTGGGAGGCTCATACTCAAATCTTACTGCTTCACAGTGAATGCAACTTGACATTTTTTTTTTAATTTATGTTGTTTTGACATTAAAATTCATAATTAGATAAATATATTAAAGGAAAAATAATAAAAGATGAAAAATTTAATGAGGTAAATTTAAAGGATCAAAAAGCTTTTTTTCTCTATATTAAAATACAATTTTCAAATTATTATTTAAGATGTACTTTAATACAAAGTTTAAAGAATAGTATAAAAATATACCTTTAGAGTTATATAGATTCGCTTGAATTTGTAAATTACATGTTGCTTGTCTCCTTTTATAATTCTGCAAAACATGTTCTACATAATTTTTTTTCTGAGCATTATTAAGATTTGCATATCTTCTCTTTTGTCCAGCAAGTTTCCTTTGACGCCATCTGTTGTCACGCCCCATTTCCGAAATTAAATAAAATATAAACTTTTATCATTTTGGGCGTCCAGCAATTTAAAACAAACTATAGCTGAAGGATAAAATCCATACAACTACATAATTTACATAAAGTTTTAAACGATCAAAGACCGCAGCAAAATATAAATACAGGCCATCATACTTTTACAATCCTTCAAATAACTTGTTTAATTATTACAAAAATTATATACTCGCATCTTTCTTCACATTCGGCTCCCAACATCCGACTCTATAAAATAAAACATATAAAGTGGGTGAGCGTATATGATACACTCAGTGGGATCACACTGTATAGGGTCTCATGTCATAAAATATACCACATAATTACATTCCATCACATGACATACAATTAAATTTAACTGTAAGCATTCATCACAATCAAGCTTCATTTAATCAATATCATTCATCTCAATCACATGTAAACAAATCACATTCATTTCCATCTTTACGGTTTTTAACCGTCTTGCAACATATGCGGTTTTCGGCCGCTATAAGAACATATTGCGGTTCTTTACCGCCATAGAAACATATTGCGGTTCTCAGCCGCCATGAAAACATATCCTTTACGGTTATTAACCGTCATAATACGGTGATCAGCCGTCATATGCGAGCCCTAGCCGCCTTGCATACGCATGCACATGCACACATAATTTCATCACATTCACATAACAAAATTCACATAAAAACACATCTTAAATGCACATATGAAAGATATCAAATTCACCTCATCATATCATCACATTTCATATATTCAGCACATAAACCCAACACGTTTCATATCGAATGAAATTCGTAATTTAAATACTTGAAAGGAAATATAAAATACCAACTTAGCACATTTTCCCCACCTGAAGAGCAGCTGAAACAAAAGCTTTAGACTTCCAAACTATCTACGGCGTAAAACCCGACGTATTGCCTACAAACATAAGGTTTCGACTTAGCCTTTATTCAAATTATGATCGATTTAAAATAAATTAATATTTTTAAACTAAACCCTAATTTTGGAAATTAATATAACTTATTTTGTAATTAAATGTAAAATTCATAATTCATATAGATCAAATTGAAATTAATAGCTCGGATTAAGATAGATAGAAAATTAGGGTTATTTATCCTTAATTTAGAAATAATAATTAAATTGTAACTTAATTCAATTAGCATAATATTTATAATTTTTAATCTCAAAAGCAATCTTGCAAGACATAGATTTAAATTATAATTCCAAATAAAATCTTTGATTAAAATTTATAATAATAACACAATAATAATTAATTCCCAACTCAGCTTACATTATAGTTCCTTAATTAATTTAGTAAAATTTATAACTTTATACTTTATTTAATCATATAATTAGATTCAAGTAATATAAATTAATTTACATAATTCTCTTTATTAATTAAACTCGTCTTATTCATCAAATCTTATTAATTATAAGATAACATCTAAAATTTCCATATACATTAATAAATAATAAAAATCAAAGTGTTATTTATTATAATTCTCACAAATTTTAAGGACAATTTTATGATATCGTCATATTTTAAAAAAGACCACTTTATTTTATCCGAATTAAATGTCCGAATTTTATATATTAAATTCTAGTAAGTATTTGATAATCTTTATACTTCCTAATATATTACAATATTAAATGAAAACATGTATCATAAATATAACATTTAGAAATCTAGGAAAACAATTGCATAATAACATCAATAATAAGAAAATTATGCAACTTAGATAAATTTAAGGGTTCGATTATCATCATTCGTATTTTGGGTGGTCTTCATACATGTCCTTAATTAATTGAGGTTTTATATGAAATCCACAAACTAATTAAGCGTAAGAATAAATTCAGCAATCAAAATGACGATGTTGCCCCTCATACTTATCAAATTTGCAAATTAAAGCCTTTCCCCCACACGTTGCCCTGCCAAGCCACTGCAGCCGTCCCCCACCCCATTCACTGCCACAGACGTCCCTGCCAACTGCCGATCCGCCACGGCCGGCGACTGGGCGACTTCTCACCACGCAACACACCCTAGACAACATCCTAACACTACCCGACCAAGCTTCTGTTGCAGCAGCCACGACAACGGCGTAACAGCCACCGGCGCGGTCAGCTCCGGCCGACACACACGCACCCACCACCCCACGCACCCACAACACCCGACTGCACCACGCACGACCCTAGACACAGCAGCAACCCGACTCACAACATCCCAGCCTCATGCACACACCAGCCGAGAAAACAGAGCCGAACCACTCCAATCTCAGACCGACGCAGCCGCCGCTCCCAGCGACGGTTTCCGACTGACGCACCGACGCATACACGCGCCAGCTCTGACTCGACCAGCGGCAGCAAGAACAGCCCGAACAGTAGCCAAGATGGGATACAGCTGCAAGAGGAATCGGCCATGTTCGTAACTTCGAACCCAACTTTGCGAAGAGCAAGACAAGAGCTATTCTTCTTGACGTATTACCTTGCCGGAGCTGAGGATAAACGGTGGAAAAGAGGGCGAGCGAAATGGTTGTTGGAAGGAGAAAACAAATGGAAGGAGAGAAGCTTGGTTCCTTAGCTTTAGTTGCAGTTTTCGTACAAGAAGAAAAATGAAGAAGCATGGCTTCCCTTAACTTTCATTTAATGTTTCTAGAAGGTTTTTGACCTAAGCCCCAACCTACATGCCTATGTTTCAAGCTTTTGAAAATCCATACTATATTACTTAAGTCATGCAACCTATACTATGCAAGTATATCATATATATATACCTACGTAAATTTGGACTTAGAGTATATACATAATAATTAGCATAATACTTATGTTATAATTTATATTTTAGGAATTTTATATTTTAATATTATATAATCTAATATCATGTATAACATATATTAGAAGTTCATATCATATAATTATATATATACATTAAGGTAATATATATTATATAGTTATATAAAAAAAAATTTCTTAGGTGCTACATCTATATTTGGCGTTGGCTGTTCAACATACAATCATTCAAAAAGAATTAAATATAAAATAAAAATACAATAAATTAAATAAAAGTAATACAAATCATTTAAAAAATAATTATATATAAAATGATAACGTAACCATATAAATATATACCAAAAATGCTTGATCTATAATTTAAATCAGGAAAGTTAAATAATAATAAATGAATATAAAATTGAAAAAAGATCTTACGGTTGTCACCAATTTTAGGATCGGTATCACTTCCATTCATCTCAACAATTGACATCTCCACTTTTCTTTTATTATATTTAAAAAAAAGTGTTAATAAAATATTTTGGAAATAATTTACAATTAATATGCAACATGTTAAATATATATTTGTGAATTTTAGGATTTTGACGATGATAATCATAACTTGCTTAAGAATGTTTACAAAGTAACCATCATATCCTTATATGGGACAATATCAATCATAATAAGATCAAAGAGTAGGAAAAAAAAATCATAACAAAAGAAAACTCACAACAGATCAAAGCGGCAGATTGCTTTCCATAAACACAGACGCAATTCGATGAAAGGTTCTTATTTTAGGAAGGAGAGAAGCTTGACAAAATTAATGAGTGACACAAAGTACACTCTAAATTCTAAGTATGAATCAGTGTCGCTCCATGCTTCCAAATTCTTGACCTCAATGAGTCATGCTTCTAAGCCTGCCTTAAGAATTGGTGCATTCGTGTATATCTTATGTGGAGAGAAATTGTAGTTTTCTTTTATAGACTCAATTCTATTAATTGTGTATCTAGTTGAAATTCTAATCCCAATTTAATTAGGATTTATCTCCAAATAGAAATCTAGTTGGTTACTTATCAATAAATATCATACATTATATCATATATTTTAAAAATGAATTATGATTTGTATAGATTCTAATAATGACTTATCAATAAATATCATAATGACTTATCAATAAATATCATACATAATAATTTGTATAGACTCTAATGTATAAAATATTTTAAAAATGAATTATGATTTAAATAAAAAACTAAGATTAATAAATATTATATTTCATTAATGTTCATAACTATAGAAATATTTTAATAAAATATTTGGTTCCATCAATACAAATAACTCGATTATTCTAAATCCAATAAAATATATATCAACTTAACAAATACCCAAAATCCATTGCTATTTGTATAAATAATATTATTGAAAACTGGACTTAATCTAAAATATATTCAACATCCCAAATTAAGATAAATAAACCAAATCATTATACCAAGAGATTATTTGTTTTTTTTAATTTTTTTTTAAATAATCAACATTTTCTAATTTGTAATTTTAATTAAAGGCATTTTCTTTCATATTTGTAATTTTATTAGGTATAATTTTAATTGTAAACATATTTTTTATTCCCACACTTTAGTCTATAGCCGTAACTACTACAAATCAATTAAAAAAAATATCCAAATTCTCTAACATATTAGATTTGATAAATTACTATATAAATATCAAATTAAATATTATATTAAGTGGTAAATTTGATATATAATGCATTTAAAATGAATCTTAAAATGAAAAAGTATTAAATTTGAACTTCTTGTTTAAAAAAAAAACACTCATATCTCCTTATTTAACACAATCAAAATTACAAATTCAAAATAAAAATTATGTTAATAAACAAAATTATAAATAAGAATGATAAATTTGATTTATCATGCAATAAGATGAATTTTATTAGAAGCTATTTATTTTGAAATTATGATTGAAAAATGCACACCGCACCATCACCCCACCCCTCCCCTCCCCTTACAACCAACATCCATCAAAATTATAAATATAAAATAAAAATGACAATGAACAAAATTTCAAATAAGAAGGAGAAATATGATACATATGCATTAAAATAAATTTCAAATGAAGTTGTTTAATTTGAGATTCTTTATTTGATTTAATTATATATATTTTTATTAAGTAAATTTCTTATAATACATTTTTTTTGTAGACTTTAATATAAATTTACAATAATTTCAGTTACACTTTTATTTAAAGTAAATAAAAAATACATTTCATTATGTATACAATATAAATATGAAATTAAAAATCATTAAAAGTGATTAATTTGATATATTATATGTTATAAATGAATTTGAGATATAGTTATTATACTCTAAATATTTGGTGAAAAATAATAATATACAATAAATGCAATGTGAAATGTAATAAATGATATTTCCTAGAATGGAAAGTTAAAATGGGCGGGAAAATACTTTTGATATTTTTGGCAGACTATTCTGCTTTTATGTATGTATATATATATATATATATATACTAGTATTTTCTCTCGTGCGTTGCACGAATTATAATATTTATAGTTGATTTTAAAAATCATGATATTAATAGATTCAAAATTTAATATTCACTAAGTTAGAAAAAAAACCAACATAATATAAAATAAATAATGTGTACAATAAAAATTAAAATATAATAATTACAAAACTCACAAAACTTCTTTATATACAACATTAATTGATACATAAATAAAGTTATGAATATAGTTGATATTAATACATAAATATAAAACTAAGAAACAACAATAATAAATAATTGGACCATAATTTTTCAATTTTATTATGTCCCAAGAATTTATGTTTTTGTAGATTTAACTTTTGGGTCATGGTCTTATTATTTAAATTCTACAGCTTTAATTATTGTAAGATTTTTGAAATAAATTTTAACTTTAAAAATAATATTTAAAATTTTAAAATAATTATCAGATTTTGAAAATAAATTTCAAATTTCTCAAGAAAATTGTGGATTAGTTATATCTTTATTTTAATTTCAATTAATTTTCTTAAAATTTCCAAATAAATTTGAAATTTTTAATATTTTATTTTTAAAATCAATCACTTTTAAATTTATTATTATTAATTTTATTGTAAAACTTTTTTAAGATTTCACTTGTTTATGTGTAGATATTTAAAATAACTTTTCTGATTATTTATTATGAAAATTTTAATATCATTATTTTAATTCTTTTATAATTTTGATATTTAAACCTTACAATTTAATTATATGAAATGATTATATTTAAAAAAGAGTTATTCAAATTATTATGGTCTTTTTCACTAAAATTATGTTTAATTAAGAGGATATGATTTTATCAATTACTATTAAAACTCAATTATTCAATGCAAGCCCAATTAGCTCTTTTATTAAATATATATACATAAATAAGCTCAATTATTCAAGGTAAGCCCAATTTTCATGAATACATAATATATAATTTTTTAATATTTTATTATGATAGTGACATTTTTAGAAGGGAAAATGACATTCTTGTAATATTTTCCAACTGTCTTGCTTTTATATAAGTATAAATATATATTATGATTTGAATGGATTATAAAAAAGTTAAAATTGACATTATAAAAAATGGGCGAAATATTCGTACTTATATAATGTTATGATTGATAGATATATAGACAGTTAAAAATCTGATTTGATATCAGTGAAAATGCATTATTGTATTCTGGTAAAAAAAAATAGTGAATCTGATTTAATGTTTGAGAGTCATTTTATAAAATATTTCAACTTACATTTTAAAAAAGCATGCCATATATATATTAGTTGTATACCAATTATCATTTTTTATTTTGCTATTTCCTCTTTAAAAAATAAATTAGACATATATCTCTAAATTTAATTAAAACTATCTTTATAAGGATACAAATATAGCATGTATGATAATCATTGTATTGATATAGTAATAGCATTATAACAAATTGTATCTTCTCATTTCAAATGTAAAAAATGCACATAACTCTTTTTTTTGAGCCAAGAAATAAATAAAATGGAGCAAGCAATTGGAAACTCCATATACACAGAATCTTTTAAGGGGGAAAAAAACTCAAGAACAAAAAATAATTGGAATCCAAAAGGAATAATAATGTCATGAAAACAAATCAATCAAATAAAGAATCGTCAAAATGCCATCATTCCATTCAGAAGGAAGGTTTCTTGACCTTGCATCTGTAGAAAAGCTTCTTCTTCTTCCCAGAGCAATTCTGAACAGTGATCACAATCTTCCCAGCTTCATGATTCTTGAATGTCTTACGAATAGCTTCCTCGTCCGAGCTCATCTTCTTACACTTCTGAATAATCATCGTATATGAACTCTCCTCAGTCGGCACGAATTCCTCTGTGTAATTCACTTCCCATCCCAGAACTGTTACATCCCAGATAAATGTAGTTCGACACTGTAATGAAGAGACAATGAGACACAACAATCAG
The DNA here is from genome assembly GCA_028654395.1 of Scutellaria barbata. NCBI lineage: Eukaryota > Viridiplantae > Streptophyta > Magnoliopsida > Lamiales > Lamiaceae > Scutellaria > Scutellaria barbata. The sequence goes on from CM053648.1 coordinate 18,318,024, forward strand.
TGTTGTTTCTTTTTCCAGGTTTACTACTAATCATGCAAAACTAATTCAAGTGATCATTTGTTGTGTTACCTCTGGTGTTGGAATTTCAATGGTTTCTGTTGCACCAGCTTTGATTACAACTTCTTTAGCTTCACCATCGCTTGCCGAAAACTCGAAATCACTCTCCCTCTTCATTCCACCATACTTGATTGGGATTTCTTGGATCGGAATGTACCTATAACATGATCACCTCAAGTTTAATTCATTTGAAGGAATAGCTATGTGATTGTCTGTCTGTACAAGGACACGATGGCATCTATAAAAAGAAAACTCACTTGAGCAATGTATCAGTAACCTTGGATGCACGAGCAAAGACTAATTTGCTTCTGGTTCTTTGAGTCAAGAATGGAGATAACAGGGAGTGAAAAGCATAGTACCAGAATGGAACATTGATGAAAATCTGCTAGCAATAAAACCCATCAAGAATTAGTATCATAATCATCTTAAATTGAAGTTTATAATGAGAGAAAAACAAAAAAAAGCTCACATTTTTGGCCACAAATTCAGGGTAATTATCCTGCAGAAGTGCAACAGCCTTGTTGACTGCAAGACGGACATCTTTTTTGGATGGGCCCGGAGAGTTCTTCAGATCGTTGACTTGAAGCAATGCATTAACACCATCAGGCTTGAAATCAAGCTTCTCAATGCCTTTCTCCATTAGCTGAACTCTCCACCTCAAGAACTGCTCTCTCTTCTCCTCAGTTGCCAGTGTCTTCTCATAGATCTCATCATTGTCCAAAACCCCAAATATATTGTAGCAAATGGGGTGGCCTTCTCGATCCACTCCGCTCATATACGCAGCAGATGTGAGTTCAGCCCCGAATTCTTCATCCATGATGGAAGCAATCTTGAACTCTTTCCTCCATTGAAGAGTCTTCTCCAGCATCTCGTAAGCTTCGTTGACTTTGAATTCTCTGGCCCTCAAGAACTTCAAGAGTAGGATATTAGTGCTCTCGTTTCCCTTGCTCGGCAAAAGAGGCACTCCCCAGATTGAAATCTCTTTATCAACTTCTTCTAATTTCTCATCTTCTTTAGTTTCTTCATTGCATTCTTGTTTCGTCTCTTCTTCGCAGCATTCGTCTTTCTTCTTCTCACTCTCACACTCCTCTTTCTTCATCTCCTTCTTCTTCGAGAGTGTGTTTCCATTAATGGCCTCTTCGAGCTTCGTCTTCAGCTCACTCAACGCCTTCTTCTCATGCTCCTTCAGATCAGAGAGAAAGTTGCTTTCTTCTCTGTATGAAGAGCTTTTCTCTACCAACCTAGGCTTGGCTTCTTCATCCTTCTCACACTTCACTTCTTCCTCCACCGCCTCCGCCGCCGCCTTCACCGGCGACTCAGCCACCTGCACCGCCTCGGCTTTAACCTCAACCTCAACAGTCATGGCTTCTTTTCAATCTCTCAAGAAACAAAACACACACTGATGAGAGAAAAGCACACACACTCAAACTGAAAAAGCAAAAGAATAATAAGAAGTAGGTGTGAGAAGAAAGGAATTGGAGTGCAACGGTTATATAGTGTGTTGGATTTTTGAAGACGGGGGCCTACAACGGTCATTTATTTGTTGTCATCCCATGTTAGAGCCGTTACTAAGATTCCTTTTCTAGTCCAAGGCTGTTATTGTTATAATTAGTGCTAGCCTGGATTCCAGCAAATATTTGTGTGTCAGAATCAATTTGGGCCCACACACAACATTTGGGCTGTGATTAATGATTGATTCTGTGGCTTAATCACATTTATTCTCCCTTAATTTATCATCAATTTTATGGTTTCATCTAAAAATCTTAGTTTGGTGCAATTAATAATTAGTCGTCGATTTAAAAATCGTAATAGTAGATAATACACATGTATCCAAATGTGAATTGTCCTAATTACACCCGTCCAAGTTGTCGAATCGAATATTGTTTGTAAGATGAATTGGTCAATGATGATTGACTAATGGACTTTTAGGTAATAGGAATTCTAGCTGCTTGGACCAAATAGCCCAATATATAGAACAAGGCAAGCCCATTAACCCAAGATGGGCTACAATTTTAAATAGGCCCAATTAATAATCGGCTAAGGCCCACTTAAATTTAGAATTTTTACATAATCCAATAATTTACCCATTTAGGCAAAAGCCTATCAGGATTAGGGCCCCCTTTTTTTTGTTGTTTAAATAGGTCTTTTCAAATCAAACCATGTTTAACTTAAACTCAGTTAAAATTAGATCGAAATCGCTAAGGTTATCCCTTTCTAATATTGTTACCTATATTGTGAATGTTCGAATTCAATTCTAACTATTCTAGATCGAACCGATTTCACACGTAGACGTAGAGGTTTTGAGTCGTTTAGTAAGTTTCAACATTTTATGCTAATACTTTTTGAAACATACATGTATAAAAAAACAAAATCAAGAATAAGATGGACTAACTCGAAATAATTTTAGGATCATGGAATCGAAAATAAATCGTAGAAAACCGTTCTAGATCGGCCTAAACCGGAGCTTGCGAAGTAAAGATCCGAACCGGATTTTTTCTGGTAATTCAGTTACAACTATGATGCCAGCCTATACAGAAACAGATTTTTGAAGCCAAAATCGACGTGATTCAAAGACAATTTTCTTGCATTAGTTTAGGGCTTTTGATTAATATATATAAATGTATTTCCAGTTCTAATTTCACACTTTAATTTTCAGTCGAGAGGGAGAGAGAGATAGAAGAAAAGATTAGGGTTCCTCATCTTGTAGAAAACCCAAATCTGCTTGTGATTTTGTAATCATCTTTTCTCTTTCGATTCTTAGTGGATTGCTCTGATTCTTTACCTGGTGGATATAGGCCGATGTGGCCCGCCAAACCACCACCATAAATTCTTCGCTTGTTGATCGTTAATTCATGTACTTTTAGATCAATTTCTGCATCATTTCCATTCATAGTTTTACGTTCAGTTTTCTTGGATTGTTGGAGTTTGCAAATCAAGTGTCTATACACAACAACTGGCACCGTCTATATGAAAATTCAACCTATGGAAGAGTTCATATGGAGGCATTACTGATTCAGCATGGCTTGGAAGATGCATTACTTACAAAATCTTCATCATCTTCATCTAGAAATGCAAAGAAGAAGAAGATGAACAAGAAAACAAGAAGTGTCATACTACTGTGCTTATGTGGAAAAACATTAAGGGAAGTCTACAAGGAGACAACTACAAGAGCTGTGTGGCAGAAGTTAAATCCTCTCTACATGACAAAGACCTTGGAAAATAGGCTATTCTTGAAGCAAAAACTGATAACTTTCAAGAAAACCGATAACTTTCAAGATCCATGATGATAAGGAGATCTTTGAAAAATTGGATGAGTTCAATAAAATCGTGGATAATCTTGAAAATATAGATGAAAAATAGAAGGATGAGGACAAGACATTATTACTGTTAAATAATGTTTCACCAAAGTCATACCAGTCATTCAAGGATGCTCTTGTATATGGAAGACTGATTCCATTAACCTTAGAAGAAGTTCATGTAACACCCTGTTTTTAAGAAAACCTGCATTTCATATTTTATAAAAATTTATTTAGTGCTCAATTATAAATAATTAAGTGTGAGCTCTTAAGTTATATAAAATTATGATGAACGTATTACATTATGCTTAATAATTTCAAAGATTTTATGAGCTAATATTTAGTTCGAGATTTAAGGGTTTTTGCAGGATTGCTCAAGGAGAAAACCGAGCTTGATCCCAACTCACTCGACAGACATAAATGAAAGTAAAAGATAAGATAATAAATAAGTTTAGATGCATAAATATGATATTAACTTTTTTTTATCTACTCCTTTGTCCCATAAATGCTTTTGTTTTATGAAATTTTAATTATGATCTTTATATGTTATTTTATGTGATGAAACATAGATATCTTGAACATGAATTTATGCATCATTATGTGTATCAAAAATATGTTCTTTTACATAAGTAAATTATATAAATACCACGAGCCTTGTAGCTCAAGTGGTATACCACCTTTATAAAGGTGCAGATTGTGATGACTAGGGTTCGAACCTGGGTCACTCAAGTTTTCTAATTCTTATTGTTCCCCTCCCTTCCATTCCCCCAAATTCATTTAAAAAAAGTAAATTATATAAATAAATGATCTCTTTTGTATAAGTTATACTAATATAGCATTATTGCTATATTAATTTTTGTATCCCTTTATCTAAGTAAATATACATGTATATATATGTTTTATAAGAAGAACAAAAAAACAAAGAATGAAAAGGAAAAAGGAAATAAATATCTTATGCATTATTATATTATATGAAATAGCTATTAACATGCATTATTAGTCTACAAAATAGAATCTTCTCCTACACATACCCTAAAGTCATCTCCTACTTCACCTTCTACATATTCTACTTCATATCATGTTACTTTCCATACATCCAATTGAAAGAAGCATGAGGGAAACGAGCAACATCTCTTAGAAGAAAAAAGAGAAACAACAACAAAACAAAGCACTTGATCTTTTAGAGATATTTTGCTAAAATTCTCTCTACTCTTTTGTTAAATTATGATATTTCATGATTTATAGCATATATTAGAAGATCCAAAGATGTTCCTTGGCATTAGGTTTAGAATTTTATGTATTTAAATTGCTTGAATATGCAAAAATAATGCATGTGTAAGAAATGAAATCTGCAGGTATGTTCTGAGAACTTCGTAAGTTTATAGAAATTATTTTTGCCTAACCTTTTTGCCAACTTCTAATATATGAAGTGAAAAACATATCTGTTAAATTTCAGAATATTTGGACATAAATTCGATTTATTATGATTTTTCAAACATAGCCCTGTTTTGTGACAGATTCGCTCTGTTTTTGTGTCTGAGTAAAACTTTTCTTCTAAGTTTTAGGCTTTGAGTTTACATGTGATAGACTCTTAGGGACATGTGGAAATTTACCTTGTTAATTTTGAAGCATCTTACAATTTATGAAGATTTTTTCAAGAAAACATGTTTTCAGCATATAAAGTGCCCTATTTTCAACCAACTTAGAAAATTCATAACTAATTATGTAAACCTTATTTTTAATTGATATTTTTATATGTTATACTTCAACATGTTTTTTAAATTCTGTGGAAATATGAATCTTTAATTAACAAAAGGGATATTAATTTATGGATCACGAGCTTAATTAACAAAATAATATTATAAGTGCAGGGATTGAATATTAGGATTTGCGGAGATGTATTGACTTGTTAGCAAAACAAGAAAAATAAACGAATAAAAAATTATAATGTAGGTTCAACTTGGAAAAGTTTCTATAGAAAAATGGTAATATACGCAAACATATATTTGTCAAATGACGTGGTCTGGAAAACTTACCTACAGAATTAGATAATTAATTTAAAGAATGAGTATTGCGACGTTTATCTCGTTCATGAATTAATTAATTAGTTAAAAAATTAATATATTTTCATAATAACGTAGAGTAATTCGTTACATTTACGTGAGAGGATTTCTCGTGGAAGAACAGTGTTTGGAAAACTCAACTTTCACTCGAAAGTCATATTTGATGGGTAAAAGTTCCAAATTAAAAATATCCAATTTTTTAGTAATTATAAATGATGATTAATCTTATATTTTAAAATAAACATCATCATACATATTTGACGTAAAAATTGGGCTGATTACGTACATCAATCCGATATCCGCATTACTGATTTACATAGACACCTAATATAGTTTATCAAACCTATTATTAGGACCAGTTATGAAAAATAATATAAATTTTAAAATGATAATTATTTAAAACAAAGGATTATATAAATGTACAATATAAGACCTTGAAGTAGACTTTATTGATATTGATAGAAAAGAACACAATATTTTCATTAATCAACAAGCAACCGAATCTTATCTTGCAATGGGACTTTTCATGGACATTCTCAAGAAATTAAATAAAGCAGACAATGAATAAGTTTTTCCCAACTAGGATAAACTTATAAACTTCTTTTGGCACTATTTTTTTCAAATCAAACCGTAGTTTCCTTGTCACACACTATATCATGAAATGGAAGAAGAAAAAATGATCATATAAACAAACTACCATTAGTTCACTTTGAATGGTCTTCTTAGTACAGTTTCACACACCAAGAAAAGTCGTCTCAAATGTCTATAAAAGCAAGGGATTTTGCTCCAAATAAGCACACAATTATTAGCTAGAATCAAGAAATGGAGTATCCACGCATTGCATTCTTATTATTTTTTGCAAAACTTCTAATCTTGGGGGCTTCTTCAAATCACTACGTTGATTTTAATGAATGCCTCATAGATCAATTTCGTGACATAAATTCAGCCACTGATGTCATTTACACCCCCCAAAATGCCACGTATGCATCTCTTTTACAAGTACAAAATCTAAGACCACTATCAACCTCGTCTGAGAGGCCTGATCTCATTGTAACACCATATCACGAATCTGAAATTCAGGGAGCAATTCGCTGTTCCAAAAAATTGGGAATGCAGATCAGAGTCCGAAGTGGGGGCCACGACTACGAGGGCCTTTCCTACACTTCCGAAATCCCGTTCGTCATCGTCGACATGAGAAACTTCCGATCGATATACATAAACGGCGACGAGAAAACTGCATGGGTGCAAGTTGGGGCCACATTAGGCCAACTTTACCACACACTTGCACAGAAAAGCAGGACTCTTGCTTTCTCCGCCGGAGTTTGCCCCACCGTCGGCGTCGGCGGCCACTTCAGCGGCGGAGGCTACGGCATGATGTCACGAAAGCATGCGATCGCCGCCGACCGCATCATCGACGCCAAGCTAATCAATGCTGAAGGCCAGATCCTTGACAGAAGGAGTATGGGAGAGGATCTGTTTTGGGCAATCCGAGGTGGTGGAGGTACTAGTTTCGGCATTGTTGTTGAGTTTAAGGTAAGGTTGGTTACCGTTCCTGAAACGGTGACGGTTTTCAACGTCACCAGAACGTCGGAGACCGCCACGGAACTGGTACACCGGTGGCAGCAGATTGCAGACAAGGTTGATGAGAACCTTCTGCTCAGGCTTTTCTTGACCAGTGTAAGGTCACCGACGACCGGAAACATGACGATTTCAGCTTCTTTTAAGACTTTGTACCTTGGCCCAGTTCGCGATCTTCTGCCATTAATGCAACAGGAATTCCCAGAGCTAGGTTTGGTGGAACAAGATTGCACGGAAATGAGTTGGATCGAATCCACACTCTTCTTCTCAGGCCTGGCAGACGAACCGCTCGACATATTGCTCGACAGAACTCCACAAGGCAACTACGCCCCGTCATATTTCAAAGGAAAATCGGACTATGTGAGCTCACCAATATCAGTAAATGGTCTAAGAGAAATATGGGATTTTCTTTACGAGGAGGAAAATTCTCAATTACAATTCAGTCCCTATGGAGGGGTGTTGAACACTTTCTCAGAATCTGAAACTCCATTCCCACATCGGAAGGGAAACATATTCATGATCCATTACGGAGTAGGATGGACAAACCCTAATGAATCAGAAAGACACATGGAATGGTTGAGGAGATTATATGATTACATGGCGCGCCACGTCACCAAGTCCCCGAGGGCTGCTTATTTCAATTACAGGGATCTTGATATAGGGAGGAACAATGAAGGGAACACGAGTTACAATCAGGCTAGTGTTTGGGGTCTTAAATATTTCAAGAACAATTTCAGAAGATTGGTTCGTGTCAAGACTAAGGTTGATCCATCCAACTTTTTCAGAAACGAACAAAGCGTTCCGCCTCTATTGTCCAAAAAAATAAAAAATAAAACTAATAGTATTTTATGCTCGAATAAAATATTGCATGCATGCGTGATGCATCCATCAGGAATAATGTGATTTGATTTATGTGTATTTATTATATAGTGTTTAATAAATGTTAATGAAAGGATGTTATGTTTTATGTTAGAGTAAGTTTGGTGTGTAATTGGTGCACATATAATTCAGTTCGATTTGAATTCTTGAGTTTTTTTTTGTTTTTTTGTTTTTTTGCTTTAAGTAAGATGTTTATGTTATATTGGTGTAACGTTTATGTTGTAATATTATAACCTTTATGTACAAATGTCCTAATCTTTATGTACTATAACTTGGAAAAAAAAAAGAATTTTAATAAAATTTGTATGTATATTCCTTTATATAATATTCATGTGACCTTTATATACAAATATCTTTATCTTTATATAAAAATATATATGTACAAATTTGATGAAATTCTTCCTTTTTTTCTAAGTTACAGTACAAAAAGGTCACGACATTTGTACATAAATGTCACATATTTATAATATAAATGTCAACACATAAAATCAAAATAACAACTGACAGATGCGAGTCGTGTCGATCCAGATTACATGGATCTTAAATCCATAAACCTGATGTACAAGAGAGTTTGTGTTAATGTTAATTTGGTGATGTGTAAAACCAAAAATATAATGTTTTTCTAATTTTATCAACTTTAAAATAAGTTTATTTAAATCTCATATATTACACGAGCCATATACTAGTATTGGATATAAATGAGTTTGTTCGTGTTATATATGTACGTATGTACATTGCATATTAATTACATAATAATTAACATACAACTTTGTTTTAAAATTCAATAAATATAATTAAAGGGTTTTAAACTAGAACACAGCCCTTCATATTGGATAAAAAAGGATCTCATGATCCTGAATCGATCTTAGTTGAGATAAAAAATCCCAAATTTATCTATCACTACAAAAAAAATGCTAAACGACAACGGTTGTAAACAACCGTTGTCGTAGACCTTTTTTTTTTGTTAACCATTGTCCACAACGGTTATATAGCTTTGACACGTCATCGTCTTAGTTGAGATAAAAAATCCCAAATTTGTCTATCACTAAAAAAAAGCTAAACGACAACGGTTGTTAACCATTGTCCTCAACGGTTATTAACCGTTGTCGTACATGTCATCATAACACATCATCATAGTCCTGACACGTCATAGCCAATAATTGCGCGTCGTTTGGGATTCAAACTCGAGTGCCAAGATGGAACTCAAACCACTAAACCACTAATGCTCTGCATGTTTAAATTCTACATGTATTTCTTTTATTGACTAATTATATATATATATATATATAATTAATGACTAATTATTAATGACTAATTAATATGTTTAATAATATTTAATCTATTTCATTTTAAGACAATTATAAAATATACTAGTGCATATTTTTAATATATTTTACAAAAAATACTATTTTTTAAAATTATGAGTTTGTTCATATATATATAAGATAATATTAATGTAAATAATATAAAATAACATCATAAAATAATTAAACTTTTCAACTTTAATTTAATTAAAATAATATATAATTTTTGTATTATTATATAAAAAAATTTGTATTGACCAATTAATATATGCATGTTCTTTTATTTTGAAAACTAGTTTATGGTTCAATTAATATATTTAAGTTTTTTTTTTCATATTATTCTTTTAATTAATCTTTTTTATATCTTTTTTTTATTTTATAAATAATGTTTTCAAATAATTTATGTTTTTGTATTAATTTTAAAACCAAACTCATTTATCTTTATTTTCTAAAATAATAATATATAATTTTTGTATTATTATGTAATACAATTTTTTATATTTTTCAAATTATTATATATATATATATATATATTGTTATAAAATAATTTATATTCAATTAGTCAATTTAAGTTTTTTTTATAATAAATTATTTTCTTAAATTAAATAATTTTAAAAATTTGAATTTTACAACGGTTATATAAAAACCGTTGTCGTTGTGCAAAAAAATCCACACAATGACAACAGTACAAAAACCCGTTGTCCCAACCGTTGTCGTTATGCGAAAAAATCCACACAACGACAATCGTACAAAAAACCATTGTCCAGACAATTGTCGTTGTGCAAAAAAATCCATACAAAGACAACGGTACAAAAAAAGTGTCGTGCGAAAAAATCCGCACAACGACAACAGTACAAAAAACCGTTGTCCCGACCGTTATCGTTGTACGAAAAAATTCACACAACGACAACAGTACAAAAAAACCATTGTCGTTGTGTGAAAAAATCCACACAACGATAACGGTATAAAAAACCGTTGTCCCAACCGTTGTCGTTGTGCGAAAAAATCCACACAACGACAACGGTATAAAAAATCGTTGTCCCAACCGTTGTCGTTGTGCGAAAAAATCCACACACTGACAACGCTACAAAAAACCGATGTCCCAATCGTTGTCGTTGTGGGAAAAAAACGCACAGCGACAACGGTAGTAAATATCCATTGTGCCAACCGTTGTCGTTGTGCATTTTTTTCGCACAACGACAACGGTTTTTCGACAAAACGTTGTAAAAGACATCTTCCACAACAAAATGCTGAAAACCGTTGTAATGATGGTGTTGTTGTTGTACAAAATTGTTGTAGTGTATGAAGAGCGGATCAAATTATATTAGTGTCTATAATTGATTGCTTCTGTGTAATACTAATTGAAGATCCTAAGACATGCCAACTCACCATCTCATATTTAGGATGACACTCACCTAGCCTAGTGTATTATTGTTGTCCCTCATTTGGAAAGAGAAGGAAGATGAATTAGGAAAGAATGAAAAAAAACATCTCTCTCATCCCTTCTCTATTTTCTTCCCTCTCTTTTTCACTCAAACACCAAACACCACCGTCTCGCCGCCGTCGTCGTGTCACCTTCTTTTTTTGACAAATTTTCGGCCTAAAATATAGAGCTTGCCAAACTTGTTGTGAATCCGGGGCCCGATAGTCCAGTCATCACCGTCATTGTTGTGTATGGGCTACGAACATCGCGGCATATCTCTCTCTCTCCCTTTCTTTTTATATTTTTGAATTGATAGACTAAAAGGCAAACCCTAGGTTTTGCTGAAATTACTGAATCACCACTAACATTTGTTAACATCTCAGATTCCACCCTTAAACTTTCTGATATATATTTTGGACCCTAGAACATTATGATAATTGAGATTTGGTCCTACTACTTCTAAAACTTGCAGATTTCACCCTAAGACATTTACATAATTACAGAACAGACCCCAATTTTGACAAAACTATAAAATAGACCCAAAGCTTTGATTGAATGACAGAATGAACCTAATATGACCATTTTGTTGCATATAACCCTTATGGTTCGTGTAACACCTGAAAAACATACGACGTAACTTTGTTATTTCCCAATTAGGGTATAAAACCCTAGAATTCTTTTTGAATCACCTAAGAAACCCTAGATTTCAATCAGTTTTGAGTACGATCATTGCAGACCTCTTGTATCACATCTATCTTATTTTATTAGGTTTTATGTTAAACACTTTTTTTACCATGAGTAAGTTTTTTCCCTTTGTCCTAAAATCGATTGTTGAACCTCCTTAGACGTCTCTTTACCAATGAGAGTTTATATTTAAAGAATTTATTTTAAATTATAAATAGCTCGATTAGATTCAAAGACGAGCTCTTATGTTTCATAGGGTGGACAGAAGGAAATCAGGATAAATTTACATAAAACATAAGAGCTTTTCGAGCCGTTCTTGAAAGGTTGAGGTAATTTGTTTATTCATGTATTTATGTTTCTTCCAAATTACTTTAAATTATGAAATCTTATACTTGTGTGAAATGGGGTCTATTTTACATATTGTACGAATAATGTGTCGTGAGCTAAGAAGTTGTGATATGATAAATGAGATGATTGAATGTTTATTTTATAAAAGACGAATGTGAAAATGTGTGACATTTCTAAAATGTATTTATGACGGTTGAGAACCGTATCTATGATGACTAAGAACCAAAATCTATGATGACTAAGAATCGTAACTAAAATGATATGTTTGAATATGATTGTTATGAGTGTTTATGATATTCTTCCTTACTTTATAGGTTAACCCTACTGAGTGTTTTTCACACACTCACCCCTTATGTGTTCTTTTGTTTTACAGATTCTAGTTTATGGTGAAGAGTAGAAGCTAGATGCCCTATCTTTTGGTCGTAAATAAACATGTTCTTCCAATGCTTCTAAAACCCTAGTTTGAATTTTGTAAAATTTAAGCACGTGAGGCCAAATTCTGATGTTATTTTCGCTGCTTCTGACAAACTTTAAATGTTTTATATAAATTGACTGTTTGTGATTAATCTCAGTTATGATAAGTTGACCAATCCCTTAAAATTGAGTTTAAAATGAGTTGTTAGACGCTGAAATGAAATTTAATATTTTATTCTGTTTCGAAAAAGGAGCGTGACCGTTTTGGTATCAAAGCCAAGCTCTACTTTTTTTGAAGGGCCTTACTCAATTTTAGAATTTTATAAAATTTAATTTCTTAAATTGGACCTCATATTTACATATGAATTGGATAAGTATCACTCTTCGCTCTCACTCTCCAACAGGTATGATATGGGGTGGTTATATTTGTTTAACTGTTAGAATGTGAATATTATGTGTTGTTGTGCTGTGTTATGTTTGAATGTTATATATATATATATATATATATATATATGCTTAAAGTTTAAATACAGGGTTGTTTAGAGGTGGTTTCCTTATGAAGCTTATGTAAAACCATGTGTGACAGATGGCCAAGCGTAAGATGTTTGCTAGGAAGACTATCCCCATTGTGAGACTCATATATCATTTATTCAACAATCGTGTATCATGAGACTATTCGGTGGGTGAGAATATCACCCGATTACTACCTTTGTGGAGAGGGGTTGGAGGTAACAAAAGTCGTATTAGCAATGTCGAGGCTTGCCACCAGCTGATAGAGACATTGTCTGATGAGTGGGCAGTAAGAGCACATCGCGTCTATCACGATGTAGTAGTATATTCGGTTGTGGATAGCTCCCTCATTATTAACTTTGGGAGATTCACAAGACAGTTATTAGATGCTTAGGATCGTAGTGAGTGCCCACCTACTCTCGAGCCAGGACCATTTGACCTATCTAGTGATAGCTTTAATGGGGACCAGAATGATGATTCTGAAGAAGATCCAAATGAGGATGATCCCGAGAGTATCATGATGGGGGAGAACAGGGTGCATCATCGTCAGGTTTGGCTAAGCCTCTGACTCCTCCAGCTATTGTTGCATAGATATCGGAGTTAAGAATGTGATATTTTGAGATGTGTATATGTTGAAAATGTTATATATGTATATTTTGGATAGCCTTGCATATAGTTGATGTAACTTTTCATATGATACATAGGCTGCTTGTTTTTGTTGGTTGTATATAACAAACCAGCTTGTATTTTTGGTCATTTAATGAAATCTACGTTTGCGTTCTTTCTCGTATCTTATGTTCTTTCTCGTAACTTATGTTATTTTTTTTATGAGTGGTGCCATTGTGATATTTAATCTTTGGAACTTTGCTTGTGTTATATCAGAATCATGCTTGAGACCGATCACGAAGGAGTTCACAAACACCTGGAGAATCACCTGAGCCAACTGAAGAGGGATTGATGGATATCTTAATAACGATATTGAGGAGTTTAGCTGAATAGTTTGATGTTGCACAAGTGGCACCACCACCACCAACTCCAAAAAATGACATAACTTCGTTGATTTAATCTGCTAACCTTCAATGGAAAATGGAAAACTTACGGATGCCGAATAATGGTTGAGGTCCCTGGATAAACTATTTTCTCACTTAGTTTGTACAAATGAGTAGAAGATTTCATGTGTTGTTTTCCAATTCATCGAAGAGACAAGTTTCTGGTAGGAGTTGTATGATAAAATTTTAACTATAAAAAGAAGAGCTATAATGACGTGGATAAACTTTAAGGAGGTGGTTATACAAAATTATCTACCATAATCTTATCGAGATAGGAAGAAAATAAAATTTCTACACCTCCGTCAGGGTCTAATGACTGTGGGTGAGTATGAAAGAAAGTTCAACTAGCTGCGCAGATGCACAACTCGCCTAGTGGACACCGATATGAAGAAAGTTAGGTGCATTAGTAAGGACCTACATTTGGAGATTGATATCACTCTGGCCGGAAAGAGAGAAATGTCATATGCTGAGATTGTTGAGAGAGCTCAAGAGGTTGCCTCACATAGGCACTTGGACTTCGTAATTCCTAAAAAGCCTGTTGAAATACCTAAAAAATGAAGTTGAATGATATGAATCAAAATCAGAATCAATTCTTTAACTAAACACAACGACCGATAACGGGTAATACATCGAATGCTCCTATATCAAAAATGGGAACTATATTTCCTAAGTGTGGAAAGACTCACACCAAAAAATGCTTCTGAGGGACTGGATGTTGTTATTGTTAGGATGTATACTATAAGTCTAGCTTTTGTATGAACATCTATTTTGATATGAGAATCTTTTATGGTTAAATGTTTGCATTTTATATTTGTTATGTGTTGGCAGTTGGAAGCCTCATGTATGCAATGCTATGCACGAGATCGGATATATGCTATGTAGTAGGCATGATGGCAAGCTATCAAAGTAACCCCGAGAAGAAACATTGGACTGCGGTTAAGAACACTCTGAAGTATCTGAAAGGAACTCGAGATAGAATGTTGGTTTATCAATCAGACAGTCTATGCCATATGGGTTACACAGACTTAGATTTTCAATCAGACATAGACTCTAGAAAATCTACCTCGGGAGAGTATTTTGTTTGGGAGGTGGGGTCATGACATGCAGAAGTGTGAAGTAGAAATGCATTGCTGACTCAACCATAGGAGCCAAGATGTCGCTGCTTGTGAAGCGGTGAAAGAAGCGGTTTGGCTTAAGCCCTTCTTAGTGGACTTGGATGTGGTTCCAGATTTGCTTAGCAGTATTACAATCTATTGTGATAATGTTGGAGCAGTTGCAAATTCAAAGGAACCACGAGCCCACAAGGCAAGCAAGCACATTGAAAGGAAATATCATCTTATACAAGAAATCGTTAAGAAATGAGATATAGTGGTGACAAAGATAGTATCAACGGACAACCTAGCTGATCCTTTCACAAAGAGTCTGCTTCAGATTACATTCGAGAGACATGTGGAAGGAATGAGAGTTAAGTGCATCGCCAAGCTGTTTTGAGTATAAGTGGGAGAATTATTAGGACATGATGTAGTATACTTAAAAGCAGACTTTAAGTATAAGTGGGAGATTGTTAGGGATATACTTAAAAATATGTTTTATGTGCTACTTTGTATATAAACTGATTCTTGCATTTTATGAGAATAAATCTTGAGTAGGTCTCTTGTACACTTGGTGTACATACAATCCGGGTCGACCCGGGTCGACCCGGATCCGCGCACTTTTGATTTTTTTTTTTTTGTTTTTTTGTTTTTTTAGCTTTCAGGCCAAAACCTTTATGTACAAAGTTGGTGACCTTTATATACAAATTGTGTGACCTTTATGTATAAATTCTGTGACCTTTATGTTAAATAACTTAGAAAAAAATGAAGAATTTTAGCAAAATTTGTACATAGATACTTTTATGTTATATTCATATGACCTTTATGTTATTTATGTGACCTCTATGTATAAATATTCATATCTTTATATACCTTTTATATATTACATAAAGGTATGAATATTTGTACATAAATGTCATATAAAATATATATAAGGGTCACATGAATATTATATAAAGGTATTTATGTACAAATTTTATTGAAATTCTTCCTTTTTTTTCTAAGTTACAATGCATAAAGGTCACATCATTTATACATAAAGGTCACAACATTTGTACATAAAGGTCACCAAATTTGTACATAAAGGTCAAGGCATAAAATTTATAAAAAAAAAAAAAATTTCGCTGAATCCGGGTCGGGTCGACCCGGATTGCACGGATCTAAGATCCGTGCACCAGGTGCACAGGAGAATTTGTGATAAATCTTTTATCACTATTTGCATTAAATATTATGAATGTTATTTATTTAAATATTATAAATGTTCAATATACATTACATTGTAGACAATATGGTGTGTAGAAGATCATAGAAGATCACAGTGTTAGTTCCTTATAATAAGTATAGTAAAATTCACAACTTAGATGAAATTGAACAATCCATTGGTAGAAGTTGAAGTGTAAGGCTCGGATTAGTTTGTCTTGACCAAGAGATTACACCAGTACATTTAATGTGTCGAACAAGACCTATAGTGAGATAATCCTTCTAGACTGACTTGGAAATAAGAATTAGATCTCAGTGGTTATTGATTTCTTAATTTCTGTCTCTTAATTGGGATTGTATATAATTAATTGATATTACTTTAATTTATTATGGGTAAAGAATCAATTAGATTTAATACTTTGCATTTTGGGCAATATTATTAATTATATGACAGATTGTTAAATTAATATAGAAAAATCGTGTCTTGATACGTCAAGTTGATAATGTCTTCTTGGTGGACTTAGAATGTTTATCATATCAAATCTAGTCAGTGGATTAATTTCTGATATGATAATAATGTTGAGCTATTCTTTTCCAAAAGAATAAATATATTAATTAATTAAATCATTCAATGGCTTAAATTAATTAATGAACATTAGATCTTAAACACAAAAAATAATAACCGGGAGCCAATATTAATGGGCTAGAATAATATTGTGGCTCAATATTTGTTTTTAGGCCCATTGGGAGGTCCAATCCCTATTCTCCTAAAGGCCCTTGAATAGCCCAATAAAAGCTCATTAATTAAGGTGGTTAAAAGATAAGCATTAGTTATTGTTGGAAAATATGTGGAGATCAATATTTCCATATATTGATTCAGGATATATTTGAGATCAAATCTAGAGAGATATATTTGAGATCAAATTTTGAGAGATATATTTCAGATCAAATCTTGAGGATATATTTCTTCTCCTCCAAGCTTGTATTTTTTCGGTCACTTTGTGTATAAAAAGGGGTTGATTTTTCAACCCATAAAAAATACATGAGTGTTGTTTTTTATACAAGAGCAACAAAAATGAGAAATTAATTGTTCCTAAAAAAGTTAAAGAGTTCGTTTGATTTCCCACCGAATCTATGAGTTTGGACTTGGGGTATACTCAAGAAGATGTTTGGGTTGAAGCTATTAATCTTCTCAATGGTGTCTCTCTGATCAAGAGATAAATACATATCCCTTAGTTCCTAACGGTGTACTTGGGGAATACTCAAGAAGGTGTTTGGGTTGAAGCTATTAATCTTCTCAACGGTGTCTCTTTGATCAAGAGATAAATACATATCCCTTAGTTCCTAACGGTGTCTCTCCAATCAAGAGGTAAATACATATCCCTTAGTTCTGCATGTTTAGGGTTACGTATGATTTACCAATTTTCAAAGTATGATTTGGCGACACTATTTGTATAAAGGAAAATGTGAGATCTACACCGACCATAAGAGCTTGAAGTACTTCTTCGAACAAAAAGAGTTTAACATGAGACAAAGAAGGTGGATGAAATTAGTGAAAGATTATGAATGCACAATTCTCTACCACCCAAAAAAGGCAAATATGGTAGTTGGCGCACTTAGTCGAAAAGGGAAAGGATAAGTAACTTATATGCTCACCAACAGAGCCAATTAATATAAGAAATATCCAAGTTAGGTTTGGAAGTGATTACGCTTCCGAACAACATCAAAACTAGAGTTGCAGCATTGATGGTGAAGCCCATGTTATGAGAACAAATAGTAGAAGCTAAGAAGAATGATGGATTTTTAAAGAAAATGAAGAAATGCAAGGAGACCGGAGAAGTAGAACGATTTACGAAGTCAACAGACAGAGCACTGACCTTCAGATGGAGGCTTTGTGTGCCAAAAGATGAAGGGCTAAGGAGAAGAATATTGGATGAAGCACATAACACACTATACTCAGTGTACCCGAGAGGTAAAAAAATGTATAGGGATTTGAATGAGACCTTTTGGTGGAGAAATATGAAGAGAAACATTGGTCTTTTTATCAAGAAATGCTTTTTTTCCCAACAAGTGAAGACAGAACATCAACGACCGGCTGGGATATCAACACCCTTGCAGATACCAAAATGGAAATGGGAACATATCGCCATGGATTTTGTGGAGGAGATACCTAGAACCACTCGTGGAAACCACGTCGTATGTTTCCTTGTTGATAGATTGACCAAATCTGCTCATTTCTTACCGATTAAGATGACATTCGACTTAAATAGGCTGGTTTAGCTCTATATAAAGAAGATCATCAGACTTCATAGAGTATCCATCTCTATTGTATCGGATAGGGACCCTCATTTTACACCCAGGTTCTGGTAGAGTTTGTACAGAGAGATAAGCACCAAATTGGCCTTCAGTACTGCATTTCATCTCTAAACTGATGGGCAAACAAAATGGACAATACAAATTCTGGAGGACAAACTGAGAGCTAGTACGTTGGATTTTCTTGGAAGTTTGGAAGACGACTTATATTTCATGGATTTTGCTTACAATAGCAGTTATGATTCGATGATAGGGATGTCATCATACGAGGCATTATATGGAAGACGTTGTCGCACACTTTTTTATTAGGATGAGGTAAGGGAGAAGAGAGTTTTGGGAATAATAAGAAAAGTTCGAAAGAGAATTAAGACGGCTCAGGATCGGCAAAAGTCCTATGGGGATAAAAGATACAGAGAACTGAAATTTAAAGTGGGAGCTAAGGTCTTTTTGAAAGTATCACACACTAAAGGAGTTTATCATTTTAGAAAAAATACAAGTTGAAGCTAAGGTATATTAAACAATTCGAGATTCTAGAACGAGTCGAAGAAGTGGCATATAGGTTAGCCTTACCATTGAACTATGGGGGTGGGGGTATCTTTTTGTATTTTTTAATTGATGAAGGACTAAAAGACAAATTCTAAGTTTTGCTGAAACTAATGATTTACCCCTAGCATTTGTTAACATCTCAGATTCCACCGTTAAACTTTCTAATATATACATTTTGGACCCTAGAATATTATGATAATTGAGGTTTGGTCCTACAACTTCAAAAACTTGCAGATTTCACCCTAAGACATTAACATATTTACAGAATAAACCCCAATTTTGATAGAACTATAAAATGGACCCAAAACTTTGATTGAATGATGGAATGAACCTAATATAACCATTTTGTTGCATATTAACCCTTATGATTTGTATAATACCTAAAAACTTAACCCTATTATTTCCCAATTAGAATCTAAAACCCTAGAATTCTTTTCGAATCACCTAAAAACCCTATATTCCAATCGATCTTGAGTATGATTATGCAGACCTTTGGTATTACATCACTACATTATCTTATTTTATTAGATTTTATGTTAAGCAATCCTTTTACCACGAGCAAATATTTTTCCCCTTTGCCCTAAAATCGATTATCGAACCTTCTTAGACGTCTCTTTACCAACGAGAGTCTCTATTTAAAGAATTTATTTTAAATTATAGATAGCTCGATTAGATTCTAAGATGATCTTGTATGCTTTGTAGGGTGCACAGAAGGGGACCAGAATAAATTTGCAAATAAACTAGGAGTTTTTCGAGCTGTTCTTGAAAGGTGGGGGTAATTTGCTTATTATGTTTCTTCCAAATTATTTTAAATTATAAAATCTTATACCTGTGTGAAATGAGGTCTGTTTTATATACCGTACGAATAATGTGTCATGAGCTAAGAAGTTGTTATATGATAAACAGGATGATTGAATGTTTATTTTATACAAGGTGAATGTAAAAACGTGTGACATTTCTATAGTGTATTTATGGCAGTTGAAAATCGTATCTATGGCGGCTCAAAACCATATATATGGCTGCTGAGAATCATAATCTATGACAACTAAGAAGCGTATCTATGGTGGCTAAAAACCTTAACTAAAGTGATATGTTTGAATATAATTGTTACGAGTGTTTATGATATTCTCTCTTACTGTACATGTTAACCCCACTGAGTGTTTTTCACGCACTCACCCCTTGTATGCTCTTCTATTTTATAGATTCTAGGTTATGGTAAAGAGTAGAATTGAGATGTCCTATTTTTTAGTTGTAAAT
Source organism: Scutellaria barbata (assembly GCA_028654395.1). Classification (NCBI taxonomy): domain Eukaryota; kingdom Viridiplantae; phylum Streptophyta; class Magnoliopsida; order Lamiales; family Lamiaceae; genus Scutellaria; species Scutellaria barbata. The sequence goes on from CM053648.1 coordinate 18,338,036, forward strand.
AAACATGTTCTTCCAACACTTCAGAAACCCTAATTTGAATTTTTTAACGTGAGGGCCAAATTCTAATGTTATTTCTGCTGCTTCTGACAAACGTTAAATGTTTTATGTAAATTGACTGTTTGTAATATATCTCAATTATAATAAGTTGATCGATCCTTTAAAATTGAGTTTATAATGAGTTGCTAGACGCTAAAATAAAATTTAATATTTTATTACGTTTCGAAAAAACAATGTGACAAAGCTAAAACTTGTGTTTTTTCCATTAAAATATTAAATTAACTACAAAAACCATCAAATGCAATTATACATGATAATCATAAAAATCATCCACAAAACATGTCTAAATATATTCGAACGAACATATAAATGTATGTAAAAATATATAAAAAAACAATACTTTATCATAAACTATTTTATAATGATGATGATATTATATACACTTAGTCACAAAAATATATAAAAAACAATACTTTATCATAAACTATTTTATAATGATGATGATATTATATACACTTAGACACGTGTGACTTGTAAACATTTATTTGTCAAAAAACTAACGACAAATCATATTTTAAAAGTCAGAATTAGTTTGTAACTTGTAATTATGTATGAAATATTACGTCCTTATGACAATTTTTTTAAGCATTAAATATGATTAAGCCAATAAACAAATGGAGGAATATAAGTCATGAAAGTTGTTGGTTAAAAGAAGATTGTACTTTCATTAAATTGATATATATTGTTGGGATTTCATTGTTTAGATTTTGATGAGATAAACCAATCATGTAATAGGAAGTTTTGAGTACCTATTTTCACATTGTTTAAGTGAATAAATAGACTAGAATTGAGTCTTGAGTCAAGAATTGAAATGGAGGTTAAAAGAGGATAAAACTGCATCTAAGCTTTAAAGGAAGATATCGCTGCAAGAAGGTAGGATACAGTATCGCTGCATAAAGGCAAGATACAGCATTGCTGGAAGAAGAAAGGAACAGCAAAACATATATAAGGCTGTACTTCAATACAGCAAGACAAGGAAGAACGGCGTGCAGCATCGCTGCATGAAAAAGGATACAGGAGTACTGCTAGAACGATGATTACAGCAGCACTGCCAGATGATACTGCAAGCAGGTCTAAAATACAGCAGCACTGAAAGAATGCATCAGCTGCACAAAGACCAAGGATACAGCGCAGACTTACAGGACAGTTAAGTAAATACAGCGCCGACTACAAGACGAAGTATCCTGCAAATCCCAGGAAGGATAAATGTAGTACGAGGAACGGAGATCCAAGTAGGGACAAAAGAGCCGTTCAAGAAAAAGTCAAAGTAGCAGACTCGGAGCCAATAAGAAGATGCCACATGGACTAACGCGCCGCAGAAAGCTGCGAGCCGCAACTGCCGCATTAAATGCTCCGAAAAGAAAGGTCAGTCGCATTAAATGCGAACCATACTTTGGCCAGGCTATTTCAAATTCAAAAGAGGGATGTCTCCTTCAACGGACATCTTCTCCTACAAGTATAAATAGAGGTCGAGGAGAACTGAAGCTGGTTACTGATACTGTCACTATTCTTAAGAACTAAAATCCATACGCGAATATTCCAAGCTTTAAAGCCAACAGTTTCAATCACTCAACCTATCGAAGTGAAGCAGAGTCCAAGCTGAAAGTTTCCCTACGGAATCAGAAGCTCACTTCGAAGCACAAGTTGAAGAAAACCTTTTATCCTTTTAACCTTGTTGCTGTGTGCTTAGGTTGTTTTAGTGGTGTCAAGCAGTTGATAGGAGAGATCCTTGCTGTTTGTTTTAGTTGTCTAGAGTTAGGCAGCTTCCCTATGTGGGAGTATAGAACCCTGTGTGGGTTAGCCTTTGAAGTTTGTAGTTGCTGTGTGTACGCTGGACTTCAGTAGGTGGTTAGCTTTGTAAGTTGATAGATTGTTAGGAGAGTCCTGTAAATCAATCTTGCTTAACAAAGTTCCTGCTCGAGGAGCAGTAGAGTGGACGTAGAAGGATTACACCACCTTCGAACCACTATAAGCCATAAGTGTTTTTATCGCTTTATTTATCTGTGCTTATTTTCTGCATATATCTATCTCTTCTCATCATAAAACGTTTGAAAGAAGCATTTTTGTGTAAAACAGCCTTGTGTTTAAAAGTATATTTCCGCTGCGTATAAAACTCCAGGTTACAGCGTGCAGCACTGCATTCTAGCGCTGCAAGCAGTAACCATCTATCGCTGCAAACTCAAGTAACTTGCAGTGCAGAACGGTTGTTTTAAAGATTCTGAAAAATCGACCAAGGTTCATTCACCCCCTCTGAACCTCGGACACCACTTGGGACCAACATATATGCAAGGAGATGAATTCAAATTAATGAAAGAAAAATATAAATATTTTATATATAATACTTTTATATTAGAATTTTAATTATAATAAGATTTTATAATATTTTGAATTAGATAAGATTTTAATATAAAACTATTTAAGGATGAGTATCCGAAATTACTATTATAACTTTAAATAATAATTTTTGATAAAGATATATTCGACAATTTATATTTTATAAGAAACATTAACACTTGTATATAGATAATAGATATATACATAAATAGATTACAAAATTGGAATAGTGGAGTTTATACATTGTCTTGGTAAAGTGTATTAGGGGTGAGCATGAATTTAGAGATAATCGAACTGTGGAAAAATTCGACTGAAATTAAATTTATGGAACTGTCTCATAAATTTGACAAACAAATCAACAAAATCATTAGATGAATCAAAATATCAAATTGCAAAATTAAAACATTGTTTAGGAAATTGTAAAATTTAAAAATCACGATCAAATTGAAAAGGAACAATAATTAGTGAATATATTTTTAATTAACTCTTGCAAAATTAATACTATAATTTTTGAGAAAGCAAAGTATTTGAATAATTTAATAGCAGCTTTGAAAATCAATGTTTTACGCTTATAATAAGTATGAATGAGGCTAAACACACCCAAAAAATACCACACATCTCCAAAAATGTATTATTATATCATTCATTTTTTTATATTTTTTTGACGAGACATGTTTAATAAGTTTTGGGATGTATAACCCACTCTATAAGTATTATTAGATGTTATCTTTATGCAACAGGCGTGTAATATTGAATAATACAAAACAAGAATTAAAGATGCGGAGTTGAAAAACTAAAAGGAAGGTGAGATCTTGAAATCCTTTATCCACATTTCTTGATAGTGATGAATAGACTAATTGATTGGCACATGATATAAATATAAATAGAGGAAATGCCACTCATTACCCCATTTAATAGGATAAGAAACTTTTCTATCCTTTTTTTTATAAAAATAAAATGTGAAAAAAATCTAATTTATCCTCAACTTCACCTATAATGTATTTTATGTCTTTGTATTTAAAATTTAAATACAAATACACTTAATATAGCTCATTTCCTGTTAAAGAAACACTCAAACAATTATTTATCAAAACCTCAAATCTTATTTGGTGGAACTCATTTTAAAAACCTCTCAGCTCATTTGCAAGAACTGATTTTTGCAAATTTTGGTGTACATTGCAAGACCTATTTGTGAAAGTTGAAAGCTCATCTTCATAACTCAACTGTCATTTACAAGAAAACTAAGAACTCATCCTCACACAACTTCTTATACAGAATGGTAATCCTTATTTTGTATTTGCTTTTATTGAAAAAGTTATATTTTATTCATTCATGGTACTTTTTTTGTTCATTCTTTGTTGTGTATGATCATTGCATGATCATCATTTAGAAAAAAGAGAAATATATTTTGACGATAATAGCGAATACACGATTGAAAATATAAGTTGAGAATACGTGTACATGAGTGTAGATACGTGTAGGTGTAATGTATTACATACGTGTACACGTTTATGAGTATGTGTATACAAGTATGTATGTGTAAATAAATATACATACGTGTACGTGTACACATATTATGAATACATGTACACGTTAATGAAATACGTTTACACATGTGTAAAAGACGTGTATACACGATTCAATGACTGATACATGTACATGTATTATGAAGACGTGTACATGTATTCGCAATAAGTGTACACATGTGTAAAAGACTTGTGTTGACGAGTTAATGATTGAATTAAACAATGACGTAAACATTATTTTATAATGTATTAAATAATGATTATGCATAGTTGAATGTCAATAATATATTTACTTTTGATTTCAGACGAGTTGGAGTAATATGATTGTTCGTTTTGGTGGATATTGGGAAGGTTTGGAATACAAATGCGGGGATGAAGAGTTCATAACAATTCCCACAAAAGGAATTACTCGAGATGAGCTTCTTCAATTAGTTCATGGTGTTGTTGAATCCAATCTTGATGAATTCAAGTACGTCATTCATGTTTTGATTGACATTGTTTCTTATAAAATAGGCAAATTGAAGATTCAAACAAATCATGATGTGGATCGAGTAATAGGTAGCTCTGATATGCCAATCATTTTTGTTACACTTAAAAAGATAAGCAGACAAATTAATCTTATTGGAGTTCAACAATCTTATAGTGGTGAATTGGATAGGGTTGGTGTAACACCCCTAAACAAAATTCAACTACATAAAATATAACGAGAATTTTCTACGTTGAAATGAGACTTAAAATAATAATAATAATAATAATTATTATTATACTAAATAAAATGAAAGAAAAATAAAAATAAAATTTATTTATATATATATTAAGTAAATATATACACATGCACACACCATATATATAAGTAATGTACATAAAATAGATCTTAATTATTATATATGTATAGACGCATACAACATATGTTAGAAGATAAGATATTAGTAAATATAATTATAATAATATAAGAATATTAATCAAGAATGAAAACAACATAGGCGGTGTGGCGGCTGAAGTTGTATAAGCAGTTATTTCATTTTTTTTTTTTTTCAGAATCTTTCTTCTCTGTCTCTGTGGCTATCACTGCCATCGCTGCCATCTCTATTTTTCGGTGAAGTTTTTCCGATAAAGATAATCGAACCACCCATATGTAGTACTCGTCGAGCCCATCATAATTACGGTCTCAAAATTTAAATCGATCGCTTCCTCCACCGTGTACGATCATGGGAAGAGACGACAACCCCATCGACGTTTGTCCGATAAAGTAATCGGACCCACCCTTATGTAGTACTCACCGAGCTCATCCCAAGTAAGGTCTCGGTTTTTGGCTCGGTCGCCGTCTCTGCCACGAATAACTACGGGAAGAGGTAGCCTTTCATTCTCTTTTTATTCTCTGCCGCTATGCATATGTATATAAAATTTGTATTTTGCGTGTGTTTGAGTTGGCTGTGTGTTGGGTTTGTGCCCTAGGGATTGTTTGTGAGAATTTGATTTAGGCTAGGGACCAAATTGCAAACCCTAGACTTAGGATAAATAGCAATTAGGTCCCTGAATTTATGAGTAATTACATATTAGTCCCTAAACTTATGGGTAATTACTGTATATTGTACCCTACAACTCCATAAAATGGTAGTTTGACCCCAAAATGATATAAGACCTGACGAGTGAACCCTTTAAGCAAGAAAACCCTAATTTTAGGGGTGTGATCCACAAACCCTAATTTCAGTAAACCCTAAATCTAGAAGCCCCGTTTATCAACCTTCTCAAGAGTTTATTTCTTTTATAGATTTTATTGGGTTAAACGATTAAATCAGAGAATAAGTCACGTTTTCGTACTCTGTAGGAAGTTCACGCAGGGAACAGAATTAAGCCTGTTATCGAAAGCTTTTGAGCAGGATTTTGTGATAAATCCAAGGTGGGGGTAAAATCTTATTTATGTTTAAAATTGTACTATTTTACGGAAAGTTATGTGACTATATGATTTAAATTCCGTCATTTTGTGGCGTCAATTTAAAGTGAAATGTTTTCACTATGTGAACATTATTCGAGTACATTATATGGTTTTGAAAGCTATTGATTTCAAGAGACATAAATGAGACTGGTTTCATGAGATGAAAAGACGAGAAAATTCCCGCATCAAAAGGGTTTATCTAGAAACCAACATATGTCAAGGGTTTTCTGTATTTATGTGTTATGTGAATTATGTGGCCAACGTGAACATGATCAATGTGCACTATGTGTTATGTGAGATCTATTATGTGACAATTTAACTGCGCATGCGCCTTCCACGCCAAGTAGGGTATTCCTCGTCTGAAACCCAACAATGGGATATTCTTCGGATGCCCACCTATGGGGTCTTCTTCGGAAACCCACCATGAAGGGTGTAATAACCCAAAATGGGGTCGGCTTGGGGCCCCGATAGGTCTTCTTCGGAAACCTATTCAACGGATTTCATTGGGACTACTTGGGAGTCCACAACGTGTAATATGTTTATGATAAGCAAATGTTTTCACGGTGGTTAAGATCCGCATATGGTTTCATGACGGTTAAGATCCGTAAATATTTCACGGCGGTTGAGATCCGCATATGTTTTTATGGCGGTTAAGATCCACGTTTTTCATGACGGCTAAAAACCGTAAACAAAAAGATGTTATTGAGTGATGTTATTATGAGTACTCCTGTAGATCAACCCCACTGAGTGTCTTTGTACGCTCACCCCTTTTATGTAAAATGTTTTCAGTTTAAAGAGTTTAGAGCGTGGCGCGCGAGCGGTGGATGCTGGTAGCCAATGATTAAAGGTCGACAAAGGTTTTAATTTAAGATGATTTATTTCAGGAATTTCGAAAATGTATATGTTTTATAACAATTTTTCTTGAATTTATCTATCTTTATTTTCTCGAAAGAGTGAATTTTATACGTAAGTAACGCCTCGGTCAAAGCTTACCTTTAAAAAAAAAACGGGGCGTTACAGTTGGTTTTTCTCTTGATTTTATGAACTCTGAATGTACACAATCTCGATCAAAATCAATCAATTATTATCAACATGGTTCTTCACCATCTCCATCTCGACATCATGTTTTAACTATGTCGGATGCTCCCCTACGTCGGTATTTGGATTTTGGGCAGACAAATAATCAACTTTCTCATACTGTGCCAAATTGCGAAATGGAAAATGATTGGACCGATGTACCGGAATATTCTTCTCATTTGAATGGTGAAGATGACCGAAATAATGAAGAAGAGACAAATAATGATACAGATCATGACAACAATGATAGTGTTGATCGACATATGAACAATGAAATATGTTCGAATCATGATGTTTCAATTACAGCGGAACCCAATTTAAATGAAGAAGAAGTTTTCTTTGAAAAAATGCAAGCATATGTTATGAAAAGGGGTGGTGTTTTCTCTCACATGTTTGCACGTTCATTTTCTATTCCTGAAAAGTCAACTTCAACGACTCATCTGAACATCAATCGAGAAGTACCTATTGAACCTGATCTATAAGAGCAGTGTGATGATTCACGTATGAATGATAGGGATCCTGTCGACCCAATTATTGGTTGTAAGTGGGTTATACTGGGTGTATCGTTGCATATTTCCCAAGCAATTGAAGATGTAGAACCAGAATGTAATGTACAATATTCTCTAACAATATGTTAAAGAAGGGATCACTGTTTGCCTCAAAGGAGCAGTTGATTTCTATCATTTAACCAATAAAGTTGAGTATAAAGTTGTGTGTTTGGAAAAGAGTCATTGGTATATAAAATGCATACACTCTGATTGTCCTTTTATAGTCCGTGTTGAGGGATTCGGAGGGATTTGGAGAATCACCATATTTTCAGGTCCCCATTTATGTGTATCAGATCCTAATAAAAATGTTCATCGTTCGTTAAAATCAAAAGTTGTTAGTGCACTTTTTGCCCCTAAAATAGTGAAAGAGAACTATTTCATCATTCCAAAGAACATTGTGGCCGATTTGGAAAGAGATCATGGTCTACATGTTTCCTATAAAGTAGCGCTTTCTACTAAACATCATGTCATGTCTCTTGTATACGGTGATGTGAAGACATCTTTCAATCAATTTTCTTCGTCTCTGAACCAATTGAAACTGATGAATCCCGATTCTATGACGAAGCTATTGACCGTTTCTGGTAAGTTTAAGTATGCTTTCTTTGCATTAGGATCATCAATCATAGGATTTCGTAGTCATGGTAGATCAATATTTGTTGTTGATGGCACGCACTTGAAAGGTAGATATCGTGGGATTATGTTTGTGGCTGCCACCCTTGATAGAAATGATCAAATATTTTCACTTGGTATTGGACTTGGTGATGTCGAGTCCGAAGCCTCTTGGAAATGGTTCTTAACTAATATGCGTGTTGTATACGGGTGTCCGAATGATCTACTCATTGTATCGGACCAACACAAAGGTATTGAAAAAATAATTAGTCATGTCTTTCCAAATGCAGTGCACGGATTATGTTGTTATCATTTCCAGAACAACTTAGCAACGTATGGTAAAGAAGTTGTTGCCATTTTTAACAATGCGGCCTATTGTTACACTCATAATGAATTTACCTCTCACACAAGCAAGTTAGCCGGCATCCCACGCGGAGATGAAGTATTACGAACACTGAACACGATAGGAAATACTCGTTGAGCTCGTTCTCAATGTGGAATCCGACGTTTTGGATTTATGAACTCCAATGCAATTAAAAAATTCAATAACGGACTCTTGTGGGCAAGAGGCCTTCATGTTTGTGCTGTCCTCGAGTGTGCAAGAACTATTATTGAAAAATAGTTTTTTGAAAGAGTACTGCATCTTTTGCACGTAAGGAAGTACTAACTGATGCTGCTTCGAAGAGATTGATGCTAAATGTGTCTGCTAGTGCAGAAATGACAGTTCATGGACTCCATGTGCAGAAGTATAAGGTCATTCATGATCGAAAAATATATTATTGATCGTCATGATAGAACATGTACATGTAGGTCTTTTGAATTAGACTTGATTCCTTGTCCACAAGAAACAGACTCGAGTCGGGTTTATTCACTTGAGTCGATTCACGTTGAAGTCCCGTATTACATGTACTTATGATGTACATTTCAAAATCATGAACAATCACGTAATAGATTAAGTAACCTACAAGTTTGAAACCCTCCAAAAGCCAGTTAGGAGAGATCTATATTAACATTCCTGGTGACATATACAATTGTATAACTCAAGTAAGCCTACACGTTAATGGGGTACCGAACTATCAAGCAGCTCAATTATATCAGGGCCTATTGTTGCATCAAGTAAGTATCTACTCTACGTATAAAAATGTTAGTAAGCCAACTACACAATTGAAGTCTCTACTCTAATTTCATAAAACCTACAATGTCATGTGTATCCTCTGATGTGCTCTACTTGTAAATGCACAAGGCAATCACTTTGTGATACTTTTCTATTACTCTCTCGTTGCTGTTGGTTTTGGTGATTTTCCTTTGCCACAACATTTGATCAAGGGTCATCAATGCAAGTGGCCTACAACTGACTGTATCATGCTGATCGAAGCAATCTTCGAGTTCTGCTCGTTTGAGTTCGAACTTGCTAGTCATAGATCGCACTTCAGTCTGTTCATCATAAAATCCACCCTTGGAAAGAATAACTGGTAAGAGATGCAACAGAGGTCTTAACTTGGTGAGACGGCATTTTCACATTTCATCATTCATTCTATGTATCAAAGTGTCGTATAAATAAACACATCCATGCACCAGAGATATTCGACATGGGATCCAATGACCACTCATACTCGCCTTACCGGATATGGAATTCGGATAATGCAAAACAGTACCAACCTACAACAGTGCAAAAAACTCATTCACTTAACAAACTGTAGCTTGCAAAACGGCCAAGAATGTAATTCATAAATTAGATATTTTAATATACATACATGATCGATGTCCATCCAATGGGTATATCATCTCTACCTTGGCCTAATCCCATGGACATAATCTATTAAGAGGCGCAGCTCGTCGTCGGTGACGTCATCTAAAACATTCACATCATGTGTTACTGTGTCCCAGTTAGGTCCGTATTTTTGCTATCATATATGTCTCATTGTCGATTGTAAAATTACATCTCAATTAAATCACCAACATTATATGTGTTCTATTAATATAAAAGACATGTCCATAAGATGTAGGTTCACTTACGAAGAAGTTTGTGTCTGTCAAGGAAATACGATCTACAATAGCAGTGTCTACGTCAATTGAGGCCAATTTCGGATTGGAATGCAGGATGGACATATAGATATTTAAATGTTATATCAAGAAAAAAATAAAACCGAAATTCATATATATCAGGAGACAATTTATAACATAGCATGCAATATTGTAGGAATCTCTATCATAATTACTCATATCTTCATAAAGTTCGGTCTTATTGTTTATAAGGTCTTTAAACCAAGAGGCCCCCAACGTACCCTCCACCAGTCCAACATTGCGCCTATTTGATATATAAAGCAACACGTTCTCAACATAAATATAATAATTTCACCATAATAATTAGTAATTTCACCCAAATGCTTTTCATAGAATATACACGAAATAAATAATTTTGAAGATGCAAACCTCTGTTGTGACCTCAAAAACGCCTGGAATTCCTTCGTCGTTGCATTAGCTGGCTGCACATCTAATGGCATGAATGGACTCAACAACCTCGGTGGTAGCCTTCTTACTCGATGTGGATAGCTAGGCTGCTCGACGAACTGTGGCTGCTTTCTTCGGACGGTGCAGCATCGTGTCCTGGGAGAGCACTCTGTAGAGGGAGTTCAGCCGTCTTCATCGGTGTGTGGAATTCCATAGAATGTTGTGACTCTATTATTTTATGCACAATCACAGGTATTGATGATTGTGCATAATCCACCTTCGATGGGGGAGCCGTCTCAACATTCTGTGGATCTGCTTGCTGGTTGACGGTTAACCTACTACCTCGGCACCTTGTCCGATATTCAATAATTTTGATACCTCCTGTGCTACCAGAGACAAAATCCTCGACTCGATCCATGCCTCCAGTAATGACATTTTCTTTGGGACTAGTGCTTCCATACAGGTCCAAAAAATATCATCTCGATCATCAAACCCCCGATGGGCAGAGGTATGTTCTTGTTGGGGCGGAGGAGGATGACTACTCGGATCCGTAGTTTGGGGTAGGCCACTTAGAGCAGCAACGGGAGATGCTCGGATCGGACTGCAACGTGATTCTTCACATTGAGCCTCATCAATCCTTCGTCTTTTTTTAGCCCGTGCACTTGAAGGAGCACCTGCGACATCTGTTGGCCTACGAGTTTCTGCTTTCGCTAATCTCCAACCTCTTCCTCTTTGAAAAGGATTGACACGGGGTCGAAATTGAACTCCATTACAAAGATCATCCTCAATGTCCACCCAATATTGTTGTTTTTTTTTCTTCATTAGTAGCCAACAACTGTGGGAAGCACTCCGTCTACGATAAAAAAAATACTGTTTAGATTTAACTCGAGTAAAATAAATTCATTATAAAGGAAAATGCACACGCATGGAAGCAATTGCTTGAGTTTCAAATAAGTGAAACAAATCGATTTTCACATTATTGAATATCCAACGTATGCAACATGGTAGAGCATCAGCCACTTTAATACGATCACAGATGGCCCCAAGAGCAGGAATTGCCTCATATGCCCATATCTACAAAATCAAAGGTAATAACTCTTACTTACTTATATTAATAAAGTTATAAATAGGACAACAATTTAAATAGGTTTTACTACTTATAAGTAATGCAGTGGAGCAACCGTAATAGTGGTATACTCGACGACCGGTCGGATAATTTGGAAGGTCAACTGGCACCATACTAACACTATATAACAACTTCTGAAATGAAAATTTACCCCACGGAAACTTCTCCCACACCGCAGGGTCTTCTATCATGGCCCAAATCCACTCTTCAATAGTGGTTTGACGACTATCGACTCTAAATAAAAAAAGATATACAAAAAAAATCTTGGCAACCTTCAATGCATCGTCACCAGATCGTCGAAAATCACCTCTAACAAACCGGCTTCTCAATGAATCTATAGTCATCTGTGGTTCAGTTTGTACTTTCCTTGTATACAAACTTGTATCGAGCATGTCATCAGAGATGTTTAGATCAAAAGTAGAGTTTCCAAATTTCAAACTCATGATCAAAGCATACTCGTACTAAGAAAATCTAAGATTGACTTCTCCAATTCTAAACCATAACTCATCTCCACGAACATCTTGTTTAACAATCTCATAACAAATAAGTGAATTGAGAGCAATGTTGTAGCTAAATTTGTCCCAATCTAATCTTAGAAAATGACCAAAACAAGAGTCCTCAAACTGCCTCAAAACATCCAACCCGATACGCCCCAATTCTGACTCTTATATCATTAACAATGTTTGACCGAACATATCCGTTTATGTTAGCCTTCACACCACGTAGACTAGGACGCTACCATATCCAATCACACTAATATATAGAAAAACATGTATTAATACAAAGTATATGAACATTCAATATAACAAAATGGCGGGCATCATTTTCACCACATATAAATATTTCCAATACTTGAGTACATAACTTATAGTATGCACGTATAAGATTGAAGTCAATCTTAAATATACGTGTACACGATTCACAGTAATTCATATTTATACATGTATACTTAAAAATATACGAATGTACACGTATATGAATATTACTACATGTACAAGTATTACTCATATACGTGTACACGTGTATGAGTAATGTGTGTACACATAGTAATATTCCACCAGAATGCATTTCTACACGTATACACGTATTAACCATATACGTGTACACGTATTAGGATAATACATACGTGTACACAGTGAATAGGGCTTCTTTGCTCGAAGAAATGACACCATTATTCAAAGATTTCTACTCGTGCACACACATACCCGATTAATAACAAAATTCATCAATTAGAACAAAAACCCATTTAATTTCAGATAACATTGCACAACAATTAACAAAATACCCGATTAATGAACACATTGCACAACAGATTTCAAACAATCTCAAATAATATTCCAACCGAAAGTACTAGCAAAATACAAAGAAATTTAAACTAACCATTGTACTCAATTGTCCCACATCAATAGCTGCCGGGTCCGATGGAGATTGCGTGGGAGCGGTTGTCGTCGATGGATTTTCAGATACGATCATCGCCATTGATTGGGTAGCTTCGATTGGAGGAACTTCGCTTTCCATTATCAAGTTGAGAAGGTGATTGGAATCAGTGGTTCGATTCATGTAGATTAGTGCACGAGAAGATTTTGAAATCGTGTAGAAGATGAAGGCTTCAAAATTTTCAGGTGGAGAAGATGAAGGCTTGAAGGTTTTGAGAAAGTGGGGTTTCAGGACGTGGGGTCGACAAGTTGAGAAGGTGGGGTCGAGTAGTGGGGTTGGGTGGGGGAGAAGTGAGATACAAATTATTTTACAAATTCAAAAATTAATTACATTTCATATTAACATTAATTTCTTTAATATAAATAGTGTATTTACAATTAATTTTTAAATAAATGTATGTATAAGGTTGTATAAGATTAACAGGTAGTATTAGAATATATTTAACAAAATACCTAAAAAATGAGTAAAAAAGTTATTATTATAAAAATGGAATAGAAAAGTTTGTTATGCTATGAAAGAAGGTAGAGTTTTGGACTTGACCCATATAAATATAATTACGAGCAATTATGGACAGAGGGGATATAATTTATGGATCATGAGCTTAATTAACAAAATAATGATTTAAGTGATGGAGTTGAATATTTGGATTAGTGGAGAAGTATTTCAATGACTTGTGAGAAAATAAACGAATAAAAATGAGGGTTCAACTTGGAAAAATTTCTGCAGAACTTTCATATTTGATGGGTACGTAAAAGATTCAAATCGACAATATCAAATTTTATAGTAATTATAAATGATGATCGATCTTAAAATATTTTAAATTGATAAACATTATAGTCATATATATTTGATACATATTCTCAATACAAAATGATGTCAAATATTGTTAATAATTGTGACATGATGACAAAAGCTGGGTTGGTGGGTTGAATTCAAGGACGAAAATATGGGTTTTGGTGAAAATGTCGATACCTTGATCTTACAAAAATATCGGTGGATATATCGATTTCGGTGAAAATATCGAATATTTTTTAAAAGAAATATGAAAACTTCGTGAAAAAATTGAAAAATATATCTACTAATTTACACATTATTATAACTAACATAAATACATATATTGAACTTAAAATTTCAAATAAAATGATAACATGATAAATTTTTTTACAAAGTTAATACATGAACTACTAATAACTTGAACTCTTATTGAACTTTAATTATAATTAAAAAACTAAAATTTTGTTTAGAGGGAAATCAGTGTTTATTATACTATTTGAACTATTGGAAATATAGATTGTAACATACTTGAAGAAATAAAATATTTAGTAAAGTATTTAAATTAACTAACCTTTAAATGATGAATTTTATTGATATTTGAAGGAAAATTTGTGAAGAAGAAATATTATTTTCCCTAAACTGGAAACTATCACATTTATAAATGATAAGATAAAATTTTATATCAAAAAATCCATTACAAGGCTTGTTAGGATAAGAAATTGAATTTTGTCCATAAAAAGTAATAATAATGGAACCTACATTTATTTTCAAAAATAATGATAATAATGGAGCCTACACTTATTTCCAAAAATAAAAAAATAGGTCAAAAAAATTAAAAACAAGGCTGAAAATATTTCTACCGACATTTAGGCACCATATCGGCGAAATACCGTGAAAATGATGTTTTTTTTCACCAAAATCGAAATTAAACCGATATTAAATATCGTCTATAATTCAATGATATTTTACGAAAAAAATATTGTCTTATAATTTATACCATAAAATTGATATTGAAGTCGATATCGATATCGATATCGATATTTATTGATATTTTACCTATATTTATTGTTATTTCCTCATATATCACCTATATTCCTCTCATTTATATATACTGATATTTCACCGATTTTCTTATAAATTATATTATACCATAAAGCCACATATTGATATTTCACCGATTTTGTTACAAATTATTTCACCGATTTTCTTCTAAATTATATTATACCATGAAACCAAATATTTCACCGATTTTCTTATAAATTATATCATAAAAGCACCGATATTGAAATCGACACCATAAAAACACCAATATTGAAATCGATATTTGTTGATATGTTACCGATATTTCTCCATATATCACCTATATTCCTCACATTTATACATACTGATATTTCACAAATTTTCTTATAAATTATATTATACCATGAAACATATTTCAACGATTTTCTTATAATTTATACCATAAAACCGTCAATATTAAAATCGATACCTATATTTATTAATATTTTTCTATATATCATCTATATTTCTCTAATTTATACCATGAACCATATTTCTTGATATTTTACTCATATATTGATAAAATTTTTCATTTTTTTATCGATTATGTGAAAAATTGAAAATATTGAAAATATATCACAATAGACTACTTTTATATCGGTTACATAAAAAAATGAAAATATCAAAAAAAATATTGAATGGTATTGGATATTTTCATCCCAAATGTGAATTGTCCTAATTACACCCGTCCAAGTTGTCGAATCAAATATTGTTTGTCAGATGAATTGGTCGATTGATTAATGGACTTTTAGTAATAGGAATTCTAGCTGCTTGGACCAAATAACCCTATATAGAACAAGGCAAGCCCAATAACCCTGGTACGTTTTTATATAGGCCAGTTAATTATGGATTAAGGCCCACTTAAATTTGAAATTTTACATAATCCAATAATTTATAGGATTAGGTTTTTTTTTTATTTAAAAAATTGGTCTTTTCAAATTGAATCCCATTTAACTTAAATCCAAGTTAAAACTAGATCGAAATCGCCAAGGTAATTCCCTTTCTTACATTGTTACCTATATTGTGAATAGTTTGAATTCAATTTTAACTATTCTAATTTATAACGTAACATCTCGAATTAAAATTTGACTAAGTTTATAATAAATTTTTCAATAGTTGAAACGAGACTTAAATAGTAATAATAATAATAATAAAAAAGAAAATGAATTTAGACTTCAAGTTATATATACATATATATAATATTATAATATATATATATATAGAGAAAATGGCCCCGGTTACACCTTTTTCCTATATTTATATCCCACTTACCCCCCAAATTAAATTTGTTACCTCACTACCCTATTGCTTATATAAATATCCCAATATGCCCCTTTTTTGTTTTAGAAATGGACATGATTGGACGGACACTGAATGTGGCAGTACATGTGGCAGCGTACTTGTATAAAATTTTGTATTTTCTGTATTTGTTTTTAATTTTGAAATTTGCATTGTAATTATTAATAGTTTTAAATGATTATTAATAATTTTCCAATTTTTTCAAAATTGCCGTTTTGGCTCTTATTATATATTTTATACAAATTAAATAATTAATAAGATGTCTTATTATATTATATATCCTTACAAGTGGAAACGGCAATTTTATGCCTTATTATCTTGTATTTAATTATTTAATTACTATATTATAGTTAATTACTTTAAATTTGTATAATATAATACATTATATTATATTGAAATCAAAAATCAAAATAAGACTTATAAAAAAGTGGCACTAATATGTGTTGATGGAACGGCAATTTTTAAAAATTGTTAGGGGGTGCACGGCAATTTTTTCAATAATTGTCGTGCCCCCCTTTTTTTTTTTTTGAAAAAAATTTGTAAAATATAATTAGTGTTATATAATTAAATAATTATTTATGTCTTATTACATTATATTTACCTAAAAGTGGGAACGGCAATTTTATGCCTTATTATCTTATATTTAATTATTTAATTACTATATTATAGTTAATTACTTTAAATTTGTATAATATAATACATTATATTATATTGAAATCAAAAATCAAAATAAGACTTATAAAAAAGTGGCACTAATATATATTGATGGAAAGGCAATTTTTTAACATTGTTAGGGGGGGCACGGCAATTTTGAAAATAATTGTCGTGCCCCCCTATATTTTTTTTAAAAAATTTGTCAAATTTTCTTAAGTGTTATAATTTGTTAAAAAATTATGAAAAAGATAATTTTGAAATTAATATTGTAATTATTAATATTTTTAAATGATTACATTTAATTTCCCAATTTTTGCAAAATTGCCGTGCCCACTCTTTATTGTTTTTTTTTTTGGTTTACAAATTAAATAATTTTTTAAATAATTATTTATTTCTTATATTATTTAACACATTATATTAAAATCAAAAATTATGACAACACTTATAAAATATTCGTAAGTGCATTTTTAACAAGGGAACGGCAATTTTTTATTTTTTTTAGGGGGGGCACGGCAATTTTGAAAATAATTGCCGTGCCCCCCTATATTTTTTTTAAAAAATTTGTCAAATTTTCTTAAGTGTTATAATTTGCTAAAAAATTATGAAAAAGACAATTTTAAAATTAATATTGTAATTATTAATATTTTTAAATGATTACATTTAATTTCCCAATTTTTGCAAAATTGTCGTGCCCACTCTTTATTGATTTATTTTTTTTTGTTTACAAATTAAATAATTTTTTAAATAATTATTTATTTCTTATATTATTTAACACATTATATTAAAATAAAAAATTATGACAACACTTATAAAATATTCATAAGTGCATTTTTAACAAGGGAACGGCAATTTTTTATTTTTTTTAGGGGGGCACGACAATTTTGAAAATAATTGCCGTGCCCCCCTATATTTTTTTTAAAAAATTTGTCAAATTTTCTTAAGTGTTATAATTTGCTAAAAAATTATGAAAAAGATAATTTTGAAATTAATATTGTAATATCCAAATAAATTCTAAAATCAATTTAATAAACTAAGTTGTTTAATTTTGTTAAGATAAGAGTTGTTGACTTATCTAACCCCAACTCACCACCACATTGAGACACATGATCTACCCTATAGTTAGCCTAGGTGATGGACTAGCTTGTATCTTTGAAATTGGGGGAAAGTAGATATCTTTTACATTAAGATTTCCTTCACCATCTTAGTTTTTCTCTTCCGAAAAGCATAGCCATTTCCATAGCTCTCTCTCTCGACCTTAGCTGCAGCCTTTTTCTATAGTGCTTCTCGGACAACAGCAACCATATTTTTCTTTCTCTCCGACGGCGAAAAGTTCCGGCAAGGATTTATATACTTGTTTTTTTTGTAATTTGTAGTTCTTATATATATATAGTATGATTTCCTTAGTTCTAAGATAGAATCGGGCCCTGTTTTCCTCCGACCGCCGATGAGTCTTGCTGCTGTGTTATGAGGTGTGTTTGGCTGGCCGGCGCTCGGTCGCGCCGGCAAGGAGTTGAGTAAAGGCCGCCGCAGATAGCGGCGGCTGTGCAGGTTTTATATATATATATATGTATGTTGGTTATGTGCGTGTGTGTGTGTGGGGAGGTGGAGATGGTGTCGGGGCTGGTATTAGGAGAAGCCGGCGCCGGTGTAGCGCCGGCATGGCTGACGCTGAAGGGCCGCCGCTGGAAGCGGCGGCAGTGGCGGAGCAGTATATATATATATGTATGTATGTGTGCGATAGTATATATGTATGTTTGTGTTTGGGCTGGGTTGTGTTGGCTGGTGGAAGATGGAGGCTGGCGAGGTGACGGCGGCGCCGGGGCTGCGCCGGCGACGGTGAGGGAGAGCCGCCGCTCAAAGCTGAATGTAGGTATATATATATATATATGTACGTGGCTGTGTATATATATATATATGTGTGTGTGTTTAAGTGTGTAAGGAGTGGGGGTGGTGCAGTGGTGTCGCCGGCGACTCGGGGTCGCCGGCCGGAGGCGGCGCGGCGGTGGAGCGACGGCGACAGTGGCGGAGGGGAGCAGGGGAGGTAGAGTTAGGGTTTTGGGGGTGATTTTAGGGATTTAATAAACCTAAGGACCTAATTGCAATTTCAGATTTATGTCAATTGACCATTTAGTCCTTGAACCTTTAAATATTAACTTTTAACCCTAAGAACTTGCTGGAAATTTACAGAATAGTCCTTATAACCCTAGAATTTATGATATAAACCCTAATCCCTATAGAAATGATCGATACATCCCTAGATCTCGATAAAATGGCGAAAGATAACCCCGAAAATTTATAGAAAATTATATCTTGACCTTAGAGTTCAATGATTTTATATTTTATGTCATATTATATTATGAAATGATAGTTCGATCTTAAAGTGCGATAAGATAGGACAAAACGAAATCTTTAAGCGAGCAAATTTTAAAATAATTCTCAATAAACCCAAATTAAATTTAGAAAACCTAGCTATAGATTATTTCTCGAGTTTTTGTTTTATTTATAGGTTTTATAGATTTTAAGATACTTAAGTCAGAAAATAAGTTATATTTTTATTCTCTGTAGGAGGTTCACGTGGAGGATCGAGTTAGATCTTTTATTGAGAGCTTTTACAGAAGATTACGAGACTTTCCAAGGTGGGGGTAAAAATCATTTTCTAGTTTTCAAATCGTACAATTTTATGAAAATTTATGTGACTACGTGATTTAAATTTCAGTAATTATGTGATGATATTTTACTTAAATTCTTATCGGTAACTGATCTAGTTACGAATAAAGCATATGACTTTGAAAGTTATTGAGTTCAAGTATTTTCAATGAAAAGGATTTAAAGGATGAAAGTCGGGATAATACCCGCTAAGAAAATGTTTTTCTATGCTTATGTGTTATGTGAATTATGTGGCCAACGTGAATGTGCTCAATGTGTATTATGTGTCTATGTGGAACCATTGTATGAAACTTAACTGCGCATGCGCCTGCACGCCAAGTAGGGTATTCCTTTTTGGAAACCCAACAATGGGGAATTCTACGAAATCCCAACAGGAAGAGGTTTTAAAAACCCAAATGGGGTCGGCTTGGGGCCCGATAGGTATTCTACGGAAATCTATCCAAAGTTGCATTGGGGCTCTTCGGGAGTCTATAACGTGTATTTTATGTATAATATGCAAGCTATAGTATGTGTATTTATTATCATAATTATTTCCTCCTCACTAAGTGTTCTTTGACACTTACCCCAAATATGTGTTGTTTTTACAGAAAAACATTAAATGCAAGGAGGAAGAATAGAAATGTCTGTCATTTTGCCTGTAAATATTAATGTCTATGGATGGATGATAATTATGAAGCTTTTGTTATGTATAAGACAAAGTTTACACGTTTTGAACGAACAAGAAAGTTTCCGCTGATCAGAGAAAATTTTATCTATTTGCTATGTTTATTTTTCTGAAATTGGTTTTGTTTTAAAAATTTTAATGGTTTCGTTTTCTTGCTGGACGCCCGATTTTGTAAAGCTGCGTTTATACTCTGGTATTTTAAGAAAAAATAAATAAATAACTATTATAATTATAATTATGTTTATAAAATAAGATATGAAAATGGGGCGTGACAAATATTGTAATTATTAATATTTTTAAATGATTACATTTAATTTCCCAATTTTTGCAAAATTGCCGTGCCCACTCTTTATTGATTTATTTATTTTTGTTTACAAATTAAATAATTTTTTAAATAATTATTTATTTCTTATATTATTTAACACATTATATTAAAATCAAAAATTATGACAACACTTATAAAATATTCATAAGTGCATTTTTAACAAGGGAACGGAAATTTTTTATTTTTTTTAGGGGGGGCACGACAATTTTGAAAATAATTGCCGTGCCCCCCTATATTTTTTTTAAAAAATTTGTCAAATTTTCTTACGTGTTATAATTTGTTAAAAAATTATGAAAAAACTAATTTTGAAATTAATATTGTAATTATTAATATTTTTAAATGATTACATTTAATTTCCCAATTTTTACAAAATTGCCGTGCCCACTCTCTATTGATTAATTTTTTTTTTGCAAATTAAATAATTATTTACATAATTATTTTGCACAATATTGTTTTCATGTTATTCTTTTAATAAATATTTTGGATATGTTTTTTGATTTTATAAAATAATTTTTTCAAATAATTTATGTTTTTGGTATTAATTTTAAAACCAAGCTCATTTATACAATTTGAAATAATTTTTTCAAATAATTTATGTTTTTGGTATTATATAATATTTATATTATTATGTAATACAAATGTTTATATTTTTCAAATTAATATATGTATTGTTTTTTTTTTGCAAATTACAACGAAACTCACTTTATCTTTTATTTTCTAAAATAATAATATATTATGTAATACAATTTTTAATATATATGTATAATTTTATTTCCATGGGTACGCGGCAATTCATGGGTTAAACTAGAACTCTTGTATTATAATTGTTATATAATCCCTAATAATCTTCTATTATAATTGTTAGGTGTAAAATTGTCGTCTACCCGTGCACAATAATTTAAAATTGTCGTGTAACCTATTCCAACATGAATGAAATAAACAAGAATTTGGCTGAACATGAATAAATAATAAATAAGATCCTTGTTATATACATCCAAAAGGGTGGGGGTGAAAAAGTGAATTTCACCCTGCATGACACTTGTAGTCACATGCATACAGTATATCGAAGGAATTACTTTATATAATATAAGATTGGTATGCAAGTACGCTCATAATGCTCATTACTAAAAACATTCAGGAGTGGAGTGAAGAGTTAGTAGCCAATCAATAATCAATATCGGAAAGGAGAAATCTTGAAGACTAAACACGGTATGTTAGACAATTTTATAGTGAGTTTTGTAATACAATTTTTTCGAATGTTATAATATTTGTGTTTCATTATTTACAATTTTTTTAGTGAGAAATAAATAATATTTTTTTGCCAAACAATTGTTAATCCATTTGTGTTTCATCACAATCACGTTGTTCTTGGGAATATTAATATAAAAGAACGTAATTTGTATAATATGGACTGGTGTCGTTCTTATTATCCCAGCATACATACCGCCTTATGTAGTCCATAAATGAATATGTGAATTTCTCAATTGTAATTACATTTTCTTTCGTTATCTGAGTTTTATTACGTTTATGATTTTTGACAGCTTGTATACTATGAGTTTTATGTCGGTGGTCATTTGGTACGGAGGTCACTGGGAAGGTTTGGAGTATACGAACGGATATAAACAAGAGGTTCAACTTGAGAGAATCACGTACTACACTTTATTCATGAGCATCCATGAACTTGTGTGTGCTGACCTGAATAGATGGGGATACGTGATTCACTCACTCGTTGAGAAGAAGGGAAGAGTCAAAAAGAAAAAAATAAAGAATGATTTTCATGTGACCAGATTATTGTCCATAATTGACGATACTCTAGTTGTGTTTGTCTCACTGAAATTGCTGGATGATGAAGTATCTCATACCGGTCCGTCAATAGAATGTCAGAATAGCAATATCGGAGGTTTCAGCTATAATGTTGGATCCTTCAATGAAGCAGAAGGAAGCACGTTTCATCAATCGACATACGATGGCAACGTGACACAGACTGACGACATATACAATCAAAATTGGAGTCAAAACAATGTTCCTTTTGGCTTACAAGACGACGAAACATTTTATACAAAATGGGGTGTCTCATTTGACGAGGGCTTGTCGCCGTTTGGTACATCCTCGGAGGATTAATGGGCAACGAGACCATCAGCATCATCATCAAGACAACCAGTGGACTTCGGATCGGATTGGGGTCTTGGCTATATTGACTTGAATACGTCCCCAACCCTATGTGGAGATGAAAATTTACTACAAGGCTCTGACATTTTTAGTGAGACACACGACTTCAGGGGTAGGGAAGAAGAATATACAACTTGTGAAGGCCTAGGTAGGGAAGAGGGATACACAACTTGCGAAGGTATAGTCAGCATGGATAATTTCATAAAATTTCATTTTCAACCCATTTGTTGCTACTTTTTGATATACTTGTTTACATTGTTTTAGGTTCACATCGTGGCGAAGGGGAAGATGATTCGGATAATGATATGATCGATGACTTTGAGTTAGATGAGGATGATGAAACTGTGTTGGATGAGGAACAGCGACAGGCCTATGAGGAGTTTTTGAATTATATTCATCGAGCCGAATGGGTTATCCCGGATTGTCCATCTCCAGAGCACCAGCCAGGACTTGAATTCACTGCAGACGAGCCGAGTACTAATAATTTACAAAAAGGCTCGACTTTTGGATCCAAGATCAAACTACAGAATGCCGTTGAGTTCTACCATTTGGACAACCGTGTACAATACCGCGTGGAAAAATCAGACAAAGAGAGATGGTGGGTGAAATGCAAAAAAAAAGATTGCCCATTCAAACTGCATGCATCTGAGAAGTACGGTATTTGGAAAATCTCGAGTGTCAAGATTCCCCATCAATGTACGTATGATTTGAGCGGACCTGAAGTTCCTCCTCGAGTATCATCTGCCCTGATTGGAGAGTACTACGCAGATGTTCTCCGTAGAGAAGACTCACAATTGGTCGCTACAAGCATAATGCGAGAAATGAATCAATGACATGGTCTAAATCTCAGTTACAAGGTTGCACTTCGGGCCAAAAAACATGCAATGAAGCTTGCATATGGAGATCCGTCTAAGTCATTTTGCATGCTGCCATCGTATTTAGAAGTCTTGAAAATTTCCAATCCTGGTTCGTACACGGCTTTGGAAACACTACAAAGTGGTAAATTCAGATACGTGTTTTATGCTTTGGCCGCGTCCATTCATGGATTTCAACATTACGCTCGGCCAGTTATAGTGGTGGATGGTTGCCATTTGAAAGGCCAATATAAAGGGATTGGGTTCGTCGCTGTTACAAAAGATGGAAATGAGCAGGTTTTTCCTCTTGCAATTGGGATCGGAAACGTAGAAAATGATGAATCCTGGACATGGTTTTTACGGCATGTCCGTAATGCGTATGGCTGCCCAGATCATCTACTAATTGTGTCTGATCAACACAAGAGCATCAACAATGCCATCATGACAGTCTACCCTGATGCAACGCATGGTCTATGTTATTTTCATTTGCAACAAAATTTGGCGAAACATGGATCTCACGTTGTGGGTCTCTTTCAAAAGGCTGCACACTGTTACAATAATAATGATTTCGACAGGTGACACACCATAAAATGTCTGTTCATTATTCAGCCGCTAAATTAGACTAATGTTCAACCACTTCTCTTGCATGACAGGTACATGAAAGTCCTGGCGAACAGTGATCAACAAGGTGCACTCGAGACCTTACGAAATGCGAAAGAAGAAAGATGGTCTCGTGTTAGGTGTCCTGTTCGAAGATTTTCCTTCATGACGTCCAACACAGCTGAGGTGTGGAATAATCGTCTTCTATGGGCAAGAAAACTACCAGTTTGTTCTTTTTTGGAGTGTGCCAGATGAGTAATGGAAAAATGGTTTTACGAGAGGAGGACTGCTGCTGAGGAAAGGGAACATTTTCTAACAAAGGCTGCGCATGAAAGGTTGCTTGAATCAGTCAGACGTGGTGGAAAAATGACCGTTCACAATCTTGCTCGATATAAATTCAAGGTTTCAGATGGAGGTAAAATATACATCGTTGATTTGTCGACTAGAAGTTGTGCGTGTAATTTCTTCCAACTTGAATTCATACCATGTTCGCATGCATGTGCGGCAATCAGGTACGAAAATTAGTAATCTCTCTTACATATTTCGTATGTCAAATAAAAAAAGAACGACACTACAATGGAGATCGTTGTTAATTATACTGTTACCTGATTCAACAGTTTTGCAAAAGAGGCTGTGAGTTCCTATGTCGCCCCATATTACACCACAGATTGGTTAAAGAGAATGTGGGGTCGTGAGGTAGTGCCGGTGCCTGGTCCGCAAGAGTGGGCTGTCAATGAAGATATACAAAATATGGTCTGCGTCGCTCCAGACAAGCCTAGACAGGCTGGCCGACCTAGGTCTCGCAGGATTCCCTCGATTGGAAACCCATCTGCTGCGACTCATACTAAGGGCAGCTGTAGTCGTTGTGGGCGTACGGACCATAATAGAGCACGTTGTTCTGAACAATTGCCAGTCGACGCAGACCCATTGGCCCCCAATGACGATGAAAACAACAGGGCTAATTTGCATGCAAATCATACTGTTCGGCAGAAGAAAAAATGCTCCATCTGTAAGAAAGAAGATCACACCAAGAGAAAGTGTCCGTTATTTGGAGCATCCTCTTCACAGTGCAATGATTGATTGGCGAACATCTACGATAATAAACATTAGAATCACTATGGTTTGTATCCACACATTGTACATTTTTTTAAATAATTGAACTTCACTTGAAATTAAACCTATGATCGGCAGCCCAATATAAAATGACGGTCAACAAATATTAGTAAAAAGAACCCAGACTCATGTAAAAATGAGCCGTCAGAAGCCAAATGGCTGAAACTTCATAAAACACACTAAATAATTGAGTGATCTGAAGAACCAATACAGTGAAACATGACATACAGTATGAAATGAAGCATGTAAATCCTGAGTACCAGCAAAACAAACAAACGATCATAGGAAAGAGAAAGTAATCTAATCGGCTACATCCTGCAACTTGATGGTGTCTGCATCAGTCGAGAATCGAAAAACCGTCAGAGCCATCATCTTCCTCGCTCCCGTGATCCCATGCCTCCACAAAGGGCTAGGCCATTGCCAACTAAGACCACTCTCGACGGCTAACAATGCATATACACCGCTTGTGTGATCCTCGTGTTGTTCGTAACAAAATGCCTCCTGCCCCGTGACCATTTTAAACTCATCCTCGCAAGGACGCAAAGGTGTACCTTCATTGTCTAGGTGATCGTAGAATCTAGTGTACTCAAGAAGGGCAGGTAATACGCGTCGAATGGGCAATGTTTGCTTGTAACGTCGCATGGCCTTGTTGTCATCCCACGTCCATCTCATGCTATCGAACAACACAAGCTTCGTACACGACAACCAGATCGCACATGCTACCCAATGTTCGTTTAAGTTCAGGACGGTCAGCAACTGTATACAGAAGAAAAGACATGAGATGTAATGATTGTCACCACATATATTTTGCTCATGCAACATAATTGAACTAAGAATTACAACTTACAGTTTCACAGCTCTTCCACCACGGCCTCACGCCTTCCCACTTGGGCTTCACCCCGAACACGTAGGGGACCAGTCTGTCGAGCTGCTCAGGTGCGAAAGTCTCCTTTCGCTTGGGTCGGTACTTCACCAGATCCAACTCACCCCTGTGGGCTTCATTCCAGATTTGTTCACATATAGTCTGAAAACAACTCAAATAATAAGCACACACGAATATACGTAACTACAAACGGTATAGTGTTGCATTAGAAGATACTTACAAAGAATTGAGAATCCAATATCTGAGCAGTGTGTACCGTTGCAGCGTGGCGCCGAACCCCCACGAACAGGGGCTTGCTTTGGAGAATACCGAGGTACGCATCCATGGCCTGATTAACATGAGGCCAAACAAAATAGTGTATGTTATAGTAATAACCACAAGGGATAACAAATAAGCTTTAATAGAGAAATGAGGAGCAGGAATGTAAAAGACAGAATCGAAACCTCTTCTCTCATGTCTTCCTCGGGATCCAGAAAATTGCTAAAGAACTCAGGGCCCACTGCAAAACCTACTCCAACGTTGCAGCTGCAAAAGAAAAAAAACATATGAGAATCCAATACATTTATTGTGGCTAGGTGTAACATACATTGAAAGCATGACATACTTACCGCTCCGGCTCCGCCTGTCGGGCTATAGCAGCAAGCCCGTCGGCAATAAACTTTTCTAGCTCAGGCATTCGCTGACCGTGCCTACTGACAGAACCAGTAATGAAGGGGCTACGTACGTATCGAGAAGGCGCTCTCTCTCGTACATGTCGAATACCGGCGCTCGTCTCGGGAATATCGGGCATAGAGGCTGCATCGCCACAACTCACCGACGAAGGTGATACGGGTTCCGGTAAATCACCGGCTGCTGCCGCAGGAATGTCGAACGGCACCGCAGAAGCCTCAAATGCGGCCTGAGATCCTGGTATGTTCACAGCAGGTGTCTCGTAACCTCCCCAATAGGATGGTCGAGTACTGTAAAATCTTCGGAGCTCTTCCCCAACGATGGACGGAACCTGCTGCACGAACTCATGTACCTGACCTCGAAGGTCAGTATAGTGCTGATCAATATAACCTCGCATCTGAGTATACTGCTGATCAATATATCCTCGCATGTCAGTATCCTGCTGATCGACGTGACCTCGAAGGTCAGTGTACTGCTGGTCAAAGTATCCTCGGATCTCCCCGTAGCGAGTGTCGAACATTCCATTCATCCGCTGCATCCATTCATCGTGCGTACCACTGTGATGAGGATAGGACGTCTCCGGAGAATGATGATCACGAGGAGGACAATAGCTAAGGGGCTCGGCAGGGTAAGGGATCTCAGACTGTGCAGGCATTTCAGGAGATGGATCAGTGTACACATATCCCGGCCCACTGTAAAAGGGCTCTGACTGGGATGGTGGGTCATCAGCAGGAGGCTCCAACGCAGCAGTAGTGTCCTGGCGTGTGTGACGTGAGGACCTACTACTCCGTCTCCCCGGATGGACTGACGTGGATGGACCCACCGCATCAGGTACCGATCCCCGGGCACGTCGACCAGCTGCAACGGTCGAAGATGGACGACCTCGTCTCCTCGGAGCATTTTGCACACCAGCATCCAAGTCAGCGTCAATGTAATGCCAGAATGGCTGACAAGTCTCCTCAGGAGTGGGATCTAGAGACTCGACGCACTCCACCTACATCACAAGGCTCGAATGTCATCAAATTGAAAGCATGACGTACTTACTAAAAGTCTGAATGAAAATTTTTAATGTCGAAATAAGGAAAAAAATATGAATACCTCGCCGTCCAACGCATGTATCACATCGAACTCGGCATCGGACTGCTTTGTCGACCACTTCAAACATCTGGGCATGTGATGACCCGTATCCAATCGTCGCCCGGCCAACTGGGCAGCTACGGGGATGACCTCATACGCCCATATCTTGACAGTCAACAGATTGAACAAATGTTTAAGAAAGTAACTCTTAAATCAGAACAACACAGACAAAACATAAGATTATAATTAAGGGTACATAAACTAATTACACTTACCAGTAGCGCTGCTGAGAACCCATAGAAGTGGTATGTTTTTTCTCTTCCTGTTGCATCTTGACTGGCGATGGTAGTTGGCACTTGGTCCATGTACTTCAGCAAGGCCAGAAACGATAGCTTACCCCAGGGAAAACTTTCCCATCGCTCTTTCTGCTCGACTAATGCCCACACCCAGTTATCCACCGTTGTTCTTCTAGAATCAACTCCGAGCATGATATAATATACAATGAGGATCTTCGAAATCTTTATCACGTCATCTATGCTCCTTTGGTACTCCCCTTCTTGAAATCGCTTAAGAAGGATCTGAAGAGTCACGTGACTACTATCATGATGGACTCTGTAGTACACTCCACCATTCGGAGGATGGTGTTCCCCAGACGGATTGAAGTCGGAGTCGCCGAATCTCAGACTAATGATAAGAGCGAACTCTCTCTTTGTAAATCGCGTAACACGACGAGAATCACCAATACCAAACCATCTCTCGTGCACCGGCCTGTCCGGACCTGTCAACTCACGCGACATAAGAACATGAAGAAACGACTTGCATGTCTCAATCGAGGTCTCCCATAAAAGAAAGTGGCTGAAACACGTCCCACAAAAATTTATAAGGCAGTCTGTCCCGTGCTCTCCTAAAGCGGCCCTAATGTCCTGTAGTATACTCAAACGAGTATACCCGTTAATTTTAGATAAACGGCCCTGACATCGTGGACGCACCCAACTCAAAGCCATCTACATCATTAACACACAAAATCTGATTAGTTAGTATTCAACAAATGTCTTACGCAGCAAATGTACAAACATTTAGATTGATAAATAGTAAAACCAAAAAACTTACAAACTTGCATCCAAACCCTAAGCCGTATACCCTAAATAATAATACTTGTAACACAATCACACGGATCATGCAAACACGTGAGATATTCATAAGAACATAAAATCAATGCAAATTTTACGAATGCATGTTTTACAACCCATGACATTACGGATTGTCATAAAGTGTCGGCGAAAGTAGAGCATATGAATAAAATTACAAGTTCATCTCTACAAAATTACAAGTTAATCAACATATTATTCAACAAAAAAATTTCATCTCCAACATAATTAACATATAAACCAATTATTTGCCAAAAAAGAAAAAATAGCATGACATTTGGTTCCAAAAGTGCCGTGTACCAATCAAAGATTCATTTTGGTAAAAAAAATTTCCAATTTCAACAAAATCAATTTAATTACCCTAAAAGGCATTTTTTTAAAAAAAATAAAGGGGGGAAACGGCAATTATTGTGAAATTGCCGTGCCCCCTAATTTTTTTTTAAATTGCCGTTCATTTCCAATTCATGATTTTTCTAACATTTTATTCCACATTCAACATATAAAATAACATTTCAATTTCATCGCGAACATAATTTAACATATAAAACAATTATTTGCAAAAAAATAAAAAATAGCCCCTATTTTCATTCTGAAAGTGCCGTGTACTATCTAATGCAACAATGTAGTCAACTTTCAACAAATTATTCATAATTACCCTAAAAAGCATTAAAAAAAATTTATTTTCAGAAACGGCAATTTCACAACCTATTTATTTTTTTTTTAAATTGTCGTACATGTGCATATTATGATCTTTGCAACATTTATTCCACAACCCCCTATATTATTCAACATATCAATTATAATATACAACATAATTTAACATATAAAACAATTATTTGCAAAAAAATAAAAAATAGGCCCTATTTTGTTTCCAAAAGTGCCATGTACTTTTTGATATTTCATTTTGCAAGGTATAGTCAACTTTCAAAATAGGATTCATAATTACACATGAAAGGCATTTTTTTTAAAAAAAAAGGGGGGGGAAACGGCAATTATTGTGAAATTGCCGTGGCCCCTATTTTTTTTTTTTTTCATTGTAAAGGTATTTTCATAAAATGATTGTTGCAACATTTTATTCAACATTCAACAACATAGTATTCAACATATCAATTTCATTTCCATAATAATTTAACATATAAACCCTAAAAGGCAACATGTGATTTGATTTTCCAAAATTGCCGTTCCCTAGTTCAAAAAATTGCAAAACAATTTATTTATTCCACATTGAACATGTTACACAACATATGAATTTCATTTTTCAAAAAAACCATAAATTCTCAAAAACCCTAAATCATCAAAAACCCTAAAATCCCTAAATTATTATGCAATAAGATTTTGTCAACACACTTTCATTCATACACTTACAACAAAAATTGTAGAAACATAAAACATAATTGCATCCCTAATTCCATGAATTAATGGGAAAACTTTCCACAAAAAAATACATTGAAAAAATTGCCTTTACTAACCCACAAATTGATGCAATTTTCCGACGATTGTTGAAGTGCAAAACCTCGCCAAGCTTCTTCAACCTTCTTCAAACTTCTTCAATGGCCGTGTCTTGGTGTGGGAGGAAGAAAAGGTGAGAGGAAGATGAAAATAATTGTCGTGTCCAAATAGCTTCAAAAGTGCAAAAAAATTTCAACAAAGTTTTGAAAAAATGCCAAACAACTTAACTTTTGTGTCATGCATGCCATTGTGTCATATATGTCATGCATGTGTTTCTTACTTTTGTACTTTCAATGTCCACATCTTCATTTATTGAGATTGTAATGTAGTGCATTTACCAAAAGTGTATTATATTAACACATCTCAAAAATAATTTATAAGTCTTATGAATTCTTTTTTCATATAATGTATTATATTATATGAGTGTACAATTTGAAATCATGTAATTAGCAAAACAAGTAAAAAAAAAAAATTAACTACACTCAATTTACAATTACCAATGATAATAATATAATTAAATAAGATAACAACTTGCATAAAATTGCCGTTTCAAAATGTAATATAATGTAATATAACAAGAAATAAATAATTATTTAATTTGTAAACAAAAAAAAAAATCAATAAAGAGTGGGCACGGCAATTTTGCAAAAATTGGGAAATTAAATGTAATCATTTAAAAATATTAATAATTACAATATTAATTTCAAAATTATCTTTTTCATAATTTTTTAGCAAATTATAACACTTAAGAAAATTTGACAAATTTTTAAAAAAATATAGGGGGGCACGGCAATTATTTTCAAAATTGCCGTGCCCCCCCTAAAAAAAAATAAAAAATTGCCGTTCCCTTGTTAAAAATGCACTTATGAATATTTTATAAGTGTTGTCATAATTTTTGATTTTAATATAATGTGTTAAATAATATAAGAAATAAATAATTATTTAAAAATTTATTTAATTTGTAAAAAAAAAAAATCAATAAAAAGTGGGCACGGTAATTTTGCAAAAATTGGGAAATTAAATGTAATCATTTAAAAATATTAATAATTACAATATTAATTTCAAAATTATCTTTTTCATAATTTTTTAGCAAATTATAACACTTAAGAAAATTTGACAAATTTTTTTAAAAAAATATAGGGGGGCACGGCAATTATTTTCAAAATTGCCGTGCCCCCCCTAAAAAAAAATAAAAAATTGCCATTCCCTTGTTAAAAATGCACTTATGAATATTTTATAAGTGTTGTCATAATTTTTGATTTTAATATAATGTGTTAAATAATATAAGAAATAAATAATTATTTAAAAAATTATTTAATTTGTATACAAAAAAAAAAAAATCAATAAAGAGTGGGCACGGCAATTTTGCAAAAAATGGGAAATTAAATGTAATCATTTAAAAATATTAATAATTACAATATTAATTTCAAAATTATCTTTTTCATAATTTTTTAGCAAATTATAACACTTAAGAAAATTTGACAAATTTTTTTAAAAAAATATAGGGGGGCACGGCAATTATTTTCAAAATTGCCGTGCCCCCCCTAAAAAAAATAAAAATTTGCCGTTCCCTTGTTAAAAATGCACTTACGAATATTTTATAAGTGTTGTCATAATTTTTGATTGTAATATAATGTGTTAAATAATATAAGAAATAAATAATTATTTAAAAAATTATTTAATTTGTAAAAAAAAAAAAAAACAATAAAGAGTGGGCACGGCAATTTTGCAAAAATTGGGAAATTAAATGTAATCATTTAAAAATATTAATAATTACAATATTAATTTCAAAATTATCTTTTTCATAATTTTTTAACAAATTATAACACTTAAGAAAATTTGACAAATTTTTTAAAAAAAATATAGGGGGGCATGGCAATTATTTTCAAAATTGCCGTGCCCCCCCTAACAATGTTAAAAAATTGCCTTTCCATCAATATATATTAGTGCCACTTTTTTATAAGTTTTATTTTGATTTTTGATTTCAATATAATATAATGTATTATATTATACAAATTTAAAGTAATTAACTATAATATAGTAATTAAATAATTAAATATAAGATAATAAGGCATAAAATTGCCGTTCCCACTTTTAGGTAAATATAATGTAATAAGATATAAATAATTATTTAATTATATAACACTAATTATATTTTACAAATTTTTTTCAAAAAAAAAAGGGGGGCACGGCAATTATTGAAAAAATTGCCGTGCACCCCCTAACAATTTTTAAAAATTGCCGTTCCATCAACACATATTATTGCCACTTTTTTATAAGTCTTATTTTGATTTCAATATAATATAATGTATTATATTATACAAATTTAAAGTAATTAACTATAATATAGTAATTAAATAATTAAATATAAGATAATAAGGCATAAAATTGCCGTTCCCACTTGTAAGGATATATAATATAATAAGACATCTTATTAATTATTTAATTTGTATAAAATATATAATAAGAGCCAAAACGGCAATTTTGAAAAAATTGGAAAATTATTAATAATCATTTAAAACTATTAATAATTACAATGCAAATTTCAAAATTAAAAACAAATACAAAAAATACAAAATTTTATACAAGTACGCTGCCACATGTACTGCCACATTCAGTGTCCGTCCAATCATGTCCATTTCTAAAACAAAAAAGGGGCATATTGGGATATTTATATAAGCAATAGGGTAGTGAGGTAACAAATTTAATTTAAGGGGTAAGTGGGATATAAATATAGGAAAAAGGGGTAATCGGGGCCATTTTCTCTATATATATATGATAATGTCGTGTATGAATGTAAGAAAAGATGTTAATATTTACAACGATATAATGGTAAGACCACATAATATTAATAATAATATGATAATGATAATACTTAATAAATAAATAAAAAGAACATGGATAAGGAAAAAGAATATGGATAAGATACACCTCGTCCTCTCTTCTCTTCCTCCCCCAACCCTACGTCTCTATCTCCTCTCTCCATCTGTCTCTTTCTGCAACTTTCTCTCTCTCACCTCAACTCTTTGCACCCATTGAACTGCCGCCACCGACCTCCACTTTTCTAGCCAAATCATATATCGAAACAAAGCTCTCAACAAGACCATTACCGATTAAGGGTCCGTTTTGAAGCTTAACCGCAGGAACGGCCGGAAAAATCCAGCGAAAGGCACGGCTTCTTTTCCACTCTTCTCTCTATCCTTTTGCTCTGTTTGTCTCTCTTGCCCTCTTTTTCTCTTTTGAGTTCTTTTCGCTCTTTTGAGCTTCTTTTCGGCTAAGGCCCACTTAAATTTGAATTTTTACATAATCCTTTTTTTTTTAAAATGATCTTTTCAAATCGAATTCCGTTTAACTTAAACCCAGGTAAAACTAGACCGAAATCGCCAAGATTACCCCCTTTCTAACATTGTTACCTATACTAGTAATTCACCGATGTGATACGTGATTTATTATTTATTATGATAGTGTATAATTTGTAATTATATAATAAAATTGCTATATCATGAAGTTATTCATGCATCTTTTATTAGTCAAACTTTGTATAATATACAAATATATTTTCATATCTCTATTGATTTTTAAAGTTATATTTTATAATTTTAAAAAATTGTTGGGTAAAGTACAGTTTTAACTTGAAAAGGTAGAATTTTGTTAAATTCTCCCTATACATTAGGGTTTCCTTATACATTTATTTTTAGGTTGCTTGTTATTCTAAATTCAAATAACACAAATTGTATATGTTCTTTTAAATTATATTTGATAATATCAAAACGTTTGAATACAAAATTTATAAATAATTTAAACGACGAACTTGAAAGCTTACATCCTATTTATTCGTCTTTTGTTGAATTTTTTTCATGACTCGATAGATAATTTGATAAGCCAATGATTTTAAGAGTTAGTTATAAGAGACCAATTAACAATATAAGTTTTGAAATATTTATTTATATACAACATTTTTCATAATTACAAAAAGTATATTACAATTTCTTTTAACTTTCAAATTGATAATATGAATCATTCAAGACATTAAGTAATTAAAGTTAACAAAAAAACAAAAAATAATTAAAAACTTGAAAGCTTACATTCTATTTATTTCTATCTTTTGTTGAATTTTTTCATGGTTCGATAGATAATTTGATGAGACAGCGATTTTTGGAGTTGGTTAAAAGTGACAGATTAACAATAGAAATTTTGAAATATTATTTATATACAATATTTCTCATAATTACAAAAAATATATTAAAATTTTTTTAACTTTAAAATTGATAATGAGAATAATTATAGACATTAAGTAATTCAAGTTAACAAAATTAAAAAAAAAGAAATAAATAATAATAACAACAACAATAATAATTAACAACATTCATCCCGCACAATGCGCGATTTATTATTTATTGTGGTAGTATATACAATTTGTAATTAAATAATGAAATTGTTATATTAAAAGTTATTCATACATCTTTTATTATTCAAACTTTGTATAATATACAAATATATTTTTCATATCTCTATTGATTTTAAAAACTATATTTTATAATTTAAAAATATTTTTGGGTAAAGTAAAGTTTTATCTGAAAAATGTAGAATTTGGTTGAATTCCCACTGTACATTAGGGCTTCCTTATGCATTCGTTTTTGGGTTGCGTGTTATTCTAAATTCAAATAACACAAATTGTATATATCATTCTAAATTATATTTGATAATATTTAAAAGTTGGAATACAAAATTTATAAATAATTTAAACAACGAACTTGAAAACTTACATTCTAATTATTTGTCTTATGTTAAATTTTTTTCATGGCTTGATAGATAATTTGATAAGTTAATGATTTTTAGAGTTAGTTATAAGTGACCAATTAACAATATAAGTTTTGAAATATTTATTTATATACAACATTTCTTATAATTACAAAAATTATATTAAGATTTCTTTGAACTTTCAAATTGATAATACGAATAATTCTAGACATTAATTAATTAAAGTTAACAAAAAAAAAAATTAAAAACTTGAAAGCTTACATTCTATTTATTTCTATCTTTTACTAAAAATTTTTCATGGTTCGATAGATAATTTGATAAGTCAATGATTTTTGGAGTTGGTTAAAAGTGACAAATTAATAGTAGAAATTTTGAAATATTATTTATATACAATATTTCTCATAATTACAAAAAAAATATCTTAAAATTTTTTAACTTTAAAATTGATAATGAGAATAATTATTGACATTAAGTAATTAAAGTTAATAATAATAATAAAAATAATAATAATAATTAACAATATATTACATGGGAAAAGTGTCCTAAATAACATGAACAATTTTCTTGACAAAATTAATAATTTTTAAAATTTTTTTATTAACAAAAATAATGATGTGACATCTTTAGGAGGGAAAATGACATTCTTGTAATATCTTCCAACTGTCTTGCTTTTATATAAGTATAGATTGTGAATGTTTGAATTCAATTCTAACTATTTTAGATGGAACCGATTTCACATGTAGAGGTAGAGGTTTTGAGTGGTTTAGTAAGTTTTCAAAATCAACATTTTACGCTAATACTTTTTAAAATATACATGTATACAAAAATCAAGAGTAAAAAATGCGGAGTTCAAAAACTTAGGATTCATCCCATCGGATTTGAGATTTTAAAATGGGTATATTTGTTTAAGGATTCATCCAATCGAATTTGGGATTTTAAAATCTCAAATCCGTATTTATTTGAAAATTTTGATCAAGAATTATCAAATCCATCAAAAACCTATTCTATCTAAAAAAACACTTTAATTAACCATATACCTAAAATCTATTACACATCAACTAACAATATAATATTACACATACATACTTTTTCCAACATTTATTTGGCATTTACAGTAATAATCTTACCTATAAAATCTCATAACAAATACAAATTTTAACTATTCACCTTTATTATCAAATCTCAAAATTTCAAAATCGAATTTCCCAAATTCTACATAATCCTTAAACAAATATACCCTAAAGGAATTGGTGGTTTCTTGAAATCCTTTATCCACGATTCTTGATGGTGATTGATAGACTAACTGATGGCAAACGATATACATATATATATATATATATATATATATATATATATAATTACAAGTAATTTATGAACAAAAGGGATATTAATTTATGGATCACGAGTTTAATTAACAAAATAATATTACAGGTGCAGGGATTGAATATTAGGATTTGTGGAGAAGTATTTCAATGACGTGTTAGCAAAGCAAAAGAAAAATAAACGAATAGAAAATTATAATGTGGGTTCAACTTGGAAAAGTTTCTACAGAAAAATGGTAATATACGAACTTAGCAAACATACATTTGTCAAATGAGGTGATCTGGAAAACTTATCTACATAATTAAATAATTAATTTAAAGAAAGCGTATTGCGACCTTTATCTCATTCATGAATTGATTAATTAGTTAAAAAATTAATATATTTTCATAATAATGCAGAGTAATTCGTTACATTTACGTGAGAGTATTGCTCGTGGAAGAACAATGTTTGGAAAACTCAACTTCCACTCGAAAGTCATATTTGATGGGTAAATGATCAAAAAAAAAAAAAATTCAATATTTTAGTAATTATAAATGATGATTAATCTTATACTTTAAAATAAACATTATCATCATACATATTTGATACATGCATATTTGATGTGATTACGTACATCAATCCGATATCCACATTATTGATTTATATAGACACCTAATATAGTTTACCAAACCTATTATTATGGTAAACTATTATTATTACAACCAGTAAAGGATGAAAATATCGTAATATATCGCGGATATATCGCAGATACGGATATTGTGATATGGATATTGGGGGTAATTTTTTTTTCCGGGTATCGCAAATATATCGTAAAATATGGATGTCGCTATCGATAACGGTTTAGTATAGAACAAAATTGGATGGAAATCAAAAAATATCGCGGATATATCGCGAATTATCGCAACAACACCAAAAATCACGATTTTTGATTAAAAAAAGTTGATTTTGTAATTATTTTCCTAATTTGAAATATGTATTTTTGTCTCATTGATTGAATGAATATGAGTAGCTATCAACGTAGTGATATATTTCAAAATTCATATGTTCTTGATACTTATGTAAGTTCACAATTTGGTTGGACTACTCGAGATATTTTTGATCACCCACATCCTTAAATATCCTATGGAAGAGGCTAAAATGAATATCAACAATGATTGGATTAATAACACTATCCATGATGGAGGAGGCTAAAATGAATATCAACAATGATTGGATTAATAACACTATCCAATTCATGGTAAAGTAGTTGGACGAGATAGAGCAACTTATGAATGACATGTGCATAACTATATTAATAAATACTCTAATATGATAAGTTGATATCAGTACTATTTGGATCATGACATTCAATCTACTATGTTTGAACCTCATAGGTCATCCTTTTGGTATTAGTGTATTGTGTGATATAATTTTAGTAATTTTGTCTTGTATTATGTAATATATAGTCAGTTTTCATTCGAAATACAATATTTATAATACTTATTGTTTATATGTTAGTTTTAAATATATTACTTTAATGTGATTTTGAGTGGAATATATGTGTAATGATGTGTAAAAATAATTCCTAAAATTTCATATTAAATTTTCAAAATTTTCATAAGATTTCCGTTGTTTTTTTCATATTTTTTGCGATATCGATATACGATATCAATATATCCATCGATATATCCGTAAAATTAAAATTGCGATATGACATGTGATATCGATATTTTCATCCTTGAAACCAGTTGTGAGAAAGAATATAATTTTTAAGTGATAATTATTTACAACAAAGAATTATATAAATGTATAATATAAGATCTTGGATGGAGTATACTAAATTGATATTGGTCGAAAATGACACAATATTTTCATTAACCAACAAGCAACCGAAACTCATCTTGCAATGGGACTTTTCAAGGACATTCTCAAGAAATTAAATAAAGCAGACAATGAATAAGTTTTTCCCAACTAGGATAAACTTATAAACTTCTTTTGGCACTATTTTTTTTCAAATCAAACCGTAGTTTCCTTGTCACACACTATATCATGAAATGGAAGAAGAAAAAATGATCATATAAACAAACTACCATTAGTTCACTTTGAATGGTCTTCTTAGTACAGTTTCACACACGAAGAAAAGTCGTCTCAAATGTCTATAAAAGCAAGGGTTTTTTCTCCAAATAAGCACACAGTTATTAGCTAGAATCAAGAAATGGAGTATCCACGCATTGCATTCTTCTTCTTATTTTTTGCAAAACTTCTAATCTTGGGGGCTTCTTCAAATCACTACGATGATTTTAATGAATGCCTCATAGATCAATTTCGTCACATAAATTCAGACACTAATGTCATTTACACCCCCCAAAATGCCACGTATGCATCTCTTTTACAAGCACAAAATCTAAGACCACTATCAACCTCGCCTGAGAGGCCTGATCTCATTGTAACACCGTATCATGAATCTGAAATTCAGGCAGCAATTCGTTGTTCCAGAAAACTGGGAATGCAGATCAGAGTCCGAAGTGGGGGCCACGACTACGAGGGCCTTTCCTACACTTCCGAAATCCCGTTCGTCATCGTCGACATGAGAAACTTCCGATCGATATACATAAACGGCGACGAGAAAACTGCATGGGTGCAAGTTGGGG
The DNA here is from genome assembly GCA_028654395.1 of Scutellaria barbata. Taxonomy (NCBI): domain Eukaryota; kingdom Viridiplantae; phylum Streptophyta; class Magnoliopsida; order Lamiales; family Lamiaceae; genus Scutellaria; species Scutellaria barbata. Next base: position 18,377,255 of record CM053648.1, read on the forward strand.
CCACATTAGGCCAACTTTACCACACACTTGCACAGAAAAGCAGGACTCTTGCTTTCTCCGCCGGAGTTTGCCCCACCGTCGGCGTCGGCGGCCACTTCAGCGGCGGAGGCTACGGCATGATGTCACGAAAGCATGCGATCGCCGCCGACCGCATCATCGACGCCAAACTAATTAATGCTGAAGGCCAGATCCTTGACAGAAGGAGTATGGGAGAGGATCTGTTTTGGGCAATCCGAGGTGGTGGAGGTACTAGTTTCGGCATTGTTGTTGAGTTTAAGGTAAGGTTGGTTACCATTCCTGAAACGGTGACGGTTTTCAACGTCACTAGAACGTCGGAGACCGCCACGGAACTGGTACACCGGTGGCAGCAGATTGCAGACAAGGTTGATGAGAACCTTCTGCTCAGGCTTTTCTTGACCAGTGTAAGGTCTCCGACGACCCGAAACATGACGATTTCAGCTTCTTTTACGACGTTGTACCTAGGCCCAGTTCGCGATCTTCTGCCATTAATGCAACAGGAATTCCCAGAGCTAGGTTTGGTGGAAGAAGATTGCACGGAAATGAGTTGGATCGAATCCACACTCTTCTTCTCAGGCCTGGCAGACGAACCGCTCGACATATTGCTCGACAGAACTCCACAAGGCGACTACGCCCCGACTTATTTCAAAGGAAAATCGGACTATGTGAGCTCACCAATATCAGTAAATGGTCTAAGAGAAATATGGGATTTTCTTTACGAGGAGGAAAATTCTCAATTGCAATTCAGTCCCTATGGAGGGGTGTTGAACACTTTCTCAGAATCTGAAACTCCATTCCCACATCGGAAGGGAAACATATTCATGATCCATTACGGAGTAGGATGGACAAACCCTAATGAATCAGAAAGACACATGGAATGGTTGAGGAGATTTTATGATTACATGGCGCGCCACGTCACCAAGTCCCCGAGGGCTGCTTATTTCAATTACAGGGATCTTGATATAGGGAGGAACAATGAAGGGAACACGAGTTACAATCAGGCTAGTGTTTGGGGTCTTAAATATTTCAAGAACAATTTCAGAAGATTGGTTCGTGTCAAGACTAAGGTTGATCCATCCAACTTTTTCAGAAACGAACAAAGCGTTCCGCCTCTATTGTCCAATTAAAATAAAACTAATATAGTATAGTATGGTCGAATAAAAAATGTTGCATGCATGCATCCATCAGCAATAATGTGATTTGATTTATGTGTATTTATTATATAGTGTTTAATAAATGTCAATTTAAGCAATCTTCGTAGCTCTATTGGCATTTACTGTTCACATTGGACATTATTTATGTGAGAAATAATTGCAATATAATAATGTTATTATGAGTTCTGTTACTGCATGTGTAATTCATTAATGTTGGGATTTCGTTTTATAAACTCAGTTAAATACGTATACGATGCATATTTGTATCGTGGGACAATTTGTTTTATAAATTCAATAAAGAAATTAAAGGGTTTTAAATGACAAAACCAATATAGTAAGGAAATTTCTAAAGGGATTGCAATCTGGATATGTTTCAATTTATGTGAAATTAACAGAATTTCAAATCTGATGTTCACATTCAAAATTTTGCACCAAATATTTTCGATCTCAGAAATATTATAGATATGATACAATGATTCTCTTAAGAACAAAAATTGATCATAAATATATATCAGTAAGACATGAAGATTCCAAGCATTTCTAAGAGTTTATTATATTTTTTGCCTCGTAACTTAGGGGGTCTAGCAATTCCGGACCTTAACTTTTTGGGCTGGCAATTTTGCCTCGTAATTTGTCGGGCTTCGCGAATTTTGCCCAAATTAAGCCTGAATAGCTTAAATTTGGGCCGAATTGGCACGTGAATCGCACGTAAGCGGCTAATTCGGGCTATTTGTGTTGATATGTCAAATTTTAACCCATGTGGCATTTCTTTTTTTATTCTTTCCACTCCACCTGGACGAATTCAACTAAAAGGGAGGAAATTAACACACAAATCCCCAATTCCAATTTGAGAACCCTAATTTCCCAACCCTAATTTGGAGGCGGAAAGTGAAGGAAATAGAAGGAAGAATAGTGGGTCAAAACAGAGAAGAAAAAGAAGGTGGGGTTTGATCAGCTGTACAAGAGAGCAAGAAAGCGTACGTATGGACTATGATGGTGGTGGTAGGGAAAAGCCGAAATGGTGAATCATCAACAGAATTTCAAACTCGGCTTCTCCAAATTCCAACCATCAAAACTCTGAAAAAGAAAATCAAAGAAAATCTAGAGAAAGAGAGACTGATAATTAGGGCTAATTGGAGAGATTAAGGAATAAGGAAAAGAGGGTTTTGGGTTTGAAATTTTGATCAGGGAGAGGATGATGATGATGTAGAGAGATGATCATGATCAGGGAGAGCATGATTTTTCTTTTTTTTTTCTTTTTAAATATCTTTGAATTTACAGAGGGGAAATGGAATTGGAATGAGAAGGAGAAGGAAACGGGAATTGAATTGAGGAAGAAAAAGGAAAATCAATTAAAATAGGGATATGGACAGATGCTTCCGGATTTCCAAACATAGAACAAATACAGCTTGGAATGGGCCCCACTTTTGTGGACCATTTTCTTTCTTCCACCATCAACTGGATCTCGGTGCGATACCTCTTCCGGAGCTTTTCCATCTTGTGGCGGCACTGAACGGCGGTCTTGGGGAGGCTGGCGGGGCATCGCGCGGCGACGTCGTCGGCGACCTCCTACCAGTGATTCGCTCGGAGATTGCCGCGGCGGAGAGAGTACCACTTGCTCTTTTAGGCCTCGATTAGGGCGACAGTCTCCTCAGGGGACCAGCACGGCGGCGGAAGGCGGTGGGAGGCGGAGGCGGCGGTGGGGACGGGGTCGTCGTCGTGAGCGGAAGGGGACGAAGGGGATAAGATCGTGGACATGGCGGAGGAGGATGGGGGTGCGCAGGATAAGAGATGCGGCGGTGGATTTAGGGATTTTGTGTTAATTTCTAGAATTTAGCTCAATTCAGCCAGTGGAGCGGAAAGAATAAAAAAAGAAATTCCAGGTTAAAATTAGACACATCAGCAAAATAGCTCGAATTAGCCGCTCACGTGCTAATTGGACCCAAATTAAGTAATTCGGGCTTAATTTGGACAAAATTCGCGAAGCCCGAGAAATTACGGTCCTAAATTGCCAGCCCGAAAAGTTATGGTCCTGAATTGCTAGACCCCCTAAGTTACGGGGCAAAAAAGATAATAAACTCCATTTCTAATTAGAGTAGTGTTTGTGTGCACCAGGTGCATGGGTCATGATCCATGCAACTAGGCATATAGGTCGGGTCGGGTCCGGTTTAATCCGGATCCGCATCCTTTTTTTTATATAATTTATGTCATAACCTTTATGTTGTAATAATATAACATTTATGTTGTAATAGTGTAACCTTTATGTACAGATTTCATAACCTTTTCACTGAATGACTTATACTTTTTTCACTATAAAAATTCATGTAATATAACCCAAACCTTTATGTTGTAATAGTATAACCTTTATGTACAGATTTCATAATTTTTTCAATAAATAACTTATATTTTTTTCACTATAAAAATTCAATATAGCCGAAACCTTTATGTTGTAATGATATAACTTTTATACTGTAATACTATAACCTTTATGTACAAATTTCATAACCTTTTCAGTGAATAACTTATACTTTTTTCACTACTCAACACTGCAAAAGGTTATGTGCATATAACTAAAAGGTTAAGTTCGCTAAACTAAAATGTTAAGTTCGCTAAACTAAAAGGTTATGTCAATATACAGCAGAACTAGAATTTGAGTTAGGGTTTGGGCTAGGGTTTGAGCGCGTGGGGCGTGTGAAAGACACTTTTGGGTCGGGTTGACCCGGTTGTATGAATTTAAGATTCGTGCACCTAATGTATAGAAACAATTGTGTTCTAATTAAGCTGTTTTCATTCATTCTTCTTGTCATCAGGTGTTTCTGCAGATGATCACGAAGATTATTTTGAATGCCTATCTAAAGATACTTTGTACCCAAAATAGAGAATCCCAACTGTGTCTAAAAATTCAATAACTATTTTTCGATTTACAATAATGTTTAGTCTTCAATAAATTGACTGATTTGTGACAGTAGTCTTCTATGATTCATTCTATTTACAAGCTTTTTACATGGCATGTTCATATCTTTTTATTTATAATAATTTTTTTTTATAAATATATGATTGTTTTTTTTTTTTATAGAATGACAGAAAAATGTAAATTTGTAGGTGTTTTTTAAAATTCCAACTTGTAATTGGGCCTCTAATCTCGACCCATTCTTAGGGTATGGGTCATTTTTCAAACATTAATTTTTCATGAGTAAACTACTTTTTTTGCCCCGTAAATTAGGTGGTCTGGCATTTTCGGACACTTTTGTTTCAGGTTGGTCGATTTGGGCACTATTTTATAAAAAATGGCAATTTATGCCCAGTTTCAGTCCGAATTGCTTATTTGGGCTGAAATTGCACGTGACATGCACATGTGGACGTAATTTCGGGCTAATCGGACCTAAATCGGACACGCTAGCAATTTTTAATTATGTGATAATTAAAAAAAAAACCCAGTATTGGCCCTCCTCTTCAACTGGACAACCTCCACCACCGCCTTATTATGATATATTTTTTAGGGATTTGGAGCAGAGAATTGTTGAAGCAGAGATGGAATTGACATTGGCAAAGAGTCAAGGTTATCTTAAAAACCAATTGCAGAAAAATGGGCCTCCTTCCAGTAAAAAAATGCTTGCTGTTATTGGAGTATATACAGGTTTTGGGGTCGATTACGACAAAATATCAGCAGGGGTTCTTGAATGTCAAAAGGTTAGTAAAGTTCAATTTTCCGGCGAAATACCCCCCACGAAATACCTCAAGCTGTGAGCCGCTGTGGAAAGCGGCGGCGTGTGTATATGTATATGTCTGCATGTATGTATATGTATGTGTGTGTTCTGCTGCGGTGTGATGGGAGGAACCGAGGCCGAAGTCCTAGGGTGTATTGGGTTGGATATGTGTGTTTTGGTCGTCGGATGGTGGTCGGCGACATGGAGTCGCCGGCAGTGGTGAAACGACGGTGGGGGAGAGGACGACGGCGGCTAGGTTAGGGTTTGGGGTGAGGGGCTTATTCTGAAAATTTGATGAAGTTCAAGGACCAAATTGATTTTAAGTTTGACCTCTAACATTATGGATATTGCATATCACACCCCTAACTTTATGGAATATGCTTAAAGACCCCTGAAACTTTGGACAATGACAATTGAACCCTAAAACTTGCTAAATTTTAAATGCCACGTAATTAAAAATTGTCAGCGTGTCTGATTTAGGCCCGAAATTATGTTCACACGTGCATGTCACGTGCAATTTCAGCCCAAATAAGCAATTCGAGGTGAAATTGGGCATAAATTGCCATTTTTTGTAAAATAGTGTCCAAATCGGCCAGCTCGAAACAAAAGTGTCCCAAAATGCCAGATCACCTAATTTACGGGACTAAAAAAGTAGTTTACTCATTTTTCATTTAATCTTTTAACGTATTGTATTATAGGTATTCGTACTAGGTATAAATATGGGTTGGTGGGATTATACACTATCCACTCATTACAAAACACACCCCATCAAAAATAAATATACTAAAAGATATAAATATTCTTATTATTTGTTTTTTTTATATTGTATAATTGTAAGAATAAAATCATAATTTTATGGGGTGTATTTTGAAATTTAATAATATTAAATATTTTGAAGTGAGTGCGTTTAGGATGCAGGATTTTGTATAGCCCTATCCTATTAATATTTGATCATATATCCAGCTTGCAAGCTCAAACCAGCGGGAACCTAGTCCTAATATTCCAATATCATGTTTCAACTTTTTAAGTAATTCATCAGGTATATATATATATATATATATATATATATATATATATATATATATATATATATAACAAATACATTTCATTTTCAGCCAAATTGAGTATGTTGATAATTTTGGAAATGGTAGTCTAATATAGACCGTGGTAGGTTATCCTTAATTTGGATCCGGCTGCTAAAATTGAGGAATCCAAATTCTTATCCAGTCACATGATTTTTTTTCTTTCTTTTTTTAACTTTTATTAACTTTTTAGTCATTTCAATCAATTAATATTTGATATGAGTATTAGTACGATCTAAGTTTGGGAACTGTCGACTAATGAAAATGAAATGGTATGATTAGGTTGGTATCGATGGGAGTGAATGATTTTCAGCTACTGCAGCGTAATGGTAAATGTTAACACATTTTTTTTCATTAAATTGTTATCTAAAAATTACTGTTTAATAATTATTAAGTAAAACCTACTGCCATCCAAATGGATATTTGAATATAGAGTTTTAACAATGGTGCAGTGGTCGAATTTAATAGGTTGTATAGCAGGCTTCAATTTATAGATCATCTAGAATTTCAACTCTTTATATTTTATGATATGATTCAAAAATGAAAGGCAGAGCAACATTTATTCTCTCAAATAATTAGGATATTGTATATATATATATATATATATATATATATATCCTCTATTTCAGTTCATATTTCAGTTTGTAATGTAAACTATTTTATATTGATGATGATAATATACACTTAGATAACTGTGACTTGTAAACATTTATTTGTCCAAAATTAGTTTGTAACTTGTAAGTAATAAATTTTACGTTCTTAGTTATTACAATTTTTTAAGAATTAAATATGGTTAAGGCCAATAAATAAATGGAGGATTATATAAGTAAAAATTTATGGTTAAATGAAAATTGTACTTTCATTTAATTGATTAAAAATAAAAGTTTATCCATATATATAAACACACACACACACAAAATTGGAGCAGTGGAGTCTAATAGGTATTTGATTGTCTTAGTAAAGTGTACAGATATTCAAACATATATAAGATATAATTTAGGATCTTATTATCCACAAATATTTTAATTCATTTTCATTAGTCTATGTGTTATGGGTTGAGTATTATTCTCAATAAAATAAGATAAATAAGTATAATATTTTGCTTCAGCATTTAAATTTGTAAATTGATATTATTCAATAAGATGTGGACAGCGTTGAATAATCTATTTTTATTTATTAAACTCTAATATTATTTATATAACTCAAATTAATGTATGTATTACACATTGACTAGCATATGCATTAAGAGATAAACTTGCACGAAATGTTATCAGTATATAAAAATTTCAATAAATTATTTCCTCGAAATTAAAATCAAGTTTTTGAAATTTGGAGTTGAAAATACAAAAAATATAGGTGACTTAGTCATTTGACCAAAACCTTTCTGCATTCATGTTGAATAGTGTACACACATTTAACGAATAAATATAATATCTGACTTTGAAAAATCAATATATTACCTTTTAATAGTTTACGACTTTTATGAAAAAAATCGTCAGCACCTTCCATCTTTGGCAAACACGTTATGATCATTATGAAAGGGAAATATGGTAAAAAAAAAAAATTATATTCTCTAATTCCAAATATATAATTGGAGGCAAAATTTTGAATATAAATGTCTCTCACACACAGGGAACTCCACCTAATTCATTTTATCTTATTTTAAATAAAAAAATATTCAATATTCGAATATTACAAATGGACTCCATCTGATCACAACTTGATATGATCTTACTAGAAATTACCAAACTAGAAATTACCAAATGCACATTAATAATGCAATAATTAAATAGAATACGAGTATAAGAGTAATGGTCAATATAAATGTCCCCTTCGAGGGTATTTCAATCTAGATATGCTTGAATTTACGTACATGGAATTATCCAAATTTCAAAGTTGATGTTCATATTAAAACTTTTCCCTATAAGTAGCACACAATGCATGCCCTCAAAATCACAATTAACACATCTTAATATATCAGTAAAGCATGAATATCCCAAACATTTCTAAGCTTTCATTCATTCTTCTTCTCATTTTTGCATGCTCATCTGCAGCTTCTGCAGATGATCACGAAGATTTTCTTGAATGTCTGTCCGAAAAATTCCATAACTACTCTTCGATTTCGAGTAACGTTTACACCCCAAGCAACTCTTCATACACTTCCATCCTACGACTTCCCATCCAAAACCTGAGATTCACATCAGATTCTACTCCAAAACCACACGTGATTATAACCCCGGAACATGAATCCCAGATCCCTCCTGTCATTTACTGCGCGAAAGAAAATGACATGGAAATCAGAACTCGAAGTGGTGGCCATGACTACGAGGGACTATCTTTCGTGTCAGAAGTCCCGTTCGTGATTCTTGATTTGATCAAATTCACGAATATAACAGTTGATGCAGAGCAGAAGACTGCATGGGTCCAGTCCGGTTCGACCATCGGCTCTTTATATTACAGAATCGCAGAGAAAAGCCTGGTTCTAGGGTTTCCAGCCGGTGTTTGCCCCACTGTCGGCGTCGGTGGTCACTTCAGCGGAGGCGGCTACGGCACATTGCTGAGAAAATACGGCCTGGCTGCAGATCAGGTTATCGACGCAAGAATAATCGACGTTAATGGCAGAATACTTGACAGGAAATCCATGGGTGAAGATCTGTTCTGGGCCATCAGAGGCGGTGGCGGCGCCAGCTTCGGCGTAATCACTGCATGGAAAGTACGACTCGTAGATGTTCCAGAAACAGTCACTGTCTTCACAATCGACAAGACCTTGGAACAAAACGCGACTCGTCTCGTTCAACAGTGGCAACATATCGCGCCTAAATTGGACAGAGATTTGTTCATCAGGATCATCATAACCAGGGTGAATTCGAATCAACCAGGAAGGAACATGACGATTCGTGCTTCGTTCAATTCAATATACCTTGGCAGCGTCGACAGGTTGCTTCCAATGATGCAAGAAAGGTTCCCTGAATTGGGGCTGGTAAGAGAAGACTGCAGGGAAATGAGCTGGATCCAATCCATCCTGTATTTCGCCGGGTTTCCAATAGACTCACGAGAAATGTTGCTAAACAGGACTCAGCCCAGTACACCATACTACAAAGCAAAATCGGACTATGTCCAGAAACCGATCCCTGAAAACGGGCTCGAAGGCATCTGGAGGCTGTTTTACGAGCCAGAGGCCGACGAGTCCGTTGTCATCCTGAGCCCGTACGGTGGAATAATGGATGAAATTCCAGAATCTTCGATTCCATTTCCTCACAGGGCTGGAAACTTGTACAAAATCCAGCATTTGGTGTATTGGCAAGCGAACGAGACCCAGGATACGGACAGGTACATAAGCTGGATTCGAAGGCTGTATAGCTACATGGCTCCTTATGTTTCCAGGTCACCCAGGGCTGCATATGTCAATTACAGGGATCTGGACATTGGAGTCAATAACAATGAAGGAGTGACGAGTTACAAACAGGCAAGCATTTGGGGTAAGAAATATTTCAAGAACAATTTCGATCGTCTTGTTCGGGTGAAGACCGTTGTTGATCCCGACAACTTCTTCAGAAACGAACAAAGCATTCCGTCTTTGCGCGAAAACAACGATGATTGAGATTTATTCATGAGGAACAGGAGTTTATTTTTTTCATTATTGTCAAATTTCTTGTGAATAAAACGCTGTAATAATTAATTATTTGATGCCATTCTGTAAAAATATCTGTGATTGTATTTGTACCCTGTAATTATAATAAATTGTTTGATTTGTTAAAAGTATTAATCTTATATGATTCATTCTGTCACATTCTCTTGAGTGTTCTTATCGTGGATTTTTCATATTTGTAGCGCAAAACATCGTTGATTAAAATCAGAAGGTCGTTTTCTTTTAATACAATTATATTGAAATACCAATAACTGTTTTTATTCTACAATTATGAGTGTTGCTGGAATTCCAAACAAACATTAAAGATTTGGAAAATTTGCCTTAATATTTTGTAAGTGGGACAAGTCTAGAATTTTGTTCTTAATGGAAAATTTTCTCATATTAATAATATAAGAAGGGACTAAATTTTATGAAACAATGGATAAATATTCATTTACAATGTAAGGAGGGCAAGATTTATATAACTAGTAAAACTAGGGTTCAGAATATTGCCTTGGCAATAAATTATACCACCAAGATTTAAAACAAAAATAAACAGTAAGTAATTTATCTTTAAATCTAAAATTACAAAACACATATAGCTAAATACAGAACCTAAAATAGGCCCAGCCCAAGAGTTAAAGGATGGGCCCTCATTTTCATATGCCTTCGTAACATCAAGGCTTTCTGTTTTGACTCGACCCATAAGTTTTTTTTTTTTTTTTTGTCTGATGATAATAGACAAACATACAGTACATATATACACTCCAAGTAATTGGGGCATTCAGGTTTCGCACCAACCCAATGGGCCTTGTTTATTAATATTTGTGCTATATAAAAATTTGGCCCAGTCATTATACGCCCAACCGGAAAGTATATTTTCTTTGGATAAGCTTTTTTTTTTTTTTTTGGTGTGTGGCTATATCCCATATATCTGGTATTTTCACTATTTGATTCATGATATTTAAATGTAAATGAATATGTTAAAATAAAACTTATAAATAGGTTCAAATAGTAAAATACTAAGTAAAATATAAAAGAATATAGAAAATTGAAAACCCTTCTCTTCAACCCAAGATTTTAAAGTTAAAATTTAATGAAAATCTACAGTCCAAAGTACAAACAACCAAAGAGCAGTTGGTCCTTATTGTTTGGGATTTGAAACACAAAATTTATATCAAATTATCTCACAATTTTGAAATGGAATCTGACTATCTAAGACTCAAACACATGTATACAAATGAATCTCAACTTGCGGATTATGATTAACTCATCTTGTAAAACAAAATTTATGAAAGAGTTTCATAAGAATCTTATTTTGTAAGTCTCACAGCCAAATCAACAAAATTATTTGATAAATAAAAATATCAAATTGCAAAATTAAAACACGGTATATGAAATTGTAAAATTTCAAAATCATGATCAAATTGAAAAAGGAACAATAATTATTGAAGAACTCTTACAAAATTAGCACTTTAATTTGGAATGAAATGAAAAGTATCAAATATCTATAATTTCTGAGAAAGGAAGTATTTATTTGAAGAATTAAAACAAGAGAAAACGGTCCACTCTGCTAGAAAATTGTTGCTCCAAATACCACAAAATTTAAAAGATAGTCCCTATATACCACTTTTACTATATTATAGTCTCTATATACCACAAATTTTGAATAGGTTAAAGAAGGAAGCGTCTGATGGGACATGACTGAATCAGAAATCATAAAATAATAATCATCAAGTGGACAATCAATACTTACACGAAATTATTCTGGACTGACAATTATGAATTGTTACACGAATTCTTTGATGAGAATATATGATTATAAAATTAATTTTCATACACGAAAAATGATTGTCATACTAAAGAACATAATCCTTTAATCATAGTCGTACACGAAAATACGAAAACATGCGCTGTGTATTTACATTTTTTTTTTTTTAATATAGTGCCAAAAAAAATTTACACGAAAATTTTAAATAAAAAAAAATAATAATCATCAATGCAGTCAATTGTTATACGAAAATAATGGGCACTGGTAAAAGTAATATGTAGGGTACATTTTTATATAGAAAAATAATAAATTATTACACGAATTTGTTGGTGGGAATATATGATTTTAAATTTTCTCTTAAAATTAATTGTCATACACGAAATTGTCATACGAAAATACACAATGCCTTAATGATGTTAGTCCTACACGAAAATAGAAGAAAATGCACATGTTGTATTTTTAATTGTTATTTTAATTGTTATCCTGATATAGCAGCCAAGATTTTCGTGTAAGGAAAAAATTGTCATACGAAAATACACAATTACTTTTTTTTTTGGTTTTTTATTTTTTTATTCTTACACAAAAAGTTTATCATTAGGGAAAAAAAAATCCTTACACGAAATTAATTTAATTTCGTGTATGACAATTAAAATAAAAAAAATTGTGAAAAATTGTACACGAAATGAAGTTTGACCTTGAATTTAATTTCTTAAATGAAACTGTCTATTATTTAATTGAGTGAATTAAATAAATACAATACAAACACTAATTTTGTCTCAATTTCATGTAAGAAAACTCCATAATTGTGGACCCAACCATATGAAGTAAAAAGTAACTGATAAAACAAGACGAAGGTGAAAAAGTGAATTTAACAGTACACTTGAGACTCACATGCACGCAGTCTATGTAAGCAAATCCTCTATATAATAAGCATAAAAAAACTAGATTCAGTAAATGATATTATGACAAAATGTCGAAGAAGAGTTAGTAGCCAATAAATATTGGAGAAATATTGAAGATCAAATATTGTTTACTAGAGAAATATTGAAGATCAAATATTGTTTACAAGGTATGTTACTAGCCAACAATTTCACAGTTTATTATGAATTTTCGTGTAAATTTTTTTTTTATAATTTTGTGTTTTATTATTTATTATAGGATGATGCATTGTCTTACACGAAAAATATTTATTATTTAGTGTTTATCACAATCAATCATTTCTCAGAAATATAATATAATTTTATTTTTTTATTTGTTTCTGTTGTATTGTATTTACACGAAAAATTTGATTCTAACTATGTATGTCTTACACGAAAATAAATTAATGTTCGGCCTACACGAAAAAATCATGGTAAGTCATACGTATGATATTTTATTGGTAAAAGTGAAAATCGATATTGAAATGAGGCTTACACGAAAAACACTAAAGATGATGCTTACACGAAATTATCAAAAATGAGGCTTACACGAAATTTTAAAAAATGAGACCTTACACGAAATAAGAAAAAATGAGACTTACATGAATTTTTTAAAAATTAGGCTTACACGAAATTTTTAAAAATTAGGCCTTACAAGAAAATTTGAAATTGGAGGCTTACACGAAATTTCCCTCTGCAATATTTTAGCCATGAAATTCGTGTAAATGGTTTTAAATATAAGATATCATGAATTCGTGTAAGTCAGGATGATGTAACATTTCTTATTTTAATTATCTGAATTGTCGTTATATATGAATATGAATTGGTGTACGAGCTTATTTTCCACGGTAAACCCACAACTTTGCATAAAAATAAACTTCATAAATGAATATGTTGATTATTCAATTATAATTAGATAATGAGATGATTAGTTGAGTTTATTATGTTTATTTTTTTGACAGCGTACAGATTATGAATTTTATGTCGATAGTGGTTTGGTATGGAAGCTATTAGGAAGGTTTGGAGTATAAAAACGGTTGTAAAGATGAGGTTCAACTTGAAAAAATCACTTACTATAATTTATTCATGTGTATCCATAGACATGTGTGTACTGACCTGAATAAATGAGGATATGTGATTCACTTAATAATTGAGAGATAGGGAAGAGTTAAAAAGAAAAAAATAAAGAATGATTTTCATTTGGAACGATTATTATTCATGATTGAGAATGTTCTAGTTATTTTTATTTCACTGAAATTCCTGGATGATGAAGCATCTTATACTATGCTGTCAACAGAAGGTCAGAATAGCATCGTTGGAGGTTTCAATGAAGGAGAAGGTGGAACGTTTCATCATTCAGACAAACATCGATGGTTTGTGAAATGCAAACAAAAAAATTGTCCTTTCACACTCCATACATCGAAAGTTGTTATTCCTTATGAATGTTCCTATGATCTGAACGGACCTAATGTTCCTCTTCGAATTACATCTGCCTTGATCGGTGAGTACTATGCTGATGTTCTTCGCAATTACTCTGAGAGCGTAGCGACTGGTGGTTCCATATCAGACATGGAAACTCGACATTCCAAAGCGGCGTAGAATGTGTCACGATCAAATTTCGGAATGTCTGAACGAACACCCTAGTAAATATCATCTCATCCCCATGTATCAGGCTGCTCAACCTCAACCTTAGGTTCCATATTAGGTTCATCGACCAGCTGTCGTGTAGAATGGGTGGACAGTCTCGGTCTCGAGTTGCTCGACTGAATGGAGGACCAGTCACTATTTGCTCAACTCTAGGTCTCGATGGTCTGGCTTCTACAGTAGCCTTTCGACCACGTTGAAGCTGGACTCTGCGCTCAAGTCCAGATCTATATGCCTCCAAAACAACGGACACTCCTTCTCAAAAGAAGGAACAAGTGTTTGGAAACAATCAACCTAGTCAAAAAGATCAAAAAATCAAACATTTCAGATTGGTACATAGGAAACACAATTGAAAATTAATAATTGAAATTACATGAAAATACCTCGTCATCTAGCACGTATGTAATCTCGCAAGTGGACCTCATAGTCAACCACTTCAGACATCTAGGTATTCGGTGGGGGACTTTCAATCGATGACCAACAAATGTGTCAGTCGTAGAAATGGCCTCGTAAGCCCATATCTACATCTATACTATACTAATAACAGGACAGTTTGAAATAATTACAAGAATGCCATTTTCCCGCCCAAACTGTCCTGCAATAAATGTTATATATATTTTGTTATTAATTGTTTTGTTAATTAATTTTCAAAAATAATTATTACATATAATATAAAAGATATTTTTTATTGCATGAATGCTTGCTTTTTAGGATTTCAAGACATTTTTTTACTGTATCAATGCTTACTTTTGAGAATTTCAAAAAAAAATTATTGTATCAATGCTTATTTTGAGGATTTCAAGATATTTTTTATTATATCAATACTTACTTTTGAGGATTTCAAGACGTTTTTATTGTATCAATGTTTACTTTTGAGGATTTCAAGATATTTTTTATTGTATCAATGCTTACTTTTGAGAATTCCAAAACATTTTTATTGTATTAATGCTTACTTTTGAAAATTTCAAGACATTTTTATTGTATCAATGCTTACTTTTGAAGATTCCAAGACATTTTTTATTATATTAATGCTTACTTTTGAGAATTTCAAGACATTTTTTATTATATCAATGCTTACTTTTGAGGATTCTAAGACATTTTTATTGTATCAATGTTTACTTTTGAGGATTTCAAAACATTTTCTATTGTATCAATGCTTACTATTGAGAATTCTAAGACATTTTTATTGTATCAATTCTTACTTTTGAGAATTCCAAGACATTTTTATTGTATTAATGCTTACTATTGAGAATTTCAAGACATTTTTTATTGCATTAATGCTTACTTTTGAGGATTCCAAGACATTTTTTATTGCATCAATGTTTACTTTTAAAAATTTCAATATATAACATATTAATTATCCAATAAAAATTGATTTGATAAAAAATATTTTAATAAATTAAATGTATGTTCTTGATTTTTTTAATTTGGCTTCCTCTTCAATCCACTTTTGTTGCTTCTTCTTCAAGATATTGATGTGTATATATATATAAGCAAAACTCATTTCTAAAACCTTAAAACTTGAGAAACCCAAATTAGAATACAATTTTAAATCATTTCTTTAATTTTTAGATAGTACAAAGTTGAATACAATCTTATTCGATAAGATTGGAAGAGGCATATAAGCTTTGTTAAACAAAGATGTTTTGTTGAGGGGACATAGAAAAGAAAAAAAAGAGAAAAAAAGAAATTGGAAGAGGCATATAAGCTTTGTTAAACAAAGATGTTTTGTTGAGTAGACATAGAAAGGAAAAAAAAAGGGAAAAAAGAAATTGGAAGAGGCATATAAGCTTTGTTAAACAAAGATGTTTTGTTGAGGAGACATAGAAAGGAAAAAAAAATGGGAAAAAAGAAATTGGAAGAGGCATATAAGCTTTGTTAAACAAAGATGTTTTGTTGATGAGACATAGAAAGGAAAAAAAATGGGAAAAAAGAAATTGGAAGAGGCATATAAGTTTTGTTAAACAAAGATGTTTTGTTGAGGAGACATAGAAAGAAAAAAAAAAGAGAAAAAATAAAGAAAGAAAACTGTCGATCTCTTGAAAGGAGAAGGGAGAACGAAAAACAATAAAAAAAAATTACCCAAACTTAAAATATGGAGATGAGAAAACATCCACCACCCTCTAATCTATATCTTTATATCTCTTTCAATATATATTCTCATCTATTTTTAAATATATATATATATATATATGTACATGTATGAAATAATATAATTTTTTTCCAGAGAAGATAACAGGAAGAAGAAATAAAAGGAAAATGAAAGAAGAAGGGGAAGACGGTTTGAGCTGACGGATCAGATCTGGAGAGTGTGAGAGACTGAAGGTAGAGATAGTGGTTTCACGATTCATATAAAAGTGATGGTGCACTGAAAATGATTAAAGATGATGACGGATGGTATATTGTTTATAATACTACCATAAATGTTGTTTATAAAGAAGTTTTTAATAATTTGTAGTATATTGTGAAATTTATTATGTTACATCTTTTGATAGATTTGATGTATGATTTGGAAATAATAATTTAATTTTTATTGTTTATATTGTTATTTAATAGTGTATATATACATTAATATTTAATAGTTGTATTCAATATTGATGTGTTGTGTATTTATAAATTTAATTTAATTATATTAAAATTATTTCGTTATATAACAATACGCGCAACGCGCGGGTACATTGCTAGTATAAATATAATGACTGATGTTAGTAATATAAAAATAATAGACCAAATATATCGAATTCATCTAAATTATTAAAAGGATAAATTTCATAACAAGACTCAATTTATAAATTAGTTTTCAATTCTAGATTCGGATTTTAAAGTTTCTCAATAAGAGACTCAATTTAACATTTTTTCTCAATTCAAGGCTTGAAATTTAGATTGAGTTTTCAATTCAAGACAAAATTTCATTTTCTTTTTATTTATTTATATTTATAGCTTTATTTATATTTCAATATGTGTTCATATTTTGGATAAATTAAGTCAAGTTAGTGCGCTTTAAGAAAAATTTGCATCCGACTTATCTTAATTTATATGAAAAAAAAGAAAGAAACAAATATAATTAATTTAATTCATAAATTATAATTATATTAAATATTAAAATCGATTTTCTATATTTTTATTCATAAAATTAAGAAAATAAGAGAATCTTAATTTTTTAATTGCATTTATTATATATATATATATATATATATATATATATATATATATATAAATTAATACAAGTCGGATGAAGATCGTTCCAAAATTGCACAAACTTGTCTTAATTTATCTAAATTATAAATACATATTAAAATATAAATAAATTATAAATATAATGAAAAAGAAAAAAAAAATGAAATTTTGTCTTGAATTGAGAACTCAATCTAAATTCCAAGCCTTGAATTGAGAAAAAATCTTAAATTGAGCTCCTTATTGAAAAACTTTAAAATTCGGGTCCAAAATTGAAAATTAATCTATAAATTTGATCTTATTACGAAATTTATCCTTAAAAAGCATTATTAAAATTACTCACCAGTAATGCGACAAAAAACCCGTAAAAGTGGTATGTGTAGGCTCGGTTTTCCTGCATCACTGGAATCTCTAGAGGGAGTCTGTCTATATGGCGTACTAGAGTAAGGTAGAAGAACTTCCCCCATAAGAAGCTCTCACATGTCTTCTCCAACTCCACCAAAACCCACACCCACTTCTCCACTTTAGTCTTCCCAATATCGATGCCAAATAAAATGCAGTATAGAATGAGGATTTTTGCAATTTTTATAGCATCATCTGGGTTTTGATGAAATTCCCCACCAAAATCATATGCGCAGTTCTGCAACCATCGCTCGTGGCCACTCTGCAATGACTCGCGCAAATATTCCACCAACAGGTGGATAGTGTTGGTCAGAATAGTCAAAGTCTGACTCACCAAATCGCAGCCCTGTCACGAGTGCAAACTCTCTTCTCGAGAACCGATATAACTGGTCTCGTTCAATGCGGAATCATTACTCATACTCATCATCGTTTTACATCTGTGACACCTCACGGGACATCAATACGTGCAAAAAATCCTTACAAGTCTCCATATCAGTCGCCCATAATAGAAAATGGCTGAAATACATCTGTCTAAAGCATGTGACGATGTCCCTACCTATAGCTCGCAGCTCGTTCTATACATCATCAAGTATTCTGAGGTTCGTATACCCATTTATATAAGCTAGCCGACCTTGACAAGCGAGATGGACCCATACACGATCCAGCTATAATATATTAAAAAACGTAATCATTAATCATTAATGTAAAGAGTTTTTTGGAACTAAATTAGGGACTAAAAAACTTTTAGTTGAGAAATGATTAATTACTGTTTTTTTTTTCATTTTACACTAGTACCTAGATGAAAAGTCTCCAAACATGAATTTATGCAAACAAAAAAAAAAAACCTAATATGAATTTTAAACTAAACAAAAAACTATCATGTTTCTTCTATTTCAGTGTTCTACCAAGAATTAATCATTTTTCAGATCTTAATTCCTAAATGTATCTTCGATCTGTAATAATTATGCATAACATTGATTGATTCATACACTTTGGTATTCATGGATTACAATTTTTAAAAAAAAAATTAAGTTACAATTGATATGTAGAGGTCGAAGAAATGATATTTTCGTGTAATTTCATTATGGAATTTTTCACGTACGTTTTACATATACACAATTTCAAGTAAGGTTGATTTCAGGAATAATTTGTGTAAGGTTTTTTCTAGCCGAATTCATGTAAAGATTAAGTGATGCAGAATTTTGTGTAAGGTTACCTTGGCAGAAAAATTCATGTAGGGTTAGCTACGGCCAAATTTCATATAGGGATTAATTTGGGTGCAATTTCGTGTATGCTTTGACATAGGCCAAATTTCGTGTAAGGTTGACTTGGGCCGAATTTTCATGTAAGGACAACTTTATGAAAATTCGTGTGAGGGTAATTAGGGCAGAATTTCGTGTAAGGTTGACTGTGGTAAAAATTTCGTGTAAGATTGATTTCGGCAGAATTCTATGAAAATTCGTGTACGGTTGACTTGGACTAAATTTCATGTAAGGTCTACTCTAAAAACCTCGTGTAAGGAAAACACTAGAAAATTTGTGTAAGATTAATTTTCGTGTAAATTCGTGTAAGGGTTTCTGCCGAATAATTTCGTGTAAGGTCCATTTTCCTGAAAATTCATGTAAGGGTAACTGCCTTTCAATTCTATGTAAGATCTAACCTAATAATCGGGCCCCAATTCGTGTAAGTCCAAAATTATTTTGCCCTAAACATTAAACAAGCTAAAAACCCTAATTTCGTGTAAGAGAACAGTGTTCGTCCAAAAATCCCAAAATTATGTCCTAATTCGTGTAAGCATAAACACAAGCAAAATTGGGCAAAATAACAATTCAAAATTCCTAACCAAAATACGCCTAAAACTTATTCAACACAAACACAAATATATAGATACAACTATGTCTCATTACACGAAAAGCATAATCGATTAAATTCAAACAAAAAAACTTAATTCAATCGGGCAGAAATTACTTGTCTTGCATCCATTTCAATCGATTTTTTTTTTCGTGTAACACTTCGTCCAAACGTACACGAAATTCGCCAACAATTTTCCAACTCGCTCGCCCAATTTCCAAACTTGCTTGCCCAAATTTATGCTTATATGAGAATTGCAAATTCTTTGAATTAGAAATTGAAGACAAATAGTAAGGCCAAAATTTGGGTTCAAAAATTTTACACGAATTTTTTCATAATCAATGGACAAGTGGGCACAATTTTTCATAGGTGTCTACCGCTTTTCAAAATTTTGTCTGCCATTTTTTAGAATATTGCAGGCGATGTTAGCCGAATCAATTGATAGGAGTAGAAAGATAATTTTAAATAAAAATAATGATATATAAGACCTAAATTATAAGAAATGTGATAATTGAGGATTAGTTTTTATAATTTGTAATAATTGAGCCCCAAATATGGAGAAAAGTGGCAATTGGAGCCCATTTTCTCATTAAAACAATGTGGTTTATCTTGTAGCACGTTGGCACTTTGCAGCCATAAACCTCAGTAAAAAGAGGCCTGCAATTTTTGGCTGGTCAACATATATGTATCGACTAGACATTTCAACTCATTTTAAAAATAGTATATTTGTCTTGTACCACATTCAAAGAATAAAACTGGAGTCAAACATGTGGTACTAAATAAAATGGTCTTAATTCACAAAACGTACACTACTCCACTTTTTTGAATAAATATAATATATATTTATATTTGCATTATTGGTTGCCAGCAAATAAAAGTGGGAAAATATTATCCCTTAAAGCTGTTGACATTACTTATCCATCTAGAAAGCAACTATAATTCTTCTATTTTACTTTTAAATGTATGGATTATTTTTTTAATTTCTTTACACGATTTGTAATTTTTAAATATTCTTTCTTGAATTTTATATCAGCCACCATTTAGGTTAAGACAAAGTCTTGGGTGAGATCGTCTCATGAATCTCATGTTGTAAGATGGGTCGGGTCGGATCGAACATAAAAAATTATGTAATACTTTTGAGTGTATTACGTAATACTTTTATATATATATTAGGTAATACTTTGTATTATAAAATGTGTTTTGAGTTGAGTTGGACCATACGAAAAATATGTAATACTTTTATGTATATCAGGTAATACTTTTATATATA
This sequence comes from Scutellaria barbata, assembly GCA_028654395.1. Classification (NCBI taxonomy): domain Eukaryota; kingdom Viridiplantae; phylum Streptophyta; class Magnoliopsida; order Lamiales; family Lamiaceae; genus Scutellaria; species Scutellaria barbata. The sequence goes on from CM053648.1 coordinate 18,397,873, forward strand.
TATATCAGGTAATACTTTTGTTTTGAGTTGCGTCAGACTATAAGAAAATATGTAATACTTTTATGTGTATCGGGTAATATTTTTATGTGTATCAGATAATACCTTTGTATTATAGGATATATGATCCGAATTGGGTCGGGTCGGGTCTTAAAAAACACGCAGATCCTAGAACTTCCAAGTGCTCTCTTCTCCTCATGCAACATGTAATACTTTTGTGTATATTATATAATATTTTTCTATGTATCATGTAATACTTTTGTATTTTGCATATATAATAAATAATATAATACAAAATATTACTTTAAATACAGAAAAGTATTACCTAATATACCTAAAAGTATTACTTAATTATTATGTTTGACCCGACCCGACCCGTTTCACGGAATGGAATCCGTGAGACGGTCACACAAGACCTACTCTTAGGTTAAAAGTTTTTTTTTTTTCGAAATCATCTCGCATTATCTAAGTTTATATGTTAAATCAACCTAAATTCATAAAATAAAATAAAGTTTAGATTATAAATAGATAACTCATTCTCACGTAATTACATAATTGCATTCATAACATTCTCAGTGTCAAATTAATAATTTCCTTGACATTTTGGACTTGATATTAGCTATAATTTGTGTCTGGATGTTCATCTAGAAACAGAAAGGATATAATACATAAAATAATACAAAATTACAAAACCTGGTCAATTGACTAATGCATATGCAATTGTGAGACTTGTTCATTTGACAACAGCATTTCAGTATACAACATGTGCAATAATATAAGTAGTAATAGACAAAAATATCAACCGATCTCAACCACTTAGAAAAATAAAATAACCTATAGATTGATTACTAATTTTGCTGAAAAATATTATCAGGAGTTTGAATTCTCTTGGTAAAATAATCCAGGCTCTCATAGAGCATTTACAATGGAGAGAAAAAAAATGAGTTATAGTAAACTTCTCTTCTCCACCTATCCTTTATATAGTTTTGCTCAAATATCCATCGTAGACAATTCTTAATATATCCATCGATAACGTATAATCATCTTATCCCTCATTATATGGAAAGTAAAATTAATAGATGTTCTGAATTTTTGACATATCAACTGTGAGCACATATTAATATGTTTACAATAGGTAGGTGAGTAGGACTGACCCTCCATATTATCATTTTATTAACTATAAGTATAACTCACATTTTTTAATTCCTCCAACCATACCATTGGTGAAACATTATTTAGATAACTACAATCAAATCATATTTTTATCCAAATATTTTAATATATAATTTGAGAATTTTTATCATCTAAAATAATTTTATATTTACAATAATATGAATAATATAAATATCAATTTTTTAAAATATATTGTAGAAAAAATCTTATAAATTTATTTCGTCATATTTGGATGAATTATCAAAAAATCAATTTATTTTGTTATATGAATAAATGAAAATTATTTTGATATATTTATAGACAAAAAATAAATCAATTTATTAATAGCCATAAACGACTCTATTTTGACAATTGTCATAAACGATTTTATTTTGGCAACGACCATAAACGATTCTATTTTAATTTGAAAATATTTATCATATAAATTAATTTTATAAAATTAGAAAAAAATCTTATGTTGATATATAATTTTACAATCGATTTTTTATCATCTTAAAAAAATACAAAATAATTAATAATAATTAAGAAAAAGAAATAAAAATAATTAAAATAATTAGGAAAAAAAAATTCACGGGCACATGGATTCTGCTACTGTCTCATGCGGCAATCCTGCTACTGAGACCATCTCCAGCAGTGCGCTACATTTCACACTACCTCAATATATAGTGTAAAATGTAGCTCCAGCAAAGCACTACATTTCCCCTTACACTACAGAACACTATCTCTACATATAGTGTGAAATATAACTTCAGCAGAGTACTACATTTCCCCCTACACTACAGAAATGAATAGTGCACCATTACATGTAGTGGATACTATTGCATTACACTATATATTTTTTTTTTACTTTTTGATTTTTTTAATACAATATTAATTTCATAATTTATTTTTAATAGAATTTGCATTTCATCATTTCATGAAACTATATTATTGAAATTTCTTGTATTGTGTGTGTTGTTTTTCTTGTGTTAATTTTTTGTTTTTTAATATGTATGATTGTAGTATTGTAATGTGAAATTTAATTTAATGTTGTTCTATAATTTTTGCCTTTTTATATTCACATATTTTTACAAAATAACTAATAAAAATAATTATATTCAATAATCAATATATAATAAAAATATTACGCAATTAGTAAGTTTAAATTTGTATAAATTTTAAATCAATAAAAAATAAGAATAGTAAATGTAGTGTAGAATGTAGCATTGATTATTAGAGATGAATTTAATATAATGTGAATTTTGCTGTAGTATAGCGTTATCTGTTGAAGATGACTCGACTCTGCTACTGTCTCACCTGCATGCGTTCTGCTTTTCTTTTCTTTTTTTAAACCAGTTATTCTATTGTGGTTCATAACTCACTTTTTTTTTTTTTTTCAATGCTAATTAGATTATAATTAGGTAAATATAACCCAATTTTTTTAAGGTTGCAAATGCTCTAAATGATGTTCCACGAAATATAACGTAAATCACACTATTTTGTAGTTTTATGGAGTGTCTTTCCTTAACTACTAGTCTACTATGTTTGACCAGGGAAAACAACAAAAGAATTAAAACAAAACAAAAGTTAAATTATCTTGACGACTGGAGAACAAGATTTCACTCTGAAAATGCTTTAATCTGTATCTCATTCAAACCTTTTGAAGAAGGTTCCTTCTCTATTTTCACACATATAAGTAGAACACAACCTTATCATCAATCACACAGTACTCATCGTCTCCAAATAATGAAGACTCCAAGCATTTCAACTCTTGCTTTCCTTCTTCTTGTCATATTTTCATGCTCATGGGCAGCTTCTGCACATAAGCACGACCATTTTCTTGAATGTCTATCTGAAAAATTCGACAACTATTCCTCAATTTCCGATCTTATTTACACCCCTAAAGATTCAGTTTACACTTCTGTCCTGCGATATTTAATCCAGAACCTGCGGTTCGGGTTTAAATCCACTCCTAAACCGAAAGTGATCATAACCCCGGAACATGAAACTCAAATCCCACCAATCATATACTGCGCTAAAAAGACTGGCCTGGAAATTAGAACTCGAAGCGCCGGCCATGACTTCGAGGGACTATCCTACGTGGCGAAAGTCCCGTTTATGATCATTGATTTGATAAAGCTTAGCGAAATCACAATTAATGTCAAGGAGAAAACTGCGTGGGTTGGAACTGGTGTGAACCTCGGAACTGTATACTACAGGGTTGCGGAGAAAAGCCCTGTTCTTGGATTCCCCGCCGGTCTTTGCCCAACAGTTGGAGTTGGTGGGCACATTAGCGGTGGAGGCTACGGCACATTGCTAAGAAAATATGGAATGGCAGCAGATAATGTTCTTGATGCAAGAATAGTGGATGTAAATGGCAGAATTCTCGACAGAAAATCCATGGGAGAAGATCTCTTTTGGGCGATTAGAGGCGGCTGTGGTGCCAGCTTCGGTGTAATTGTTGCCTGGAAGTTGCAACTGGTCGATGTTCCAGAGAAGGTCACTGTTTTCACACCCCAAAGAACATTGGAACAAAATGCCACTCAACTCATCCACCGCTGGCAATCCATTGCTCATACATTCGAAAAAGATTTACTCGTCAGAGTCATCATAGCAAGGGTGAATTCCAGCCAAACTAAAAATAACATGACAATCCAAGCTTCCTTCAGTTCAGTTTATTTGGGCGGCATCGACAAACTGCTTCCATTGATGCAAAAAAACTTCCCAGAGTTGGGCTTGGTAAGAGAAGACTGCACGGAATTGAGCTGGATTGAAGCAGTCGTCTATTTTGCCGGATTCCCCATTGAAACACCCCGAGAAATCCTGCTAAACAAGACACAGCCAATACTTGGATACTTCAAAGGAAAATCAGACTATGTGGAGGAAGTCATCCCCGTTGATGGGCTCGAAAGCATATGGAGATTATTCTACGAGGCAGAGGGGGCGCAGGCGCAGTTCGCCATGACACCATACGGCGGAAGAATGGCTGAAGTGTCGGCATCCGCCATTCCATATCCTCACAGAGCAGGCAACTTATACAGTTTGGTGTATTGGCAAATATACAATGGCGATGAAAATCCAGACAGGTATATAAATTGGCTTCGGAGGCTTTACACTCACATGGCTAAATATGTGTCGAAATCGCCCAGATCTGCATACGTCAATTACAGAGATCTCGACCTTGGAGTTAACAAAATCAAAGGGAAGACAAGCTACGCACAAGCAAGCATTTGGGGGAAGAAATACTTCGGCAAAAATTTCGATCGCCTTGTTCGTGTGAAAACCCTTGTTGATCCTAAGAACTTCTTCAGAAACGAACAAAGCATACCTCCCCTGCAATCAAAGTGGATAAACTAAGAAGATTAGCATGATTCGCTTCACAAAAAAACATAGTTCTATCTAGCTTACTTTTAGTCTGATTGTTTGATGTTAGTAGTTGCAATTCTGTGGGTTTTCCGATTGTACTGCTAAATCGATTGATTTTGAAATAATTTTTCGATCAGCAAACTGAATTATGCTTGAATCTACGATTTTGTGGGAGGGAAATTAAATAAAATTGAAGAAAATCAGTATCTCAAGTAGAAATTAACGTCCTTCGCCACGGTTTCTGTGATCTAGAATTCATGGTGTTTCCACCTCGATCTCGGCGCCGACGGTCAATTTACCGAATTAGGGTTAACGAAGCAGATAAAGTTTATGGAAGAGATTGATTAACACTAGGGCCCGGCTATACACATCAAACTCTTCTAAACACACCCTAAATTCAAAATATATCCTATTAAATTAAAATTGAACTCACATAATACTAAATACACTCCACATGATTATCAAAATACCCTTAATAATTTAAAAATTGGAAAAACAAAACCTAATTCTAAACACACCCACGCACCCACCCACCACACACCCCAAACAAACCCTACCTTCTCCAAACACTCAAAGAAAGAAGACGTCCCATACTTCTTTGCAATCATATCTCACCAAAGCCGAAATTCGTGTTTTTGTTTGACTCTCAACCGAACAAGGTTTAGCAAGGTCGATTTGGTAGCTCAAAATCTACAATGAACCCACAAAGAGAAGAAGAAAATCCAAGTAAGTGAAGTTATGATTTTTGAGTAGGATGCAGTAATTTTGATGGGTTAGATGTGTGTAATGTTGTTTAAAACATAATGTTAGTGTTTATGATTCGTTAATGTATCGAGAATGCACGAATTCCGTTTGGTTTTGTGGTCGAAATTCCTGTTCTGGGAGGGCTATGTTCGACCCTTATCGGGTGAACGGGAAGGGCCGTGTTCGACCCTAGTTGGACGAACGTGAGGGATATGTTCGACCAATGTTGGCCGAATAGAAAGTGTTTTGTTCGGTTGATACTGGCCGAGCGAACGTGGCTTGTTCGGTTGGTAGTGGCCGAACATACTCGGCATGTTCCATAGCTATCGGTCGAATGTATGTACATTGTTCGGTTGCCTCCGATCGAACATGTGTGGCTGTGTTTGGTTGATTGTGGTCGAAACATAGTCGGCATGATCGGATGGTATTGGTTGATTTTATGTTGCAACATTGTAGTCCATTGTTTAGGGATTGGTCGATTGTTCGGTGATTGAACTAGATTGAATTTAGAAATGTATGTATAGATGAATTGATTAAATTGTTCGTGAATATTGCAGGAGAGGATATTCTTTATACTAGGAGGACACATCCAACTGGCTCGAACCGATGGCGTCGGGCGCAAGATGCTTGCACGTTGACATCTGTCATTCCTCTGATCGAATACTAAGTACCGACAGAGAAAGTAGAAAGTGACGATGATCATGATGAAGAAGTGGTGCCCGAGGAAGCCGAAAGGGAGGCTGATGATGACGATATTCTTAGAGGCCCTTGTCCTGGTGGACCGATCGATCCACAGCTGATTTCGAGCTTCAAAACGCACATCGCCTATTCTATTTGGAACGGTTAGGAACAGCCTATACTGAAGTGTTGGTGTTACACCACAAAGATGGAGACGTGGCAGTTCGAGGGAGAAAATCCGGCTTGGATACAGTTGCTTCAGCGCAGTCCCATCCCAAATTTGAGGTGGGTGTCTTATAAGACACCGACTGGAAACCTCATATGTGCGTTTGTCGAGCGATGGCAATCGGAGACAAACATTTTCCACATGCCCTGAAGTGAGATAACTATTACCCTGGATTATTACCCTGGATTACGTACTTTGTCGGACTGGTCTGCCTGTTAGTGGACGATCGGTCATGATTCCAGATAGTAGAAGCAGACCGGAGCCGCCTTTCGAGCTCATTAGTCGATTGTTGGGTGTTTCAGCAAAGGCCGCAAATGAGGGACTCGAAGGCCTTTGAGGAGGATCTGTCAAAATGGAATGGCTTCGAAGTCTATTTGAAGCTGATACGACATCTTAGAACCTACAGAAGTTGGAGCGTGCTGCCCGTGCATATTAGTTTTTTGTGTTGGGGTGTACACTGTTTGCAGACAAGACAGGCACACGGGCATCGTCCAAGATACTGAGGCTATTGGAGCACTTGAATCGTGTCTACGAATACGATTGGGGCACAGCGGCTTTGGCGTTCTTGTATCGATAGTTGGGGTTGGCCTCCCGAGTTGGGGTTCGACAATGAGTGGATATCTGACATTACTGGAGGTATGTGCATAACATTCATAATGTCTATGTATGCTCTAAATGTACTTTGTTTTATTTTTCTAACTGTTACGTTTTCAATTTTCTCAAGCTTGGAAATACGAATATTTCCTTGCTTTCCGACCAACATATAATGTTGGATTTCGAATGGGTGAGCCACTTGCATGGAAATGAGTGCAACGATCTCATGACGAAGGAACACAGGCCCAATTACTTGCTATTAGAGAGAGTTTGGATAACATGTCTCCACATGACGTGAGTAACACTTAAAGCTTTCTTTTCTGTACTTATGATATTTCATCTCTCACCACAAATGTTATGTGTACTCCAACTTTTATGTGCAGGTGAATTGGACTCCATACAGTGAGATTAGTGATCATTATCCTCTGAACCCAGTGGCTTTCTATTAGGAATGCATACGAGCGTTCGATATAGTGGAGCCTTATCATCCGGATCGTGTTCTACGTCAGTTTGGATTCGTTTAAAGGATCCTGGATGAGCCCTTGATTCCAATTCTCGCCCGAAGGGGTAAACAGGGGGCCACTTACAAGGTCACCTGGGATGCACTAGGCGCATACTTCAGAGTTTGGCGGAACCACGTTTTGTCAGCCGAAGCACTTAGGAGACGTGCCTATCCTGCGTGGGAGTGCTCCGAGGACTACCTCGACTGGTATTCTAGGGTTTCACATCCATTAATCCAGAATCCGAAAGAACTTCTTGCTAGACATGTCCCTCAGACCAGACCCAGAGGCCCACAATCGTGGGACATGATTACGAACGCACTTGGGCACCTAGAGCCCGTGTACCAGCAGTGGCAAACTGACGAGGAAGGCTTGGACGCGTCGATGGTGGTTCCAGCCCTAGTTGGAGCTTATAGGGCTTTGAAGATTGACAACGAGCTTCTAGTAGCCGACAACGTAGACCTCGGAGAGCTTAGTTTCGTCTCTTTATCATTGATTTAAGAACTGTCCCTTTTTGTATTACACATTTCACATTTGAACAACTGTTGTCGAATAGTTACGCATGTTATCTTTTATTTTGTGTTTTTGATGAATTTAAACCAAGTTCTTGTGTGCATTACAAGTTGTTTTTCACAAACAAGTTGAATTGGTTTCTGTTAGGGACAGTAAGAACTCCGAATGTTGTCAAATCGAGCCTATTCGACCAAGACTAATCGAACACCTCATAGATCTTCGACCAGAATGAGCCGAACACTATATAAAAATTCGATCAATGGTCGAACACTCTCATTAAGTTTAACTACCAGTCGAACCTACCTCAACAGTGGGAAACGAGCTTGTTCTTCCTTCATTGGCAGAATACACTTCATGTTGTTCGACCTATGGTCGAACGTGGTGCTTATGTTCGACCAATGGTCGAACGTTTATTTGTATGTTCGGTCTATAGTCGAACACCCTCAAGTGTGTTCGGCTAATGGTGGAAGAACAGGCTTGTTTTCCCTTACTTTCGTATACTTGGCATGTGCAAACAAGTCAAATAATTCATATTCCTCAACCAAACAAGTCTGTTCACATCAATAGCTCGAAAAATGTTCATAGCAAACAAAAATGTAATGGATTGAAAAATCATACAAACATCAAAAGTTGACCAAATCTGATGAATCATACATCCAAACAAATCAATCATCAACTATCTAGATCGTTTCTTGACCAATAGAAGAACTTTCACTACGACTGTCAGCCACATACTGCATGATGCGTCTCTTATACACCTCAGACCATTCACTTGCACAGGTAGATGATGTTCGAACCAACGTCTATGATGGGCGGTAACGGTGCTTCGTCTTCCAGTTTGACCTACAAAAGGGCGAACTCAGTAAGCATATAAAATGTTATAGGTATCATTCAATAAATGAAACACGACTTTATCAGAATGTAATGGTTTTCGTGAACGAAGGCCATGCAAACAAGGCTAGGCTTCGTGGGTACTTGGGCCCGTAACGGTAGCACCGTAACACATTGCTGAGGGGAGAGATGGATGATGGCCATGTTATAGGCATTAGCGGCTAGATAAGTCATTTCAGGGAAAGTCCACCAGTAATTCATGTTTGGCGTAGGTCGTTCGTAGCAACTCAAATTGGAGATCAACTCATCCAAACGATCTTTCATGCCATATATATTCGAATACAAACCTTGGAAGTCTTTAAGCTCCTGGATAAGATCGCTATGGACTTGCCCCCATGAATTCTCCTCCAACCCGATTGCATGGGCAATCGATCGAAAACCACAGTGGCCGTCTCCCAATGGATTTTTTATATTAACCACATGTGGCTGCAATAGAGCAAGAAGTTGACCTACAAACACCTCATCCCCTGCCTTCCGAACTAATTGTCGCTTTATCGGCAACATCTTGCACTTCAGTGTGGTAAAGATAGGGGTGGACTTGGCTTCCGTTTGTATGGGGATCGTTTGCTCCTCCTCAAACGAGCAACTATTATGGAATGATTACACATATTCGAACCTGCTTGGGTTGTGTTTGGTCGATGTATTCTTTTTAGCCTTCATTTTGCCAGGCCTACCACGGGTATGTGTGGTAGTGACGGGCTCCTGCAACCAAGGAGTAAAAAATCGCTATATTTCGGCGATATATCACCGAAATATTGCGAAAATTGGAAGGGCGATATTATAATACCCCACAGTTTTATATCTGAAAAACATCACGAAATATCACGATATTTCGTCGAAATATCGTCGATTTATCATTTTCGACGATATATTGCGATATATCGTTAAAATATCATGATATTTTGACCGTGAAAAGTAATTTTGACCGCGCTACAGTGCTCTTTCCTGTGTTTTTCCCTTTTTTTTCTTCTTTTTCCTTATTTACTTGTCTTTTCTGTTTTTTTCTTTTTTATTATAATTTTTTTATATATATTTAAAAAATATCTATCAAACTTAAGTTCTATATCTATATTTTTATCTATGATTATAACAAATAATAATTTTAATTAAATTGTTGAAATAAATTAACACACTAGCATTTAGGTTTTTCTTATAATTTAATAAGTTTAGTTAATTTTTTTTATTTTAAGAAAAGAATTATGATGTATATTATATATATATATTATATAATAATAGTTTATCTCTATATTTATTGTAAATATATCATTTGATTTGAAATTTTAAATTCAATATACGTATTAATGTTAGTTATATGAAGACATTTCTCGAAAAATAAGTTAAAATGTCTTGGAATTGCTTAGGTATTAAGCATGTGCAAAAATTATTAAATTATTCTATTTATTAGTATCTTTTTATACAAAATTTGTCATGTTATCATAGTAGACAACGTTTATATGGTATTTTATCTATATATTTGTTGAAAATATATCATTTTATTTGAAATTATAAGTTCAATATATGTATTAATGTTAGTTATAATGATATTATAACTAGTAGATATATTTTTCAATTTTTTTAGAAAGTGTTTATATTTTTTTTTAAAATATCCGATATTTCCACCGATACCGATATCGATACCGATATATCCATAAAATTAGGGTACAGATATTTTCACCGATATCGTTTTTTTCATCATTGCCTGCAACTGAGAGGTCGAAGGTATAGATATCTCACGCAACCGTTTCAGCAACAACAGTTTCTGAGCCTTAGAAGCCGATCCGAACATGTTGTTAATATTGCCGACTATTTCTTCCCAACGGTTACTAACGTCCACATTGATAGTACCCTCATCCACAACTGGTTCACTGTCCAACTTTCTCCAGAATGGGTGGATCATGTCAAGTTGGATAACTTGACCATCTCGTTCTAGCTCGGCCAACTCGTGCGCACAAGGCAACCCACACGTCCTCCTCAAAACACATCCACAAAACAAAGGGTCAACACCGCAGCTGGCAACACCACTCATCTCCTCCAAAATCTTACTTAGGGCCTGATGAGAGACTAAACCTCGGATATTCTTGAACATAGAAATCGCAAACCGGTGAGGTGTAACATTCAAGCTTTGTTTGAAGGAGACCAAAATGTGAGTGTGCGACATGATGATGAGATGGTGTATTCGTTCCCACAATGTCTCAAAATTTGATTGAGAAGATGCTAATTGTTTTTTCAACTTGGCATGTGCATTCTCGGCCCTATAAGTCAAGTGTTATGTCAGTAGTGGTAATTAACACCCTACCCAAATGGAAATAATGCAGACAGAAGTGGTAAAAAAAGTTACCTGCTGCTCGTAGTGTTGTCAAAATGCATGACATTGTTAGTCCAGCACGAGACGAATCTCTCCTCATACGGTGCGATCTAGTTTTTTAGGGCATAAGCCACAGCCCTAGGATGCTCTCGGTAGTCATCCTTTAACCTCCTCAGTAATTCATTGAACCTCGATTCATCCTCAGCAAAAATGAGCATATTCCATGCATGATTGAACTGTTCCCATTTCTCCGCTCGGCCAAACAGATTCTTGCAGTTGCTCAAGATGTTCTTATTGATATACCACTGACACAGCAAGTGTGTAGAGTTGGGGAGTGTAACATTGATAGTATTCATCAAGGCTAACTCGCGATCAGTTACAATCACTGAAGGAAGCTGGTTGTCAAACATTTACCCTTTCAAGGTGGTTAGAGCCCACCTGTAATTATCTTCGTGCTCTTGGGACATGTATACGCAGGCCACAGAAAAAGTAATGTTGGTCGATGTCACACCAACCACCTCCAAAAGTGGCATCCGATACCTATTAGTCTTATAGGTACAATCCATTAGGAGCATGCTAGGAAATGTATGTAACAGGTCAACAGATCTTGGATGGGCATAAAAGAGATCTGTGACTCGATCTGTTTGCTCCTCTCTCTGGTCTAAAAAGTAATAACTCTCAAACTTCAACTTTCCCAACAAAAACTGCATTTGGGTTCGGCCTTCATGCTCGACAACTCTATGCTTTTGCCAAGCATTGTAAATTGTCTTCAGGATGGATTTATTATCGGGAAAAGAAAGCTTAATAGTGCTCAAGATATCCTTCGACTTCGTGTTATTCATAGACAGGTCCCGCACAAGTCGATCTTCATCAGATGTGAATCGACTGATGAAAGAATGTCCCACCAAATGCAGCCCCATTGGATGATTATGGGACCCACATACAACCATTAAACACCATTGCCCAGTCTCTTTCAGCTCAACTCCTTTTAGCATGAAAGGACAATCACACTTTTTTATTCCAGTCTAGCGTCCTTTAGCAGACTTCTTTTCCGGGTCAATAGAGGTACATCCCACAACCTTTGATTTCGACGGACGATATTTACCACCACGCTCATATCCTAAAAATACCCGTGCTCGCCTTCCACTGTCTCCACTATCAGATCATCTAACTAAAACAACCATGTTAAGACGATTCCCAACCCTACTGGCCCAATTCATCAAATCTTCGCGATTATCGAATAGTTCGTTTGTTCAAAAATTCTCCGAAATATCTATTCGCTTATACATCAAGTCAATAACGTTCATAACACTCAATTGTGTTTCATTGGAGCCATATTCCTATCAAAAAAGAGCATGTGTAAATACATTGATCCACAACAAAAAACCTAATTTCATTCGACTATTTACTCCCGCAATACCTCAAACATATGCAATATGTTCGACCATTACTAGACGAACATATTGCATATGTTCGACCAGGACCAGCCGAACACATAGGATAACGTTCGACCAGAGCCAACCGAACAATACCTAGATGTTCGACCAGTGGTGATCAAACATTTCATACATGTTCGGCCAATACAGGTCGAACACACTTCACATTGTTCGGCCTGTATTGGCCGATCGGGAACTGCGTGATTTTTTTTCCAACAATACTGAAAAATAAATCGGTAAAACTATGTTAAATGACTTACATTGTCCATTTCCCGTGCTCTATCTTGATCCATGATATTTTTTGAACAAATGTGAGTAGGGTTTTGGGTAAGGTTTTAGGGAGGAAATGAAATTGGTGTTGGTGAGGAAGAAGAGAGAGAAGTGAGGTGTGTGATATGCAAAAAACAACAAAACCTAGGATGAGTGGGGTGTGTTTAGCAATCACATTTGGTGGGTGTGTTTGGATAATTTGTTTGATTATGTTTTTTTTAAATGGTAAGGGCATTTTGGACATTACACATTCTATTTCTTTTTTCATTTTTTTGGTGGGATGTGTTTAGAAGGGCCCGGGGTGTGTATAGTCGGGCCCTTAACACTTTTTTGGAGACTAATTCTGTTTTTCCCTCTAATCCGTTCAAGAGAAGTAAGAATAATTAGTTAGCTTCCAGAAATGAGTGAGTTCGCCATGCCATAGATGCAAATGTAATTCGGGTCGATTCGAATTCGTATATTATTATTATTATTATTATTATTATTTTATACTTCAAGTTGAAAAATTTATGTTAAAAATATGTGATCTTAATGTGTGACGTTTATGTACATGCGTTATAACTTAGAAAAAAAATGAAGAATTTCAGTACAATTTATACTTATATACTTTTATGTGATATTTATGTATATTCATGTGACCGTAAAATGTATGAATATTTGTACATAAAAGTTATAGAATAAATATAAAAATCATATGAATATCACATAAAGGTCAACACATAAAATAAAAAATTGTGTTCAGAAATTAATACCTAATGCATGTAAGAATTTGTGTTCAGAAATTTTAATTTGTACCGAATCTACTTTTTTTAATGAAATTTATTGAGTAGGGTAGGATGAATCTAATTTTTTTTGATCTAAGACCACACATTATGAGATTTATTGAGTAGAGTTGGGTGATCAGGATTGTTAGAACCGTCAGCGAATGGAAGAAAGAAAGCAAAAAAGTTGTTTACTCTGATCCGGTCGCGGTGGTTTTCGTTTACCAACACGTAAGTGATCTAAATTCCTATGACCGAGTCGTTCCAAAAAGCCATTCTTCATATACCTCACCTCCGAAAATAGAAGTTGTTCATTTTGTTTCTATATGCAATTCAAGATTTCGTTTGTATTTACTAACTAATATAAAAAGGCTCGCGCTAGGCGCTAACCTTTTTTGGCTGAGCTGTAACTTACTGGGTGGGACCCATATAAAGAAATGACGGGTGGTGCATGGTACTTAGATCCATATACCTAGTGTATAAAAGAATTTGTGTTAAAAAATTAATACAAAATAATCAGTATTAAAATAAATGGACAATTATATTAAAAAATACAAACTTTAAAATTTTTATTCAATTATAATACAAATTTTATTTATAACAATATCAATAATTATATATAAATAGATCATCATTCTCATTTTTTACACTTATTTATGGCGTTTTCTAACGCATGTTGATAAGGTTGTTTTAAATCCACCATAAATATTTTGTATTTTGCTCTACTATTTTCTTGAATCTAAAGGTGAGAATAGATTAGGCTGTTCGACAAGGGCCTATGGTTCAATCTACTATTGACTCGACTCGACTCGACCTATTTGATAAATGAGTCAGACCAAGGCTTTTTGTTTGGTCATTTTACGAAAATAGGCTAAACTTAGGCTTTAAAAAAAGACCTTTAGAACCTAATAGGCCGACCTATTTATAGTGTATTATTATAGACATATATAATTCATATTTATATAATATACATATTTTTTAATTGTACCTTAATTTTAAACAAAAGTAAATTTGTTAACTAAACATGATTGAACTTCTGATTGTTATCATCGAACAAAACAACGATCACAACTTGTTTTTTTAAAGTGAACTAAATCCAATTAAGTTGAATAGCACTTAAAAAACTTTAACATTGCAATATAGTACACAAATTTTAACATAGTATTGATTAACGATCTTGAGTCATTCGAAGTAGTCGTGAGAGTATGAAACCAAATGGTTGTCAACTTTATGACAATTTGGTGAAAACAAAATGAGATCCTTAAGCTCAATCTCCATGCCGGAAAAATAAGAAAATTAGATTTAACTTCCTCAAGAAAAATCAAGTACAATTTATGAAATATTATAATTACAACATGATAACCACGAGATAAATAATATCTAAAACGTAAGAAACTATAATTACTGAAGGTTGGAGCAACTCTAAAGTTAGGGCATAGGCTCCAGGTTTCTTAACCAAAGAGTAATTGAATTTTTTTTTGTTTAAAATGATTGTTGCATTAAAGTCTATAGTTTATTAAAACAATAATGTAAACTAGAAGAGACAATGTGGTGAATGCACAATCCAACTATCCATAAAGGATGATAACAACCAACTTAGAATGCATTGGATTTGTCACGCCCCATTTTTGAAATGAGTTAAAATATTAAATTTTCACTTTGGGCGTTCAGCAACTCATAATAAGCTCAAATTTAAAAGATTGATCGTCTGGTTATAATAAAAAGTCTTCACAATCATTTTTCATAAAACGTTGAGAGTTTAACAAAAAACAGTGGAAATTTACATTAGTGTATGGCCCTACGGGCTTTAACTTTACAAATCCAAAGTTTCTGTTTTCGAAGCATCAGAAGCACATACTATTTACGACCAAAAGATAAGGCATCTCCCTTCATATTCTCTTGTCAAAACCTAGATCTATAAAAGGAAACATAAAAAGGGATGAGCGCACAAAGGCTACCCAGTGGGGTTGGATTGTAGAAAAAGAAATAATAAAGAACCATAACACTCAATTAAATATCACATTCAATCATATCACTTTCATGTTCAATCATATCACTTTTATTATGGTTTTCACCGTCATGAATGCAGGTCTCAGCCGCCATAGATATAATTTTCACCGTTGTTATACAGTTCTTAGCCATTCTAGATACTGTTTTCACCTCTATTATAAGGTTCTTAGCCGTCCTGGATACGGTTTTCACCGTCATTACTTGCATGTGCATGCGCACATATTCACTTCACATATAAACATATCAAATATACACATGAAAGTACATCTGTTTAGCACAACACTTAATTGCGGTTCTTAACCATCATGAAAATACATTTTATTTGCACATATGTAAATATTAACTTCACATCACTATCCATCTTTGCATTCATAGTAAAACATTCACATTTCGATAACAATCACACTGTTACTTTGTATAAAAATAAACATTCATTCATTTCATATGAAAATAAGATTTCATTATTTGAAATAATCAGGAATAAGCGTATTTCCAGAAAAGCATTTTATCCCCACCTTATTGCAATGTTCAGAGAGCTTCAAAAGTACGAGACATATTTATTTCGATCTCCTTCTGCGTACCCTACAAAGCACAAAAACTTATCTTAAAAACTAAAAATGAGTACCTTCTTAAGTTAATTCAGAATTCTTTCTAATAATAGAAAACTAATGAAGGTTAAATTATATAATGATAAATCGATTTGGGCTCATTTGTCATTTTACTCAATATTGGGCTAAAAAGGTAATATTAGCAACTTTTAGGGTCAACCTTAATAATTTCAGCAATTTAAGGGGCTTAAATCCGAAATTCTCTAAGTTAATTGGAAATACTAACCCTAGCTGTCGTCTGCCGCCTTGCCGGTATGGCTACCGACGACTTCACATCACCGATGACACCCTCACACACACACGTAGCCCAACACACACACACCCACACTCGCAGCAGTGCCGCTTCTCCTCACGGCGGTGCAATCAGGTCCAACCGCGGGCTCCACCTACATCGGCCACACACACAACCCAGCCCGATGCCGCCATTCATGACGGTGCCACCACACGCACTGATACACATACACAGATATATATACACACACGCAGAAAAATTATAGCCACATCGTCGTTCCTCGTGCACCTTAGCGCCGACTTCCCCTCCACCAAACTCAATTCGTGCTGGCTCTAATACATCTACAGCAGCGGCAACCGAAAAATTAAAAAAAAGAACAGAAGAGGGAGAAAAAAACTACGGGACGGCTGCCTCTCTTCCACGTCCGTACACGGCGGAGACGACGATCGGGTCAAAATTCGAGCTCATACTTGTGACGGGCTTGATGAGTACTACATGGGGGCCTGATTACCTTGCCAAAAAATACTAGCCGATGGTGTTGGAAATGCGGCGGTGGTTACGGTGACTGAGAGAGGAAGAAGAGAAAAATTGAGAGAGAAAATTATATGGCTTATTTCTTCCTATTCCAACCTAAATTAATCTCACCCTTTCAAATAAATGCCAAGTATGTAAGCATAGTATGACGTGCCAATCTTAAACTTAATTTGATAAATAATGATGATAATGGTTTATATAAAAAATATTATATATATTGGAGTATTACAGGATTCCAAACTCTTTAGTATTCAACCTTCATCCCATCTTCATTTTAAAAGAGAATGAATGAATCACGCTAAACAAAATAACCATCATTTTGAGCAATGATCTGATTTAAATTAACATAAATCAAACTTAAACCAAACCAACTACAATTAGCACAAATACAAAATCATAGTAGTCTATAAACAAGCACATAAAGCTGTAAATCAATTATGCACAATTTAGTAAGCTTAACCTTATACTTGTTGGAAATTGGTTTTGAAAAATTGGTGTTGACCAATCTTTGACCAATTATTTCATGATGTTTCGTTTGTTGGAAACGAAAATAAGTTGCAAATTTGAAATCTACATTTTGAGTAGATAAATTTAGAGTATTTATTTTCTCAAATCCAATTTCGGATGAATGAGAAATTAATGTTTAAAGTTGGCAACTTAAATTGAAAATGTGTGAAAGTTTAAAGAGGTGTGAATTTATGGAAATGTGTGAGTTTGAATTGAATTGATGCAATCCAATTTAAAGGGATGCAACTAATGTGAAACATTGTGAGACACCTTATTTCATTCCAAAAGATGTCTAAATGTGAAAAGACTTCAATTCAAACAAAAAGATGTCTAATTATGAAAAGACATCATTTCAAATTAAAAGGTGTCCATTATGGAAAGACATCACACCTCTTCTACTTCTATAAATAGACCCCACATTCAATCATTTCATTCACTTCACTACAACTTGCATTATTAGCATTCTAGCAATTGTAGTCTCTCATCATCTTGTCTAAAAAAGTTCCAAATATCATTTTCGTTCGTCGAAAAACTTTTGGAGTCGTTGTGCTGCGATCCTTAAGTTAGTAAGTCGCTGTATCTTGGGGACGTTTGCCATAGACCGTAAAGCACTGAATACGGGGTAATTTTGTCTTACAGAGAAAGAGTCTAACTCTTGCCTCGACTTTCCCATTTGTTATTTTAGTCATCTTCAAGTACACCATACATATACTCCAACATCGTAAGATGAAATTTCTGTGTACTTTGAAAATGGCTAGCTCTATTCCTGCAGCACCAGTTTATGCTGAAAGACCGGCGAAGTTCAACGATACTGAATTTAAGCGATGGCAACAAAAGATGTTGTTCTACCTAACAACCTTGAATTTGGTTCGATTCTTGAAAGAAGATGCACCAACTGTGGGGGAAGATGAAGCCGATGACCAGAAAAGGACTGCATTGGATGCATGGAATCATAGTGATTTTCTGTGTTGCAACTACATCCTTAATGGACTTAACGACTCCCTCTACAATGTATATGCAGTGACAAAAACTGCAAAAAAATTGTGGGATTCACTAGAAAACAAATACAAGACCGAAGACGCTGGATCGAAGAAATTCATCGTCGGTAGGTTCTTGGATTTCAAAATGGTGGATACCAAGACGGTCTTAGACCAAGTACGAGAGTTGCAATTGATCCTGCATAATATTCATGCCGAAGGAATGCAACTTAGTGAATCTTTCCAAGTAGTTGTCATTATTGAAAAGCTACCGCCTCTTTGGAAAGAGTTCAAGAACTACCTCAAGCACAAACGAAAGGAAATGGGGCTTAAGGACCTGATCGTGAGACTAAGGATTGAGGAAGACAATCGAAAATCTGAAGTCAGGAGCGGCATGACATCTATGGAGGCAAGAGCAAACTTGGCTGAAGCAAGTACTAGCAAAAAGAGAAAAATGACGGACTTGAAGCAGCAGCAGGAGCTAAAGCAGAAAAAAGCTAGAAAGTTCAAAGGCAACTGCTACAACTGCGACAAACCCAGTCACATGGCAAAGGATTGTCGACAACCCAAGAAAGACAATCGAGGTCAGGCTAACCTAACTGAGGAAAATTCAGTATCTCTGGGTATGAATGAGTTAAACCTATCAGTTGTCGTATTTGAAGCCAACTTGGTGGATAATCCGAGAGAGTGGTGGGTGGACACTGGGGCTACACGCCACATATGCTCAGAAAGAGAGATGTTCTCAAGCTACATACCGATCAATGGTAGAAAGCTGTTTATGGGAAACTCTGCAACCTCCACCGTAGTTGGATTGGGAAGAGTGGTACTGAAGATGACCTCGGGAAAGGAGCTAACGCTTGTGGATGTGCTGCATGTCCCAGACATTCGCAAAAACTTAGTATTTGGTTCCCTGTTGAGCAAAGCCGGATTTAAGCTAGTATTTGAAGCCGATAAATTTATACTGACCAAAAGTGGTCAATTCATAGGAAAGGGCTATCTTGAGAAATGGCTCTTTAAGATGAATGTAATAACTATTAAGCGTGATAATAAAGTTATTAATTCTTCTTACTTGCTTGAATGTTCTAATTTATGGCATGATAGATTAGGACATGTAAATTTAAACAAACTAAAGAGATTAGTAAGTTTAAATTTACTACCTGCAATGGATTTCGATCCACAAAACAAATGTGAAATTTGTGTTGAGGCAAAAATGGCCAAAACACCTTTTCATTCAGTGGAAAGAAATACTAAACCTCTAGAACTTATTCATACCGATATATGCGATATGAACTAGTCCAAACTAGAGGTGGAAAAAAGTACTTTGTCACTTTTATCGATGACTGCACTAGATATTGTTATGTGTATCTTTTGAAAGGGAAAGACGAAGCTCTTGACGCTTTCAAAAGTTATAAGAATGAAGTTGAGAATCAACTTAGCTTGAAAATTAAAATGATTCGAAGTGACAGAGGGGGAGAATATGTTGTTCCGTTTGAAGAATTCTGCACAGAACATGGCATAATTCACCAAACGACTGCTCCATACTCACCTCAGTCTAATGGCGTTGTAGAACGCAAAAATAGAACTCTGAAAGAGATGATGAATGCTATGTTGATAAGCTCTGGCTTACCACATAACATTTGGGGGGAAGCCATCCTTTCAGCTAATCACATTCTTAACAAATTGCCACACAAGAAAATAGATAAGACTCCATATGAATTATGGAAATGAAGACAACCTTCCTACAATTTTCTAAAAGTGTGGGGGTGCCTAGCAAAGGTCGAAGTACCTAAACCTAAACAGGTTAGAATAGGACCCAAGACAATTGATTGCATTTTCATTGGATATGCATATCAAAGTAGTGCTTATCGATTTCTGGTGCACAAATCGGACATTCCTGATATAAACGAAGGAATGGTCATAGAATCAAGGAATGCAATATTCTTTGAGAATGTCTTTCCGAACAAAGAAAGGAAAGAAATAAGTTCGAACAAAAGAACTTGTGAAGCTGTACAAAGTTCCCCTCATGTTGAAGAGGAACTGAGACGCAGTAAAAGAAGCAAAGTGGCCAAGACGTTTGGTCCAGATTTTCTAACATACATGTTAGATAATGAACCCAGGACAATTCAAGAGGCATTATCCAGTCCAGATGCTTCTCTTTAGAAAGAGGCTATCAATAGTGAGATTGAGTCCATCATGCAGAATCATACGTGGGAAATCAACCGTGGGAAATTGTTGATCTCCCACCGGGGTGTAAACCTTTAGGATGTAAATGAATCCTTAAAAGAAAATACAAAGCTGATGGATCAATCGATAAGTACAAAGCTCGTTTCGTAGCCAAGGGGTTCAAACAGAAAGAAGGGTATGATTTCTTCGATACATACTCTCCAGTGACAAGGATTACGTCCATTAGAGTACTCATTGCTATTACAGCACTGCATAACCTTGAGATACATCAAATGGATGTAAAAACAACATTCCTAAATGGGGAATTGGAAGAGGAGATTTACATGGAACAACCTGAAGGATTTGTTGCACCAGGACAAGAACATAAAGTATGCAAACTTGTCAAGTCTTTATATGGGCTTAAACAAGCACCTAAACAATGGCATGAAAAGTTTGACAAAACTATGCTGTCAAATGGTTTTCATATCAATGAGTGTGATAAATGTGTATACATTAAGGGCACACCTGATGAATATATAATCATCTGTCTGTATGTAGACGACATGCCGATCATGGGTAGTAATCATGATGTGATCGTGAAAACTAAGAATATGTTGAAGAAAAACTT
This sequence comes from Scutellaria barbata, assembly GCA_028654395.1. Lineage (NCBI taxonomy): Eukaryota > Viridiplantae > Streptophyta > Magnoliopsida > Lamiales > Lamiaceae > Scutellaria > Scutellaria barbata. The sequence goes on from CM053648.1 coordinate 18,418,965, forward strand.
CGACATGAAGGATATGGGTCTGACAGACGTCATACTAGGGATAAAGATCTCTAGGACATCTGAAGGAATTGTCTTGTCACAATCTCATTACATTGAGAGTGTACTCAAGAAATTTGAAGCCTATGACCTACCTTTTGCTAAGACCCCAATAGACTTAACTCTACACTTAGCCAAAAACAGAGGAGACCCGGTATCCCAACTGAAATATGCAAGGATTATTGGCAGTTTAATATACCTTACAAACTGTACACGTCCTGACATTGCATATTCAGTTAGCAAACTTAGTAGATTCACGAGCAATCCAGGAAATGATCATTGAACTGCATTGACAAGAGTACTTAGGTATTTGAAACATATCTTAAGCCATGGCATACTTTATACAAGATATCCTGTTGTACTAGAAGGGTACAGTGATGCCAATTGGATATCAGACACTAAAGACTCTAAGTCCACTAGTGGCTACGTGTTCACTATAGGTGGAGGAGCCGTGTCCTGGAAATCCTCTAAACAAACTTGTATAGCTCGATCCATAATGGAGTCTGAGTTCATTGCACTAGATAAGGCTGGCGAAGAAGCTGAATGGCTCAGAAATTTTTAGAGGATATTCCATGTTGGAACAAATCAGTGCCTCCTGTTATGATTCATTGTGATAGTATGTCAGTTATCGGGAGGGCACAAAGTTGTATGTATAACGGTAAGTCTCGACACATTCGGAGGAGACATAATACCGTTAGACAGTTGATCTCTAATGGAATAATTGCCATTGACTATGTGAAGTCAAAGGAAAATATAGCGGATCCGTTAACAAAAGGTATAAATAGAGATCTACTGTATAATGCAGTAAGGGGAATGGGGTTAAAACCCACACATGAAAGAACGTTCATAGTGGTAACTCAACCATGATGAGTGGAGATCCCACGAACTTGGTTCAATGAGACAACTAAGTTATGGATGATTCAAATGTGCACTTGGAATCTATCTAGTGCCTCATTCTCGAAGCTGTCCAAGTGCTAACCTGTTGACGTGTGGTGAGGGTAAGCTTTTATGCTTTTAATGATTCATATACCTTTAAAAGGTGAGGTATTGCAGGATATTCTTTATAGGAGATCACCTATATAAGTGAGAAGTTTGGCCGCTTCAATTTAATCACTTATGAATCCAAGATATGGTCCAGGGCCTAAATGGACACAACGTGAGAACAAAAGATATTAAGAGTTGTTATTGTGTAAATGTTATTGTCTTGGTTTACACAAAAAGCTGATCGGTTTAAGACATCGCGTTCACCGAGCAGCGAGTAAATCCGATAGCATCTTACTAAGGAAGGTTCAAAGCCGGAAGCTACCTATCCTGATGCAATAGCAGCTCGCCGGAACTTTCTAAAGTGTTTGCATTCGCATATGCATTAATTTTCATTCATGTGGGGGATTGTTGGAAATTGGTTTTGAAAAATTGGTGTTGACCAATCTTTGACCAATTATTTCATGATGTTTCGTTTGTTGGAAACGAAAATAAGTTGCAAATTTGAAATCTACATTTTGAGTAGATAAATTTAGAGTATTTATTTTCTCAAATCCAATTTCGGATGAATGAGAAATTAATGCTTAAAGTTGGCAACTTAAATTGAAAAGGTGTGAAAGTTTAAAGAGGTATGAATTTATGGAAATGTGTGAGTTTGAATTGAATTGATGCAATCCAATTTAAAGGGATGCAACTAATGTGAAACATTGTGAGACACCTTATTTCATTCCAAAAGATGTCTAAATGTGAAAAGACTTCAATTCAAACAAAAAGATGTCTAATTATGAAAAGACATCATTTCAAATTAAAAGGTGTCCATTATGGAAAGACATCACACCTCTTCTACTTCTATAAATAGACCCCACATTCAATCATTTCATTCACTTCACTACAACTTGCATTATTAGCATTCTAGCAATTGTAGTCTCTCATCATCTTGTCTAAAAAAGTTCCAAATATCATTTTCGTTCGTCGAAAAACTTTTGGAGTCGTTGTGCTGCGATCCTTAAGTTAGTAAGTCGCTGTATCTTGGGGACGTTTGCCATAGACCGTAAAGCACTGCATACGGGGCAATTTCGTCTTACGGAGAAAGAGTCTAACTCTTGCCTCGACTTTCCCATTTGTTATTTTAGTCAACTTCAAGTACACCATACATATACTCCAACAATACTTCATACTTGAATAGAGAAAGTTCAAGAAAATTTTCAAAAAATGTTTTAAACACCCAATATATGCAAATTACACAAATGCCACACAACATAAATCTTACGAAAATCATCTCAAAAAACATATATAAAATAATAACCATTTGTTGCAATTAACATTAAAAAGCTATATCTTTAATTATGTAACTCGATAAAATCAAGTTAACTCGAAATTACAACAAAGATGGGAAAAGGTAAATTAATAAACCAAAATATTGTAAAATTCGTTCAAAGTCCAAAGCTGAATGAAAACTATTGGGCATTTATGAAGACTCTTATTGAATGATGAACATCCACGGGTTAGCTTTGTCAAGTTCTTCGTCAATGGAAAAATTATTCTTGATGCAACTCTTGATTACTTTGGTTTATCTCTCTCTCAAGTTACAATGTTTATATGGTGTTAGTTGTTTTATTTATTTTACTTTAATAATTTGATGGATGAAAAAATTAATTCTTATTATATTTTGTTTTCTTAGGGGATGTTAAGTTCAGTGAATTGTAGTGGTGTAATCTTTAGTTTGAATGGTCTAAGTGAAAATAGTAATGGAAGAACTTTACTGCTTCAAAGTGTTTTTTATTCCTTTGATATAGATTCTGCACTTTAGCAGATCTATATAACAATTGAGTTCAAATGAGTTTCTAAGATGTGTTTAGTCGAGCTTCTTTAAAGGAGATATAAGGTGATGTTATTAATATTTTTCTTAATAGATACTAATGTTGGTGACATATGCTTCATTAATTTGATGAATAACGCATGTCAATTATCAAGTTTTAAGGAGTTCAGCTGTATGACCTAGCATTTGTTATGTAACTTATATAACATTGAGATTGTGTGAACTATTATGCTAATGTTTGGATCCGGGCTACATGTTTCTTAACCAAAGAGTAATTGAAATTGTTCAAAATGACTACTACATCAAAGTTTAAAGTTAATAAAAGCAAAAATGTAAACCAGAAGAGACAAGATTGGTGAATGCATGATCCAACTATTAACGACACCACCAAGGATGACATCAACCAACTTAGAACGTCCTGAATTCCATACTCTATAATACTCAACCTTCGTTTTATCTTCATTCTGAAAAATAATTAATGAATCACACCGGACAAAAAAATCACCCTTTTGAGCAATCATCTGAACTAAATCAACATAAATTAAACTAAACCAACTACAATCAACAAACAAATACACAAATCATAGTAGTCTATAAGGAAACATATATAACTTTAAATAAGTTATGAACAATTCAGTAAGCTTAACCTTATACTTTATACTTGAATAGAAAAGGTCATAAAAAACTCTTAAAAAATGTCTTAAACCCCCAATATTTAAAAATGTCTCACAACATAAATCTTGTGAAGTGAAAATCATATCAGAAAATATATATAAAACAATAGTATCTTTAATCGTATATTTATGAGTATACCATTAAAAAGTGGAAAGAAAATAAAGCAAGTAATTTCCATTCATTATAGTTTCTCCTTCAATTTCTTCACTAAAACTTTTAAGAAAAAAAAAAGAAATATTAGGTATCGTGTGATGCTACTTGTCAATGTCATTGAGGTCTTTGTAATACTTTGTTTCTGTGGACTCCTCTGTAGGTTTGCTTCCACTATAAACCAGTCTCTATATATCATCTTCAAATTTAAAGATATAATTATCTATAACCACAATGATGTAAGAAATTGATTAATAACCCATGTTAGATATTACCTAATATAATTCACAATCTTAACTGATATACAACATCATAGTCATGAAGTTTTCGCATGAATATAAAAAATTAAGAATCTCCAAATGCAAATGTAGTAGTATTATAGCAAGAGTAAAACCCCAATTTCTTACTACCATATCAAACTCTAAAATTGAAGATCTTTTAATAGAAACTCAAATCATAATCCAAAACGAACTTGAGTATCCTTCTAGAGTTGTTGGAACTAGAAAAATTCAGGAATAACTTGATCCTCAGAGGAGAGAACATCGTCATAGGCTGTAGAGTACTTATAGGGAATTTATGGAAATGAGTAAAATGAGGAAAATAGATGTGGAAAGTTATGGCGCAGCGAAGCGTAGGGCTCTAGTGTCTATATCTCTTATTGTATCCATAATGCATATTTGAGCTGTTGATTTCCGTTGGTTTCCCATTGAAGTACATTTTTCACTAAAGCTTCTTCTCCATATTTCTAAGCGTGACAAGTAACGGTGAAAAGATAAAGTAGGCAAGAATGCTACAAGTAATGGCAGAATAGGAAGAGAGGGAGATGATGAGAGAAATTGTAACGGTTAAAAAGGAAGGGTTGAGAGTATGGCCGATCCTGACAATTTGGGGGTCCTTGGGCAACAACAAAAAATGGGCCCCTAAAAAAAAAATGTATACGTATAATTCTTGAAAATATTGTCAAGTTGTTTCACTATCCAAATTCTAAGTTTCGGGTCATATGTACGATGTTGGAAAAGTACAACACTTACAAGAAAAAAAGTCTAAATAAATAGCAAAAGTATTATTGAAAATATCTAGATTTCCTAACATTTTGAGAAGTAAAATCATTAGCAATTAAGCAATCAACAACGACAATCAAAGTTGATGTGAGGATGGAGGAAATTTGTGAGTGTTTGGTGAGTGGTAATTGTGAAAGAGTCGTTTGTTTATATGACTTAAATAGTAGTAATGATTTTTTTATCTTCAATTAACTAATTAATTAATTTTTATTTTTTAGTTCTATAATTAATTTGATGGGCTTTAAATTGGAAAATATTATATATAGTGGGCTTACAATTTAAAAATATAACTAGTCTTATTTCCAATAATTGGGTCATTGAATCATTGTACATTAAGAAAAAAAATACTAATATAATATAAATAAATATATATATATATATATATATATATATATATATATATATATATATATATATATATATATACACTACATACCTAAAATGTTGGGCCCCTAAAATTAGGGGATCCTAGGCCGTCGCCCTTCCGGCACGGGCTCAGGACCAGGGTGAGAGGACATATAGTGGCTCTATATTTCTCTTAAAATATTGAGGTGGCAGCTCAAGACTTCTGCAAAATGTTGATGTGGGGGTTTATGAGAGATCCAAAGTCTATTTTTATAGATATAGATTAGTGGTGAATTTGAGATGATCTATGTTTAGACATATTTAAAGGGATTAATAATATTAAAAATTAATACCTTAATTTTTTTCATTGAATATCAATAATGATGCATCCACTTTTATTTGGCTGTCTTTTGATTTTGCTTTTATTCAATTCTTTGCATCTAATCATAATTTAGTAGATATGTGGTGAATTTATAATTAGATGAAGATTAAAAAGAAAAAGGGAAAAACAAAGGAAGTTGTATTAGCTGTTAAGATGAAGTAATCAAATATGTTTCTCTTATAATGCAATACAATTATATTTTTTGGTATTAGCTGTTAGTTTTACGGCCAATTTAGGATTATTATTATTTCGACGAAAGCAGTATGTCAGACTTGTATAACCATAAATATATGATTTTTTTTTTTAATTTTTAAAAAAGATAAATATAAGATTTAATCATTTGACCAAAGCCGTTCCATTTAAAATGCAGAACAATGACATTCCTTAATACTAAAGAGTAAAATGTCAACCATTATAAAAGTCAAATAATCTAGAAAGTCAAGTCAAATAATCTAGAAAGTCATGGTTACCCAATAATTGTTCATTATCTCACTATTCCATGTGCATTTTATCAATTCATAATAATTGTTACATTATTAATATTAATATTATTAACAATACACCAAAGTTTGTAATAAAATATATGAATTGATATAATACTCGTGCATTATGAGTTTTATTATAAATAATTATTATGAGTTTTATCATAAGAATTAAACTAAAATTTTGTAAATGAATATAATCAAATTAAAAGTAATAAACATTATAATTCAAATTATTCTAGAAAGAATCTAAGGTGTACAAATTATTAATAACTAATTAGAATTAAATTAATGAATGACTGCGTTAACGATGAACAATCTCTATGCCCAAAATTGACGCCGCATGTTGCCATATGCTTCTTTATAATTTTAAATAAGAGTTTAAAACTGAAAGTTGATTCGTAAAACAACTACTCCCTCCGTCCCACCTTCTTTTGCCTACTTTCCATTTTTGTTTGTCCCAACTTATTTTGCCAGCCCAAAAATGGCAAAAAAAAAGCACTAAAAAAGCATAAAGTTAAACATTCAATCAACAATCAACTGTATTTTCTTAGGATTCGTGCCGGTCAAAGTAGGCAAAATAGCTCGGGACGGAGGGAGTACTTTTTAATATTGTTGGTTTTGTTTGACCAAAAGGGATAAAACAAACTAAAATGATTAAAAACAGAAATAACAGTTCTATTGTCCAGGATTAAATAACAAGAATATCAATCTGGATCTGCGTTGGTTAAAGAAAAATCAACAGTTATTCAAAGATCAAACCTGATATCCCATTCAAACTTTGCAACAAGTAGATTGGAAGATCCCTGCTATAAATACAACACAATCTAAGCCCCACCAAAAATACTAAACCATGAAGGCTCCAAGCATCTCAACTCTTGTTTTTCTTCTTCTTGTCATATTTTCATGCTCATGGGCAGCTTCTGCTGATGGGCACGATGATTTTCTTGAATGTCTCTCTGAAAAATTCGACAACTACTCCTCGATTTCCAACCTTGTTTACACCCCGAAAAACTCATCTTACACTTCCGTCCTGCGATTTTTAATCCAGAACCTGCGGTTTGGGTTTGACTCTACTCCTAAACCACAAGTGATCATAACCCCAGAACATGAATCCCAAATCCCACCTATCATATACTGCGCCAAAAAGAGTGACCTGGAAATTAGAACACGAAGTGCCGGTCATGACTTTGAGGGACTATCCTATGTAGCGCAAGTCCCATTTGTGATCATTGATTTGTTCAAACTTAGTGAAGTCGAGGTTGATGTTGAGGCGAAGACTGCATGGGTTGGAGCTGGTGTGAACCTTGGAACCGTATATTACAGGGTTGCTGAGAAAAGCCCTGTTCTTGGATTCCCTGCCGGTCTTTGCCCAACCGTTGGAGTTGGTGGGCACATAAGCGGTGGAGGCTATGGCACATTACTTAGGAAATATGGAATGGCTGCAGATAATGTTCTTGATGCAAGAATAGTCGATGTAAATGGCAGAATTCTTGACAGAAAATCCATGGGAGAAGATCTCTTCTGGGCAATCAGAGGTGGTTGTGGTGCCAGCTTCGGTGTAATTGTTGCCTGGAAGTTGCAACTAGTTGATGTCCCGGAGAAAGTCACTGTTTTCACACCCCAAAGAACATTGGAACAAAATGCCACTCAAATCATCTACCGCTGGCAATCCATTGCTCATAATTTCGACAAAGATTTACTTGTCAGAGTCGTCTTAGGTAGGGTGAATTCCAGCCAAACTGAAAACAACATGACAATCCAAGCTTCCTTCAGTTCAGTTTTCTTGGGCAGCATCGACAAATTGCTTCCGTTGATGCAAGAAAGCTTCCCAGAGTTAGGCTTAGTAAGAGAAGAGTGCACGGAATTGAGCTGGATCGAAGCAGCCGTCTACTTCGCCGGATTCCCCATTGGAACACCCCGTGAAGTCCTGCTAAACAGGACACAGCCAATCCTCGGATACTTCAAAGGAAAATCAGACTATGTGGAGGAAGTCATCCCCGTTGATGGACTCGAAGGCATATGGAGACTATTCTACGAAGCAGAGGGAGCGCAGGCTCAGTTCGCGATGACACCATACGGCGGAAGAATGGCTGAGGTGTCGGAATCCGCCATTCCATACCCACACAGAGCCAGTAACTTATACAGTTTGATATATTGGCAAATTTACAATGGCGATGAAAATCCAGACAGGTATATAAATTGGCTTCGGAGGCTTTACACTTACATGGGTACTTATGTGTCGAAATCGCCCAGATCTGCATACATCAATTACAGAGATCTCGACCTCGGAGTTAACAACATCACAGGGAAGACAAGCTACGCACAAGCAAGAATTTGGGGAGAGAAATACTATGGCAAAAATTTCGATCGCCTTGTTCGTGTGAAAACCCTAGTTGATCCTAAGAATTTCTTCAGAAACGAACAAAGCATACCCCCATTGCACTCAAAGTGGACAAATTGAGAGATTTAAGATATTTATGCTTCATCTTGATTGATTGTTTGATGTTATTTGTAGCCAGATTTGTTGTATGGTATTTCCGGTGTTGTACTTATAAACAGATTGATTCCTGAAGTAATTTTCTATCAGCGAAGTAAATAATACTTGAATCATGAATTTCTGTCACACAGCTGCTGCGTTTTCCATTTCCATTGTTTTGTTAGTTATGTTGCTTTCCTTACTTTTATTTTGTAAACGGTGTCGTATGGCTTAAGTAGGAACGATGTCGTTTGGATGAATCATGTTGTGTGCTTGTGTGTGGGGGTGGGAATAAGAAAATAACAAATTAAGATTCTCTCTTCTCTCCCAAAATTCTCTTCTCTTCTCGAGCTCGAGCTCACCTTACTGCGTCACAATCGTGACAATTTCGCCGAAGGGAAATATAATAAAGAATTAAAAGATTTAGTACCTGACGAAGAAATCCCTAGAGGCTAGAATTCATTACTCTTTTCTGTCATCTACGCTTCGAGAGTTTTTTCAGATCGACGTCGGCGGCGGTGGCGGCGGCGGAGGAGGCGAATTTACTTAACGGGGGTTAAAGAAACAGAAATGAGAAAAGTTTCACTGGGTAAAAAAAAAAAAGAAAAAAGGGTAGGGGAGGGATTCACAAGTTTTAGGAGGCTAATTCCGTCTTTCTCTGGCAAAGCGCGATCCCAATACTATTCATAGCCCAGTACCGTTTATACAAAGCCGAATAACGGTTGCTGTCAAACGGACTAGCCTTATATGGATTTGGAGTATCTCTAACGGGCTGCAAGTTGAACCAGCCCATCCATATATAAAAAAATATTTTTGGAGATATTTATAGAAAGGTCATATTTCTGTTCAAATTAAGGATATTTTTGAAAGTAATTATTTTGTCATGTTAATAAGTATGTCCATAATCTTTTTGTTATGTTTGGAAGGAATTTGACATGAAAGAATTTTGTACTTCAAAATTCCAATATATGTTTGTTTCTATATTTTAATTTGGATTACAAAATCCAAACATAATCATTACTACATATATTACAATCATCAATCACTATCAAATATATTTTTTCATAAAAATATATCACATCAACACACCTTTTCACAATAAAATATTATATTAACCCCATTTTCCAACATTGATTTGACATCTACAATATAATCTTATCTACTAAATCCTCAAATAAATATACATTTTTATTATTCACCTTTACTACAAAATCCAGATTTTAAAGTCAGGATTTCCCCAAACCCATTAAAATCTGTTCCAAACATACCCTAGAGATGCATAGATTTTTAGGTCAACACACACATGACCCAAGAAATTTAATTATTTTTTATTCTACAACTTTTTCTACATAATTTGAATATTTTTTTAGTTTTAAATTCATACCAAGTAAATTACATCACATTAATCCTCATTTCACTAGCTTTAATTTAATATTGATATTAGATATATAAAATTAAATGTCAACTTATAAATATGATTTTTAGGTAAGTTTGAGTTGTTTTTTTTTTAATTTTTTTCAAATTTTGATGTTTAATTTGAAATTATGTGCTTCTTTGGATAGTTTTAGATCAAAATGATGAAATTTGAAAGTAAAGATATATTCTATAAAAATTATATTAATAGAATTACAAATACAAGTATTTTAAAATTTTGGTAATTTTAAAATTAAATATATATTTTTTGATTCATATGATATTTTCAACTGCAGCATATATGCTTGTTTTATAAATAACTTCTGAAATGTTGAAAAGTTTATATATTTACTTAATTTCCACATTAAATCTATCTAAATATATAAATTATTATAATTAAACCATTATAAATATCTTAATTCGTGAGGGAGATATACTAATTGTAATATAAACTTAACACTAATTCTATTGAGTTTTAAGTTTTACAGATTAATTAATTTATCTAAGCAATGACGTAAGTACATATGTAAATGTAATGTATCTAAAACCATCATCAGTAGTTTTCTTGAAAAGCAAGTTCTTCTAATTCCTCAGTAGTTTTCTTGAAAAGCAAGTTCTTCTAATTGAGGAATTGATATTAATGCATATTTTATTCATCATCAGTTGTTTTCTTGAAAGCAAGTTCTTCTAATTGAGGAATTGATATTAATGCATATTTTATTCCTGAATAATATATTTTCTTCAAAAGATGTGGTAACATTATTTGACCATTGCCTTAGAAAAGTCAATAAGCAACTTACAAATCAGATCGATATATCATGACGTTTATGAAGTTCTTAATAAAATCAGGACTTGGGCTCCAATCATGCAATATATATTTTGTGCTCATTTTTCAAAATTTTGCAATTAGAAAAAGGTGAGGACAAGGGCCCATATTTTAAAATCTCCGTAAATTGAGAATATATATTTCTTAAGAAAATTCAGAACCAACTCCCATAGGGATAATGGACTTACATTATAACTAGTATTCCTTGACTATGCCTGTTTGAATTTAGAAGGGAAAAAAGACATAAAAATGAAATGCAGGTTTCTTTTCCTCTAGAAAGCAGAACAATAATTTCCAAGAAATTTCAGTGACTAATTCCCAAAACCATTTGGAAGCCCTATAAATGAATAGAGTGTTACGTCTCTCTAACACAAACTGATCATCCCAAAACCATGAAGATTTCTTCCATTTCAACTGCTACATTCATTCTTCTTGTCATCCTTTCATGCTCATGGACAACCTGTGCTGATGACCACGAGGATTTTATCGAATGCCTCCATGAAAAATTTCCCAACTACTCCTCGATTTCCAACGTTGTTTACACACCAATCAACTCATCATACACTTCCATCCTACGGTTCTCCAGCCAGAACCTAAGATTCATTTCAGAATCGACCCCAAAACCGCTGGTGATCATAACTCCGGAACACGAATCCCAAATCCCACCTCTCATATGTTGCGCTAAAGAAAGTGACATTCAACTTAGAATTCGAAGTGGCGGCCATGACTTCGAGGGACTATCCTACGTGTCACAGGTCCCATTCGTGGTCATTGATTTGATCAAACTTAGTGAAATAACGGTGGATGTAGATGAGAAAACTGCATGGATTGAAGCTGGTGCAACAATCGGATCTTTGTATTACAGAATCGCGGAGAAAAGCCCGGTTCTGGGATTTCCAGCTGGCATCTGCCCAAGTGTTGGTGTTGGTGGACACTTCAGTGGAGGAGGCTGGGGACCAATGCTCAGAAAATATGGCATGGCTGCAGATAATATTATTGATGCAAGAATTGTCGATGTCAATGGCAGAATTCTTGACAGGAAATCAATGGGCGAAGACCTGTTTTGGGCCATCAGAGGTGGCGGAGGCGCCAGCTTCGGTGTAATTGTCGCCTGGAAAGTACAGTTAGTAGATGTTCCAGAAAGAGTCACTGTTTTCAATGTCCAAAGAACTTTGGAACAAAATATGACTCAACTCATTCATCGTTGGCAATACATAGCTCCCAACCTCGACCAAGATTTGTTCATTGGAATCCTCATAGGAAGGGCGAATTCCACAATCGGTGCTTCTTTCTTCTCGCTTTTCCTAGGCAGGGTCGACAGGTTGCTTCCATTGATGCAAGAAAGCTTCCCTGAATTGGGCCTGGAAAGAGACGACTGCACCGAAATGAGCTGGATCCAATCCGTCCTGACTTTTGCCAGTTTCCCCACAGAACCTCGCAATGTTTTGCTCAACAGGACTCAAGCCAGTCTACGACTCATCAAAATGAAGTCCGATTATGTGGTGAAACCCGTTCCAGAATACGCGTTCCAGGGCCTCTGGAGACTATATTACGAACCAGAAGCACTGGAGGCGGGGGTCCTGATGATCCCATACGGTGGAAGAATGGCTGAAATTTCCGAAACTGCCATTCCAATTTCTCACAGGGAAGGTTACTTGTACAAGCTTGCTAATATAGTTAATTGGAAAGAAGAAAAGGCTGGAAATTCAGACAGGTACATAGGTTGGGTGAGACGGGTTTACAGTTACTTGACTCCTTATGTCTCAAAATCCCCGAGAGCTGCATATATGAACTACAGAGATCTAGACATTGGAGTCAATAACGATCAAGGGACAACAAGTTACGCACAAGCAAGCATTTGGGGAAAGAAATATTTGGGCAATAATTTTGATCGTCTTGTTGAGGTGAAAACCGTTGTTGATCCCGATAATTTCTTCAGGCACGAACAAAGCATTCCACCACTCTATTCCGAGTGATCTAAGAAGGGAGTTTAATAAAACATGAACTGTAATAGAAGATCTTGAAACGTTTGTGTTCACTTTACAAACATATTATGTAAGCTTTCTTTAGTTTGATTTCTCTGCTTTGTTTGGTTCAGAATAAGACGTTTTACTTTGTGAATTGTAATAATCATTGAAAAGTGAATTTTTTTTATTTTTTATTTTTTACCGTTGACTTTAATTTCTTCACTTTGCTCATGGTCTTTAATTTATTTTTTACTTTAGCCATTTATACTTTAGTTTGTATTCTCCCAGATCCTCATGATACTATATGGTGGAAGATTGGATGAGATTTCAGAATCCGCCATTCAATTTCCTCACAGGCCTGGAAACTTGTACAAAATGGGCAGCGTAGATTATTGGCAAGAAAATGAGGCTGAATTCTTTTTTATTTTATATATTTGTATTTACTTTATATTTTCAAAATCATATTTTTTATTTGTCCAGTGAAAACACAAAACATAACATTAGTGTATTTTTCAATCTAATATTACCACCTTATAATTTATATATTTATTGCATAATAATATGGAATTTTTCTAATCTAATCTTCCTATTTATCAAATTTATTAACATATTAATTTCTTTAATATAAAGACATTTGGAGATGAAAAAAAATGTTGCATACTAATTTATCAAATTTATAAATTTAGTAACACATTTTTTTTCTATATAATATTTTCAATTTATTATTTTTATTTATTTTGTATTATGAAAATGTAACACCCACAATTTCTAAAAAAAAATAATATATATATAAAATAATAAATCTTATTTTTAACTTTAATGTATCTATGCTAATGAATTAAGGTTATGGCAACACCTCATGATTGATACACTTGGCATTTATCAAGAGAAAGAAAATATGTTATACGTGATATATAGCTGTTAAGATTGAAGGAAGAAAAGAAAAAAAAAAAAACTCTTTCTCTCTTAACTCTCTCCTTCTTCAGCAAAGACACTGTCACTACCGCTGCTTCTCCAACACCGTTGGTTTGTGTTTTTCGACAAGATAATCGGACCGATGTGCAGTACTCGCGGAGCTCGTCACAAGTACGGGCTCAGATTTTGATCCGGTCGCGTCTCCACCGCGTACGGCTACGGAAGAGAGGCAGCCTCTCTCTTTCTTTTTCTCTCCCTTGCTGCTGCTGTCGCCGCCGCTGTTCTGGGTCATTTCTTGACCGCGCTTGGTCATGCCGACGAGTGGATGGATGTGGTGGCCGACGTTACGTGTTTGGTGGTGAGCCGCAGCGGCGGCATATGTGGTTGCTGTATATATATGTATGCGTCTGTGTATGTATATCAGCGGAGGACCTACAGGGGTACAAGGGGGTACAACTGTACCCCAAAATGAATTTTTTTTATATTATATATATATATTAATATTTACTAAAATGACCTTATTTGATATTCTAATTATAAAAATACCATTAAGATTCAAATAATTTCCCAAAATCAATTCAACTTCTCCACCTTCATCCCATTTACTTCCAGCAGCCGTGAGACTTGAGAGAGAGACAAAGGGTTTACTTCTTCGGCCACATTTTTTAGGTATTTTTTTCTTTAAAATTTATTTATCTATTTTATCTATTCATATTGTGTGTATATATATATATTCATATTTATTGTTTGATTTAGATCATTATTTAGTGAATTTAATGTTGTTTATTCATTATTTAGGGTTTGTATTTTTTCATGTTTATGAATGATATTTATTGATTTTGTGACAAATGTGTTGTTATTCTTTTATGAGTTCTAATTGTAATTGTTAATTTACTATAGAATTGGTTTTATTCTTATTATTTACTATTAGAACCTAAAGAATACCTCTAAACCAAATAAAAACAATGGAAAAACAATCCGATCTTCGACAATTTATGTTTAAGAAAACTAAATCTCAAAAAACTTTTTGTTCTTCACTAAGAGATATCGAAGTTCCTCAAAAAGATTGTAAGTCTCCTTCTTCTCAATCACATTCAAACCAAATTCAAGAAAACAAAATGGAATCAAGTTGTTCAAGGGAATGAGATATGTTGATATTGATTCTCCCGGTCGCTACTGCAGGTGTTGAAAGAGTATTTTCAATAATATGCTATGTCAAAAATAAATTGACGGATAGTATGGGTGATCAATTATTAAATGATTGTTTGGTCACTTTCATTGAGAAGGATGTGTTCTTGCAAATTCCTGATGATATTGTCATAGATTGTTTCCAAAAAATGAAGAGTCGACGAACCAAATTGTAGCTTATAACTTGAATATTTTGAATATTTTATGTATTTGATTATCTTTGTTGTACTTTATATATGAAACAATATTTATGCGTAGATGTTTTTTTATTGTCTATTATTTATTTGTTCGAACCCCCAAATTAAAATTTCTGAATCCGCCATTGATGTATATATGTGTGTTGGTAATTCACCGATGATTGTAGCGTATAATGGAGGAGTAATTAGCGAAAATCAAGGATTAATAGTAAGGAAAATTTCACTTCTCGTCGTGGCATTAATTCAATGGATATGGACAGAATTGTGGACATAATTCATAGCCGTAAAATAGAAAATATTGGTGCACAGGAATCTCTTTTTGTTTAGCCTCTTGTTGATCAAGTTAGTGGGCTATCTCATGGTCTATCTTGAGGCCCACTTCCATATTGTCTTGATCACATTCTTCATGATGATTTATTAAATGTCAATAAGCCCATATGTATGGATGATTTGAGCCCATCTGCAAGCATAAGCATCAACAGCAAAGATGGTGATTTGGACCATGTAAGTGAGCTGAAATTATCTCAATTTATCAAGCCTAACTCTCATAATGATTTGGGCCGAGATAAACACATGGCAATTGAACATGAAATAATTGGAGAGATGGAAGAATGCCACGTGGCCCAAGGTGTGAAGGTGGGACCGAATGGCTTTTCTATTGCTCGCAAGGATCGGCAGCTTGGAGACAAGGAAACACGACAGGAGAATCGAGTTAAGCTCATATAAGGAATACAAGCGAAAGATAGGAATAAGAGGAAATAAGATCGAAAGCTTTTGATCAGTATTATCAAGTGTTCAAGGTGAGGGTAAAATCTTATTTACATTTTAAATCATACAGTTTTATGAAAAACGACGTGACTATGTGATTTTTATATGTTTAAATTACATGACGTTATATATGTGAATACTCGTTTACATGGTAGCGAAATATGTTGTGATGTGAATACGTGTTTATATGTTAAATAAACTTTTTCACAGCGGTTAAGATCCGCATATGTTTTCATGGCGGTTAAGATCCGTAAATGTTTTCACGGTGGTAAAGATCCGCGTTTTCATTACGGTTAAAAACCATAAATAAAAAGATGTTATTGAATGATATTATTATTATGAATATTTATGTTTTACTCCATTACCCATAGATTAACCCCACTGAGTGTTTTTGTACACTCACCCTTTTTATGTTAAAATATTTTCAGTTTAAAGAGTTTAGGGCGTAGCGCGCGAGCGGTGGATGCTGGTAGCTAATGATCACAGGTCGAAGAAAGTTTTAATTCTAAATGTTATATTTGATGAGTTTCAAAAATGAATATTTGATAATAATTTTCTTGATTTTATTTATCATTATTTTCTTAAAAAGAGTGAATTTTATATGTGAGTAACGCCTTAGTCAAGGTTTACTTTAAAAAGAAACGGAGCATAACAGGTGGTATCAGAGCAGGTCTATGATTCTATAGACTTGCTAAAATATTTTTTGTTTCTAAAAAAAAATCTCTTATCGTATTGTGAATTCAATGAGAAATAAAAGTATATATTTTCTTTGAAAGAAAAAAAAATTCTTATTAGCTACCGGCATCCACATCTAACCTACTACTCCGCCTTCGCTAAGGTATGCTATGTTCAGATAATTAACTATTTTATGATCTTGAATTTATGTGAAAAAAGAGGTCGTATAGACATCTTCTTATAAAATTGCTTTAATGGTTTATGATCATGTTGTTGTGGGATATCATTGTTATCGACATACTGCTTGCTGGACGGCCCCACTGAACTGTTGACGGCCGCAGCATGAGCTTGTGTGCGTAAATGGTCGCGGCAGGAGTTGGTGCAGTGTTATGTGATGGGTTATGTTAAGTTAAGCTATGATATATGTGAGATAATGTTATGATAGCAAGGATGATATAGAAATCTATTGAGGTATTTATATGATTTATGGAATCATGTTATAAGTTGAGTGAAATGATTCTCAAGGGTTTCAATATCACATAGACTTTAATGTAAAATATAGTTTCCGTAAAATACGACAATGGAACATAGATGCTCAGAATGGACTTCATATGCCTTGAAGTTCAGGAATAGAACGACGTTAAAAATTTCATGATAGATTCTTTAGGCTAACATTCATGATAGTAACACGTCTTGGCCTTACGACCAATTAATCATGGGAAATGATCTTGGAAGAAAATTGAAGATTACATATGTTCTAAAAATTAAATCAAATTGAAAACATGCTATTCTTAATCTTCCTTTATCAAATAGTTTCGACTATTTAATCTGCCAACCTTCAATGAAAGAAGAGGACTTGCAAATGCGGAAGAATGATTGGTGGCCCCAGATAGACTTTTTGCTCACCTAAATCCGTACCGATGAGCAGCAAATTTCATATGTTATGTTCAATTCATCGAGGAGGTGAGTTTCTTGCGGAAGTTATATGATAGAATTCGTACCCTAAAAAGAAAGAGTCGTAATGACGTGGACGGACTTTAAAGAAGTGATCATGCAAAGTTACCTGTCAAAATCTTACCGTGGTAAGAAGAAAACGAAACTTCTACATCTCCACCAAGGGTTGCTGACGGTTAGAGAATACGAAAGAAAGTTTAATTAGCTAAGCAAGTATGCGACACACTTAGTTAGCACCAATATAAGGAAAGCTAGACGCTTTAGTAGGAGTCTACATTTGAAGATCTGTGTTATTTTGGCTCGACATAAAGGAATGACATATGCCAAGATCAATGAGAAAGCTCAAGAAGTCGTCTCGCATGTGTGCTTGGACTACGTAATTTCCAAAAAAAAATGAACATATCGAAAAAAGGTCGATAATAAGGGAATACGTGAATATTTTTCCAGGAGATTTATCGGGACCATCGCCTGATCGACAAGTTAAGCTTGACATAGATTTGGTGTCGGGGTCGACACCAGTGTCGAAAGAGCCTTGGTGTATCTCCTTGGGGAGCTCCGGTGTTATTCAAGAAGGAAATGGATGAAACATTTTGAATGGGTACCGATTATCATGAGTTAAACAAAAGGACTATCAAGAATAAATACTCGCTATCTTGAATAGAAAATTTATTTTAACTAATTAAGAAACGCAAGCGTGTTCTCAAAAAATTAATTTGAGATCGGGATAACGTCAAGTGAAGGTCAAGAAAGAAGATATAACTAAGACAGCCTTCGGAACGAGAAACGGTCATTTCGAATTCGTAGTGTCTTTTGGACTTAGTAATGCGCCAACACTTTTATGGATATGATGAATCGAGTCTTCTATCGATACCTTGGTCGTTTCGTTATAGTTTCTGACGATGACATTCTAGTATACTCGCACGACAAACTCCAATATGAAGAACAATAGAGAATTTCATTGGAAACTTTGAGAAATGAAAAGTTATATGCAAAGTTCAAGAAGCGTGAGTTTTGGTTGGATAAAATTATGTTCCTTAGGCATATCGTCACTTAAAAAAAACTGAGGTAGATCCGACTAAAGTGGAAGTTGTTAGTAACTAAAAGACGTAGACTAACGTAAACAAGGTGCGAAGCTTCCTAGGCTTGGCTGTCTATTATAGAAGGATTTACGAGATCAGCACATGAAGCTCCGACTTTTAGAGGAAGACTTTGCATGCCGAAGGATAAAGGACTAAGGGAAAGAATACTAGTAGAAGCGCATAACACTCCATATTCGGTACATCCTGGAAACTGACGGTCAAACATAGTGAACGATACAGATTTTAGAAGACATGCTGAGAGCTAGTGCCTTAGATCTACATGGAAGCTGAGAAGATTAATTATATTTAGTGGAATTTACTTACAATAATAGTTATCAATTAACGATTGAGATGGCGATATACGAAGCGCTACCACCTGATTTCGCTAGCATTCACAATGTATTCCACATGTCTATGTTGTGAAAGTACGTATTTGACCCAAGTCACGTAATCCATCAAGAAAGTATTGCACTCGAAAATGACTTATTTTATGAAAAATCTCTTATTGCTATTATAGATAAAAAGATCCATAAGCTTAAAAATCGAGATGTAAACTTGGTTAAGGTTCAATGGAGTCAGCGCAACGCAAAGGAAGCAACTTGGGAGAAAGAAGAAGAAATCCTTGCAAAATATCCGAATCTATCAAGTTTTTGGTACGTTTCTAAATTTCAAGGACGAAATTTCGTTGTAGGAGAGAGGGATGTAACACCCACAATTTCTAAAAAAAATAATAATAATATATATATATATATAAAATAATAAATCTTATTTTTAACTTTAATGTATCTATGCTAATGAATTAAGGTTATGGCAACACCTCATGCTTAGATTGATACAATTGGCATTTATCAAGAGAAAGAAAATATGTTATACGTGATAACTTTTAAGATTGGAGGAAGAAAAGAAAAAAAAAAAAAACTCTTTCTCTCTTAACTCTCTCCTTCTTCAGCAAAGACACCGTCACTATCGCTACTTCTCCAACACCGTTGGTTTGCATTTTTCGACAAGATAATCAGACCGATGTGCAGTACTCACGGAGCTCGTCACAAGTACGGGCTCGGATTTTGATCCGGTCGCGTCTCCACCACGTATTGCCGCAGAGGAGAGGCAACCTCTTTCATTCTTTTTCTCTCCCTTGCTGCTACTATCGCCGCCGCTGTTCTAGGTTATTTGTTGCCGACGCTTGGTCATGCCGGCGAGTGGATGGGTTTGGTGGCCGGTGCTACGTGTTTGGTGGTGAGCCGCGGTGGCGGCGGCCTATGTGGTTGCTGTATATATATGTATGCGTCTGTGTATGTATATATGTGTGTTGGTAATTCACCAATGATTGTAGCGTATAATGGATGAGTAATTAACGAATATCAAGGATTAATAGTAAGGAAATTTTCACTTCTCCTCATGGCATTAATTCAATGGATATGGACGGAATTGTGGACATAATTCATAGCCATAAAATAGGAAATATTGGTGCACAGGAATCTCTTTTTGTTCAGCCTCTTGTTGATAAAGTTAGTGGGCTATCTCATCTCATGGTCTATCTTCAGGCCCACTTCCATATTGTCTTGAGCCCATTCTTCATGATGATTTATTAAATGTCAATAAGCCCATATGTATGGGTGATTTGAGCCCATCTGCAAGCATAAGCAACAACAGCAAAGATGGTGATTTTGACCATGTAAGTGGGCTGAAATTATCTCAATTTATCAAGCCTAACTCTCATAATGATTTGGGCCGAGATAAACACACGACAATTGAACATGAAATAATTGGAGAGATAGAAGAATGCCACGTGGCCTAAGATGTGAAGGTTGGACCGAATGGCTTTTCTATTGCTCGCAAGGATCGGCAGCTTGGAGACAAGGAAACACGACAGGAGAATCGAGTTAAGCTCATATAAGGAATACAAGCAAAAGACAAGAATAAGAGGAAATAAAATCGAAAGCTTTTGACCAGTATTATCAAGTGTCCAAGGTGGGGGTAAAATCTTATTTACGTTTTAAATCGTACAGTTTTATGAAAAACGACGTGACTATGTGAATTTTATGTGTTTAAATTACATGACGTTATATATGTGAATACTCGTTTACATGGTAGCGAAATATGTTGTGATGTGAATACGTGTTTATATGTTAAATAAACGTTTTCACAGCGGTTAAGATCTGCATATGTTTTCACGACGGTTATGATCCGCATATGCTTTCACGACGGTTAAGATCCGTATATGTTTTCACGGCGGTTAAGATCTACATATGTTTTCATGGCGGTTAAGATCCGCATATATTTTTACGGCAGTTAAGATCCGCATATGTTTTCACGGCGGTTAAGATTCGCATATGCTTTCATGGCGGTTAAGATCCACATATGTTTTCACGGCGGTTAAGATCCGCGTTTTCATGACGGCTAAAAATCATAAATAAAAAGATGTTATTGAATGATATTATTATTATCAGTACTTATGTTTTACTCCCTTACTCGTAGATTAACCCCACTGAGTGTGTTTGTACACTCACCCATTTTATGTTAAAATGTTTTCAATTTAAAGAGTTTAGGGCATAGCGCGCGAGCAGTGGATGCTAGTAGCTGATGATCACAGGTCGAAGAAAGTTTTAATTCAAAATGTTATATTTGATGAGTTTCGAAAATGAATATTTGATAATAATTTTCTTGATTTTATTTATCATTATTTTTTTAAAAAGGATGAATTTTATATGTGAGTAACGCCTCAATCAAGGGTTACTTTAAAAAGAAATGGGGCGTTACAGAAAATCATTTATTATTTTACTCAAGAAAACCCCACGGATCTATTATAAGAATTGCATTACTGATAGGTAGGAAATTGATGTATTTTATTGTGAATTAATGTGAGATTTTATAATCTTTTATTAGATTAAATGCATCGGTTTTCTACATATATGTGTTTTGTGTCTTCAAATACTTCATATATTATTTTCTTGTCTATTTTAGATATTTTGGAGAGTTTTCAAGATAAAAATATCAAAGATTTGGATTAGGAGAAAAGATTTGGAGTAAAGAAAGATAATTCTTAAGTTTAGAAGGAAAAAGAGTTC
Source organism: Scutellaria barbata (assembly GCA_028654395.1). NCBI lineage: Eukaryota > Viridiplantae > Streptophyta > Magnoliopsida > Lamiales > Lamiaceae > Scutellaria > Scutellaria barbata. The sequence goes on from CM053648.1 coordinate 18,440,425, forward strand.
ATTACCTAAAAAAGAGAGGAAAAGATATGCGAAGAAGATATCAATGTCTATTTAAGGCCTCCAAATCACAATCGAAGAGAACACAACATCACCCACCACTGAACACTATTCACAAGCACTATTCATGTAGAGATTTTATTATTTTAGATTAGTTCGATGGATTTTCCAATTATTTTTATTATTTCGATTTTGAGAATGCTCGGCTGAGCCTGTAATTCCGATTAGCAGGGATGTTTGAACCCGTTTATGTTTTATTTTCTAATTAATCCCGTAACTTTCTCTCGATATTTGATTGGAATTGATTATGTTATCTGTGAATATCGTTTTCAATTATTAATGCTTAATTTAAATTAATCACCTAGGTTAAGTGTTGATAATTGATTGCTACAATCTTAAATCATGAATCTTAATGGTTGTGGTTTAATTTTAATTAGCAGTAAACTAGAGGTCGTGCATCTCTAGGGTAGCATAATTCTAGGGTTATCAAATCGAGTTTATGTATTTGGGGTCCAGTTCATCATGTCGTTTTAGTGATTAATACATTCAATGAATTAAATCTAGAGAGCCTATTCTAGGTTATTCAATTGAATATGGTTAATTAGTGATCTTATCCTTGTTGACGTCAAAATTTATAGGGATGTAAATTCTTAGTCAAACACTCAAATTATTTAAATTCGGTTAAATTCTTAGTCAAACACTACACTCTGGGAAGAGCACGTGTAGTGAGGATCATGCCCACTACTTCCTTGATTATCGCCTATTTTCTAGGGAGTGAGTAATCAATTTTACCCCACTTATCTCCTATTTATAGGAAATATCCTGCTCGAAAATCCTTAGCACATCCTGGTCGGGTCGACAATGCTTTTTTGGACCCGCTATGAAATTGATCCTGGCTGGGTCGACTAATTGCCGTCCAGGTGCACTACTCTTGCCGGGTCATTTGGATATGCTTAACGAGTTATTCGAATTGAACTCTTGAAGACCACCTCTGTGATCCGGCCAGGTAACTCCTTTGATTCTTACTCGGGTTGGGGGTCCAACAATCCTAATTTAACTAATTTTAAGAAACGGTTCGATCTAACAGAGCTTGTTGTTAGATTAGGGGTGATAATTCCATGATAATTTGGGAGAAGATGTTTGTAACGACCAGGTTTTAAATGGATAAAATTTATATACATGGAACATAAAATATTTTTATACCATTAGATGCGTAATGGAAAAACGAGAAGATAGAAACGAACTACAGGTCAATCGGACACCCGTAGCTCTAATGGCAAAGGAAAGGGCAAAATACGAAGTTTCGAAAAAACGAGAAATGAAATCTTATCATGAATAGTAACCAAAATCTTATCATGAATAGTAACTTTCCATTTCTATAAATAGGCCCTCATTCGATTTCATTTTCACCGTTTCTTCGAACGAGCCGAAAAGCGTCACACACTTAAGTCTTTCTCTCCTTTCTCTTTATTTTTCAATCTTGCTTTCTGTCTCCGGCGCACTACCATCGGCGTCACCGCGCCGTCGGAGTTGGCCGGAAAATTTCAAAATCGTTCGTTTCAGTCGATTTTCGCACACAACGTAGCCCTCAACGAGATGAATGTAGGACAACTTCCGGAATTCAATTCTGATATTCCATTCGTCGGAAAACGGTGAAAAATCTTCTCCAAAACCCTAAACCCTTGCGTCTTGCCACATTTTTCTCTCTCCCATTTTCTCTCTCTCCCTTCTCGCGGTTGCAAGCATCGGAGGGCCTGCCGAAGTTGTGGGCTAGCCACTGGAGGGGTAGCGCCGCCAAAGGGGGTGGCGCCGGTGCCGGAAAATGGGCTAGAAAGGGGGGCTGTTGCACAAGGAGTTTGTGAAATGTGTGTGATGAAGGGTTTTTGAGGCACTATTCATGCCGGAATCGGGTGAGGGATGGTCGGATCTGGTAGCCGGCGGTGCGGGCTAGCAGGAAAACTAAGGGTCGATGACATAGGGCGGTGCCGTCGCAGTTGGCGGTACCGGGAAGTAGACTAGTTGAGCAGGTTGACGACGGGAGACCTGGGCGAGAGACGGGGTCGAGGCTGCCGAGAAAACTCGGCAGCTGCCGAGAAGTGCTGTCCCGCTGTCGAGAAAACTCGACAGTCGATGGGGAACGTCGGGGAAATTTTTCCCCGTCGTGGGGAACGTGCGCGACGTCGTATTTTTGATTCGATTTTCGATCCGAATCTCGTTTCTTTTCATAATACTTTATCATCAAGTCGTTCCCAACAAAATATCATTAACCGGGGGTTGTGGGTCCCGGTCAAAGTCAACCCTTTGATCAAATTACCGAAATACCCCTAAATCTTAAAACGCTCTGTTCGAGCTCGTTACAACTCCGATTGAGCTCATTCTTGTTTTGTTGTGATCCAAAATCCATTCTCTTTCATCTCAACCTTATAAATTGATATTTCCCTCTTGTTTCTTCAATTTCAATCGTTAGGCTTACCGTTCCGATTTGTCTCATTTCAATCGATAGTATCTGATCCAATGTTGGTTTAATCTTTAATTATAGATTATAATGATCTAAGAAAACATCGTAAATTATGTAGGCTACCTGTTGGAGTGAAGCCTTGGGATACGTGATCCTTAAGAGGTGCTGCTCACGTGATCCTTAAGAGGTGCTGCTCACGTGTAACCACCGGACAATGTGGGGGTAATTTCTTTAAATTAAGATATTATAAAGTTTATGCAATATTTTAAGATTATTATTAAATGAGTTGGGTATGCGTGCTGAATGCATGAGATGTTATGTGTGATAATGTTATGATATGATGAATGTGAATATTATACTTGAATGACGTGGGGTCGATATACATGCTATGAGAATAAAGTGCTCTGAGCTAAGATTATTATTAAATGAGAATGTGATTGATGAATGATTTAAAGCAAGTGATGGATTATGAATGTTTTACTATGAATGCAAAGGTGAAGAATGATGTGAAGTTAATATTTGCATATGTGCAAATAAGATGTGTTTTCATGACAGTTGAGAACTGCAACTAAATGTTATGTTAAATTAATGTACTTCCATGTGTATGTTTGGTATGTGTATGTGTGAAGTAAATATGTGTGCATGTGCATGCGTATGCAAGATGACTAAGACCCGTATACAACGGCTAATCACCGTATTACGACGGCTAACGACCGTATACGACGGCTGATCACAGTATTACGACGGCTAACGACCGTATTAAGACGGCTGATCACCGTATTACGACGGCTAACGACCGTATTAAGACGGCTAACGATCGTAAAAAGACGGTTAAGACCCACAAATGCTTTCATGGTGACTAAGCCCCGTAAATTATGTGAAAAGTGATGTTTGAATGTGAATGATGGATTATATGTTTACAGGACGACTAAGACCCGCATATGTATTATAAGACGGTTAAAAACCGTAGATGTGATAATGAAAGTGATATGTTTGAATGTGAAGGATGATTGATTTGAGATGGATGCTTACATTATAAAATGATTTAAGTCACGTGATTAAAATGATCTATTTTCTACGGTTTTTATTAAAAGACAAATGTTTTACGAAAATCTGTTATATGTGATAAAATGGTGTTTTAGCATGTGTGTGTAAAATCTTTGGAAATTATTTTATGTCATCCCGAGTTTCCCCACCCCACTGAGTGTACTTTTGTCACTCACCCCTCTTTTTAAAATGTTTTCAGTGTAAGGATTTTAGGGCGTGGCGCGCGAGTGGTGGATGTTGGTAGCCAGTGATCAAAGTTGTAAATGAGTTTATTTTTTTAAAGTGTAATATTTTTATGAATTTTTGGAATGAATATTTTTAATATAAATCTTGAAATTTTAATCATCTTTATTTATTCTTAAAAAGGGTGATGTTTTTATAAATAAGTAACGTCTCGACTAAGGTCTAATTTAAAAAGAATCGGGACGTTACAAAACATTGATTAAGGAATGATTGATAACGAGGGATAACTAAACTATTAAATGAATTATTCTCTTCTATTGAATTCTCATTGTTTAATTTTAGGTTATTAGTTTATTTAGTGATATTTTATTAATCCGAAAACCTCCCATCGTTTTTAGTTTTATTGAATTGAACACAAGTGATATAGTTAATTCCACACTTCTCGTGGGATTGACTCCGACTTACTCTTACTACTAATTAGTAAAATTAGAAAGGAAATTAACTAATTTTATCGCGTCACGATAGTGCGGTCAATTATTATAGGTAGTTTTTCCAATTTAATATTCATATCTTTATATTATAAATTTAGGAATCTTTTAAAACTAGAGTACCCTTTTAAAAATTGCGTAATTTAAGGGAATTTTCTAAATTTAATCTTATTATTTATCATATTTAAAGTTTATTTAATCATTTTTATTATATGTAATATTTTGTTACATTTTTATATTATTATTTTTTATATAAATCTAAAAATGAATAATGGTGAAATCGAACTTTATGGACATATTTTTATATTAGTATTAATATAGGGCCCGTGTATTACACGTGATTATAAAACGCTAAATTAAACTTAGTAAAATTTAGAAAATCATAAATATTATGAACACAAAAAAATATTTATGATTTTATCATTTAATTTAGTATTAATATAACATAATGTGATTAATATAGTATTTAATTGTTGAAATATATATCGCATTCGAAAAGAAATATATATAATTTATCTTTATTATTTAGCAAAAAAAAATTGTTATGTCTAATATATTCTTCAATTTTCCCATAATTTTTTTTGTTTGATTTTATTGTTAAATTTTAGAGTAATCAAAAATTTATTTTCAATTAAATGATAAAAAAAAATGAAAATCAAAATTCTCAATTTTTTTTTAGTTTATTTTAAACCACATATTTACAAAAACTAATTTATTTCATTAATTATAAGTTTGAATAATCATTTTTAATCAACTCACCTTTATTTTAGTGTTTCCATTTTTTTATAAGTTTCTCTAAAAAAATTAAAATAAATAAAATAAATATTTATTAATAATTCCTATATTTGAAGTCTAGTATTTGTTATTTTAACAAATCTAATTAAAATGCATATATTATTTACTAATATCTATTATCAACATAGTTAAATTGATATCATTCAATAGCTACATTAATTAACTTTAAATTTCTAGTTATTATAGAAGTAAATTGTAAAATTAAAATAAAATAAGTATGAAAAATTGTATATTTGGCATGTGGAACATGTGGTCTTACTTAGTGGTGTTTATCCGACTTGGAAAATCGGAATGGAACTGAAATCGAATCGGAATCAACGGTTCAAAAAATTGTTGACCCGATTTCGAACCAAAATCGAAACCGCGAACCGTGGTTTGACAATTCGATTTCGATTTGTGATAATTTCAAGCTAAGAACCGGCAGTTCGAACCGACAATTAAACTGACGGTTTATCTTTTTATTTTTATTTATGTATAATTAATATTATGTATTTATGTTATTTTACTCTTTTATTTTAAGTTGTAGTGATTATTATTCTTAATTTGTATTATAAGTTGTACTTTTTTAGGTATATGATTTGTATTTCGTTGTATGTAAATTGTAATATCTTATATTTGTAGTTATTACTTGTAAGTTGTAATGTTGTGTTACTGTAACTTGTAAATGTAAGATCTAATTTTTCATTTATATCAAATTATCTACTCAAACAAAATTATTATGTTGTAATATATGAATAATTGTAATATTTATATGCATAGTTAAGTTAATTTTTTTTTAAAAAGATTTTAAAACTATCAAACCGGCAGTTCGAATCGAAGCCATACTGGGAAATCCAACAATTTGATTTTGGTTTGAAATTTCATGATTTTCGAACCAACGGTTCCAACCATTTGAACACTTGCAATCTCACTATCATCTTGAACCCTATATTAATTTATTCAGAAGACGTGCATGCCAATTTAAATATATTAATAATCAGTTTTGATCAGGCACGTTGCCGTGTGCAATTCTTTAAGATTTTTTTTAATTTTTAATATTTTATTATACACATAATTCTTTTTCTACGTTATCACTTCATATACAGATTTTTTTACTAATTTTTATTTCAGACATCTAACTCTCATCAAGTCTCTTATCTCTTATCAATTCTCATCTCAAACAAATATAGATTAACCCCTCATCAATAGACCTTTTTAATAATTTTCATCTCACACATCATTTTCATCCACACAAATACTACACCATGAAAAATATTGAATTAATCAATTAAATAAAACAAAAATTAATAAATTCTCAAGAAATCCTAAATCTTAATCAATATTCTGAGAAATTCTCAAAATTAATCATAAAAATTAAAATATAAACTGAATAGTAAAAAGAATAAATTCTGAACAAATGCTCAAAAAATCAACAAATCATATCCTCCAACTCAATCATCAATTAACAAATTCTCAAAATCAACGAATCATATCCTAACAAATTCTCAAAATCAACAAATCATATCCTCCAACTCAATCATCAATTATCAAAAAGTTTTCAATCAATCGTCAAAATTCCAAATCAGTACCATAATTTTCTAAATATAAAAACTTTCTAAATATAAAAACTTTCAGAAAAGAGAAAAAATAAAAAAATATTATTATTTAATTATCTTTTTTTGTATTGTGAAATATGAAAAAAAAAAAAAAATCAATGTCATAATTTTCTAAATGTAAAAAATTTTAGAAAAAAGAAAATATAAGAAAATATTATACCATTTTAGTGAAAGTGGTACAATTTCACCTATCGTGCACTAATGTCACAACCACGACAAATTTTTACTTTTGAAACTCAAACTATATTCTTTTCTTGTACACTCACTTGTAAAGAATATTAATCTCAACTATATTCTTTTTTTGTACACTTATTTGTGAAACATCATTAATCTCAGCCATATTATTATTTCGTACAAAATCATTATTCTCAATCATATTATTTTCTCGTATAGAATCATTAATCTCAGTCATAAGGATCATTAATCTCAATCATATTCTTTTCTCGTAAAGAAGATCATTACACTCTTTCAGAGTTAACTAAATTTTTCAGCATTAACTAAATTTTGTATCTTTTCTCTTTTTTGAAAGTTTTTACTTAAAAAATTATGATATTGATTTTTTTAATAATTTTTCACATATGTACATTCATAATATTTGATGATACAACAACACAGGTAATTAAATTGATTTGGGATTTCGAAGATTCACAAAAAATAGGAAATTAAATAGACCTGGGACTTCAAGAATTTCATGGTGTAGAGTCTGTGTGGATGAAAATTATTTATTTTTCATTGTAGCATTTGTGTATATGAGAATTAAGAAGAATATGTATGTTTGATGTGTAGAATACGAATTGTTAAAAAGGGGTGAGGTCTATATTTGAGATGATAATGATAAGAGAGTCCAAAATGTTGATGAGGTTACGTCTGAGATGAAAATTAATAAAAAAAATTCATATATGACGTGGTAGTGTGAAAAAAAGAATTCTCTGTATAATAAAAAATATTAAAAATTTTAAAAAAAGTCTTAAAAAAGTGTTTATGGTGCGCATTCTTCAAATGCGTGTCTGATCAAAATTGTATTAATAACAATCAAATTATTAAACAATAAACAATCTCCATGTAAATTTTAATATTGAATGAATATTGGAGCTTATTTAACAATCAAATTATTTAAAATTCAATTTTTAATGACGTGCTGATTTTCTTAAAAGATATCATAATTTTTTATATTTATTATTAGAAATGTGTTGATTGTGGGTTGGGTCTCACTAATTGATTTAACAATTCTTTTTAATTAATAATAAATATGTTTGAAATATGTTTTTTAATACATTCTTTTTTCTATATATATATATATATATATATATATATATATATATATATATATATATACTCCATTTAATAGTTAGATTGATATGATTTTTTCATGATAATAAATTATTGAGGTGAGATTTAAAACATTGTGTTTGTCATAAAATTATTTAATATAATATAATTAATATTAATATAATTATGATGTTATATTTCCGATTTTGAAATTAGTGGTTGTTATATATATAAAAAATATTTCATAAGTGTTACATAAAATCATTTTACAGTCATTATGAATATGTTAATTAAATTTAATGGTAAGTTAAATTATGAAAAACGCTAATATTACACCATCATTTACACTCATTATAATTTACTTTTGAAATATATAACACCATCATTTTACACTCATTATGACTATATATTAGCATTTGATTGATTTTTTTTTCCAGAACAGTTATGATAAATACAATTAGTAACGTAGTTAAAAAATATATGATGATGTATGTAATATTTGAATTCATAAATTATATGTATTAGATTACAATGAAATAACTGTAAAAAAATTATATTGTTTTTCATGGTGAACATTTCTACATCAAAAACTTACAACACTTGAAATTTATATGTCCATACATTACACGGTAATCAAATGACATTGAAATATTCTTAATAATTTGATTTTTTTTTTTATAAATTAATATTTTCACATCAAACTCAAAATATTTAAATCTTGTGACCATGCACCACAAGGATAACAAATTAAATTGAAAATACTCACTCTTAAAAAATTTATTATTTTTCTTATTCAATATTTTCATGTCAAAACATTAAATAATAAAATTTATATATTCTTCCGTCCTACAAGAATAAAAAAAATAAAAACAACTGTCAGGAAATATATTGATGACAATACCAACAACAACTATTTTATTTCATCCATCAAACCGGGATGGTGATGAATCTCTTATCATTAGAACTAGAATCCGGATTGGAAATGGATCTTCTTCAATTATTATTCCTTAATTTTTCTGAATTAAAATAAGGGAGTGACAAATAACGATAGAAAGTGTAATATGTAAACATTGTGGTAGGTGCACATATAAATGTAGAAAAATGTTAAAATTCTTATTATGACAATTCTTAATATACTTACTGATGATGTGTAATAATTTCATTTCTTGATTATATGAAAAGTGAAATTTATATATATGTTGAATGTTTAATACATCAGGTAAACATATATTAACATATTTATGGTGGGTAGGGTAGCTGTGTAAATATAATGTATAACAATGATGCTAGTTTTCTTGAAAAACAAGTTCTTCTACTTGAGGAATTGATATAAATGCATATTTCATACCTGGATAATATATTTTCTTCAAAAGATGTGGTAACATCATTTGACTAATGCCTTTTTATATTGTTGCTGAACATTGATAAAAAGTCAATACTCAACTTTATAAGAATCAGATCGAGATTTTATGACGTTTGTGAAATTCTTAATAAAATCAGGACTTGGGCAATGGGCTCCATCACGCAATATATATTTTATTATATTTGTGCTCATTTTTCAAAATTTTACAATTTTAAAAAGGTGAGGACAAGGGCCCATTTTTAAAACCTCCATAATCAAACTTATAAGGATTGAGATTATATATTAAAAAAAAAAAAGGTTCAGAACCAACTCCCATATGGATAATGGACTTGCATTATATTTATAACTAGTATTCCTTGACTTGGCAAGTTTGAATTACAGAAGAAAAAAGATTTAAAATTGAAATGTAAGTTTCTTTTCCTCTAAGAAAGAAGAAGAAGAATTTCCAAGAAATTTGAGGTACTAGTCCATGAAATGAGATACTCCATCCCTCAATAAATAAATAGAACAGAGTGTAAGTCTCTCTAACACTAACTATCATCCCAAAATCATGAAGATTCCTTTCATTTCAACTGCTACATTCATTCTTCTTGTCATCCTTTCATGCTCATGGACAACTTGTGCTGATGAGCACGAGGATTTTATCCAATGCCTCCATGAAAAATTTCCCAACTACTCCTCGATTTCCAACGTTGTTTACACATCAATCAACTCATCATACTCTTCCATCCTACGGTTCTCCAGCCAGAACCTAAGATTCATTTCAGAATCGACCCCAAAACCGCTGGTGATCATAACCCCGGAACACGAATCCCAAATCCCACCTCTCATATGTTGCGCTAAAGAAAGTGATATTCAACTTAGAATTCGAAGTGGCGGCCATGACTTCGAGGGACTATCCTACGTGTCACAGGTCCCATTCGTGGTCATTGATTTGATCAAACTTAGTGAAATAACGGTGGATATTGATGAGAAAACTGCATGGATTGAAGCTGGTGCAACAATCGGATCTTTATATTACAGAATCGCGGAGAAAAGCCCGGTTCTGGGATTTCCAGCTGGCAGCTGCCCAAGTGTTGGTGTTGGTGGACACTTCAGTGGAGGAGGCTGGGGACCAATGCTCAGAAAGTTTGGCCTGGCTGCAGATAATATTATTGATGCAAGAATTGTCGATGTTAATGGCAGAATTCTCGACAGAAAATCAATGGGCGAAGACCTGTTTTGGGCCATCAGAGGTGGAGGAGGCGCCAGCTTCGGTGTAATTGTCGCCTGGAAAGTACATTTAGTAGATGTTCCAGAAAGGGTCACTGTTTTCTCAGTCCAAAGGAATTTGGAACAAAACATGACTCGACTCATTCATCGTTGGCAATACATAGCTCCCAAAATCGACCAAGATTTGTTCATAGGAATCCTCATAGGAAGGGTGAATTCCACAATCAGTGCCTCTTTCTTCTCGCTTTTCCTAGGCGGGGTCGACAGGTTGCTTCCATTGATGCAAGAAAGCTTCCCTGAATTGGGCCTGGAAAGAGAAGACTGCATCGAAATGAGCTGGATACAATCCGTCCTGACTTTTGCTGGTTTCCCCACAGAAACACGAGATGTTTTGCTCAACAGGACTCAATCCAGTGCACGACTCAGCAAAATAAAGTCAGATTATGTGGTGAAACCTGTTCCAGAATACGCGTTCCAGGGCTTCTGGAGACTATATTTTGAACCAGAAGCAGTGGAGTCACCCTTCTTGATGATCCCATATGGTGGAAGAATGGCTGAAATTGCTGAAACCGCCATTCCATTTTCTCACAGGGAAGGTTACTTGTACAAGCTTGCTAATGTAGTTAATTGGAAAGAAGAAGAGGCTGGAAATTCAGACAGGTACATAAGTTGGGCCAGACGGGTTTATAGTTACTTCACTCCTTATGTCTCAAAATCCCCGAGAGCTGCATATATGAACTACAGAGATCTTGACATTGGAGTCAATAACAACCAAGGCACGACAAGTTATGCACAAGCAAGCATATGGGGAAAGAAATATTTAGGCAATAATTTTGATCGTCTTGTTAAGGTGAAAACCGTTGTAGATCCCGATAATTTCTTCAGGCACGAACAAAGCATTCCACCACTATACTCCGAGTGATCGAAGAATGGAGATTAATAGAACAACATTTGTAATAGAAAATATTGAAACACGTCAAACATATAGACAATTATGTGTGATTTCTTTAGTTTGATTTCTCCACTTTGTTTGGTTTAGAGTATGACGTTTTTTTTAATGGGTTTGGGGAGTGGAAGGGGGGGAACAATAAGAATTAGAAAACTTGCGTGATCCGGGTTCGAACTCGGGCCATCAGAATCTACACCTTTATAAAGGTGGGATACCACTTGAGCTACAAGACTCATGGTGGTTCAGAGTATGTCGTTATACTTTGTGAATTGTAATAATCATTGAAAATCCCACTTGAGCTACAAGACTCATGGTGGTTCAGAGTATGTCGTTATACTTTGTGAATTGTAATAATCATTGAAAAGTCATTTGCTTTTTTCATTTTTTTACACCGTTTACTTTAATTTCTACACTTTGCTCCTGGTCTTTAATTTTTTTTTTTTTTACTTTTGCCCTATATATTTTAGTTTGTATCCTGTGTCTAGTTTTTTTTTTTAATTACTTTTACCTACAGTAATTTGATATTTACACTTTTGCCCCATAAAATAACGGTATAAGAAGTTTAAAATAAATATATAGAAGATGAAAGTGCATTTTTCCACATTATTGTGTTAGAAGCTAATAATAATCACATCCACAATGTTGTAGTTGATTTGTCTTACATAAATCGGATAATGAGTAATCTTACTGCAACATTTTTTGACTTAGTTTCCCCATTTGGTAACCTTTTGACTTATTTGTTTCCTTCAGCACCTAATATTGGAATTTGCCACTAAAGTGTGATAATCATGACATTGATTATACCATCATGGAAACAAACTTTAAATAATCTATCATAGTTTTACATTTAATTTATATTTAAAATAACTACAAGGAAATAATATATCTAATTATTTAATTTATTTGCACATTTACATACATATTCAATTTAGAAATAATTAAACTTGCAAGAATTTTCACCAACAACCAGTAAAATCGACGTCGCAGGTCTAAGTTCTTAATCCAATTTTGATATAAAAAATATGTGGATAGTAAATTTTAAAAGGATGTGAAAGAGCCTTTTCGCTTAAATTTTCAGGAAATTAAAAGATTTCAAAAAAAGTGGTGATCTCATTCAAACTTTTCCCTGTCTGAGAAGACTAATAAATGGAAGGCAAAGAGTATGCCTTATTGCCTCTCAAATTACACAAAGTGATGATATCTAAATCATGAGCACTCCTTGCTTTTCTACAACTCTTACTTTCATTCTTCTCATCGTCTTTTCATGCTCATCTGCAGCTTTTGCTGATGATCATGAACATTTTCTTGAATGTCTGTCTGAAGAATTCCATAACTACTCTTCGATTTCGAACAATGTTTACACCCCAAGCAACTCTTCTTACACTTCCATCCTGCGATTTTCCATCCAGAACCTGAGATTCTCATCAGACTCCATCCCAAAACCGCTTGTGATTATAACCCCGGAACATGAATCCTAGATCCCCCTTGTCATCTACTGTGCTAAAGAAAGCGACATGGAAATCAGAACTCGAAGTGGTGGTCATGACTTCGAGGGACTATCGTACGTGTCACAAGTCCCGTTTGTGATCATTGATTTGTTCAAACTCAGTGAGGTAATAGTCGATGTTGAGGAGAAAACGACCTGGATTGAAGCTGGATCAAATGTGGGCCCTTTGTATTACATAATCGAGGAGAAAAGCCCGATTCTGGGATTTCCAGTTGGCATCTGCCCAGCTGTTGGTGTCGTTGGGCACTTCAGTGGAGGCGCCTGGGGCACATTGCTTAGAAAATACGGCCTGGCTGCAGATAATGTAATTGATGCAAGAATAGTCAACGTTAATGTTGGGTGAAGCTTAGAACTCAAGAATGATCAATTTCACATGTGATAACAAAACCCTAAAACTAAGCAAATGAAAATGGCGCAAGAAACATGAAGAAGACACGAAGAAATATAGTGGTTCAGCTTTAGAAAAGCCTACGTCCACTCTCCAAACCAAACGCCTCTATTAATTTCAAAGAAAAGCAACAAATTACAAAGTAATTGAAGAAATCGCAACCTAAGGTTTTTCTGCAACTCTAGAACCCTAGAATATTAAATCAAAAGAGATTACAAAGATAACTCTCAATTAACCAGAACAACATATACATATTTATATGGGAAAGAAAACCCCTATGTCAATTCTTGAAAACCGCCTTCAAATCGCCGCGATTTTAGCCTGGAATAACGAACCATGCGCCTGGGTTCAAGTCTATTGCAACTTCCAACCAACTCCACCCGGGTTCAGCAGACATCGCCGATTTGACCATGAATCGCGCGGTTCTTAGCTTTCAGAATCCGATTCTCTACACCCCATGTAATTATGAGTTAATCATCATCTTCAAATCTCCACCTTAACTCTGAATTGTGCATAGAATTGCTTGGTTCAAAATCCTAGCTGCTAAGTATAAGCAGCTTCCCAGCTGATCAAATTTATCAGCTTCTTGTAGTGATCCATCTTTGATTTAGGTACTATCTTGGTCAGCATATCAGCTGGATTATATGTTGTTCCTATCTTCTTGGCTTCAACCTCCCCTTTGTCTATCAAATCTCTTACAAAGTGAAGTTTGATGTCCACATGTTTACACTTGCCGTGGAACATCTGGTGTTTGCTCAAGTGCAAAGCACTTTGGTTGTCACAAAATACCTCAACCCTTCTTTGCTTTATGCCTAATTCCTTGAGTATTCCTCTCAGCCACACAGCCTCTTTCACTGCTTCGGACATAGCGACAAATTCAACTTCTGTTGTAGAGAGAGCCACAATTGATTATTGCATTATTTTCCCGCTTATAGCTGTACCAAAAAAAGTAAAGATGTATCTTGTAACAGACTTCCTCGTGTCTGGATTCCCAGCAAAATCTGAATCCACAAAGCCCTCAAGTGAGTAGCTCTAACCTTCTTCCCTTTTCTTAAAGATCAAGCCCAGATCTGATGATCCACCTAGGTACCTTAGCAGCCATTTCATCCCTTCCCAATGCATCCTTACAGGGTTAGCCATGAACCTACTTACTTTGCACATAGCAAAGACAATGTCTGGCCTACTACATACCATGGAGTACATGACACTCCCAACTGCATTGGCATATGGAACATTTTTCATACCTCTGATGTCAAGCTCAGAAACTGGTGGCTGTGCTTTAGTCATTTGGAACTGTGATCCAATAGGTATAGATACTACGTTGGCTTCATGCATCTGAAACCTATGGAGAACCTTGTCTATATAATCAGTTTGATGAAGATGTATCAGGCCCTTCCTCCTATCTTTTTAATATCCATGCCAAGAATCCTTCTAGCCTCTCCCAAGTCCTTCATCTCGAACTTAGGTGCCAATTTCCCTTTTAAAGTATTGATTCGAAGTAGAGTCCTTCCAGCTAGAAGCATATCATCAACATATAAAAGAAGATAAGTATGAATTTGAGCTCCCTCATTCTCCATATATACACAACTATCGTAATTGCACCTTTCCAAGCCAATGCTCATCATAAACTGATCAAACTTTCTGTACCACTGTAGGGGGCTTTGTTTTAAGCCATATAAGGACCTCTTCAACAAGAAAACCTTTCCACTATCCTCAGGAAGTATAAATCCTTCAGGCTGATGCATATATAAGACTTCATTAAGATCACCATGAAGGAAAGTAGTTTTCACATCAAGCTGCTGTAATTCCATGTTTTATTGGGCAACCAAAGCAAGTAAAATCCTTATTGAGACATGTTTGACAACTGGGGAAAATATTTAATTGTAATCTATACCCTCCTTTTGAGTATAGCCCTTGGCTACAAGCCTGGCTTTATACCTTACTTGTTCAGTCCCAGTCACCTCAATCTTTCTCTTGAATATCCACTTACTTCCAATGATTTTTCTATTTTTTTGGTTTCTCTACCAATTCTCAGGTCTGGTTCTTGTTGAGTGATAGTAGCTCCTCTTGCATTGCCTGAAGCCATTTCTCTCTATCCTTAGAAGTGATGGCTTCTTTGTAAGACTTAGGTTCTTCAATTTCAAGGTCCAAGGCTACATTAAATGCATACTGTATTGAGTCTGCTTCCCAATACCTTACAGGTGCTCTAATTTGCCTCCTGGATCTGTCTCTTGCTAATTTGTAGTGAGTAAGATCACTTACTGATTCCTGGTCTGAGTCTGAACCTTCTTGTTGCTGATCTTGTCTCACAAGCTGGTCTTCATCCTTTTCCAGATTAGAAGATGAACTTTCAGGATAATCAGACTTGTTACTGTACTGATCTGAGTCTGATTCAGTGTTTGGCTCCACCTAAGTTCTCCATTTTCAGAGCTTCCATATCCCATGACATCTTCTCTAAAAGTAACATCTCTACTAACAAAAATTCTGGGAGTTCTTGGCTCTATACACCAGAGTCTATAACCTTTTACCCCTTGTGGATAGCCTAAGAACACGCACTTCATAGCCCTTGGATCAAGCTTATCTCCTCTAGTGTGTGCATAAGCCAAACATCCAAACACCTTAAAGTGACTGTAATTTAGTTTCACCTTATACCACACCTCATTTGGTGACTTAAACTCCACACTTCATGATGGACTTCGATTGACCAGGTATACAGCTGTGTTAAGAGTCTCTCCCCAGAAATACTTTGGTAGCGCAGCATCTGATAACATACACCTTATTCTCTCAAGTAAATTTTGATTCATGCGCTCTACAATCCCATTTTGCTGTGGTGTGTAGGTAGTGGTTCTATGTCTAATTATTCCTCTTTGGTTGCAAAATTCATGGAACTCCTCTTTGGTTGCAAAATTCATGGAACTCATCAGATAAGTACTCCAACCCATTATCAGTTCTTAAGAATTTTAGCTTTTTCCCAATCTGATTTTCCTGTACAGCCACCCATTCTTTGAACTTCTCATAGGCATCACTCTTGTTTTTAAGTATATAAACTCATAATTTCCTAGAATAGTCATTTATAAATGAGATATAGTACTTTCCACCTCTCATGGTTTCAGTCCTAGATGGACCCCATATATCCGAATGTACATACTCAAAAATATCAGTAGTAGTGTGTTTACCTTTAGGAAATGAAGTTCTTGTTGTCTTCCCCAATATGCAATGCTCACATTTCTGAGTTGGTAGAATCAGCTTAGTGCTTATCAGTTCCTGTTTGGATAGCTCCATCAATCCTTTGTATCGAATGTGTCCCAATCTTTTGTGCCACAATAGAGAGTCTTGACTTGGGTTAGCCACCAACCCTACTCCACCTGTGACAGTCACTACAAGAAAACTGTCCGATAGTGACGGATTTTAGTGACGAAAATATTCCGTCACAAATTTGTTACGGAATAGTGACAGAAAAGATTTTGTGACGGACTTGTGACGGAATAATCGGTCACTACATGAATTCCTATTTAAAAAAATTTATAAATTCAGATATTTATCTTTGTGACGGAATTTTCCGTCACAATTATGTAATGACGGATTATTGCATCACAAAATAGTAACGGATATAAATTCGTCACTATTTTGTGACGGAATAATCCGTCACTACATAAATTCCTATTTAAAAAAAATTATAAATTTGGATATTTATCTTTGTGACGAAATAATCCGTCACACATAAATTCCTATTTAAAAAAAATTATAAATTCGGATATTTGTCTTTGTGATGAAATTTTTCGGCACAATTATGTAGCGACGGATTATTCCGTCACTATAAAAGAAATATTAAAAATACTTATAAAAGAAATACATGTAGAATGTTATTACATAAAGCACCAATGGTCTAGTGGTTAAAGTATCACAATAAGTCCTGGGTTCAAATCCCAGACAACTCATAATATTGGGCGTTGACATGTGTATGATTTTAATGACAGAATTTTCCGTCTCAACCAACAAGTATGGTGACGGAAATTTTCATTTAGTGACAAAGCTCTTTTTGACAGAAATTTTCCGTCACAAATACATGTTAGTGACGGAATTTTTGGCAGAAATTTTCCGTCACAAATACATGTTAGTGACAGAATTTTTGGTTTAAGTGACGGATTTTTCCGTCACTGTCGGCAATTTTCTTGTAGTGGGGTTTAAGTGACGGATTTTTCCGTCACTGTCGGTAATTTTCTTGTAGTGAGTAGACCCATTAGTGACGGAATTTTTGGTTTTAGTGACGGATTTTTCCGTCACTGTCGACAATTTTCTTGTAGTGAGTAGACCCATTAGTGACGGAATTTTTGGTTTTAGTGACGGATTTTTCCGTCACTGTCGGTAATTTTCTTGTAGTGAGTAGACCCACACAGCAAAATATAGTCCATTAGATTTCCTGCCAATTAACACTGTTTTTCCAGCCTTAGTTACCAAGATTTGCTCCTTCCTTGTAAAGAACTCATAACCCCTTGCATTAAGTAATCCAAGAGAGATTAAATTCCTTTTTAACTGAGGAATAAATCTCACTTCACTCAGAATCTTTGTTGATCCATCATGTAATCTCAACTGGATCATGCCTATTCCCTTCACATTGCAAGTATGGTCATTTCTAAGTAATACCGAGCCACCATCTTCCAGCTTGAGATTCACAAACCAAGACCTTATAGTGTCACGTCCCGTTTTCTTATCAGAGTTTAAAACATAATTAAATTATAATAGTGATTTTTTTTTCTTTAAACCAGAGTATAAACGCAGCATTATTCTCGAGCGTCCAGCAAGAAAACGAAAATATCAAGACTTTTAAACAAAACCAAATTTAAAAGATAATTATAGAAAATATATGGATTTTTCTCAGTTCAGCGGAAAACGTGCGTGTTTAGATCAAAACATATAAACATTGTTTTGTACATAACAAGAGCTTCAGAAATGCCAATCATCCATAGACATCATTATTTACATGCAAAATAATAGACATTCTGGTTCAACCATCCTTGCATTCAGGGTTTCTGTAAAAATAAAACACATATATGGGGTAAGTGTCAAAAGAACACTTAGTGGGGGAGGGAAATTTATAATAATAATATACACATACTATTGCTTGCATATTATATATATAATACACATTGTAGACTCCCGAAGAGTTCCAATGGCAACTGTGGATAGGTTTCCGAAGAATACCTATCAGGGCCCCAAGCCGACCCGAATTGGGCTGTTACACCCCATTGTGTTGGGAATTCCAAAGAATATCCCCTGTTGATGGGTTTCCAAAAAGGAATACCCTACTTGGCGTGAAAGCGCATGTGCAGTTAATTTTCACACAAAAGTTCTCACATAACACATAAATTGCACATTGATCACGTTCACGTTGGCCACGTAATTCACATAACACATAATTACAGAAAAACCTTTCTTAGCGGGTATTATCCCGACTTTCATCCTTTAAACCATTTTCATTGACTTTATTCGAAAACAGTTCAGGTAGCGATAACAGTTTAAGTAAAAATATCATCACATAATTACGGAATTTAAATCACGTAGTCACGTTAATTTTCATAAAATTGTACGATTTTTAAAACAGAAAAGGCTTTTAACCCCCACCTTGGATAACGCACAAAATCCTGCAAAAGCTTTTGGTATAAGATCTAGCTCTGTCCCCCACGTGAACCTCCTACAGAAAAATGAAAATATAACTTATTTTCTAACGTAAATATCTTAAAATCTATAAAAACCTATAAATAAAATAAATTCTCGAGAAAGAATCGATAGCCGGGGTATTTAAAATTTAATTAGGGTTTATTAAGAATTATATTAGAATTTGTTTGATTAACGGGTTCGTTTTGTCATGTTCTATCTTATTTTGAGGTCGAACTATCATTTTATAATATAATAGTACATAAAATACCAAATTATCAAATTCTAGGATCAAGATATAATTTTTACAAGTTTTAGGGGTTAAATTTCGTCATCTTGTCGAGATCTAGGGGTGAGTCGATAATTTCTATAGGGATTAGGGTCCATAATGAAAGTTCTAGAAATTTTGAGGACTATATTGTAATTTCAGAAAGTTTTTAGGGTCAATCTGTTAGTGTTCAAAAGTTCAAGGACTAAATTGTTAGTTATCCTAAATCTGGAATTGCAATTGGGTCCCTAGGGTTTGTCCAATTTTCAAAATTCACCCCAAAACCTTAAATCTACCCCCCTGCTCCACCGTTGCCCTCCGCCGTCGCGCCACCTCCACTGCCGGCGATCCCATGTCGCCGGCGACCGCCCTGCACACCACCCACACTCTTCACACACCTGAAACACACACATACATACACGGTTACATACATACACACACACACACACATATATATATATATATATATATATATATATATATTCAGTCCAGTTTCACCGCCGCAGTAGCGGCGGCCCCTTCACCATCGTCGGCGCAACCCCGGCGCCACCGTCGCCTCACCACCTTCGTCTTCCTCCATCCAAGGCAAAACCCAACCCCAGCCATACATATATATACACTCGCAAACATACATATATATATAAACCTGCCACTGCCACTGCCGCCGCTTCCAGCGGCGGCTCTCCTTCCTCGACTACGCCGGCGCTACCCCGGTGCCGGCCTCTTCCCATCACCAGCCCCACACAACGCACACGCACATATACTACATACACTTATATATATATATATATACAAAACCAGCACAGCCGCCGCTAGATGCGGCGGCCTTCAACAATTCCTTGCCGGCGCAACCGAGCGTCGGCCACCCCTCCGAACACACCCACTTGCCGGCGTAACCGAGCGTCGGTACACACACACAGCGGCAACAGCACGGGCAGTAAACGGAGGAATAAGGCGGCCGATCCTAGCTTAAGGTTTTAAAATCGTAAAAGCCTAGAATGAACTACAACATAAACAGAAAGATGTAAATAAAGGTCTTGCCGGAAACCTGCCGACGGAGAGAAGAAGATGGTTGCAGTGTGATGGCTGAGAGAGAGAGACGATGGAAGTGGTGAGGAAAAGAGATGAAAAATGGTGAAGGAAGCCTTAATGGAAAATGATATCTACTTGCTCCCATTCAAAGATCAAACTAATCCATCACCTAGGCTAAACTATAGACTAGGCTTGTTATCAAGAATTTGGTGGTGTATAAGATGGACAAAAGCCAAGAATTCTTATCCTATCACAAACTAAGCAACTAGATTATTATATAATAAGCTTAGAAATTCTTATGGATATTACATCCTCCCCTCCTACAAAGAAATTTCGTCCTCGAAATTTAGAAACGTACCAAAATTCGATAGATTAGGATATTTTTCTAGGATTTCTTCTTCTTTTTCCCAGGTTGCTTCATTCACGTTGTGCTGACTCCATTGGACCTTTACCAAGTTTACATTTCGATTTCTCAGTTTATGAACTTTCCTATCTATAATAGCGATAGGAGATTCCTCATAAGATAAATCTTTTTCGAGCCTAATACTTTCCTGGTGAATTATATGGCTCGGGTCAAACACGTACTTTCGCAACATGGATACATGGAATACATTGTGAATGCCTGCGAAATCAGGTGGTAGCGCTAATCGATACGCAACTTCACCAACCCGTTCTAGAATCTCATAAGGTCCAATGTACCTAGGTTTCAGTTTACCTCTCTTTCCAAATCGGTAAACACCTTTAGTAGGCTACACTTTCTGGAAAACTTTATCACCCACTTCAAATTTTAGCTCTCTTCTCCTTTTATCTGCATAAGATTTCTGTCGATCCTGAGCTACTTTAATTCTTTCTCGGATTTTTCTTATTACTTCTATTGCCTGTTCGACCAACTCAGGTCCCAAAGCTCGTTTTTCGCCCACTTCGTCCCAGTATAGGGGTGATCGACATTTTTTCCCATACAGCGCCTCGTATGGTGTCATCCCAATCGTTGCTTGATAGCTGTTATTGTAAGCGAACTCTACTAAATACAAATGGTCCTCCCAGCTTCCTTGCAAATTTAAGGCACTGGCTCTCAACATATCTTCTAGAATCTGTATAGTTCGCTCTGTCTGGCCATCTGTCTGTGGGTGAAAAGCAGTACTGAAATTTAGTTTGGTGCCTAACTCCTTCTGCAAGCATTGCCAAAATTTGGATGTGAAGCGGGGGTCCCTATCTGATACAATAGAGGCTGGCACTTCATGAAGCCTGACAATCTCCTTCATATAAATTTGCGCCAATTTATCCAAGTCGAACGTCATTTTAATAGGCAGAAAATGAGCAGACTTGGTCAATCTATCCACTATAACCCACACCGCATGATTTCCTCGGATTGTTCTGGGCAGCCCAACCACAAAATCCATAGTAATATGCTCCCACTTCCACTCTGGAATTTCTAGTGGTGTCAGCAATCCCGCTGGTCGTTGATGTTCTGTTTTTACTTGTTGGCAGACGAGACATTTCTTGACGAAAAGTCCTATGCTCCTCTTCATGTTTCGCCACCAGAAAGTTTTCCTCAGATCTTGGTACATCTTCGTACCTCCAGGATGTGCTGAGTACGGTGTTACGTGTGCCTCTTCCAAAATTCGATTTCTCAGTTCTTCATCCTTTGGAACACAAAGTCTTCCTCTGAAGGTGAGAGCTCCTCCGACAGACTCCGTAAATCCTTCTGTTTCTCCTTTCTCCATACGATCCCTTATCTGTAGCAAAAATCTGTCATTCTTTTGGGCTTCTATGATCTCATCCTGCAGAGCGGGTCGGACTATTAAAGATGTCACCCTCGCCTTGATACTACTTGGTGGCACTACTATTTCCAAGCTTAACTTAGCCATTTCTCTTATTAAGAGATCCTGCTTGGTAAGCAGACAAGCTATCCCTTCTGCCCTCTTCCAGCTAAGTGCATCAGCAACCACATTCGCCTTTCCTGGATGGTAAAGAATTGTACAGTCATAATCCTTTACTAATTCCAGCCATCTCCGTTGTCTCATATTAAGCTCTTTTTGTTCGAAGAAGTACTTTAGACTTTTATGATCAGTGTAAATCACACATTTTCCCCCGTACAGATAATGACGCCAAATCTTGAGGGCATGTACTACTGCAGCTAACTCCAAGTCATGAGTTGGATAATTTTGCTCATGAGTCTTTAACTGTCTTGATGCATAGGCCACCACTCTTCCCTGTTGCATCAAAACACAACCCAAGCCCTGTTTGGAAGCATCGCTATAAACCACAAATCCTTTTGTTACATCTGGAACTATCAAGATTGGTGCAGTAGTTAATCTCCTCTTCAATTCTTGAAAACTTTTCTCACACTGATCAGTCTACTGAAACTTTATCTCCTTCCGAGATAAACGAGTTATGGGCGTAGCAATCTTGGAAAATCCTTCTATAAATCTTCTGTAATATCCAGCCAATCTAAGAAAACTCCGCACTTCATTTACATTAGTAGGCACCTTTCAATTACTTACAGCTTCCACTTTGGTCGGATCCACTTCTATTCCTTTTTCAGAGACGATATGTCCGAGAAATGACACTTTTCTCAGCCAGAACTCGCACTTCTTGAATTTTGCGTACAGTTTCTTCCTGCGCAGAATCTCCAATGCCATCCTCAAGTGTTCTTCATGGTGTGCCTGGCTATCCGAGTATATCAAGATATCATCAATAAAAACTATTACGAATCGATCAAGATAAGGATGAAAAACTCGATTCATCATATCCATGAAGACCGCTGGTGCATTACTGAGTCCAAAAGGCATGACCACAAATTCGTAGTGACAATATCTTGTTCTAAAAGCTATTTTAGCTATGTCTTCTTTCTTGACCTTCACCTGATGATAGCCGGATCTTAAGTCGATCTTTGAAAATACACTTGCTCCTCTTAACTGATCAAACAGATCCTCAATCCGGGTGATGTGGTTCCGATTTACCGTTCTCCTTTTGGAATTGAAACGTGAAACCTCGTATCCAAAAACATGCAAAACAAACACCGGGAGGGGTTCCCGGTGATGGGACTCCGACGCTCCGGTGATGGGACTCCGACGCTCAAGTCAGTCAGATTGCTCAAATAGATCTCTCAAATTATACAAGTATATGTGTATAATAAATTATGTATTTATCATAAATTGTGTATGTATTTAATAAAAATTGTATATAAAAAGTGGACAGAATAAGGATATATATATACTCCCTGATACTTGTTGTAGTAGAAATAGGAATCTCAGTTGTAGTTGAAGTAGGAGTCCTAGTTGTAGTTGGAATAGGAGTCCTAATTTCAGTTGAAGTAGGAGTCCATTTATTTTGACCACATCAGTACTCCCCCCTTTTCATAGTGTATGTTGACATACACTAGTGGAGTTTACTAAACTTTGAAAAAAGATGTGAGTTTCCTCCATTATAAATAATTAATCACATAAGTATATCTGAAAGAAATAAACAGACGTATTTATTCGAACATTTGAATGAGATGTTTCAATTTAATCAAGACATTCCAAGGGAACGTATCAGTCGCTTCAACAGTTTGACATTCCGAGGGAATGTATCAATTCGTCAAGACATTCGTCTTTTTAGTTAGTTCGTCAGGACATTCGTCCTTTTAGTTCACCGGGATATTCCGAATGAATTCATCAGTCAGTCTACTCCATCAGGCTATTCCTAGGGAATGTGTTGATCAGTTCGTTCGATCAGGACATTCCATGGGGATGTATCAATCAGTTCGTTTCAAGGAAATGTCGATCAGTTCGTTCGATCAAGACATTCCGAAGGAGTTCATTAATCAGTTCATTCGAAGGGAAGGTTTTTTGATCAGTTCGGTCGATCAACACTTACGAGGAGAAATCGATCAGTTCATTTCAAGGGAAGTTTTGTTGATCAGTTCGGTCGATCAACATTTCCGAGGAGAAATCAATCAGTTCATTCGAAGAGAAGTTTTGTTGATCAGTTCGGTCGATCAACACTTCCGAGGAGAAATCAATCAGTTCATTCCAAGGGAAGTTTTGTTGATCAGTTCGGTCGATCAACACTTCCGAGGAGAAATCAATCAGTTCATTCGAAGGGAAGTTTTGTTGATCAGTTCGGTCGATCAACACTTCTGATGAGAAATCAATCAGTTCATTCCAAGGAAAGTTTTGTTGATCAGTTCGGTCGATCAACACTTCCGAGGAGAAATCAATCAGTTCATTCGAAGGGAAGTTTTGTTGATCAGTTCGGTCGATCAACACTTCCGAGAAGAAATCAATCAGTTCATTCCAAGGGAAGTTTTGATGATCAGTTCGGTCGATCAACACTTCCGAGGAGAAATCAATCAGTTCATTCCAATGGTAGTTTTGTTGATCAGTTCGATCGATCAACACTTTCGAGGAGAAATCAATCAGTTCATTCGAAGGGAAGTTTTGTTGATCAGTTCGGTCGATCAACACTTCCGAGGAGAAATCAATCAGTTCGTTCCAAGAGAAGGTTTTGATCAGTTCGATCGAACAAAACGTTCCAAAGGAGTTCATCAATCAGTTCGTTTCAAGGGAATGTCGATCAGTTCGTTCGATCAAGAAATTCCAGATGAATTTCCAAGAAACTGTTTCAGTTCGTTAAAGACATTGGTCTTTTCAGTTCGCCAAGACATTGGTCCTTTTAGTTCGTCAAAGACATTGGTCTCTTCAGTTCGCCAGGACATTGGTCCTTTTAGTTCGTTAAAGACATTGGTCTCTTCAGTTCGCCAGGACATTGGTCCTTGTAGTTTGCCTGCATAGATAGTCTAGACTCACACAGAACACATGATTCCATATTCTAGAAGCTATATTTACATTAACATTCTTTAACCACAAAGAACTGAGACCCTACGAAGACAAGCAAACCAACCAACCTAAGTTATCATATTTCCTATGCTGCTCTAAGTTTAAATATAAACCATTTTTATCAATATTGTTATGTACCAAGACATACATCAAGACCATGAATTCAAAAATGGAGAACGCTTCCCACCACCCCCAAAACCAGAGGTGAAAGTTAATGGCAAACAAATTAAGAAAGTTCTGGCGCCATTGCATTAGGAAGAAATGGGCCACATGCAACATAAGTACTGATAACTCTTGGACAGAGTATTAGAACATAAAGATTTACCATCAAACATGACAATATTAGAAAGTCGATGTTTCCTGGAACAACTAGTCACGTCTCAAACTAGAAGTTAAAACAGTATTACTTATTACTTCGTAAATTTCTCCTCCTTAAAAGCCTATTATTTATTCCACTTCAATCAGGGTATCGAATGCACCTCAACTCCCAAACAATGAGAAGTGACACTTAATAAACTCACAGAAATCCAGAGGCAAAACCATTGATAAATACACCACTAATTTAAAGAGGAAAACCATCATGAAATGATTTAATAATTCAAAATAAAAGTAATTCTTGAACCTCTTTTTGTTTGTGGCTTTAACTCATCTCAATCGTGAATATTCTTCCTTAACATTCTCGTATAATTTTGTCTCTCAACTTAAAGCTAAGGAAAATTGGTTTGTAAAATTCAGCATTTGGGAAAACCCAAGCGATTCTGTCAGAAGAAACAATAGCAGAAAGGATTGAAAACAAAAGAGGAGAGTCTGTTGAACTATCATCCAGAGGTAAGACAACTTCTGTTAAGTAATTAACTAGTCATTTCATCTCTATAAGTCACAACTGATCCTAAATTGTGACAATATATTCAAATGCTGATACATGCAGGGACAGAAGACGAGGTTCACAGGAGTGTATTATCAACAATTATGTCATCGAGAGTTAGCAGCATTAGAACTGGTCATTTATTAGTTAAAATTTAGAGAAGAATTTATGAACTGGTTTTGCTTGAGTTCAAACAAGTTATCTAACCAACTTCAGAAGATGAAAATAATAAGATAAGTCATATGATCACACGATCGTCAAGATGTTTAATCCATCCTGAAATAGAGTAATCTCACAGAAGAAATGGTTGAATAGATGCAAATGTTAATAAATTTATAAAAGAATAGCAGCACTTTCTATGAGATATAGTTTAGGGAAGTAATGCCAGCACATCACAAATTATAACTAAATATGGCACACGGATTGCAGGCAACTTTCTAGCTCTAAAATTAAAACCAAAAGCCAAACATAAGATTACTTATTATTTTTACCCACACAAACACACATATATATGATATTAGTTTGTATGTGTAGTATATATGGAGACAATACAGATGTTCTGATCTTATTCTTATAAATATTACCACAACAAATATCCAGTAATTGTGGCAACATTATTTCCAGAACAAACCTCGAAGTAGCAGACATGAGAAGGCGTTGGCAATGCTTTGGAACATGAGCTGTAAGTGCTTTTAAATCATCCCCATATCCATAAGACAATAGAAGATCCTTTGAACCTCTTTCAATCACGTTTGATGATATCCACTATGCAGTAGATATGCCACAGGTAGTTTCAGTTCAACTTAACCTAATTAAGTAGCTTTTATTCATAACACCCTTTGACATTGAGAATGTTCATGGTTGCAGGAGATGAGAGTTTATGGCATTCAAGAGGACCGACTAGAGCTTTTAAAAGGTGTCAGTGGTGCATTCAGGCCAGGAGTTTTGACAGCATTGATGGGTGTTAGTGGGGCAGGAAAGACTACTCTTATGGATGTATTGGCAGGTAGAAAAACAGGAGGATGCATTGAAAGGGTAATCAAAATATCAAGGCACATAAAGAATTAAAAAACATTCGAATTTTTAACTGCCTACAAAGTGTTTGACGAATTGACTGTGAGGAAAAACACAAACCCGCTCCAAGATTTTACAGAATAAGACCAATCCAACCACATACAGAAAGTCCACGGCAAAAAACACAAAGAAAGTCGAATCTTGCAGAACCCATATCCTCAAATATCAAAACTTAGATGTGGTTCAAAGAATCATCCGTCACATGCTATGATAATAGAATTTCGAGATCAGCATCAGATATATAGTTCGATATTTAGAAAAAAAATACTTACAGATTCAGATGGAAAAGCTATCCCCTAATTCGATTTTTGAAGGTAGAATTCAGGATCAACATCAGATATATAGTTCAATATTTAGAGAAAAATACTTACAGATTCAGATGGAAAAGCTATCCCCTAATTCGATTTTTGAAGGTAGAATTCAGGATCAATATCAGATATATAGTTCGATATTTAGAGAAAAATACTTACAGATTCAGATGGAAAAGCTATCCCCTAATTCGATTTTTGAAGGTTGAAGTGATGAAGAAATTAATAAAGGGTTGGGTAGGGGTTTCAACTTCGCGCGACACAATTATATGTTGGATTTGCTACATCCTTTGTGATCCTCTAGTATTCACCATGTTTGTTATCTCAACGTCTTAACTCGAAAGGTTCCCACAGATAGCGTCAATTGATGTGGTTCCGATTTACCGTTCTCCTTTTGGAACTGAAAAAACCTGCAAAATGAACACCGGGAGGGGTTCCCGGCGATGGGACTCCGACGCTCCGGTGATGGGACTCCGACGCTCAAGTCAATCAGATTGCTCAAATAGATCTCTCAAATTATACAAGTGTATGTGTATAATAAATTATGTATTTATCATAAATTGTGTATGTATTTAATAAAAATTGTATATAAAAAGTGAACAGAATAAGGATATATATATACTCCCTGATACTTGTTGTAGTAGAAATAGGAATCTCAGTTGTAGTTGAAGTAGGAGTCCTAGTTGTAGTTGGAATAGGAGTCCTAATTTCAGTTGAAGTAGGAGTCCATTTATTTTGACCACATCACCGGGGTAAAGGATACTTATTCTTGATGGTCCTTTTATTCAATTCGTGATAGTCTATACACATTCGAAAAGTCCCATCCTTCTTCTTTACAAACAACACCGGAGCTCCCCATGGAGATACACTGGGACGGATAAAACCTTTCTCCAAAAGGTCCTGCAACTGAACTTTTAGTTCTTGCAATTCTTTTGGTACCATCCGATATGGAGCCTTTGATACTGGTGCAGATCCGGGCACCAGTTCTATCCCAAACTCTACTTCTCTGTCTGGTGGAAGGCCAGGTAGCTCTTCAGGAAAGACATCTTTAAACTCCTTCACTATCGAAACTCTTTCAATAGGATCTGCTTCTTGCTTAGGATCTACCAAGTTAACCCATATTGCCTCACAATCTCCTCTTTTTAGCAATTTTACGGCTTGCATGGTCGTAATAACCCTGAAATTCAACCCAACACGAGTTCCGAAGAAAGTAAAATTTTCACCCTCAAGTGGCTGAAAGAGAATTTCTCTCTCAAAATACTTGATCGTTGCATGATTTTCCGTTAGCCAATCCATTCCAAGAATCACATCGAAATCTTTCATTTCTAATACGTGCAAGTCAGCATATAGGATTTTATTCCCAAAGGAAACCTTCAAATTTCTGCACATCCACTAAGTGCTTACTACCTTCCCTGAAGGTATGTTAACTTCTAGCTTCTTAGCTTCTATCATATCACTTCTAAATTTTAACATCTCAAAAAACTTGACAGAGATAAAAGAGTGGGTTGCCCCAGTATCAAATAAGACAAGTGCAGGCAAATCGCAAACCGATAACATACCTGTCATTGTCCCTGGTTCTTCAGCGGTTTCTTGACGAGTAAGAGCATAAGCCCGAGCTCTTCCTACCCCTGGTCTTTGATTAACACTTGACCCCATGGCTGGAAAGTACGGACACTTTAATGCACTGTGTCTTGGTTCCTTGCAGCGAAAGCAATTAGCCGTTCCCAAGAGGCATTGCCCAAAGTGAGGCCTTCTACACTTTGGACAAATCGGTTTTGCTCTATTATTTGGAGCATTGGAATTGCCTCTTCCCATTGGTCGTTTTGCCTGATTGGAGTTCCGACCCTGATTCGGCCCTGAGCTTACCCACTTTCTCTTTCCCATCTCCTCATTGGCTCTCTTTGGGGCCACCATATCCGTTCGCAAACGAAACGCCACCTCCATAGCCCGTCTTACCATCTCGTTATAGGTTATCTCTCCTTGCCCCGCCAGTATAGCCCCGATGTCTGGGCGTAACCCCTTACAAAACCGTCTTGCTTTCTTCAAATCAGTATCCACCAGGTGAACCGCATATCTGCTCAACTGATTAAATTTCCTTTCATATTCACCTACTGTCATGAACCCTTGACATAGGTGTAAAAATTCTGTTTCTTTATTATCCCGGTATGACTGAGGCAGGTACTGTTGTATAACTATCTCTTTAAAATCTACCCAGGTCAAATCATCCCTCTCTTCCAAGGTCAAAGTTCGACTATAGGATTCCCACCAGAAGCTTGCCTCCTCAGTGAGTTGAAAGATTGCACAGGAGACTCGTTGTGCCTCGGTACAAGTCAAATGAGCAAATAACCGATCTAGAACTCTGAGCCATTCCTCTGCATCAGCCGGTTCCCCCCTTCCATTAAAGGTTGGTGGATTGAATAGTCGAAATAGTTCAATTACTCTGTTCCCATCTTCTTTGGGCTCCTCTGATGTTGTATTCGTACCCAACCGTTGGGCTAAACATTGTAATACTGCAACCAAACTTTCTATGGGTTCCAAGTTAGGTGGACCTGACGTTGACTGACTTGGGGTAACTTGCGGTGGTGTGTTTTCTTCTCGTGCATATGTCTCAGACGCTGACGGTCCAGATGCTGACGTCGTTGTTTGAGGGTTTTTCCTTGGTCTACCTCTCCTCATTTTCTGATTAGAGAATAACCAAAATATATTATAACACTCAAGAAAATAATAAAATAATAAGGTTCTATAATGCATAATATATTAGCATTAACCACTAACAGCTATCATATATATATATATCATAACCCAGATCATAATGAATACACTGATTAGATGGGTACAAGCGACTCTATTCCTATATACATATCAAAAGAATAACCAAGAATCACTGCACCATACAAAAAAATATAGCCTATATACAACATATGTACAGCAAAAGAATACTATCCATACTCCTAACCCAACCATCCCAGACCACCATCTACCCCCTAGGCCATGGCAGCAGGTGGAGACGGGGGTCCCTGTAACCCCGGTGGAAAGTCCCTATGAACCGCCCCATCAACTGCCTCATCGAGATCCTCCTCTGAATCCTCCTCCGGATCCTCCTCGTCATCTCCATCTCCACCAGAATCACTGCTGGAAGGGTCAAAAGGTCCCCTCTCTGGAGTGGACGGGGTCTCCCGTCGCATCCATAACTCCATCATCTGTTGGGCCATACGCCCAAAGTCTATACTCGGTATATTGCCAACTGCCGAGTACACCAACTCATCCCAGAAAACCCGCCGAGCTCGCACAGCCCACTCCCCCGGCAATGTATGAATCAGGCGAGTGGCAGCTTCCATGTTGCCTATTCGCCCAGATCTTCTACCCGTCTCTCTCCAGTAATGAAATAGTCTAGCTATATGCTCCCCCACTGAAACATCACCAGCTATCTGGCTGCTCATAAACAGCCTCCTCAACCTAGCCCCAGCGGATTCGACCCTGGGAACACTCATCCGAGCGGTCCTACGCGGAGGCACCATCTGTTACCCACAACCCCACATGTAAGTTTCATAGGGAAACCACATCAACAATAACTCTCAACCCCGATACTTTCCCAGAACAACATCAACTTATATATACAGAAAGATAAAAAAAAAAACATTAACAGATAAGAACATTCATATCATCACCGTATAAAAAGAAAAATCAAACAAAATCTATGGAAGAAGGTTGAACAGAATTATCTGTCTATTTTACATATTAATCATACAATTCATATACATTAATATACACACCAAAAGAAAAATTTTACTAGCAAAGCCCTACGAAAAAGAAGGTAGAGCCGGCTCTGATACCAATACTGTCACGCCTCGTTTTCTTATCAGAGTTTAAAACATAATTAAATTATAATAGTGATTTTATTTTTCTTTAAACCAGAGTATAAACACAGCATTATTCTCGGGCGTCCAGCAAGAAAACAAAAATATCAAGACTTTTAAAGAAAACCAAATTTAAAAGATAATTATAGAAAATACATGGATTTTTCTCAGTTCAGGGGAAAACGTGCGTGTTTAGATCAAAACATATAAACATTTTTTGTACATAACAAGAGCTTCAGAAATGCCAATCATCCATAAACATCATTATTTACATGCAAAATAACAGACATTCCGGTTCAACCATCCTTGCATTCAGGGTTTTCTGTAAAAATAAAACACATATATGGGGTAAGTGTCAAAAGAACACTTAATGGGGGAGGGAAATTTATAATAATAATATACACATACTATTGCTTGCATATTATATATATAATACACGTTGTAGACTCCCGAAGAGTCCCAATGGCAACTGTGTATAGGTTTCCGAAAAATACCTATCAGGGCCCCAAGCCGACCCGAATTGGGCTGTTACACCCCATTGTGTTGGGAATTCCAAAGAATATCCTCTCTTGATGGGTTTCCAAAAAGGAATACCCTACTTGGCGTGAAGGCGCATGCGCAGTTAATTTTCACACAAAAGTTCTCACATAACACATAAATTGCACATTGGTCACGTTCACGTTGGCCACGTAATTCACATTACACATAATTACAGAAAAACATTTCTTAGCGGGTATTATTCCGACTTTCATCCTTTAAACCATTTTCATTGAGATACTTGAAATCAATAGCTCTCAAAATCATATACTTTATTCGAAAACAGTTCAGGTAGCGATAACAGTTTAAGTAAAAATATCATCACATAATTACGGAATTTAAATCACGTAGTCATGTTAATTTTCATAAAATTGTACGATTTTTAAAACAGAAAAGGATTTTAACCCCCACCTTGGATAACGTACAAAATCCTACAAAAGCTTTTGGTATAAGATCTAGTTCTGTCCCCCCACGTGAACCTCCTACAGAAAAATGAAAATATAACTTATTTTCTGACGTAAATATCTTAAAATCTATAAAAACCTATAAATAAAATAAATTCTCGAGAAAGAATCGATAGCCGGGGTATCTAAAATTTAATTAGGGTTTATTAAGAATTATATTAGAATTTGTTTGATTAACGGGTTCGTTTTGTCATGTTCTATCTTATTTTGAGGTCGAACTATCGTTTTATAATATAATAGTACATAAAATACCAAATTATCAAATTCTAGGATCAAGATATAATTTCTACTTGTTTTAGGGGTTAAATTTCGTCATCTTGTCGAGATCTAGGGGTGAGTCAATAATTTCTATAGGGATTAGGGTCCATAATGAAAGTTCTAGAAATTCTGAGGACTATATTGTAATTTCAGAAAGTTTTTAAGGTCAATCTGTTAGTGTTCAAAAGTTCAAGGACTAAATTGTTAGTTATCCTAAATCTGGAATTGCAATTAGGTCCCTAGGGTTTGTCCAATTTTTAAAATTCACCCCAAAACCCTAAATCTACCCCCCTGCTCCACCGCTGCCCTCCGCCGCCGCGCCACCTCCACTGCCGGTGACCCCATGTCGTCGGCGTCCGCCCTGCACACCACCAACACTCTTCACACACCTAAAACACACACATACATACACGGTTACATACATATACATATATATATATATATATATATATATATATATATATATATTCAGTCCAGTTTCGCCGCCGCTGCTGCGGCGGCCCCTTCACCATCGCCGGCGCCACCACCGCCTCACCACCTTCGTCTTCCTCCATCCAAGGCAAAACCAAACCCCAACCATACATATATATACACTCGCAAACAACATATATATAAACCTGCCACTGCCCCTGTTGCCGCTTCCAGCGGCGGCTCTCTTTCCTCGGCTACGCTGGCACCACCCCGGCGCCGACCTCTTCCCATCACCAGCCCCGCACAACGCATACGCACATATACTACATACACCTATATATATATATATATATATATATATATACAAAACCAGCACAGCCGCCGCTAGATGCGGCGGCCTTCAACAATTCCTTGCCGGCGCAACCGAGCGCCGGCCACCCCTCCGAACACACCCACTTGCCGGCGCAACCGAGCACCGGCACACACACATAGCGGCAACAGCACGGGCAGCAAACGGAGGAACAAGGCGGCCAATCCTAGCTTAGGGTTTTAAAATCATAAAAGCCTAGAAAGAACTACAACATAAACAGAAAGATGTAAATAAAGGTCTTGCCGGAAACCTGCCAACGGAGAGAAGAAGATGGTTGCAGTGTGATGGCTGAGAGAGAGAGATGGTGGAAGTGGTGAGGAAAAAAGATGAAAAATGGTGAAGGAAGCCTTAATGGAAAATGATATCTACTTGCTCCCATTCAAAGATCAAACTAATCCATCACCTAGGCTAACTATAGACTAGGCTTGTTGTCAAGAATTTGGTGGTGTATAAGATGGACAAAAGCCAAGAATTCTTATCCTATCACAAACTAAGCAACTAGATTATTATATAATAACCTTAGAAATTCTTATGGATATTACATATAGGACACATATGAAACGAGCATCCGGAGTCCAATACCCATTCATCTTGAACCTGGACTTCTGCAACACACAACATATCTGAACCTTCAAGAACCCTATTCTCTTGAACCACTGCTGCTTGTTGATTGGTTTGAGCTTGTTTCTTCTTCTTAGGGCAATTCCTTTTCAAATGGCCTGGTTTATGACAAGCAAAATACTTCTTAGTTTCAGGCCTTTCTTGGTTCCCTAAAGCAGGTTGTGTTCCACCTTTATTCTTGGTCTGCATATGGTGATTCTTGTGATTGTTCTTGAACCTCATGTGCAGTCCCTTACCCATACTTGGCAATTTTTGGTCTGATTCACTTGAAAGAGCCCTTGACCGTATTGCTACCTGGACTAATTCTAATGTCATGGCAGACATCCTATCATATATTAATGCATCTTTAAACGATTGATATGACTTTGGAAGTGCATTTAATAGCAGCAGCGCCAGATCTGCTTCATTCTGCTTCTCTCCAATATTTGATAAATCATCTACTAACTTGTTAAATTCATCCAGTTTTTCAAGGATTCTCCTTTCTTCAAGAATCTTGAATGCGATCAGTATCTGTTTGAGGGACAATCGGTTGGCTAGGGATTTAGTCTGATACAAGGACTCTAGTTTCCTCCACACCTCCAAAGCTGTCTTTTCCTGATAAACCTCCCTCAAGGCTTTGTCAGCTAAGCACAAGATGATGGAACTCCGAGCCTTTCGATCGATTTTGGGTTTGTCTTCCTTAGAAACCTCAGCACCTCCTCCATCTGCAGATATAACACTTTCCCAGCCTTGTTGAATAAGGACTGCTTCCATCTTAGCCTTCCATAGGGTAAAGTCTTCACTCCCGGTGAATTTTTTCACATCAAGGTTCATTGATCCCATCTTGGTCGATTCCACTTCCCACAGACGGCGCCACTGTTGGGTATTGAAGCTTAGAACTCAAGAATGATCAATTTCACATGTGATAACAAAACCCTAAAACTAAGCAAATGAAAATAGCACAAGAAACATGAAGAAGACACAAAGAAATATAGTGGTTCAGCTTTAGAAAAGCCTATATCCACTCTCCAAACCAAACACCTCTATTAATTTCAGAGAAAAACAACAAATTACAAAGTAATTAAAGAAATCGCAACCTAGGGTTTTTCTACAACTCTAGAACCCTAGAATATTGAATCGAAAGAGATTACAAAGATAACTCTCAATTAACCAGAACTACATATACATATTTATATGGGAAAAAAAACCCTATGTCAATTCTTAAAAACCACCTTCAAATCATCGCGATTTTAGCCTAGAATAACGAACCCTGCGCCTGGGTTCAAGTCTGTTGCAACTTCCAACCAACTCCACCCGGGTTCAGCAGACATCGCCGGTTTGACCATGAATCGCGCGATTCTCAGCTTCCAAAATCCAGTTCTCTACACCCCATGCAATTATGAGTTAATCCTCATCTTCAGTTAATGGCAGAATTCTCGACAGGAAATTAATGGGTGAAGATCTGTTCTGGGCCATCAGAGGCGGTGGAAGGGCCAGCTTCGGTGTGATCACAACCTGGAAAGTACGACTGGTAGATGTTCCAGAAACGGTAACTGTTTTCACAGTGCAAAGAAGCTTGGAACAAAACGCGACTCAACTCATTCACCATTGGCAATACATTGCTCCCAAACTCGACAAAGATTTATTCATCAGAATCACAGTAAGAAGGGTGAATTCTGGCGACATTAATGGAACGAACACGACAATCAGTGCTTCCTTCTTTTCCGTTTTCCTAGGCAGGGCCGATCAATTGCTTCCACTGATGCAAGAAAGATTCCCTGAGTTGGGATTGGTAAGAGAAGACTGCATCGAAATGAGCTGGATCCAATCCGTCCTGTAT
Organism: Scutellaria barbata; assembly: GCA_028654395.1. Classification (NCBI taxonomy): domain Eukaryota; kingdom Viridiplantae; phylum Streptophyta; class Magnoliopsida; order Lamiales; family Lamiaceae; genus Scutellaria; species Scutellaria barbata. The sequence goes on from CM053648.1 coordinate 18,476,038, forward strand.
ATCGCCAGATTCCCTGATGAGCCACCTGAATTTTCGCTCAACAGGACACAGCCTGGATCAGCATACTTCAAAGCAAAGCCCGATTACGTGCAGAAACAGATTCCTCAACAGGGGTTGGAAGGCATCTGGAGACATTTTTACGAAGCAGAAAGCGAAAATGCTCAGATACTCATGGTCCCATATGGTGGAAGAATGGATAAGATTTCGGAATCCGCCATTCCATTTCCTCACAGGGTTGGAAACTTGTATAAAATGGGCAACGTAGTATATTGGCAAGAAAATGAGGCTGGAAATTCAGACAAGTACATGAATTGGATTAGAAGGCTGTATAGTTACTTGACTCCTTATGTTTCGAACTCGCCGAGGGGTGCATATATCAATTACAGAGATCTGGACATTGGAGTAAACAAGAATGAAGGGGAGACAAGCTATGAGCAAGCAAGCATTTGGGGTAAAAAGTATTTTGGCAAGAATTTTGATGGTCTTGTTAGGGTGAAAACCATTGTTGATCCAGGGAAGTTCTTCCGTAATGAACAAAGCATTCCACCACTGCACTCAAAGTGGGCTAAGAAAGGAGATTGAGATATGTTTATGAAGAACAACACATAAAAACACTTCTATCTTGTATTTAGGTTTCTTAGTTGTAATAACTGTACGATGTAATTTCAAGAAGCCCAATATAGGCTATTGAACTTTAAAAACTATTTACAGCCCAGTGGATTTAAAAACTATTTAATATATTTAAAAATATTTATAGGCCCAATCCCGATTTACTTTTCGCCCTTTTATTTTATACTTCTTTGGGGAAAAATAAAAACTAGTGCTTTGACTTTTCAAATAAGGTTGTTTTAAAACAAATTTTTTTTAAAACATGATTTTTTTTGAAATAAAACATGATTAATTTTTAGGATGAAGTAATGCCCGCGGGTTTTTATTTTTATTTTTTATATAAGTTAAATCAATCAATAAATAAAGGGAAAAATGGTCCAAAATACCCATTTTTTTAAAAAATTGATCCCAATTTACCCCTTAATATATTATCACAGTCCAAAATGACCCTAAATATAAGTTTTGATCCCAAAATACCTATTTTCTTTCAAAGTCGACTGATATGCGGACCCTGTCAGACTGAGACACATTCAATTTGTCAATTGGTGACTCTTTTCAAAAACACTATTATTAATTAATTATTAATTTAGGGTTTAGGGTTATTAATTTCCGAAAATTATGTGTTATACTAATCTTCAAAAACTATGATTTAATGTTTGAAAAAATGGACACAAGAATTTTAATAATATTTTATTGATTTAAAAAACACTATTATTAATTAATTAATAATTGTCGAAGATTAGCCACTAATAATTTTCGAAAATTATTTTTTCCTAATTTTCGAAAACTATGATTTAATGTTCGGAAAAATGGACACAAGAATAGTAATAGTATTTTATTGTTTTCAAAAACACTATTATTAATTAATTAATAATTTTTGAAATTAGCCACTATTAATTTTCAAATTTTTTTTTTCCTAATCTTCAAAAACTATGATTTAATGTTCAAAAAAATGGACACAAAAATTTTAATAATATTTTATTGTTTTCAAAAACACTATTATTAATTAATATATAATTTTCGAACATTCTATGACACTATTATATAATTTTCGAACAATTATATATGACTCTGACACTATTATAATATTAATAAAATATTATAATAATTTTCGAACATATATTGTTAATATTATAAAATTGTCATAATTTTCGAAAACTAGTTTTCGAACATAAATTAACTAGTTTTCGAACATAATATTTTATTAATATTATAATAGTGTCATAATTTTCGAAAACTATGACACTATGACATAATATTTTATTAATATTATAATAGTGTCATACTATGACACTGTTATATAATTTTCGAAAATTGCATAGTTATACCAATCTTCGAAAACTCAAGCCTAATGTTCGAAAATGTTGGACATGGCCTTTTAATAATATTTGATTATTTTGGAAAACACTATTATTATTTAATTATTAATTTTCAAACATACTTTAGCTACAACAATTTCGAAAATTAATAGAACTACTAATGAAAACTAAAGTCTAATGTTCGAAAATGTTGGACATGACCTTTTAATAATATTTTATTGTTTTTTGAAAAACACTATTATTATTTAACTATTAATTTTCGAACATACTTTAGCTACAACTTTTTCGAAAATTCCATAGAACTACTAATTTTCGAAAACTAAAGCCTAATGTTCGAAAATGTTGGACTTGACCTTTTAATGATATTTTATTATTTTTTGGAAAACACTATTATTATTTAATTATTAATTTTCGAACATACTTTAGCTACAATATTTTCGAACATTCCTAGAACTAGTAATCTTCGAAAACTAAAGTCTAATGTTCGAAAATGTTGGACATGACCTTTTAATAATATTTTATTATTTTTTGGAAAACTCTATTATTATTTAATTATTAATTTTCGAACATACTTTAACTACAACATTTTCGAACATTCCTAGAACTAGTATCTTCAAAAACTAAAACCTAATGTTCGAAAATGTTGGACATGACCTTTTAATAATATTTTATTATTTTTTGGAAAACACTATTATTATTTAATTATTAATATTCGAAAATTGCATAATGTTCGAAGATTATTTTTTCAAAAATAATAATCTTCGAAAACATTAATAATAATATTAAAAAATTTCAAAAACATTGTAATTAATTGTCGATATTGCATAATTAAGTTTCGAAGATTATTTTTTCGACAATATTAATTTTCGAAAACATTAATAATAATATTATAAATTCTCGAAAACATTGTTATTAATTTTCGAAGATTAATGTTTTGAAAATAATAAAGTTCGAAAACATGAATAATAATATTAATAATTTTCGAAAATATTGTTATTAATTTGAGATATTGTCTAGGCAAATTTCGAAAATATTTATTTTTCAAAATTATAATGTTTGAAAACATTAATAATAATATGTAAAATTTTCGAAAACATTGTTATAAATTTTCGAAAATTGCATAATTAATTTTCGAAAACCTTTTTTCAAAAATAATAATGTTCGAAAAATTAATCATAACATTGTTATTAATTTTTCAAAATATTGTTATTAATTTGAGATCAAATTGCATAATTAATTTTCCACAGATGGAAATAGATATTAACAGTTTGTTGGTCTTAAACTCGAAATTAACAAAACACGTAATGCTTCAGCCTCCTCTTAACACATTTGTTATAAGATAATTTTCTTTATTTTTTGCATTATTACTTGGCGGCGCCGGCGACTCAAAAGTTTTAAAATTATTGTTCTCTCTATCATTAAAAACAAAAAAAAAATAAAAGAATGTTCCTAAAAGTCTATAAAAAAAAATTAGAAATTAGAAGAAAAATATAATTTCCATCGTTGGGACAATTCTAAAATTAATTTGAGCTATTTCCATCTGTCGAAAATTAATTATGCAATTATATTAATTTCCATCTCTCTATCATCGTTGGGACAATTCTAACAGTGTTGTATACCAATCAGTCTATATGCCATTTAGCTTTAATACACATTCTCTGTAATTTTATATCTCTGCATACCTATAATCCAAACTCATTTTCATTAGTCAGCCTCTAAATATTGAATAGTACATTAACCAATCTTCTGTAATTAGATTGAAGAAGAAAAAAAAATCAGAAGGCTACATTTGTATATGGTTATATCAATGACAAAAATATCGGTACTTGTAGATATATCGCTATCTTGATTTTACGGATATATTGATAGATATATCGATATCTGTGGAAATATCGATAATTTCGAGAAAAAAATAAAAAAATTGAAAAATATATCTAACACTTTACATAATATTATAATGAATATTAATATATATTGAAGTTAAATTTCAAACAAAAAGATATGTTTACAACCAACATTAAGAGATAAACTATTATATAAATGTTGTCTCATATTGGTTTACATGTCAAATTATTATTGACAATTAATACATGACCTAGTAATAATTTGAACTCTTATGAGGTGATGACATGTCATCTTGAGTCAAACAAATTATTTTACATCGACCCTTCTTTATTTATATTTTACATCAACTAAATACATTTATATATTTTACTATATAAAAAAATTAATTAATTGAATAAAAATATAATTATTTATATATTAAAATATTACTTTATTAAATTATTTTAATATATATAAAATATTAACTTATTAAAATAGTTTGTCTTAAATTTATTACAAAATATGTTAATATATTGATCAAATTATTAGAAATGGTGTACTTTTAATTTACACATGTCATCAATTTTTATTACATATTAGTTGAAATAAAATAGTTGTGAAATCAACTAAATATAACATAAAATGCACTCCACAAATATTATTATTATTATTTTCATTAATAGTTGTAAACAGTAAAATAATAAATTTAATTTCACATGGAGGCTCCACTATACAAAGAGGCAAAAAAATACAAAAAAAAAATCATGAATTTCACATTTTCCACCGAAAACCACCGACATCGACATTTTGTCGATATATCAGCGACACTCGCCAAAAAATGCCCCTTTTACCTACAATGACAACGATATTTTCCGATAATTACCGATATTTTACCGATTTTTTGACCAAAAAAAACTGCACCCGTATATTATATTGGATCTGTCTCCTGGACGATATTCCGAAATATCGCGATTTTTTCGTCCTTGGGTTATACATATTAGGGCCCCCTAATTCTAGAACAAAACCTAAATTTTCAATTAAATCTACAAATATTCCTCCCCATTTAAAAGACTTTGTCATTTTGACCAATTAAATCATCATCAAGCGACTCCATAACCGAGATCGTTCACTATTTTCTCAAAAAAAGTAAAAAATTTGGATTCTTGAAGCCAGATGGATGATCATTGATTTTTTGTTTGACATATCAAATAGAAAAGTAAATTCAAGCCAACCAGGGATTTTAAAATATTGGTATTCCTATAACCTATTCCCTGGTGTACCCGTTTGACTTTGGCGAAAAAGCAATGGTTAAAATCTCCGTAAATTGAGAATATATAAATTGAGAATATATATTTCTTAAGAAAATTCAGAACCAACTACCATAGGGATAATGGACCTAAAGTTGGGAATTAACCCTCGAAAATTGCATCTGAAGATTAACAAAATACTGTAGCTGTGGACACCGTATAATATTATGGATTATTTATAGAACAAAAATCTAGGGAAAAAATTTCCAAGACTCATTTTTCATATAGGAAAAAAGTATGGATAAAATCATATCAGATATACTCATCTCATAAATATCTCTTAACTGATATATTTATCCAGATAGTCCAACAAACTTAATTATACTACAATACATATTATAATCTTTATAATATATTAAGCTCATAATAGAGCTATCGAAGGGACCTAATCGAACCCAATTAAATTAAGCTCTAATAAATTGATTTTGACTTAATCAACTCTTGACAAGTCAAAATAACTTATTAATCTCGTTCAACTTCACCATTAGTACGAGATTGCATTCTTAATTAAATTAAATTTATTAAAGCAAATAAATCAATAAATTATATCTTCTGATCCAACACGTACATTATAACTAGTGTTCCTTGACTATGCCTGTTTGAATTTAGAAGGGAAAAAAGATAAAAAAATGAAATGCATGTTTCTTTTCCTCTAGAAAGCAGAACAATAATTTCCAAGAAATTTCAGTGACTAATTCCCAAAACCATTTGGAAGCCCTATAAATGGAATAGAGTGTTACGTCTCTCTAACACAAACTGATCATCCCAAAACCATGAAGATTTCTTCCATTTCAACTGCTACATTCATTCTTCTTGTCATCCTTTCATGCTCATGGACAACCTGTGCTGATGACCACGAGGATTTTATCGAATGCCTCCATGAAAAATTTCCCAACTACTCCTCGATTTCCAACGTTGTTTACACATCAATCAACTCATCATACTCTTCCATCCTACGGTTCTCCAGCCAGAACCTAAGATTCATTTCAGAATCGACCCCAAAACCGCTGGTGATCATAACTCCGGAACACGAATCCCAAATCCCACCTCTCATATGTTGCGCTAAAGAAAGTGACATTCAACTTAGAATTCGAAGTGGCGGCCATGACTTCGAGGGACTATCCTACGTGTCACAGGTCCCATTTGTGGTCATTGATTTGATCAAACTTAGTGAAATAACGGTGGATATTGATGAGAAAACTGCATGGATTGAAGCTGGTGCAACAATCGGATCTTTATATTACAGAATCGCGGAGAAAAGCCCGGTTCTGGGATTTCCAGCTGGCATCTGCGCAAGTGTTGGTGTTGGTGGACACTTCAGTGGGGGAGGCTGGGGACCAATGCTCAGAAAATATGGCATGGCTGCAGATAATATTATTGATGCAAGAATTGTCGATGTCAATGGCAGAATTCTTGACAGGAAATCAATGGGCGAAGACCTGTTTTGGGCCATCAGAGGTGGCGGAGGTGCCAGCTTCGGTGTAATTGTCGCCTGGAAAGTACAGTTAGTAGATGTTCCAGAAAGAGTCACTGTTTTCAATGTCCAAAGAACTTTGGAACAAAATATGACTCAACTCATTCATCGTTGGCAATACATAGCTCCCAACCTCAACCAAGATTTGTTCATTGGAATCTCCATAGAAAGGGTGAATTCCACAATCGGTGCTTCTTTCTCCTCGCTTTTCCTAGGCGGGGTCGACAGGTTGCTTCCATTGATGCAAGAAAGCTTCCCTGAACTGGGCCTGGAAAGAGACGACTGCACCGAAATGAGCTGGATCCAATCCGTCCTGACTTTTGCCGGTTTCCCCACAGAACCTCGCAATGTTTTGCTCAACAGGACTCAAGCCAGTCTACGACTCAGCAAAGTAAAGTCCGATTATGTGTTGAAACCCATTCCAGAATACGCGTTCCAGGGCCTCTGGAGACTATTTTACGAACCAGAAGCACTGGAGGCAGGGGTCGTGATGATCCCATACGGTGGAAGAATGTCTGAAATTTCCGAAACTGCCATTCCAATTTCTCACAGGGAAGGTTACTTGTACATGCTTGCTAATGTAGTTTATTGGAAAGAAGAAGAGGCTGGAAATTCAGACAGGTACATAGGTTGGGTGAGACGGGTTTACAGTTACTTGACTCCTTATGTCTCAAAATCCCCGAGAGCTGCATATATGAACTACAGAGATCTTGACATTGGAGTCAATAACGATCAAGGGACAACAAGTTACGCACAAGCAAGCATTTGGGGAAAGAAATATTTGGGCAATAATTTTGATCGTCTTGTTGAGGTGAAAACCGTTGTTGATCCCGATAATTTCTTCAGGCACGAACAAAGCATTCCACCACTCTACTCCGAGTGATCGAAGAAGGGAGTTTAATAAAACATGAACTGAAATAGAAGATCTTGAAATGTGTGTGTTCACTTTACAAACATATACACACTTATGTAAGCTTTCTTTAGTTTGATTTCTCTGCTTTGTTTGGTTCAGAATAAGACGTTGTACGTTGTGAATTGTAATAATCATTGAAAAGTGATTTTTATTTTTTTTACCGGTGACTTTAATTTCTACACTTTGCTCATGGTATTTAATTTATTTTTTACTTTATCCATGTATACTTTCGAACTGGATAATGTTTCATCTTATATTTTATTATTTTTAATTCATGTTATGTGTAGATTGATGATGTCGTCTTTTACACTTGACATGTGGAGGTTATTTTGAAATATCGATGAAACATTAATGCAGATTAGAGGATTTTGATAGATATACTTTAGTTTGTGTGCTCCCAGTTCCTCGTGATACTATATGGTGGAAGATTGGATGAGATTTCAGAGTCCGCCATTCCATTTCCTCACAGGCCTGGAAACTTGTACAAAATGGGCAGCCTAGCAAGAAAATGAGGCTGAATTATTTTTTATTTTATATACATAAATTTTATTTATTTGTATTTACTTTATATTTTCAAAATCATATTTTTAATTTGTCCAGTGAAAACACAAAACATAAAATTAGTGTATTTTTCAATCTAATATTACCACCTTATAATTTATATATTTATTGCATAATAATATGGAATTTTTCTAATCTAATCTTCCTATTTGTCAAATTTATTAACATATTAATTTTTTTTATATAAAGACATTTGGAGATGAAAAAAAAAAGTTGCATACTAATTTATCAAATTTATAAATTTAGTAACACATTTTTTTTATAAAATATTTCAATTTATTATTTTTATTCATTTTGTATTATGAAAATCATTTATTATTTTACTCAAGAAAACCACACGGATCTATTATAAGAATTGCATTATTATAGGTAGTTTTTCTAATTTAATATTCATATCTTAAAATTATAAATTTTGGAAATCTTATAAAACTAGAGTACCCTTTTAAAAATTGCGTAATTTAAGGGAATTTTCTAAATTTAATCTTATTATTTATCAAATTTAAAGTTTATTTAATCATTTTTGTTTTATGTAATATTTTGTTACATTTTTATATTATTATTTTTTATATAAATCTAATAAATGAATAATGATGAAATCAAACTTTATGGACACATTTTTATATTATTATTAGTATAATGCCCGTGTAATACACGGGATTATAAAACACTAAATTAAACTTAGTAAAATTAGAAAAATATAAATATTATGAACACAAAAAAATATTTATGATTTTATCATTTAATTTAATATTAAATATAACATAATGTGATTAATATATTATTTAATTGTTGAAATATATGTTCCATTCGAAAAGAAACATATATAATTTATATTTATTAATTAGCCAAAAAAAAAATTGTTATGTCTAATATATTCTTTAACTTTCCCACCATTTTTTTTATTTGATTTTATTGTTAAAGTTTAGAGTAACCAAAATTTTCTTTTCAATTAAATGATAAAAAAATGAGAATGAAATTTCTCAAATAAATTTTTTAGTTTATTTTAAACCACATATTTACAAAAACTAATTTATTTCATTAATTATAAGTTTGAATAATCATTTTTAATCAGCTCACCTTTATTTTAGTTTTTCCATTTTTTTTTTATAATTTTCTCTAAAAAAATTAAAATAAAATTTTAAAATAAAATGAAAATTTATAAAATGATTTTTATATTTGAAGTCTATTATTTATTATTTTAACAAATCTAATTAAAATTCATCTATTATTTACTAATGTCTATTATCAACATAGTTAAATTGATATCATTCAATAGCTACATTAATTAACTTTAAATTTTTAGTTATTATAGACGTAAATTGTAAAATTAAAATAAAATAAATATGAAAAATTGTATATTTGACATGTGGAACATGTAGTCTTACTTAGTGGTATTCATCCGGTTTTGAAAATCGTAATCGAACTAGAAGCGAATCGAGATCAATGGTTTGAAAAATCATTGACCTGATTTCGAACCGAAACTGGAACCTCGAATCGTGGTTCGATGGTTCGATTTTGATTTGGGATAATTTCAAACTAGGAACCGGTGGTTTGAACTGACGATTAAACCGTCGGTTTTTTTTATTTATATATAAATAATATGTATTTATGTTATTTTACTCTTTTATTTTAAGTTGTATTGATTATTATTCTTAATTTGTATCATAAGTTGTAATTTTTTTAGGGATATGATTTGAATTTCGTTGTATTTAAATTGTAATATCTTATATTTGAAGTTGTTACTTGTAAGTTGTAATGTTGTGTTATTGTAACTTGTAAATGTAAGTTCTAACTTTTCATTTATATCAAATTATCTACTCAAACAAAATTATTATGTCGTAATATATGAATAATTGTAATATTTATATGCATATTTAATTTATTTAAAAAAAAAGATTTTGAAACCATCAAACCGGCGGCTCGAACCGAAACCAAACTCGAAAATCCCATTGTTTGATTTTTGTTTAAAATTTCACGATTTTCAAACCAACAATTCCAAACCGAAACCAGCGGTTCCAACCATTTGAACAGTTATAATCTTACTATCCCATATATTAATTTATTCAGAAGAGTGCATGTCAATTTAAATATATTAATAACAATCAAATTATTAAACAATAAACAATTTTCATGTAAATTTTAATATTAAATGAATATTGGAGCTTATTTGACAATCAAATTATTTAAAATTCAATTTTTAATGACACGCTGATTTGTTAGAATTTAATTGTATAGATTTTGATGAGATAAAACATGTAATAGATAGGATTTAGCAACCTTGTATATAGGTCTTGATTTGTAAAAGCTTAGATAGGATAAGGTCGCTATGAAGAGGATGAAGAGGCAAGCTGGAAGAATAAAATTCACAAAAGTCATTATAGCACACTACAAAAGTCGCTGCAGAACAATAATGAGAAAAATCGACTAAGTATGGAAGAATATTGTAACATCCTAAATTTTTAAAATTTATAATATTATAATATAAATTATATAGTATTATTAATGTAGTATTATAATATAAAGTAATAAGTATAGTATAATATAGTCCTTATCTTTAAGAAGAATCAATAATTGACAAGTTTGGCAAAAATTGGGGATAAGCTCTTTTTCTCTCATTCTCTCTCTACTACTCTATCTCTCTTTTCTCCTCCTTCCTTGCTGCAAGTTTATGCTGTGTTTGGTTGGAGCCGGCGCGGGGTTGCGTCGGCGAGTTGGAAGATGGGGCGGCTGACGTTTGTGTGCCGGTGAGAAAGGGATGTGAGCCGCCGCTACAAGCGGCGGCATGTACGAGTGAGAATCAACAGGTGTGTGTGTGGGCGCGCAAAGCTGGTGCAGTGTAGGTGTGTGCTGCTGCGGCTGCACGGGTTTGGTTGGGGAAGGGACCGGCGCCGGAGTTGCACCGACAGTAGAGGGTGGGCAGCGGCCCCTGGGTTGTGTGAGTTGGTGATGGGACCGACGACGGAAGAGGGGGTAGCTGGGCGGAGGAGAGAACAGGGTAGGGGCAGCACCGGCCTGGGTTACGGGTGGCCGGCGCAGGTGACGCTAACGGCTGGGCTGGAATGTTTGAGCCGTTGTGAGAGCAGCGAAGCTGCCGTGTTTCAGTGTGTATTTTGGTATGAGTTGTTGCGGTGTTGTCGTGTGTGTGCGTGTTCAGTTGTGAGGTCGCCGGCGACTTGGAGTCACCGGCAGCGATGAGCGACGGCGAGGCCGAGTCTGACGGCAACAGCAGGTGGTGACGGAAAGGACAGGGGCGTGGCGGGGGCAGCAGGGGTGGTTTTTGGGTAAGGGTTTGATTTTGGAAATTTGATAAAGGTTAAGGACTAATTTGCAAAACCTTATGATTATTTAAAATGCAATTTGACCCAATCGTTATAAGTATTACATTTTATACCCTTAATATTATGAAAATATGTCTTAAGCCCCTAAATTAATGAATAATGATAACGAACCCCCAATTATGCTGGAATTACATATTATACCCTTAAAATTGATGATATTATGTATTGCGTATTAGAATTGTTTGTTAGAATTATAAAAACGGACCTTAGATATTATAGATATTGCTTTCGAGAATTAATATATATATGAAATGACGAATTAGATCCAAACTAATAAATTAGGTTACAAATTAATCTTAGAGATACTATAATAATTAAAGTATGTCCAAACTAATAGTTATCTTAAATCTAGGTTTTAAACACAATAAGAATTAAAAACCGTTGTTAAAGTCATTTTTTAAGCGTTGTTGTATCCAGGGTTGTAAAAAAAATTTGTCTTTCGACAATGCACCAAAAAGCGTTGTCTTATCTAGATACGACAACGCTTTTTGGTGCGTTGCAAGAAAAGGGTTGTCTTTTCTTATTTTCTGGAACTATTTTACAACGCTTTTTACAACGCTTAAAAATCGTTGTCTTTTCCTATTTTACAACGCTTTTTGGTGCGTTGCAAAAAGCGTTGTCGTATCTGACACGTCATCAGCATATTTTGGACACATCATTGCCACGTCATCTTCCACGTCATGAGAAATAAATGTGCGTTGTTTGAGATTCAAACTCGTGACCTTTATTGGACCTTGAACCACTAGGCTACTAGTGTTTTATGTGTTTATATTATATATGTATTTCTTTTATTAACTAATTTTATATATATACATATATAATTAATGACTAATTAATATATAATTGGAAGATTAATGACTAATTAATATGTTTAATAATATTTAATCTAATTTCATATTAAGACAATTATAAAGTATACTAGTGCATATTTTTAATCTATGTTATAAACATACTAATTTTTTAAAATTATGAGTTTGTTCATATATATAAGATAATATTAATGTAAATAATATAAAATAACATCATAAAATAATTAAACTTTTCAACTTTAATTTAACTAAAATAATATATAAATTTTGTATTATTATATAAAAAAAATTGTATTGACCAATTAATATATGTATGTTTTTTTATTTTGAAAAATAGTTTATGGTTCAATTAACATATTTAAATCTTTTTTTCATATTATTCTTTTAATTAATCATTTTTATATCTTTTTTTTATTTTATAAAATAATTTTTTCAAATAATTTATATTTTTGGTATTAATTTTAAAACCAAACTAATTTATATTTATTTTCTAAAATAATAATATATAATTTTTATATTATTATGTAATACAAATTTTTATATTTTTCAAATTAACATATGTATTGTTTTTGTTTTTTGTAAAATAATTTTTGGTTCAAATTAAAACCAAACTCAGTTTATCTTTATTTTCTAAAATAATAATATATAATTTTTGTATTATTATGTAGTACAAATTTTTATATTTTTCAAATAAATAAATGTATATTTTTTTTATTGTTGTATAATTAAATTTTTTATATATTCTTAATTAATTGATATGATATATATATAAATATATATATATCTTTTTTTTTATGTTTTTTGTATTAATTTTAATACACAATAATTTTATCTTTATTTTTTTTTACAAAAAACATTCATAATTTATGAATTATGAATTATAAAATACAATTTTCGAATCATGTTTTAAAATAATATTCAAATTTTGTATTATTATATAATAGGATGAGAGTAATACTTAATTAGGTGTAATTAATTTGTTAATTAATTCAAAATAGTATTTTATAAAAATACTATTTTCTAAAATAATGAATTTTTTCATATAAGATAATATTAATGCAAATAATGTAATATAAGATAACATTATAAATTAATTAAATGTATTAAATTTAAGTTAATTAAAAAATAATTATATTAAAAAATAATTATTTTATAATTGTTTTTTAATTAACACATGCAACACACAAAAAAAGGGTTGCATAATGGGTTGTAAAATAAAAAAAAATGTTCTAAGAAAAGACAACGCTCAAAAGCGTTGCAAAAAAGGGTTGTTGTATAGCCAAAAAAACGCCATTTAACAACCCTACTTAAAAAGGGTTGCATAATGGGTTGTAAAAAAAAAAATTCTAAGAAAAGACAACGCTCAAAAGCATTGCAAAAAAGGGTTGTCGTATAGCCAAAAAAACGCCATTTAACAACCTTACTTAAAAAACATTGTCGTTTCCATTTTTAGCGTTGTCGTATGGCGAATTTTTTGAAAAAAGACAATGATTTTCGGAAAAAAGGTTGTAAAAACCCAAAAGACAACACAAATTCATTAAAAGGGTTGTTAAATGGGGGTTGTTAAAGGCAAAAATTCTTGTAGTGAAAACCCTAGATTCACGTCTAGTTAATCTCATACCTCTTGAGAAATTATAAATATAGATCTAAATATAATTATGGACATTTTGTTTTGATCTTCATAATTTAATAAATAAACCAAAGGCCTAATTATAAATATTAAACATTTAAATAATGTGACGATTAGGATTTAGCGAAGCATAATTTGATAACTAAATATTTAAATCACTAATTATTTGATTTATATTATGTGCGTTTCAGAAAAATTTAATTATAAACATGTTTTAATCTAAGTTTTATATTCTTGAAAATTTCCCATAAAAAGGAACGCCGATAAATCTAAGGTGAACAAAACGCCGAAAGAATGAATCAAATCGGAGCTCGAATGATATCTCAAATTAATTAATGTCATAAGAATGTTTAGTATAAAGTTAAGAATATAAAATAGTTAATGAAATAATTAATCTAAGGTACATAATTAAGTGAAACACATATGGTAAAAGCATATGTTAATTTTTTAACCTAAGGTAATTATGTTGTGAAAATGCTCCTCCTTCTCTCTTGTTTTCCAGCGGCTGGCCTGCCAGAGCGCTGCCGTCTCCACCGCCGGCGACCACCGTCGTCGGATTTTCTTTCTGACCGTAACGTATCGAAACCTATACCATTTTGAAGCTCTCATCGAGCCCGTTCCAACCCCGGGCTCGGAATTGTCATCAGCCGTCGCAATCACCGGCAATTCGCCGGAGAGAATTCGGTTTTCTCTCTCTAGAACCAGCTTTTTCTCTCTCTTTGTTCTCAATCATCCGGCCACCGATTAAGGCAATTCTTGAGCCTAGATTATAGTTCTCGCCGAGCCCGTCTCGATTCTGGGCTCGGATCGTCGATCCGACAGTTAGATCTTCGGCATGCAGCAGTCAAAGATGCTGTGTTTTTGAATGCTTAACCTCTCTCTTCGAATCTCTCTCTCTACTGTTTTTCCCCGTTTCTTTCTCTGATCGGAGGCCGGGGCGGCGCATGCAGTGCCACTGTGGGTGTGTATAGCCGGCGCTAGGAGCGCCGATGAGGTGTGTGAGAGTAGCCAGCGGCAGTGGCCGCCGGAGAAGGAAGTGTTTGCGTGCTCGAAAAGGGTGTGTTGGGTGGTGTTTGGACGGCGCTTCCAGCGCCGCCGTGGGCTATGGTGGCCGGCGAGAAGACCGCCGACGAGTGGTGGTGGCAGTAAGTGGTTTGGAAGTGGGGTTGATTTTTGAGAATTAGATTGACTCTAGGGACTTCTTTGCAATTTCATAAGTTTTGTTTATTCTCTTTTAATCCCCTATATTCTTTGGGATGATGTAATTTAGTCCTAATTTATTCTGAAAATTATAATTCCACCCCCAAAGTTCCAAAATCCTCGTTTTGACCCCAAGCCTAATCTGGAATTTACAGTTTTGCCCTAAAAAAACCTCCAAATCTTAAAATGCTTCGTTTGGTTTCGTTTCTCATCCGTTTTACTCCATTCTCGACTCTAAAGCTCTCTTTTGAGATCCTCTATATTTATTTTTCGAACTAAGTCGGGTTATGATCTGTTTCCTTCCGTTGTTTCTTTCGAGCATTTAATTATAAACGCTTAATTAATATAATAATCTAATAAATTACGTTGTGTGTTTGTAGGCCCAAACATTCCGAACACATCTCAGAATTAAAAGAATACGAACTTGAGATCGCACCGTCTAAGCTTAGGTGGGGGTAAATTCTGAACTAGCGTTTAATTCACGTGTTGTATTGTATAGTCGCATGTTAGGATTTTCGATAAATTATGAAACATGATTTGTTGATATCAGCATGCCCTTAGATATGCTATACGTGTATTGTTTATATGCTTTGAATACGTGCTGTGATATAATGTGTTGTTGAGGAAAGGTTGAGGAAATGTGTTCATGTGCATGATTTGGAGAAGACAGGATGAGATTAAGTCTTAACGAATATATGGAGGATTGGTGAAGTCCCCCTGACCAAATAATCACCTGATGGATAAGGTAGTGGGGTAAGGCAGGATATATCTGCGCCCACGTCATAAACATGTTGTGCATTGTACTTGTTGTGCTTAACTGCTTAATTGTCTTATAATATTATGTTAGCTCATGAATTTATTTCCACTGAGTGTATTTGTATACGCTCACCACGCCTATGTATTCATTACAGGTGATGATTTTGTTAGAAGGAGTTGAAGGGAGAGACGTGCCCTGTCTGTTATAAATTTTGTTAATACGATATTATGTTAAGCTATTTTGGAACGACTCATACTTATGCTTCCCTTTTGTTTAAACTTGTATATATATATATATATATATATATATATATATATATATATATATATATATCGTTGCTATACATCTTAAGAATATCTAGTCTTATATATTATCCTCGTTTTCTTAGTCTGTTCTTCTTCCTTCTTTCCTGCACGCCTGTCGAGGATACTCTGATAATTAAAGAAATAAATCAAATTGCAAAATTGCTAAACTTCTATAATATTTTATGATTAAGTTTCGGGGCGCGACAAATAAATTTCCCTATATTGTTAAAAATGATCTAATGATCTTAAATAAATTATGAACCTTACAATTTAAACCTCAAAGTTAAGAATCAAATTAAATATCAAAATTCAATCCTTTTAAATAAAAATGAGCTAAACATGTTATGCAATTAAATATATTTTCTAAATTAATCATTAATTTCAGTTAATTGAATTCATTATTATAAATTAATTTATATAATTAATCTAAATACGCCATAATCATAAGTATATTCAAATTTCCTAATATCTAAGTTAAACCGTAAATTATATAATTAGATTTTCTAAGATTATTTTAAAGGTCTTCAAGAATTAATTTAAGCCAAAAGCTTTATAATTTACTTATCTAGAATTATTAACAAGTCTTCAAGATCTAACCTAAATTATAATTCTATAATTAATTTTCCTAAAACTAAGTTAAATCTTATAAGATCTAAATAATGTCTAATTAAGCTTTCTAATATTTTATTAAACACATTTTATTACAAATTCATCTAAACCTTATATTCACCTTAAAATCATTTATTTTATTCTTTAAACCACAACATTGTTAGAAACTTGTTCCAACTTATCAAAGAAAACCTTAAAGGACATATTTTAATTACTTATGACCTTAATTAAAGAATTTATAGTTAGACAATGTACTAAGACATTTTTAATGATCGATGTAGGAAAAGAGGAATGAAGAATTATCTATGCTTGCTCGACAGCTTATAATTATACATGCTCTTCTCATGAGGTGGGGGTAAATGCTTAATACGGTATTATATTTCTTTCAAAGTATTTAAAATATGAATAAGGTGATATGATCTTTTTAATGCAAAAGTGAAGAATGATATGGTTAAATATGCAATTGATGTGAAGTTAATAAGTGCATATGTGATAAATGAGAAAGTGATTGAAGTATTTATGATTGATGATTAATGAACGAGTTTGAGTCCCTATAAAAGGTTGTATGATTAAATGTTTATTTTATGCAATTAAGCATGAAAATATGTGACATACTTGAATTATGTGAATGGCGGTGAAAACCGTATCTATGGCAGCTAAGAACCGTATTTATGACGGCTAAGAACCGTAAATTTTAAATGTGAAATGATATGATTGAATGCATTTATTATGTGTTTGATGATTTAAATACATATTTGAAGCTAACTATTTTATGTTGTTTTTATTAAAATACAAGCATTTTACGAAAATCTGTTTTTATGTGATAAAATGGTGGTTTGGCATTCCGAGTTTCCCCATCCCACTGAGTGTATTTCAAACACTCACCCCTCTTTTTAAAATGTTTTCAATTTAAGGATTTTATGGCATGGAGTGCGAGCGGTGGATGCTAGTAGCCGATGATCAAAGGTTACAGAAGCTTTTTATTTAAATTGGTTAATTTCATGAATTTAAGAAATGTATATTTCATAATTATTTTTAATTTTATTTATCTTAATTATTATTGAAAGAGTTAATTTTATAAGTGAGTAATGTCTCGATTAAAATTTTACCTTCAAAAGAATTGGGGCGTTACAAATATAGTAAGCTAACTAAACCATACTGAACAACAGGAAGCTAGCCTCATCAGACGACAAAACAACTTATTTTAAACTATCAGTTACCTCAAAGTTAGTGTGTCACGCCCCATTTTCGTATAGAATCAAGATGTGGAAATATGATTTTTAAAAGAGAAAGCGCAGCATTTTCATAAGGCGTCCAACAACTTTCTAAACTGTTGAGATTTAAAAGTAATCAAAGATTTAGAAGATAACCCTCGAAAAACATAATGCCAATCATACATAGTACGTAAAATAGGGTTAAATCATTGAAAAACATAATGCCAATCATACATAACATTCCTTGCAACTTTCTAAACTGTTGACATTTGAAAGCAATTATAGGGTAAAACATTTACAGCGAAAAATTCGTATTTGTTTAGTACAAAGTACGTAAATGTTATGACATACAAAAGTAGGGTTTCAGAAATGCCAATCATACATACACATTTTTATACACATGAAAAAAAAATCATGCATTTCTGTTCATCCCTCCTCGCATCCAAAGCTTTCTGTAAAAATAAATCATAGAAGGGATGAGCGACAAAAGTACACTCAGTGGGGTCAACTTACACAATGAAGGGGTACACATAATATTTTATTCATATCATACATATACTACACATTGTGGACTTCGGAGTAGTCCCTTGCAACTGTGGATAGGTTTCCGAAGAAAGCCTATTTGGGCCCCATGTCGACCCTATAGGTTGTTACACCCTTCATGTTGGGTTTTCGAAGAATACCCTCTGTGTTGGGTTTCCAGCAAGGAATACCCCACTTGGCGTGCAGACGCATGCGCAATTAAATTGTCACATAATGGTTCTCACATAACACATAGTATACATTAACCACGTTCACGTTGAGTCACATAAATCACGACAACACATAGACAAATAAATCATTTGACATATGTTGGCTTCTAAAGAAACCCCTTTTCTGTGCGGGACTTACCCCGACTTAACATCATATGATACCATTCGCATATGAGTCCCTTGAAATCAATAACTTTTAAAACTATATAATTTACTCGAATGCTAATCATATAAATAAAAACGTTTCACTTGAAATCGACACCACATAATCACATAATTCAAATCATATATTCACAACGTTCTTCGTAAAATTGTACGATTTAAAACGTAAATAAGATTTTATCCCCACCTTAGATACTCAACCGTTCCTATCAAAAGCTTTCTATCTTATCCCTCCTTATTCCTGTCCTTCGCTCGTATTTCCTACAAAGTATAGAAGCGTGACATATCTTCTGATTTAATCGCTTAAAATCAATAAAATCTATAAAATTAACCCCGGAAAAGGTCGATAGACCGTGGTTCTAGATTTAGGGTTTACCGAAAATTAAGGTTTGTGGAACATACCCCTAAAATTTAGGTTTTCTTGCTTAAAGATTAGCTCATCACGCTTTATATCATTTTGGAGGTCAAACTACCATTCTATAATGTTGTAGAGTACAATATACAATAATTATCAAACTTTAGGATCATAATATAATTTCTGTAATTTCTAGGGATCGTATTGTTATTCCAGCAAAATCCTGGGGTTTTAATGTTATTTTATCAAAATTTAGGGGTGATTCTGTAATTTTAGCAAAGTTTAGGGGCTAATCTGTAATTTTAGAGAATTTTGGGATCTTTACTCAAGTCCACTAAAGTTCAGGGTCCTTTGTGCAGTTATCCATAAGTTCAGGGATTTGTGTGTCATTCATCATAAATTTAGGGTTTGCAAATTAGTCCCTGAATTAACTCGAATTTACAGATTAAAACCCTCCCCAAACCGTAATCCTAGCTACCCCTACCGCCACCATCGCTGCGGGCAATGTGGGACTCCACGTCGCCGGTGACACCCACACCCAACACGCACACTACATACACACAACCACACACGCACACGTCGTTGCTTGTAATTGCGGCTTACCTCCTTTTATGTCAGCGCAACAAGCGCCGGCCACGCACACACCCATCCCGACGTCGCCACTCACGGCGGCACCTCCACACACACAGAGATATATATATATGCATACAGATACATACACACATGCATATAAACATACTCACGCCGCCGCTTACCGCGGCAGCTCACAGCCTATCACCCGCCGTCGCACATGATGACGACCTACACACATCCTATGCCGGCGTAACCTTGCGTTGGCAACCTACACCAGCGACGATCGAGCGGCCGAAAAGGAAAAACAAGGACAGAGAGAGAGAGAAGAGCAGCCCTTTTCCCGCGGCCGTACGTGACGGAGATGATGGCCTTGTCAAATTCTGAGCCTGAATTTATGACAGACTCGGTGAGTACTATAAGATAACCCGTTTATCTTGTCGGAAAACACCAGCCGGAAGTGACGAAAATGCAACGATGGTGGTGGTGGTTGAGAGAGTAAGAAAAAAGAAAAATTTTGAGAGAGAAGATATTGTCCCCCATTTGCAACTTTCCTACCTAATACACATCTTCCTCCTTCCAATTGGATGACATGTGTACATTAATTTAAAATCAGGTGTCAACCAAGTAAAATTACCATGGAAAGTTTACACAAATAAAAAAAAGAAAGTGTAATTTCTTTAAAAAATAAAATAAAAATTGGGTGTTACATAGTGCACTCTGAGTTACCGATAGAAACACTCAAATGAAAACGAATCAGAGATCGCCAGTTGAAGGAATCAAAAGAACGAAGGACAAATGTTGCAGAGGAACAAAGGCGCAGTGGCAACAACGTATCAGAATTATTAGAAGATCTTGTACGAGCCAATCACTGGAAGACACCTCACTGCCAATGAAGTTGTCTCTTTCAACGGGCAAATTTTTCATGTCTATAAATAGAAGTTGAGTGCACCTGAAACAACACTGAAACTTACGGATCACGAGCTAACTCTCTAAGTTTTCAATACTCAAAACCCTCTAACTACCCGTTTCAGTCACTCAATCTATTGAGCAGCAAGCCAGTCACCTACTGAATTTCAAGTTTAAGAGTTTGCTACCCCCTACAATTGAAGAAATCATTTTATCTTAATGGATTTTTTAGGAGTTACTTAGCGGAGGTTGTTCCTGCTAAGTTTAGTTCACTCATTTTAGAAAGAGCAGGAACCCTGTGTGGATTATAGTATTGGTCACTGTGCAGCTACATGTGTGAGTTAGAGCTGACAATTCTTGTTAGGATTCAGTTTGTATTAACAGAGTCTTTGTAAATCAAACCATCTTAACAAAGTTCTTTCTTGCGAAGGAGTAGAGAGGACGTAGAGGGGCTACTCCATCATTGAACCTCTGTATATCGTGCTACATGTTTTACAAGCCTTCTGCATATCTTTCTATCATTCTAGCATACTGCATTCAAACAAGCTTTTCATAAAACATATTTTTAAATATTTCCGTTGTGCATTAACTCTCTTTAAAGTCCCTAGGTCACTACTAAAAAGCAGTAACTTCATCTTACTACAGTAAGTTTGCTAGTTACTTGCTATTCGAGGGAGTTACACTTTTTGAAGTAAAAAATTTGCAAAATTTAATAAGATTAATTCACCCCTCTTAACCTTAAATCAGTTGGACCAACATGCTTTTCATAAAAGATATTATAATTTTTTATATTTATTATTAGAAATGTGTTGATTGTGGGTTGGGTCTCACTAATTGATTTAACAATTTTTTTTAATTAATAATAAATATGTTTAAAATATATTTTTAATATATTCTTTTCTATATATATATATATATATCAATACATTCCATTTAATAATTAGACTGGTATGATTTTTTAATGATAATAAATTATTAAGGTGAGATTTGAAAAATTGTGTTTGTCATAAAATTATTTAATATAATATAATTATGATGTTATATTTTCAATTTTTTAGAGTATGGCACGTGACGTGATTGTTATATATATAAAAATTATTTCATGAGTGTTACATAAAACCTATTTACAGTCATTATGAATATGTTAATTAAATTTAATGGTACGTTAAATTATGAAAAACGCTAATATTACATCATCATTTACACTCATTATAATTTACTTTTGAAATATATAACACCATCATTTTACACTCATTATGACTATATATTAGCATGTGATTGATTTTTTTTTCAGAACAGTTATGATAAATACAATTAGTAACGTAGTTAAAAAATATATGATGATATATGAAATATTTGAATTCATAAATTATATGTATTAGAATACAATGAAATAACTCTAAAGAATTATATTGTTTTTCATGGTCAACATTTCTACATAAAAAACTTACAACACTTAAAATTTATATGCCCATACATTACACAGTAATCAAATGACATTGAAATATTTTTAATAATTTGATTTTTTTTTTGTAAATTAATATTTTCACATCAAATTCGAAATATTTAAATCCTGTGACCATGCACCACAAGGATAACAAATTAAATTGAAAATACTCACTCTTAAAAAATTTATTATTTTTCTTATTCAATATTTTCATATCAAAACATTAAAATAATAAAATTTATATATTCTTACATCCTACAGGAATTAAAAAAATAAAAACAACTGTTGGAAATATATTGATGACAATACCAACAAGGCAACAACAACTATTTTATTTCATCCATCAAACCGGGATGGTGATGAATCTCTTATCATTAGAACTAGAATCCGGATTGGAAATGGATCTTCTTCAATTATTATTCCTTAATTTTTCTGAATTAAAATAAGGGAGTGACAAATAACGATAGAAAGTGTAATATGTAAACATTGTGGTAGGTGCACATATAAATGTAGAAAAATGTTAAAATTCTTATTATGACAATTCTTAATATACTTACTGATGATGTGTAATAATTTCATTTCTTGATTATATGAAAAGTGAAATTTATATATATGTTGAATGTTTAATACATCAGGTAAACATATATTAACATATTTATGGTGGGTAGGGTAGCTGTGTAAATATAATGTATAACAATGATGCTAGTTTTCTTGAAAAACAAGTTCTTCTACTTGAGGAATTGATATAAATGCATATTTCATACCTGGATAATATATTTTCTTCAAAAGATGTGGTAACATCATTTGACTAATGCCTTTTTATATTGTTGCTGAACATTGATAAAAAGTCAATACTCAACTTTATAAGAATCAGATCGAGATTTTATGACGTTTGTGAAATTCTTAATAAAATCAGGACTTGGGCAATGGGCTCCATCACGCAATATATATTTTATTATATTTGTGCTCATTTTTCAAAATTTTACAATTTTAAAAAGGTGAGGACAAGGGCCCATTTTTAAAACCTCCATAATCAAACTTATAAGGATTGAGATTATATATTAAAAAAAAAAAAGGTTCAGAACCAACTCCCATATGGATAATGGACTTGCATTATATTTATAACTAGTATTCCTTGACTTGGCAAGTTTGAATTACAGAAGAAAAAAGATTTAAAATTGAAATGTAAGTTTCTTTTCCTCTAAGAAAGAAGAAGAAGAATTTCCAAGAAATTTGAGGTACTAGTCCATGAAATGAGATACTCCATCCCTCAATAAATAAATAGAACAGAGTGTAAGTCTCTCTAACACTAACTATCATCCCAAAATCATGAAGATTCCTTTCATTTCAACTGCTACATTCATTCTTCTTGTCATCCTTTCATGCTCATGGACAACTTGTGCTGATGAGCACGAGGATTTTATCCAATGCCTCCATGAAAAATTTCCCAACTACTCCTCGATTTCCAACGTTGTTTACACATCAATCAACTCATCATACTCTTCCATCCTACGGTTCTCCAGCCAGAACCTAAGATTCATTTCAGAATCGACCCCAAAACCGCTGGTGATCATAACCCCGGAACACGAATCCCAAATCCCACCTCTCATATGTTGCGCTAAAGAAAGTGATATTCAACTTAGAATTCGAAGTGGCGGCCATGACTTCGAGGGACTATCCTACGTGTCACAGGTCCCATTCGTGGTCATTGATTTGATCAAACTTAGTGAAATAACGGTGGATATTGATGAGAAAACTGCATGGATTGAAGCTGGTGCAACAATCGGATCTTTATATTACAGAATCGCGGAGAAAAGCCCGGTTCTGGGATTTCCAGCTGGCAGCTGCCCAAGTGTTGGTGTTGGTGGACACTTCAGTGGAGGAGGCTGGGGACCAATGCTCAGAAAGTTTGGCCTGGCTGCAGATAATATTATTGATGCAAGAATTGTCGATGTTAATGGCAGAATTCTCGACAGAAAATCAATGGGCGAAGACCTGTTTTGGGCCATCAGAGGTGGAGGAGGCGCCAGCTTCGGTGTAATTGTCGCCTGGAAAGTACATTTAGTAGATGTTCCAGAAAGGGTCACTGTTTTCTCAGTCCAAAGGAATTTGGAACAAAACATGACTCGACTCATTCATCGTTGGCAATACATAGCTCCCAAAATCGACCAAGATTTGTTCATAGGAATCCTCATAGGAAGGGTGAATTCCACAATCAGTGCCTCTTTCTTCTCGCTTTTCCTAGGCGGGGTCGACAGGTTGCTTCCATTGATGCAAGAAAGCTTCCCTGAATTGGGCCTGGAAAGAGAAGACTGCATCGAAATGAGCTGGATACAATCCGTCCTGACTTTTGCTGGTTTCCCCACAGAAACACGAGATGTTTTGCTCAACAGGACTCAATCCAGTGCACGACTCAGCAAAATAAAGTCAGATTATGTGGTGAAACCTGTTCCAGAATACGCGTTCCAGGGCTTCTGGAGACTATATTTTGAACCAGAAGCAGTGGAGTCACCCTTCTTGATGATCCCATATGGTGGAAGAATGGCTGAAATTGCTGAAACCGCCATTCCATTTTCTCACAGGGAAGGTTACTTGTACAAGCTTGCTAATGTAGTTAATTGGAAAGAAGAAGAGGCTGGAAATTCAGACAGGTACATAAGTTGGGCCAGACGGGTTTATAGTTACTTCACTCCTTATGTCTCAAAATCCCCGAGAGCTGCATATATGAACTACAGAGATCTTGACATTGGAGTCAATAACAACCAAGGCACGACAAGTTATGCACAAGCAAGCATATGGGGAAAGAAATATTTAGGCAATAATTTTGATCGTCTTGTTAAGGTGAAAACCGTTGTAGATCCCGATAATTTCTTCAGGCACGAACAAAGCATTCCACCACTATACTCCGAGTGATCGAAGAATGGAGATTAATAGAACAACATTTGTAATAGAAAATATTGAAACACGTCAAACATATAGACAATTATGTGTGATTTCTTTAGTTTGATTTCTCCACTTTGTTTGGTTTAGAGTATGACGTTTTTTTTAATGGGTTTGGGGAGTGGAAGGGGGGGAACAATAAGAATTAGAAAACTTGCGTGATCCGGGTTCGAACTCGGGCCATCAGAATCTACACCTTTATAAAGGTGGGATACCACTTGAGCTACAAGACTCATGGTGGTTCAGAGTATGTCGTTATACTTTGTGAATTGTAATAATCATTGAAAATCCCACTTGAGCTACAAGACTCATGGTGGTTCAGAGTATGTCGTTATACTTTGTGAATTGTAATAATCATTGAAAAGTCATTTGCTTTTTTCATTTTTTTACACCGTTTACTTTAATTTCTACACTTTGCTCCTGGTCTTTAATTTTTTTTTTTTTTACTTTTGCCCTATATATTTTAGTTTGTATCCTGTGTCTAGTTTTTTTTTTTAATTACTTTTACCTACAGTAATTTGATATTTACACTTTTGCCCCATAAAATAACGGTATAAGAAGTTTAAAATAAATATATAGAAGATGAAAGTGCATTTTTCCACATTATTGTGTTAGAAGCTAATAATAATCACATCCACAATGTTGTAGTTGATTTGTCTTACATAAATCGGATAATGAGTAATCTTACTGCAACATTTTTTGACTTAGTTTCCCCATTTGGTAACCTTTTGACTTATTTGTTTCCTTCAGCACCTAATATTGGAATTTGCCACTAAAGTGTGATAATCATGACATTGATTATACCATCATGGAAACAAACTTTAAATAATCTATCATAGTTTTACATTTAATTTATATTTAAAATAACTACAAGGAAATAATATATCTAATTATTTAATTTATTTGCACATTTACATACATATTCAATTTAGAAATAATTAAACTTGCAAGAATTTTCACCAACAACCAGTAAAATCGACGTCGCAGGTCTAAGTTCTTAATCCAATTTTGATATAAAAAATATGTGGATAGTAAATTTTAAAAGGATGTGAAAGAGCCTTTTCGCTTAAATTTTCAGGAAATTAAAAGATTTCAAAAAAAGTGGTGATCTCATTCAAACTTTTCCCTGTCTGAGAAGACTAATAAATGGAAGGCAAAGAGTATGCCTTATTGCCTCTCAAATTACACAAAGTGATGATATCTAAATCATGAGCACTCCTTGCTTTTCTACAACTCTTACTTTCATTCTTCTCATCGTCTTTTCATGCTCATCTGCAGCTTTTGCTGATGATCATGAACATTTTCTTGAATGTCTGTCTGAAGAATTCCATAACTACTCTTCGATTTCGAACAATGTTTACACCCCAAGCAACTCTTCTTACACTTCCATCCTGCGATTTTCCATCCAGAACCTGAGATTCTCATCAGACTCCATCCCAAAACCGCTTGTGATTATAACCCCGGAACATGAATCCTAGATCCCCCTTGTCATCTACTGTGCTAAAGAAAGCGACATGGAAATCAGAACTCGAAGTGGTGGTCATGACTTCGAGGGACTATCGTACGTGTCACAAGTCCCGTTTGTGATCATTGATTTGTTCAAACTCAGTGAGGTAATAGTCGATGTTGAGGAGAAAACGACCTGGATTGAAGCTGGATCAAATGTGGGCCCTTTGTATTACATAATCGAGGAGAAAAGCCCGATTCTGGGATTTCCAGTTGGCATCTGCCCAGCTGTTGGTGTCGTTGGGCACTTCAGTGGAGGCGCCTGGGGCACATTGCTTAGAAAATACGGCCTGGCTGCAGATAATGTAATTGATGCAAGAATAGTCAACGTTAATGTTGGGTGAAGCTTAGAACTCAAGAATGATCAATTTCACATGTGATAACAAAACCCTAAAACTAAGCAAATGAAAATGGCGCAAGAAACATGAAGAAGACACGAAGAAATATAGTGGTTCAGCTTTAGAAAAGCCTACGTCCACTCTCCAAACCAAACGCCTCTATTAATTTCAAAGAAAAGCAACAAATTACAAAGTAATTGAAGAAATCGCAACCTAAGGTTTTTCTGCAACTCTAGAACCCTAGAATATTAAATCAAAAGAGATTACAAAGATAACTCTCAATTAACCAGAACAACATATACATATTTATATGGGAAAGAAAACCCCTATGTCAATTCTTGAAAACCGCCTTCAAATCGCCGCGATTTTAGCCTGGAATAACGAACCATGCGCCTGGGTTCAAGTCTATTGCAACTTCCAACCAACTCCACCCGGGTTCAGCAGACATCGCCGATTTGACCATGAATCGCGCGGTTCTTAGCTTTCAGAATCCGATTCTCTACACCCCATGTAATTATGAGTTAATCATCATCTTCAAATCTCCACCTTAACTCTGAATTGTGCATAGAATTGCTTGGTTCAAAATCCTAGCTGCTAAGTATAAGCAGCTTCCCAGCTGATCAAATTTATCAGCTTCTTGTAGTGATCCATCTTTGATTTAGGTACTATCTTGGTCAGCATATCAGCTGGATTATATGTTGTTCCTATCTTCTTGGCTTCAACCTCCCCTTTGTCTATCAAATCTCTTACAAAGTGAAGTTTGATGTCCACATGTTTACACTTGCCGTGGAACATCTGGTGTTTGCTCAAGTGCAAAGCACTTTGGTTGTCACAAAATACCTCAACCCTTCTTTGCTTTATGCCTAATTCCTTGAGTATTCCTCTCAGCCACACAGCCTCTTTCACTGCTTCGGACATAGCGACAAATTCAACTTCTGTTGTAGAGAGAGCCACAATTGATTATTGCATTATTTTCCCGCTTATAGCTGTACCAAAAAAAGTAAAGATGTATCTTGTAACAGACTTCCTCGTGTCTGGATTCCCAGCAAAATCTGAATCCACAAAGCCCTCAAGTGAGTAGCTCTAACCTTCTTCCCTTTTCTTAAAGATCAAGCCCAGATCTTATGATCCACCTAGGTACCTTAGCAGCCATTTCATCCCTTCCCAATGCATCCTTACAGGGTTAGCCATGAACCTACTTACTTTGCACATAGCAAAGACAATGTCTGGCCTACTACATACCATGGAGTACATGACACTCCCAACTGCATTGGCATATGGAACATTTTTCATACCTCTGATGTCAAGCTCAGAAACTGGTGGCTGTGCTTTAGTCATTTGGAACTGTGATCCAATAGGTATAGATACTACGTTGGCTTCATGCATCTGAAACCTATGGAGAACCTTGTCTATATAATCAGTTTGATGAAGATGTATCAGGCCCTTCCTCCTATCTTTTTAATATCTATGCCAAGAATCCTTCTAGCCTCTCCCAAGTCCTTCATCTCGAACTTAGGTGCCAATTTCCCTTTTAAAGTATTGATTCGAAGTAGAGTCCTTCCAGCTAGAAGCATATCATCAACATATAAAAGAAGATAAGTATGAATTTGAGCTCCCTCATTCTCCATATATACACAACTATCGTAATTGCACCTTTCCAAGCCAATGCTCATCATAAACTGATCAAACTTTCTGTACCACTGTAGGGGGCTTTGTTTTAAGCCATATAAGGACCTCTTCAACAAGAAAACCTTTCCACTATCCTCAGGAAGTATAAATCCTTCAGGCTGATGCATATATAAGACTTCATTAAGATCACCATGAAGGAAAGTAGTTTTCACATCAAGCTGCTGTAATTCCATGTTTTATTGGGCAACCAAAGCAAGTAAAATCCTTATTGAGACATGTTTGACAACTGGGGAAAATATTTAATTGTAATCTATACCCTCCTTTTGAGTATAGCCCTTGGCTACAAGCCTGGCTTTATACCTTACTTGTTCAGTCCCAGTCACCTCAATCTTTCTCTTGAATATCCACTTACTTCCAATGATTTTTCTATTTTTTTGGTTTCTCTACCAATTCTCAGGTCTGGTTCTTGTTGAGTGATAGTAGCTCCTCTTGCATTGCCTGAAGCCATTTCTCTCTATCCTTAGAAGTGATGGCTTCTTTGTAAGACTTAGGTTCTTCAATTTCAAGGTCCAAGGCTACATTAAATGCATACTGTATTGAGTCTGCTTCCCAATACCTTACAGGTGCTCTAATTTGCCTCCTGGATCTGTCTCTTGCTAATTTGTAGTGAGTAAGATCACTTACTGATTCCTGGTCTGAGTCTGAACCTTCTTGTTGCTGATCTTGTCTCACAAGCTGGTCTTCATCCTTTTCCAGATTAGAAGATGAACTTTCAGGATAATCAGACTTGTTACTGTACTGATCTGAGTCTGATTCAGTGTTTGGCTCCACCTAAGTTCTCCATTTTCAGAGCTTCCATATCCCATGACATCTTCTCTAAAAGTAACATCTCTACTAACAAAAATTCTGGGAGTTCTTGGCTCTATACACCAGAGTCTATAACCTTTTACCCCTTGTGGATAGCCTAAGAACACGCACTTCATAGCCCTTGGATCAAGCTTATCTCCTCTAGTGTGTGCATAAGCCAAACATCCAAACACCTTAAAGTGACTGTAATTTAGTTTCACCTTATACCACACCTCATTTGGTGACTTAAACTCCACACTTCATGATGGACTTCGATTGACCAGGTATACAGCTGTGTTAAGAGTCTCTCCCCAGAAATACTTTGGTAGCGCAGCATCTGATAACATACACCTTATTCTCTCAAGTAAATTTTGATTCATGCGCTCTACAATCCCATTTTGCTGTGGTGTGTAGGTAGTGGTTCTATGTCTAATTATTCCTCTTTGGTTGCAAAATTCATGGAACTCCTCTTTGGTTGCAAAATTCATGGAACTCATCAGATAAGTACTCCAACCCATTATCAGTTCTTAAGAATTTTAGCTTTTTCCCAATCTGATTTTCCTGTACAGCCACCCATTCTTTGAACTTCTCATAGGCATCACTCTTGTTTTTAAGTATATAAACTCATAATTTCCTAGAATAGTCATTTATAAATGAGATATAGTACTTTCCACCTCTCATGGTTTCAGTCCTAGATGGACCCCATATATCCGAATGTACATACTCAAAAATATCAGTAGTAGTGTGTTTACCTTTAGGAAATGAAGTTCTTGTTGTCTTCCCCAATATGCAATGCTCACATTTCTGAGTTGGTAGAATCAGCTTAGTGCTTATCAGTTCCTGTTTGGATAGCTCCATCAATCCTTTGTATCGAATGTGTCCCAATCTTTTGTGCCACAATAGAGAGTCTTGACTTGGGTTAGCCACCAACCCTACTCCACCTGTGACAGTCACTACAAGAAAACTGTCCGATAGTGACGGATTTTAGTGACGAAAATATTCCGTCACAAATTTGTTACGGAATAGTGACAGAAAAGATTTTGTGACGGACTTGTGACGGAATAATCGGTCACTACATGAATTCCTATTTAAAAAAATTTATAAATTCAGATATTTATCTTTGTGACGGAATTTTCCGTCACAATTATGTAATGACGGATTATTGCATCACAAAATAGTAACGGATATAAATTCGTCACTATTTTGTGACGGAATAATCCGTCACTACATAAATTCCTATTTAAAAAAAATTATAAATTTGGATATTTATCTTTGTGACGAAATAATCCGTCACACATAAATTCCTATTTAAAAAAAATTATAAATTCGGATATTTGTCTTTGTGATGAAATTTTTCGGCACAATTATGTAGCGACGGATTATTCCGTCACTATAAAAGAAATATTAAAAATACTTATAAAAGAAATACATGTAGAATGTTATTACATAAAGCACCAATGGTCTAGTGGTTAAAGTATCACAATAAGTCCTGGGTTCAAATCCCAGACAACTCATAATATTGGGCGTTGACATGTGTATGATTTTAATGACAGAATTTTCCGTCTCAACCAACAAGTATGGTGACGGAAATTTTCATTTAGTGACAAAGCTCTTTTTGACAGAAATTTTCCGTCACAAATACATGTTAGTGACGGAATTTTTGGCAGAAATTTTCCGTCACAAATACATGTTAGTGACAGAATTTTTGGTTTAAGTGACGGATTTTTCCGTCACTGTCGGCAATTTTCTTGTAGTGGGGTTTAAGTGACGGATTTTTCCGTCACTGTCGGTAATTTTCTTGTAGTGAGTAGACCCATTAGTGACGGAATTTTTGGTTTTAGTGACGGATTTTTCCGTCACTGTCGACAATTTTCTTGTAGTGAGTAGACCCATTAGTGACGGAATTTTTGGTTTTAGTGACGGATTTTTCCGTCACTGTCGGTAATTTTCTTGTAGTGAGTAGACCCACACAGCAAAATATAGTCCATTAGATTTCCTGCCAATTAACACTGTTTTTCCAGCCTTAGTTACCAAGATTTGCTCCTTCCTTGTAAAGAACTCATAACCCCTTGCATTAAGTAATCCAAGAGAGATTAAATTCCTTTTTAACTGAGGAATAAATCTCACTTCACTCAGAATCTTTGTTGATCCATCATGTAATCTCAACTGGATCATGCCTATTCCCTTCACATTGCAAGTATGGTCATTTCTAAGTAATACCGAGCCACCATCTTCCAGCTTGAGATTCACAAACCAAGACCTTATAGTGTCACGTCCCGTTTTCTTATCAGAGTTTAAAACATAATTAAATTATAATAGTGATTTTTTTTTCTTTAAACCAGAGTATAAACGCAGCATTATTCTCGAGCGTCCAGCAAGAAAACGAAAATATCAAGACTTTTAAACAAAACCAAATTTAAAAGATAATTATAGAAAATATATGGATTTTTCTCAGTTCAGCGGAAAACGTGCGTGTTTAGATCAAAACATATAAACATTGTTTTGTACATAACAAGAGCTTCAGAAATGCCAATCATCCATAGACATCATTATTTACATGCAAAATAATAGACATTCTGGTTCAACCATCCTTGCATTCAGGGTTTCTGTAAAAATAAAACACATATATGGGGTAAGTGTCAAAAGAACACTTAGTGGGGGAGGGAAATTTATAATAATAATATACACATACTATTGCTTGCATATTATATATATAATACACATTGTAGACTCCCGAAGAGTTCCAATGGCAACTGTGGATAGGTTTCCGAAGAATACCTATCAGGGCCCCAAGCCGACCCGAATTGGGCTGTTACACCCCATTGTGTTGGGAATTCCAAAGAATATCCCCTGTTGATGGGTTTCCAAAAAGGAATACCCTACTTGGCGTGAAAGCGCATGTGCAGTTAATTTTCACACAAAAGTTCTCACATAACACATAAATTGCACATTGATCACGTTCACGTTGGCCACGTAATTCACATAACACATAATTACAGAAAAACCTTTCTTAGCGGGTATTATCCCGACTTTCATCCTTTAAACCATTTTCATTGACTTTATTCGAAAACAGTTCAGGTAGCGATAACAGTTTAAGTAAAAATATCATCACATAATTACGGAATTTAAATCACGTAGTCACGTTAATTTTCATAAAATTGTACGATTTTTAAAACAGAAAAGGCTTTTAACCCCCACCTTGGATAACGCACAAAATCCTGCAAAAGCTTTTGGTATAAGATCTAGCTCTGTCCCCCACGTGAACCTCCTACAGAAAAATGAAAATATAACTTATTTTCTAACGTAAATATCTTAAAATCTATAAAAACCTATAAATAAAATAAATTCTCGAGAAAGAATCGATAGCCGGGGTATTTAAAATTTAATTAGGGTTTATTAAGAATTATATTAGAATTTGTTTGATTAACGGGTTCGTTTTGTCATGTTCTATCTTATTTTGAGGTCGAACTATCATTTTATAATATAATAGTACATAAAATACCAAATTATCAAATTCTAGGATCAAGATATAATTTTTACAAGTTTTAGGGGTTAAATTTCGTCATCTTGTCGAGATCTAGGGGTGAGTCGATAATTTCTATAGGGATTAGGGTCCATAATGAAAGTTCTAGAAATTTTGAGGACTATATTGTAATTTCAGAAAGTTTTTAGGGTCAATCTGTTAGTGTTCAAAAGTTCAAGGACTAAATTGTTAGTTATCCTAAATCTGGAATTGCAATTGGGTCCCTAGGGTTTGTCCAATTTTCAAAATTCACCCCAAAACCTTAAATCTACCCCCCTGCTCCACCGTTGCCCTCCGCCGTCGCGCCACCTCCACTGCCGGCGATCCCATGTCGCCGGCGACCGCCCTGCACACCACCCACACTCTTCACACACCTGAAACACACACATACATACACGGTTACATACATACACACACACACACATATATATATATATATATATATATATATATATATATATATATATATATATATATATATATATATATATATATATATATATTCAGTCCAGTTTCACCGCCGCAGTAGCGGCGGCCCCTTCACCATCGTCGGCGCAACCCCGGCGCCACCGTCGCCTCACCACCTTCGTCTTCCTCCATCCAAGGCAAAACCCAACCCCAGCCATACATATATATACACTCGCAAACATACATATATATATAAACCTGCCACTGCCACTGCCGCCGCTTCCAGCGGCGGCTCTCCTTCCTCGACTACGCCGGCGCTACCCCGGTGCCGGCCTCTTCCCATCACCAGCCCCACACAACGCACACGCACATATACTACATACACTTATATATATATATATACAAAACCAGCACAGCCGCCGCTAGATGCGGCGGCCTTCAACAATTCCTTGCCGGCGCAACCGAGCGTCGGCCACCCCTCCGAACACACCCACTTGCCGGCGTAACCGAGCGTCGGTACACACACACAGCGGCAACAGCACGGGCAGTAAACGGAGGAATAAGGCGGCCGATCCTAGCTTAAGGTTTTAAAATCGTAAAAGCCTAGAATGAACTACAACATAAACAGAAAGATGTAAATAAAGGTCTTGCCGGAAACCTGCCGACGGAGAGAAGAAGATGGTTGCAGTGTGATGGCTGAGAGAGAGAGACGATGGAAGTGGTGAGGAAAAGAGATGAAAAATGGTGAAGGAAGCCTTAATGGAAAATGATATCTACTTGCTCCCATTCAAAGATCAAACTAATCCATCACCTAGGCTAAACTATAGACTAGGCTTGTTATCAAGAATTTGGTGGTGTATAAGATGGACAAAAGCCAAGAATTCTTATCCTATCACAAACTAAGCAACTAGATTATTATATAATAAGCTTAGAAATTCTTATGGATATTACATCCTCCCCTCCTACAAAGAAATTTCGTCCTCGAAATTTAGAAACGTACCAAAATTCGATAGATTAGGATATTTTTCCAGGATTTCTTCTTCTTTTTCCCAGGTTGCTTCATTCACGTTGTGCTGACTCCATTGGACCTTTACCAAGTTTACATTTCGATTTCTCAGTTTATGAACTTTCCTATCTATAATAGCGATAGGAGATTCCTCATAAGATAAATCTTTTTCGAGCCTAATACTTTCCTGGTGAATTATATGGCTCGGGTCAAACACGTACTTTCGCAACATGGATACATGGAATACATTGTGAATGCCTGCGAAATCAGGTGGTAGCGCTAATCGATACGCAACTTCACCAACCCGTTCTAGAATCTCATAAGGTCCAATGTACCTAGGTTTCAGTTTACCTCTCTTTCTAAATCGGTAAACACCTTTAGTAGGCTACACTTTCTGGAAAACTTTATCACCCACTTCAAATTTTAGCTCTCTTCTCCTTTTATCTGCATAAGATTTCTGTCGATCCTGAGCTACTTTAATTCTTTCTCGGATTTTTCTTATTACTTCTATTGCCTGTTCGACCAACTCAGGTCCCAAAGCTCGTTTTTCGCCCACTTCGTCCCAGTATAGGGGTGATCGACATTTTTTCCCATACAGCGCCTCGTATGGTGTCATCCCAATCGTTGCTTGATAGCTGTTATTGTAAGCGAACTCTACTAAATACAAATGGTCCTCCCAGCTTCCTTGCAAATTTAAGGCACTGGCTCTCAACATATCTTCTAGAATCTGTATAGTTCGCTCTGTCTGGCCATCTGTCTGTGGGTGAAAAGCAGTACTGAAATTTAGTTTGGTGCCTAACTCCTTCTGCAAGCATTGCCAAAATTTGGATGTGAAGCGGGGGTCCCTATCTGATACAATAGAGGCTGGCACTTCATGAAGCCTGACAATCTCCTTCATATAAATTTGCGCCAATTTATCCAAGTCGAACGTCATTTTAATAGGCAGAAAATGAGCAGACTTGGTCAATCTATCCACTATAACCCACACCGCATGATTTCCTCGGATTGTTCTGGGCAGCCCAACCACAAAATCCATAGTAATATGCTCCCACTTCCACTCTGGAATTTCTAGTGGTGTCAGCAATCCCGCTGGTCGTTGATGTTCTGTTTTTACTTGTTGGCAGACGAGACATTTCTTGACGAAAAGTCCTATGCTCCTCTTCATGTTTCGCCACCAGAAAGTTTTCCTCAGATCTTGGTACATCTTCGTACCTCCAGGATGTGCTGAGTACGGTGTTACGTGTGCCTCTTCCAAAATTCGATTTCTCAGTTCTTCATCCTTTGGAACACAAAGTCTTCCTCTGAAGGTGAGAGCTCCTCCGACAGACTCCGTAAATCCTTCTGTTTCTCCTTTCTCCATACGATCCCTTATCTGTAGCAAAAATCTGTCATTCTTTTGGGCTTCTATGATCTCATCCTGCAGAGCGGGTCGGACTATTAAAGATGTCACCCTCGCCTTGATACTACTTGGTGGCACTACTATTTCCAAGCTTAACTTAGCCATTTCTCTTATTAAGAGATCCTGCTTGGTAAGCAGACAAGCTATCCCTTCTGCCCTCTTCCAGCTAAGTGCATCAGCAACCACATTCGCCTTTCCTGGATGGTAAAGAATTGTACAGTCATAATCCTTTACTAATTCCAGCCATCTCCGTTGTCTCATATTAAGCTCTTTTTGTTCGAAGAAGTACTTTAGACTTTTATGATCAGTGTAAATCACACATTTTCCCCCGTACAGATAATGACGCCAAATCTTGAGGGCATGTACTACTGCAGCTAACTCCAAGTCATGAGTTGGATAATTTTGCTCATGAGTCTTTAACTGTCTTGATGCATAGGCCACCACTCTTCCCTGTTGCATCAAAACACAACCCAAGCCCTGTTTGGAAGCATCGCTATAAACCACAAATCCTTTTGTTACATCTGGAACTATCAAGATTGGTGCAGTAGTTAATCTCCTCTTCAATTCTTGAAAACTTTTCTCACACTGATCAGTCTACTGAAACTTTATCTCCTTCCGAGATAAACGAGTTATGGGCGTAGCAATCTTGGAAAATCCTTCTATAAATCTTCTGTAATATCCAGCCAATCTAAGAAAACTCCGCACTTCATTTACATTAGTAGGCACCTTTCAATTACTTACAGCTTCCACTTTGGTCGGATCCACTTCTATTCCTTTTTCAGAGACGATATGTCCGAGAAATGACACTTTTCTCAGCCAGAACTCGCACTTCTTGAATTTTGCGTACAGTTTCTTCCTGCGCAGAATCTCCAATGCCATCCTCAAGTGTTCTTCATGGTGTGCCTGGCTATCCGAGTATATCAAGATATCATCAATAAAAACTATTACGAATCGATCAAGATAAGGATGAAAAACTCGATTCATCATATCCATGAAGACCGCTGGTGCATTACTGAGTCCAAAAGGCATGACCACAAATTCGTAGTGACAATATCTTGTTCTAAAAGCTATTTTAGCTATGTCTTCTTTCTTGACCTTCACCTGATGATAGCCGGATCTTAAGTCGATCTTTGAAAATACACTTGCTCCTCTTAACTGATCAAACAGATCCTCAATCCGGGTGATGTGGTTCCGATTTACCGTTCTCCTTTTGGAATTGAAACGTGAAACCTCGTATCCAAAAACATGCAAAACAAACACCGGGAGGGGTTCCCGGTGATGGGACTCCGACGCTCCGGTGATGGGACTCCGACGCTCAAGTCAGTCAGATTGCTCAAATAGATCTCTCAAATTATACAAGTATATGTGTATAATAAATTATGTATTTATCATAAATTGTGTATGTATTTAATAAAAATTGTATATAAAAAGTGGACAGAATAAGGATATATATATATATACTCCCTGATACTTGTTGTAGTAGAAATAGGAATCTCAGTTGTAGTTGAAGTAGGAGTCCTAGTTGTAGTTGGAATAGGAGTCCTAATTTCAGTTGAAGTAGGAGTCCATTTATTTTGACCACATCAGTACTCCCCCCTTTTCATAGTGTATGTTGACATACACTAGTGGAGTTTACTAAACTTTGAAAAAAGATGTGAGTTTCCTCCATTATAAATAATTAATCACATAAGTATATCTGAAAGAAATAAACAGACGTATTTATTCGAACATTTGAATGAGATGTTTCAATTTAATCAAGACATTCCAAGGGAACGTATCAGTCGCTTCAACAGTTTGACATTCCGAGGGAATGTATCAATTCGTCAAGACATTCGTCTTTTTAGTTAGTTCGTCAGGACATTCGTCCTTTTAGTTCACCGGGATATTCCGAATGAATTCATCAGTCAGTCTACTCCATCAGGCTATTCCTAGGGAATGTGTTGATCAGTTCGTTCGATCAGGACATTCCATGGGGATGTATCAATCAGTTCGTTTCAAGGAAATGTCGATCAGTTCGTTCGATCAAGACATTCCGAAGGAGTTCATTAATCAGTTCATTCGAAGGGAAGGTTTTTTGATCAGTTCGGTCGATCAACACTTACGAGGAGAAATCGATCAGTTCATTTCAAGGGAAGTTTTGTTGATCAGTTCGGTCGATCAACATTTCCGAGGAGAAATCAATCAGTTCATTCGAAGAGAAGTTTTGTTGATCAGTTCGGTCGATCAACACTTCCGAGGAGAAATCAATCAGTTCATTCCAAGGGAAGTTTTGTTGATCAGTTCGGTCGATCAACACTTCCGAGGAGAAATCAATCAGTTCATTCGAAGGGAAGTTTTGTTGATCAGTTCGGTCGATCAACACTTCTGATGAGAAATCAATCAGTTCATTCCAAGGAAAGTTTTGTTGATCAGTTCGGTCGATCAACACTTCCGAGGAGAAATCAATCAGTTCATTCGAAGGGAAGTTTTGTTGATCAGTTCGGTCGATCAACACTTCCGAGAAGAAATCAATCAGTTCATTCCAAGGGAAGTTTTGATGATCAGTTCGGTCGATCAACACTTCCGAGGAGAAATCAATCAGTTCATTCCAATGGTAGTTTTGTTGATCAGTTCG
The DNA here is from genome assembly GCA_028654395.1 of Scutellaria barbata. Classification (NCBI taxonomy): domain Eukaryota; kingdom Viridiplantae; phylum Streptophyta; class Magnoliopsida; order Lamiales; family Lamiaceae; genus Scutellaria; species Scutellaria barbata. The sequence continues at coordinate 18,514,311 of CM053648.1, forward strand.
ATCGATCAACACTTTCGAGGAGAAATCAATCAGTTCATTCGAAGGGAAGTTTTGTTGATCAGTTCGGTCGATCAACACTTCCGAGGAGAAATCAATCAGTTCGTTCCAAGAGAAGGTTTTGATCAGTTCGATCGAACAAAACGTTCCAAAGGAGTTCATCAATCAGTTCGTTTCAAGGGAATGTCGATCAGTTCGTTCGATCAAGAAATTCCAGATGAATTTCCAAGAAACTGTTTCAGTTCGTTAAAGACATTGGTCTTTTCAGTTCGCCAAGACATTGGTCCTTTTAGTTCGTCAAAGACATTGGTCTCTTCAGTTCGCCAGGACATTGGTCCTTTTAGTTCGTTAAAGACATTGGTCTCTTCAGTTCGCCAGGACATTGGTCCTTGTAGTTTGCCTGCATAGATAGTCTAGACTCACACAGAACACATGATTCCATATTCTAGAAGCTATATTTACATTAACATTCTTTAACCACAAAGAACTGAGACCCTACGAAGACAAGCAAACCAACCAACCTAAGTTATCATATTTCCTATGCTGCTCTAAGTTTAAATATAAACCATTTTTATCAATATTGTTATGTACCAAGACATACATCAAGACCATGAATTCAAAAATGGAGAACGCTTCCCACCACCCCCAAAACCAGAGGTGAAAGTTAATGGCAAACAAATTAAGAAAGTTCTGGCGCCATTGCATTAGGAAGAAATGGGCCACATGCAACATAAGTACTGATAACTCTTGGACAGAGTATTAGAACATAAAGATTTACCATCAAACATGACAATATTAGAAAGTCGATGTTTCCTGGAACAACTAGTCACGTCTCAAACTAGAAGTTAAAACAGTATTACTTATTACTTCGTAAATTTCTCCTCCTTAAAAGCCTATTATTTATTCCACTTCAATCAGGGTATCGAATGCACCTCAACTCCCAAACAATGAGAAGTGACACTTAATAAACTCACAGAAATCCAGAGGCAAAACCATTGATAAATACACCACTAATTTAAAGAGGAAAACCATCATGAAATGATTTAATAATTCAAAATAAAAGTAATTCTTGAACCTCTTTTTGTTTGTGGCTTTAACTCATCTCAATCGTGAATATTCTTCCTTAACATTCTCGTATAATTTTGTCTCTCAACTTAAAGCTAAGGAAAATTGGTTTGTAAAATTCAGCATTTGGGAAAACCCAAGCGATTCTGTCAGAAGAAACAATAGCAGAAAGGATTGAAAACAAAAGAGGAGAGTCTGTTGAACTATCATCCAGAGGTAAGACAACTTCTGTTAAGTAATTAACTAGTCATTTCATCTCTATAAGTCACAACTGATCCTAAATTGTGACAATATATTCAAATGCTGATACATGCAGGGACAGAAGACGAGGTTCACAGGAGTGTATTATCAACAATTATGTCATCGAGAGTTAGCAGCATTAGAACTGGTCATTTATTAGTTAAAATTTAGAGAAGAATTTATGAACTGGTTTTGCTTGAGTTCAAACAAGTTATCTAACCAACTTCAGAAGATGAAAATAATAAGATAAGTCATATGATCACACGATCGTCAAGATGTTTAATCCATCCTGAAATAGAGTAATCTCACAGAAGAAATGGTTGAATAGATGCAAATGTTAATAAATTTATAAAAGAATAGCAGCACTTTCTATGAGATATAGTTTAGGGAAGTAATGCCAGCACATCACAAATTATAACTAAATATGGCACACGGATTGCAGGCAACTTTCTAGCTCTAAAATTAAAACCAAAAGCCAAACATAAGATTACTTATTATTTTTACCCACACAAACACACATATATATGATATTAGTTTGTATGTGTAGTATATATGGAGACAATACAGATGTTCTGATCTTATTCTTATAAATATTACCACAACAAATATCCAGTAATTGTGGCAACATTATTTCCAGAACAAACCTCGAAGTAGCAGACATGAGAAGGCGTTGGCAATGCTTTGGAACATGAGCTGTAAGTGCTTTTAAATCATCCCCATATCCATAAGACAATAGAAGATCCTTTGAACCTCTTTCAATCACGTTTGATGATATCCACTATGCAGTAGATATGCCACAGGTAGTTTCAGTTCAACTTAACCTAATTAAGTAGCTTTTATTCATAACACCCTTTGACATTGAGAATGTTCATGGTTGCAGGAGATGAGAGTTTATGGCATTCAAGAGGACCGACTAGAGCTTTTAAAAGGTGTCAGTGGTGCATTCAGGCCAGGAGTTTTGACAGCATTGATGGGTGTTAGTGGGGCAGGAAAGACTACTCTTATGGATGTATTGGCAGGTAGAAAAACAGGAGGATGCATTGAAAGGGTAATCAAAATATCAAGGCACATAAAGAATTAAAAAACATTCGAATTTTTAACTGCCTACAAAGTGTTTGACGAATTGACTGTGAGGAAAAACACAAACCCGCTCCAAGATTTTACAGAATAAGACCAATCCAACCACATACAGAAAGTCCACGGCAAAAAACACAAAGAAAGTCGAATCTTGCAGAACCCATATCCTCAAATATCAAAACTTAGATGTGGTTCAAAGAATCATCCGTCACATGCTATGATAATAGAATTTCGAGATCAGCATCAGATATATAGTTCGATATTTAGAAAAAAAAATACTTACAGATTCAGATGGAAAAGCTATCCCCTAATTCGATTTTTGAAGGTAGAATTCAGGATCAATATCAGATATATAGTTCGATATTTAGAGAAAAATACTTACAGATTCAGATGGAAAAGCTATCCCCTAATTCGATTTTTGAAGGTAGAATTCAGGATCAATATCAGATATATAGTTCGATATTTAGAGAAAAATACTTACAGATTCAGATGGAAAAGCTATCCCCTAATTCGATTTTTGAAGGTTGAAGTGATGAAGAAATTAATAAAGGGTTGGGTAGGGGTTTCAACTTCGCGCGACACAATTATATGTTGGATTTGCTACATCCTTTGTGATCCTCTAGTATTCACCATGTTTGTTATCTCAACGTCTTAACTCGAAAGGTTCCCACAGATAGCGTCAATTGATGTGGTTCCGATTTACCGTTCTCCTTTTGGAACTGAAAAAACCTGCAAAATGAACACCGGGAGGGGTTCCCGGCGATGGGACTCCGACGCTCCGGTGATGGGACTCCGACGCTCAAGTCAATCAGATTGCTCAAATAGATCTCTCAAATTATACAAGTGTATGTGTATAATAAATTATGTATTTATCATAAATTGTGTATGTATTTAATAAAAATTGTATATAAAAAGTGAACAGAATAAGGATATATATATACTCCCTGATACTTGTTGTAGTAGAAATAGGAATCTCAGTTGTAGTTGAAGTAGGAGTCCTAGTTGTAGTTGGAATAGGAGTCCTAATTTCAGTTGAAGTAGGAGTCCATTTATTTTGACCACATCACCGGGGTAAAGGATACTTATTCTTGATGGTCCTTTTATTCAATTCGCGATAGTCTATACACATTCGAAAAGTCCCATCCTTCTTCTTTACAAACAACACCGGAGCTCCCCATGGAGATACACTGGGACGGATAAAACCTTTCTCCAAAAGGTCCTGCAACTGAACTTTTAGTTCTTGCAATTCTTTTGGTACCATCCGATATGGAGCCTTTGATACTGGTGCAGATCCGGGCACCAGTTCTATCCCAAACTCTACTTCTCTGTCTGGTGGAAGGCCAGGTAGCTCTTCAGGAAAGACATCTTTAAACTCCTTCACTATCGAAACTCTTTCAATAGGATCTGCTTCTTGCTTAGGATCTACCAAGTTAACCCATATTGCCTCACAATCTCCTCTTTTTAGCAATTTTACGGCTTGCATGGTCGTAATAACCCTGAAATTCAACCCAACACGAGTTCCGAAGAAAGTAAAATTTTCACCCTCAAGTGGCTGAAAGAGAATTTCTCTCTCAAAATACTTGATCGTTGCATGATTTTCCGTTAGCCAATCCATTCCAAGAATCACATCGAAATCTTTCATTTCTAATACGTGCAAGTCAGCATATAGGATTTTATTCCCAAAGGAAACCTTCAAATTTCTGCACATCCACTAAGTGCTTACTACCTTCCCTGAAGGTATGTTAACTTCTAGCTTCTTAGCTTCTATCATATCACTTCTAAATTTTAACATCTCAAAAAACTTGACAGAGATAAAAGAGTGGGTTGCCCCAGTATCAAATAAGACAAGTGCAGGCAAATCGCAAACCGATAACATACCTGTCATTGTCCCTGGTTCTTCAGCGGTTTCTTGACGAGTAAGAGCATAAGCCCGAGCTCTTCCTACCCCTGGTCTTTGATTAACACTTGACCCCATGGCTGGAAAGTACGGACACTTTAATGCATTGTGTCTTGGTTCCTTGCAGCGAAAGCAATTAGCCGTTCCCAAGAGGCATTGCCCAAAGTGAGGCCTTCTACACTTTGGACAAATCGGTTTTGCTCTATTATTTGGAGCATTGGAATTGCCTCTTCCCATTGGTCGTTTTGCCTGATTGGAGTTCCGACCCTGATTCGGCCCTGAGCTTACCCACTTTCTCTTTCCCATCTCCTCATTGGCTCTCTTTGGGGCCACCATATCCGTTCGCAAACGAAACGCCACCTCCATAGCCCGTCTTACCATCTCGTTATAGGTTATCTCTCCTTGCCCCGCCAGTATAGCCCCGATGTCTGGGCGTAACCCCTTACAAAACCGTCTTGCTTTCTTCAAATCAGTATCCACCAGGTGAACCGCATATCTGCTCAACTGATTAAATTTCCTTTCATATTCACCTACTGTCATGAACCCTTGACATAGGTGTAAAAATTCTGTTTCTTTATTATCCCGGTATGACTGAGGCAGGTACTGTTGTATAACTATCTCTTTAAAATCTACCCAGGTCAAATCATCCCTCTCTTCCAAGGTCAAAGTTCGACTATAGGATTCCCACCAGAAGCTTGCCTCCTCAGTGAGTTGAAAGATTGCACAGGAGACTCGTTGTGCCTCGGTACAAGTCAAATGAGCAAATAACCGATCTAGAACTCTGAGCCATTCCTCTGCATCAGCCGGTTCCCCCCTTCCATTAAAGGTTGGTGGATTGAATAGTCGAAATAGTTCAATTACTCTGTTCCCATCTTCTTTGGGCTCCTCTGATGTTGTATTCGTACCCAACCGTTGGGCTAAACATTGTAATACTGCAACCAAACTTTCTATGGGTTCCAAGTTAGGTGGACCTGACGTTGACTGACTTGGGGTAACTTGCGGTGGTGTGTTTTCTTCTCGTGCATATGTCTCAGACGCTGACGGTCCAGATGCTGACGTCGTTGTTTGAGGGTTTTTCCTTGGTCTACCTCTCCTCATTTTCTGATTAGAGAATAACCAAAATATATTATAACACTCAAGAAAATAATAAAATAATAAGGTTCTATAATGCATAATATATTAGCATTAACCACTAACAGCTATCATATATATATATATCATAACCCAGATCATAATGAATACACTGATTAGATGGGTACAAGCGACTCTATTCCTATATACATATCAAAAGAATAACCAAGAATCACTGCACCATACAAAAAAATATAGCCTATATACAACATATGTACAGCAAAAGAATACTATCCATACTCCTAACCCAACCATCCCAGACCACCATCTACCCCCTAGGCCATGGCAGCAGGTGGAGACGGGGGTCCCTGTAACCCCGGTGGAAAGTCCCTATGAACCGCCCCATCAACTGCCTCATCGAGATCCTCCTCTGAATCCTCCTCCGGATCCTCCTCGTCATCTCCATCTCCACCAGAATCACTGCTGGAAGGGTCAAAAGGTCCCCTCTCTGGAGTGGACGGGGTCTCCCGTCGCATCCATAACTCCATCATCTGTTGGGCCATACGCCCAAAGTCTATACTCGGTATATTGCCAACTGCCGAGTACACCAACTCATCCCAGAAAACCCGCCGAGCTCGCACAGCCCACTCCCCCGGCAATGTATGAATCAGGCGAGTGGCAGCTTCCATGTTGCCTATTCGCCCAGATCTTCTACCCGTCTCTCTCCAGTAATGAAATAGTCTAGCTATATGCTCCCCCACTGAAACATCACCAGCTATCTGGCTGCTCATAAACAGCCTCCTCAACCTAGCCCCAGCGGATTCGACCCTGGGAACACTCATCCGAGCGGTCCTACGCGGAGGCACCATCTGTTACCCACAACCCCACATGTAAGTTTCATAGGGAAACCACATCAACAATAACTCTCAACCCCGATACTTTCCCAGAACAACATCAACTTATATATACAGAAAGATAAAAAAAAAAAACATTAACAGATAAGAACATTCATATCATCACCGTATAAAAAGAAAAATCAAACAAAATCTATGGAAGAAGGTTGAACAGAATTATCTGTCTATTTTACATATTAATCATACAATTCATATACATTAATATACACACCAAAAGAAAAATTTTACTAGCAAAGCCCTACGAAAAAGAAGGTAGAGCCGGCTCTGATACCAATACTGTCACGCCTCGTTTTCTTATCAGAGTTTAAAACATAATTAAATTATAATAGTGATTTTATTTTTCTTTAAACCAGAGTATAAACACAGCATTATTCTCGGGCGTCCAGCAAGAAAACAAAAATATCAAGACTTTTAAAGAAAACCAAATTTAAAAGATAATTATAGAAAATACATGGATTTTTCTCAGTTCAGGGGAAAACGTGCGTGTTTAGATCAAAACATATAAACATTTTTTGTACATAACAAGAGCTTCAGAAATGCCAATCATCCATAAACATCATTATTTACATGCAAAATAACAGACATTCCGGTTCAACCATCCTTGCATTCAGGGTTTTCTGTAAAAATAAAACACATATATGGGGTAAGTGTCAAAAGAACACTTAATGGGGGAGGGAAATTTATAATAATAATATACACATACTATTGCTTGCATATTATATATATAATACACGTTGTAGATTCCCGAAGAGTCCCAATGGCAACTGTGTATAGGTTTCCGAAAAATACCTATCAGGGCCCCAAGCCGACCCGAATTGGGCTGTTACACCCCATTGTGTTGGGAATTCCAAAGAATATCCTCTCTTGATGGGTTTCCAAAAAGGAATACCCTACTTGGCGTGAAGGCGCATGCGCAGTTAATTTTCACACAAAAGTTCTCACATAACACATAAATTGCACATTGGTCACGTTCACGTTGGCCACGTAATTCACATTACACATAATTACAGAAAAACATTTCTTAGCGGGTATTATTCCGACTTTCATCCTTTAAACCATTTTCATTGAGATACTTGAAATCAATAGCTCTCAAAATCATATACTTTATTCGAAAACAGTTCAGGTAGCGATAACAGTTTAAGTAAAAATATCATCACATAATTACGGAATTTAAATCACGTAGTCATGTTAATTTTCATAAAATTGTACGATTTTTAAAACAGAAAAGGATTTTAACCCCCACCTTGGATAACGTACAAAATCCTACAAAAGCTTTTGGTATAAGATCTAGTTCTGTCCCCCCACGTGAACCTCCTACAGAAAAATGAAAATATAACTTATTTTCTGACGTAAATATCTTAAAATCTATAAAAACCTATAAATAAAATAAATTCTCGAGAAAGAATCGATAGCCGGGGTATCTAAAATTTAATTAGGGTTTATTAAGAATTATATTAGAATTTTTTTGATTAACGGGTTCGTTTTGTCATGTTCTATCTTATTTTGAGGTCGAACTATCGTTTTATAATATAATAGTACATAAAATACCAAATTATCAAATTCTAGGATCAAGATATAATTTCTACTTGTTTTAGGGGTTAAATTTCGTCATCTTGTCGAGATCTAGGGGTGAGTCAATAATTTCTATAGGGATTAGGGTCCATAATGAAAGTTCTAGAAATTCTGAGGACTATATTGTAATTTCAGAAAGTTTTTAAGGTCAATCTGTTAGTGTTCAAAAGTTCAAGGACTAAATTGTTAGTTATCCTAAATCTGGAATTGCAATTAGGTCCCTAGGGTTTGTCCAATTTTTAAAATTCACCCCAAAACCCTAAATCTACCCCCCTGCTCCACCGCTGCCCTCCGCCGCCGCGCCACCTCCACTGCCGGTGACCCCATGTCGTCGGCGTCCGCCCTGCACACCACCAACACTCTTCACACACCTAAAACACACACATACATACACGGTTACATACATATACATATATATATATATATATATATATATATATTCAGTCCAGTTTCGCCGCCGCTGCTGCGGCGGCCCCTTCACCATCGCCGGCGCCACCACCGCCTCACCACCTTCGTCTTCCTCCATCCAAGGCAAAACCAAACCCCAACCATACATATATATACACTCGCAAACATACATATATATAAACCTGCCACTGCCCCTGTTGCCGCTTCCAGCGGCGGCTCTCTTTCCTCGGCTACGCTGGCACCACCCCGGCGCCGACCTCTTCCCATCACCAGCCCCGCACAACGCATACGCACATATACTACATACACCTATATATATATATATATATATATACAAAACCAGCACAGCCGCCGCTAGATGCGGCGGCCTTCAACAATTCCTTGCCGGCGCAACCGAGCGCCGGCCACCCCTCCGAACACACCCACTTGCCGGCGCAACCGAGCACCGGCACACACACATAGCGGCAACAGCACGGGCAGCAAACGGAGGAACAAGGCGGCCAATCCTAGCTTAGGGTTTTAAAATCATAAAAGCCTAGAAAGAACTACAACATAAACAGAAAGATGTAAATAAAGGTCTTGCCGGAAACCTGCCAACGGAGAGAAGAAGATGGTTGCAGTGTGATGGCTGAGAGAGAGAGATGGTGGAAGTGGTGAGGAAAAAAGATGAAAAATGGTGAAGGAAGCCTTAATGGAAAATGATATCTACTTGCTCCCATTCAAAGATCAAACTAATCCATCACCTAGGCTAACTATAGACTAGGCTTGTTGTCAAGAATTTGGTGGTGTATAAGATGGACAAAAGCCAAGAATTCTTATCCTATCACAAACTAAGCAACTAGATTATTATATAATAACCTTAGAAATTCTTATGGATATTACATATAGGACACATATGAAACGAGCATCCGGAGTCCAATACCCATTCATCTTGAACCTGGACTTCTGCAACACACAACATATCTGAACCTTCAAGAACCCTATTCTCTTGAACCACTGCTGCTTGTTGATTGGTTTGAGCTTGTTTCTTCTTCTTAGGGCAATTCCTTTTCAAATGGCCTGGTTTATGACAAGCAAAATACTTCTTAGTTTCAGGCCTTTCTTGGTTCCCTAAAGCAGGTTGTGTTCCACCTTTATTCTTGGTCTGCATATGGTGATTCTTGTGATTGTTCTTGAACCTCATGTGCAGTCCCTTACCCATACTTGGCAATTTTTGGTCTGATTCACTTGAAAGAGCCCTTGACCGTATTGCTACCTGGACTAATTCTAATGTCATGGCAGACATCCTATCATATATTAATGCATCTTTAAACGATTGATATGACTTTGGAAGTGCATTTAATAGCAGCAGCGCCAGATCTGCTTCATTCTGCTTCTCTCCAATATTTGATAAATCATCTACTAACTTGTTAAATTCATCCAGTTTTTCAAGGATTCTCCTTTCTTCAAGAATCTTGAATGCGATCAGTATCTGTTTGAGGGACAATCGGTTGGCTAGGGATTTAGTCTGATACAAGGACTCTAGTTTCCTCCACACCTCCAAAGCTGTCTTTTCCTGATAAACCTCCCTCAAGGCTTTGTCAGCTAAGCACAAGATGATGGAACTCCGAGCCTTTCGATCGATTTTGGGTTTGTCTTCCTTAGAAACCTCAGCACCTCCTCCATCTGCAGATATAACACTTTCCCAGCCTTGTTGAATAAGGACTGCTTCCATCTTAGCCTTCCATAGGATAAAGTCTTCACTCCCGGTGAATTTTTCCACATCAAGGTTCATTGATCCCATCTTGGTCGATTCCACTTCCCACAGACGGCGCCACTGTTGGGTATTGAAGCTTAGAACTCAAGAATGATCAATTTCACATGTGATAACAAAACCCTAAAACTAAGCAAATGAAAATAGCACAAGAAACATGAAGAAGACACAAAGAAATATAGTGGTTCAGCTTTAGAAAAGCCTATATCCACTCTCCAAACCAAACACCTCTATTAATTTCAGAGAAAAACAACAAATTACAAAGTAATTAAAGAAATCGCAACCTAGGGTTTTTCTACAACTCTAGAACCCTAGAATATTGAATCGAAAGAGATTACAAAGATAACTCTCAATTAACCAGAACTACATATACATATTTATATGGGAAAAAAAACCCTATGTCAATTCTTAAAAACCACCTTCAAATCATCGCGATTTTAGCCTAGAATAACGAACCCTGCGCCTGGGTTCAAGTCTGTTGCAACTTCCAACCAACTCCACCCGGGTTCAGCAGACATCGCCGGTTTGACCATGAATCGCGCGATTCTCAGCTTCCAAAATCCGGTTCTCTACACCCCATGCAATTATGAGTTAATCCTCATCTTCAGTTAATGGCAGAATTCTCGACAGGAAATTAATGGGTGAAGATCTGTTCTGGGCCATCAGAGGCGGTGGAAGGGCCAGCTTCGGTGTGATCACAACCTGGAAAGTACGACTGGTAGATGTTCCAGAAACGGTAACTGTTTTCACAGTGCAAAGAAGCTTGGAACAAAACGCGACTCAACTCATTCACCATTGGCAATACATTGCTCCCAAACTCGACAAAGATTTATTCATCAGAATCACAGTAAGAAGGGTGAATTCTGGCGACATTAATGGAACGAACACGACAATCAGTGCTTCCTTCTTTTCCGTTTTCCTAGGCAGGGCCGATCAATTGCTTCCACTGATGCAAGAAAGATTCCCTGAGTTGGGATTGGTAAGAGAAGACTGCATCGAAATGAGCTGGATCCAATCCGTCCTGTATATCGCCAGATTCCCTGATGAGCCACCTGAATTTTCGCTCAACAGGACACAGCCTGGATCAGCATACTTCAAAGCAAAGCCCGATTACGTGCAGAAACAGATTCCTCAACAGGGGTTGGAAGGCATCTGGAGACATTTTTACGAAGCAGAAAGCGAAAATGCTCAGATACTCATGGTCCCATATGGTGGAAGAATGGATAAGATTTCGGAATCCGCCATTCCATTTCCTCACAGGGTTGGAAACTTGTATAAAATGGGCAACGTAGTATATTGGCAAGAAAATGAGGCTGGAAATTCAGACAAGTACATGAATTGGATTAGAAGGCTGTATAGTTACTTGACTCCTTATGTTTCGAACTCGCCGAGGGGTGCATATATCAATTACAGAGATCTGGACATTGGAGTAAACAAGAATGAAGGGGAGACAAGCTATGAGCAAGCAAGCATTTGGGGTAAAAAGTATTTTGGCAAGAATTTTGATGGTCTTGTTAGGGTGAAAACCATTGTTGATCCAGGGAAGTTCTTCCGTAATGAACAAAGCATTCCACCACTGCACTCAAAGTGGGCTAAGAAAGGAGATTGAGATATGTTTATGAAGAACAACACATAAAAACACTTCTATCTTGTATTTAGGTTTCTTAGTTGTAATAACTGTACGATGTAATTTCAAGAAGCCCAATATAGGCTATTGAACTTTAAAAACTATTTACAGCCCAGTGGATTTAAAAACTATTTAATATATTTAAAAATATTTATAGGCCCAATCCCGATTTACTTTTCGCCCTTTTATTTTATACTTCTTTGGGGAAAAATAAAAACTAGTGCTTTGACTTTTCAAATAAGGTTGTTTTAAAACAAATTTTTTTTAAAACATGATTTTTTTTGAAATAAAACATGATTAATTTTTAGGATGAAGTAATGCCCGCGGGTTTTTATTTTTATTTTTTATATAAGTTAAATCAATCAATAAATAAAGGGAAAAATGGTCCAAAATACCCATTTTTTAAAAAAATTGATCCCAATTTACCCCTTAATATATTATCACAGTCCAAAATGACCCTAAATATAAGTTTTGATCCCAAAATACCTATTTTCTTTCAAAGTCGACTGATATGCGGACCCTGTCAGACTGAGACACATTCAATTTGTCAATTGGTGACTCTTTTCAAAAACACTATTATTAATTAATTATTAATTTAGGGTTTAGGGTTATTAATTTCCGAAAATTATGTGTTATACTAATCTTCAAAAACTATGATTTAATGTTTGAAAAAATGGACACAAGAATTTTAATAATATTTTATTGATTTAAAAAACACTATTATTAATTAATTAATAATTGTCGAAGATTAGCCACTAATAATTTTCGAAAATTATTTTTTCCTAATTTTCGAAAACTATGATTTAATGTTCGGAAAAATGGACACAAGAATAGTAATAGTATTTTATTGTTTTCAAAAACACTATTATTAATTAATTAATAATTTTTGAAATTAGCCACTATTAATTTTCAAATTTTTTTTTTCCTAATCTTCAAAAACTATGATTTAATGTTCAAAAAAATGGACACAAAAATTTTAATAATATTTTATTGTTTTCAAAAACACTATTATTAATTAATATATAATTTTCGAACATTCTATGACACTATTATATAATTTTCGAACAATTATATATGACTCTGACACTATTATAATATTAATAAAATATTATAATAATTTTCGAACATATATTGTTAATATTATAAAATTGTCATAATTTTCGAAAACTAGTTTTCGAACATAAATTAACTAGTTTTCGAACATAATATTTTATTAATATTATAATAGTGTCATAATTTTCGAAAACTATGACACTATGACATAATATTTTATTAATATTATAATAGTGTCATACTATGACACTGTTATATAATTTTCGAAAATTGCATAGTTATACCAATCTTCGAAAACTCAAGCCTAATGTTCGAAAATGTTGGACATGGCCTTTTAATAATATTTGATTATTTTGGAAAACACTATTATTATTTAATTATTAATTTTCAAACATACTTTAGCTACAACAATTTCGAAAATTAATAGAACTACTAATGAAAACTAAAGTCTAATGTTCGAAAATGTTGGACATGACCTTTTAATAATATTTTATTGTTTTTTGAAAAACACTATTATTATTTAACTATTAATTTTCGAACATACTTTAGCTACAACTTTTTCGAAAATTCCATAGAACTACTAATTTTCGAAAACTAAAGCCTAATGTTCGAAAATGTTGGACTTGACCTTTTAATGATATTTTATTATTTTTTGGAAAACACTATTATTATTTAATTATTAATTTTCGAACATACTTTAGCTACAATATTTTCGAACATTCCTAGAACTAGTAATCTTCGAAAACTAAAGTCTAATGTTCGAAAATGTTGGACATGACCTTTTAATAATATTTTATTATTTTTTGGAAAACTCTATTATTATTTAATTATTAATTTTCGAACATACTTTAACTACAACATTTTCGAACATTCCTAGAACTAGTATCTTCAAAAACTAAAACCTAATGTTCGAAAATGTTGGACATGACCTTTTAATAATATTTTATTATTTTTTGGAAAACACTATTATTATTTAATTATTAATATTCGAAAATTGCATAATGTTCGAAGATTATTTTTTCAAAAATAATAATCTTCGAAAACATTAATAATAATATTAAAAAATTTCAAAAACATTGTAATTAATTGTCGATATTGCATAATTAAGTTTCGAAGATTATTTTTTCGACAATATTAATTTTCGAAAACATTAATAATAATATTATAAATTCTCGAAAACATTGTTATTAATTTTCGAAGATTAATGTTTTGAAAATAATAAAGTTCGAAAACATGAATAATAATATTAATAATTTTCGAAAATATTGTTATTAATTTGAGATATTGTCTAGGCAAATTTCGAAAATATTTATTTTTCAAAATTATAATGTTTGAAAACATTAATAATAATATGTAAAATTTTCGAAAACATTGTTATAAATTTTCGAAAATTGCATAATTAATTTTCGAAAACCTTTTTTCAAAAATAATAATGTTCGAAAAATTAATCATAACATTGTTATTAATTTTTCAAAATATTGTTATTAATTTGAGATCAAATTGCATAATTAATTTTCCACAGATGGAAATAGATATTAACAGTTTGTTGGTCTTAAACTCGAAATTAACAAAACACGTAATGCTTCAGCCTCCTCTTAACACATTTGTTATAAGATAATTTTCTTTATTTTTTGCATTATTACTTGGCGGCGCCGGCGACTCAAAAGTTTTAAAATTATTGTTCTCTCTATCATTAAAAACAAAAAAAAATAAAAGAATGTTCCTAAAAGTCTATAAAAAAAAATTAGAAATTAGAAGAAAAATATAATTTCCATCGTTGGGACAATTCTAAAATTAATTTGAGCTATTTCCATCTGTCGAAAATTAATTATGCAATTATATTAATTTCCATCTCTCTATCATCGTTGGGACAATTCTAACAGTGTTGTATACCAATCAGTCTATATGCTATTTAGCTTTAATACACATTCTCTGTAATTTTATATCTCTGCATACCTATAATCCAAACTCATTTTCATTAGTCAGCCTCTAAATATTGAATAGTACATTAACCAATCTTCTGTAATTAGATTGAAGAAGAAAAAAAAATCAGAAGGCTACATTTGTATATGGTTATATCAATGACAAAAATATCGGTACTTGTAGATATATCGCTATCTTGATTTTACGGATATATTGATAGATATATCGATATCTGTGGAAATATCGATAATTTCGAGAAAAAAATAAAAAAATTGAAAAATATATCTAACACTTTACATAATATTATAATGAATATTAATATATATTGAAGTTAAATTTCAAACAAAAAGATATGTTTACAACCAACATTAAGAGATAAACTATTATATAAATGTTGTCTCATATTGGTTTACATGTCAAATTATTATTGACAATTAATACATGACCTAGTAATAATTTGAACTCTTATGAGGTGATGACATGTCATCTTGAGTCAAACAAATTATTTTACATCGACCCTTCTTTATTTATATTTTACATCAACTAAATACATTTATATATTTTACTATATAAAAAAATTAATTAATTGAATAAAAATATAATTATTTATATATTAAAATATTACTTTATTAAATTATTTTAATATATATAAAATATTAACTTATTAAAATAGTTTGTCTTAAATTTATTACAAAATATGTTAATATATTGATCAAATTATTAGAAATGGTGTACTTTTAATTTACACATGTCATCAATTTTTATTACATATTAGTTGAAATAAAATAGTTGTGAAATCAACTAAATATAACATAAAATGCACTCCACAAATATTATTATTATTATTTTCATTAATAGTTGTAAACAGTAAAATAATAAATTTAATTTCACATGGAGGCTCCACTATACAAAGAGGCAAAAAAATACAAAAAAAAAATCATGAATTTCACATTTTCCACCGAAAACCACCGACATCGACATTTTGTCGATATATCAGCGACACTCGCCAAAAAATGCCCCTTTTACCTACAATGACAACGATATTTTCCGATAATTACCGATATTTTACCGATTTTTTGACCAAAAAAAACTGCACCCGTATATTATATTGGATCTGTCTCCTGGACGATATTCCGAAATATCGCGATTTTTTCGTCCTTGGGTTATACATATTAGGGCCCCCTAATTCTAGAACAAAACCTAAATTTTCAATTAAATCTACAAATATTCCTCCCCATTTAAAAGACTTTGTCATTTTGACCAATTAAATCATCATCAAGCGACTCCATAACCGAGATCGTTCACTATTTTCTCAAAAAAAGTAAAAAATTTGGATTCTTGAAGCCAGATGGATGATCATTGATTTTTTGTTTGACATATCAAATAGAAAAGTAAATTCAAGCCAACCAGGGATTTTAAAATATTGGTATTCCTATAACCTATTCCCTGGTGTACCCGTTTGACTTTGGCGAAAAAGCAATGGTTAAAATCTCCGTAAATTGAGAATATATAAATTGAGAATATATATTTCTTAAGAAAATTCAGAACCAACTATCATAGGGATAATGGACCTAAAGTTGGGAATTAACCCTCGAAAATTGCATCTGAAGATTAACAAAATACTGTAGCTGTGGACACCGTATAATATTATGGATTATTTATAGAACAAAAATCTAGGGAAAAAATTTCCAAGACTCATTTTTCATATAGGAAAAAAGTATGGATAAAATCATATCAGATATACTCATCTCATAAATATCTCTTAACTGATATATTTATCCAGATAGTCCAACAAACTTAATTATACTACAATACATATTATAATCTTTATAATATATTAAGCTCATAATAGAGCTATCGAAGGGACCTAATCGAACCCAATTAAATTAAGCTCTAATAAATTGATTTTGACTTAATCAACTCTTGACAAGTCAAAATAACTTATTAATCTCGTTCAACTTCACCATTAGTACGAGATTGCATTCTTAATTAAATTAAATTTATTAAAGCAAATAAATCAATAAATTATATCTTCTGATCCAACACGTACATTATAACTAGTGTTCCTTGACTATGCCTGTTTGAATTTAGAAGGGAAAAAAGATAAAAAAATGAAATGCATGTTTCTTTTCCTCTAGAAAGCAGAACAATAATTTCCAAGAAATTTCAGTGACTAATTCCCAAAACCATTTGGAAGCCCTATAAATGGAATAGAGTGTTACGTCTCTCTAACACAAACTGATCATCCCAAAACCATGAAGATTTCTTCCATTTCAACTGCTACATTCATTCTTCTTGTCATCCTTTCATGCTCATGGACAACCTGTGCTGATGACCACGAGGATTTTATCGAATGCCTCCATGAAAAATTTCCCAACTACTCCTCGATTTCCAACGTTGTTTACACATCAATCAACTCATCATACTCTTCCATCCTACGGTTCTCCAGCCAGAACCTAAGATTCATTTCAGAATCGACCCCAAAACCGCTGGTGATCATAACTCCGGAACACGAATCCCAAATCCCACCTCTCATATGTTGCGCTAAAGAAAGTGACATTCAACTTAGAATTCGAAGTGGCGGCCATGACTTCGAGGGACTATCCTACGTGTCACAGGTCCCATTTGTGGTCATTGATTTGATCAAACTTAGTGAAATAACGGTGGATATTGATGAGAAAACTGCATGGATTGAAGCTGGTGCAACAATCGGATCTTTATATTACAGAATCGCGGAGAAAAGCCCGGTTCTGGGATTTCCAGCTGGCATCTGCGCAAGTGTTGGTGTTGGTGGACACTTCAGTGGGGGAGGCTGGGGACCAATGCTCAGAAAATATGGCATGGCTGCAGATAATATTATTGATGCAAGAATTGTCGATGTCAATGGCAGAATTCTTGACAGGAAATCAATGGGCGAAGACCTGTTTTGGGCCATCAGAGGTGGCGGAGGTGCCAGCTTCGGTGTAATTGTCGCCTGGAAAGTACAGTTAGTAGATGTTCCAGAAAGAGTCACTGTTTTCAATGTCCAAAGAACTTTGGAACAAAATATGACTCAACTCATTCATCGTTGGCAATACATAGCTCCCAACCTCAACCAAGATTTGTTCATTGGAATCTCCATAGAAAGGGTGAATTCCACAATCGGTGCTTCTTTCTCCTCGCTTTTCCTAGGCGGGGTCGACAGGTTGCTTCCATTGATGCAAGAAAGCTTCCCTGAACTGGGCCTGGAAAGAGACGACTGCACCGAAATGAGCTGGATCCAATCCGTCCTGACTTTTGCCGGTTTCCCCACAGAACCTCGCAATGTTTTGCTCAACAGGACTCAAGCCAGTCTACGACTCAGCAAAGTAAAGTCCGATTATGTGTTGAAACCCATTCCAGAATACGCGTTCCAGGGCCTCTGGAGACTATTTTACGAACCAGAAGCACTGGAGGCAGGGGTCGTGATGATCCCATACGGTGGAAGAATGTCTGAAATTTCCGAAACTGCCATTCCAATTTCTCACAGGGAAGGTTACTTGTACATGCTTGCTAATGTAGTTTATTGGAAAGAAGAAGAGGCTGGAAATTCAGACAGGTACATAGGTTGGGTGAGACGGGTTTACAGTTACTTGACTCCTTATGTCTCAAAATCCCCGAGAGCTGCATATATGAACTACAGAGATCTTGACATTGGAGTCAATAACGATCAAGGGACAACAAGTTACGCACAAGCAAGCATTTGGGGAAAGAAATATTTGGGCAATAATTTTGATCGTCTTGTTGAGGTGAAAACCGTTGTTGATCCCGATAATTTCTTCAGGCACGAACAAAGCATTCCACCACTCTACTCCGAGTGATCGAAGAAGGGAGTTTAATAAAACATGAACTGAAATAGAAGATCTTGAAATGTGTGTGTTCACTTTACAAACATATACACACTTATGTAAGCTTTCTTTAGTTTGATTTCTCTGCTTTGTTTGGTTCAGAATAAGACGTTGTACGTTGTGAATTGTAATAATCATTGAAAAGTGATTTTTATTTTTTTTACCGGTGACTTTAATTTCTACACTTTGCTCATGGTATTTAATTTATTTTTTACTTTATCCATGTATACTTTCGAACTGGATAATGTTTCATCTTATATTTTATTATTTTTAATTCATGTTATGTGTAGATTGATGATGTCGTCTTTTACACTTGACATGTGGAGGTTATTTTGAAATATCGATGAAACATTAATGCAGATTAGAGGATTTTGATAGATATACTTTAGTTTGTGTGCTCCCAGTTCCTCGTGATACTATATGGTGGAAGATTGGATGAGATTTCAGAGTCCGCCATTCCATTTCCTCACAGGCCTGGAAACTTGTACAAAATGGGCAGCCTAGCAAGAAAATGAGGCTGAATTATTTTTTATTTTATATACATAAATTTTATTTATTTGTATTTACTTTATATTTTCAAAATCATATTTTTAATTTGTCCAGTGAAAACACAAAACATAAAATTAGTGTATTTTTCAATCTAATATTACCACCTTATAATTTATATATTTATTGCATAATAATATGGAATTTTTCTAATCTAATCTTCCTATTTGTCAAATTTATTAACATATTAATTTTTTTTATATAAAGACATTTGGAGATGAAAAAAAAAAGTTGCATACTAATTTATCAAATTTATAAATTTAGTAACACATTTTTTTTATAAAATATTTCAATTTATTATTTTTATTCATTTTGTATTATGAAAATCATTTATTATTTTACTCAAGAAAACCACACGGATCTATTATAAGAATTGCATTATTATAGGTAGTTTTTCTAATTTAATATTCATATCTTAAAATTATAAATTTTGGAAATCTTATAAAACTAGAGTACCCTTTTAAAAATTGCGTAATTTAAGGGAATTTTCTAAATTTAATCTTATTATTTATCAAATTTAAAGTTTATTTAATCATTTTTGTTTTATGTAATATTTTGTTACATTTTTATATTATTATTTTTTATATAAATCTAATAAATGAATAATGATGAAATCAAACTTTATGGACACATTTTTATATTATTATTAGTATAATGCCCGTGTAATACACGGGATTATAAAACACTAAATTAAACTTAGTAAAATTAGAAAAATATAAATATTATGAACACAAAAAAATATTTATGATTTTATCATTTAATTTAATATTAAATATAACATAATGTGATTAATATATTATTTAATTGTTGAAATATATGTTCCATTCGAAAAGAAACATATATAATTTATATTTATTAATTAGCCAAAAAAAAAATTGTTATGTCTAATATATTCTTTAACTTTCCCACCATTTTTTTTATTTGATTTTATTGTTAAAGTTTAGAGTAACCAAAATTTTCTTTTCAATTAAATGATAAAAAAATGAGAATGAAATTTCTCAAATAAATTTTTTAGTTTATTTTAAACCACATATTTACAAAAACTAATTTATTTCATTAATTATAAGTTTGAATAATCATTTTTAATCAGCTCACCTTTATTTTAGTTTTTCCATTTTTTTTTTATAATTTTCTCTAAAAAAATTAAAATAAAATTTTAAAATAAAATGAAAATTTATAAAATGATTTTTATATTTGAAGTCTATTATTTATTATTTTAACAAATCTAATTAAAATTCATCTATTATTTACTAATGTCTATTATCAACATAGTTAAATTGATATCATTCAATAGCTACATTAATTAACTTTAAATTTTTAGTTATTATAGACGTAAATTGTAAAATTAAAATAAAATAAATATGAAAAATTGTATATTTGACATGTGGAACATGTAGTCTTACTTAGTGGTATTCATCCGGTTTTGAAAATCGTAATCGAACTAGAAGCGAATCGAGATCAATGGTTTGAAAAATCATTGACCTGATTTCGAACCGAAACTGGAACCTCGAATCGTGGTTCGATGGTTCGATTTTGATTTGGGATAATTTCAAACTAGGAACCGGTGGTTTGAACTGACGATTAAACCGTCGGTTTTTTTTATTTATATATAAATAATATGTATTTATGTTATTTTACTCTTTTATTTTAAGTTGTATTGATTATTATTCTTAATTTGTATCATAAGTTGTAATTTTTTTAGGGATATGATTTGAATTTCGTTGTATTTAAATTGTAATATCTTATATTTGAAGTTGTTACTTGTAAGTTGTAATGTTGTGTTATTGTAACTTGTAAATGTAAGTTCTAACTTTTCATTTATATCAAATTATCTACTCAAACAAAATTATTATGTCGTAATATATGAATAATTGTAATATTTATATGCATATTTAATTTATTTAAAAAAAAAGATTTTGAAACCATCAAACCGGCGGCTCGAACCGAAACCAAACTCGAAAATCCCACTGTTTGATTTTTGTTTAAAATTTCACGATTTTCAAACCAACAATTCCAAACCGAAACCAGCGGTTCCAACCATTTGAACAGTTATAATCTTACTATCCCATATATTAATTTATTCAGAAGAGTGCATGTCAATTTAAATATATTAATAACAATCAAATTATTAAACAATAAACAATTTTCATGTAAATTTTAATATTAAATGAATATTGGAGCTTATTTGACAATCAAATTATTTAAAATTCAATTTTTAATGACACGCTGATTTGTTAGAATTTAATTGTATAGATTTTGATGAGATAAAACATGTAATAGATAGGATTTAGCAACCTTGTATATAGGTCTTGATTTGTAAAAGCTTAGATAGGATAAGGTCGCTATGAAGAGGATGAAGAGGCAAGCTGGAAGAATAAAATTCACAAAAGTCATTATAGCACACTACAAAAGTCGCTGCAGAACAATAATGAGAAAAATCGACTAAGTATGGAAGAATATTGTAACATCCTAAATTTTTAAAATTTATAATATTATAATATAAATTATATAGTATTATTAATGTAGTATTATAATATAAAGTAATAAGTATAGTATAATATAGTCCTTATCTTTAAGAAGAATCAATAATTGACAAGTTTGGCAAAAATTGGGGATAAGCTCTTTTTCTCTCATTCTCTCTCTACTACTCTATCTCTCTTTTCTCCTCCTTCCTTGCTGCAAGTTTATGCTGTGTTTGGTTGGAGCCGGCGCGGGGTTGCGTCGGCGAGTTGGAAGATGGGGCGGCTGACGCTTGTGTGCCGGTGAGAAAGGGATGTGAGCCGCCGCTACAAGCGGCGGCATGTACGAGTGAGAATCAACAGGTGTGTGTGTGGGCGCGCAAAGCTGGTGCAGTGTAGGTGTGTGCTGCTGCGGCTGCACGGGTTTGGTTGGGGAAGGGACCGGCGCCGGAGTTGCACCGACAGTAGAGGGTGGGCAGCGGCCCCTGGGTTGTGTGAGTTGGTGATGGGACCGACGACGGAAGAGGGGGTAGCTGGGCGGAGGAGAGAACAGGGTAGGGGCAGCACCGGCCTGGGTTACGGGTGGCCGGCGCAGGTGACGCTAACGGCTGGGCTGGAATGTTTGAGCCGTTGTGAGAGCAGCGAAGCTGCCGTGTTTCAGTGTGTATTTTGGTATGAGTTGTTGCGGTGTTGTCGTGTGTGTGCGTGTTCAGTTGTGAGGTCGCCGGCGACTTGGAGTCACCGGCAGCGATGAGCGACGGCGAGGCCGAGTCTGACGGCAACAGCAGGTGGTGACGGAAAGGACAGGGGCGTGGCGGGGGCAGCAGGGGTGGTTTTTGGGTAAGGGTTTGATTTTGGAAATTTGATAAAGGTTAAGGACTAATTTGCAAAACCTTATGATTATTTAAAATGCAATTTGACCCAATCGTTATAAGTATTACATTTTATACCCTTAATATTATGAAAATATGTCTTAAGCCCCTAAATTAATGAATAATGATAACGAACCCCCAATTATGCTGGAATTACATATTATACCCTTAAAATTGATGATATTATGTATTGCGTATTAGAATTGTTTGTTAGAATTATAAAAACGGACCTTAGATATTATAGATATTGCTTTCGAGAATTAATATATATATGAAATGACGAATTAGATCCAAACTAATAAATTAGGTTACAAATTAATCTTAGAGATACTATAATAATTAAAGTATGTCCAAACTAATAGTTATCTTAAATCTAGGTTTTAAACACAATAAGAATTAAAAACCGTTGTTAAAGTCATTTTTTAAGCGTTGTTGTATCCAGGGTTGTAAAAAAAATTTGTCTTTCGACAACGCACCAAAAAGCGTTGTCTTATCTAGATACGACAACGCTTTTTGGTGCGTTGCAAGAAAAGGGTTGTCTTTTCTTATTTTCTGGAACTATTTTACAACGCTTTTTACAACGCTTAAAAATCGTTGTCTTTTCCTATTTTACAACGCTTTTTGGTGCGTTGCAAAAAGCGTTGTCGTATCTGACACGTCATCAGCATATTTTGGACACATCATTGCCACGTCATCTTCCACGTCATGAGAAATAAATGTGCGTTGTTTGAGATTCAAACTCGTGACCTTTATTGGACCTTGAACCACTAGGCTACTAGTGTTTTATGTGTTTATATTATATATGTATTTCTTTTATTAACTAATTTTATATATATACATATATAATTAATGACTAATTAATATATAATTGGAAGATTAATGACTAATTAATATGTTTAATAATATTTAATCTAATTTCATATTAAGACAATTATAAAGTATACTAGTGCATATTTTTAATCTATGTTATAAACATACTAATTTTTTAAAATTATGAGTTTGTTCATATATATAAGATAATATTAATGTAAATAATATAAAATAACATCATAAAATAATTAAACTTTTCAACTTTAATTTAACTAAAATAATATATAAATTTTGTATTATTATATAAAAAAAATTGTATTGACCAATTAATATATGTATGTTTTTTTATTTTGAAAAATAGTTTATGGTTCAATTAACATATTTAAATCTTTTTTTCATATTATTCTTTTAATTAATCATTTTTATATCTTTTTTTTATTTTATAAAATAATTTTTTCAAATAATTTATATTTTTGGTATTAATTTTAAAACCAAACTAATTTATATTTATTTTCTAAAATAATAATATATAATTTTTATATTATTATGTAATACAAATTTTTATATTTTTCAAATTAACATATGTAT
Source organism: Scutellaria barbata (assembly GCA_028654395.1). Lineage (NCBI taxonomy): Eukaryota > Viridiplantae > Streptophyta > Magnoliopsida > Lamiales > Lamiaceae > Scutellaria > Scutellaria barbata. The sequence continues at coordinate 18,538,049 of CM053648.1, forward strand.
TGTTTTTGTTTTTTGTAAAATAATTTTTGGTTCAAATTAAAACCAAACTCAGTTTATCTTTATTTTCTAAAATAATAATATATAATTTTTGTATTATTATGTAGTACAAATTTTTATATTTTTCAAATAAATAAATGTATATTTTTTTTATTGTTGTATAATTAAATTTTTTATATATTCTTAATTAATTGATATGATATATATATATATCTTTTTTTTTATGTTTTTTGTATTAATTTTAATACACAATAATTTTATCTTTATTTTTTTTTACAAAAAACATTCATAATTTATGAATTATGAATTATAAAATACAATTTTCGAATCATGTTTTAAAATAATATTCAAATTTTGTATTATTATATAATAGGATGAGAGTAATACTTAATTAGGTGTAATTAATTTGTTAATTAATTCAAAATAGTATTTTATAAAAATACTATTTTCTAAAATAATGAATTTTTTCATATAAGATAATATTAATGCAAATAATGTAATATAAGATAACATTATAAATTAATTAAATGTATTAAATTTAAGTTAATTAAAAAATAATTATATTAAAAAATAATTATTTTATAATTGTTTTTTAATTAACACATGCAACACACAAAAAAAGGGTTGCATAATGGGTTGTAAAATAAAAAAAAATGTTCTAAGAAAAGACAACGCTCAAAAGCGTTGCAAAAAAGGGTTGTTGTATAGCCAAAAAAACGCCATTTAACAACCCTACTTAAAAAGGGTTGCATAATGGGTTGTAAAAAAAAAAATTCTAAGAAAAGACAACGCTCAAAAGCATTGCAAAAAAGGGTTGTCGTATAGCCAAAAAAACGCCATTTAACAACCTTACTTAAAAAACATTGTCGTTTCCATTTTTAGCGTTGTCGTATGGCGAATTTTTTGAAAAAAGACAATGATTTTCGGAAAAAAGGTTGTAAAAACCCAAAAGACAACACAAATTCATTAAAAGGGTTGTTAAATGGGGGTTGTTAAAGGCAAAAATTCTTGTAGTGAAAACCCTAGATTCACGTCTAGTTAATCTCATACCTCTTGAGAAATTATAAATATAGATCTAAATATAATTATGGACATTTTGTTTTGATCTTCATAATTTAATAAATAAACCAAAGGCCTAATTATAAATATTAAACATTTAAATAATGTGACGATTAGGATTTAGCGAAGCATAATTTGATAACTAAATATTTAAATCACTAATTATTTGATTTATATTATGTGCGTTTCAGAAAAATTTAATTATAAACATGTTTTAATCTAAGTTTTATATTCTTGAAAATTTCCCATAAAAAGGAACGCCGATAAATCTAAGGTGAACAAAACGCCGAAAGAATGAATCAAATCGGAGCTCGAATGATATCTCAAATTAATTAATGTCATAAGAATGTTTAGTATAAAGTTAAGAATATAAAATAGTTAATGAAATAATTAATCTAAGGTACATAATTAAGTGAAACACATATGGTAAAAGCATATGTTAATTTTTTAACCTAAGGTAATTATGTTGTGAAAATGCTCCTCCTTCTCTCTTGTTTTCCAGCGGCCGGCCTGCCAGAGCGCTGCCGTCTCCACCGCCGGCGACCACCGTCGTCGGATTTTCTTTCTGACCGTAACGTATCGAAACCTATACCATTTTGAAGCTCTCATCGAGCCCGTTCCAACCCCGGGCTCGGAATTGTCATCAGCCGTCGCAATCGCCGGCAATTCGCCGGAGAGAATTCGGTTTTCTCTCTCTAGAACCAGCTTTTTCTCTCTCTTTGTTCTCAATCATCCGGCCACCGATTAAGGCAATTCTTGAGCCTAGATTATAGTTCTCGCCGAGCCCGTCTCGATTCTGGGCTCGGATCGTCGATCCGACAGTTAGATCTTCGGCATGCAGCAGTCAAAGATGCTGTGTTTTTGAATGCTTAACCTCTCTCTTCGAATCTCTCTCTCTACTGTTTTTCCCCGTTTCTTTCTCTGATCGGAGGCCGGGGCGGCGCATGCAGTGCCACTGTGGGTGTGTATAGCCGGCGCTAGGAGCGCCGATGAGGTGTGTGAGAGTAGCCAGCGGCAGTGGCCGCCGGAGAAGGAAGTGTTTGCGTGCTCGAAAAGGGTGTGTTGGGTGGTGTTTGGACGGCGCTTCCAGCGCCGCCGTGGGCTATGGTGGCCGGCGAGAAGACCGCCGACGAGTGGTGGTGGCAGTAAGTGGTTTGGAAGTGGGGTTGATTTTTGAGAATTAGATTGACTCTAGGGACTTCTTTGCAATTTCATAAGTTTTGTTTATTCTCTTTTAATCCCCTATATTCTTTGGGATGATGTAATTTAGTCCTAATTTATTCTGAAAATTATAATTCCACCCCCAAAGTTCCAAAATCCTCGTTTTGACCCCAAGCCTAATCTGGAATTTACAGTTTTGCCCTAAAAAAACCTCCAAATCTTAAAATGCTTCGTTTGGTTTCGTTTCTCATCCGTTTTACTCCATTCTCGACTCTAAAGCTCTCTTTTGAGATCCTCTATATTTATTTTTCGAACTAAGTCGGGTTATGATCTGTTTCCTTCCGTTGTTTCTTTCGAGCATTTAATTATAAACGCTTAATTAATATAATAATCTAATAAATTACGTTGTGTGTTTGTAGGCCCAAACATTCCGAACACATCTCAGAATTAAAAGAATACGAACTTGAGATCGCACCGTCTAAGCTTAGGTGGGGGTAAATTCTGAACTAGCGTTTAATTCACGTGTTGTATTGTATAGTCGCATGTTAGGATTTTCGATAAATTATGAAACATGATTTGTTGATATCAGCATGCCCTTAGATATGCTATACGTGTATTGTTTATATGCTTTGAATACGTGCTGTGATATAATGTGTTGTTGAGGAAAGGTTGAGGAAATGTGTTCATGTGCATGATTTGGAGAAGACAGGATGAGATTAAGTCTTAACGAATATATGGAGGATTGGTGAAGTCCCCCTGACCAAATAATCACCTGATGGATAAGGTAGTGGGGTAAGGCAGGATATATCTGCGCCCACGTCATAAACATGTTGTGCATTGTACTTGTTGTGCTTAACTGCTTAATTGTCTTATAATATTATGTTAGCTCATGAATTTATTTCCACTGAGTGTATTTGTATACGCTCACCACGCCTATGTATTCATTACAGGTGATGATTTTGTTAGAAGGAGTTGAAGGGAGAGACGTGCCCTGTCTGTTATAAATTTTGTTAATACGATATTATGTTAAGCTATTTTGGAACGACTCATACTTACGCTTCCCTTTTGTTTAAACTTGTATATATATATATATATATATATATATATATATATCGTTGCTATACATCTTAAGAATATCTAGTCTTATATATTATCCTCGTTTTCTTAGTCTGTTCTTCTTCCTTCTTTCCTGCACGCCTGTCGAGGATACTCTGATAATTAAAGAAATAAATCAAATTGCAAAATTGCTAAACTTCTATAATATTTTATGATTAAGTTTCGGGGCGCGACAAATAAATTTCCCTATATTGTTAAAAATGATCTAATGATCTTAAATAAATTATGAACCTTACAATTTAAACCTCAAAGTTAAGAATCAAATTAAATATCAAAATTCAATCCTTTTAAATAAAAATGAGCTAAACATGTTATGCAATTAAATATATTTTCTAAATTAATCATTAATTTCAGTTAATTGAATTCATTATTATAAATTAATTTATATAATTAATCTAAATACGCCATAATCATAAGTATATTCAAATTTCCTAATATCTAAGTTAAACCGTAAATTATATAATTAGATTTTCTAAGATTATTTTAAAGGTCTTCAAGAATTAATTTAAGCCAAAAGCTTTATAATTTACTTATCTAGAATTATTAACAAGTCTTCAAGATCTAACCTAAATTATAATTCTATAATTAATTTTCCTAAAACTAAGTTAAATCTTATAAGATCTAAATAATGTCTAATTAAGCTTTCTAATATTTTATTAAACACATTTTATTACAAATTCATCTAAACCTTATATTCACCTTAAAATCATTTATTTTATTCTTTAAACCACAACATTGTCAGAAACTTGTTCCAACTTATCAAAGAAAACCTTAAAGGACATATTTTAATTACTTATGACCTTAATTAAAGAATTTATAGTTAGACAATGTACTAAGACATTTTTAATGATCGATGTAGGAAAAGAGGAATGAAGAATTATCTATGCTTGCTCGACAGCTTATAATTATACATGCTCTTCTCATGAGGTGGGGGTAAATGCTTAATACGGTATTATATTTCTTTCAAAGTATTTAAAATATGAATAAGGTGATATGATCTTTTTAATGCAAAAGTGAAGAATGATATGGTTAAATATGCAATTGATGTGAAGTTAATAAGTGCATATGTGATAAATGAGAAAGTGATTGAAGTATTTATGATTGATGATTAATGAACGAGTTTGAGTCCCTATAAAAGGTTGTATGATTAAATGTTTATTTTATGCAATTAAGCATGAAAATATGTGACATACTTGAATTATGTGAATGGCGGTGAAAACCGTATCTATGGCAGCTAAGAACCGTATTTATGACGGCTAAGAACCGTAAATTTTAAATGTGAAATGATATGATTGAATGCATTTATTATGTGTTTGATGATTTAAATACATATTTGAAGCTAACTATTTTATGTTGTTTTTATTAAAATACAAGCATTTTACGAAAATCTGTTTTTATGTGATAAAATGGTGGTTTGGCATTCCGAGTTTCCCCATCCCACTGAGTGTATTTCAAACACTCACCCCTCTTTTTAAAATGTTTTCAATTTAAGGATTTTATGGCATGGAGTGCGAGCGGTGGATGCTAGTAGCCGATGATCAAAGGTTACAGAAGCTTTTTATTTAAATTGGTTAATTTCATGAATTTAAGAAATGTATATTTCATAATTATTTTTAATTTTATTTATCTTAATTATTATTGAAAGAGTTAATTTTATAAGTGAGTAATGTCTCGATTAAAATTTTACCTTCAAAAGAATTGGGGCGTTACAAATATAGTAAGCTAACTAAACCATACTGAACAACAGGAAGCTAGCCTCATCAGACGACAAAACAACTTATTTTAAACTATCAGTTACCTCAAAGTTAGTGTGTCACGCCCCATTTTCGTATAGAATCAAGATGTGGAAATATGATTTTTAAAAGAGAAAGCGCAGCATTTTCATAAGGCGTCCAACAACTTTCTAAACTGTTGAGATTTAAAAGTAATCAAAGATTTAGAAGATAACCCTCGAAAAACATAATGCCAATCATACATAGTACGTAAAATAGGGTTAAATCATTGAAAAACATAATGCCAATCATACATAACATTCCTTGCAACTTTCTAAACTGTTGACATTTGAAAGCAATTATAGGGTAAAACATTTACAGCGAAAAATTCGTATTTGTTTAGTACAAAGTACGTAAATGTTATGACATACAAAAGTAGGGTTTCAGAAATGCCAATCATACATACACATTTTTATACACATGAAAAAAAAATCATGCATTTCTGTTCATCCCTCCTCGCATCCAAAGCTTTCTGTAAAAATAAATCATAGAAGGGATGAGCGACAAAAGTACACTCAGTGGGGTCAACTTACACAATGAAGGGGTACACATAATATTTTATTCATATCATACATATACTACACATTGTGGACTTCGGAGTAGTCCCTTGCAACTGTGGATAGGTTTCCGAAGAAAGCCTATTTGGGCCCCATGTCGACCCTATAGGTTGTTACACCCTTCATGTTGGGTTTTCGAAGAATACCCTCTGTGTTGGGTTTCCAGCAAGGAATACCCCACTTGGCGTGCAGACGCATGCGCAATTAAATTGTCACATAATGGTTCTCACATAACACATAGTATACATTAACCACGTTCACGTTGAGTCACATAAATCACGACAACACATAGACAAATAAATCATTTGACATATGTTGGCTTCTAAAGAAACCCCTTTTCTGTGCGGGACTTACCCCGACTTAACATCATATGATACCATTCGCATATGAGTCCCTTGAAATCAATAACTTTTAAAACTATATAATTTACTCGAATGCTAATCATATAAATAAAAACGTTTCACTTGAAATCGACACCACATAATCACATAATTCAAATCATATATTCACAACGTTCTTCGTAAAATTGTACGATTTAAAACGTAAATAAGATTTTATCCCCACCTTAGATACTCAACCGTTCCTATCAAAAGCTTTCTATCTTATCCCTCCTTATTCCTGTCCTTCGCTCGTATTTCCTACAAAGTATAGAAGCGTGACATATCTTCTGATTTAATCGCTTAAAATCAATAAAATCTATAAAATTAACCCCGGAAAAGGTCGATAGACCGTGGTTCTAGATTTAGGGTTTACCGAAAATTAAGGTTTGTGGAACATACCCCTAAAATTTAGGTTTTCTTGCTTAAAGATTAGCTCATCACGCTTTATATCATTTTGGAGGTCAAACTACCATTCTATAATGTTGTAGAGTACAATATACAATAATTATCAAACTTTAGGATCATAATATAATTTCTGTAATTTCTAGGGATCGTATTGTTATTCCAGCAAAATCCTGGGGTTTTAATGTTATTTTATCAAAATTTAGGGGTGATTCTGTAATTTTAGCAAAGTTTAGGGGCTAATCTGTAATTTTAGAGAATTTTGGGATCTTTACTCAAGTCCACTAAAGTTCAGGGTCCTTTGTGCAGTTATCCATAAGTTCAGGGATTTGTGTGTCATTCATCATAAATTTAGGGTTTGCAAATTAGTCCCTGAATTAACTCGAATTTACAGATTAAAACCCTCCCCAAACCGTAATCCTAGCTACCCCTACCGCCACCATCGCTGCGGGCAATGTGGGACTCCACGTCGCCGGTGACACCCACACCCAACACGCACACTACATACACACAACCACACACGCACACGTCGTTGCTTGTAATTGCGGCTTACCTTCTTTTATGTCAGCGCAACAAGCGCCGGCCACGCACACACCCATCCCGACGTCGCCACTCACGGCGGCACCTCCACACACACAGAGATATATATATATGCATACAGATACATACACACATGCATATAAACATACTCACGCCGCCGCTTACCGCGGCAGCTCACAGCCTATCACCCGCCGTCGCACATGATGACGACCTACACACATCCTATGCCGGCGTAACCTTGCGTTGGCAACCTACACCAGCGACGATCGAGCGGCCGAAAAGGAAAAACAAGGACAGAGAGAGAGAGAAGAGCAGCCCTTTTCCCGCGGCCGTACGTGACGGAGATGATGGCCTTGTCAAATTCTGAGCCTGAATTTATGACAGGCTCGGTGAGTACTATAAGATAACCCGTTTATCTTGTCGGAAAACACCAGCCGGAAGTGACGAAAATGCAACGATGGTGGTGGTGGTTGAGAGAGTAAGAAAAAAGAAAAATTTTGAGAGAGAAGATATTGTCCCCCATTTGCAACTTTCCTACCTAATACACATCTTCCTCCTTCCAATTGGATGACATGTGTACATTAATTTAAAATGAGGTGTCAACCAAGTAAAATTACCATGGAAAGTTTACACAAATAAAAAAAAGAAAGTGTAATTTCTTTAAAAAATAAAATAAAAATTGGGTGTTACATAGTGCACTCTGAGTTACCGATAGAAACACTCAAATGAAAACGAATCAGAGATCGCCAGTTGAAGGAATCAAAAGAACGAAGGACAAATGTTGCAGAGGAACAAAGGCGCAGTGGCAACAACGTATCAGAATTATTAGAAGATCTTGTACGAGCCAATCACTGGAAGACACCTCACTGCCAATGAAGTTGTCTCTTTCAACGGGCAAATTTTTCATGTCTATAAATAGAAGTTGAGTGCACCTGAAACAACACTGAAACTTACGGATCACGAGCTAACTCTCTAAGTTTTCAATACTCAAAACCCTCTAACTACCCGTTTCAGTCACTCAATCTATTGAGCAGCAAGCCAGTCACCTACTGAATTTCAAGTTTAAGAGTTTGCTACCCCCTACAATTGAAGAAATCATTTTATCTTAATGGATTTTTTAGGAGTTACTTAGCGGAGGTTGTTCCTGCTAAGTTTAGTTCACTCATTTTAGAAAGAGCAGGAACCCTGTGTGGATTATAGTATTGGTCACTGTGCAGCTACATGTGTGAGTTAGAGCTGACAATTCTTGTTAGGATTCAGTTTGTATTAACAGAGTCTTTGTAAATCAAACCATCTTAACAAAGTTCTTTCTTGCGAAGGAGTAGAGAGGACGTAGAGGGGCTACTCCATCATTGAACCTCTGTATATCGTGCTACATGTTTTACAAGCCTTCTGCATATCTTTCTATCATTCTAGCATACTGCATTCAAACAAGCTTTTCATAAAACATATTTTTAAATATTTCCGTTGTGCATTAACTCTCTTTAAAGTCCCTAGGTCACTACTAAAAAGCAGTAACTTCATCTTACTACAGTAAGTTTGCTAGTTACTTGCTATTCGAGGGAGTTACACTTTTTGAAGTAAAAAATTTGCAAAATTTAATAAGATTAATTCACCCCTCTTAACCTTAAATCAGTTGGACCAACATGCTTTTCATAAAAGATATTATAATTTTTTATATTTATTATTAGAAATGTGTTGATTGTGGGTTGGGTCTCACTAATTGATTTAACAATTTTTTTTTAATTAATAATAAATATGTTTAAAATATATTTTTAATATATTCTTTTCTATATATATATATATATATATATATCAATACATTCCATTTAATAATTAGACTGGTATGATTTTTTAATGATAATAAATTATTAAGGTGAGATTTGAAAAATTGTGTTTGTCATAAAATTATTTAATATAATATAATTATGATGTTATATTTTCAATTTTTTAGAGTATGGCACGTGACGTGATTGTTATATATATAAAAATTATTTCATGAGTGTTACATAAAACCTATTTACAGTCATTATGAATATGTTAATTAAATTTAATGGTACGTTAAATTATGAAAAACGCTAATATTACATCATCATTTACACTCATTATAATTTACTTTTGAAATATATAACACCATCATTTTACACTCATTATGACTATATATTAGCATGTGATTGATTTTTTTTTCAGAACAGTTATGATAAATACAATTAGTAACGTAGTTAAAAAATATATGATGATATATGAAATATTTGAATTCATAAATTATATGTATTAGAATACAATGAAATAACTCTAAAGAATTATATTGTTTTTCATGGTCAACATTTCTACATAAAAAACTTACAACACTTAAAATTTATATGCCCATACATTACACAGTAATCAAATGACATTGAAATATTTTTAATAATTTGATTTTTTTTTTGTAAATTAATATTTTCACATCAAATTCGAAATATTTAAATCCTGTGACCATGCACCACAAGGATAACAAATTAAATTGAAAATACTCACTCTTAAAAAATTTATTATTTTTCTTATTCAATATTTTCATATCAAAACATTAAAATAATAAAATTTATATATTCTTACATCCTACAGGAATTAAAAAAATAAAAACAACTGTTGGAAATATATTGATGACAATACCAACAAGGCAACAACAACTATTTTATTTCATCCATCAAACCGGGATGGTGATGAATCTCTTATCATTAGAACTAGAATCCGGATTGGAAATGGATCTTCTTCAATTATTATTCCTTAATTTTTCTGAATTAAAATAAGGGAGTGACAAATAACGATAGAAAGTGTAATATGTAAACATTGTGGTAGGTGCACATATAAATGTAGAAAAATGTTAAAATTCTTATTATGACAATTCTTAATATACTTACTGATGATGTGTAATAATTTCATTTCTTGATTATATGAAAAGTGAAATTTATATATATGTTGAATGTTTAATACATCAGGTAAACATATATTAACATATTTATGGTGGGTAGGATAGCTGTGTAAATATAATGTATAACAATGATGCTAGTTTTCTTGAAAAACAAGTTCTTCTACTTGAGGAATTGATATAAATGCATATTTCATACCTGGATAATATATTTTCTTCAAAAGATGTGGTAACATCATTTGACTAATGCCTTTTTATATTGTTGCTGAACATTGATAAAAAGTCAATACTCAACTTTATAAGAATCAGATCGAGATTTTATGACGTTTGTGAAATTCTTAATAAAATCAGGACTTGGGCAATGGGCTCCATCACGCAATATATATTTTATTATATTTGTGCTCATTTTTCAAAATTTTACAATTTTAAAAAGGTGAGGACAAGGGCCCATTTTTAAAACCTCCATAATCAAACTTATAAGGATTGAGATTATATATTAAAAAAAAAAAAGGTTCAGAACCAACTCCCATATGGATAATGGACTTGCATTATATTTATAACTAGTATTCCTTGACTTGGCAAGTTTGAATTACAGAAGAAAAAAGATTTAAAATTGAAATGTAAGTTTCTTTTCCTCTAAGAAAGAAGAAGAAGAATTTCCAAGAAATTTGAGGTACTAGTCCATGAAATGAGATACTCCATCCCTCAATAAATAAATAGAACAGAGTGTAAGTCTCTCTAACACTAACTATCATCCCAAAATCATGAAGATTCCTTTCATTTCAACTGCTACATTCATTCTTCTTGTCATCCTTTCATGCTCATGGACAACTTGTGCTGATGAGCACGAGGATTTTATCCAATGCCTCCATGAAAAATTTCCCAACTACTCCTCGATTTCCAACGTTGTTTACACATCAATCAACTCATCATACTCTTCCATCCTACGGTTCTCCAGCCAGAACCTAAGATTCATTTCAGAATCGACCCCAAAACCGCTGGTGATCATAACCCCGGAACACGAATCCCAAATCCCACCTCTCATATGTTGCGCTAAAGAAAGTGATATTCAACTTAGAATTCGAAGTGGCGGCCATGACTTCGAGGGACTATCCTACGTGTCACAGGTCCCATTCGTGGTCATTGATTTGATCAAACTTAGTGAAATAACGGTGGATATTGATGAGAAAACTGCATGGATTGAAGCTGGTGCAACAATCGGATCTTTATATTACAGAATCGCGGAGAAAAGCCCGGTTCTGGGATTTCCAGCTGGCAGCTGCCCAAGTGTTGGTGTTGGTGGACACTTCAGTGGAGGAGGCTGGGGACCAATGCTCAGAAAGTTTGGCCTGGCTGCAGATAATATTATTGATGCAAGAATTGTCGATGTTAATGGCAGAATTCTCGACAGAAAATCAATGGGCGAAGACCTGTTTTGGGCCATCAGAGGTGGAGGAGGCGCCAGCTTCGGTGTAATTGTCGCCTGGAAAGTACATTTAGTAGATGTTCCAGAAAGGGTCACTGTTTTCTCAGTCCAAAGGAATTTGGAACAAAACATGACTCGACTCATTCATCGTTGGCAATACATAGCTCCCAAAATCGACCAAGATTTGTTCATAGGAATCCTCATAGGAAGGGTGAATTCCACAATCAGTGCCTCTTTCTTCTCGCTTTTCCTAGGCGGGGTCGACAGGTTGCTTCCATTGATGCAAGAAAGCTTCCCTGAATTGGGCCTGGAAAGAGAAGACTGCATCGAAATGAGCTGGATACAATCCGTCCTGACTTTTGCTGGTTTCCCCACAGAAACACGAGATGTTTTGCTCAACAGGACTCAATCCAGTGCACGACTCAGCAAAATAAAGTCAGATTATGTGGTGAAACCTGTTCCAGAATACGCGTTCCAGGGCTTCTGGAGACTATATTTTGAACCAGAAGCAGTGGAGTCACCCTTCTTGATGATCCCATATGGTGGAAGAATGGCTGAAATTGCTGAAACCGCCATTCCATTTTCTCACAGGGAAGGTTACTTGTACAAGCTTGCTAATGTAGTTAATTGGAAAGAAGAAGAGGCTGGAAATTCAGACAGGTACATAAGTTGGGCCAGACGGGTTTATAGTTACTTCACTCCTTATGTCTCAAAATCCCCGAGAGCTGCATATATGAACTACAGAGATCTTGACATTGGAGTCAATAACAACCAAGGCACGACAAGTTATGCACAAGCAAGCATATGGGGAAAGAAATATTTAGGCAATAATTTTGATCGTCTTGTTAAGGTGAAAACCGTTGTAGATCCCGATAATTTCTTCAGGCACGAACAAAGCATTCCACCACTATACTCCGAGTGATCGAAGAATGGAGATTAATAGAACAACATTTGTAATAGAAAATATTGAAACACGTCAAACATATAGACAATTATGTGTGATTTCTTTAGTTTGATTTCTCCACTTTGTTTGGTTCAGAGTACGACGTTATACTTTGTGAATTGTAATAATCATTTGTTTTTTTTTTTTACACCGTTTGCTTTAATTTCTACACTTTGCTCCTGGTCTTTAATTTTTTTTTTAAACTTTTGCCATATATATTTTAGTTTGTATCCTGTGCCTAGTTTTTTTTTTTTAATTACTTTTACCTACAGTAATTTGATATTTACACTCTTGCCCCATAAAATAAAGGGTATAAGGTATAGAAGTTTAAAAAAAATATATAGAAGATGAAAGTGCATTTTCCCACATTATTGTGTTAGAAGCTAATAATAATCGCATCCACAATGTCGTAGTTGATTTGTCTTACATAAATCGGAGAATGAGTACTCTTACTGCAACATTTTTTGACTTAATTTCCCCATTTGGTAACCTTTTGACTTATTTGTTTCCTTCAGCACCTAATATTGGAATTTGCCACTAAAGTGTGATAATCATGACATTGATTATACCATCACGGAAATAAACTTTAAATAATCTATCATAGTTTTACATTTAATTTATATTTAAAATAACTACAACGAAATAACATATCTAATTATTTAATTTATTTGCACATTTACATACATATTCAATTTAGAAATAATTAAACTTGCAAGAATTTTCACCAACAATCAGTAAAATCAACGTCGCAGGTTTAATTAAGTCCTTAATCCAATTGTGATATCAAAAATATGTGGATAGTAAATTTTAAAAGGATGTGAAAGTGCGTTTTCACTTAAATTTCCAGGAAATTAATAGATTTCAAAAAAAGTGGTGATCTCATTCAGACTTTTCCCTGTCCGAGAAGACTAATAAATGGAAGGCAAAGAGTAATGCCTTATTGCCTCTCAAATTACACAAATTGATGATATCTAAATCATGAGCACTCCTTGCTTTTCGACAACTCTTACTTTCATTCTTCTCATCGTCTTTTCATGCTCATCTGCAGCTTTTGCTGATGATCATGAGCATTTTCTTGAATGTCTGTCTGAAGAATTTCATAACTACTCTTCGATTTCGAACAATGTTTACACCCCAAGCAACACTTCTTACACTTCCATCCTGCGATTTTCCATCCAGAACCTGAGATTCTCATCAGACTCCATCCCAAAACCGCTTGTGATTATAACCCCGGAACATGAATCCCAGATCCCCCCTGTCATCTACTGCGCTAAAGAAAGTGACATGGAAATCAGAACTCGAAGTGGTGGTCATGACTTCGAGGGACTATCGTACGTGTCACAAGTCCCGTTTGTGATCATTGATTTGTTCAAACTCAGTGAGGTAATAGTCGATGTTGAGGAGAAAACGGCCTGGATTGAAGCTGGATCAAATGTGGGCTCTTTGTATTACAGAATCGCGGAGAAAAGCCCAGTTCTGGGATTTCCAGCTGGCATCTGCCCAGCTGTTGGTGTAGGTGGGCACTTCAGTGGAGGCGCCTGGGGCACATTGCTTAGAAAATACGGCCTGGCTGCAGATAATGTAATTGATGCAAGAATAGTCGACGTTAATGGCAGAATTCTCGACAGGAAATCAATGGGTGAAGATCTGTTCTGGGCCATCAGAGGCGGCGGAGGGGCCAGCTTCGGTGTGATCACAGCCTGGAAAATACGACTGGTGGATGTTCCAGAAACAGTAACTGTTTTCACAGTGCAAAGAAGCTTGGAACAAAACGCGACTCAACTCATTCACCAGTGGCAATACATTGCTCCTAAACTCAACAAAGATTTATTCATCGGAATCACAGTAAGAAGGGTGAATTCTGGCGACATGAATGGAACGAACACGACAATCAGTGCTTCATTCTTTTCCGTTTTCCTAGGCAGGGCCGATCAATTGCTTCCACTGATGCAAGAAAGATTCTCTGAGTTGGGATTGGTAAGAGAAGACTGCATCGAAATGAGCTGGATCCAATCTGTCCTGTATATTGCCGGATTCCCTGATGAGCCACCTGAATTTTTGCTCAACAGGACACAGCCTGGATCAGCATACTTCAAAGCAAAGCCCGATTACGTGCAGAAACCGATTCCTCAACAGGGGTTGGAAGGCATCTGGAGACATTTTCACGAAGCAGAAAGCGAAAATGCTCAGATACTCATGGTCCCATATGGTGGAAGAATGGATGAGATTTCGGAATCCGCCATTCCATTTCCTCACAGGGTTGGAAACTTGTATAAAATGGGCAACGTCGTATATTGGCAAGAAAATGAGGCTGGAAATTCAGACAAGTACATGAATTGGATTAGAAGGTTGTATAGTTACTTGACTCCTTATGTTTCGAACTCGCCGAGGGGTGCATATATCAATTACAGAGATCTGGACATTGGAGTAAACAAGAATGAAGGGGAGACAAGCTATGAGCAAGCAAGCATTTGGGGTAAAAAGTATTTTGGCAAGAATTTTGATGGTCTTGTTAGGGTGAAAACCATTGTTGATCCAGGGAATTTCTTCCGTAATGAACAAAGCATTCCACCACTGCACTCAAAGTGGGCTAAGAAAGGAGATTGAGATATGTTTATGAAGAACAACACATAAAAACACTTCTGTCTTGTATTTAGGTTTCTTAGTTGTAATAACTGTTTGATGTAATTTCAAGAAGCCCAATATAGGCTATTTAACTTTAAAAACTATTTACAGCCCAGTGGATTTAAAAACTATTTAATATATTTACAACTATTTATAGGCCCAATCCCGATTTACTATGCGCCCTTTTATTTTATACTACTTACTTCTTTGGGGAAAACTAAAAACTAGTTGCTTTGACTTTTCAAATAAGGTTGTTTTAAAACAATGTTTTTTGAAATAAAACATGATTAATTTTTAGGATGAAGTAATGCCCAAGGGTTTTTATTTTTATTTTTTATATAAGTTAAATCAATCAATAAATAAAATATATTTTGTTGTTCAAGAATTCAAGAGTCAAATAACAGTTTGTTTGTCTTAAACTCGAAATTAACAAAACACGTAATACTCCAGCCTCCTCCTTTATTTTTTGCATTATTACTTGGCTGCGCCGGCGACTTAAAAGTTTTAAAATTATTGCTTTTGTTCTCTATCATTAAAAACAAAAATACAAAAGAATGTTCCTAAAAGTCTATAAAAAAAATTACAAATTAGAAACTTATATTCTAATTTTATACGACAAAAACACAAGATAAACTCATGAATGAATAAAATACTTAGGAGTGTCACTAAATGCTTGTTTCTATATATTTGTTTCAAATTTATGTATCCACTCTAAATTCTTCTGACAGATTCATCGAGTTTTTGTTCGTATTGTGATGTTCTTTGATAATTGACAGCTCATCGTTGGGACAATTCTAACAGTGTTGTATACCAATCAGTCTATATGCCATTTAGCTTTAATACACATTCTCTGTCTAAAGGCATTTACATCAATTCATTATGGAGTGTTTTTAATTAAAATAAAAAATGTATTAATTATTGTAGGTGTATTTTTAAATGTGTGTTTTTGTATAATTAGTGTATGTTAAGTTTGAAAAATGCATTTTTATCCCCTACTTTAATAATTGGTTAATGATTGATATAATGACACCTCATCAATTAATGCATTTTGTTTTTTTTTTCTCATCTCATCTCAATATATTTATTTATTTTACTTTTTCTATACAAATAAATTATTTTCTTTTCCTTCCTATACAAACAATTTATTATTTTTGTATTATTTATACATTTTAATGTGAGTTGAAATTTTTTAATATAATAATTAAAAAATTCTGTATACAATTTGCACTAAAATTAATACAATAAATAAAGAATTAATTTGAATTGATATAAATAATAGAACACAGTATGTATTTATTCATTATTTCAATGTCCAAATAAACTAACGTTATTTCAATGTATAATTATGTTAGTTTAAAAAAAAATTATTTCACATCATAGACTCAGATGAGTCTATTGTGTTCTTTCTACATGAATATGTATTTATTCATTATTTCAATGTGTAAATAAACTAACTTTATTTCAATGTATAATTAGATTAGTTTAAAAAAAAATTATTTCACACTATAGATTCAGATGAGTCTATTGTGTTCTTTCTACACGAAATTTTCTTCGAATGAATTCCGAGCTCCATGATAATCAAATTCATCACCAACTTCGATCGGATTTAGTTGAACACATTTGGACACGATTTGGGAACTTATAAATTTTAATTGTTCATTTATATTAATTGTATGTCAAATGTATTGTAATGTCAATTGCTTATTTTCAATTAATTGCTAGCTATATCTATATCTTTTTTTATATAATTAATTTTTAAAAATAATATTTAAATACTATTAATTATATTTTAATATGAATTGAAAATTATTAATATCATAATTAATTAATCTAACATACAAGCAATAAATAATTACTTTAAATTGATATAAATAAAAATAATAAATAAAAATTAGTGGATCATGGGACTCATATGTAATGATTGTATTTGTGTTAAATTAATTGAAATTTGTGTTAAATTGATGTAGATGTGTGTTTTAAAAAAGTAAATATTTTTAATTAGTGTGATGGCATGTGGGCCTTACACTAAAATAATCTGCTAAAAATACATTGATGTGGATGCTCTAAGTAATTGATTTAAACTTTACACTATTGTTTTCTGAAATTCAGAAATATTTATCTGAGAAATTATGGCTGCTTAGCAATAGCAGCCTTTTAGTTGCCATTTATTTGTCTGCTAGTCAACATATTATATCATCTAGATTTTCAAATCTTGAAAAAATTTGGTATGAGATTTTTTATAATTTATAATTTATTTAATATATGAGTAATGATTATTTTGAGGGAATTACTTAATTCATCTATATAATTGAGAAATACACTTGCGTTAGTTTTTTCTCATAACAATATAAACTAATGTTTTCCTTATATTACATTTCGAAATAAATGATATATAATTGAATCAAAAACTTATATAAGACTGTTACTTAAATATTGGGTAGTACATTAACCAATCTTCTGTAATTAGATTCAAGAAAAAAAAAATCACACGAGCTTTAGCTACATTCGTATATGGTTATACATATTAGGGCCCACTAATTCTAGAACAAAACCTAAATTTTCAATTAAATCTACAAATATTCCTCCCCATTAAAAGCCTTTGTCATTTTGACCAATTAAATCAACATCAAGCGACTCCATATTTTCAAATAACCGAGATCGTTTACTATTTTCTTAAAAAACTAAAAAATTTGGATTCTTGAAGCCAGATAGATGATCATTGATTTCTTGTTTGACATATCAAATAGAAAAGTAAATTCAAGCCAACCGGGTTTTAAAATATTGGTATTCCTATTCCATGGAGTACCTGTTTGACTTTGGCGAAAAAGCAATGGTTAAAATCAAAATTGATGTTTCTTTCATCTCAAAGGTTTTATCTTCTTATTTTCTAATTATCAAGAAATTAACCAAACTTCAAACACGGTGTTCTAATTCAGCATTATTGCGAGGTAAGCTCTTCCCCAAATCCCCCCTATAAATATTGTTTTACAAACATAAACTCATCATTAATTCTAAACCATGAAGACTTGTAACATTCCTACTCTTTCATTCTTTCTTCTTATCGTATTTTCGTGCTCATGGGCAGCTTTCGCCGATGGGCACGATGATTTTCTTGGATGTCTGTCCAAGAAAATCGGGAACTCCTCCATTACCAACAACGTCTACGTACCAAGCAACCCATCCTTCACTTCAGTTCTGGGATTCTCCATTTGGAACATTAGATTCTTTACAAAATCTACTCCAAAACCCCGAGTGATTATAACCCCGGATCACGAATCCCAAGTCCCATCTATTGTTCTCTGCGCTAAACAAAGCAACCTACAGATTAGAACCAGAAGTGGCGGCCATGATTGGGAGGGACTATCTTACGTAGCACAAGTCCCATTTGTCGTCATTGATTTGATCAATCTTAGTGAAGTAACAGTCGATGTTGAAGCGAAAACATTGTGGGCTCAGACTGGTGCCCGTCTTGGAACTATATACTACAATATCGCGCAGAAAAGCTCGACTCTGGGCTTCCCTGCCGGTGGCTGCCCAACTGTCGGCTCTGGTGGACACATCAGTGGTGGAGGTCATGGCACATTGCATAGAAAATACGGCCTAGCTGCAGACAATGTTCTTGATGCAAGAATAGTCGATGTCAATGGCAGAATCCTCGACAGAAAATCAATGGGAGAAGATCTCTTCTGGGCCATCCGAAGCGGTGGAGGAGCCAGCTTCGGTGTAATTCTTGCCTGGAAATTACGCCTGGTTGATGTTCCAGAAACAGTCACTGTTTTCTTCGTTCCAAGGACTCTAGAACAAAACGCGACCCAGCTCGTTCATCGCTGGCAATACATGGCACCTGATGCGGACAGGGATCTGTTCTTTACAGTCCTCGTAAGACAGGGCAATTCCACCCAAAACCCTAAAGAGAAGACAGCTGTCGCTAATTTCATTGCACTCTACCTTGGCGGGGTCGACAAGTTGCTTCCATTGATGCAAGAGAAGTTCCCTGAGTTGGGATTGACAAGAGAAGACTGCACGGAAATGCCGTGGATTAGATCCATCATGTATTTTGTCGGGCTCCCAACGGGCTCCAACGAGATATTACTAAACAGGACTCAGATCAACCCCAGATTCACCAAAGGAAAATCAGATTTCGTGCAGGAAATCATTCCAGAATCTGGGATTGAAGGAATCATGAAATTCTTCCTGGAACCAGAAGCCGAGGAGGGCGAGATACAATTTATGCCATATGGCGGAAGAATGTCTGAAATTCCAGAATCCTCCATTCCATTTCCTCACAGAGCTGGAAACTTGTTCGAGTTCAGTTATTTACTGTTCTGGCAAGAAAGCAGGGCTCAGTTTTCCGACAGATACATAAGCTGGATCCGAAGGCTTTACAGTTACACAGAAGCTTTCGTGACCAAGAACCCTAGAGCTGCATATCTGAATTACAGAGATCTCGACATAGGAGTGAATAACATCAATGGAAAGACGAGCTACGCACAAGCAAGCATTTTCGGGAAGAAGTATTTCAAGAACAATTTCTATCGTCTTGTTCGTGTCAAAACCGCAGTTGATCCAGGGAATTTCTTCAGGAATGAACAAAGCATTCCGCCAGTGCATTCAAAATGGATAAAGAATTGAGGTTAATCCAACAAATATAGTATTTCCAATGAGTTTGTTTAGGATTTGTTATTTTTAATATGATGTTGCCATGATTTTTTTCATTTTAGTATTAGCAATTATTGTGTTTGTAATGATATTTCTATGTTGCATGAATAAAAATTTGGGTGATGTTCTTATAGATATTGATATATGAAATGGCCTTATTTCATCTTTCAATTGCTATTTTTTGGAAAAGAGAAATAATTTAACCTCTGTTTAAAATATCTGGTGATTGTCTAAAATGTATAAAGTATCAATTAATATGTATTGCGTTATTATACTATGTCAAGTTAATGAAGATCAACAATCAAATAAACACAGCACAATCATAAAATGAAGATAGCAACAATGAATCCAACAACCATAAACAAGAACAAGAGAGACTTATGCGGTCCGATCGTAAAGATCTACGTCGGATGAGGTGTTGATGATGATTCTTATTCAATCAAATGTAATCACAGTACAAGATGCAGGAAGAAATACAGAGAAAAATCGAAAACTCTCAATCTCACACAATACACTTCTCTGAGAAATGTACAAGATGTTTCAAGAAATGAGAATTATTCCAACTTAAAGACGATGTGTCAAGGAGTAAAAAGAATCATTATAAGCCTTCTAACTCCCAATAATCAATCCACACGAGCTTATTGAAAACCACCACTCAAAACTGAAAACAGGTAGCCAAGCTGCTGCAATAACTGAAATAACCGAAACTAAAGCCAAAAATACAAACACTATTTTACAAGTCAAAATAATGCGACAATTTGTGCTACTTTAATACGACAATTTGCACGAATTCAAAATTCGTTCCTAAATCCTACCCCGCTATGCTATACGTCTATACGATACTTTAATATCTAACTGCAAAGATAATTCCTTATTTTTTTAAATCGACTTGCATTAACATATAATTATTTGTGATTACGATAGTACAAACCTAAAAGTTCAAGAATTAAAAAAAAAAAGAAAAAAAAAACTCAATCTCTACTTCAAAATTTTAAATGAATTCAAACGATATATATTGTCTAGTGTGCATATTTATTGACAAAATAAAATTAATAAAAAAGTATCTAAGTAGAGCTTCTTACCCCACATTTTCTTCCTAATAATTTTTAAAGAATAAAATAATATTAACCATGTATTTTTTTTTAGGTGAAATAGTCAAAAAAAATCCAAACTTTTTCTAATTTTTGTTATTTTAGTCAATTCTTTAAAAATTATCAATTTAGCCATATTATAGTCAATTAGTTGCAATTTTCGCCAAATTTCAATTTAAGTCAAAACTAAATAGTATATGTTTTATGTGGCGGACACATGGATAAGAAATCATTTATACTTCATCAAAAATTAAAAAAAACAAAATAATAAATACATTATCTTGAATTTACATATTAAAGAAAATAAAGAGAATTGGATTTGAATGTTGTGGAGGGTAAAATAAAAAAAATTTGATGAGGTGTTTAATTTCTTTTATTTTATTTTTTCATTTTTGATGAGGTGTAAATGTTTTTTCTATACATGTGTCTGCCACATAGGACATAAACAATTAATTTTGACTAAAATTGAAATTTGGCTAAAATTGCAACTGATTTGTTATAATATAACTAAATTGACAATTTTTAAAGAATGATTAAAATAGCAAAAATTTTAAAAGGTTTGGATTTTTTTTTTGCTATTTGGTCTTTTATTTTTATTTTTATAATACTTACTGAAAAAATATTGAATTAATCAATTAAATGAAACAATGAAAATATTTAATTAATCAATTTTCAAAAAATCCTATATTCTAATCAATGTTCAGGAAATCCTTAAAATTAATTCAATCATCAATTAACAAATCCTCAAAATCAACAAATCATATTCTTCAATTTAATCATCTATTATGAAGAAGTCTTCAGTCAATCCTCAAAATCTCAAGTTTATTTAATTACTTTTTTTTTGATATCGTCAAAAAATCTACACGTGAATTTAAAAAAAAAAATTAGTACCATAATTTTTTAAATGTAAAAACTTCCACAAAAGTGAAAAGATAAGAAAATATTATTTCAAAAAAGAGAAAAAATAAGAAAATATTATACGTAGTACAATTTCTTCTGTTATCACACTAATGCCACAACTAATAATGAGAATTTATTTTCTTTGCTACTCAATTCATATTTTATTTTTTATGATTAATTTTAAGGATTTCTCAAATATTGATTAGGATTTAGAATTTCTTGAAAAATGATTGATTGAATATTTTTCATTATTTCAATTTATTGATTAATTCAATATTTTTCATTATTTCAATTAATTGAATTCAATATTTGGTGTGAGATGCGTTAAAAAAGTCTATGTTAATGAGGAGTTAGGTCTATGAGATGAGAAATTGATAAGAGAGTCGGTATATTAAGATGTTGATGAGGGGTTAGGTGCATCAAATGAGAATTGATAAGAAAATCAGTATATAAAGTGATAACGTGAAAAAAGAATTATGTATATAATATAAAATACTAAATACAAAAAAAGAAATCTTAAAAAAATGTGCACGGTGTGCATTTTTCAGATGCAAGCCTGATCAAAACTCTATATATATATTATTCATACATTATGACATTTTCCACATTGAGTTAAAAATATCCAAATTTTTCTGCTGCATTAATGTTGTAAAAGGTTGCGTCAATTTTTCTCAATTGTTATCTGTGCATTAGATTAACGAAAACTACATATTCTTTTGTTTTCTAATTCATTTTCTTTTTCTTTTCAATCTTTTTTATAAAAAAAAAATCATGTAATATTCCTTTATATTGAAAATAATAATACAACTTATTGAAAATAAATTTAGTTTTTACATTTAAAATAGTATAAAATCGATATTAAAATATCGTTTAGTGCTGAAGATCTCGTGTATATTGTATTAGTAATTTGAAAGAGAAAAAAGAATGATACATATAAATAAAAAATGCATGTCATTGCTCACCGCACTATATAGCTTCCAGACGAGTTTACTACTTAGATAGGTTGGTCTTAAGACGTGATTGAAATTGATTAATTTTCATTTAAGATGTTGAATGTTTAGTTATTTTAGGAGGCTAAACAATGGAATAAAGGACATATAATAATATATCTCTGGATAGGTTATGTAGGACCCACTTATTCTAGAACAAAACGTGTGATTTCAATTCAATCTGCAAATAGTAGACTTCATCATTTTGACCAAAAACTATTTGTATAATTAAGTTGAAAACTTAACATATTTTAATAAATATAAAATGTGTACGTTTCCATTGCAAAAAAAGAAAAGAAAAAAAGATGATTGCCATATTTTGTTTTCCTGTTCACGTTATGTATTTACATTAAACTACTAGATACATTATAATGATATTGATAATAATAATAATAATATTATTATCATTATTATTTTGAAATTATTCTAACAGAATATAATTATAATATATAAAACAAGACATTATTGTGCGACTACAAATAAAACATAATATTGAAATTATTACTGCTAACCAGTCCGTTTTTGATCTATTTAGTATTCGTATTCCCTGGTTGCTTGTTTGACTTTGGAAAAGAGAATTGTACAAAAATATTATCTTTGACATTCAATGTTGGATATTTCTCAACTTACTAGTAGCTGAACTTCAAACATGGTGTTCTTCTTCAACTATCTGAATCCTTATAAATATGTTGCCCAAACACAAGCTCTAGATCAATTCCAAAGATGAAGTCTTATAACATTTCAACTCTCTCATTCTTTCTTCTTGTCATATTTTCGTGTTCATGGGCAGCTTCTGCCAATGGGCACCAGGATTTTCTTGGATGCCTGTCTAAGGAAATCGGAAACTCCTCCTCTCTTACCACGAATGTGTACCTCCCAAGCAACCCGTCTTTCACTTCGGTTCTGGGATTTTCCATCTGGAATCTGAGATTCTTCCAACGATCTACTCCAAAACCCCGAGTGATTCTAACCCCGGATCACGAATCCCAAGTCCCAGCCATTGTTCACTGCGCCAAAAAACACAAGCTTCAGATCAGAACTAGAAGTGGCGGCCATGACTTCCACGGACTATCGTATGTCGCTCATGTCCCGTTTGTGGTCATTGATCTGATCAATCTTAGTGAAGTCACAGTCGATGTTGAAGACAAATCGTTGTGGGCTCAGACTGGTGCACGTCTTGGAACTATATACTACAGAATCGCAGAGAAAAGCTCGACTCTGGGCTTCCCTGCCGGTGGCTGCCCAACAGTCGGGTCTGGTGGACACATCAGCGGTGGAGGACATGGCACATTGCATAGAAAATACGGCTTGGCTGCAGACAATGTTCTTGATGCAAGAATCGTGGATGTCAATGGCAGAATCCTCGACAGGAAATCAATGGGAGAAGACCTCTTCTGGGCCATCAGAAGCGGCGGAGGTGCCAGCTTCGGTGTGATTCTCGCCTGGAAATTACGCCTGGTTGATGTTCCAGAAATAGTCACCATCTTCAACGTTCCGAGGACATTAGAACAAAACGCGACCAGACTCGTTCACCGCTGGCAATACATGGCACCATATGCAGACACCGATTTGTTCTTCACTGTTGTCATAGGCCAGCGGAATTCCACCACCAACCCGAACAAGAAGACAGCCGTTGCTTTTTTCATCGCACTCTACCTGGGCCGGGCCGACAAGCTACACGCATTGATGCAAGATAAGTTCCCCGAGCTGGGATTGCAAAGGGAAGACCTGATCGAAACCCCCTGGGTCAAATCCATCATGTTTTTCGTCGGGCTCCCAATGGTCTCCAACGAGATATTACTAAACAGGACTCAGATCAATCCCAGATTCACCAAAGGGAAATCCGACTACGTGGAGGAACTCATTCCTGAATCTGGGATTGAAGGCCTCATGCAATACTTCCTCGAACCTGAAGCCGAGGAGGCCGAGGTTCAATTCATGCCGTACGGTGGAAGAATGGATGAAATTCCAGAATCTTCCATTCCATTTCCTCACAGAGCTGGAACCTTGTTCGAGTTCACTTATCTGGTGTTCTGGCAAGAAAGCAAGGCTCAATTTTCCGACAGATACATAAGCTGGATCCGAAGGCTTTACAGTTACACAGAAGCTTACGTCACCAAGAACCCGAGAGCTGCATATCTGAACTACAGAGACCTCGACATTGGAATGAATAATATCCATGGGAAGACAAGCTACGCGCAAGCAAGCGTTTTTGGGAAGAAGTATTTCAAGAACAATTTCGATCGTCTTGTTCGTGTCAAAACTGCAGTTGATCCAGGGAATTTTTTCAGGAACGAACAAACTATTCCACCTGTGCACTCAAAGAACTGACGTGCATTGCACCATCTACAACCAGGCTGCCTAGGATTTGGCCTACTAAAAATAAGTCGTGATCATTTTTTCGTAAAATAATGATATTCTGATGATTATTCGGTGTTTAGTATTTAGCAGTTATTTTGTTTGTAATGTGTATTCTGTATTGTAGTAATAAATTTCTTGATTTTTGAAGTAATCCTCGTTTGATCTTTGCTTCGTGGTTTTTTTAACTCGTTTGGATTTGGAACCTGGTCGAGGGCAGGATGGGATTAATGAGAGCTTCATAAAATAATAATTAATTATATTTTTGGAGGTTAAATTTGTCTTATGCTCCGATAAAGTTTAAACTGCCAAGGCCCAACCTTATCTAAAGCCCATTTGTGGGTTTAAAATAACTAGCTTAATTACCTAATGCCCCAATTACATTGGGCTAATGGAATTTAGTATATGGAATTTAATTTACGACAAAAAAAAAAAAGCACCAGAAAAAGGTCAAAAAAAAAAAAAAGAGTTGATATCAAAATTTTAGAGGACATATACATTTTAAAATTAGTAGAATTTTTCAAGGAACTGTGATGGATATAATCTTGAAATAAAACTAAAGGATAATCTAGAAATGCAAATAATTGTAAATATGATTAGATCTCTAAAGTGACACTTAGATAGAATTGTAGGAAGTAATTTTCTTTTGTTACCTAAATATAATCTTAACCTGTCAATTACGAATGGGCAAGTATCAGTATAAATGTCGACTCAAAAAAAAAAAAAATAAGTAATTATAACAATATAAGAACATTACTTAATAAGAGACGAGAAGATAATTACATTTACTTCCACTAAAAATTACAAACTTTCATGAAATTTTAGTTTGAATACACCAGATATCCTATTTTTACACATTTTAATAACAGGGCACTTTAATTTGAGTTTTGAAAGAAATACGTTTCTAGAATAAAATAAATAAATAAATAAATAATGTATATATGACTCTTTTGGATGTAGTGATCAAGTGAGTGACAATCAGTGGAAATCAAATTTGTCAATAAGGCGTATTACATACAGATAGATATATTTAGTTTATTTGACTTGTCTTTAAATATTTAATACAGCGCAGTGCCGCCTCAACTGACTCGATATCATTTGGTCTCGCCAACTACATATTTTAAACTACTATTCCATCAACAGAACAACTTTGAATAGTCTATTTTAATTTTAATTTTATATTTAATCAATTTGACAAATGTATGTTTTAAGAAACTAATATATACAATTAAAGTATTTTATTTAGAAGAAATGAAGATTAAACATTTTCTTTATCAATAACCATCTATATAATATATTATAAGGAATATATCTTACATTTACAAAAACTTATATGAAATCAATTTATAAAATAAAATCATACAAATCAATCTCAAATTTATGGATAATATACATCATCTCCTCACATGATTTATCTTAAAAAGAATGTCAGAGCAAGTTGCCTTTTTTTTTTTTTTATCTCAACCTCAATCACATGAGTTGTTATTATTATTATTATTATTATTATTATTATTATTATTATTATTATTATTATTATTATTATTATTATTATTATCTCCCTCTCCATTTTATTTATTTTATACATCAATCATATGAAGTGTTGGTCCTTTGACCAAGCTTTCAACATCATTGGACTTTTTGTTCATTTGACCGAAGGCTTTGTACTTTGTAGCTGAAAACTGAATATATGTAATAAAACATTAATTGTTGATTTAAGATTATGAGTTTCATTATATTATAATATGAGAATTGGTGAAATTAAATAAGAGTGTGTTTCTAGAACCTGCTTTATTTCATCTTCTTTACAAGTGTTATGTATGAATAGAAAATGCTTTAAGTGTTTGATTTATATTACCACAAATACTCCTTTCAGAATTTCTATTTGTTTACAACAAGATATATTAACATTTAATATGAATTTAAAATAATGAAATATAAGATGAAATATCAAATTAAAATAATGGAGTACAAAATGAAAAAAAAAAAAAAAATTTGCTACATGTACTAGTACAGTGATGCACAAATTAAATAACAATGGATGAGTGCAGGCTCACTGCACTGTAAGTATAAAAAAAAGTGATACAATATTCCATTTTCGAAATTTTAAATAAATTATTTGAAAATTTGGATCTGGGCCTGCTTCAAAGTATTAAAATAAAACATTATTTCAAAAGTGGCGTCTGAGTCAAACTTAGTGAGCATTAATTTTGACTTAATACTGACTACAAATACAACACAAGCAATTTACCCATCGAAACAGATCATCAACATCTGAAACCGATGAAGACACGAAGTGCTTCATCTCTTACATTCATTCTTCTCATCGTCGTCTCTTCCTTCTCATGGCCAGCTTCTGCCAACAAGCACAGTGATTTCCTCCAATGTCTCTCAGAAAAATTCCAGCACTATCTCTCCATTCCCAACGACGTTCACACTCCAACCAACTCATCATACTCCCCCCTTCTCCGATCTACCATCTGGAACCTGAGATACGCCTCCGAATCGACTCCAAAACCGCAGGCGATCATAACACCGGACGACGAATCCCAGGTCCCACTCACCATTTACTGTGCTAAAAAAACTGGCCTGGAAATCAGGACACGAAGTGGCGGCCACGACCTGGAGGGACTATCTTACGTATCCAAAGTCCCGTTCGTGATCATCGATTTGCACAAGCTCAGTGAAATAACAGTTGATGTCGAGGAGAAATCCGCCTGGGTCGGAGCCGGAGCGACCCTCGGCGAGTTATATTACAGGATCGCCGAGAAAAGCCCCGTCCTAGCTTTTCCGGCAGGCAGTTGCCCCACTGTCGGTGCCGGTGGGTACGTCAGCGGAGGAGGCTATGGCGCATTGTTCAGGAAATACGGCCTTGCTGCGGATAATGTTCTTGATGCGAGAATAGTCGACGTTAATGGCAGAATTCTCGACAGGAAATCGATGGGCGAAGATCTCTTCTGGGCCATCAGAGGCGGCGGAGGCGCTAGCTTCGGTGTAATCACTGCCTGGAAACTGCAGCTAGTGGATGTTCCAGAAAAGGTCACTGTTTTCAGGGTCGTTAGAAGCCTGGAACAAAACCTGACACAAATCATTCATAAATGGCAATACGTGACCCCGACTATAGACGATGATTTGTTCAGTGCAGTTCTTGCGGGGAAGGTGATTCCGAGCCCTGACGGAAGCCAGGTCAACCTTGGTGCATACATCTTCTCAGTGTTCCTTGGCGGGATAGACAGGTTACATCCATTGATGCAAGAAAAGTTCCCTGAATTGGGGCTGGTAAGAGAAGACTACATGGAAATGAGCTGGCTAGAATCCACTCTATACGTTCCAGGGCTTCCCATGGATTCACCCCAAGTCTTGCTGAACAGGACACAGTACGATGCAAGATACGTGAAAGTGAAAACAGATTACGTGCAGAAACCGGTTCCTGAATCAGGGATTGAGGGAATCTGGAGACATTTTTCCGAACCAGAAGGGATGGGGGGACAGATTCTGATGCTGGCATTTGGTGGAAGAATGGATGAGATTTCTGAATCTGCCATTCCATATCCTCACAGGGCTGGAAACCTGTATGAAATCGCGCAGATAGTGAATTGGGGGGACGAAGACGATAAGAACTCGGAGAAAATCCTGGATTGGGTTAGGAGGCTTTACACATACATGACTCCGTATGTGTCGAGCTCACCCAGGAAATCATATTTCAATTACAGAGATCTTGACATTGGAGTTAACAACGATGAAGGGGAGACGAGCTACGAGCAAGCAAGTGTATGGGGAAAGAAATATTTTGGCAACAATTTTGATCGTCTTGTTCGTGTGAAAACCCAAGTTGATCCAGATAATTTCTTCAGGAACGAACAGAGCATTCCACCTCTGCACTTGGATATGATTAGATAAATTTTTGTTGCTTCTCAATAAGTATTTCCCCTGTTCGGGCGATTTTAGAATTGTATTTTCTGTTCGACATATTATCAAATAGTTGGTGGACAATTCACAAATATTTTTAATGAAAAAAAATATAGCTCCAGAAATCATAATGGGCTGAGCCCAGTATGTTATACACTTTCATGTATGTGAAAAGAAAGAGGCCCCTTGTCAGATTAGTTTTGGGCCCAAATTAGTGTGATTTGATTTTCTGTTCCACATATTATCAAACAGTTGGCGGACAATTCACAAATATTTTTAATGAAAAAAAATATTGCTCCAGAAATCATAATGGGCTGAGCCCAGTATGTTGTACACTTTCATGTATGTTAAAAGAATGAGGCCCCTTTTCGGATTAGTTTTGGGCCCAAATTAGTTTGATTTGATTTGGTAAATTATTTTCGACCCAATAGCACAATCCTTTACAATTTGACTAAAATTTAGTGAAACCTTGTTCTTAGCCATTTTTATTACAAACTCCCTTCTTTGTCAAGGTTTTTATAAACACAGAGGGTATGGACTTAAGTTACATGTAATTCGGGTCGATCTAACCTAATTCCGTGAGTTTTGCTCTATTTTTTTTTTACATCTAAACTATAAGATAATAAAAAAAACAAAAATACACTCAATCTACTACTCATTTATTAGTATTTGGTATAATTTAATGTATTGAATTTTTGGAATTGGTGAAGGATGGTACCACACCTAATGAATCTGGCGAGTTACTGTTTGTATGTAGTACATATGAAGTTACTGTTTTCATATGAACAATATTTTGAGTACACACGACTTTAACCAAATTAGGCAAATTATAAATGTTAAGATATAGGCACACAAGCATTTAATGTTATGATAAGTATCATAGTCCATAGTCATATAATAATTCGTGATAAAATAATGAGTCTATTAAATTGAAGTGGCTAATAAACAAGGAGTGGTAAATTTCATTTCCTTAAACGGCTAAATAATGTAATTAATCTATTTTTTCAAAGTGGATTTCATTGTCAAACGTGGAATTGGTCTCGTGAAAAAATGAGAAAAAATATGTCCCTTTTAATAACGTTTAGAGCCAAACAATATTTTTTTTAGGTTGAAATTAATGTTATTGATTAGGCTCTCAGTGGGAGTTGATTTATTAGAAATCTAGCCTACAAGGCAAAACATTAAATGTATATAGCCATCAACGAGTACTTTTGCCCCCTCATGATCAATATTTTCCTAAATATCGTTCATCATTGTGGACTTTTGGGTACGAGTTTTTTAAATAGGATGAAGTACAAAAATTGATCAAATTCAAATAGAATTCAAAGTTTAAGAAAATTACAACCAAACCCTTAAAAATATGAAAATAAAAATAAAACCGACGGATTATTATGATACTTTAATTTAAACTCACTCATTTTTTTAATTAATTAATATCAAACTATAATATCATATTTTTTTTAGTTCTAAATGCATCATATGATAAAAATTTAATCGTCGAAGGGTTGGCGATCAAGTTATGTGATACGGAGCAGTTTCTTCTTTCATTCAGCAAAAAATCAAAAATCAAAATTAGCAACTTTAGTTTTTTTTACAGAGTGCCCAAAAAATGGATCAATATATTAGGAGATTATAAGAAGCACCATAGAATAATTATTTCTATAGAATGTCATGTAACAAATAACTATTACAATGCCTTACTCATACCCAAATACAAGTAATTAAAAAAAAAAAAATATCAAAGTGAAACATAGCATACATTGTAGTGTGTTGGTTCTCCAATCTTTCTCCAAACAGGTGGAATAGTTTGTTCTTGCCTAAAGAAATTCTCTGGATCAACTAGTGTTTTTACCTGAACTAATCGATCAAAATTGTTACCAAAATACTTTTTACCCCATATGCTGGCTTGTTCGTAGCTCGTCTCGCCTTCAACATTATTCACTCCAATGTCAAGATCTCTGAAATTGATATATGCACCCCTTGGAGATTTCGAAACGTAAGGAGTCAAGTAACTATATACTGTCCTGACCCAATCTACATACCTGTCTGAATTCGTATCCTCGTCTTTTTGCCAGATCGCAAAATGTGCGATTTTGTACAAGTAACCAGCCCTATGAGCAAATGGAATGGCCGATCCTGAAATTTCAGCCATTCTTCCACCGTAAGGGACAATGTAGAGCAGAGACAGGTCACCTTCTCGTTCGAAATACAGTTTCCAGATACCTTCAATCGCGTGCTCTGGAAGGGGATCGAGAACGTAGTCCCCTTTAATTTTCATGTAGATTGAATCAGGCTGAGTCCTGTTTAGCAAAACATCAAGTGGTTCAATGGGGCATCCGTATCCGGAGTGATATATAACGGATTGGATCCAGCTCATTTCCGTGCAGTCTTCTCTTACCAAACCTAACTCAGGGAAACTTTCTTGCATCAGTTGAAGTAATCTGTCGGGCCCGCCAAGAAACAGGGAGAAGAAAGAAGCAGTGATTGTAGTCTTCTTGCTTTCGCCCGGCCTGGAATTCGTCCTTCTTGCTGTGATAAAAAGGAACAAATCTTTGTCGATTGTGGGTGCCACGTACTGCCAGCGATGGACGATTTGAGTCAGGTTTTGTTCCAGGGTTCTCCGGACAGTGAAAACAGTGATTTTTTCTGGAACATCAACCAGTCGTAATTTCCAAGCAGTAATTACACCGAAGCTGGCCCCTCCACCGCCTCTAATGGCCCAGAACAGGTCTTCACCCATTGATTTTCTGTCGAGTATTCTGCCATTAACGTCAACTATTCTTGCATCAACAACATTGTCTGAAGCCAGGCCATATTTTCTTAATAACGCGCCATAGCCTCCTCCACTGATGTGCCCACCAACACCAACTGTTGGGGTAAACCCGGCTGGAAATGCCAGGGTCGGGCTTTTCTCAGCGATTTTGTAACATAGAGAGCCAATGGTGGCACCAGCTTCAACCCACACAGTTTTCTCATCAACATCAACATTTACTTCACTAAGTTTGATCAAATCAATGATCACGAATGGGACTTTTGATACTGAAGATAGCCCCTCGTTGTCATGGCCACCACTTCGAACTCTAATCTCTATTCCGTTTTCCTTGGCACAATATATGATATGTGGGATTTGGGACTCTTTTTCAGGGGTAATAATAACATGTGGTTTAGGGGTCAATTCTGATGTAAACCTCAAATTCCAGATGGGGAATCGCAAGATGGAAGAGTAGGATGAGTGGCTTGGGGTGTAAACGATATTGGAAATATCGTATTCTTCTGCAAGGCATTCAAGAAAATCCTCGTGCCCATCAGCAAAAGCAAGCGATGAGCACGAAAATATGATAAGAAGAATGTAAGAAAGAGCAGAAATGCTGGGAATCTTCATGTTTTAGAGATGATCAGTCTGAGTTTATGGGACCTGGATTGTGTGTAATATATAGTGGATTCTGAGGGAAATGGGCTGTTTCTGAACTTTGAATAAGAACATTATAACTGTTGCCATATGTTTCTTTAGTTGATGCATAATTTATGAAGATTGAAATTCCACCAAACAAAGTTATTCCTGTTGCCATGTGATTATTTAATTTCAAAAAAATATTCACCTCATTTCAATATTTAAAAACTTGATTTTCAAGGAAATGATCGGTTAAGTTCTAATGGTTCTTGATTAAAAAGAAACAAAAAAGTTCCATGCATCCTAAGTTTGGTTATAGATGATGATTACTTACAAATCCAGGAATAAAATCATTATTTCTAAAGAATGGCACAAAATAATATTGCAATGTCTTATTTTAACAATGAAAGCGAAGATAAAAGAAAGCATATTCTGAATGTTTGTTGAAATCAATTCAGTTGCTCATAAATATATCTTTTAATCTCCCTTCTTTGTCTACACTGGTGGAATGCTTTGTTCGTTTCTGAAGAAATTATCAGGATCAACAATGGGTTTTACCCCAACAGACCATTGAAATTCTTCGTGAAATATCTCATATTATAATTCTTGAAAATTCAGATTTACACCAAAATTAGTTGCATGTCCATTTGGATGATGGATATGAATTTGAAATTCATGATTTTTATTTTGAATTAATTTTAAAGTTATTCTAATGAATTTTAAATTTACTCAAATTTTGAATTTAAAATCACTCTATCCAGATGGAGGCTACGAGTTTTCTATGAAAATGATTGTTGCTTGCCATCATATATTTGGATAACTTCAGAAATTTCGTTACATTCATTCCAGAGGAAAATGAAATTCAATTCTAACTTTAAATTATCCTACTTTTCTTCTCTAAATTCAAGAAAAGTATTAAGCTAGTTAAGTTACTCTAAATATAAGACAATAAAATGTTTTATTTTTCTTCCGAAAATGTGTAGAATCACTACAAGAAAAATGCCTTTTAACAACGGTTTTTAACCGTTGTCAAATCCATTTTTTAAGTGTTGTTGTATCCAGGGTTGTTAAAACTTTTCGCCATTCGACAACACACCAAAAAGCGTTGTCTTAGCTAGATACGACAACGCTTTTTGGTGCGTTGCAAGAAAATTGTTGTCTTTTCTTATTTTCTGGAACTATTTTACAGAACTATTTACTATTTTACAACGCTTGAAAAGCGTTGTCGTATCTGACACGTCATTGAAAAGTGACATGTCATCGCCACGCCATCAACATAGTTTGGACATATCATTGCCACGTCATCTTCCACATCATCAAATTCTGACACGTCATTGCCACATCTGAGACTCGTGACCTTTGTTAGACCTTGAACCACTAGGCTACTTGTGCTTTATATGTTTATATTCTATATGTATTTCTTTTATTAACTAATTATATATATATATATATATATAATTAATGACTAATTAATATATAATTGGAAGATTAATGACTAATTAATATGTTTAATAATATTTAATCTAATTTCATATTAAGACAATTATAAAGTATATTAGTGCATATTTTTAATATATGTTATAAACATACTAATTTTTTAAAATTATGAGTTTGTTCATAAATAATATAAAATAAAATCATAAAATAATTAAAATTTTCAACTTTAATTTAATTAAAATAATATATAATTTTTATATTATTATATAAAAAAATTTGTATTGATCAATTAATATATGTATGTTTTTTTATTTTGAAAAATAGTTTATGGTTCAATTAATATATTTAAGTTTTTTTTTTCATATTATTCTTTTAATTAATCATTTTTGTTGGTCCCAAGTGGTGTCCGAGGTTCAGAGGGGGGTGAATGAACCTTGGTCGATTTTTCAGAATCTTTAAAACAACCATTCTGCACTGCAAGTTACTTGAGCTTGCAGCGATAGATGGTTACTGCTTGCAGCGCTAGAATGCAGTGCTGCACGCTGTAACCTGGAGTTTTGTACGCAGCGGAGATAAACTTTTAAATACAAGGCTGTTTTTCTCAAGAATGCTTCTTTCAGAACGTTTTATGATAAGAGACAGATAGATATGCAGAATGTAGAAGCACAGATAAATAAAGCGATTAAACACTTATGGCTTATAGTGGTTCGAAGGTGGTGTAATCCTTCTACGTCCACTCTACTGCTCCTCGAGCAGGAACTTTGTTAAGCAAGATTGATTTACAGGACTCTCCTAACAATCTATCAACTTTACAAAGCAAACCACCTATTGAAGTCCAGCGTACACACAGCAACTGCAAACTTCAAAGGCTAACCCACACAGGGTTCTACACTCTCACACAGGGAAGCTGTCTAACATTTAGACAACTAAACAAACAGCAAGGATTTCTCCTATCAACTGCTTGACACCACTAAAACAACCTAAGCACACAGCAACAATGTTAAAAGGATAAAAAAAAGGTTTTCTTCAACTTGTGCTTCGAAGTGAGCTTCTGAATCCGTAGGGAAACTTTCAGCTTGAACTTGCTTCACTTCGATAGGTTGAGTAACTGAAACTGTTGGCTTGAATGCTTGAAACTTGTAAGCTTGAAACTTTCGCGTATGGATTTTAGTTCTTAGTAACAGTGACAATATCAGTAACCAGCTTCAGTTCTCCTCGACCTCTATTTATACTTGTAGGAGAAGATGTCCGTTGAAGGAGACATCCCTCTTTTGAATTTGAAGTAGCCTGGCCAAAGTATGGTTCGCATTTAATGCGACTTGACTTTTCCTTTCGAAGCATTTAATGCGGCAGTTGCGGCTCGCAGCTTTCTGCAGTGCGTCAGTCCATGTGGCATCTTCTTATTGGCTCCGTGTCTGCTATTTTAACTTTTTCTTGAACGGCTCTATTATTCTTGCTTGAATCTCCGTTCCTCGTACTGCATTTATCCTTCCTAGGATTTGCAGGATACTTCGTCTTGTAGTTGGCGCTGTATTACTTAACTGACTTGTAAGTCTGCGCTGTATCCTAGGTCCTTGTGCAGCTGATGCTTTCTTTCAGTACTGCTGTATCTTAGACCTGATTGCAGTATCTTCTGGCAGTGCTGCTGTAACTTCTTTCTAGCAGTACTCCTGTATCCTTTTCTTGCAGCGTTGCTGCACGCCGTTCTTTCTTACTTTGTTGTATCGAAGTTCAGCCTTAATTATACTTTGCTGTTCCTTTCTTCTTCCAGCTATGTTGTATCCTGCCTTTCTGCAGCGATACTGTATTCTGCCTTCTTGCAGCGATATCTTCCCTTAAAGCTTAGATGTAGCTTTATCCTCTTTTAACCTCCATTTCAATACTTGGTTCAAGACTCAATTCTAGTCTATTTATTCACTTAAACAATGTGAAAATGGGGTACTCAAAACTTCCTATTACATATTCGGTTTGTCTCATCAAAATCTAAACATTGAAATCTCAACAATTTTTATATCTTTTTTTATTTTATAAAATAATTTTTTCAAATAATTTATGTTTTTGGTATTAATATTAAAACCAAACTCATTTATCTTTATTTTTTAAAATAATAATATATAATTTTTATATTATTATGTAATACAAATTTTTATATTTTTCAAATTAATATATGTATTGTTTTTTTTGTTGTAAAATAATTCTTGGTTCAAATTAAAAACCAAACTCATTTTATCTTTATTTTCTAAAATAATAATATATAATTTTTATATTATTATGTAATACAAATTTTTATATTTTTTAAATTAATATATGTATTGTTTTTTTTATTGTAAAATAATTTTTGGTTCAAATTAAAACCAAACTCATTTTATCTTTATTTTTTAAAATAATAATATATAATTTTTATATTATTATGTAATACAAATTTTTATATTTTTCAAATTAATATATGTATTGTTTTTTTTTTTGTTGTAAAATAATTTTTGGTTCAAGTTAAAACCAAACTCATTTTATCTTTATTTTCTAAAATAATAATATATAATTTTTATATTATTATGTAGTACAAATTTTTATATTTTTCAAATTAATATATGTATTTTTTTTTTGTTGTAAAATAATTTTTGGTTCAAATTAAACCCAAACTCATATACAATTTTTTGTATTTTTTAAATAAATAAATGTATATTTTTTTATTGTTGTATAATTAAATTTTTTATATATTCTTAATTAATTGATATGATATATATATATATATATATATATCTTTTTATTTTTATTTTTTGTATTAATTATAAAACACAATAATTTTATCTTTATTTTTTTTTAGAAAAACATTCATAATTTATGAATTATGAATTATAAAGTACAATTTTCGAATCATGTTTTAAAATAATATTCCAAATTTTGTATTATTATATAAAAGGTGAGAGTAATACTTAATTAGGTGTAGTTAATTTCTTAATTAATTCAAAATAGTATTTTATAAAAATACTATTTTCTAAAATTATGAGTTTGTTCATATAAGATAATATTAATACAAATAATGTAATATAAGATAACATTATAAATTAATTAAATGTATTAAATTTAAGTTAATTAAAAAATAATTATTTTATAATTGTTTTTTTATTAACACATGCAACACAAAATGAAAAAGGGTTGCATAATGGGTTGTAAAATTAAAAAAAATGTTCTAAGAAAAGACAGCGCTCAAAAGCGTTGCAAAAAATGGTTGTCATATAGCGAAAAAAACGCCATTTAACAATCCTACGTAAAAAGCGTTGTTGTTTCCATTTTTAGCATTGTCGTATAACGAATTTTTTGAAAAAAGACAACGCTTTTCAGAAAAAGGGTTGTAAAAACCCAAAAAATAACACAAATTCATCAAAAGAGTTGTTAAATGGG
The DNA here is from genome assembly GCA_028654395.1 of Scutellaria barbata. Classification (NCBI taxonomy): domain Eukaryota; kingdom Viridiplantae; phylum Streptophyta; class Magnoliopsida; order Lamiales; family Lamiaceae; genus Scutellaria; species Scutellaria barbata. The sequence goes on from CM053648.1 coordinate 18,575,068, forward strand.
GGTTGTTAAAGGTAAAAATTCTTGTAGTGAATTAGAATATTATCGGTCAAAGATATAATTTAAGAAAATGATCATCTAGATAAGGGTTTTAGATAGTTGACAAATTTTACTATATATATATATATATATATATATATATATATATATGATAAGTTCTATTTAATGATAACGGATTTACATGATATATGAACTCAAGTGATTCTTTAAATTTGGACAATTTTTCAACCAAACTACTCTCACAAATTTAATTTTATAAAATATGTCGAGTATTCATACAATCCATAATTCAAAAAATAAAAATTAGCTTGTGAAAATTAATTTTGGTATTAAGTGATTGGATTCCTTTGAGTTTATCGTTGAGATAATATTATATTAAAAAATAAATGAAAACAAATTCCCAAATGAAGTCGAACATATCATCTCACCAAACTTTACTTACGTAGACATTTCATATTGATTTAGTATTTATATTACTCGATAAGACTTTTGTCATTTTTTCCTTTTATAGAAATTAATTTTCAATTGTTATTGCTTTAACGCCAGCAAATTAAATTTGACCATCAAATTAGTCTATTATGGACCTTTTTATTAATTAAAAAAAAAAAAACTCTGATCAGAAGACAATTGACAAGATCATGTAATATTAACAGTTTCATTCACCAATCATAAAAAATATTATTCGTCTTAATTATATATTTGCAACTGATCAGTAGTATTAATTTCATAATTTAGATCTTTGAAAACTGATAATCTTTATGTGTTATTTATCAAATAAATGTCACAAGTAATAAATATGACACATGTGTCAATGTAATTATGTAAATGTATATTTACATTAAGCTTCAGCTTAATTAACTTGATCTGCTCATCTACAATGAAAAGTGAAAACCTCTATATAAATTGTCAACTGGTTGTTGTAAAATGTCAATCCTTACATGAAAATGGAAGTTATCAATTAGGGTTTACAATTTTATTACATGGAAATGGAATTTATTATCACGCGCACACATTCAGATAGTAGCTAGCCGTGATCTTTTGCTTAAAATAAAGTCTTAGGTGAGACTGTCTTAGGAATCCATTCCATTAGACGGGTTGAGTTGAATATAAAAAATTATGTAATACCCTTGTGTGTTAAAAGTAATATTTTTCTTTATATTATGTAATATTTTATATTATAAGATGATTTTGAGTTGAGTTGAACTATATAAAATATGTAATATTTTTATATGTATTATACAATATTTTTCTGTATATCATGTAATATTTTTATATTATGTACATATATTATATAATATAATACAAAAATATTACCTAAAATATAGAAAAGTATTACTTAATTTATTATGTCCGATCCGACAGTATCAATCTCACAAAATGAGATTCGTGAGACGATCTCGCAGGATAGATCCTAGTCATCGATCAGAGCGGGCGGGTGGCAAAAGAGGGTTTTCTGGTGATAAGATTAATGAACAAAATACACAATGCGAGAAGTCAATATATTACGTCTCTTAAATCTTCTTTGAAATTTTCCTTGTCAATTGTTAGAAAATTTCCATTATCTGATTATTTAGGTTAACTAACTATTTAACGTCTCTTCCCACAAAAATTCTCTATATAATCCAAGCTATTGCCCCTTGAAATTATATTAAAAACACAACAGAATTTTAAGAAAATGAAATCTGCAAGCATTAATATTGCATTATTTTCTCTCATCTTTTCTCTTCTAATTTCCAATTCATCATCTCAAGATGCTCAACAGCCTTTCATTCAGTGCCTGGAAAATTATTCTGATCCCTCCAGTCCAATCTCTGCAGTTCTCTACGCTCAAAACAATTCTTCATATTCATCTGTTCTTCAAAACTACATAAGAAATCTACGGTTCAATGAATCGTATACCCCAAAACCACGACTCATTCTCACTGCATTGCATGTTTCCCACATTCAAGCCGCCATTGTTTGCGCGAAAGCACACAAAATGCAGATGAAAATACGAAGCGGAGGCCATGATTACGAGGGGGTCTCGTACGTGTCCGAACATCCCAATTTCTTCATCCTCGATATGTTCAATTTCCGGTCCATCAACGTCAGTATAGAAGACGAGTGGGCCCAGGTTCAAGTCGGAGCCACCCTTGGAGAAGTCTACTACAGAATCGCTGAGAAAAGCCCCACTCATGGCTTCCCCGCCGGAGTCTGCCCTACTGTCGGCGTCGGCGGCCACCTCAGCGGCGGAGGCTACGGCAACATGATGCGTAAATACGGCCTTTCTGTCGACAACATCATCGACGCTCAGATAATCGACGTCAATGGGCGTCTCCTCGACAGGGAATCCATGGGAGAGGATCTTTTCTGGGCTATCACCGGTGGTGGAGGATCCAGCTATGGCGTCGTGCTATCCTACAAAATCAATCTTGTCCGAGTTCCGAATGTAGTGACGGTATTCAGAGTTCGTAGAACATACGATGACAATTTCACCGATCTTATCCACCATTACCTGCAAATCGCAGCAGACAAGCTGCCAGAAGAAGTATTCATCAGGCTCACCCTGGACGCTGTCAATGGGACCAACAGGGGTACGTTCAACGCCCTGTTTCTTGGGAACTCACGACAACTCATCGCCCTCATGGACGACAGCTTTCCAGAACTGGGATTACAGCAAACAGACTGCGTGGAAATGAGCTGGGTCGAGTCTGTTCTTTTCTGGACAAATTTCGAAATAGGAACTCCAGTGAACGCTCTTCTCAGCAGGGTTCCTCAGGTTCTTACACACCTGAAAAGAAAGTCCGATTACTTAAAGAAACCAATTCCCAAACAAGGACTAGAATTGATATTCAAGAAAATAGTGGAACTGCAGACACCAACGCTGACATTTAACCCTTATGGAGGAAGAATGGCTGAGATTTCGCCATCAGAAAAGCCATTTCCGCATAGAGCTGGAAACATTGCTAAACTCCAGTACGCAACAAATTGGAACGAAGATGGGGAAGAAGCAGCAAATCGATACCTAAATCTGACGAGAGAGTTGTATGCTTCTATGACTCCATATGTGTCAATGGCGCCGAGAGAATCTTTTTTGAACTACAGAGATCTTGACATTGGAATCAACGACAATGGGCGGGACAGTTACTTGGAAGGATTGGTTTATGGATTGAGCTACTTCAAGGAGAACTTCAACAGGTTGGTGAAGATTAAGACAAAAGTTGATCCTGATAACTTCTTCAGAAATGAACAAAGTATTCCTGTGTTTCCATGGAGGAAAGTGAATAACATATAGTATATATGATTCTTCCAACTATCTGTCTTAATATTAATTTTTTTTTTTCAGTTGTTGTTTCTAGACTCATGCATGTGTGATGTATTATAATATATACAAGAATTCCTTTGATTTGTATTTGAATGACAAAATATGTATAACTCTACTTCAAACCTCCTTCTCATTTGTCCAATCTTTCCAAAGCAGTTATGCGATAAATATATAGATTGATACAATTTAGAAGGGATAAATTTCATAAGAAGAATTAATTTATAAATTAATTCTCAATTTTAAATTTAAATTTTAAAGTTGTTCAAGAAGGGGTTCAATTTAATCCTTTGTCTCAATTTAAGGCTTGAAAATTAGACCGAGTTCTCAATTTAAGACAAAATTTAAATTTTTTTCTTTTTTCTTTTTATTTAAATGTATAAATTTATTTATATTTCAATATGTATTTATATTTTAGATAAATTAAGACAGGTTAATGTAATTTTGGAACGATCTTTATCCAACTTGTCTTAATTTACATAAAGAAAGAAAGAAAGAAAAATATAATTAATTCAATTTATAAAATATAATTTATATCAAATCGATTAATATTAAAATAGGTTTTCTATAATTTTATTCATAAAATTAAAAAAATAAATGAATCTTAATTTTATACATTCGGATGAAGATCGTTCCGAAATTATCCTAACCTATCTTTATTTATACAAAATATGAATACATATTGAAATATTAATTAATTTATAAATACAAATAAAAATAAAAAAGAAAATAAAATGAAGTTTTATCTTGAATTGAGAACTCAATCTAATTTTCAAACCTTAAATTGAGGAAAAAATATTAAATTGAGTCCCCTTATTGAGAAAGTTTAAAATCTGAATCTAATATTGAGAAATAATTTATAAATTGGATGTTGTTATGAAATTTATCCATTTAATAAAAGTGACAACTAAATTGAATAAAGTATTATTTTGTAAAACAACAATTAAATAGAAATGGAAGAAGTATATAGTTGGCCCTGTATTTCTGAAACATTTAAGTTTGTTTTTTAAAAAGAAAAAATGCATAGTTTTTTAAAAAGAACAAAAAAAATAAAAAATAAAAAAATCCATGAAGCATACATCGGCAATTTATATTTCAGAAATGTTAGGCATGTCGTGGGTCAACCAGAGACACACTAGCTCTTCTTTTATATTTTTCATTTATTCTGACTTATGAGGGATAAAATGGTATTTACACATTCAAAGTTATCTTTCAATTTATATTTTTCACGTGACAATATCTAGAATGACATCAAATATAAAAAAATATAAAAAAATTTGTGGAAGAAACTATTAGTTAAATTTTTATTTTTTATTTTTAAGTCCCGATCAAAATAATAATTTTCTGATAAAACAATTGACAGTAAACTTGAGCAGGGTTACAGATAAAACCATGCATACATAGTCAATTACTAAGACATGAAACAAAAGTAAATAAATAAGTGGGGAAGCATATAATTTGATCACTCTAGTACAAGGATAATAGACAAACCTTAACGTCATATTAAATTACTCCAATCTCCCAATCATAAACGCCATATATAAGTATTCTTATTAAATTACCTAAATGTCCCATTCTTAAACGTCATATAAGAAGAGGAGTATTCATAGATTCAACTCTTCTCACCTCCAATTGTACCTACGACAAAAACCTTATATAAGAAACACACTTAGTAATAATAATAATATCAAAGATAATATTACTACCTCTGAGAAATGGGAATTACTCCAATATGCACCTTCATATGTTTTCTTCATCTTCTTCTTCTCTCCGCCTTTAAAGGGACGATTTCGTCCAATTACTCCTCTCACCATGCTTTCATTCAGTGCCTGGAAAGTCATTCCGATCCCTACAGTCCAATCTCTGCAGTTCTCTACAATCCACACAATTCTTCGTATTCCACTGTTCTGCAAAAATACATAAACAACTTGATGTTTAACGAGTCATATACACCAAAACCACGATTTATTATCACAGCATTGCACGTTTCTCACATTCAAGCTGCTATTCATTGCGCAAAAGCACATGACATGCAGATGAAAATCCGAAGCGGAGGCCATGATTTCGAAGGGATATCATACTGGTCAAATGATCCCGATTTCTTCATCCTGGACATGTTCAACTTCCGATCCATCAAAGTCAGTATAGAAGACGAGTCGGCATGGGTTCAGGTCGGGGCCATTATCGGGGAAGTCTACTACAGAATTGCAGAGAAAAGTGGCACTCACGGCTTCCCTGCTGGAGTCTGTCCCACAGTCGGCATCGGCGGCCACTTGGGCGGTGGGGCCTACGGTAACATGATGCGTAAATACGGCCTTTCAGTCGACAACATCATTGACGCCCAAATGATTGACGTCAACGGGAAGCTTCTTGACAGAAAAGCCATGGGAGAGGATCTCTTTTGGGCTATTACCGGCGGCGGAGGATCCAGCTTCGGCGTCGTGTTATCCTACAAAATCAAACTGGTTCATGTCCCAAATATGGTTACAGTTTTCAGAGTTGTAAGAACATACGACGAAAATTTCACCCATCTTATTTACTGTTACCAACAGATAGCAAGAGACTTGCCAGAGGACTTATTCATCAGACTCACTCTGGATGTAGTCAACGAGACGAACAGGGGAACATTCCGTGCCCTGTTTCTTGGAAACTTGCGAGAACTCATTGCCCTGATCGACGACAGATTTCCCCAACTGAGCTTACAGAATACAGATTGTGTGGAAATGAGCTGGGCCGAGTCGATTCTTTTCTGGACTGATTTCCCCATAGGGACTCCCTTGAAGGCTCTACTCAGCAGGGTTCCTCAGGTTCTCACTCACATGAAAAGAAAATCAGATTACTTGAAGAAGCCGATTCCCAAACAAGGCTTCGAGTTGATATTCAAGAAAATGGTGGAACTGAAAGTTCCAACGCTTGCGTTTAACCCTTACGGAGGCAGAATGGCTGAGATTTCATCATCAGAGAAACCTTATCCACATAGAGCAGGAATCATTTTTAAATTCCTATATTCAACGAGTTGGGACGAAGAAGGTCAGGAAGCGGCGGAGCATTACATAAATCTGACAAGAATGTTTTATGAATATATGACTCCATATGTGTCAACGGGTCCAAGGGAAGCTTTTGTCAACTACAGAGATCTTGACATTGGAATCAACAACAATGGGCGGGACAGTTACTTGGAAGGATTGGTTTATGGATTGAGCTACTTCAAGGAGAACTTCGACAGGTTGGTGAAGATTAAGACAAAAGTTGATCCTGATAACTTCTTCAGAAATGAACAAAGTATTCCAGTGTTTCCATGGAGGAAGTGAACAATCTTAGACTAGTATATAATTCACTTCCTATGAAAAAATTAGATCCATAAAATACCAGTGACCAAATTCTTAGCATGATAGCTAATATATAGATCTTGAATAATAACATATAATCGGTATTTTTAACTAAAATCTGCATATTTAGCAATTTCTCACTTTTACTTAAAATCTGCATAATTGATTGATAATTAGTACTTGTTGGCATATTCGTTACCTAAATCAGCAATTCACAATAAACATGAATAACATCATACCGCTGGGAGTATTTGTGCTTTCTTGTCCCAAGACAACTTGAACTTTTGTTGAAATTCCTTTTTCATGCATAGTCTGTTAACAGAGAAAAAATAGGATGTTACCACCAACCTTCTAGAAGTTCGATATAAAGATGAATAGGGATATAGACTTTCACAAGCTTCAGAATATCCATGGCTGCCAAAATTTCGATTCATTAAGACCACTCTCTCTAGATAAATCCTGTTTGCCAATATAAGTAATTATATGCTTTAAAAAAAGAAAAAAAAAAACTCCTCAGGACGATGAGAATAAGACATCAGAATGGTCTGTGTAGAATTAGGACAAGGGAAGTTTAAGGTGTTTAGAACCGGGTTTGGATCGCCGGAAACCGACTGGAAACGGCCTCAACCGGCGTCTGGAAGAGTGGCGGTTCATGTTAGTTAAATCTGTTAGTTTGTTAGTTGTTAGGGTTTTAACAACGGTTTTGAGTGATAGACAACGGTTTCTCGCGCAGGAACCCTAGGCGTAAATAACAGAAATTCGCGCTCAATTCGTAGACGATTCTAGAAATTGTTAAGGGGCTATTGTTCCTTGTATAAATACGCAGAGTTAGCCTCAAGAAAGGAGTCAGTTCATCGAGTATAGAGTGAGATAGGTTGTTTAGTTCTTGAGTGCAGCAAACCCTAATCTGCGCTGAATTGTAATCCGATTTTCTGTGTTTGATTCTAGTGAATTTTGGTGCCGATCCTTCGGTCGTGGATGTAGGAAGCTTCTTAGCTCCGAACCACGTAAAAATTCCTTGTGTTCTTTACGTTTTTGCATCACAATCCTCTCTCTTGTTCTTGTGTCATTTTATGTGTTTTTGTACTGCAACTGGGAGTTCTTTGGTTGAAGCTGGTGGCTGAATCTTGCACTCAACAGTTTGGCGCCGTCTGTGGGAAGCTAACCACGGCAAGATGTCGGCCATGAGACTGGATGTCGCCAAATTCACCGGAAAAGGAGATTTCAGTTTGTGGAAGGTACAAATGGAAGCACTTCTCATTCAACACAACCTGGAAGAGGCACTTCTTGAGTCTCCAGTTGATTCTTCCTCAGAGAATGCGCAGAAACGGGCTGAAATCTGCAAAAAGGCCAAAAGTGCACTGATATTATGCCTTGGAGATAAGGCATTGAGGGAGGTATACAAGGAGAAAACAGCTGCAGACATTTGGAAGAAACTGGATTCACTGTACTTGGCAAAGTCCTTGGCAAATCAACTTTTCTTGAAGCAAAAACTCCTAAATTTCAAGATTCCGGATGAAAAAAGAGTTCTGGAAAAGCTTGATGAATTCGTCAAGATCTTGGATGATCTTGAGAATGTAGATGAAAAGATAAAAGAAGAAGACAAAGCATTAATGTTGCTCAATGCCCTTCCAAAATCGATGGAGTCTTTCAAGGATGCAATTCTTTATGGACGACTTGTATCCCTTACCTTGGAGGATGTTATGATAGCAATCAAGTCAAAGGCACTTCAAAACGTTTCAGATCAGAAAAGCCAATCATTGGGTGAAGGTCTTAGTATAAAGAATAAAGGATTCAGAAAATTTCAAGAGAAGAAGAAGAATCCAGGTCCTGGTGCACAACATAAGAAACCGAGTGATGGGAATCAAGAAACGAGGAAGTGTTTCTCATGCCACAAAGTAGGTCATTTAAAGAAAAATTGTCCAGAAAAGGGAAAGGAGAAGCAACAAGAAAAGGGACCAGAAGCAGCAGTTGCTGAAACCAACTATGAATCAGCAGACATGTTATGCATTGCAGTAGCTTCTATATCCGAGGAGTGGGTCTTAGATTCAGGTTGCAGCTTCCATATGTGCCCAAGGATAGAGTGGTTCTCAGATTTCACAAGAGAGTGCAGTGGTTCTGTACTACTTGGCAATGATCAAGCCTGCAAGGTGGAAGGAGTTGGAGTGATCACTTTGAAACTTGAAGATGGCACCATAAAGAAACTCTCCCAAGTCAGGTATATACCAGATTTAAAAAGGAATCTAATCTCTCTTGGTTCTTTGAATAATGCAGGATATGAATTTAATACGAGGCATGGTAAGATTCAAGTCACCAAGAGAGGAAAACAGGTGCTAACAGGAAATAAAAGAAATGGGCTCTATATTCTTAATGGATCGACCATCCAAGGAAAAGCAGATGTGGTGATGACCAGCCAACAAACTAACCTGTGGCATAAAAGGCTTGGACATATTGGCAATAAAGGTCTCCAAATCCTATCCAAGAAGGGTGTCCTTGGAGCTGAAATATGCAAGGAAGGTGAGGTTTGTAATCACTGTATCTTGGGAAAAGCCAAGAAACTACCTTATGCTGCAGGTCATCATTATGCAAAGGAGCCACTGTCCTACGTACACTCTGACATTTGGGGGCCTGCAAGAACCTCAACACATGGGGGCTCAAGGTTCTTTATAACTTTCATAGATGATTTCTCCAGAAAGTTGTGGGTGTATCCAATTAAGCACAAGAGTGATGCTTTCCAGACCTTCAAAAACTGGCTGATAAATCAAGAAAATCTCACTGGTAAGACCCTAAAAATATTAAGAACTGACAATGGCTTAGAGTTCTTGTCACAGGAATTTCAGGATTATTGCAAGGAGAAAGGCATTACAAGGCACAAAACAGCTCCCTCGAACCCTCAGCAAAATGGTGTGGCCGAAAGAATGAATAGGTCATTACTAGAGAAGGTGAGGTGTATGCTCTTGGATGCTAATTTGCCAAAGAGTTTCTGGGGAGAAGCAGTAGTTACTGCAGCAAACTTGATAAACAAATCACCTTCCTCAGCACTCGAGTTCAAATGTCCAGATGAGGTATGGTTTGGTTCTCCAATTAATTACACTAACCTCAAAGTCTTTGGTTGCCTTGCGTTTGCTCATATCAGGCAGGATAAGCTGGAACCAAGGGCTTTAAAATGCATCTTCATAGGATATCCAGAAGGAGTAAAGGGCTTTAAACTTTGGTGTTTGGAAGATGGACATCAAAGGTGTTTCACTAGCAGGGATGTGGTGTTTAGAGAAGAAATTATGGGATATCCAGCAACTAATCAACATATCCAACACCTGGAAATGCCACTGCAGGTGGAGGAGAGTGAGCAAGGGAATCCTAATCAAGTAGGAGAGGCTGCTGAAACTAATCAGAATCAGCAGGATGAAGCCACTCATAGGGAAGAGGTGGAGGATTTAAATGATGAAGATCAGCTGGAGGACCCTACAGAAAATCTAAGACACTACAGACTTGCTAGGGATAGAGAAAGAAGGAACATCCACCCTCCTAACAGGTTTGGGCATGCAGATATTGTGTCATATGCTTTATCAGTTGCTGAAGACATAGAGTTTGAGGAGCCCCAAAACTATAAGCAAGCCATGAATTCAGTTGAAAAGGATAAATGGCTGGCAGCAATGAAGGAGGAGCTGGACTCTCTGCACAAAAATCAGACCTGGATATTAGTAAATAGACCAGACAAGCAAAAGGTAATAGGAAGTAAATGGATCTTCAAGAAAAAGGTGGAGGTGGCTGGAAAGGAAAAAATAAGGTTTAAAGCAAGGTTGGTAGCTCAGGGTTTCGCTCAGAAAGAAGGAGTGGATTTCAACGAGATATTTTCTCCAGTGGTTAAGCACTGTTCGATTAGATTTTTGTTAGCCTTGACAGCTCAATGGGATATGGAGTTACACCAACTAGATGTAAAGACAGCATTCCTCCATGGTTACCTTGAAGAACAAATCTACATGAAGCAGCCACAAGGCTTCATCATGCCTGGAAGTGAAGATAAAGTGTGCCTCCTCAAGAGGTCACTTTATGGACTTAAACAATCTCCAAGACAGTGGTATAAAAGGTTTAATGAATACATGATTGATATTGGTTTGGAGAAATGTTCATATGACAGTTGTGTATACTTTGAAAGGGAGAAGGATCAGGTGGTGACATATTTGCTGATTTATGTAGATGATATGCTCATAGCAAGCAAGTGTATGGCTAGGATCAGAAGTCTGAAACAGAAGCTCAGTAATCAGTTCGAAATGAAAGATCTAGGTGAGGCAAGAAGGATCTTGGGAATGGATATCCTTAGAAATAGGATGTCTGGAAAATTGTTCCTATACCAAACTGATTACATGAAGAAAATATTGAAGAGATTCAGTCTACATCAAGCCAAGTCATCTCTCATACCAGTCAGCCAAAATCAGAAGCTTACAAGACAACAGTCACCTAGCACAGCAGCTGAAATTAAGTTCATGGAAGGAGTCCCATATGCAAGTGGTGTAGGGAGCATCATGTACACCATGACATGTAGCAGACCAGATTTAGCTTTTGGTATGAGCTCAGTGAGCCGATTTATGGCTAATCCAGGAAGAATTCATTGGAAAGCTTTGCAATATATGTTCAAATACATCAAGGGAACAGCAGACTTTGGCTTACTGTTTGCTAGGAGGGAAAAGGATCAGATTGGCAAGGCATTAGTTGGCTATGTTGACTCTGACTTTGCTGGAAATATTGACACACGAAGGTCACTAACCGGATATGTTTTTACCTTCTTTGATACAGCAATCAGTTGGAAGAGCACACAACAATCAATAGTTGCACTCTCCACAACCGAGGCTGAATACATGGCCATTACAGAAGCAATTAAGGAGGCGATTTGGCTGAAAGGCATGGTGAAAGAGCTGGGAGTGATTCAGGATAAAGTTGCTGTGTACTGTGATAGTCAAAGTGCACTCCACTTAGCCAAACATCAAGTGTTCCACAATAGGTCCAAACATATAGATGTGAAACTCCATTTTGTTAGAGACATCATAGATAAGGGCTTGGTTGAAATGAGAAAAGTAGGGACTGAAGACAACCCAGCAGACATGCTCACTAAGGCTCTGAGTAGTGGGAAAATCAAGCACTGCATGAAATTAATAAACCTTGCAAATTGGAATGACTAACAGTTTTGCTCTCATGTTTTCCAGGTTCATGCATGTTGATTTAGGTGGAGAATTGTAGAATTAGGACAAGGGAAGTTTAAGGTGTTTAGAACCGGGTTTGGATCGCCGGAAACCGACTGGAAACGGCCTCAACCGGCGTCTGGAAGAGTGGCGGTTCATGTTAGTTAAATCTGTTAGTTTGTTAGTTGTTAGGGTTTTAACAACGGTTTTGAGTGATAGACAACGGTTTCTCGCGCAGGAACCCTAGGCGTAAATAACAGAAATTCGCGCTCAATTCGTAGACGATTCTAGAAATTGTTAAGGGGCTATTGTTCCTTGTATAAATACGCAGAGTTAGCCTCAAGAAAGGAGTCAGTTCATCGAGTATAGAGTGAGATAGGTTGTTTAGTTCTTGAGTGCAGCAAACCCTAATCTGCGCTGAATTGTAATCCGATTTTCTGTGTTTGATTCTAGTGAATTTTGGTGCCGATCCTTCGGTCGTGGATGTAGGAAGCTTCTTAGCTCCGAACCACGTAAAAATTCCTTGTGTTCTTTACGTTTTTGCATCACAATCCTCTCTCTTGTTCTTGTGTCATTTTATGTGTTTTTGTACTGCAACTGGGAGTTCTTTGGTTGAAGCTGGTGGCTGAATCTTGCACTCAACAGTCTGTGAATGGTCTTTGAGGTACACTACAAGAAGAGACTTGTATCTTTGTAAAGAGGAAGGAAAAGAGAAAATTAGATACCTGAATTGAGAACACGAGTACTACTAAAATATGAGAACTAAGAAGTGAAGCTACACTGAACTGCTGTTATGGAAGAATCATGACCATGATAACACGAAATGGGGATGACCATAAATAATGAAGCTGTTGGCTGATATAGCAACTAGTTAACCCAAAAAAAAAAAAAACTTTATCATGGGAAATATAATTCACACAACAGATAAGATTTAACTTTAGTAATAGAACTGTCAGTGCTTGAGACCAAGAAACACAAGAACTTACACTACAAATCAAATCGAAGCACAAGAACTTGAAAACCCTCTAACTACAACCAAGAAAAAATTGCAAACACAAAGAGACAGCACACAGCTTCATTTACGTGGTTCAGCTACAGGCCTACATCCACGGGGCAACTCGGGGGGGAAATCTTTATTAATCAGAAACGAAAAACAAGAATACAAGATGAATCGAAAACTGAGCGAATCTACATTTTCCACTCTCTCTCAAACCCTATACTGACTCTCAAGATACGATCCAACTAATACCCTCAAAAGATCTATATATATCCTAACTAACGCAACTGGAACGAGCTTAATCCGATGAGGAATGAATCCTGGACGTTGATCGAAACCTGCCAACTTCACTCTTGATTTCCCGTTTCCAGCAGCTGCCTTCTGAACCTTGACTACCTTTCAGTTAATATGGTTATGAAGACGTAAAACCGAGGCCACGCTTTTATAAGTATAATGCCGCTTTTCCTTAATCCTTCATTTTCTTATTTGTGAGAAGAAAATGCACTTCTAGCATTACCTTTTTATAAGTGAATCTGCACCTTCTCTCTCGTGCTGCCACGTGGATAAATTGCTGTCTTCTTATTACATTTTTTCAAGTGGGAATGCGACTTCTTCTTCCACCATACTGCATAGACATCAGTTTCTTCAGCAACCGTTTTCTATCAAATCTCTACCTTTACTGTGAAACTTAGGTCTGATTTTCTGCTTCAACCTTCTTTAGCTGTTGAGCCATCATCCAACCCAATCAACTTCATACACAAACTGAACTTTGCAAGGGCAGAGATTTGGTGAAAGCATCTGCAGGATTTTTCTCAGTTGGGATTTTCTTCACTTCAACTTCTCCATCTTCAATCTTGTCACTTACAAAATATAGCCTCACATCTATATGCTTGGTCCTTTCATGGTATCCTTGGTGCTTAGACAAGTGAATAGCACTATTGTTGTCACAGTAGATAGTAACACAACTCTGAGATAAGCTAAACTCACTAATTATACCTTTAAGCCAAATTGCCTCCTTGATTGCATCTGTCAAGGCAATGAACTCTGCTTCTGTTGAGGATAATGCTACCACTGGTTGCTGGGATGTTCTCCAGCTTATTGCAGTGCCAAACATAGTGAAGACATAGCCGGTAAGAGACTTCCTTGTATCTATGTTAGATGTATAATGTGCATCAACATATCCAACAATAGGTAAAAAGGTCTCAAGTGTTTTCTTGAACCTCAAACCATGATTTACTGATCATTTTAAATATCTCATAACAGACTTCACAACTTCCCAACGAGCAATTCCTGGATCTAACATGTATCTACTTATAACACTCATAGGATGAGCCAAGTCTAGCCTGCAACATACCATGACATACATTGTACTTTCCATAACATTTGAGTATGGAATTTTCTGCATCTGTTCTGATTCTTGCTAAGACTTTGGGCATTGATCTTTAGACAACTTAATATGTTGTCTAATAGGAGTAGCTGAGCTTTTGGCCTGATTCATCTAATACCTTATCAACACCTTTTTTAGATACTCAGCTTGATTAAGAAATACTGCACCATCTTCTACACTTCTATGTATGTCCATGCCTAGCATCCTTCTTGCCTTGCCTAGTTCCTTCATCTCAAATTCAGACTTAAGCAAAGATTTGACTTCATTCACACCATTAAGAGTAGTACTAGCTATAAGCATGCCATCAACATAAAGTATTAGAAAGATATGTGCAGCATCATCATGTTTAAAGTAGACACAACTATCATATTTGTTTCATAAACTCATCAAACCTGAGATACCATTGTCTTGGACTTTGTTTCAAACCATAAAGAGACTTTTTTAGCAAGCAGACTTTACTTTCTTTGTTATCCACATGTAGCCCTTCTGGAACTTTCATATAAATCCTCTCTTTCAGCTCACCATGCAAGAAAGCAGTGGTGACATCCTTTTGATGAAGAATCATATTGAATTGTGCAATCATGGCCAGCAAGATTCTGATTGAGCAATGCTTCACCACAGGAGAAAATATCTCATCATAATCAATCCCCTTCTTTGGTGTGAATCCCTTAGCAACAAGCTTGACTTTGAATCTTATCTTTCCACTTTGGCAGCCTCTACCTTCCTCTTAAAAATCCATTTGCAGCCTACAAGTTTTTTATTCTTTGACTTGTCCACAATCTCCCAACTATGATTCTTATCTAGTGAACATAACTCCTCTTGAATAGCCATTATCCAATGCTCCTTTTAACTGCAATGAATAGCTTCAGCATAATCCCTAGGCTCTTGAGACTCTACCTCTTGAGCTGCAAGTAAGGCAAAAGATATGTTATCAGTATAGCCAAGCCTAGAAGGTGGCTTGATTTGTATCATTGATCTATCCCTCACAAGTTGGTAGTTGGCTAGATCATCTTGATCTTGCTCCACCTCAGACTCCTCACCATGATCAGAATCTGAATGAGGATCTTATGTATTATCACTCATTCTCAGCTGCTCCACCTCAAGTTGACACTGATCATTTCCTTTACTTGAACTTGAACCTTGATTATCATCTTTCAGAGGCATTTTACTCTCATTTCATTAATATTAAAGACTACATCCCTACATATCAAGCACTTTTGGTTTCCTTGCTCAAGGCACCACAACTTATAACCTTTCACTCCCTTTGGATATCCTACGAAAACACACTTTAATGCTCTAGGTTCCAGCTTATCTTGCTTCACATGTGCAAAGGCAAAGCAACCAAAAGTCTTTAGGCCAGTGTAATCAGCAGGATGTCCATTCCATTTCTCTTCTAGAGTTTTAAAATCAAGTGCAGATGAAGGACTTCTATTGATGAGAAACACAACTGTTGCAGCAGCCTCACCCCAAAAACTCTTAGGCATACCAGAGCTTATTAACATGCATCTAACCTTGTTTGGAATTGTCTGATTCATCCTCTCAGCAAGACCATTTTGCTGAGGGGTTCTAGGCACTGTCCTATGCCTCACAATGCCTCTATCTTTGCAAAACTTGTTGAATGTATCAGAGGTGAACTCTAGACCATTATCTGTCCTTAGAAACTTAAGCCTCTTTCCAGTGATATTCTTAGTTTCAGTAAGCCACTCCTTGAAGGTTTGGAAGGCTTCATCCTTAGTTTTCAGTATGTAGATCCATACTTTCCTAGAATAGAAGGCTTCATCCTTAGTTTTCAGTATGTAGATCCATACTTTCCTAGAATAGAAGTGTAACACCCCATTTTCATAAAACTTGCATAGCATATATTTTTATATAAAAATTTACATTTTTCATAAAATAATTTATAATGTATGATATTTTCAAGTTAAGAAGAATTTTATTATTTATCAAGAATGTATGATCTAATGTTTCTTTAAGTTTAAAAATCTTGCAGGATAGCTCTCCGAGGAGACTGAGTTCGATCGTAATGCACTCAAGATGCACGAGTAATGGAACGAACGAAAAAAAAAGGAAGATAAGTTATACTTAAAATAATTTTAATAATTAATATAAGAAATGTGACTATTATGATATGTTAAATTAAATATATTTTTCAAACATATTTATGTGACTTAAGTGATGTGCTAATTTGGTCATATTTTCATGCATAATTGTCTTGACTAAAAAGTACTTTTGCATGTCAATTTAGTTAGAACTACACTCAATCTCCCATGACTCCATCAAATCCACCACAAATCTCAATGTTGCTAATCATTACATATCAAGTTGCTAAGCACTACAAATTATGATTTAATTACATGTATCATTGTGTATTATATTGTGATCTATATACATGTTATGTATCATATTAGAATTATACAAATATATATACATATAATTAGTAGTGTATTATATCATATAAGTTGCTCCTCACTTTGCAAATGCCATAGTATATATACCTTTCTCCTTCCTCTTCCTCTTCATTTGGAAGCTCTCCCTCTCTCTCTAGCATCTCCATCTTCTCTCTACAACCCTCCCCACCTAAAAGCCCTCATATCCATCTCCAACAAGCTGGAAATTCAAGAGTGAAGAAAGGATAAGGAATCCCTCAAGACAAGGAGCTAGGTAGAGTTCAAGGACTCTTTCGTGTGCAACTCCAAAGGTATTTTGCCTTTTTCTTCACCCATCTTCTTCCTTAGGAGCATGATTAGGTCCTAATCTTGAGTTGCATGTGAGATTTAAGTGAGTTTTCCTACAAATATGATAAAATGGTTGGATGTCTTGTTCTAGGTAGTGGATCCTTAAAATATGTTACATTTGGGTGTTGATTGAGCAAATGCATGTTGATTTATTCATTGCATGTTTGATTTCTTTACTCCAAACACATTGCATGTATGATCTAAGAGTGGTTTTCTACTAAAGTGAAGATATTTGTTCAAAGTCTTGTTTTATATGGTTGATCTTTAAAATATGTTATGTTTGGGTGTTGATTGTACAATTGCATGTTGATTTAGTCCTTGCATGTTTGATTATCTTGTCTAAGCTCATTGCATGTGTGATAAATTGAGTTAAGATGGTTTATTTGATGTTGATAGAGTTATAAAAGCTAGATCTACATTTAATTATGAAAATAGGTTGGTTAATCAAGTTGTAAAAAGTTTCAGAAATGTCAGTCCACTTTGTCGATTTTTATAAAAATATATACTTGGAGGTTTTCAAACATATTTTAGTATGTATTACTACATAAAGTTTTGAGTCTATGGTTAAAGTTTGGTAATATTTGGAGTAGTTTACGAATTATTATGATGTTTCAAAAATAGACCAGTCCAAGTTGAAATTATCCAGTTTCGGATCCTAGAAAAATAATTTTATAAATTTAGTCGATTACAATTTTTCAAAACTGTTTTCGTATGTTATACTAAATGATATTTTTAGTCTATGGTTAAAATTTGGTAATATTTGGAGTAGTGTATGAATTATTATAATTTTTCAAAGATAGTCTAGTTCGAGTTGAAATTATCCAGTTTCAGACCTCAGAAATATAATTTTATAAATTTATTCAATTATAATTTTTCCAAACTGTTTTAGTATGTTATATTACATAAAGTCTTGAGTCTATGATTAAAATTTGGTAATATTTGGAGTAGTTTATGAATTATAATGATATTTCAAAATAAGTCCAATTTCGAATTTGAGATTCTACAGTTTTGGACCTTAGAAAATTAATTATATAAAATCGGTCCATTATGATTTTTCAAAACTGTTTTATTATGTTTAAGTACATGATGTTAGAATTTTAAATTATTAATTTCAGAAGGGTTTAGTAAATATACAATTTATGGTGAATTTTATAATACAGACTGGTTATAGAGCATTTTCGAACAAAATTTTGATTATAATTAATGATTTATTAAAACTTTTGTGATTCGAATTTATTTCTAATATTTTAGCATGGATAACTAAGGGTTATTATGTAAATGTATGCTTATTTTCATGAATTTTGGATGATCGTTTAAATTATGAAAAATTATTGTGACATACATATGTTATATGTACGATAAACATGTTAAGTTAGTTAAGTATGATACAATTGAAATATAATTTAAAGACTAAGAAGTTATGAACGTGCCGAGTGCAGTACGAGCGACCGGATTCTTCAGGAGCTATCCCAGCTTTCGAATCAACGTCAAAAGTGGGTAACATTTATTTACATTTACATTGATTAGAATAACTCCTATGTTGAGTATGATAAAATGAAATGACACTTTCGGGTGAAGTACCAGGTTGACGAACCTTGGATGCCAGGTCTTTGGACCTTGGATGCCAGGTCTTTGGATCTTGGATATTTATGTCAGGTTTTCGGACCTTGGAAGATGATGTTTCAGTGTATTGGTTAATCTCTTTAACGTAATAGTTCATAAACGTTATCCATTAAGATTTCTCAAATCTTATGTTGCTATGTTTTAAATATTTTTAGGATCCCCTTACAACGAAGCGGATGAATAGCCAACTGTACGGACCCCTCTCTAGAAGCCTATATATTATATATTTTTAATATATGTTAATATGTATGAAGTTAATTTGCTTAATGCCTCTTTTGATACTTTCGATGTTGGTTTAAGTGAATTTTTAAAACGTCTTAAAAATATCGAGGTTTTGATTTACAAATGTGGGTAGAACACGAGTTAAGTTTTTTGCATGCTAAACTTTTCGTTTTAAAATAGAAAGAAAAAAAAATATATGCTCGTGTTTAGTGAAGTCTTTCGCTGAAATTATTTACGAAAATTATTTAAAATGAAAAACTATTATTTCTTTTATGAATATTTTAAGCAATTAAAGTCTTAGTGGTGTCTCAATCCTACAAAGATGGGTTGGGGTGCTACAAGAAGGCTCCATCCTTAGTTTTCAGTATGTAGATCCATACTTTCCTAGAATAGTCATCAATCAAAAATATGAAGAAGACACCACCACTCCTTGTTCTTGTTCCAGTAGGCCCCCATAGGTCAGAATGAATGTACTCCAAAGGGCTCTTAGTATGTGTGCTTACTAGGCTTGAAACTCAACTTCTTAACTTTCCAAGAATACATACTTCACAGGTATCAATCTTAGTAATCTTGTCTCTGCTAAACACTTCTTGCTTTGCTAATTCATGGAGGTCCTTCTCACTGATATGGCCTATCCTTCTGTGCCACATCAAGGTCCTATCCATCTCTACAACTGAGTTGGACTCTGCAAGACAAGTACTAGATTGCAAAAAATGTTAGTTACAAGTGCACCGTAAGGGCTAATATGTCGAACATAGAAACAAAATGTCTAGTCTATTACAAAGAGCAGCTACAGTCGAGTCGAGGAAGACCTCTGTCCTTAAGACGAGATATGCCCGGTAGTGCTCACTGGATCGTGCGTATCATCTCCCAAAGATAAAATAACTTCGTTCTTTGAGATGTAGCACCACAATCTCAAAAGCTCCAGCAAACTTTAATGTTTTGGAGAACTGAGCAAATGCAAAATGGAAATCTTTGTGTGGTTTTTGTTTTTATTCGTTTGTATGCTCGTATCCAAAAAATGATGCATGATGACCTCTATTTATAGGTCTCCACCATGGGGGTTACACCTGAAAAATTGATGGGAAGTAACTGCCCACTAATGGGTCTTTAATGCAAAAAACGTCCCGTTTAAAATTTTGAAACGACGATAAAAAACGTATGCTGCAACTTGGAGCTGCAAGTTTCCCGTTGCATCCATGGCCGGGAGTTGTAAGTAGCATGCAACATCCTCGGTCGGGAGCTGTATGTAGCATGCTGTATCCTCGGCCGGAAGCTGCAATACAACACGTTGTATCCTCGGTCAGGAGCTGTATGCAGCACACTGCATCCATGATCGGGAGCTGCAATGCAGCAACCACAGCAGCGGGTCGGGGAAAAACCAGAGCCACCTCATCCGCCCAAATCCAGCCCAACGTCCAATTGCTAAGGACTAAGGCCCATGGCCGAGGTCGGGTCCAGGCGGGGCCAGGCCGAGCCGTGCCATAGCGTGGCGAGGCGAGGCGTGCGCGCGTGTGTGTTGCACAAGCATACCACTCCAATAGTGTATTAATTACTGAGCCACTTCACATGACTTCTTAAATACTTGCATTTATTAGGTCCATCTTCCTATATGAGATAGTTAAGCTTCTTTCCCACACCCAAGACCTTCACATTCCCATTTCAAGCGACTAACTTAGATGC
The DNA here is from genome assembly GCA_028654395.1 of Scutellaria barbata. Lineage (NCBI taxonomy): Eukaryota > Viridiplantae > Streptophyta > Magnoliopsida > Lamiales > Lamiaceae > Scutellaria > Scutellaria barbata. The sequence goes on from CM053648.1 coordinate 18,595,519, forward strand.
TTAATTTCTCACTCACCAAAAATTGATTTTAAGTGATTCAAAATGCCTAGATTATCTACTCCAAACGTAGATTAATCTTTTGGAATACCAATCCTTAAAAGGATTAAAATTTAGCCACTTAACTATTGGTCAAAGTGGTGTCACCCACCACTTTTTACAACCAATTTTCTAACAAAAAATACAACTCATTCTTCTTGCAACCTTTCATAACTGTTGAATCACCCTTTAATACTTTGAGTACTCCACCTTCTGACTGAAACCTATATCCTTGGGAATCTAACATGCCTAGGGAGATCAGATTCCTCTTCAAGTCTGGAACATACCTGACTTTAGACAAGAGCCTTATAACTCCATCATGTATACATAGATCCAATACCTCTTACTTTGCAGCTTTGATCATTCCCAAGCATCACTGATCCATATTCTTGAAAACATATATCTTGAAACCACTTCTTCTTGGGACACATATGGAATGAGCAGCCTGAGTCTAGTATCCATTTTGAGCTAATCCTTGAATCAGTGATGGAGAGAACATCTGCAGATTCATAACCTTTTGCAGATGAGGTTTCAGTAGTTTGATTAGCTTGGTTTTGTGGACCTTTTCCTTTGTTCTTGATTGCTTATTTGTACTTGAAGCAATCTTTCTTATAATGTCAGGTTTATGACAATGGAAACAAGTGTTGTTTCCAATGTCATTTGTGGACTCTTGTTGTTGCTTTTCAGCCTTCTTTGGTGTAGGTTTGTGATCTTGTTTCTGAAACTTTGTCTTGGCTCCACCTTGCTTTATAGCCAATCCTTCTCCATTTTGGTCAAGGTTTCCCTCAGAGATCTTGGATAGTTCCTTGGACTTGAGAGCAATGATAACTTCATCAAGTGTAATGGTGTTTTGTCTCCCTATAAAGAATGGTGTGTAAAATTTTCAAAACTCTTTGGCATTGAACTGAGAAGCATGAGAGTCTTGTCCTCATCAGTGAGAGACACTCCTATATTCTCCAAATCATCAAATATCCTCAAGAACTCTCCAAGATGACTTGTAACAGATTTCTCCTCATTCATCCTATAAGCATACAACTTCTTCTTTTATACAACTTGTTGGCTAATGTTTTCACCATATACAAACTTTCCAACTTATCCCAAAATCCCCTTTGCTGAGTCTTCTTTGGCTACTTCCCTTAAGACTTTGTTTCCAAGACTTAAGATGAGAGTGATGTGGGCTTTTTCAAGAAGAAAACCCTTTTCTTCCTTCTTCATGACTTCTGGCAAGGCATCCCTTCCTTTCAGAGCCATAGCCACACCTTGATGAACTAGGAGAGCCTTAATCTTGAGCCTCCACAGCCCAAAATCTCCATCCCCATTGAACTTTTCCAATTCAAACTTGGTTGAGCTCATTTCTTTGGTCTTCTTTCCCACAGATGATGCCAGTTGTCAGTGCTTGAGACCAAGAAATACATGAACTTACACTACAAATCAAATCGAAGCACAAGAACTTGAAAACCCTCTAACTACAACCAAGAAAAACTTGCAAACACAAAGAGACAACACACAACTTCTTTTACGTGGTTCGGCTATAGGCCTACATCCACGGGGTAACTCGGCGGGGGGGGGGGGGGGGAATCTTTATTAATCAGAAATGAAAAACAAGAATACAAGATGAATCAAAAACTGAGCGAATCTACACTTTCCACTCTCTCTCAAACCCTATACTGACACTGAAGATACGATCCAACTAATACCCTCAAAAGATCTATATATATCCTAACTAACGCAACTGGGACGAGCTTAATCCAATAAGGAATGAATCCTGGACGTCGAAACCTGCCAACTTTACTCTCGATTTCCCGTTTCCAGCATCTGCCTTTTGAACCTTGATTACCTTTCAGTTAATATGGTTATGAAGACGTAAAACCGAGGCCATGCTATTATAAGTATAATGCCGTTTTTCCTTAATCCTTCATTTTCTTATTTGTGAGAAGAAAACGCACTTCTAGCATTACGTTTTTATAAGTGAATCTGCACCTTCTCTCTCATGCTACCACGTGGATAAATTGCTGTCTTCTTATTACATTTTTTCAAGTGGAAATGCGACTTCTTCTTCCACCACAATGCATAGACATCAGTTTCTCTAGCAACCGTTTTCTATCAAAAACCAACAAGGTTTTAAAAATAATAAAGATGAGTATAAACTACTTTTGTTATTTAAAGACCAACAGAAATATATGCATCTCAATTTAGCTGTGTGGGTACCTGAAGTGCATTAGCATCAGCTATATGCATGTGATTTGATAACATCATAACTGAGTTCAAATATATATATATATATATATATATACTAGTTTAGAACACGTACGCTGCACGTGGAGAGACCAATTTTTAGACCTATTTTTCTGTTAATTTTGTAGTTTTTTTATCCTTTATTTATTTATCTTTAGTATCGTGTTGAAGTATATTTAAATTATTTAATATTTGATTATTTGAAGTTTTTTTTTATAAATTTAATATAGGAATTTTAACAACAATTTATTAAGAAAAATATCAATAAATTGTGGAAATTATATATAGTTAGGTATATGTGTAATAAAATGTGAAATCGACATTCACCAAAAATATGGGCTTGTGAGTCATTAAAAAAGAGAATTTTTTTTATTGCATTAGATTAAAAAATTCTGGGTCCTCTAACCCTAAAAAATTAAAATACAGAAATTAAAAAATAAAATCAAAAAAATAATAAGTAGTGAAGTTTTGAAACGAAACTCCTAACTATATTTTTTCTTGTTTGATCTTCTTTTCTGGCTTAGTTTTCTTTTCTATCTTAGCCTTCTTTCTTTGTGGTTTATGTAATACATTGATTGTATTATCCTCCTCGTCACTGGAGATGTGGATGTATTCCTTATTTTATTCTTTGTAATTCCTTTTTTTTTTGTTCATCATATGTCGTGTTTGCCATTGTTATAGTTGTGGTTGTATCGTTTATTTTCTCATCTCTTATCTCCACTAGTTCCATCTTTTCTATGGCTTTAGCTATTGCACTCAATCTTCCACCTTCAACTTTTGTATTATAGTTTAGCGTGATTAGAAAACAGGCCTCACTTGCTCCTTGTAAGATTAACCATCTATGGTATTAAGATGTGTTTTGGCTCTGTGTATGTTTTTTTTGTTACATTTGTTTTTTTTTGAAATAATTTTAACTTAATAAATTATGATACCTTCTCAATAGACTTTAAGTACTCTTCTATTTAGCATCCTACATATATTGATGTCTTGTCACCAAACATCGTCATTGTTGCTTCAAGATAACTTTGTATCACACTTAGTTTAACTATGTATCTGCAATTAAGAATTTATATAAGTATAGTTGCATGTCATTGCTTGTTTTATTTCGTTCTGTCTTATTTTAACTTTTTACCTTGCCCTTTTTTGCACTGGGTCATCTCGACACTTTCTGCATATTGTATTTTCGTCATATTTAGGTGTCAATGTTGTGCATTTTTTACATGTGTTGTACCATATTTTTGTTTCGTTCTCCACCTTATTCACAATTCCAATAAAATAATAATATGTATCCTGCATTTATAAGAAATATTGACATAACTAATTAAATTGATCTGCCAAAGAAGATAATATATTTTTAGAAATTTGTCTATTGGATATTTGACTCTTGGTGGGTGATTATCAAAATCTAGATAATGTTTCAGTCTTAAGAGACTACTAATTTACTAAATTATTCAGTCCAAGCAATATATGCAGACCAAAATATCTAATCCAAGTTATATTTGATTGCTTTATCCACTTACTTATTCTAATGAATATTTGATTGCTTTAAAGAATAATTAGTTTATTTCAAGTTAATTTAATTAAACCATGAAAATCAAATAAAATAGATTCCATCCAAATCAATGTTATCATCCTAATCAGCCTCTGTATATGATGTAGTTAGAAGTTTATTAGGACTCTGATTTAATATGAACACATTATATATATGACATATTTGTATTATTTATACAACTATATAACAAATACCACGACAAAGGCGAAAGCACCACGACCAGGGCGAAAGCAGATTAAGATTATCTCATTAAACTCGATTATCTCATCAAATTTTTTCTCATCGACAATACTAGTTTGTCTTCATATATTTTTATTTTATATTCGATTTTCCCTCATTCAACCTGTTTTATGTTTAATGATGTTTGTATTCAATGGTTGACGTAACCATATGCTTATTGACAAATAAATACAAATCAGTTCTTGTGTTTGATATGAGAATAATAATAAGATGTATATGAGGAAAAGTTGGTGCAGAAACATTAATTATTCTTTTAATATAAGGTTTTAGATGATGGACAAATACTATTAATTGAAAATAGAAAATTAAACTTCCATCCTTAAAATCGAAATAACAAAAATTGGTAAAGAATTCATCATAAAAACAAATCTAGAAATTTGAATATTGATCTCCAATCTTTCTTCTCTTGGGCGTGAATAGTAACTTGGAGAAAGAAAGAAAATCCTTGTGATTGCGTGAATGTGGCGGAGGCACGTGCTCTCTTAAGTAAGGTGAGGAAGTGGGCTACTCAATTCCTCAGGCCTAGGGATGTAAACGAGCCGAATCGAGCCGAACAGTACTGGGCTCGAGTTCGGCTCGTTCGGGCTCGAGTTCGGCTCGAGTTTGGTTCGAACCTTAGGAATGAAGCTCGAGCTCGGCTCGTTTGAAAAATATTGGGCTCGGTATTCGTTCGAGTTCGGCTCGAAAGAATTTTTTAATTTATATACATATTTATTTAAATTTTAAACTCTAATACTATTATAAAATATATAAATAAACTAACCCACAAACACTAAACGAATATGTTAACGAACTCTTCACGAACCTAACGAACCTGTTCGCGAGCCTGCTTAACAAACCTGTTCGCGAGCTTTCGAATCAAACATGCCCAGACTCGAGTTCGGCTCGTTAAGTATTCGAGCTCGAAATTCGAGCTCGAGTTCGGCTCGTTAAGCTTCACAAACGAACTCGAATGAATATTTATCGAGCCGAGCCGCGAATAGTTCACGAACGACTTGGTTCATTTACATCCCTACTCAGGCCCATCTATATATTCCCAGAGAGTTTTGGTCTTCTCTCTCTGTTTTTTCAGTTCCAAGCCCATTCAAGAAAATATTGTCTTACTATGAGTTGTACTCTTTAATCATCTTATCATATGACAGAAAGATAGAGATGGCGAAGGAAGCAACTATGCCCATCAGATTTTTACAGATCGAACAAAAAACAAACTCCTTGTTATTAAAAGTTTTACGAGTTGGACACGAAATATGTTGCGGAACAAACAACTCTTTAAAGATCCAAAAATTGATAATGATGGATGAGGAGGTAAGAGAATATATGTCTAATGAAGTTAATCTTTAAAATTTTAAGTTCAAGTTGAGATATTTTTCTACAGGGGGTCCAAATTGATGTGATCATCTACAACGAAGATATCAAAAACATCGGAAAGGAGTTCACAATAAACAAGACCTATTTGATAAAGAATGCAATGGTCAAAAATGTCTATACAAATTTTGCATCCGCACATCCTGAAAAGGAATTGGTGTTAAAAAATTTCACCAATGTGGAGGAAGCGGTGAACACCATTGATGATAACAACAATAATAATGTCTATGTGGATTACAAAGACTTACGTAGTAAACATGAGAAAACAAACCATTTGGTATGTACAATTATTAATACTATTTGTGCACTATGATTTTAAAAAAAATTCCATTAATTTGAAAATATATTTTACATAAATTTGTGCACAATGATTTATAAAAAATCCTATTAAATTGAAATTATATTATGTAGATATATGTGGAATCCTGATACGGGTCAACGAAAGCATAATTGTTCGCACTTCAAAAGGAGAATCAAAATCTATAAGGAAAATTACGATCATAAATGAAGAGTAAGTCATTTATGTTCTATAAAATACAATGGAAAAAAACATACAAATTTAATCCTAAGGAAAATATAATAAATTACTACCTCAAAAGTAGAATCCATGGATATCAAACCAAGAAGCATCTTTTTCATCAATAAAGGGACACTATTAGTCCTATTAAAGGTAGCCTAAAGTTGCTGCTTTATTTTCTTGTTCTTCTTGCAATTTTATTTAGATGTTTCTGCTGTACTTATTGTCTGTAACCTCAATGTTTTAACCAGCAATGGTATTTCAATGTCGTTTTGGTACTGTTCTGATAAAGACCTCAAACAAAAGGAAGATAGACAAAAAAGAACTTAATGATCCGTTTAAGAAGCAAATTCATTAACATGATATTATGATTTCTTTAAGAAAGAGAACCAAATGTTAGGCAAGTGCTGCTCCTATGTGATTTATATTTTAATTTGCAAACATCATTTTATAGAAGTTTCTCTTTGGGAAGACAAGACACTAAATGAAGGAAGAGAATTGCAGTAAATTGTTAATCAAACACCAGTAATTATCATCACAAAGGTCACAATAAAAGAATTCGAAGGTAAAATAAAAACACAACTACTAATTAAGTTTGAAAAGAACATACATGCAATTCATATATATAGTGTTCTGAAATAAATTTTGATTTTATTACTTAGGTGAGATCCAACTGCAAACCACATCAATTTCAACTATACGAATAAGCCCGGAGTTGACATCTGAAGAACTTGCAAAACTCAATAAATGGTATGACAAAAAAAAATTAATTTACGAGTTCAATTATTAGATCTTAATAAACGAACAATAATAAAATAAAATATTTACATAGGTCACATATCATTAATGATCCATTGGAAATATGCAAACAAAGAATGACACGAAGAATGAGAGCAAGAAGAGAAGTAACTCTTGAAGACCTCATTATGAGAAAAAATAATTTGTCAAAGGTACACCGATACTAATTTATATCATTTGTATTTAATAATTGTATATTACAATCAGGGGTGGGATCGGCTCGGGTTTTGGCGGGTTTTGGGTTTTTCCGGTCGGGTACCCATTTTGATCGGGTACTCGATTAATGCCATCCAAAAATACTCATTTTTTTCGCATACCCAACATATCGGGTACCCGTCGGGTCGGGTCGGGTAGGGAGAACTTCACCTTGTACAAGATAAGCCTATTATCATTCAAAACAAGAGAAATGAGAATCTACGTAGAGAAGGTAGGACAAAATTTAAACTTTATTCGGGTACCCAAAACCCGATCGGGTAATACCTGACCCGACCCGAATGTTGCGGATACCCGACCCGAAATACCCGAAAGTTTATGAAACTGTAATGAGACCAGACCCGATCGGGTAATACCCGTACGGGTCGGGTCGGGTACCCGATACCCGAAAGAAAATTCCCACCCCTAATTACAATCTTAATCAAAAATTCTATAAAATTTCAATCCTCATAGAATCCTAATCCAAAATATAAAATTTTTAAAAGACACTCCACCGAACCCATTATTTAAATTTTGAGCTTCTTTCTATCTTAATGTCATGGTTAATTCATTTATAGTCAACATTTTTCTTCAAGTCTTCTTCCGACTGAGCTCTGGTCTATGTATTCAAATATATTGTCTTCTTTAGCATATCAATTTATTAGGTTTTGTTAATATCTATTATAAATTCAGGATGTATATTATTATTTTACTGGAATTGTGGATAAGGTGGAGAACGAAGCAAAAATAAGGTACAGTGCGTGCAAAAAATGCACAACATCAGCACCTACACATGATGGAAATATAACATGTAAAAAGCTTCAAGATGACCCAGTGCAAACAATGCCGAGGTAAAACTTCCAAATGATAAATCATGAAAAATGACCAATTATATGCAACATTACTTATGTAAATTTATTGATTGTAGATATGTAATTAAACTAAGGGTGAAACAAGAAAATCTTGAAGCAACAATAACGATGTTTGGTGACATGGCGTCAGTTTATGTCGGATGTTCACTAGAAGACTACTTAAACTCTATTGAGAAGGTAACCCAATTTCTTTAATTTAAATGATTTCAAAAATAAATAACAAATGTGAATATATATATATATATATATACAGTATCGGGGAGTACCGCTTGTGGAACCTCAATATCCACGGGTTTATTAGCTAAATGGCAATTGGCACATACAATACGCCCAGTCACTTCTCGTGGATTTTCATAACCCTGCTGTGCAAAAATGGGATATGCACTTGAAATGGATGTCCGAGTTATGATATATATCATGAGCAATACGGAAATAGATCGAGTAATATGTTCCTTTATCCAAGAAAAAGTAGTTCTAGTTTGCATGGTCTAATCATTGATTCGAAAATTTATACAATAAATTGGGTAGGTCGCTAGTGTAGTTCCCTGTCCACGTATATATATATATATATATATATATATATATATATATATATATATATATATATATGAAATTTTTTTTTATTTGATTTCTAGATTTTGATTTTTTAGGAATAGAATCAGAGGGGTCTTTTTGTCGTTTTTTTGTTAGTGATTTAGAATAGAACAAGTATTCAAATGTAAGAAAATGAGCGGGTATTTCCATCTCAAGATTTCGAATATCTTAATTTTAGTGTTGTTATATTCCGTTTATTAGAATTTGGGTGGGGTTTTCTCTTGATTGAATACAGAAAAAGAAGACCATCCCCCTTTTGTTTTGGTGTGCTTCGCTAGGTCTAGTTTTTAGGTATACCAAAGAAAACGAGTATCACTAGCTTAACCCACAAGTGAGTTTATATATATATATGCATGGCCAACACAATAGTTCATTGAACTTACAGGGAACAAGTGAGATACGATTTCTAATTGCGCTGAACTACAATACAAAAATAAAAGATGGAAAATTGATTTCTAATTGCGCTGAACTACAATACAAAAATAAAAGATGGAAAATTGAATGCAATAGCTAAAGAAATAGAAAAAATAGAACATGTGAAGATAAAAGAGGAGAAAATAAATAATACCACAACAATAGGGACTGCAACAATCGAAGATGAGCCGTGACCTTCTCTTGAATTCTCAAAACTTCTATCGCTCCATCTCCGCAGGGGCAGAGAACCCGTCGCTGTCTTGGCTGTGCTAACGGAAGCTCTGGGGAAGTCGGAATAGGAGAGCACTCATCTTGGGGCGGGCTTACTACTTAGATGCTTTCAGTAGTTATCCGCTTCGCAGTTGGCTACTCAACTGAAGAAAAGACGAAGTATTAAGAGTAAGAAAAATGAGGAATGCATTCACATCTCTAGCGATGAGGAGGAGAATAGTATACTTAAAGTTTTATTAGATATGACATGAAGAAAGAAGAGTAAGAGTAAGAGTAAGAGTATGACACAAAAGAAGATCAATAAAGAAAAGATATAACTAGAAGTTATTGTTTTATTGTCTTTCATTTCAAATTATGAAACTTATTATTCTCTTGATTATTTTTTTTTTTTTCTTAAATTTTGATTTGTCAAGAATTGAAGAACCCAATTTTTAATCTAATGTGACAATATTTTTGTCGTTTTTTAACAACAACAAAATTTGTCCTTCACGTACAACACACGTGCTTTCTACTAGTATATATATATATATATATATATATATATATATATATATATATGGAGGAAGCACTCCACTCCATACCAGACAACCTGTACAAAAAATGTGAAACAAATATCCGATCAAATAGTTTAACCCTATGTTATCTGATAGCTATAGCATTTATTAACCTAAAAATAATGACTAAATTCAGATAAAATCGGTATTGATCACATAACCAAATTTCAGTACCTGCATCCAAGTCATGGTATTGATCTTTTAACTCTTTCTCCCAATGATTCTGAAACAGAATAATTGAAAGTAAAAAGAGGTTATTAAGATATCTTGTATATATTATGCACACATGCAAGAAGAATAGACAACAATTTAGACACAAACATTATACTCAATGTCTCAGTCTGACCCAAGGGTCCAACTTGCAGACATTCTTTTCAGTGATGGGTTTTTTTTTTTTAGCCTTGCTGCACAAGGGTTGTCATCCAAATCGAAGTAAATCCCTACAAAATGAAGAAGAATAATAATGGTGAGAAATTAACTCAGTACTATATTTTAATATCGATATCGTGTGTCTAATTGTTAGCTAAATGAAGCACAATTGTGAAGGCAGTTTCAAGTTAGCTAATAGCTACATAAGATTAGCACAAATACAAATCAGTTTTTTTTTTTTTTATTTCTTTATAAGAAACAGATATTATATTTATACATCCATAAATACAAGGGTTCAGGGGGAAGCAAAATCAAAACTATAATCACTACAAGAAATTTGAGAAATCGCGACGACAAATTTCTTCATATTAATATCATTTTTCGTCATGAAAGATTTTTGGTGATGAAATTTTTGCGTCGCAGTGATTGCCATTGTAGGTGCGTGGCAAAAGGTTTATGCGACGATTTTAAAGTTTGTCACCAAATAGTCAGGATTTGGTGACAAAAAAAGTCATTGTCACTTTTATTTTCATTTTTAGTGACATGTAACACGTCACTAATGTGATCAAATTTTGTCACCCATTATTATTTTTCGTCATGAAAAATAAAACTTTAAGTGACAAAATTATACTTCGTCACCAACTTAAACAATAACTTTGGTGACAAACATTAATTTTTATCCAAACTCACAAACTTTTAATAACGACTTTTTTAGTCACAATTCGCTTATCTATTTCGTCATATTGAATAAAATTCGTCACGAAAAAATTAAATTATAACTACGAACTATGAAATGTCATTAAATTAAAATATTATAATTTCAAAAAGATGTATCACAAAAGAATCAAACTTTCAGTAACAAATTGTTAAGTGTCACTAAATCAGTAATAATCGTGATGACATATTTTGTCTCGTAAGAAAATTACTTGTGGTGACAATCATATTGATCATCATAAAGAAAAAATATAGCGACAACAAAGTTCGTCAACAAATATGAATATTTTATGACAATATTTATTTGTTACTATATATATATATATATATATATTGTTCGTCGTGAATAATAACATTTCACGACAATTTTTTTCATGTGAAATGTTCTTTTCTAACACTAATAATATAAATTTGTGACGATAGAAATCATCATGGAAATTTAATACATGACTAAATTATATATAATCAAATTTATTTTATATTATTTAATTTTGAAATCATAAGTGAAAACAACTTTACGAATTAAATGAAGCCCACGGGTTCTTGGAATTTTGTGGCATATATGCTTACTATTTAGAAGTAAGCAAAATCAAATTTCATGAACTTAGAAGTAGACTATCACCAAACCAATGTCCAAATTTAGTAGTAAGCAAAATCAAATATAACTAGTGGAATGTAGCCTGGGAATGTATCCAAGTTCTGAACCTACACAAAAATAGTTGTTGAGATGGAAATTGTGCTTTCTAGGTTCCCATGCCATTTAAGCTCTCATTTTCAGCACTTGCAAATGTTATGCAAAAACCGAGGTCCGGAAACAGATTCTTTTGGAAGCAATTCTTAAGTGAGACTTGAAGAAAGATTATCCAAAAAGGCAATTGATACGCATAATCAACATAAGATGTGAAGCGTTTACTTGGATCTTGTTATACCTCAGATATTGAATGTCCGTTAATTAAATGAGTTACCAATAACTCAATTAATTAACATCTAATTTCAAAAGTAGTACCACTCAATTTTATTATCATGCCGGAATAAATCCACTTGTAGGGTTAATTTACATGATAATTCTTATGAGCTCCTTAAGGTGATATCATTATCCTAAATAATTAGGATACAAATTCCTTCTATAATCAACAACACACCATATAAACCACATTGTATCCCAGTTTACCGAGCTTATTGATTTAATGAATAAATCTCACCCATTGGTAAACTAAAGAAATAGAAATTGAGTATACGTGCCCGTTGTTATATAGGGATTAAGATGACGCACATCCATAATAACAGAGGTCTTGTTCTATTATATAATCAGTATAAATCGAATAATCTCAATAGGTCCTGCTCAATACACACAAAGTGTACTAGTGTAATTTTATAGTTAAGATAAACTAATACCAAATTACACTACTACTATTCCAATGATTTGTCCAAATTCATCTTGGTTATGAGCTACCATTTATAATTTATAAGAAATTGATAACATGATCTTCTGTGTGGCACCACACACCATGTTATCTATAATATAAATTAATTGAACAATTGCAATAACATATATAACAAATATAAAATGCAAACATATAAAATTCTCATATCAAAAATAGATGTTCATACAAAAGTTAGGCTTATAGTATACATCCTAACACTAGGTACCCCACTTGCCCATCCCCAAATGTACATTTACTCCTTTTTGCTAGAAGCTGATTATCTGAGAGTGTTTGAAGTACCATTTTCAAATGTTGTCACATGCTCTTTGTACTCTTTGTTGTATATTAGAATGTCATCAAGAAAAACCAGTACAAAATCTCTCAAGTAAGGTGCAAACATATTATTCATCAATGCTTGGAAAGTAGTTGGTGAGGCCAAAGGGCATCACCACAAACTCATATAATCTAGAAGTGGTCACAAAAGCTGTCTTTTGTATATTATGTGGGGCAACCCTGATCTGGTGATAACTTGACCTCAGGTCTATTTTGGAGAATACCTTAGCTTGCCCTAGCTCATCCAATAAATCTTCAATTAGTGGAATAGAGTAACCATCCTTCACAGTTATAGTATTCAACTTCCTGTAATCAACACAAAATCTCCATGTGTTATCCTTCTTGTTTACCAAAAGCACTAGAGAAGAGTAAGGGTTGTTGCTTACTCTATGACATCACTCTCCAACATTTCATTCATCATTTTCTCCACCTCCTGCCTTTGTAGATATGGATGCCTGTAAGGGTGTTGTTTAACAGGTTCTTGACCTCCCTTAATGGGGAATTGGTGATCCAATGCTCTCATAGGTGGTAAACCTTTAGGAGTATCAAATGTTGGAAAATTGTATGGTATACTTGAAGATGACTAAATTAACAAATGAAAAAGTTGAGGCAAGAGCTAGACCATTCTCCGTAAGATGAAATTGCCTCGTATTTAGTGCTTTACGGTATACGGCAAACATCCCCAAGATACAATGACTTACTAACTTAAGGATCGCAGCACAACGACTCCAAAAGTTTTTCGGTGAACTAAAAAGATATTTGGAACTTTCTTAGACAAGATGATGAGAGACTACAATTGCTAGAATGTTAATAATGCAAGTTTTAGTAGAGTGAATGAAATGGTCGAATGTGGGGTCTATTTATAGAAGTAGAAGAGGTGTGGTGTCTTTCCATAATAGACACCTTTTAATTTGAAATGATGTATTTTCATAATTAGATATCTTTTTGTTTGAATTGAAGTCTTTCTACATTTAGACACATTTTGGAATGAAATAAGGTGTCTCACAATATTTCAGATTAGTTGTATCCCTTTAAATTGGATTGCATCAATTAAATTCAAACTCACATATTTTCACAAATCCACACCTCTTCAAACTTTCACACCTTTTCAATTTAAGTTGCCAACTTCAAGCATTAATTTATCATTCATCCGAAATTGGATTTGAGAAAATAAATACTCTAAATTTATGTACTCGAAACGTAAATTTCAAATTTGTAACTTATTTTTATTTCTAACAAACAAAACACTATGAAAAAATGGTCAAAGATTGATCAACACCAATTTTTCAAAACCAATTTTCAACAATCTCCTACATGAATGAAAATTAATGCATATGCGAATGCAGACACTTTAGAAAGTTTCGGCGAGTTGTTATTGCATCAGGATATGTAGCTTCCAGCTTTGAACCTTCCTTAGTAAGATGCTATCGGATTTACTCATTACTCGATGAACGCAATGTCTTGAACCGGTCAGCTTTTTATGTAAACCAAGACAATAACATTTACACAAAAACAACTCTTGATATGTTTTATTCTCACGTTGTGTCCATTTCAGCCCTGGACCATTATTGGATTCAAAAGTGATTAAATTGAAGCGGCCAAACTTCTCACTTATATAGGTGATCTCTTATAAAGAGTATCCTGCAATATCCTACCTTTTAAAAGTATAAGAATCATTAAAAGCATAAAAACTTACCCTCACCACACGTCAACAGGTTAGCACTTGGACAACTTCGAGAATGAGACACTAGATAGGTTTCAAGTGCACATTTGAACCATCCATAACTTTAGTTGTCTTATTGAACCAAGTTCGTAGGATCTCCACTCATCATGGTTGAGTTACTGCTATGAACGTTCTTTAGTGTATGGGTTTTAACCTCATTCCCCTTACTGCATTATACATTAGATCTCTATTTATACCTTATGTTAACAGATCCGCTATATTTTCCTTTGACTTCAATTATTCCATTAGAGATCAATTGTCTAATGGTATTATGTCTCCTCCAAATGTGTCGAGACTTACTATTATACATACAACTTTGTGCCCTCCTGATAGCTGACATACTATCACAATGAATCATAACAGGAGGCACTGGTTTGTTCCAACATGGAATATCCTCTAAAAAGTTTCTGAGCCATTCAACTTCTTCGTCAGCCTTATCTAGTGCAATGAACTCGACTCCATTGTGGATCAAACTATGCACGTTTGTTTAGAGGATTTTCAGAACACGGCTCCTCCACCTACAGTGAACACGTAGCCACTAGTGGACTTAGAGTCTTTAGTATCTAATAACCAATTGACATCACTGTACTCTTCTAATACAACAGGATATCTTGTATAAAGTATGTCATGGCTTAAGGTATATTTCAAATACCTAAGTACTCTTGTCAAGACAGTCCAATGATCATTTTCTGAATTGCTCGTGAATCTACTAAGTTTGCTAATTGAATATGCAATATCAGGACATGTACAATTCGTAAGGTACATTAAACTACAAATAATCCTTGCATATTTCAGTTGGGATACCGGGTCTCCTCTATTTTTGGCTAAGTGTAGAGTTAAGTCTACTGGAATCTTAGCAAGAAGTAGGTCGTAGGCTTCAAATTTCTTGAGTACACTCTCAATGTAGTGAGATTGTGACAAGATAATTCTATCAGATGTCCTAGAGATCTTTATCCCTAGTATGACATCTGCCAGACCCATATCCTTCATGTCGAATTTTTTTTCAAACATTAATTTTCACGATCACATCATGATTGTTGTCCATGATCAACATGTCGTCTACATATAGACAGACGATTACATATTCTTTGGGTGTGCTCTTAATGTATATACATTTGTCACACTCGTTAATATGAAAACAATTGGACATCATAGTTCTGTTAAACTTTTCATACCATTGTTTGGGTGCTTGCTTAAGCCCATATAGAGACTTGACAAGTTTGTATACTTTATGTTTTTGTCCTGGTGCAACAAATCCTTCACGTTGTTCCATGTAAATCTCCTCTTCCAATTCCCCATTTAAGAATGCTGTTTTTACATCTATTTGATGTATCTCAAGGTTATGCAGTGCTGCAATAGCAATGAGTACTCTAATAGACGTAATTCTTGTAAATGGAGAGTATATATTAAAGAAATCATACACTTCTTTCTGTTTGAACCCCTTAGCTACCAAACGAGCTTTGTACTTGTCGATTGATCCATCAATTTTGTATTTCATTTTAAGGATCCATTTGCATCCTAAAGGTTTACACCTCGGTGGGATATCAATAATTTTCCACATATGATTCTGGATGATGGACTCAATCTCACTATTGATAGCCTCTTTCCAGAGAGGAGCATCTAGACTGGACATTGTCTCTTGAATTGTCCTAGGTTCATTGTCTAACATGTATGTTAGAAAATCTGGACCTAACATATTGGCCACTTTACTTTTTTTGTTGCGTCTCAGTTCCTCTTCAACATGAGGAGAACTTTGTACAGCTTCACAAGTTTTTTTGTTCGAACTTATCTCTTTCCTTTCTTTATTCGGAAAGAAGTTCTCAAAGAATATTACATTCCTTGATTCTATGATCATTTCTTCATTTATATCAGGAATATCCAATTTGTATACTAGAAATCGATAAGCACCACTTTGATATGCATATCCAATAAAAATGCAATCAATTGCCTAGATCTTATTCCAACCTATTTAAGTTTAGGCATTTCGACCTTTGCTAGTCACCCTCCACACTTTTGATTTTGGGTTAGAACCTATATCAAACTTAATTATGTAAGACTAAATAATATATATTTTAAGTCCAAAAGAAAATTAATTTAGTTGGACTCAAAACAAAATTATCTTCAAGTATGATATTTTCAACCCTCTGATGAAGAAACTGCCTGCCATGAGGGTCCCGAAGAAAGTCGTATATACGACTTGGAGGGAGATCTTTCATATCTTTTGAGATCCACACTACAATATGGTACTATAGGCAAAGACCGTCTGGCGAAAACGCCGTAGGGGCCCCTTTCGCCCCTCCGATACTACTTCAACTTAAACCTTTGGTTGGTGGTTTCAGTGCTATCCTTGGTCTGCAAGTCAACAAGCCCGGTTAAATAGTTGATGATTTATTGATGGTTGACTGTTATATCACTCCATTTTAGGGATTGAATTGTGTAAGAGTTCTTTCCCGATTCCACTAATCCATTCTCCTATCGGACCTTCAATGAATAAGTACCCCCGGATCTGATGGAAATGCTCTGGTAGATGTTTGTTTGGTACCTCCCAATCTTCGGACTTTTTCAAAGATCAAAAAATAATCTAGATTCCCAAACTTGGGAAATCCATAGAAATTTATGTATATTAGCATGCTTCATTTCACGTGCTTGCACGGGTTATTTTTATTCTATTCTCTTTAATTTATATAATATTTTAATCTAATTTAATATAAACCATGTTAAGGGTGAAATCACTACTAGAAAAATGGTTCTATATGACACACAAAAATGTCCTAATATATTAGATAATAATACATTTAAGCTATTAAGATATTTTCTAAAAATGTCCTATATTCTAATGTAGCAATAGATCAAATGCATTGATAGGTGCCCTATTAATGCACTTTGAGATGTCTTTAAATATAAAATAATAAGGCACTTTGAAGTACCTATTAAGTACAATGTCATTTACAAGTGTCTTTTAAAGTATTTGTTAAACAAATATAAAGATTGATTTTTCATATTCATTTACGACCTTTTTTATTAATTTTACATTATTATTATTATTATTTAATGTTATAACAATTAATTTTTTTTCCATATTAATGTTGCTATAAATTTTTTATGTCATCTAGATATAATAGCAAGTTGAATATAAAGTTTGAAATTCCATATTAAATTTTTCTTCATATCATGTCAACAATTAAGAAACATGAAATATAAGACGTAAAGAAAATTAATCATTACGTGAAAAATACTGTTGGGTAAGTAGACAACATCTGATAGATACAAATCAACATTAAATCTAATATACAAATCATATGCAAATTGAAGCATCACCAACGAGCTTGAATCTCTAAACTTCCTCGAAATTCATCCATGGTTTCATCCTCACCTTGACTGCGACCCACTTCCTCACATTTGTTGTCTTCTTAAACTTCAAACAATATATATTCTGAATTAAAAAATATATATATCAACAACCAAACATTAACATTCAAGTAGAAATATTTTCAAATTCTCAAGAACAAATCAAACAGAATATTATGGAAAACGCCCACACAAATAATCAAATAAGGAGGGATAGATGTACAAGATAAAAATTAATGAGAAATAAATGCTAATATAAAATACCTCTTTGTCAAAAGCAATTTCTAACCATTTTGAAAATAATCAATGGAGTGAGAAGAAGAATCCCAGAATTAATAAACCAATTCGAAACCTGAAAAAAAAACACAAAACTAAACTTGGTCACATTAATTAATCCTACGAATATCATAGATAAGCATGTTAGTAATGCCAACATTCACTTCTCCGAACCATTAGAATGTCTGCAAACATAAAAATAAATTAAGTTAAAAAATCTACCCCATTATATTGGAAATGAATTAAATTAAAGGGCAATAAAGTGAAAGGAATATGTCAATGAATTAAATTAAAGAGGAATAAAGTGAAAGGAATATGTCAATGAATTAAATTAAAGAGGAATAAAGTGAAAGTAATATGTGATGTGAATCTCTTTCTTCTCCCTATCTCACTCTATCCCTCTTTTTTATGGTTTAGTGGGTTTGAAAGAAGTGAAAGTTGAGGGTTAAATTTCATTTTCTTTTTTTCCTTGAAAATAATCGTGACTAAACCTCTTTTCTTGGGGCCATAATTTTTTTTATTGTTTCAATTTTGGCAGTTTCTTAACAAAATTTTATGAATATTTATCACTACTTTTTAAAAATATAAAATATAGTATTTGTTTAATATCTGACAGAGTAAATGTACTATTTTATATTATTAGCATGGTTTCTAAAATTTGATAAATGAATGAATGGAGTCAAATATTTTAAAATAATGAAGAATTAAATTTGGAGCACCAAAAATTAAAGAGTAGTGTTTGTGTGTACCAGGTGCATAAGTCATGATCCATGCAACTGGGCATACGGGTCGGGTTGGGTCCAGTTTAATCCGGATCCGCATCCTTTTTTTTTATAATTTATGTCATAACCTTTATGTTGTAATAATATAACCTTTATGTTGTAATAGTGTAACCTTTATGTACAAATTTCATAACCTTTTCACTGCATGACTTATATTTTTTTCACTATAAAAATTCATGTAATATAGCCCAAACCTTTATGGTGTAATAATATAACCTTTATGTTGTAATAGTATAACCTTTATGTACAGATTTCATAACTTTTTCAATAAATAACTTATAGTTTTTTCACTATAAAAATTCAATATAGCCGAAACCTTTATGTTGTAATGATATAACCTTTATATTGTAATACTATAACCTTTATGTACAAATTTCATAACTTTTTCAGTGAATAACTTATACTTTTTTCACTACTCAGCACTGCAAAAGGTTATGTGCATATAACTAAAAGATTTTAAGGATAGAACTAAAAGGTTAAGTTTTCTAAACTAAAAGGTTATGTCAATATACAGCAGAACTAGAATTTGAGTTAGGGTTTGGGCGCGTGGGGCGTGTGAAAGGCACTTTCAGGTCGGGTTGAATCCGTGCCTTTCGGGTCGGGTTGACCCGGGTGCACGGATCTAGGATTCGTGCACCTGGTGTGTAGAAACAATTGTGAAAATTAAAAATGTTATAGAAAAGTGTATGAATTAACTTTTTTAGAACTTTTCGATATTAACGAAATCAGTCATATATATTATTCATGTAACGTCTCGATTCCTTTTTAGATAAACACTAACCGAGACGCTACTTATTTATAAAAACATTACCATTTTTAAGAATAAATAAATAAAATTGAAAATTCAAGGTTTATGGAAAAATATTCGTTCCCAAAAGTTCATAAAATATTATACTTTAAAATAAAATCAATTACAACCTTTTTCTATTGGCTACCAGCATCCACCGCTCGCACTTTACGCCTTCAACTCCTTAAACTGAAAACATTTTAAAAAGAGGGGTGAGTGTTTGAAATACACTCAGTGGGGTGGGGAAGCTCGGGATGACATAAAATAATTTTATAAAAGATTTTACATGTACATGCCAAAATCATGAATTTATCACATAAAACAGATTTTCTTAAAACATCTGTCTTTTACTAAAAACCGTAGAAAAACAGATCATTTCAAATCATTTGACTTAAATCATTTTAAAAATGTAAGCATCCATCTCAAATCAATCATCCTTCACAATCAACATCATTCATCTTCAAACATGTCACTTTCATTCCCACATTTACGGTCTTTAACCGTCTTGCAACATAATACGGTGATCAGCCGTCATATGCGAGCCCTATCCGCCTTGCATACGCATGCACAAGCACATATCACTTCATTTTCACATTTACGGTTTTAGCCGTCTTGTAAACATACAATCAATCATTCACGTTCAAACATCACTTTTCACATAGTTTACGGTGCTTAGCCGCCATGAAAGCATCTTACGGTTCTTAGCCGCCGTAAAAACATTTTACGGTTATTAACCGTCATAATACGGTGATCAGCCGTCATATGCGAGCCCTAGCAGTCTTGCATACGCATGCACATGCGCACATAATTTCATCACATATTCACATATCAAACATACACATAGAAGCACATGTACTGAACAAAACACTAATTTTCCAGTCATCATACGTCATAACAAGTTCATTCATAGGCACTTCAATATGTTACATTTCACATAGAATAAGAATCACCTTCATCATATAATAACATTTCATACATTCAGCACATAAACCCAACACATTTCATATAGCATAATAAAATTCGTAATTTAAATAATTTGAAAGAAGTATAAATACCGACTTAGCACTTTTTCCCCACCTTTTACTGAGAAAGCTTGCAAAGCGTCTACTTCTATATGAGCTTAGTTCTTTTCTCCCTTCGTATTTCCTACAAAGCGTAATTGCTCGCTTTAGAATTAATCGAACTATTATTAATTAAAAATACATTCTTAATTTAGAACATTTTCTGTTAACAGACCATCTAACAGAGTTATCCTAAAATAAAATTAAGTATTAATGTAATATGCTAGGGTGATATCACTCAACCCAAAACCCGACCTGAAACTAAGTTTCCTTAATTATTTCAATAAGGATCTAGGATTTTATACCTTAATCGACATATAAAGAGGTTTAAATCAGTGTTTTTATAACCGGATCGGACCGGCCGGTTCAACCGGTTGAACCGGGAACCGGCACGAAAACCGATCCAAATACACCAAATTAACCGTTTTTTCGGTTAAACCAAAAAGAACCGGTCAAAAACCGGTTGAACCGGGAACCGGAAAATCAAAAAATCAGTTTTTTTTTATTACATCTACTTCTTGTTTTGGGCTATGAAATAATGATCTTTTATTTTTGGGCTTTCAAAAGTTAAAAAAGAAACTAAAAGAAGTAAAGAAAACGGCGATCCTTTTGTAATATGATCATCAAGATTCAAAATATTTTACTTTGTCATTTTATCTATCTTAAATTTTAGTATTTAATATTTTAATTTTTAGTTTGAGACTTCATTATGGATTATGGGGTATATAGTTTGACATTTTATGATTTTATTGTATTTATTTTAATATGAATCATATAAATACATAACTTTTTTAATGTAATATAAATAATATTGAAAAAAAATAGACAAAGATTATTTTACCGGTTGAACCATGGTTCAACCGATCCGACCGGTTGAACCGTCAACCGGTGGCCAGGCCGGTTTGGCCACCGGTTCGGTTATGAAAACATTGGTTTAAATAATATAACTTAATTACCATAATTTCTCTTTGTCATTTAATTAGAGCTTGATTTCTTACAAGGTTGTGGTTTAAAAGTAAAATGAATGATTTTTAAAGTAAATATAGGGTTTAAATGAAATTATAATGAAAATGCGTTTATTAAAATATTAGAAAACTTAATTAGACTTTAATTAGAAAGCTTAATTAGACTTTATTTAGGTCTTGAAATACTTATGTTAGTTTTCGGAAAAATTAATTATAAAATTATGGTTTAGGTTAGATCTTGAAGATTTGATAATAATTCTAAACAAGTAAATTATAAAACTTTTGACTTCAAATAATTCTTGAAGACATTTAAAATAATCTTAGAAAATCTAATTATGTAATTTATGATTTAACTTAGATATTAATAAAATTGAATATATTTATGATTATGACGTATTTAGATTAACTATATAATTTAGATTATAAACATGATTTTAATTAACTGAAATTATAGGTTAATTTAAGAAATATAATTAATTACATAACAACATGTTTAGTTAATTATTGTTTAAGAGAATGGAATTTAATATTTACTTTGATATTTCATTGGATCTTAACTTTGAGGTTTAAATTGTAAAGTTCATAATTTAATTTAAGATCATTATATCATTTTTAACAATATGGGGAAAATTTATTTAAATGTTTAATATTTATAATTAGATCTTTGGTTTATTTATTAAAGTATGAAGATAAAAACATAAAGTCCATAATTAATTTAAGGTCATTTGGTCATTTTAACAATACGAGAATTTAACTAAATGTGTAATATTGATATTTAGGTCATTGGTTTTTATTAAATTATGAAAATTAAGTTATAACTTCTATAATTATATTTAGGACAAAATGTCATTTAAATTAAGAGAGATTTTTAATTTATATTTAGGTCCATACTTATAATTTCCCAAGAATTATGGGATTAACGAAACGTGAATTTAGGATTTTAAAACCTAGATTTAAGATAATTATTATATTGTACCTTCTTTAATTATTATAATATCTCTAAGCTTAATTTATAACCTAATTCATTAGATTGAATTTAATTAACTAAAATTATATTTTAATTTATGAAATATATTTAATTGTATACTAGTAAATTTGTACACAATGTAATATCATTGGTCATACGTTTTCTGTTCAACTATGTAGCATTCAAAATCGTATTGAGCGAGATTTGAACATAAACAAGCTGAACCTGAGTGCTTAAGCCTTATGGTGAAGATTGAAGCATACTTTTCTCCAAGAATCATGAGGAATTAGAGTAAGTGCAAGCAACAGATTTCATTAACATGTACCCTCACCTTCAACCCCCCTCCCAGCCGCCCCTGCCATCACTGCCCCGTTGCTGCTTCTGCCCTGCGCTGCCACCGCCACCTGCTCTGCCGGCGACCCATGTCGCCGGCGACCTCACACACCACCTACAAGCTTCACGCACCAAAACACACATATATACACAAGCCCATACATATATCTACATATGTATATACCATCCAGCTTCGCCGCCGCTGCAACGGCGGCTTCTCTTCCCCCCTTGCCGGCGCAAGCCCGGCGCCGCCTCCTCCTCGCAACTCCCATCCACCAACACCCAACCAAACAATACACAACCCAGAAGAAAAATATATATATAAATACCCTGTTCCAGCACCAGCTTCGCCGCCGCTAGATGCGGCGGTCCTTAACAAGTCCTTGCCGGAGCAACCGAGCGCCGGCCACCCCACCATACGCACACACTCGCCGGTGCAACCGAGCACCGGCACACACAGCAGCAGCCCGGCAGCCGACGGAGGAGAACAAGGGCCGATTCTAGCTTAGAATGAAAGAAATCATAAAAGGTTTGAGAAGAACAACAAATTAAACGAAAAAGCATAAATAGAAACTTGCCGGAAACTTGCCGACGGAGAGAAATGGGCTGCTGTGATGGCTGTTTGTTGGCGGCAGAGATGGTGGGTTCAGGAAAGAGAAACGGAAGAATGGAGATGGTGGGAGAGGGCAAGATATTTTCTTCTTAAAATCTTATCCGACACTGACTTATTTATCTTATTAAATTATGCATATATATATATATATAATAAGATAACATATATAATGTATACTTATATGCATATATATATATATAAATAAAAATAATTTTATATTTTATACTTATATGTATGCATTGGGTGCGTATATATATATATATGTAAATTTTTTTTTATTTTTTTTTCAAAATTTGTATAATAAAATTTATTATTATTATTATTATTATTATTATTATACATCTCATTTTAATTGTAAAAAATTCTCGAGATATTTTATGTAGTTGAATTTTATTTCGGGTGTTACAATTCAAATATCTATATATTAATATTTAACTTTTTTTGAACTTATCGATATTAACGACATCAATCATATCAATATTTAATTTTTTTTATAACTTGTCGATATTAACGACATAAATCATATATATTATTGAAATATCTATATATTTTAGAACTTTTCGATATTAACGACATTAATCATATCAATATTTATTTTTTTAGAACATATTAATGACATCAATCATATTAATATTTAACCTTTTTAGAATTTGTCGATATTAACAAAATCAATCTATATATTAATATTTAGCTTTTTTATTAGAACTGGTCGATATTTTCATATCACCATTTCTTTTTAGAAACTTATTTATATATTAATATTTAACTTTTTTTTTAGAACTGGTCGATATTTTCATATCACCATTTCTTTTTAGAAACTTATTTTTATATTCATGTTTAATATTTTTATTCAATTTGGTTTTTTTACCTTATAAATAAACTTTTCATTTAACAATATTAACTCATTTTTTTCCTCCACCCTAAAAGTTTTCTACAATATTTATGTTAACCCTAAAAAATTTTCTATAATCTTTCTATTTTTTTAAATAAATCGTAATTTTCATTAAGATAAAAAAATAAAAGTGTTACCAGCAATGCAAGCGACGATCTTTCTTTTAACTGTATCTACGTTTTTCTATAATATTTCTGTTAACCTGTATCTATTCTTATTTTAATAGTTTTTCCATAATTTTTTTGTTAACCTATATCTGAATTTCAAAATTGTTCTAAATTTTTTTTATAATTTTTCTTACACATTTTTTTTTTCATAATTTTTCTTATCAAAATTTCATAATTATTCTAAAAGTTATTGGAGCTTTGAAAGGTATGCAAATAATAATTAAATAAAGATCAGCTTAATTGAAGATGTAAATAATAATTAAATAAAAACCAACTTAATTAAAGTATGCAAATAATAATTAAAATAAAGACCAACTTCATTAAATTTAGTTGTTATTTTGGAAATATTGAATAACAGTTGTATTGGAATCAACGGAATATTTTTTTGAAAATGTTGATTAACAGTTGTATTAGAATTAGCATAAAATGAACGTCATCTTCATTATCATGGAGCCAAATAATATTAGGGTTAGAATAGTCATTTAATAATATTAATAACATTCATAATTAATTTTTTGACTTTCTGCCTTGATAGAATCTGCCCACATAGCACGTTCATATTACATTTTATTAAAAAAAATATTATTAATTAAAAGTGTAGTTATAGAAAGTTTTATTAAGACATTTAATTTATAATGCCTTAAAAATTTTATTGTAATTGTAGTTATAGGTATAAAACTACTAAATGTCTCAAATCCGGCTCTATTATGACATTTACTTTAAAATATATTGAAATTGGTGTAGCAATAAATCATTTTTTAGCAGTGAATACAGCCCCAGCCTCTCTCTCTGAACTACTACCCCAAGCAATTATTTTCCAGGCAAAAAAGTTGAAGCAAGAGAGATAAACAAAGACTTTTGTTGTTTGCCAGAGCAGAGAGGGGTCCCATCCATCTCTCTCCTCCAAAATTTCAAACTCAGACCGCATTGCTTAGGTGAATTAATATTGGGAAATTATACTACATATGAATGATATTAATATATAAGTTTTTAAGTGAATTATATTGAGTAATTCTGTTATACATTAATAGTATTAATATATATTTCCTACATTTCTTTTTAAGTGTTCCATTTTATCCAATATGACGTTTCTTTTTAATTGTCATTATGTCATTATTGAAACTCTTTTACCTTCTTTTTTTCACCAATTACCCTAATAAATGAACATGGTGGAATACTACAATTCTTGTGATTATAAACTCATTAATTCATTATCTTGACTATATTTATAAACTTTTTTTATTTTCAAGACTAAAATTAAGACTAGTCTTATATATAAATGTTGTTCAAATGAATATATATAGATGGTTTAACTATACTATATTGCCAAGATTTTAAGTGTGATTTTGGTGGAGGATGATATTTGGATTTTGATGGAGTAATTTTGATATTTGGTGAAATTTTGGCGGAATCATTTTGGTGAAGGATGATATTTGGATTTAGAAGATGAATAAGTTTTCCATGAAAAAAATGAAGGATACGTATCAGTAATTAGTTTGATAAAATCAAGAAAATCCTATAATTATGGAAGCAGTTATATAAAGAGGGTAATTAATGGAAAAATTAGTAAATCAAGGGAGTAGAAGTAAAAGAGAAGTAATTAATGAAAAAATTGGTTTGTGTGAATGGATAAAATGGGACACTTAAAAAGGAATGGAGGGAGTAAGTTTTTTCAACTTTGACGAATTAAATGAAGGTAATTTTTAATTTTTGGATTAGGTTGTTAGTTGTGATCTTATGGACAAAATGCTCACAAACCATTTCTTGTTATATGTATTTATTTTTGCTTGAATTATATCACACCAACAATTATGGTGATTTAATTAAACCGCACAATTAATTTCATATTCGTGTAAATTTAATCTTTGTAACTTAGTATTTAATTTAAATCAGTAGTGTGATCAAGATAATTAATATTTGTTTTGGCTAAAATTAATATTTTTAATGTATTATTTAATTAATTAATCAACACGGTTAATTTAAATACTAATATTAAATATAAAATTAAATTAATACTTGTAACGTAGTATTTAATTAATTATTCACACTCTCCGTTTAATTGAAATAGTAATATTAAATGTGAAAATAAATTAAACTGTAACGTAAAAATTTATTTTAATATTTAATATTAGTATTTAAATGGAAACATATTTATTTTGTTAATGTTAATCGTGTATTTTTGCATTAAATCAAAAAATTGTTTGGCATACGAAAGTCCATCTAAATCGAAATGATTTATTCATACCAAAATTCATCCAAATCAACTACATATAAATGATGAGATACGAAAATCGATCGAAATCGAACCATGTCTACCACACTAAATCTTATACAATGAATGAAGATATATCTGTTGGTCCTAAGTGGTCTCGAAGGTTCAGAGGGGGTGAATGAAGCTTCGCCGATTTTAGAAAATCATTTCGAACTTGCTACACTGTATGTTGCTTGAACTTACAACACAGGTTGACACAACTTACAACACTATGAAGCAGTGTAGTATGCTGTATCTTAGAGTTCTTGCAGGGAAAAATTATACTTTGACTGAAGGTTTGTTTTCTCAAATATGTGATTTATAGTGATTCGAAGGTGGTGTAATTCTTCTACGTCCACTCTACTGCTTTCCCGAACAGGAACTTCATTAAATAAGATTGATATACATGATGCAACCTAACAATCTACTAACTTAACAAGTTCACACCTACTAGAATTCAACTTACACACAACTGCTGCAAGTTCTATAGCAAAACCCACTTAGGATTTCTAAACACCTACAAAGGGAAATTGTCTTTCTTCTAGACAACTAATAACAATCAACAATGATAAATCCTATCAACTGACGACACCTAAAACAATCTAGCACACATCAAATAAGTAAAAGTATATGTTTGTTATTTCTTCAATTGGTGCGGTGAAGTGATCTTTTGTATTCTTTCAGAATCTTTGAGGATGAGCTTGTTCACGTCATTAGGTCGAGTGACTGAAGCTTGTAATAATGGTTGAGAGTATTAGCTTGATAATGTTTGGTCTTTAGAGTGTAAATGTTTCAGTAACAGGCTTCAGTGTAGCTCAACTTTTATTTATACTTGTAGAATGATATCCGTTGAAGGAGGTATCTCTCATTTGAAATTAGGGTTTTGATCAAAGTGATGACTTGCATTTAATGCTTCTTGACTTATCTTCTCAGTGCATTAAATGAGGTAGTTGCGGCTCGCAGCTTTCTACAACCTGTCAGACGACGTGTGATCTTTATATTGACTCTGCAACTGCAACTGCAACTTTGATCTTGTCTCAACCGACTCTATTCTGATTTGCTTTGATCTTTGTTCCTCGTATTGTATTTATTCTTTCTCGGATTGCAGATGGCCTTGTTTCTGCTGTTGTGTCTAAGCTTTGTTGAAGTGTGTAGTAAGTCTTGACTTCTATTCTGCATTCTAGAACTACTTGCAGTAACTTAATCTTACTGTACTGTTGTAACTTCTGCTTGCAGCGTAGTTGTAACTTCTGCTTGGTTGCAGCTTCTTTTCCTTCTTACTGCTGCATTGCTGTAACTTCTTCTTGCAGTTTCTTCCTTCTTGCTTTGCTTGATGCAACAAGTCTTCTTTGGGATCCTCCATCCTTCAGAATCCCAAATTACAAACTCAATCCTAAACTGTCGGGGCAAGCCCAACATCGGTAGGAACAAGCCCAACAACCCGATGTACAGGAGATCACTGCGTTGAAGACGGTATTGACCAAGGAGCAATTGAGTGCCATCTGGGAACAAGTAAAGGCCTCTCAACCAACACTGTATGACCACAAACCGTCTAAAAAGAAGAAAGCGGAAAGGTGCAAAGGGTGGTAAGGGAAGTGGTAAGCCACCACATCCTCCGCCATAGAGAGACTAAGTACCCGTCCCTGCCCTGTGGGATGTGATCTGAATTTAATATCCGAAAAGGCTATTAATGACCGATGCCTGAATTATTCTTTGTGGAAGCACCAAAATCTATGTCATGATCACGACAAGAGGTAAAGTGTACCAATTTTTTGTGTGAGACTAATCATAAAAAATAATTCATTGTTAGATCGCATTCCCTTACGGAGGCTGTCACGGGTATATCAGAGATATGGCCACGTGTTCTAATTACAAGTCTAAACAATCCATAGAACTGCTGGAAAACAAAATAAACTACTAGATACTTGATTCGTCACACATTTGAGTCTGACGGTTAAGCTCATTTGGGTTTTGATCCGTTAAATACAACAAACAAAATCAAGCACATTTATTCGTTTGACGTAACATGTTTTGCTCAAACTCTCAGTTAGTAAGAAATAGTAAAGCATGTGTATAAAGACTAAGCCACCTGAACTAAGCAAACCAAGCTCAAACATATTTTGATTCAATGATTTCAGTTCCTGTCAAATATGGCTACTTCAAACTTGATTTTCATATTAACCAAACCAATCTTAAACAGAATTTTTAAAGCTCAATAATATATTCAAGTGGATTTGTAAAATATAATATTTGATGCTACTCAACGCATTTACATTATACACCCTCTGGTCCAAGGTTTGAAGGTCCACTACTCCACTTCATTACTCATTTATTGGCAAATAAAAAATCTTGGCATATTAATAAACTTCAAAGTACAAAAGTAAAGCATGATTTATGAAGTCCGAACTTGAATAGTGCTTCAAAGTTGTGGGAGGAAAAACATGATCCTCAAAATATTAAGACAGGGATGAGAAGCAACAACCAAAAATATTGAGCATTACCTTTCTCTCAGAGGAACACAGGGACAGTTCCAAAAACCCTGTTGTGCCTCAGCGGCCTTATCATCATAGTGCCTGAAATCAAAGACATATAACTATATATTGTTCAGCTTTGGATTATGAGTTGAAACTTACAATGTAACAGGAATCAGAGGGGAAAGACGTGATTTGGATTTCAAATACTTGTAGAAATTAATAATTACCTACAAGGGCAGAGAGGTGCACCTAATGTATCCTTGTGTTCTGCCAATCCCTGTAAAATAAGGGTGAGTATTCAAATAGTAGTTACCACTTATGATAGTAAAACAACTGTTCGATCATTATGTCACAAAATCTCTTTGTGCTCTTTTATAAAGATAAATTGCATCACATTTTACAAGAGAAAATCTTAAGCTGGCCTTTGCTTTAGGATATGTCTTTATGGATGAACTTCAACGGGCTGTTGCACAGTTTCTTCCGTCCACATCGGGGGGAATGCCTGGTGCATCTGCACCGCTCCCTGGTCCTTCTGGGGTTTTGGGCTCCGGACGGACATCTCTCCTAGCCCGTTCATTCTGAGGGAGCTATCGAGCAACCCAACCCGGGTACGAAGATGAGCTCTCGCCCGTTGAAAGGCGGGTCTTCTTTTACATTTCTATCCGGCTTGCTTATTACAAGTTGTCAGATTGCATTTGATAGTTGTAAGTATCGCTGAAATTAAGAGTGAAATTTTATAAAACAGCGATAAGAACGGCTATTCTTTATGGATTAGATAGACTAAATTTGAACATGAGCAAAAAAATGAGGTGGCTGAAATGAGAATGTTGAGAGGGATGGGTGGGTGCATTGGGTTAAATAGATAAGCAACGAATGTATTAGAAAGAAAGTGGATTAACCGAAACACATGAGAAAAATGAAAAAATGTAAAAACAATGGATTGACCATGTAGGTATGAGACCGTTTACATGCTCAGTACGATGAGTAGAAAGTAGATCATGTGAACTCAAATTCAAAGGGGAAGAAGATAAGGACTTGGAAAGAAACAATTAAAAAAACATGTTATACTTAAATACGAAAGAGAATATGTGTCTTGATCGAAAACGACAATGACATGTGATTTATGTAGCTGAACCCAAGCATCTTCAATGGTTATATCTAGATTTTAGGTTTTTTGGTGCCACATCAGTGTCATGTCATTGCCACCTCAAAAGTAAAAAAAATCTTTAGCTTCTAACCAATCATTCTACCCAAAAATAATTATTCATGGTCTCACTACCAAATCACTCATATATCATATAAATTTTTATTAATTTATCATCTCTATTTATTTCATAATAAATAAAAGAGAAAATGGCTCATTGTGTCACAAATCCTTATTTTTTGGCCCAATTTGCCACAAAATTTAACTAAACTCCCCATTTACCACTTTTCCTATATTTTAGTCCCAATATGCCACAATTTTGAAATAGTCAACCTAAGTCAAATCAGTCATGCACTCCACCATTTGAAAAGGGCACAAAAATTGACAAGGAACATTGAAATTCGTGCAGTCTTATCACTTAAATTACATTTTCGTGTAAGAGTTGACCACCTAGTTGCCTTTGCTAAATTCTTACATGAATTTTTAACTTGTTATGATTATAAAATAAAATAAAATTTGAAATTATAAAATTAAATTTCATATCCGAACATTTTCTTCGAAATTGATTGTGATACCAAAATTTTCGTATAAGGACTTGACTAACTGAATTAAATAATAAAATATTAATCATCCATGCAATGAATTGTTAAACGAAAAATTAAACACTGCAATTTGTTACACGAATTTTTATATGACAATACATGATTTCATGCTAAATTGTCATACACGAAATTTATTGTGAAATAATCTTTTTCTCTAATGTTCAAATGTTTATTGTTATATTAATATAGTGCACTAACATTTCGTGTAAGACTAAAAAATGTAAGAATTTTTTTTTCAGACAAAATTAATTAATGTTATCCCCATCCATGAAAATTCACTGAAATTGCTTACACGAAGTTGCTTACACGAAATTGTCTACACGAAAATGCACATCAAGGAATTTTTTGGTGTTTGGATTGTTTATTCGTACACAAAAAATTTCTAATATAGAAAAAAAATTCCTTAACTTCGTGTATTATCACTAAATTATATTTTGTGTGAGGAATCCTACACGAAATAATTGTAATAATCATTATGGTGGCCCCAACCACATGGAGTAAAGTGGCTGACAAGACAAGACATGCCGAAGGTAAATCAGTAAATTTAACAATACACTTGTGAGTTGTGAGTCACATGTATGCAGTCTATGTGCAAATCCTTTATATAATAAGCATATGACAATAAGTTGTAAAAAATTAGCTTCAGTTTTTCTTATTTTTTTTTATGACAAAATTCTCTCCGTAATATTACCGTTCTAAAGTCCGAACAAGACTTCATAACCAATAAATATTGGAGAAATATTGGAGATTTTTGGTTTCAAAGGTATGTTACTAGCCAATTATTCGACAGTCTATTGAGAATTTTCTATATTTTTTTTATGAGAATGTTGTGTTTTATAATTTATTATTCCACTGTTTGTTATGAATTTTCGTGTGTTTTTTATGAGATTTTTGAGTTTTATAATTTATTATTGTCTTACACGAAAAATGTTATTATTTATTCCAATCAATGTTTCATGAATATAATATATAATTCAATGTAATTGTATATTTTATTGGTTTCTGTTGTATTGTATTACACGAAAAAAACATGGTAGGTCATACATATGATATTTTATGAAGGTGAAAATTGTTTGTAAAGTTAGGCTTACACGAAAAAATACTGTAAATGTTGGTCAAAACGAAAACACTAAAAATGAGGCTTGCACGATTTTTTGTGAAAGTAGGGATTACACGAAAACACAAAAAAGTTACTTACACGAATTTTTGTAAAATTAGTGCTTGCATGAATTTTTTTACAATTATGTATTATATGAAATTCTGTAAAATTAGGTCTTACACGAAATTCTTCAATTTGAGGCTTACACGAAAATTCTTTAAAATTACGACTTACACAAATTAATTAAAAATCACGTAATACGAAAATTCTATAAAATTAGGGCTTACATGAAATTCATATGTTTGAGGCTTATACGAAATTCTTTAAAATCAGGACTTACACGAATTAATGTAAAATTAGTTATTACACGAGATTCTATAAAATGAAGGTTTGCACAAAATTCTGAAATTGGAGGCTTACACGAAATTCCAATAAATGTTCTGAGGTCTGTGGTTGAAATGTAATAAAAAACTGTAATGACTTTGTGCAAGCCAGGATGATGTAATATTTCTTATTTTAATAATCAAAATTTACCTAATGATAGAATTGGCGTACAAGCTTATATTCCACTATAAGCATATAACTCTACATAACAGTATACTATACAGATCAATACGTAGATTATGCAATTGTAAATAAATGATGAGGTGATTGATTGAGTTTGTTATACGTTTTCTTTTTCAACATAGAGGATATGAGTTTTATGTCTGTAGTGGTTTGGTACGGAGGCTAATGGGAATGTTTGGAGTATAAAAACGGTTATAAAGAGGAGGTTCAACTTGAAAAATTGGCTTTCTATACTTTATTCATGTATATCCATGGACTTGTGTATGCCGACATGAATCGTTGGGGATAAGTAATTCATTCAACAGTTGAGAAAAATGGAAGAGTTAAAAAGAAAAAAAAAGAATGATTATCATTTGGAACGATTATTGTCGAAGACTGATGATGTTGTTGTTGTTTTTGTTACGCTCAAATTACTGGATGTTGAAGCATCTAATACTGGGTTGTCAACAGATTATGAGAATATCAGCGTTGGAGGTTTTAATATTAACGTTGGATCCTTCTATCAAGGGGAAGCCTATACGTATCATCATCCGACATATGAAAAAGACGTGACAAAGGCAGATGACATATGCAACCAAAATAGGAGTCGTCATAATGTTCATTTTGGATTACAAAACGATGAAATATTTTATACAAAGCGGGTGTCCCTTATAAGGAGAAATCGTCGCTGGTTGGTACTTCCTCAGACGATCTATGGGCACAGTGACCATCATCAAGTGGCCGTGTTGACTGTTGGTCCCAGTGGTATAAGGTTAAGAGGGGGGGTGAATTAATCTTATCAAATTTTCAACTTTTACTCCAAAGAATGTTAAGTCCCTGATGAACAGGTAGTTAGAAAGCTTACTGCTCGACAGGTTCCTGCTCAGGCAATGACCTCAGGACTTAGTCAGAGAATGTAATGCACAGCGGAAATACTTATGTTTTTCGAAACACGCTTTTAATGCAGTATGCTCAGATGCAGATAGATAGATAGATAGAAAGCTATAAAAGACACAAGCAAGCTTATAGAGGTTCAAGGGTGGAGTAATCCCTCTACGTCCTCTCTACTCTTTCACAAGGAGGAACTTTGTTAAAGCTAGTTTGATTTACAATAGACTCGGCTAACACAAACTAAACTCTAAGCAAACTGTCAGCTCTATCCACACAGGTAGCTGCACAGTGACCAACTATCGACCCACACAGGATCTCCACACAGGTTAACCGACCCACACAGGATCCTTTCTCTTCTTCAGAGAGATTACAACTTAGCAGTTTCAACACCTGCCTAAGCGACTCCTATCAGACTTAGAATAAAATGAAAGGTTAAAACACAATCAAATGCAGCAAGCTCCTTGAACGTCAGAAGATCACAAAGGTAGTTGGCTTGCTGCTTGCTCAGTCTGATTAACTTGAGAGTATAAGCTTGTGCGTCTATTTGCTTCTTAGTTCTCTCTTGGTTGTATAATATCGTTGTGTCTCTTCTTGTGTGTGTTGCTTATTTTCCTTTGTAAATCAGACTCCTATATATAGGTATCAGATAGTTTTCTGCCCGTTGGGAAGGCAGTCCTTTGCATGATGAGGTGTCTCTTCCTGATTGGTTCTGCCGATCTTCTGACACCTGTTCTGAAATGCCTTCATTCTGTTCTGCAATTGCTTGTCCTTTGTCTGCGCAACTTCATTCTGCAGACTGCTTGTACTGTGTCCTTGCTGCTTTATCACACATGGCAGATTCTGATTTGTTAGAACTGGAGTGACTCTACTGGCTAGTCAGGTTGCATTGACTCTGATGAAACTGGTAGTATCCTCTTCGAGTAAGTCAGCTTCCTTGATTATCTTCCAGGCTCCTTGTAGCATCCTCTTCGAGTTTTGCTTGCTGGTTGCTTAATACAGTATGCAGGTAGTAGGGACTTCGGCTTCCTGGCTGCTTGGCAGAATCTTCAAGTCCTTCCAGCATCCTTGCCTTAGCATATTTACATTTAAAACTCATCCAGATAGCTAAGGTTCTAATCTATTACACGATTTGTCTCATCAAAATCTATTACATTTCATCCTATCAATTTCCCCCTTTTTGATGATGACAAAACTCCTTAACAGGATCAAAGAACCATATATTATTAACTTGGAACAAAGATGCAGATAGATAAAATCATTCATAAGCATGCATCAAGTTCACAAGATGTGAGCTTTAACCAGAAGAGTCAAATTCTCATTGATCAGAATTAAGTACAAGACATATACATACTCAAGCAGATAGCAGAAACAAACAGAAACTTAAACAAAACAACAGAATAAACATAAGCAAAAAGGTAAAAACATCAAGTCTTCAACCAACTGGCCTTCTTCTTTCTTTCAAACTTTGTGCCTTTCCACCAGTTGGCTATCGAATCTTGATAGCTAGGTTCCATCATTTTCACCATTTCCTCAGACTCTTCAAACCTGAGCCAGAAGTCTTCACTGTATGGTATGGGCTCCTTTCCAAGTTTCTGCTTTAGCTTCACTTGAATTGTAAGTCCACCTTTATTTGTCAGCTCCAGGAACCTCTGCAAAGCCTCCTTGTTCGTCTTGAATCCTCTGAAAAGAGCAGATTCCTTGCAGAGGGTGGTGAAGTACTTCATCAGCTCCTTTTTTTTAAAAGCTTCTATCTGGAAAAAGGATGAGTTGACCTCAGTAGGAAGAGTGACCTCCGGGACTCCTGGGGCTAGGAATCTGTCACTCCTGGGATCCGGGCTTGCTTCCAGGAAGCTTCTGAGAGTGGCACTTGCTGCGACATCTGGACTTTGTAAATTTTTCTCCATTTCTACCATGTCAGGCAGCTTGTGCGGAGGGAAGATCTTGTCAAGGACACCCCTAGGATCTGTTGCAAAAACAGCATCCAGGTTGCTTTTCAACTCTGCTTCAGTCCTCCTCCTTTTCTCTTCTCTCATATCAGCCCCCTTCCTGAAGCCTGGATGAACAGACCCAGAAACAGCATCTGATTTCCTTTTTGTACTGCTGTCTGAAGGGCCCCTAGATCCAGCTCCCTTGTGTCCGCCCTCTCGAGAGTCATCTCTCCTCCTACTGCTCACTACCATCTGTCTGCAGGCAGCAGGGTCCTGTCCAGCCTTCTGTCTGCCTTCAATCCTTCCTTCCCCCTTTTTGTCATCATCAGCACGCCCAACCGCAAAACTGACCATGGAGTGAATATTAGACAAGGTGCCTGAGTGATCCCGCAGGGTTTGAGATTGGTTGAACTGCTCCCTGTCCATCCGGTCTACTGCAGTGACTAGAGCTTTTTGGCTGGCCTCAAGAGAGATCATCTTCTCCTCTTGCCTGTTTAGCTTCTCCATCACGCTCTTGACAACTTCAACTGCAGCATTCTCCTTAGGGGGTCGGTAGGTGGCTATCATCTGAGCTTCGACAATGTCACGTTGAGGGAGTCCATGAAAGAATAGGTCTTCACAGAGTGGGAGCGGGTATCCTTGCGGATTTTCCTGCTCGCCTTCACCAAGGACTTCCCCATTTGTTCAATTGCTGTCAGCACCTCTTCATTTGATCTAGCAGGTTCCTGGCGTTCTCCTGCTGGTGCCTGTTCATCAGAAACAGATGTTAGCGTTTTGGATTTTTTGGCTCCGGTATCACCCTGTTCACTGGGTGACCCTTCATCGCTGCTGGTAGGGCTACTGGATCCTCCACCTCCTGATCCAGTATTCTTAGAGTGAGTTTCCTCCTCAGTATCCTCCTCTTGTTCTCCCAGCTTCTTGTCCTGTTCAGCTACCTTACCCTTGCTGAACACTATTTCGGCCTCCTTCTCCTTCTCCATCTCCTCTACTACTTCCTGCACTGCATCCTCCTGCACTGCATCCTCCTTTTCACCCGCAGGCTCATTTTCTCCACTTTTGTCTCCTTCTGCCTCCTGCGCTTCCACCACTTTTTCACCCGCAGCCACTTCCCCCTCAGCGACCGTCTCTTTCTGGTCCACCGATTTGACAGGTGTTGTCTCCTCCACCTCCATTGGAATGGCTGCATCAGGTTGCTCCTTCTCCATGGGGGCAGGTTCCTCCACTGCATCAGTTTGAACAGGTGCCTCCTGCTGCACATGTTCCCCCTCAGCCTCTACCTCTATTGGTGTAGGAATGGTGGTCTCCGTGGTGTCATCGGCGGCTGCTACTGTGGTTGGAACTATCAGCTCGAGAGATGCCACAGCAGCGAGGGTTTCCAACTCCTTAGCCTTGGGAAAGTCAGTTGGCGTCGAGCTCCTCTCCTTCATCGGCGTCTGTACAGGTACTTCAGGAAGAATGATCAGGTAGTAAGGTATGAGAATTCCTCACCGCTTTTCTCCGTTGGTGAAGGTGACCGCCTGCTGATAGGTTCCACCATCAAAGCTGAGCAGGAGGATCCTTCACCTATCTGGGGTTCCCTTACTGGCCTTCTCATTCTGGTATCTGCCAGGCTGATATCTGCAGCTTGCTTCAGCATCCTCTCCATTGCTTCCTGCTCCCCATACTTTGCTATCTGGGCCTCAGCAAAGCCCACATCATCGCTTGCTCTGACCTGGTCAGCAGCAGCATCCAGTATCACCTCCTTCCTATAGAAGTCTGGCTGGATGACAGCTTCCTTTCCCTTTAGGCTCCTGGGGCCAGGCAGCTGTGCGGCAGCTTCCTTCTGCTTCCTGGCCTCCAATTCAGCGGCTATCTCCGCGTTTTCAAGAAATTCCGGCCATTTCAGCTTCCTGAGATCCTTCAGAAATTTCTTTTGAAGGATCTCCTCCAAATCATCCATGGCGACCCAGTTCAACGCCCATTCCTCCTCAAACTTCCAGTCTGCCCACTGGATGAGTTCCTCCCTGGGCAGGTGCCTGTACTGCCACCAGGTGGTGAATCTTTCCACCAATTTACCGAACTCCGCCTCCAGCTTCGGTATGCTGATGACGAACTCAGCTACCTCCTCCTCCTCATCATCATCATCATCATCAACAGCTGTATTCCCTTCCGGTTCCTCCCTTGGAGAATCAATCTCCACTTCCACTGCAGGCTTCTTAACAGCCCGAGTGGTGACTATCTCTGGTTCATCATCAGAGATGACCAGTCTCCTCTGCACATCTTTCTTGTGCTTGATCTTCTTTGGTACAGCAGGAGCTGGTGAGGGCTCTGCAGGCTCCTCCATCCTCGAGCTGCTTTCAGACGAAGGAGAGGCAGTGTCGCGGAATGCCTTCCTTGTCCTTGGAGCCCCCTTGAGGTCCTTAGAAACCTCTCTGGTTACTGGGGATAACCGAGCAGTGGTCTTCTTGGCAAAGACCCTACCCGCACCGATGAATTTTCCTTTCTGGATGGGCTTCCCCTAGGACAGATCCACCTTCAAGTGACCCAGGAGGGTGTTGATAATAAGCCCATAGGTAGGCTTACCTACCTTCTTCTCCACTTCCTCCACCAGCCTAAAAAGCAGGTAGCTGGCCCAGTCCACCTTCTCCTTCTTCACAATGACCATCATCATCCTGTACCGGATGTTGGTACACCTATCAAAGGAACCAGAGCGGTTCTCTATGATATGGTAGCAGATATCATGCAGCAACTCAAACTCCAGAATGAACACCTTCTTGCTGTAACTCCGGGACATC
Source organism: Scutellaria barbata (assembly GCA_028654395.1). Taxonomy (NCBI): domain Eukaryota; kingdom Viridiplantae; phylum Streptophyta; class Magnoliopsida; order Lamiales; family Lamiaceae; genus Scutellaria; species Scutellaria barbata. The sequence continues at coordinate 18,633,582 of CM053648.1, forward strand.
CCCGCCGTGTCCTCCTTCCCGGTGAACATCGTCCAGAACTCCTCCAGCTGGTCTTCTCCGTAAGTGGAGAGGTCACTGGCGTTCATCCCTGCAGTAGGCAGAGCGAACACCTCTTCCAAAAGACCGGTGTCCACCACCACAGTCACTCCACCAACTTTTGATGTGATCTCTGACCTATCTGCAGAGAACTTCGCCCTCCGGTAGAATTTCTCTACCTGCTCCTCCGCGTACGGGGCCTTATGATAGGAGCAGAGTCTGAGAAGTCCGGTCTTATAGAGGCATTGAAGGATATTCTTCATAACCTCCTTCGAGTTCCCTTCTTCCTCCACCATCTTAAGGAGGATCTTGCGGTCCACTAGCCTTCCATCAACAACTTGGGATGTCTTTGGTGCCATTTGAGAGAGAGAGAGAGAGAAATCTGAAAACTGGAAAGCTTTGATAGAGAGAGAGCACGAGAGTTTAGAGTTTGCAAGAGAATGGAAATGTTTAAGTGTAAGAGATGAGTGAGAAGAAAGACTTCCTTATATTTGAATTTTGGTGAGAGATGATCTGACGGTTCTGATTGGTCTTGAATTTGAAAAGACCCTTAATCCAATGGTTGAGATTTTTGGCGCGGTGTACGTGTGCGTAAGGGCTTGATGTGATATTTTGTGGATATCGAGGAGTTTTCTGCAAAAACGGCTGCTAACTGCGGGGTAACTGTTCCTCTTTTCACGCGCTTCAGTTACTGGATCCTGCAGGTAGCTCAGAGCAGTAACATTGTATCCAGTAACTGTCCAGGGACCTCGAGCAGTAACCTTTAGGTTGCTGTTCTTCCTTTGTCCTACCTATGGTTCCCCCTGAATATTATAGCTATTTCAACAGGAAAACATAGAGTTATATAAAAAAGATATCATAGCATGATTATTCCCAGCTCGTTTCTTAGAAACGAAAATCTTGATTCGCATAGTGGCTTTGTGAATATGTCAGCTAGCTGTAGATCAGTATGTACTTTTTGCAAAGATATATCTTTCTTTTCAACGTGATCTCTGATGAAGTGGTGTCTGATATCAATGTGTTTAGTTCTTGAATATAGAACTGGATTGTGGGTGATAGCTATTGCGCTTGAATTGTCACATAGGATAGGTGTTTCATTCTCTTCAATTCCGTAGTCCTTTAGTTGCTGTTGAATCCATAGAATTTGTGCACAGCAGCTTCCTGCAGCAACATACTCGGCCTCGGCTGTTGAGGTTGCTATAGAGGTTTGCTTTCTGCAGAACCATGATACCAGTTTGTTTCCTAGTAGCTGGCAGGTACCACTGGTGCTTTTCCTGTCAATTTTGCAACTTGCAAAATCAGAGTCAGTATAACCAATAAACTTGAGTCCTCCTTCTCTCGGGTACCATAGACCAGCTTCCTGGGTTCCTTTGAGGTATCTTATGATTCGTTTGGCTGCGGTCATATGTGACTCTTTTGGAGCTGCTTGATATCTTGCACACATTCCTACTGAGAACATGATATCTGGTCTGCTTGCTGTCAGGTAGAGCAGTGACCCAATTAGTCTTCTGTACTTTGTAACGTCTACTGCTTTGCCATCAGTGTCCTTGTCTAGGCTTCCTGATGTTATCATCGGTATGCTTACTGTGCTTGCATTTTCCAATCTAAATCTCTTTATCAATTTCTTAGTGTATTTTGCTTGATTGATGAAGGTTCCATTGCTCAGTTGTTTGACTTGTAGACCGAGGAAGAAGCTTAGTTGTCTCATCATGCTCATTTCAAATTTGGATTGCATGAGACTTGAAAATTTTTGGCACAATTCTTTGTTTGTTGAACCGAAGATAATGTCATCGACATAGATCTGAACGAGCAGTATGCTATCTCCATCTTGGATTCTGAAGAGTGTCTTATCCACCTTGCCTTTCTTGAATCCATTATCAAGTAGATACTTCGAGAGAGTATCATACCAGGCTCTAGGTGCCTGCTTTAGCCCATAGAGAGCTTTCTTCAACCTGAAAACCATGGTTTCTGGATTTTCTTCAAATCCTGGAGGTTGCTCCACATACACTTCTTCAGCGAGCAGTCCGTTGAGAAAAGCACTTTTGACATCCATCTGGTAGACTGTCAGATTGTTGTGAGCGGCATTGGCTAGGAAGATCCTGATTGCTTCTAGTCTTGCTACAGGTGCAAAAGTTTCTTCAAAATCTATTCCTTCCTCCTGGCAGTAACGTTTTGCTACTAATCTTGCCTTGTTTCTGACTACTTGTCCTTCTTCATCGAGTTTGTTTTTAAATACCCATTTTGTACCGATTACTCCTTGGTGAGTAGGTCTAGGAACTAAATACCATACTTGGTTTCTTTCAAATCCATTAAGCTCTTCTTGCATTGCCTGTATCCAGTTGGTGTCCTCTAAAACATTTTCTATGCAGCTTGGTTCTGTTTGTGAAATAAAGCAAGCAAACATTGCTTCATGGGGGTTGCTTCTTCTTGTTTTCACTCCAGAGGTGGAATCTCCTATGATCTGATTCCTTGGATGATTCCTTAGCCATTTCCTTCTAATTTCTTCAACCTGTTGTTCATTTTGAATTTCAGCAGGTAGCTCGTGATCATCCTGTTCAGCTTGCTGATTTGGATCGTGCTGTATTTCTAACTGTACTTCCAGTTGAATTTCTTCAGGGTTGTATGTATCTTCTTGTATTACTGGTGCCTGCTGGTTTGGAGTAGGTTCCTGTTCTCCAGGTTGCTGTGTAGGTGCAGGTTGCTGATTCTGAGTTGACTCAATATTTTGGAGATTTGGTAACTCAGCATCAATATATTCAACACGAGTGTTGGTGATGTGAGTTTTTCCAAGATCTTCATTAAGTTCATCTATATCAGCCTTAGAACAGTGTGGTTCATCAAAGTCCACATGTACTGTTTCTTCTACAACAAGTGTTCTCTTGTTGAAGATTCTGAAGGCTTTGCTTACCGAGGAGTATCCTAAGAATACTCCTTCATCTGATTTTGAGTCGAATGCTTTCAGGTAATCTTTTCCATTGTTGAGTATATAGCACCTGCATCCAAAAATATGAAAATGTTCAATATTTGGAGTATAACCGAACCATAGCTCATAAGGAGTTTTATTCAAATCTTTGTTGATAATGCATCTGTTCTGGGTATAGCATGCTGTGTTGATTGCTTCTGCCCAAAATCTCTTGGGTAGCTGTGCTTCAGCTAGCATGGTCCTCGCAGCTTCCTTCAAGGTTCTGTTCTTTCTTTCTGCAACACCATTTTGTTGCGACGTCCTAGCTGCTGAGTATTCATGCTTGATTCCATTGTTAGAGCATTATTCTTCAATGAACTTGTTTGTGAACTCAGTGCCTCTATCTGTTTGAATTTTGATAATGTTCAGGCTCCTTTCGGTCTGCAGCTTCCTCAGTAGCTCCGGTAACCTTCGCTGAGTGTCTGATTTCTTTGTTAAGAATAGTGTCCATGTGAATCTTGAATAGTCGTCCACCACTACAAGTGTGTACTTTTTTCCACTCATGCTTACTGGTTCTACCGGTCCGAATAGATCCATGTGTAGTAAGTCTAGCACTCTTTCAGTTGACCTTAGTATCTTGTTTTTGAATGACCTTTTAGTTTGCTTTCCCTTTTGGCATGCTTCACATAGACTCTCTTTCTTGTATACCATATCGGGTAGCCCTCTGACCAGTCCTTTCCTGGCTAACTTGTTGATCGTTTTAAAGTTCAGATGGCTCATACGTTTATGCCATAACCAGCTAGCTTCTGATGATCCTTTTGCTATGAAGCAGGTAGCTGTGGTTACTGAGCTCCAGTCAGCTACATAGATGTTTCCTTTTCTAGTTCCAGTTAGCTTTACTTCCTTGGATTGACTGTCCTTTATCAGGCATTTGTTGTGATTGAACTCCACTGAGTAACCTTTGTCACAAAATTGGCTTATGCTTAGCAAGTTGTATTTTAGGCCTTTGACATACGACACTTCTTTAATGTGAGTGTTTCCTTTGATGAGAGTTCCAACTCCTCTAGTGCTTCCCTTGGAGTTGTCTCCGAAGATTACTTTAGGTCCTTTGCACTGTTGAAAGTTCTTAAGGATTTCTTTGTCTCCAGTCATGTGTCTCGAACACCCGTTATTAATGTACCACACTTCCTTGCTGGTTCCTGCTGTAGGTACCTGTAAAATAGAGATTACTGGTTCTTAGGTACCCATACATGTACGGGTCCTTCTTTGTTAGTACCTTTTGGAATCCAAACTTGTCTCACAACAATTGTTCTGTTGTAGACTTGGTGGATTCGTCTGTAAGAGGTATCCTTCGGATACTGAAATGTGTATGCAATCTGTGTATACCCGTCACTTTTGAAGTGAGGTCCTCCACTATACTTCCCTTGAGCATGAGCTCGTTTAGGTTTAGACATTCTGGTCTTAGTATTGGTGGGATAGAGGTTTCTGTTCAGCATCCTTGTAGGTTGCTATTTTCTCTTGTTTCTATCAGCAGATTGATTCTGCTGTAGCCAGCTTTGGAAAATAGGCTTATCCCCTAAGGATGTGCACATGGGTCTCTTGCCCTTGTCTATTGCGTTCTCCAAGCTTGCTGTTGAGTTATTGAATAACTCCTTTTCTTTTGGGGTTCCAGCTCGAATGAAAACAATAGTTTTAGATAATCTTGCTGTTCCTTGAGAGGTTCCTGCACAGTATCCTAGGCCTGTCCTATCAAAAGAACTTTTGCCCGAATTTATGCATTCCTTGGCTTCTTTAGTTGACTTGCTAAAGGATCCTATAACTGCTTGAAGATCACTCTTCTCATTCTCAAGTTTGGCGATTCTCAGATTGAGCTTAGATGCTTGCTCTAGGAGGTCACTGCATTTTGAGCTATCAAGCTCATATGCAGATAGCTTTTCAGCTAGCTGTTTGTTTTCCCTCCTGAGTATCTCATTTTCGAGTTTTAGTTCCTCATGAATTGAGTTTATCTGTTCGAATTCGCTCATGATTTGTTTAAGGGAGAGGCTTATTTTAGACTTTTCCTCTTCCATTATGAGCTGGTTAGGATATATCACCTCATCATCCTCGCTGTCCTCAGCTTCCTGTGCCATCAGGCAGATAAGTGCTTCATCTTCCGAGGATGAGGAGTCACTGTCATCATCAGAGGAGTCTGCATCTTGCTGAGCCTCCTTGGAAGGTTCCTTACCCTTTTCCATCTCACTTAGGAAGGCTTTAATTCTCCTTCGTTCCTCTCTTCATTTTTCCCTTTTCTGGGATGACTCTCCATTGGGGTACCTGTTGACTTTAGGATGAGGACACTCTTTGGCATAGTGTCCTGGTTTTCGGCAATTGTAGCAGAGATCGGACATATCTTGGTTTGGTTGCTGAACAGTGGGTTGTTGGGGAGGTGCCTGATACTTCTTAAAGTCACCTTTTCTGTTGTATCTGATGAATTTCTTGAAATTTCTTAGAAGAAGGGCCATTTCTTCATTAGTACCCTCGGCAGGTGGCTCACCTTGCTTACTGCAGATAGCTCCAGAGTCTTTTACGTTTCTGGCTGTCAGGGCAGTTATCTTTGTACTAGATTCTTCAGCTTCCTTCTTCCTTCTGTTGATATCATATTCGAAGGCTTTTAAGTCAGAGAAGAGGTCAAATGTACTCATTGACTTTAGATCCATTGACACCCTCATTGCAGTAGTTTTGCTGTCCCATTCTGCAGGTAGTGCTCTTAGTACTTTCATATTTTTCTCCTTCTGAGTGTAGAATTTGTCCAGGGATTTGAGCTCATTTACAATGTTTGTAAACCTCAGATCCATCTACTCTAAGGTCTCTTCAGGGAGCATCTCGAACAGCTCGAATTTCTGGGTTGCTGTAGACACCTTGTTCTCCTTAGTCAGCTCGGTTCCTTCGCAGATTTGTTCAAGTTTGTTCCATATATCCATGACAGTCTTGCATGTCTTGACCTTGCTAAAGGTTCCTTTATCCAGAGTAACGAATAAGGCGTTCTTGGCAACATTGTCCAGGTTGGCTCGTCTTCTATCATCAGCCGACCATTCTTCCCTCGGTTTGTCAATCACAGCTTGATGGGGAATGGCTCCTGCATCGCCAACTTCGGCAGCTCTCGCAAATATTGGATTAGGTTTGGTGATCCTTGGAGGTCCATCCGTGATAACCATCCACATTTCGTCATGCATGGCTGAGAGATGTGCCTGCATTCTAATCTTCCAATCATCATACTCTTCAATAGAAAACATAGGAAGCTTGTGCGTGTCCATGATATGATGAAAGCAATGTATGCAGATTTTCGAAAAACAGAGATCAGGGATTTAACCAGACAGATTGGGTTTCTAATCCAACCTGCTCTGATACCACTTGTTGGTCCCAGTGGTATAAGGTTAAGAGGAGGGGTGAATTAACCTTATCAAATTTTCAACTTTTACTCCAAAGAATGTTAAGTCCCTGATGAACAGGTAGCTAGAAAGCTTACTGCTCGACAGGTTCCTGCTCAGGCAATGACCTCAGGACTTAGTCAGAGAATGTAATGCACAGCGGAAATACTTATGTTTTTCGAAACACGCTTTTAATGCAGTATGCTCAGATGCAGATAGATAGATAGAAAGCTATAAAAGACACAAGCAAGCTTATAGAGGTTCAAGGGTGGAGTAATCCCTCTACGTCCTCTCTACTCCTTCACAAGGAGGAACTTTGTTAAAGCTAGTTTGATTTACAATAGACTCGGCTAACACAAACTAAACTCTAAGCAAACTGTCAGCTCTATCCACACAGGTAGCTGCACAGTGACCAACTATCGACCCACACAAGATCTCCACACAGGTTAACCGACCCACACAGGATCCTTTCTCTTCTTCAGAGAGATTACAACTTAGCAGTTTCAACACCTGCCTAAGCGACTCCTATCAGACTTAGAATAAAATGAAAGGTTAAAACACAATCAAATGCAGCAAGCTCCTTGAACGTCAGAAGATCACAAAGGTAGCTGGCTTGCTGCTTGCTCAGTCTGATTAACTTGAGAGTATAAGCTTGTGCGTCTATTTGCTTCTTAGTTCTCTCTTGGTTGTATAATATCGTTGTGTCTCTTCTTGTGTGTGTTGCTTATTTCCCTTTGTAAATCAGATTCCTATATATAGGCATCAGATAGTTTTCTACCCGTTGGGAAGACAATCCTTTGCATGATGAGGTGTCTCTTCCTGATTGGTTCTGCCGATCTTCTGACACCTGTTCTGAAATGCCTTCATTCTGTTCTGCAATTGCTTGTCCTTTGTCTGCGCAACTTCATTCTGCAGACTGCTTGTACTGTGTCCTTGCTGCTTTATCACACATGGCAGATTCTGATTTGTTAGAACTGGAGTGACTCTACTGGCTAGTCAGGTTGCATTGACTCTGATGAAACTGGTAGTATCCTCTTCGAGTAAGTCAGCTTCCTTGACTATCTTCCAGGCTCCTTGTAGCATCCTCTTCGAGTTTTGCTTGCTGGTTGCTTAATACAGTATGCAGGTAGTAGGGACTTCGGCTTCCTGGCTGCTTGGCAGAATCTTCAAGTCCTTCCAGCATCCTTGCCTTAGCATATTTACATTTAAAACTCATCCAGATAGCTAAGGTTCTAATCTATTACACGTTTTGTCTCATCAAAATCTATTACATTTCATCCTATCATTGACTTTGGAACAAATTGGGGTGTTGACTATATTGACTTGAATAGGTCCCCGACTGCATATAGAGATGAGAAGATTATACCGGATGATAACATAATAGCTCTGACACAGGATGATGGAGGCCAAGAAAAGGGATATACAACTTGTGATGGTATTTTCAATTATCTGGTTTCATACAATATATTTACATCATATTTCTCTTGCTACTTTTTAATATGTCTGTTTTCATTGTCGTAGTTTCACAACATGACGAAGATGAATCGGATCCAGAAAATGATATGAACGACCTGTTCGCGTTAGATGAAGAGGATGAAAATGTATTGGTCGAGGAGCAACGACTTACCTATGAGGAGTTTTTGACATATATTAATAGGTCTGAATGGTTATTCAGAAGATGTCATGTATGGAGCAACAGTCTATGTCCTATTTTATCGAGAATGAGCCAAGTCCAACAACTAATTTACAAAAAGGATCCACTTTTGCAATAAAAACAGAATTGCAAAATGTAGTTGGGTTTTACCATTTGGAGAACCATGTTGAATACCGTGTGGATAAGTCAGACAAGCATAGATGGTTTGTTAAATGCAAGAGAAAAAATTGCCCTTTCATACTCCATGCACTAAGAAGTATATGATTTTGAAAATCTCGAAAGTTGTTATTCCCCATGAATGTTTGAATGATCTAAACGAACTCAATGTTCCTCGTCGACTTACATCTGCCTTGATCGGTGAGTACTACATTAACCACATACGCAAAGAGGATTCCCAACTCGATACTAAAAGCATAATGCGCTAAATGAACCAAAGACATGAGATAAATCTCAGTTATAAGGTGGTATCCCAGACAAAACGACATGTAATAAAACTTGCATATGGAGATCCAAAAACATCTTTTTAAATGTTGTCATCGTATTTGGAAGTCTTGAAGATTGCTAACGCGGGCTCGTATACAGCTTTGGAGACATTAAATAATGGTAAATTCAAATAAGTGTTCTATGCTTTGGCTGCATCTATTTATGGATTTCAAAATTACGCTCGACCGGTTATAGTGGTGGATGGTTGCCATTTAAAAGGCCAATACAAAGGTATTGGATATGTTGCTGTAATGAAAGATGGAAATGACCAAACTTTTCCACTTACCATCGGGATAGGAAATGTGGAAAATGATGAATCATGGACCTGGTTTTTGAACCATGTTTGAAATGCGTATGGCTACCCGGATCAACTACCAATCGTGTCTGATCAACATATGAGCATAAACAATGTTATTATGGAAACGTACCCTGATGTGACTCATGATCTATGTTGTTTTCATTTGCAACAAAATTTGGCTAAACATGACGCACATTGATAAGTGCCAATTTTCACCTATTTTTACGTATGTTTATGGATTCATTTGAATGTGTTAGCTACGTTTTTATGGTGATTATTGAGATTACTCGTATATAAAATGCATTTGACGAGTTTGTGCTTAGTTTCATGATTTTAATGAGGAAAAGTGTAAGTTTCGAGTGAAATGGCCAAACAGGAGAGCACAACCGTGCTGAATAGCACCGCCAGACCGTGCCAGATGGAAAATCAAGGCTAGCCAGTAGGGCACGACCGTACCAGAACACGCGATGGAGACTGGATAATGGGGTACGACCGTACCGTGTAGCACGGTCGTGCCCGGACGCGCAGCAAATCAGTTATTTTGGCGTGGTTTTGTTGTTTACTTGATATATAAGATTCCAAGAAGCGAAAAAAGGAGAGAGAAGAAGGATGGAGAGAGAAGAACAAGAATTCAAGAACTGAATGAATCACGAGATCATCGTCGCTAAGATTTCAATCTTTCCTCTCTTATTAGTTTTTAGAGATGATTTTTCCAATCTTGTCTATGAGTTTGTGGATAATCATGTCTAGCTAATTTTCTAGGGTTTCTAAGGCTTGTTAGTAATCTAATTCGAATCTTGATGGATCTTTAATTTAATTCAATGTTCATAATCATTCATCTTATTTGTGTGTTTATGAGTTGATTGTTTGTTTGATTATTTGGCCAATAATTGAGTATGTTTTAATAATTGAATCAAAATTCGGGAGATGAGATTTAATTATGGAAAAATAAACACATGACACATAAAAAGACTTAGATCGGAAAATTAAGGAATTTATGTGATGAGAAATCAATCTTGGGTACTTTTGGGAGTTGTTATGTCTCTATCAGATTGAGTAGGGATACCTCTGATGGCATAATAATCAACCGATTAACTTACTCGGGAGAGCTGTTAATTTGATATATGTGATTGCTCATATAGGATGATTGATTAATGAACTTGGTTAAAGTGATATCTTGATAAGAATTAGATGAAAGCATGTCCTAGAACCTATTTTATATCTCTATGATTCTTGAGTTGATTTATTTACATAATTATTGTTTCTGTTGAATTAATCTAAAATTAATGAGATTTGATTTTTTTAGATAAATTTGAGAACGAGATTTGAGTAGTTAATTAGTGCCTAGATAGATAATCTCTGTGGGATCGACCTTACTCACCACTCCTACAATTTACACCGTACACTTGCGGGCGTAGCTAAAAGAAATTAGTGAACACACATTTTGTTGGACTTTTTCCAAAAGCAGCTTACTGTTATAACGAGATTGATTTTGAAAGGTTAGATTACTTACTCTCTATCTATGTGCCTCGCACTTACCATGTTATCAAATTTAGTTGCTAATACATACATTTGGCTGTGTTTACATTGACAGGTACAAGATAACCCTATCACAAACTAATAAACAGGGTGCGCTCGATACCTTGGCGAATGCGAGAGCAGAAATGTGGTCTCGTGTCAGATGGCCCATAAGAAGATTTAACTTCATGACCTCCAACACAGTTGAGGTCTGGAATAATCATCTTCTTTGGGCCTGAAAGCTACCTGTGTGTTCATTTCTGGAGTGTACCAGACGAGTAATGGAGAGGTGATTTTATGAGCGGAGGACTGCTACAAAGGAAATGCCAGATTTTCTTATAAAGTCGGTGCATGACAGATTTTCTTATAAAGTCGGTGCATGACAAGCTTATCGAATTAGTTAAAAGTGGCAGACGAATGACCGTTGACAAACTGACACGATATAAATTCAAGGTTTCAGATAGGGGTAAAATACACATCGTTGATCTATCGAGTCACACCTGCGAGTGTCAATTTTTTCAAAGCAAGTTAATTCCATGCTCGCATGCGTGTGTAACAATAAGGTACGAGTACTACTACTACTACATATGATTTCTGTGAGTTCCAGCACGTAATTAGTAAACCTTAACCAACATCATTATATCTCATTTTGTTTTTCAACAGTTGGTCAAGAAAATCAATGATATCATACGTCTATCCATATTATAACACCGACTTACTGAAATAAATGTGGGGTTTTGAGGTTATTCCTATTCCGAATCCACAAGATTAGATTGTTTCTGAAGAAATAAAAATAAAATATGTATAGCCCCAAATAACCCGAGACAAGCTGGCCGACCGAAGTCTCGGAGGATTCCTTCTGCAGGTAGCAGATCTACACATGCACGTCATTCTGGGATATATAGTCGGTGTAGGCATGCTGGACACAACAGAACACGATGTTCCGAATCTCTGCATGTGTCATAGTCGGTAGAGCAGAATCCTGATGTCTCTGAAAGTGTGTTTATTCCGGTGTAAGGAGACACACCCAGAAGACGTAAGAAAAAGTGCTCTGTTTGTAAGTCGGAGACCCATACGAAGAGAAAGTGTTCGATCTTTTTAGCATCACATATCACGGATGAGTGAAAGTATTAGTTTTTACATCTTCTGTTTAACGATTATTTTCCCTTATAACTTATTGGAAAATTGTAAGGTTGTTAAGAAACATAGAGTGTATCAGAATAATCGATGGTGATGAGTATGCAATCTCGAGTCTCCACATACATGTAGTAGCACTATCTGTCTAATCGAACAATTCTACATACTGTTTTCTACAAGCGATGGTAAAAGTAATGCAAATTGTAAAAAATATACATCAATCCATCAAATTGTCTGCAGTAATGATATCTCCTTTCGCTGACCACCTATATAATAAAAATACTATATGTCTACGCATCTCGAAAACCCCGTCAATGATATCGGATCGAGGAAATATACAATTCATGCATCTCTCAACCGCCTTCAACGCGTGAATACCGTACCGTGTCAGATCATCCTACCTGTAGCATAGCCTGATCTCGGCTGTCTTCAGAGTCAAGCTGTCTGGATAATATGACGCTTGATCTAACATGGCGTAGTAGTCAGAATACTTCAAAAGCTTCAGCTAAATACACCGGATCAGAAGCGTTTGAAAAAAATGAAGTCTCTCAATCTCCTTTATCCAAGTATATCGAAGACTATCGAAGAGGGTCAGTGTGTAAGTGTACATATTCACCTCATCGACATCCCATTATCCGTCCAGGTTCAGAATAAGATAAATCTGTTCCAGCAACAACGAAAATGCCAATTTAAAGGGATGCATAAATTATAGGATTTCAAAAAACATATGCTGACGTTTGAGAACAGTAAAAACCATTTATATAAAAAACGTGTACAAAATTGTTTACCCTAGTGTCCTGTTCTACCATGGCCTCGTATGTTTCCATTTTAACCTCTCATCACGAATGTAAGGTACTAGACGATCTAGATCTTCTGGAGAAAAGGTCTTGCCTTCGTCCTCATAAAACGTATATATGACAACATGTATATCCAAATAGTAAAAACTTATATTGAAGGAGCAATCAATGATCTGCGTCAGTCCCTTAAGGGCGTCATTGATCGACACATCTAAAACTTTCAGATGGCTCTACAGCAGTGTAAGATATGCATCAAGAACCTGTAAAAAAGACCAAGTATAAGGATCAAGTATGTTAGGCTGACGATTAGATAGACGTAGAGGTAAGTTGAGTTTGATTTTTTGTCAATCTCTTAGGCCCGAATTAGAACTGACCTCTCCATCAAGCTCACTATGAGGGTCTATAATGGAAGTGAAGAAAGATGAACCAACGGGATAGCCAACACCGATATTACGCCTGATCAACGTAATATGTTGTCAAACTTAATAAGGTTAAATAAACGAAGTTGAAATAAGTAGAAGATGCATAAACAAAAGATTTATCTTACTGATAGCATCACCCAGCTCAGTCCACAGTAGAAAGTCATCCATCGAATGGAGTCCGTAAAAAATGCAGCCGAGCTAGCTGACGAACCTCTCAAATTCCTGCACTGGTCTCAGGCATAGAGGGATATGTAGTCTCTGATCCTTTGTTGTGGTCATTTAGGGGTGTCGAATATTAATTCGTCGATGTGGAAGTGTCGGCATATCTGATGTCTCCAACAGGTGGCTCAAAAAGCATGAGAGTGGAGAGTGGGTCTATAGGGATACAAGATGATGGTGATGAAGCACGCTCTTTCATAGTGGACGGCCAAGAAGCCCACCGAGTAGACATCGGAGAATCAAGATGCCACTATGGTGGTGGATGAGCCTCGTATGTAGAATATCAATCGTCCTGCATCGGTAGAAGAGAATCATGATGATATGCTGTTGGATGATTGTACTGAGCCCCTGATCGAGTGGCATACTGATCACCATACCCTGTTCCACCGGTGATCCCAAAGAAATTTTACAGCCGATCCATAATCATCGACGGGATTTGATGCTCCAAGCGGGAATGCTCATCTCTTATAAAGGTCTCTATATGGTCAAAATGCTAATCAAAATACGAGTGCAACCCGTTAAACCGGGAGTCCAGATCCGTTGTAAATGAGGCGAAGAAGCCACTACCGCTTGCGTACTGACTAGTAGGCGGTGCATCTGGAGGGAAAGTGGAATGCTCAAAAGATGACAACACACGAGCTCGCCTGTGTGACTCAGTATGTCGTAAAACTGGAGATGCTCGTTTAGAAGACCCATCCTCATCGTGAACACTACGCGTTGGTGAGTAATCCTGGGCCATACCTGGTGCACATTCATATGAGTGGTTGAATTATACGCGACGAATGTAATGTCAGTCGGGTATCTTTCAAGCTGGGATACACGTAATTTTGTCTCGCCATAAAAGACGTCACGATTAAAACCCGACATGTCCGGCTAGATGCCCTCGAACCCATCACTCTGACCCCGAACATCATGCACCTCAACCTCAACATCGGGACCCGACTCAGGTTCATCGACCAAATGTTGTGTAGACTGACTGGATCATCTCGTTGCTCGAATCACTTGTCTAGCTCGAGTGGACTGACCATGACTCAACCTTTCCTCGGCTCTACGTCTAGATGGTCCTGGCTCTACAGCAGCCCGTGGGCCACGTCGAGGCTGGACCCCTACGCTGAGGTCGACATCTATATGCCTCCAAAACAGCTTACACTCTTTCTCAAATGAAGGAATAATTGTCTGGAAACAATCTACCTGCTAAAAAAACAAAATCGTCAGACATTGCATATATTTACAGGACAATACATTTATGCAATTCGCTTTTGGGAATGGAATAAAATACCTCGTCATCGAGCACATGTAGAATCTCAGATGGTGGACCTCATAGTGGACCACTTCAAACATCTCGAGACTCGATGGGGGGATGTCCAAACGACGACCCGCAACAGTACCAGTCATAGGAATGACCTCATAAGCCCATATCTAAAGATAAATATAATGATTGATGTTAGTAATATATAAATATTAGTCAAAAATATAGAATTAATCAAAGTATTAAGATTACTCACCAGTAAAGCCACAGAAAACCTGTAGAAATGGTATGTAAAGGCTCGATTCTCCTACACTGCTGGAATCTCCACTAGAAGCAGGTCCATGTGTCGTAATAAATTAAGGTATGAGAACTTCCCCCATGGGAAGCTCTCCCATTTCTCCTCCAGCTCTATCAACACCCATACCCACTTCTCGACTTTAGTCTTCCCGATATCCACGCCAAATAATATGCAATATAAAATGAGAATTTTAGCAATTATAGCATCGTCCGGGTTTTGACGAAATTCCCCCAACAAATCATATGTGGAGATCTACAACCGTCGCTCGTGGCCACCGGGAAATGATTCGTGCATATACTTCACCAATAGGGGACTGGTGTCGGTCAGAATGATCGAGTTTGTGTCACCAAATCACAGTCCTGTAACGAGAGCAAACTCTCTCCTCGAGAATTGACATAAATGGCCTCATCCGATTCGAAACCAACGATCATACTGGTCATCAGTCTGTGTCCGTGCCACCTCACGGGACATTAATATGTGCAAAAAATCCTTACACGTCTCTATGTCGGTCGCCCATAGCAAAAAATGACCGAAGCACGTTTGTCTAAAACGGGTCAAGCAGCCTCTCCCTATAGCTCTCAGCTCCGTCCGTACATCATCAAGTATACTTAAACATGTGTATCCATTAATATACATAAGCCGACCTTGACAAGTGGCACGAACCCAGACACGATCCAACTATAACAGCGAAATTATATTATTACTCAATAATGTTATTTTCATTACAGTTTTTGTAATTAATTTCAAAAATATTTACCCGACATATGATTTAGGATTTTTTCATTTTACAAACGTCTCACAATAAATCTCTAATGTATATGTGTTTTAGCAAGAAATATATTTTATTAAAACTGAATTCATAGATGTAACTTGGATTTGTAATATTTGTGCATAGGATTGACTCACTGACATTGTAGAAGGAGCTTATATTTTTGTGTAAGC
The DNA here is from genome assembly GCA_028654395.1 of Scutellaria barbata. Classification (NCBI taxonomy): domain Eukaryota; kingdom Viridiplantae; phylum Streptophyta; class Magnoliopsida; order Lamiales; family Lamiaceae; genus Scutellaria; species Scutellaria barbata. The sequence continues at coordinate 18,648,944 of CM053648.1, forward strand.
CCACAATTTGGAAATTTCATGTAGTGTTAACTTAGGGGGAAATTTCGTGTACGGATTAACTACTTCCAAATTTCGTGCAGGGTTAACTTAAGGGGAAATTTCGTGTACGAATTAACTAATTCCGAATTTTGTGTAAGGTTACACTACGGGGAACTAATTCGTGTAGGGTTGTCAAGAACAGAATTTCATGTAAGGTTATTACGGGTAAAAAATCGTCTAAGGTGAATTTGCTTGAATTTCATGTAAGGTTCGATTATGCAAAATTCATAAGCTTAACTTGGGCAAAATTTTCGTGTAAAACTGAATAGACATAATTCTGTCTAGGCCTTTAATATAATAATTCGGCTCACTAAATCGTTCGATACAGAATTCGTGTAAGAACTAATTTACTAAGCAGTAAATATAAAATTCGTGTAAGAAGCAATTGAATTAACTTTACCTAAATCTTTCAAAATTCATGTAAGCCCATTATAGATTCAATAGGCTCAAATTCGTGTAAGAAGCAATTGTAAAAACCCTAAATCGGCAATTCGTGTAAGAACTAATTTGCTAGGCCGTAAACACAAATTTTGTGTAAGAAGCAATTGAATTCAAAAACCAAAATCGTTCAAAATTTGTGTAAGCCCATAGCAGATAATATAGGCTTAAATTCGTGTAACAAGCAATTGAAAAAACTAAATTGGCATAAATTCGTGTAAGTCTGTAACAGATTCAATAGGCTTAAATTCGTGTAAGAAGCAATTGCGAAAACCCTAAATTGATAGTAATTCGTGTAAGATAAAACATGAAACACTCATTTACAATATTTTGTGTGAGACAGACATTGAAAAGGGCACAAATTGAAATTGAAATTTAAATATATGTACTTGTCTTCCTTCCATCAAGCAGCGAAAAAAAGATTCAACTTTTTCGTGTAAGAAACCCTCCAACCTTCCATGAACTGTTGCAGATTAGGCGCACAATCAAAAAAAAATTGTGTAGAAATTATCGACACAGTTTCGGAAAAGGAAATTGAAATAGCAAATTGCTATATGTGGACATACCTTCTCAGGTTTTTCGTGTAGGATATCCTCCATACTTACACGAAAAACTGCTGCAGATTCGGCGCAATTTAGGGGAAAAAATTGTGATAAGGCTACATGAATTTTAGGGGAGGGTAAAAATGGCTGGTCAACCCTTACACTAAAAAATGTAAGCCAAGTGATAAGGCAGGTGAATTTCAATGTCCCTATGTCACGAATTTCTGTGCACTTTTCAGATGATGGACAGGTGACTGATGTGATTTAGGTTGACTACTTCCAAATCGTGGCATATTGGGACTAAAATACAGGGGAATTGGTAAATGGGGAGTTTAGTTAAATTTTGTGGCAAATTGGGCCAAAAAAATAAGAATTTGTGGCACAATAGGCCATTTTCTCATAAATAAAATTTCATAATATTTCAATGATGTAATTAAATTTTTAATTTTAAATATTTATTTAATTTAATAACACATAAAATAAAATTGGACAATATATTATAAAATTTATTGGAAATAAATAAATGGAATAATGCAATAAAAAAAGACAATACATTTATAAAAATTGTAAAATAATAAAATATTAGTGGGAAGATAAATTAATATTTAGCTAATTATTGCCGAATCGTGCCCATACGTGCTCAATCAAATCGGCTTGAAGTAAAATAAAAGAAATTACAACACACATCGTTAAAACAAGGAATAAAATTATATAATTAAAATAACATGTAAATAAAATTACAAGCCTTGATTATTCTTTTAAAACATCATGTATTTATAATGGAAAATTCTAAATAAAAAACATACTTATTAGAAAAATAGCAAATTACATTCTTGAATTAATAAAAAATTAATTAATTTAAAAAAAAAATGGCGCATCTTTCCCTTTCTCTCCTCTATTTCTTCTTCTCCCCTCTTCTTCCCCGGTAGAGCTTTTTCTACCCAAACTCTAACCCTCTTTCTCTACCTAAACCTCTACCCACCCTTCCCAACAACTTACTACCTATTTCATTGGGTAGCAAAAATTGCCATTTGAGCATCTCCCCATCCATTGGAGATGCTCTAATGGAATAAAGAAATAGTTTGTTGAAGTAGCATGAGTGTGATAGATTTTTTACGCACTTTACTACCCTAGGATAACTGTTTTGGGAAATATAGAAGGTATTAAATTACTTATTGGCACTTTAAATATATAAATGAATGTAATTATTTCCCAGGCTTAGTAAAAAACATCTAACTATACGACTGGGTAGACATATGGATATGAATGAACCAATTCATGGACAAAATTTTTGAATCACTAATTGTTTCATTCAGATCCTTTTTCATTTAAAAGTTTTCATCTGTTTGAAATGTTTTAGATTCATAGAATGTTGTATTTATTATTATCTCACATATCGTGTTTGTATTATTGCTTTGGCAGGAAGGAATGCCACTGCATGTTTTTCCTGACCCTGAGAACGACTTTGCTGGCCAGGACCAAGTACAAATATGAAACATTCCATTATGCCTTTTGGTTTCACTTAAGGGATCTAACAGTCATTCTCAACATAAACATTTGTGCAGTTGAATGCCCCATCGTTTTTTTTCTTGTTTTAGACTTGATTAAAAGATAAACACAAAATGCAGCACAAAAAAAAATATATAAAGCGATTTAAACACTTAAGAATTTATAGTGGTTCGAAGATGGTGTAATCCTCTACGTCCACTCTACTACTTTCCCGAGCAGGAACTTCGTCAAGTAAGATTAGTATATAGGATGCAACCTAACAATCTATCAACCTAACAAGTTAACACCTATTAGAACTCAGCTTACACACAATTGCTGTGAGTTCTAAAGGCAAAATCCACTTAGGATTTTTAAACACCCACAAAGGGAAATTGCCTTTCTCCTAGACAACTAATAACAATCAGCAAATTAAGATAAATTCTATCAACTGATGACACCTAAAACAACCTAGCACACATCAAATTGGTTAAAGTATATGTTATTATCTTTTCAATTGGTGTGGTGAAGTGATCTTCTGTATTCTCTCAGAATCTTTGAGGATGAGCTTGTTCATTTCACTAGGTCGAGTGATTGAATCTTGTAATAATGCTTGAGAGTATTAGCTTGATAATGCTTGGTCTTAGAGTGTAAATGTTTCAGTAACAGGCTTCAGTATAACTAAACTTCTATTCATACTTGTAGAATGATATCTATTGAAGGAGATATCTCTCATTTGAAATTAGGGTTCTGATCAAAGACATGACTTATATTTAATGCTTCTTGACTTATTTTCTCAGTGCATTAAATGCGGTGGTTGCAGCTTGCAGCTTTCTGCAACCTGTCAGGCCACGTGTCATCTTTGCATTGGCTCTTCAACTGCAACTTTGATCTTGTCTCAACCGGCTCTATTTTGATTTGCTTTGATCTTTGTTCCTCATATTGTATTTATTCTTCCTCGGATTGTAGGTGGCGTAATTTCTGCTGTTGTGTCTAAGCTTTGTTGAAGTATGCAGCAAGTCTTGACTTCTGCTCTGCATCCTGGAACTACTTGTAGTAACTTGATCTTACTATATTGTTGTAACTTCTGCTTGATTGCAGCTTATTTTCCTTCTTATTGATGTATTGCTGTAACTTCTTGCAGTTTCTTCTTTCCTGCTTCGCTTGATACAAAAAGTCTTCTTTGAGATCCTCCATCCTTTAGAATCCTAACTTACATCCTTCAGCAGCTTCCTTGAATTCCTAGATCTTTCAATTCTTTCTTTCCCCTTTTCGGCATCATAAAAAACAGCCAGGGTGGAACAAGAGCTGTTCTGGCTACAGCAGACTTGTGTCTTCTTGCAGCAGTTGCGGAGGCTGGTCTGGTTGGTGACTTATCTTCTTTGGCATGTTGAGAGAAGACACTCACCGTCATATCTCTTAGCTCGCCTACTATCAGTTCCAGATTGCCCAGTCTATCATAGACACTTCTGGTTCGTTGGGTTGATCAAGTACATTATCCAGTAGTGTCTCTAGAAGCATGGAGTAAGATTGCAAAGTTCTAGATACTGCATCTACTATCTTCTTGCAGCTCTTGATCTCTTAGAGATTTGCAGCAGTTGCTTTCTTTAGTTCTCTCTCTATCCACAACCTGTCTCTGAACTGCTGGTTCCATTAGTCATGTAGGTAATATTGCATCTACCTTGGTAGCACTTCAATATCTTTTCTGAGGCTAGAAATGAATGCAACATGGGACCTGTCACTCATATGAATGTTGTTCTGCATGTTAAACTCGTGATCTTGCAGAGCATGAATGAGCTATCTAACTACAGCAACAATTTTTTCTATTGAATCTTTATGTGACATCTCAGTGGACCTTTCTTATCTTGGTTCTGACTCTGGTGCAGCATATGGAACTATAGCTTGCTGTTCCAAAGATGGGCGTTGTGCTGCATCCAGTTCAGTACTTTCATCCTCATCTTCATGAACACTCCTCTTTGAGCTCGATCCTCTAAAAAAAGTGAACTTATCAGAAATGTAGGAGGCAGGAGTTTCATCTTTTATCTTTTCATTGACCTCCTCAGTAACTACTTCTGTTGTATCTTGGATGGATTTTATTAAGCATGCAATAGGTGCAACATCAACCTCCTCATGAGGTGTCTCTAGCTGCACTGTAGTTACTTCAGCCACTTCTTCTATTACAACATCCTCTAACGGTATTGTCTCAACAACTACCCCTTTAGAGATCTTCAGCGAGGACACCATCTCAACAGCCTATCCTGCAACTACTTCTTCCTCAACAGATCCTTCTTACTGCACATGTGGGTTTCTTATAGAGCTAATAATTTCAGACATTGTAAGCTTTATCTTTACAAGAATTTCAGCCTCCATCTTTAGCCTTGATTCTTCAGATTCTTCAAGGATATCAGCTTCCTGTACTGTAACCTACGTCAGTATTAGGAGTTCCGCCTCTGCAACTTTCTCCATGGTCACATCATCAGTAATTTCAACATTTGCAAAATTAGAAAGAACATCTTTGATAATTACTGACGATTCCCTCTTAGGTGTAGCTTTTGCAGCTCTAGGATAAATATGCACAGGAAAATCACCATAGTCTAACAGTTGAGTCTCTTTCTCTAAGGGTTCAAGAGAAATGATTGTAGAGAGGTCCTCAATCACTTGATCATAGACAGGGGAGCTTGAGTTGTGGCCTGATGATCCTTCTCCCTACTGTTTTCTTGGAGTGTGTTGCATCCTTCTTTCTTTGACACTAGCTTGCAGCGCTAGTTGCAGTATTGCTTCCTCTGCTTGCTTCATTCTAAGGTTGCTGATTTGTTCTTCAGCAAATACAATGTCATCCCCCCTTTTTACTGCCTCTGCAGCCGGAGCCAAGGTGATCTGCAGATCCTCCCTTACTGCTTTCATCGCCTGCTCCACGGACTCCTTCTCTACTGCAGCAGCCTTGTCTTTTCCCTTGTCCAAAACACCCTGAGCAGCAGTTCCCTTTGATCTTTCCATGTGAATAAACTCTGCGAACTCAAGTTGTAAGAGGTGGAGGATATTATCAAATTGACCCCACTCCAGGATAACTTTTTCTATAGCGAGGAATTTTCTCCACTGCAGTAAAGTTTCCCCCTTAGACAATCTCATCATCTTCCAAAGATTGTACTGTTTCTCTATCTCATCTTCAAAAGTAGGAGAAGTTTGATCAATTAGAATTCTTACAACAGCTGGTTGAATACATTCTTACTCTGGTTGCTTATCTGAATCGACTTCTACGGGGGTTTGAGAAAGAGGAGTTACTGTTATTGGTCTTCTTGCAGCAGCTACAACAACCTTCTTCTTCTTGCTGCGCAAGGTGACAAGTTTTTTTATCTTCCTTCTCCCCAAGGGCGCATCATCATCTGAGAAAGATGATAACTCTAGTTCTGCTCTACTCGGAGCCCTCTTGTTGACAGGTAGGATACTGTCATCAGAATCAAAGTTGGCAGGCTGGGCCTCTTGCCTCCTTTCTATCTCTTCCACTCTCCTGTCAGCCTCTAATTCGCTATAAGTAACTATTACAGAGTCACTTACAGCTTCATCTCTTAAAGATAAGGATACAATAGTTGTATCATTCAACTTCTTTCTTGCTCCAGCAACAACCTTTTTCAAGGTTTTCCCCATCTTCTTCTCGCCAAGGTATTACCGATGGGGATTGGGGTAGGAGTAATAAACTGTACTCCTAGCTTACAGAAAAATGAGCAGATAGTAATCTCATAGTTTCTCCATATTGTTTCTTTCTCTGCTTCCTCCTACAGCCGCTTGAGGAAGAACCTAGCCCAGTTCACCCTTTCTTTGCTCATTATGACCGATATAAGCCTGAAGCGGAGGTTTATGCATTTATTATAACTCTCGATTCTGTCTTCAATGGAGTAAGCACAGATGTCATGAAGAAATTCAAACTCAGGTTTGAATAATTTTTTTGAGGCGCTCTTCTTAACTTCTGCCCCAACCTCTCTCTGCTTGAAGAGGTTCCACATCTCCTCAGAGATGTCATCACCATAGGACAGGAATTGACTGGGAGTCAACCCTTCTACCGATATGCTGAATGCAGTGGCGATGTCCCTCATGGACAGGAATTCCCGTTCTTCCCCATCTTCATCTATTTTGAAGAAAATGATAAATCTCTTTTCCTCTGACCTTCGAGCATATGCATAGAATCTCTAGATAGATTCTATGAAGAAACCGGTGTAGATGGTTGTCAAAAGCTCTAGAATATGTGACCTTTCCAAGGCTTAAAAAATACGAGCAAGAATAGACGAGTCATATGGCACTACGATGTATACATGTTCTTGATTTATAAGACATCTTTCCAATACGATGGTTTGTCTTGCAGCCACTATTGAAGATGAAGTTTCTTTGAAGGAGATGAATATTGTAAGGCTTGAAGGATTCAAAGATAGAAAACTGCTCTTTTCTTTAATACTTGGATGTTTTGTGAGAATCATTAGGGAAGAATACTAAGGGATGGTTTAAATGTCTTGTAGTAAGATCAACGGATTAGATTAATTTTTAAAAGTTGATTCAATGGTCATTGTAAAAAAGTGGAGGGGTCAAAGTGTAAATACCTAAAACATGACGGTTATGATTTCTGATCGCATCTGTTGGGATTTCAGTGCTTAGATTTTGATGAGACAAACAAACTATGTAATAGAAAGTTTGAGTACCCCATTTTTCACAGTGTTTAAGTAAAATCATATAGACTAGGATTGAGTCTATAAGTTTTGTTTCTGAAAGATGGAGGATTTCAAAGAAGTCATGCTGCATCAAGAAAAGAAGGATTGAAGAATCCACAGGAAGAATTTACTGTAAGAAGAAAAGATATTACGCTGCAAGAAGAAATTACAGTAATGCTACAAGTAGAAGTTACAGCAACACTGCAAGAATAAGTTACAGTGATATCGTAAGTATGAAGTTACTACAAGAAGATTGAGGATACAGAGTAGAAGATAAGACTTGCTGTATATTCCAACAAACCTCGAACACAATAACAGAAACAACGCCCTACAATCCAAGGAAATATAAATACAGTACGAGAAACAACGATCAAAGCAAGTTTGAATAGAGTCGGTTGAGACAAGATCAAAGATGCAGGTGCAAAGCCAATATAGAGATGACACGTAGCCTAACAGGTTGCAGAAAGCTGTAAGCCACAACCACTACATTAAATGCATTGAAAAGATAAGTCAAGATGCATTAAATGCAAGTCATACCTTTGATCAGAATCCTTATTTCAAATGAAAGATATCTCTTTTAACGGATATCTTTCTACAAGTATAAATAGAGGTCGAGCTACACTGGAGCTGGTTACTAAAACATTTACACTCAACAACTTTAAAGCATTATCAAGCTATATTCTCAAGCATCCTTACAAGTTTCAGTCACTCGACCTAAGTGAAGTGAACAAGTCTCAACTTGAAAGATCTGAAGAAGGATTCAGAAGCTCACTTCACTGCACCAGTTGAAGAAACAACAATATATACTTTAACCTATTTGCTGTGTGCTAGCTTGTTTTAGGTGTCGTCAGTTGATAGGATTTATCCTTACTGATTGTATTTAGTTGTCTAGAAGATAGGCAACTTCCCTGTGTGGGAGTTTAGAAATCCTAAGTGGTTTGCCTTTAGAACTTGTAATTGTTGTGTGTACATTGGGTTCTAGTAGATGTTGACTTATTAGGTTGATAGATTATTAGGTGGTACCCTATAAATCAATCTTGCTTAACGAAATTCCTACTCGGGAAAGCAGTAGAGTGGACGTAGAAGGATTATACCACTTTCGAACCACTATAAACCATAAGTGTTTAATCATTTTATCTTATCTGTACCGTATCTTGTATTTATTCTATCATAAGCATAAAAAAATCTCCATAAGAAAACATATTTGAGAAAACAAACTTTCTGTCAAAGTATAATTTTTTTGTTGTAAAGAACTCTAAGTTACAGCATACAACACTTCATCCTATTGTTGTAAGCAGTACTATCTTATGTTGTAAGTTCAAGTAACTTATAGTATAGTAAGTTCGAAAAGATTTTCAAAATCGACGAAGGTTCATTCACCCCCCTCTAAACCTCTGAGACCACTTGGGACCAATAAGTGGTATCAGAGCGAGTTGAGTTAAGAACCAACTTATCTGGTCACCTACCCAGATCCCCTTACCTACTGTTTTCTCTACAACCTTGTAAAAATCTCATATTCTTAACATATGATGGATTCTTCAATTCATAAATTGCCTATGTTTTCCATAGAAGAATATGATGACTGAAAGATAAGAATGCAGACACATCTTGTAGCAATGAATGATGAAATGTGGACAATCATCACTGAAAGACCAATCATTCATACAAAGGTGAACCCCATGCTAGGAAGAGACATAGAGGAAGGAGCACATCCACCATCTAACTTCCTGACCAAGCCAAGGCAGGAATGGAACAATGAGGATAGAAAGAGAGCCAACTTGGATAATATGGCTAAGAATGCCCTATTCATAATCTTGGACAAAGGAACCTTCAGTAAGGTCAAGACATGCAAAACATCCAAGGAAATTTGGGAAAAATTGGAGCAAATCTATAAGGGAACAGAACTCACCAAAGATAACAAGGTCTCTAATGCTGCCAAACTATTTGAGCTCTTCAAAATGATGAATGAAGAGACTTTAGAACAGCTGGACTTGAGGTTCACTTCAATAGTGAATGAACTCGAAGCTCTGGGCAAGCACTACAATAAGAAGGGGAAGAACATGAAAGTGCTGAGAGCCCTTCCAACTAAATGGGATAACAAGACAACTGCTATGAGAGTTTCGATGGATCTGAAATCCATGAGCTCATTCGGCCTCTTCTCTGACCTTAAAGCTTTTGAGTATGATATCAACAGAAGGATGAAAGAGGTAGAAGAGTTGAGCTCCAAGGTCACTGCATTGACTGCAAGAAGTACAAAGGATACAGTAACTGCAAGTTGCAATAAGCAGTCAGAGCTATCTGTTGAGGACGTAAAAGAAGATATGACTCTACTCCTGAAGAAATTCAAAAGATTTATGAAGAGCAACAACAGGAGTGATTTCAAAAGAAACCATCCATCACCTCTGGTATCTCCCTCTCCTCAATCAAATACAAATAATTCTGACTTGTGCTACAATTTCAGGAAGCCTGGATACTATGTAAGAAGTTGTCCACACCCAACAGTCCATAAGTATCTTGAAGGAGATCTTGAAGGAGAGAGAGATCAGATGAGAGAAAAGAGAAGAAATGATAGACAAAAGTTAAGAGCTCTCATTGGAGAAATGGAAAAAAATAAAGATACAACAGTTTCAAACGAAATGCTGAAAGCTGCAGAATCTTTTGACAGCGACAGTAAAACCTCATCCTTAGATGAAGAAACACCAATCTGCCTGATGGCTAAAGATTACAAAGACAATGAAGAAGATGAGGTAATTTATCAACGCCTGTCTATGCTTGAAAATGAGGAGCTGAACATGATCAATTCTCTCAAAAGGATCATGAGTGACTTTGAGCAAATAAACTCAATTCATGAGGAGCTGAAGTTGGAAAATGAGAACCTGAGAAGCAAAAACATTGATTTAGCAAAGATGCTCTCAGCATTTGAGCTTGACAACTCAAGATGCAACAAACTTCAGAAGGAGGACTCAGGCTCAATTTGCCAGTCACTTAGCTAGAGCATGTGAAGGAAGACTTACAAACGACCATAAGAGTCTTCAGCAAATCTGTTAAGGAAGCAAGAGAGTGTCTGTTAATGGCTAGAAGTCCGTTTGAAAAATTTGGCTTAGGATACAATACTCATACCTCTCATGATACAGCAAGCTCATCCAAAGCTGTGTTGTTTGTTCAAGCTAAAACTCCAATGAAGAATGAGTTACTATGTAACTCTGAAAAGACCTGGAACAAACCTACACCAATAGATAAGAGAAAGAAATCCTTATACTTAACTACAGGTAGTAAGCCTGTACATAAGAGTTGGCTGCAACAGAAACAATCTACTGTAAGTAGCAAGAAGATACAGCAACCCATAAAGTTACAGCACAAAAATTCTTACCCCACAAATACTAAAACTCTTAGGTCTAAACCTCAAAGAGGAAATACTCTAGGGAAGTATGACACTACAGAAGTGTTGGTAACATACATATAGTGTCTGCACACATTTTTAACAAGCAGTATATGAACAAAACTACCTGCAGAAAGGAAACCAACAATACTTACAGCAAAGTCATTTCTATTAAGAAAGTTTAGGTTCCAAAAGAAACTAACCCAAAGGACCCGTACATATATAGGTACCTAAATCTATCTGAATTGGTTGCAGGTTTCAGTGCCAGGATGCAACAATGAAGTATGATATATTGACAGTGGCTGCTCAAGGCACATGACTGACAACAAAAAAACCTTAAAAGATTTCCTATCATGCAAAAGATCGAAGGTCATCTTTGGAGATGATTTCAAAGGAAGCACAAAAGGAAGTGGAAATCTGATCAAATGAAATATCAAGATTAAAGATGTATCCTATGTAAAAGGACTTAGATATAACTTACTGAGTATCAGTCAATTTTGTGACAAGAGATACACTGTGGAGTTCAACCGCAATCAATGTCTGATCAAGGACAACAAATTAAATGAAGTCAAGCTTACAGGAACAAGAAGAGGAAACATATACCTTGTATATTGGAATTCCTTTATTCAATCTACATGTTTTATTGTAAAAAGTCCACCAGAGCTAAGCTGGCTATGACACAAAAGACTTAGTCATTTGAACATCAAAACAATAAATAAGCTAGCAAGAAAAGAACTTGCAAGAGGACTGCCAGATCTAGCATTCAAGAAAGAAAACATTTGTGGAGCTTGTTAGAAAGACAAACAAGTAAGAAGCTCATTCAAAGACAAGTTACCGAAGTCATCTCATAGGATTCTAGACCTTCTACACATGAACTTATTTGGACTAGTAGAACCAGTAAGCATAAGTAGGAAGAAGTACTCACTTGTGGTAGTAGATAACTATTCCAGATATACCTGGACTATCTTTCTTGCTAAAAAATCAGAAACTCAGAACAAGCTACCTGACCTTATGAAGAAGATTCAAAATGAAAAAAGCTTGAGTATTGTGAAGATAAGATCTGACAGAGGAACTGAGTTCACCAATAAATTCATAGAGAATTTCTGTTTTGATAATGGTATTCGTCATGAATACTCTGCTGCAAGATTATCTCAACAGAATGGTGTTGCTGAAATACCCAAAATATTTTGGGCTGAAGCTACAAACACTACATGCTACACTCAGAATAGATACCTGATTAACAAAGATCTTGACAAGACTCCGTATGAAGTATGAAATGGATACACACCAAACATTTCCTATTTGCATATATTTGGATTCAGGTGTTATGTCCTCAACAATGAAAAAGAGCATCTAAAAACCTTTGATGCAAAATCAAAAGAATAAGTATTTCTTGGATACTCAGCTGTAAGTAAGACATTCAAAATCTTCAATAAAAGAACCTTGGTTGTTGAAAAGTCAATTCATGTGGTGTTTGATGAAGCATATTGTGACACAAGCAAGCTGGATGAATCTGTTGGAGGAACATTGTTTTCTTTTATGGGGGTTGTTCCCTACACTGAAGGAGTTCTACTTCCAGTAGAAGACAAAGAGGAAGAGCTTACACCTCTGGATGCAGCAGATAATCTTACAGCAACAGAACCTACCATCTTACAGCATAATAAGGAACAACCAAGACCTGTGCACACCTTTGCGCCTGATAGAACCTGGCTAAGAAACCACCCTAAAGATCTCATTATTGGAGATCCATCTATAGGAGTAAGAACAAGAAGATCTATTCCTCATGAAATAATGTTTGCTTCATTTATCTCTCAGATAGAACAAAAAAGTATAGAGGAAACCCTTCAAGACAGCAACTGGGTTCAAACTATGTAGAAAGAGCTGAATAGATTTGAAAGAAATTAAATATGACACACAGTTGCAAGACCAACTCATCAAGAAGTTATTGGAACAAAATAGGTATTTAAGAACAAGTTGGATGAACCAGGGCTTGTTGTAAGAAACAAAGTAAGGCTAGTTGCTAAGGGATATTGCCAGGAAGAAGGAATTGATTTTGATGAGACATTTGCTCCAGTAGCAAGGTTAGAAGCTATAAGAATCTTGCTGGCCTATGCAGCTCACATGAACTTCAATGTATATCAAATGGATGTGAAGTGTGCATTCCTCAATGGTCTTCTATCAGAAGAAGTATACATGGAACAACCTCCAGGTTTTGACGATCAAGCAGATGAGAAAGTATTCAGACTGTACAAAGTCCTGTATAGACTTAAGCAAGAACCAAGAGCTTGGTATGATACTTTATCCCTCTACCTATTGGAATATGGATTCAAGAAATGAACAGTTAACAAGACTCTGTTCAGAATTCAAGATGGAGAAAGTATTATCCTCGTACAAATCTATGTGGATGACATCATCTTTAGATCCACCAACAAAGATCTCTGTGAGAAGTTTTCCAACCTAATGCAGTCAAAGTTTGAGATGAACATGACTGCAAGTAAAACAACTATCTACAGGAACCTTCATCAGTCAAGTCAAGTATACAAAGGAACTTATAAAGAAGTTTGGTATAGAAAATGGATCGGTTACATCGGTTCCCATGGCTACATCCATAAGTCTTGATAAAGATGAAGATGGAAAAAATGTGGATATTACTAAGTACAAATATCTTATAGGATCCTTGTTGTATCTTATAACAAGCAGGCTAGACATCATGTTTGCAGTAGGAGTCTGTGCAAGATTCCAAGCAGTCACGAAGGAATCACATTTTAAAGCTGTGAAAAGAATGATCAAGTATCTAAAAGAAACTCAAGAAGTAGGCCTATGATATCCTAAAGAATGAGGATTCAAGCTTAAAGGCTACTCTAACTCAGATTATGCTGGCTACAAGATAGATAAGAAAAGTACAAGTCGAACATGTTAGTTCCTTGGGAATAGACTTGTTTCATGAGGAAACAAACATCCATAGCAACATCTACAGCAGAAGCAAAATATGTTGCAGTAGGAAGTTGCTGTGCTCAAATCCTCTGGATACAGCAACAACTAAGAGATTACGAAATTGAAGAGAAAGAGACTCCAATCCTCTATGATAATACAAGTGCTATTGCAATTACTCATAATCCAATCTTTCACTCAAGAACAAAACACATTGACATTAGACATCACTTTATAAGAGATCGCGTGGAAAAGAAGATGTGGTGCTAGAGAAAGTTCATACAGATCTCCAGTTAGCTGATATATTCACCAAATCTTTATATGAATCGAGGTTTTCTATGCTAATGAATGAACTGGGGATTCTGAAGTTATGAATAGAAAGAAAAGTTGCTGAAGCTCAAGGAGCTTTGGGATCACCATTTGCTCCATTCTATGCAAGCTTGGAGTGCAGCTGATTGCTCTTATCCCAATCCCCATCGGTAAGTTCCTTGGCGAGAAAAAGAAGGGAAAAATCTTGAAAAAGATTGCTGCTGGTACAGCGCTGCTGCTGCAAGAAAGAAGACAAAGTGTTGGGAATTTTCCCAGCACCCTACCTTGGATCGGAGCTTAAATTGGTGCGAGGTATGGCTCTACCAGGTTCGAATCTGTGAGCGTAAAGCTACATAAATATAAGGCATTAAAGTTGCGCCCTATGCCTACTAGATATCCTTTTGGTGTGGTGGTAAAACATTTGATGATCCCAACACTTAATATCAGAGCAGGTCACGAGTTTGAATCCCCTTAGGAGCACTTTGCAGTGGGAGCTGTCAGGGCCTTGGAACTGAGGACGGCTTGGGTGGCTTAGCAGATGGCTTGTATGACGAATGACTTGTATGATGGTGGTGCGAGGTGAGATGCTGAGTCATGGTGGTGGTGCGATGTGAGATATCAAGTCACAATGATATTGAGACGTGGCGAGAATGTATGTCGGTATTGAGTCATAGAGATGTCGAGAGGGTTCCAAGGTTATTGGAGTTGAGAGATTGGCAGGTGCTGGGGGATTGTTGGGAATTTTCCTAGCACCTTGTCTTGGGTCGGAGCTTAAATTGGTGTGAGGTATGGCTCTGCCAGGTTTGAATCCGTGAGTACAAAACAACATAAGTATAAGACATTAAAATTATGCCCTACGCCCTCTGGATATCCTTTTGGTGTAGCGGTAAAGTGCTTGATGGTCCCAACACAAAGGATACAACAACTGCAACCTTGTTTCTTAGAGACGAAACTGTAAGCAGTGGGTCAGAAGCTGGGAGGAGGGTGGAAGAGGAAGAATAGAGGTAAGATCATCTTCCTCAGATGATGATGCGTCCTTAGGGAATAGAAAGATAAAGAAACTTGTCACCCTGCGCAGGAAGAAGAAGAAGACTGTTGCAGCTGCTGCAAGACAACCATTAACAGCAACTTATCTCTCTCAAACTCTTGTTAAGGTCGAGTCAGATGAGCAGCCATAGCAAAAAAGTCTCCAACAAGCTGTTGTAAGAACTCTGATCGATCCAATCTTTCCAACTGTTGGTCTTGATCCAACTTTCCCAGTTGCTGAAGATGAGATAGAGCAGCAGTACAATCTCTGGAGGAGGATGAGATTGGCTAAGAAAAAACTCTGCTACAGTGTCGTGGAGAGAGTTGTCTTAGAGTGGGCTCAAACTGATGATATCCTCCACCTCCTGCAACCTGAGTTCACAGAGTTCGTTCACTCAGAAAGATCAAGAAGAACTGCTGCTCAGAGTGCACTAGACAAAGGCAAAGACAAGGCTGCTACAGTAAAGAATGAATCTGCAGAGCAGCCGATGAGAGTAATAAGGGAGGACTTGCACGTCTTCTTAGTCCCGACTACAGATGTAGTAAGAAGGGACGATGACATTGCCTTTACTAAAGAACAAATCAGCAACCTTGGAGTGGAACAGACAGAGGAAGCAATGCTGCAAGTAGCGCTGCAAGCTAGTGTAAATGAGACAAGTATGCAGCACACTCCAAGAAGGCAGCAGGGAGAATGAACTTCTGGCCATAACTCAAGCTCCCCTACGTATGACCAAGTAGTTGAGGATCTCTCAATGATTATCTCTCTTGAACCCTTAAAATAGGAGACTCAACTACTTAACTATGGCGGTTCCCCGATGTATACCTATCTTAAAGTTATCGAAGCTTCACCTGATAGGATACCGTCAGTGATCATTAAAGATGTTCTCATTGATCTTGTAGATGTTTAGATTTCCGATGATGCGATCATGAAGGAAGTTGTGGAGGCGGGACTCTCTGTATTGGTGGAGGTAGCAGTACAACAAGCTGACATCCATATAGAACCTGAAGAATCAAGATTAAGGATGAAAACTGAAATTCTTACTTAGATTGAGGTTACAGTGTCTAATATTGTGACCTCTGTAAGAAACCTATCAATACAGCAAGTTGAAGGAAGAGATGAAGAAGAAGCTGTAGGACCGATCGTTGAGAAGGTGTCCTCGTTGAAGACCTCATAAGAGGCGGTTGTTGAGACAACATTCTCTGAGGATTTGAAGACCTCTGCAGGGGCGACTGTTGAGACAGTACCCTCAGAAGAAGTTGAAGATGAAGTGGCTGAAGTAACTCCAGTGCAGCTAGAGACACCTCATGAGGAGGTTGATACTGTATCTACTGCAAGCTTATCTGAACCCATCCAGGATACAGTAGAGCAGGTTACTGAGGAAGACGATGAAGAGAACGAAGATGAAGCTCTCGTCTCCTATATTTCTAAGAAGTTCACTTCTTTTGGAGGCTTAAGCTCAAGGAGAAGCATTCATGATGATGAAGATGAAGATGAAGATTCTGAGCTGAATGCAGCACAACGCCCCCAAGCCCTTATTCCATATGCTGCACCAGCCTCGGAACCAAGCCAAGAAAGACCAGCTGGAATGTCACATGATGAATCAATAGACAGAGTTGCTGCTGTTGTTAGACAACTCCTTCATGCGCTGCAAGATCACGAGTTTAACATGCAAAGAAACATCCATATGAGTGACAGATTCTATGTTGCAACCATGACAACCTCAAGAAGAATATTGAAGCTGTCCCGCAGAAGATATAATATTACATTCAGGATCAATCAAACCAATTGTATAGGGACAGATTGTGGATGTAGAGAGAGTTAAAGAAAGATGCTGCAGTTAACCATGAGGAATTCAAGCGGTGTAAGAGAACGGTTGATGCAGCTGCTGAAACAATACAATCTGACTCCATGATCTTGGAGATGCTACTGGATAATGTTCTGGATCAAACTCGAAGAATCAAGAGTGTCAACGACAGATTGAGCAATCTGAAGATGATCATTGGTGAGCTAAGGGATATGATGACAAGTGTTTTCTCTCAACACTCTCAAGATGATAAGCCGCCAACTAGACAAGCCCCCGTACCTGCTGCAAGAAGACCAAGATCAACAGTAGTCAGAAAAGCCCCTACTACATCCTCGATCATTTTTTATGATGCCAAAAAGGGGGAAGAAAGAACAGTGAGATCAAGGAGATCCAGGGAGCTACAAGAAGAGGAGGAAGAGGAGGAAGAAGATGACCAACCTCCCGACTGTTGATTTTCCATCTCCTAAAAGAAGAAGAGATAACGAAGGAGGAGGAGCTGGAGTAGCTGCTGCATCTATACCGGCTAGCAGTGCTGCATCCAGTGCTGCTACAAGAAATGATACAGCAGCACCCTCTCTTCTTACAACATAAAGAGGAGAGACGATCAGTAGTCTGGCTCAAGGAAGATGATGAGCAAGGCTGAAGCAGAAAGACAGCATAATCAGAAGATGACTGTTCAAAGAGCTGAGAGAGCCAGAGCTGAACAGGAGAAAATGTTTGGATGCAGAGGCTAAGAGTAGTTGGTGAGAGCAGGCCTAAGCTAATGGAAGATGTTGATAGAGCTCTACACCAATACCCCTCTTAAGAAATTCCACGTCTTGACACTGACAACATATCTGCTGAAGTGTTTGTTCTGATGGATCAAAGGCCTGAAGAAGAGAACATGGCCTGGAGCTTGAACATCTTCAAAGCAGGTCATAGGTTCGAATCCCCTTGGGAGCACTTTGCAGTGGGAGCTGTCAGGGTCTTGGAACTGAGAATGGCCTGGGTGGTATAGCAGCAGATGGCCTGGATAGCGTAGTTGAGGATGGCGTGATGATGTCGAGTCATGGTGGTGGCGCAAGGCGTAACGATGAGTCACGGTAAAATCGAGGTGTGGTAAGAAGGCATGACAGTGCCGAGTCATAGGTGGCGTAGTTGAGGATGACATGATGACGTTGAGTCATGGTGGTGGTACGAGGCATAATGCCGAGTTATGGTGACAATAAGACATGACGGTGTCGAGTCATGGAGATGTCGGGTTGCAGTTGCTGAGTTCGGGAAACTGAGTAAAGCATCACAGTGACATCGAGGTGTGGTAAAAAGTCATGACAGTGTCGAGTCATATCATCGAGGTGTGGTAAGAAGGCATGACAGTGCCAAGTCATGGGTGGCGTAGTTGAGGATGATGTGACGATGCCGAATCATGATGGTAGCGAAGGCATAATGTCGAGTCATGGTGACAACCAGGTGTGGTAAGAAGGCATGATGGTGTCGAGTTATGGAGATGTTGGGTTGCAGTAGCTGAGTTCGGGAAATTGAGTAAAACGTCATGGTGACATCGAGGTATGGTAAGAAGGCATGATGGTGCAGAGTCATGGAGATGTTGGGTTGCAATAGTTGAGTTTGGAAAATTGAGTAAAGCATCACGGTGACATCGTGGTAAGAAGGTATGATGGTGTCGAGTCATGGAGATGTCGAGGTGACATCGAGGTGTGGCAAGAAGGCATGACAGTGCCTAATCATAGAGATGTCAGGTTGCAGTAGCTGAGTTCGAAAAACTGAGTAAAACATCACAATGACATCGAGGTATGATAAGAAGATATGACGACGTCGAGCCATTGAGATATCGGGTTGTAGTAGTGGAGTTCGAGAAATGAGTAAAGTGTCACGATGACATCGAGGTGTGGCATGACGGTGTCGAGTCATGGAGATGTCGGTTGCAGTAGCTGAGTTTGGGGAACTGAGTAAAGCGTCACGATGATATCGAGGTGTGACAAGAAGGCATGAAGGTACTGAGTTATGGAGATGTCAGGTTGCAGTAGCTAAGTTCGGAAAACTGAGTAAAGAAGCCGTTGGTTGCAGTAGCATTGAGCTGCGAAGATACCGGAGGGTTCCAAGGTTGTTAGAGATAGGCAAGAAGACATGACGGTACCGAGTCATGGAGATGTTAGGTCGCAGTAGTTGAGTTTGGAGAACTGAGTAAAGAAGCCGTTGGTTGCAGTAGCAGTGAGCTGTGAAGATACTAGAGGGTTCCAAGGTTGCTGGAGTGGAGAGGTTTGTTGGGTGCAGTAGCAGTGAGCTGTCGGCCCCGTTTGACTGAGCAAATCCACTCCCAACACCATGTAACATCCTTCTAGCTTAAGAATTCTGACTGCTGAGCTCAGCTTGCAAGCTCCCATTTCCCACTCAAATTTGAAGCATCTAGCATCACACTCCACTTTACATTCATTTGCTACAGATACTACCATTGGATTTGTATACTCCATTACACATCCCAGTTTTTCAGCCACCTTAGGATCCAGGAAACTATGTGTACTTCATGTATCCAACAGTATACTAATAACCTATTTGCACCACTTTACCTCACCTTAATAGTCTTAGTGGTTCTAACCCCAACCATGACATTCAAGGAAAACCATAGACTCCTTCACACTCTCATCCACTTCTTCCAAAACCAGTTCATCTTTTTCCTCCCCACCATCTTCCATCATAATGACAAATAACTTTTTACACTTGTGCCCTACATGATAAATTTCATCACAGTTAAAACACAAGTTTCTTTTCCTCTTTGATCCATCTCCTCTGCAGAGAGTCTCTTCATAGGTGGAAACTTCTCATGTCCCACAGTTTTTGGCTTGGAATTGACCATATCCTGTCTCAAATTCCTTCCAGTTGCAGTTGTTACAGTTTTTGGGTTAAAATTGACCATATCCTGTCTCAAATTCCCTCCAGTTACAGTTGTTACAGGTTTGTTGTCCCACTTACTTCTCTACTATAAGGTGTGCAACATGCTCTCCTGCTTCATATCCACCTGCATAGCCCTTAAAAATGTTTTCTTCCATTTTAAATTCAATTTACTTTAAAATTAAGATTGAAAGTACATGATTGACATTATTTGTACGAAGGTCTTACGTAAAGTTTTCATTTTTTGTGTTTATTGTTTCTAATATATACAAGATATATATATATATATATATATTAATTTAAGTAATTAGGTTTAATTTGAATTTCATTATTGATACTTTTAGTGTTATTAAGTACATATTGTCAATAAACAAAATTATTTTGACCTAGATAGATATATAATATACAGTTAAGTAAATTATATTTTTTAACTGTTAAATATTTTATATCTTCAAAATGCTTATAATTAGTTACATTGTATTATCAAATAGTTGATATTTACTATATATTATATAACAAATCGTGCAACTCACATGGACGACCACTAGTCATATATAAATGTCCCCACTCAAATGTCTCCATATCGACGACTCGAATAAGACAGTCACATCTATGTTTTAGGCCGTATTAATGATGTTTTAATTAAAAGTGTAGGAACCGCCGGATCACCGACCCTATACGATTATCTGATTCGGGGTCCATGCAAATATGATTAACGCGTAGCGGAAAATGAAACATACCTTTTGCACCGAAATTAGTTCTAAGATTAGAACTGTAGATGGAGGAATCGTTGAAGCCTGGACCTCACGATCTTCTGCTGTATTCCTCGTCTTTATCTCGAACGTTGTGTGGGCAACGAGCTATCGAGACTTTCAGCCGTCTTCTACTAATACGTATCTTAGATTTTTATGTCTGTGTATCTGTATTTCTGTATATTGAAAACGGCTGACTTGAGGCTTATTTATAGGCTACAACAGGGACCTTGAGAAGGATTAGGAATCGGTCTCCTAATAGGCTTAGGAGTCCTTAATTCGATCTGAATATACTTCTTAAGCCTATCAATAATATTTTAATCCACTAAAAAGATATTATTGAACTACCGTCCCTTATCCATATTAGATATGGGCTCCTATTTATTATGTGCACGTTTATCTCCCCGCGTTTAAGATATCGAATGTCCATTAATTAAATGAATTACTGACAATTCAATTAATTAATATTTAATTCCAAGAGTAGTACCACTCAACTTTATTATCATGCCGGAATAAATCCACCTGCAGGGTTTACATGATAATCCTTATGAGTTCCTCAAGGGAACATCATCATCCTAAATAATTAGGACACAGTTTCATTATATAATCAACAGCACACCATATAAACAACATTGTATCCCAATTTACCGAGCTTATTGATTTAATAAATAAATCTCACACATTGGTAAATTAAAGAAACATATATCGAGTATACATGCCCATTATCATACAATGATTAAGAGGACGCACATCCATAATAACAGAGGTCTTGTTTTATTTATGTAGTCAGTACAAATAAAACAACCTCAATTGGTCCTGCTCAATACATACAAAATGTACTAGTGTAATTTTATAATCAAGACAGATTAATACCAAATTACACTACAACCATTCCGATAATTTGTCCAAAATTATCTCAGTTGTGAGCTACCATTTATAATCTATAAGGAACTGATAACATGATCTTCTGTGTGGCACCACATACCATGTTATCCACAATATAAATTAATTGGACAATTGCAATAACATATATAACAAATATATAAAATGCAAACATTTGACCATAAAAGATTCTCATATCATAAATAGATGTTCATACAAAAGCTAGGCTTATAGTATACATCCAAACAATCTCCCACTTATACTAAAAGACTATGCTGTCATATACGCTGCCATGCATCTGATTCCCATCCCATCAACATGCTCATCGAAGGCTTTCGCCGGAAGGGCCTTTGTGAAAGGATCTGCTAGGTTATCGGCTGATGCAATCTTGGCGACAACAACTTCCCCTCGCTTTACGATATCTCGTATCAGGTGGTACTTGCGCTCAATGTGTTTACTTGCCTTATGGGCTCGTGGTTCATTCGAGTTTGCTACTGCACCACTGTTATCACAATAGATTGTGATAGCTTTGGGCAAACCAGGAATCACTTCTAAGTCCATCAAGAAGTTTCTGAGCCATACAACTTCTTTGGCTGCCTCAGAGGCCGCCATATATTCAGCTTCCATGGTGGAGTCCGAAACGCATTTCTGCTTCACACTTCTCCACACTATGGCTCCACCTCCCAAGGTAAACACATACCCCGAGGTTGATTTACTGTTGTCCCTGTCTGATTGGAAATCTGAATCCGTGTAACCCACAGGTAATAAATCATTTGCCTGGTAAACTAGCATATAATCTCTAGTCCTTTTCAGGTACTTTACAATATGCTTTACGGCAGTCCAATGATCTTGTCCTGGGTTACTTTGATATCTACTAACCATGCCCACGGCAAAGCAGATATCCGGTCTCGTACATAGCATCGCATACATCAAGCTTCCTACAGTCGAAGCATAAGGAACTGCTTTCATTTCCTCTATCTCCTTTGGTGTCTTAGGACACATTTTCTTAGATAAAGGCACTCCATGTCTAAAAGGTAGAAAACCTTTCTTGCAGTTTTACATGCTAAAACGAGCTAGGATAGTGTCAATGTATGAAGCTTGAGATAAGCATAACATCATTTTCTTGCGATCCCTTATAACTTTGATCCCAAGAATATGTCCAGCTTCTCCTAAGTCCTTCATAGCAAATTGCTTGGACAGCCATACCCTTACGTCTGACAACACCTTGACATTGTTTCCAATTAACAAGATGTCATCTACGTATAGTACAAGAAATACCACCACGTTTCCGTCACACTTCTTATATACACAAGATTCATCCGGACATTAAATAAATCCATATGACTGGATTACTTCATCAAAACGGATGTTCCAAGATCTTGAAGCTTGTTTCAGTCCATAAATGGACCGATTAAGCTTACACACAAGATGCTATTTGCCATTCTCAATGAATCCCTCTGGTTGCTTCATATAGATGTTTTCTTCAAGACTTCCATTAAGGAAAGCTGTCTTGACATCCATCTGCCAAACCTCATAATCCATATGAGCAGCAATAGACAAAAGAATCCGGATAGACTTCAGCATGGCTACCGGCGAAAATGTTTCCTCATAATCGATCCCTTCTTTTTGAGTATATCCTTTCGCAACAAGCCTTGCTTTAAAGGTCTCTACCTTTCCGTCTGATCCTCTTTTCCTTTTGTAGACCCATTTACATCCAATGGCTCTTACACCATTTGGTGGTTCTACAAGCTCCCAGACTTGATTAGAATTCATAGATTCTATCTCAGAGAGCATTGTCTTTTGCCAAGATATCGCATCTTTATCTTTGAGTGCTTCGTCATAAGTCCAGGGATCTATTTCATGTTGTCCAGGGACCAAGTCTGAAGACTCTCCCAAAAACATGAATCTATCAGGTTGTCTAACAACCCTCCCACTACGAGGCACTATCGGTATTTGTGTATCATTAGTGACACACGGTGCAGTCACTTGTGGTATCTCATCTTATACCGTCGGTACATTAGAATTATCCTCTCTCATTTCCTCAAAAACAATTTTACTCATAGGCTTGTGGTTCATTACATAGTCCTCTTCTAAAAATCGGGCATTCGTACTAACAATGACTTTTTGATCTTTAGGACTATAAAATAAACCACCTTTCGTTCCTCTAGGATAGCCCACAAATAAGTGTACTTCCGTACGAGATTCCAACTTATCAGCATCTCCTTTCAGCACATGTGCTGGATACCCCAAATCCGAATGTGTTTCAGACTAGGCTTGCGCCCAGTCCACAATTCTGTGGGAGTAGAGGGTACTGATTTAGAAGGTACCAAGTTTAAAATGTACGTCGCTGTTTCCAGAGCATACCCCCAAAACGAACTTGGTAATTCTGAATAACTCATCATCGATCTAACCATTTCCATAAGAGTCATATTCCTTCATTCCGCCACACCATTCTGTTGGGGTGTACCCGGTGCAGACAATTGGGATTGAATCCCAACCTCTGATAAGTAACTCCTAAACTCTCCTAAGAGGTACTCACCACCACGATCAGATCGTAGTGTCTTGATACTTTTACCATGACGTTTCTCCACATCAGCCTTGTATTCTTTGAACTTGTCAAAGCATTCAGACTTGCGGCGCATCAAGTAAATGTATCCATATCTCGAATAATCGTCTATAAAAGAGACAAAATATTCGAAACCACCTCTTGCCTGAATAGTCATAGGGCCACATAAATCAGAATGAATCAATTCCAACACTTCTTTGGCTCTATACCCATTTGTCTTAAAAGGCCTTTTGGTCATTTTTCCTTCCAAGTAGGATTCGCAGGTTGGATAGTTTTCCACTTCCAAAGAACCCAAAGGTCCATCGGCTATCAACCTTTGAATCCTCCTCAAGTTAATATGACCCAACCTTAGATGCCAAAGATATGTTTGATTCATTTTCAAAGGTTCTTTTCTCTTATTAGATTTAGAAGATGTGCTATTAATTTCCAATTGTTGCATCGTAGGAGTTATAGGATTAAGAATATATAAATTGTCAACCAACGTACCAGAATAGATAATAACTCTATTCTTCTTAACGACAACATTGTTATCAAAAGAAACAGAATATCCATTCTTAAAAAGTTTAGAAACTGAAATCAAATTCTTTCTAAAACAAGGTACGTAAAGATAATTTCTCAAAATCAAAGTCTTATTCCTATGGAAAGATAAATAAACATCTCCCACTGCAACGGCCGCCACTTTCGCAGCGGTGCCCATGTATATGGTAATCTCCCCATCACTTAGTCGTTTGGTTTCCTGTATCTACACACCAGGTACCGGTAGCTAACACCGCTAAACATGTTTCAACAACTAATGAAAAAGATGTACCTGAATTGTTCTCCTTTTTACGGGGACAATCGACTTTCCAATGTCCAGCCTGCTTGCAATGGAAGCACTTGCCTTTTGGCTTTTTCACACCACCTTGTGGTTTAGCCACTTGAGGTCCAGCCATCTTCTTTGCTGAAGAATTCTGTTTCTTCTTCTTCTTCTTTCTGCCTTGTGGTTTAGAAGCAGAAACATTTTCAGCAACGTAAGCCTAAGAATTTTGACGAAACAGTCCCTCTACTGATTGGAGTTCTGTCAGAAGTTCTGCAATGAATACAACCTCTTGTTCATGTTGTAGTTCAAACGGAACTGCTCAAAACTCTTCGGCAGCGTTTAGAGAACGATATCGACCTGGGTTTCCCCATCGATTTCAGCTCCAAGAACCTCCATCTCATTTAGATGAACCATCATTTTGAGGACATGATCACTCACAGGTGTCCCCTTAGCCATGGTGGTAGTCATCAAATTTCTCATTGCCTCCTGTCTGGCAGCCCGACTCTGATGTCCGAAGAGTTCTTTGAGATTATGCATCATATCATAGGCAGTAGGCATGGCCTGATGCTGATGTTGCAGCACATTTGACATGGAAGCCAAAATGTAACACCGCGCCATCTCATCTGCCTTTACCCACTTCCTATAAAGCATTTTCTCCTCTTCAGTAGAGTTTTCATCAGGCATGTCAGGACAGTGCTCAGTGAGTACAAACTTGTACTCTTCAGCAGTCAGGACAATATCCAGGTTTCGTTTCCAATCAATATAATTAGGACCAATAAGTTTGTTTTCTTTAAGTATAACAGCAAGAGGATTGAAAGCCATAATGAAAAAACCTGAGAATCACATAAATAAACACATAGGTCAAATCATTTGAATTGACAAATCATATTGTTTCCTCAAACAACATAATCTAAATTCACCAATACCTCAATACACCGTGAACTTCGTATGCCACGATAGTGTGGACGTATACTAATTCAAACATTTGTTAGAGGAGGTTTTACCCATTAATTTTATTATCTTGTCAACTTAACTTTATGACAAATAAAATTAATAGTTGATATCGCTTTGGCCATACAAATAACAGCAGTGACTTCGATGGGGAGGATACTTATTAAATGCATCTAAGTGTACACCATTACTTGATACTAAGTCCATTATCTACGATTATGCCCCTTCAGATGGAGAAGATGACATGCTCCTAAACAACTTTCTATAATCATCCATAAAGGAAGTTTGATCTAGTGATCCGCAAATGAACTCATCCGATATGGAGGAAGACACTTAGAGCCAACGCGTAAATTCAAATGCATCACTTACAAACCAGTAATGGAGGCCATGAGATTTATTAAAATAACTAATCCCTCTCCCACTTAGTTATTTAACATGAGGGATTTTAACATGCATATCATATAAAACACATACAAGCATGCTTGATAAAACACATATAAGGCAATAAATATGAAAAACATAATTTTCAACTATTATGGCCTCGATTTATCGCTGTGTTCTTGAATGTTTGCCATCAAACGGGCAGCGCCCCGTTAGAAAAAATCGCCAGAAAATCGTCGACTAGCACGGTCTGACCGTGCCCCTCAGCACGGTCGTGCTCGATTTGAAACACGTCACACGATTTGACTAGCACGGTCGTGCCCTGTCGTTCAATCGCGATCCTCAGCTGGCACGGTCTGACCGTGCCCTCCAGCACGGTCGTGCCCGATCTTCAAACACGCCGCACGGTTGATCGTGCTTCATAGCACGGTCGTGCCCTGTCATTCAGTCGCAATCCTCAGCTGGCACGGTCTGACCGTGCCCTCCAGCACGGTCGTGCCCGACCTTCAAACACGCCGCACGGTTGACCGTGCTTCATAGCACGGTCGTGCCCTGTCTTTCAGTCGCGATCCTCAGCTGGCACGGTCTGACCGTGCTGCATAGCACGGTCGTGCCCGGTTGTGAGACCCTAACCTTGTATCTAATTACATCCATCGATCCTATACTCCACGAAGGAGTTTACATATAATCTAGATCGAACAGAAAATTAAAACCTAACACGCCAAACCGCCGTGATTTTACTATTACAATCATACATTCAAAAACAACCTCGACATGTCCGAGGGTTTAATTCATACATAAACATACATTCAGACCATAATAGTTGGATTTAAGATTCCTGCAGAAAATCATAATTTTTCGCATATCCTACTATTATCCGATCTAAAATACACATGTTTCAAGATACGATTCATAATAGAATTAACCGATTCAATCGAATAGAGTCAGAAAACCACGGCTCTGATACCAATTGTAGGAACCGCCGGATCGCCGACCCTATACGATTATCTGATTCGGGGTCCATGCAAATATGATTAACGCGCAGCGGAAAACGAATCATACATTTTACATCGAAATTAGTTCTAAGATCAGAACTGTAGATGGAGGAATCGATGAAGCCTGGACCTCACGATCTTCTGCTCTATTCCTCGCCTTTATCTCGAACGTTGTGTGGGCAACGAGCTATCGAGACTTTCAGCCGTCTTCTACTAATACGTATCTCAGATTTTTATGTTTGTGTATCTGTATTTTTGTATATTGAAAACGGCTGACTTGAGGCTTATTTATAGGCTACAACAGGGACCTTGAGGAGGATTAGGAATCGGTCTCCTGATAGGCTTAGGAGTCCTTAATTCGATCTGAATATACTTCTTAAGCCTATCAATAATATCTTAATCCACTAAAAAGATATTATTGAACTACCGTCCCTTATCCATATTAGATATGGGCTCCTATTTATTATGTGCGCGTTTATCTCCCCGCGTTTAAGATATCGAATGTCCATTAATTAAATGAATTACTGACAATTCAATTAATTAATGTTTAATTCCAAGAGTAGTACCACTCAACTTTATTATCATGCCGGAATAAATCCACCTGCAGGGTTTACATGATAATCCTTATGAGTTCATCAAGGGAACATCATCATCCTAAATAATTAGGACACGGTTTCATTGTATAATCAACAGCATACCATATAAACAACATTGTATCCCAATTTACCGAGCTTATTGATTTAATAAATAAATCTCACACATTGGTAAATTAAAGAAACATATATCGAGTATACATGCCCGTTATCATACAATGATTAAGAGGACGCACATCCATAATAACCGAGGTCTTGTTTTATTTATGTAGTCAGTACAAATAAAACAACCTCAATTGGTCCTGCTCAATACATACAAAATGTACTAGTGTAATTTTATAATCAAGACAGATTAATACCAAATTACACTACAACCATTCCGATAATTTGTCCAAAATTATCTCGGTTGTGAGCTACCATTTATAATCTATAAGGAACTAATAACATGATCTTCTGTGTGGCACCACACACCATGTTATCTACAATATAAATTAATTGGACAATTGCAATAACATATATAACAAATATATAAAATGCAAACATTTGACCATAAAAGATTCTCATATCATAAATAGATGTTCATACAAAAGCTAGGCTTATAGTATACATCCCAACAAAAAGTACATACTTTAATTAATTTCATCATAAACTTAATTTAAGTTTATCATTCATAATCGTAATCCTCTTATATATAACACCTATTTACTAAGATTATGGTTATATCAAATAAACTAGGAATTTTCTATGATGTTATGAAATATATACAATAAGCATATAAGTTTGAAAATAAATATCATATTTATTACTAATAAAAAATAATTCATAATTATTTTATGGGTATTATTCCTAACAGATTAATGATTAAATGAATAAATAAATAAAAAGAATATGGAAACCACTAATTTAAGTTTGGAATGTTTTATTAAATAAGGTTAGTTTAATAATGAATGATTATCCTAATATCATAACCAAGATTTTATAAATTAGAGCCGTTAAGAAAATCTCCACACGTTTTAAATAGTAATGTTATGGATCAGCATAATTTGCATGATTGTCATTGATTTGTCTTTCATAAACTGTTCTTTTCAAGAATTAATTTGCACAAATTGTATAATGGCCCATGCATGAAAAGTCCAAATCAATTAACTCGTTTTGCTGCTACTTGCCCAAACTCTAGTAATGTATAGTGTGTGACCAACCCTTATTGGCTGCCTTGGATTACATTATCAAGAATTACATTATCAAGAAGTGTATTCATAAATTTGATAACAAGAGAGTAGTTGGTAATTCTAAACTCAAATTTTAAAATTTTTTAATAGGAGATTTAATTTTACATTTTTTTTTCTCAATTCAAGACTTGAAAATTAGATTGAGTTCTCAATTTAAGATAAAAATATTAACTGAAATATAAAAAAGTATTACATAATACACACATTGTTAAAGAAATTAATATATATATATATATATATATATATATATAGTATGGAATTTTAGGTTATTCTAAATATTTTTTATATTAATATTTATATTTCAGATATATAACCACCATCATAATATGAAAAATATTAATATTATTTATCGATATATTTTAATGATGAAGATATTAATAAGTATTCAAATATAAAATATATAATTGGCTATCTGTCATTTCAATGTTAAGCAATATTAAAAATATTTTCTTCTATTTTAAATTCAATTACTTTAAAATTAAGGTTGAAAGTACATGATTGACATTATTTGTATCAAGTTCTTAAGTAAAATTGTAACGCCCCATTTCTTTTTAAGGTAAACTTTGACTGAGGCGTTACTTACGTAAAAAAATTCGTTGTTTTAAGCATAATAAAGATAATTAAAATCAAGATTTTAAATATAAACATCAATTTCTAAAATTCATGAATTTAAAACACTTTGAAATAAAATCTCCTGCAACCTTGACTATCGGCTACCAGCATCCACCGCTCGCGCGCCACGACCTAAATTCCTTAAACTGAAAACATTTTAACATAAAAGGGGTGAGCGTACAAAAGACACTCAATGGGGTTAATCTACGGGTAAGGGAGTAATATATAAAAACTTATAGTAATATCACACAGTAACATCTTTTTATTCACGGTTTTTAGCCGTCATAAAAACGTGGATCTTAACCGCCGTGAAAACATTTACGGATCTCAACCGCCGTGAAATTATTTACGGATCTTAACCGTCGTGAAATCATGTGCGGATCTTAATCGTTGTAAAAACATATACGGATCTTAACCGCCTCGAAAATGTTTACGGATCTTAACCGCCGTGAAAACATATACGGATCTTAATCGCCGTGAAAATGTTCTTACTTTATCACATATTTATGCATTCGCATCACAGAATCATGCTATCATCTCACTATTGCATACTTGCTATTTAGTCAGAAATCACATAATATTACACGCGCACTTAATAATACACATCAAGATCACATAACTTTAAACACATAAAGTTCACATAAAATACACAATTAAAGAACGTTACCACCACCTTGGATACTCGACCAGATCGGTTAAAAGCTTTCGATCTTATTTCCTCGTATTCTTGCCTTTTGCTTGTATTCCCCCTTCCCGCGGCTATTCGTGGCGGAGATGGTGACCGAGTCAAAAATCGAGACCGTACTTGAGATGAGCTCAGTGAGTACTACATATGGGTGGGTCCGATTACTTTATCGGACAAACGTCGATGGGGTTGTCGTCTCTTCCTACGATCATACGCGGTGGAGGAAGCGACCGATTCAAATTTCGAGACCATAGTTATGACGGGCTCAACGAGTACTACACCATAATCAGTTTTTCTTGCCAGAAAAACTTTGCCGATGGTGGTTGGAGGGGGGACGGTGATGGCAGCAGTGTTGCTGGGTGAAGATGGTAACTGGAGAGATGATTTCTTCTTTTTTTTTTTTTATTCCAATGTCACATTCTCCCAATTTGCCAAGTCATGTAATAGTTGATGCAGGAGCTGTCCTCATTATATTAATTCACCTAATTTAATTAAATTAGAGTTAATAATAAGATTAGTGTTTTAAAAAATGTGGGTGCTACATCCCTTCCTCCTACAATAAAATTTTGTCCTCGAAATTTAGATACATACCAAAACTTGATAAATCTGGATATTTTGTAATGATTTCTTCTTCTTTCTCCCAAGTTGCTTCCTTCGCGTTGTGCTGACTCCATTGAACTTTTTCTAAGTTAACTTCTCGATTTCTAAGCTTGTGGACCTTTCTATCCAAGATTGCTACGGAAACCTCTTCATAGGATATGTCATTCTCCAGCTCTGTATAGTCTGGTGGCAAAGCTAGACTGTATGCCACTCCTCCGGCTCGTTATAAAATCTCGAACGGTCCGATATATCTTGGCTTCAGCTTACCTCTTTTTCCATAGCGATACTCTTTTTGTGAGTGATATTCTCAAGAAAACTTTATCTCCCATCCAAAAATCAATTCTCGGCGTCTCTCATCTGCATAAGACTTTCGTCGATCTTGAGTTACCTAATTTTTTTTTTCCTCGAACTTTTCATATTACGTCTTCTGTCTGTTCGACTAGCCCAGGTCCCAAAAATCTTTTTTTTTCACCTATTAGAAGATTTCCTTCAAAACTTTATACATTTTCGTACCTCCAGGGTATGCAGAGTATGGGGTGTTATGCGCTTCTATTGATATACTTTTCCTTAGTACTTTAACCTTTGGTACGTAAAGTCTTTCTCGAAAAGTTGGAGCTTTATTTGTTGATCTCGTAATTCCTTCCATAATAGCCAGCCAAGCCTAGGAAGCTTCGCATCTCAGTTACGTTAGTAAGCATCTTCCAGTTACTAACGATGTCCACTTTAGTCGGGTCTACCTCGATTCATTTTGAAGTGACGATATACCTAAGGAACGTAATTATATCCAACCAAAATTCACGCTTTTTGAACTTTGCATATAACTTTTCATTTCTCAAAGTTTCCAACAAAATCCTCAATTATTCTTCATGTTGGAGTTTATCGTGCGAGCATACTAAAATTTCATCATTAGAAAATATAATGAAACGATCGAGGTAGGGATGAAAGACTCAATTCATCATATCCATAAAATTGTTAGCGCATTATTAAGACTACAAGACATGGCTACGAATTCGAAATGATCGTTTTTCGTTCCGAAGGCTGTCGTAGTTATATCTTCTTTCTTGATCTTCACTTGATGATATTTCGATCTCCAATCTATTTTCGAGAACATGCTTGCGCCTCTTAACTAGTTAAAATAAATTTTCTATTCGAGATAACAGATATTTATTCTTGATAGTCATTTTGTTTAGTTTGCGATTATCAGCACACATTCAAAACATTTCATCTTTCTTCTTCACGAAAAACACCGAAGCTCCCCAAGAAGATACATTGGGACGTATAAAATCATTTTCCAAAAGCTCTTGTAATTGCATCTTCAATTCTTCTAACTTTTTTGGTATCATTCGATATAACGCCTTTGACACTAATGTCGACCCGACACCAAATCTATGCCGAACTCAGCTTGTCGAACAGATGATGGCCCAAATAAATCTTCAGGCTAAACATCCACGTATTCCCTTATTATCAACGTTATTTTGATAGGGTTCTTTTTTTTTCTCGGGATTTACAATATTTATCGAAAACGTCTCACGTTCTCCCTTCTTAAGCATCTTGATCGTCTGTCGTGGTCTCTGGCTCTTCAGTGGCCTCGTTTCGTGTGAGAGCAAAAACTCGAGCTTTTTCACTTTCTGTCTTGGTTCGAAACCTGGTCCAACGATCCTACTTGAGAACTAGCGTTCGGTTTACGGTTAGGCTCTTAACATTGATGGCGATGTCCAGTCTTCCAGAGATATTATCCAGTATGAATTCTTTCGTATCTTGAACAGGTGACTCCAATTCTGTGGATAGAGTCGTTTAAAATGCCACTTACCATCGATCATTTTGTTTGGTTGAAAGATGTAGTTTGATCTCGGTTTCGGTCGTCCCATTTCTTTTTCCCAGGCATCTTAGCAGTTTTTTTTTTTTTTGGAGTTACATAGTCTTAGCACATATGCAAGGCATTCTTAAGCTTTCTCAACGATCTCAGCGTATCATTTCTTCATGTCCAACCAAAATAACGTAGATTTTCAAACGTAGACTCCTACTAAAACGTCTAGCTTTCTTTATATTGGTGCTAACTAAGTATATCGCGTACTTGCTTAATTAATTAAACTTTCTTTTGTATTCTTTACTTGTCAGCAACCTTTGGCGGAGATGTAGAAATTTCATTTTCTTCTTACCACAGTAAGATTTTGGCAAGTAATTTTTGCATGATCACTTCTTTAAAGTCCATCCACGTCATTACAACTTTTCTTTTTAGGGTAAAAATTCTATCATATATCTTTCGCAGAAGCTTGCCTCCTTGATGACTTAAAAATAACGCATAAAATTTTCTGCTCGTTGGTACTGAATAGGTGAGCAAAAAGTCTATCTGGTGTTGCCAATCATTCTTCCGCCTCTGCAGGTTCTCCTTTTCCACCGGGAGCCGGTCTTTAAGCAATAAATTCAAATTCTTTTCCTTAACTTTATTTCTTTCGTCTTGGATGAAGAACGCACGTGGAATGATTTCAGTTTATGCGCAGGTAATGCCAGTTGGCGAAGTGGCGTTAAACATTCCTAGCGGTACGAAAAGAGAGGTCGTGATGATAGCATCTACGTCTGAACCGCTCCTCGTGGAGTAGAAAGAGAGAACATTTTTTTGTTCTTTTGACTTTATCTTCTATTTGAAAAATGAAGAAAGTGAACTGAGTTGGTGGTCGAGAGAATGCCTCCAGTATACTCTTATTTTCTCTAGTTTGTCTTTTACCACTGGAACTTTTCCGTATAGGAGTTCTTGGTATAACCGCAGTTGAGTAAATATCTGTCGTGGTTGAATCACTATGATGTGGTAGCGCTAGTCTTTCCCCAAGCAAAGAGGGTGAAATTGGCTTCTTATTCTTATGAATATTTCCCGGTGAAGAAGAAAAAAAAAGTTGCCAGACTTCAACATTTAATAAACGATTTTAAAACATCTGTAATCATCGATTTTCTTCCAAGGTCATCTCCTGTGACTAACTGATCGTAAGGCTAAAACGTGTTATTATTAGGAACGTAAGCCTAGAGAATCTATCATGAAATTTTCAACGTAGTTCTATCCCTGAAGTTCAAGGCATGTGAAGTCCACTCTGAGCATCTATGTTCTTCTAGCTATGGTCACATTTTATGGAATCTATAATTTACATTAGTGTCTATGTGATACCAGAACCCTTGAGAATCATTTCACTCAACTTATAACATGATTCCATAAATCATGTAAATACCTCAAAAAATTTCTCTATCATCGTTCACCATCATAACATTATCTCACATATAACATAGCTTAACATGACTTAACCCATCACATAACACTGTACCAACTCCTGTTGCGGCCATTTACGTACACGAGCTCATGCTGCTACAGTCAGCGGCTCAGTGACGGCGTCCAGCAAGCAGTGTGTCGATAACAATGATATCCGACAACCACATAATCATAAATCATGTATTAAAACTATTATAAGAAAATGTCTATACGACCACTTTTTTTTTCACATAATTTCAAGGTCATGAAGTAATTAAACATCTGAACGTAGCATACCTTAGCGAAAGCGGAGCAGTAGGTTAGAAGTGGATGCCGGTAGCTAATAAGAATTTTTTTTTTCAAAGAAAATGTATACTTTTATTTCTCACTAAAGGGATGTAGCACCCACATTTTTTAAAACACTAATCTTATTATTAACTCTAATTTAATTAAATTAGGTGAATTAATATAATGAGGACAGCTCCTGCATCAACTATTACACTTGGCAAATTGGGAGAATGTGACATTGGAATAAGTTGGCAAAAGTTTGGAAGGGAAAATAATTAAAAAAAAAAAAAAAAAAAAATCCTCTCTCCAGTTACCATCTTCACCCAGCAACACTGCTGCCATCACCGTCCCCCCTCCAACCACCATCGGCAAAGTTTTTCTGGCAAGAAAAACTGATTATGGTGTAGTACTCGTTGAGCCCATCATAACTACGATCTCGAAATTTGAATCGGTCGCTTCCTCCACCGCGTACGATCGTAGGAAGAGACGACAATCCCATCGACGTTTGTCCGATAAAGTAATCGGACCCACCCATATGTAGTACTCACTGAGCTCATCTCAAGTACGGTCTCGGTTTTTGACTCGGTTGCCATCTCCGCCACAAATAGCCGCGGGAAGGGGGAATACAAGCAAAAGGCAAGAATACGAGGAAATAAGATCGAAAGCTTTTAACCGATCTGGTCGAGTATCCAAGGTGGGGGTAACGTTCTTTAATTGTGTATTTTATATGAACTTTATGTGTTTAAAGTTATGTGATCTTGATGTGTATTATTAAGTGCGCGTGTAATATTATGTGATTTCTGACTAAATAGCAAGTATGCAATAATGAGATGATAGCATGATTCTGTGATGCGAATGCGTAAATATGTGATAAAGTAAGAACATTTTCACGGCGGTTAAGATCCGTATATGTTTTCACGGCGGTTAAGATCCGTAAACATTTTCGAGGCGGTTAAGATCCGTATATGTTTTTACGGCGATTAAGATCCGCACATGCTTTCACGACGGTTAAGATCCGTAAATAATTTTACGGCGGTTGAGATCCGTAAATGTTTTCACGGCGGTTAAGATCCGCGTTTTTATGACGGCTAAAAACCGTGAATAAAAAGATGTTACTGTGTGATATTACTATAAGATTTTATGTATTACTCCCTTACCCGTAGATTAACCCCACTGAGTGTCTTTTGTACGCTCACTCCTTTTATGTTAAAATGTTTTCAGTTTAAGGAATTTAGGTCGTGGCGCGCGAGCGGTGGATGCTGGTAGCCGATAGTCAAGGTTGCAGGAGATTTTATTTCAAAGTGTTTTAAATTCATGAATTTTAGAAATTGATGTTTATATTTAAAATCTTGATTTTAATTATCTTTATTATGCTTGAAACAACGAATTTTTTTACATAAGTAACGCCTCAGTCAAAGTTTACCTTAAAAGGAAACGGGACGTTACAAAAATTTTCATTTTTTTTACTTATTGATTCTAATATATATATATATATATATATATATATATATATATTAATTTAAGTAATTAGGTTTAATTTGAAATTCATTATTGATACTTTTAGTGTTATTAAGTACATATTACCAATAACCAAAATTATTTTGACCTAGATAGATATATAATATACAGTTAAGTAAATTTATATTTTTTAATTGTTAAATATTTTATATCTTCAAAATGCTTATAATTAGTTACATTATATTATCAAATAGTTGATATTTACTACATATTATATAACAAACTGTGCAACCCATAGGGACAACCACTAGTCATATATAAATACCCCCACTCAAATGTCTTCACATCGACGACCCGAATAAGACAATCACATCTTATGTTTTATTCCTCATTAATGATGTTTTAATTAAAGATTCATACTTTAATTAATTTCATCATAAACTTAATTCAATTTTATTATCCATAATCTTAATCATCTTGTATATAACACTTATATACTAAAATCATGATTACATCAACCAAAATTGGGATTTTCTGTGATGTTTATGAAATGCATATAATAAACATATGAGTTTGAAAATAAATATCATATTTAATAATAATAAAAATAATTCATAATTGCTTTAAGGGCATTATGCCTAACAATCTCCCACTTGCCCTAAAGCATATGAGAGATGTTGTTTTGTACTAATTATACGTGTGTTTATCAAACACCTTGACAGAACAATTCCATATTAGGTTGTTAGTTAATACTTTGATGGAATCTTGCATTCTATAATGCATAACAATCTTATTAATATAAGAAGTTTGATACAATGTCAATAATTTATTCTTGTTGTCTCGAGAACTATTCAAGTTCCAAGAACATAATTAACTTATCCCAAATATTTCATTTGATTGTGTTTAACATTTCTACATCATTCCCAATTAGTAGAGTGATATCCACATAAAGTACTAAAAATGTCACTTTATCATTTTGTGATTTGCTTGTAAACACGAGGCTTATCAACACTTTGATCAAGCCCATAAGATTAGATAGTCACTTTAAACCTATGATTCCATAATCTTGAGGCTTGATTTAATCTATAAATGGATCTAAGCAATTTGCAACCTTTCTGCTCTTGACCTTCAGCCATAAAACTCTTTGGTTGCTGCATGTAGATTTCATCATCTAGATGACCATTCAAAAAAGCCGTCTTTATATCCATCTGCCATATCTCATAATCTAGACATGCAGCAATTGAAAGTAGTTTATGAATGGATTTAATCATTGCTATAGGTGAGAAAGTCTCTTGATAGTCAACTCCCTCTTTTTGGATATAACCCTTAGCCACTAGTTTTGCTTTGAAAGTCTCCACTTTTCCATCCGCACTGTTGTTTCTCTTATAAATCTATTTACACGCAACAGGCTTCACACCCTCAGGTGGATCCACAAGAATCCAAACTATGTTAGAGTATATAGACTCCATCTCTTGGTTCATAGCCTCAAGCCACCTCTCTTTATCAAAATCTTCCATTGCATTTTGAAATGTCAATGGATCATCATCAATCCTATCGGAGACGACAACATTTACCTTTTCATTTTGACAGTAGCAGATTGGTGTTCTAATAACCCTCTCACTATGTCGAGATGACATGACATTCTGATTAGGTATAGGGGTATTGTCAACATTTTCTTCAACAACTCTTGTTGGTGGTAGTGTAATTTCATCTGATAGTAACTCCTCAAGTACAACTTTACTTCGAGGATGGAAATTCTTCATATAATCGTTTTCAAGAAAGACAACATTAGTTGACACTATATTTTCTTTTCTCATAGATATATCATAAAACAAACCTTTTCTTGTTTCAGTAGGATATCCAACAAACAGATACACATCTAAACGTGCATGCAACTTCTCAGTCTTTTCTTTCAGCACATGTACTGGACAACCCCATATGTGAAAATAATGCAAACTCATTTTGTGTTCATTCTACAACTCTAATGGTATCTTTTGGATTGACTTAGATGAAACTACATTCAAAATGTAAACCATCGTTTGCAATACATATCCCAATAAATATATGACAGTGATGCGTAGTTCATCATCGACCTCTCCATATTAAGCAAAGTACGAATTTTCCTTCGGCAACATGATTTTTTTGAAGGGTGCCAAGATCCTTGAGTTGGTATAAAATACCATGTTCCAGCAAATAACTTTTGAACTGAGTATCAACATAGTCGTCCCCTCGATTAGATTGAAGATACTTTAAAGATTTACCTAGCTATTTTTCGACTTCAGCATGAAAGTTTTTAAACTTTCCAAAAGTTTTGGATTTTATATACATAAGATAAACATATCCATACCTTGAGTAGTCATAAATTAATGTAACGAAGTCCTCAATACCACCTCTTTCTTATGTAGTCATTGGACCACAAACATCACTATGTACAAGTTCAAGTGGTTCTTTAGCTCTAATGTCCTTTGTAAAGAAAGGTCTCTTAGTCATTTTTCCTTCTAAACAAGATTCACAAACAGGAAGAGTATTAATTTGTAGCTCTCTCAAACGACCATCCTTTACAAGTCTGTTTATCCCATCTAGTGAAACATGTCCTGACCTTAGATGTCAAAGATATGTTTCATCATCTTGAGATATCTTATGCCTTTTAGGTTTGACATGTTCTACTTTAAACATTTCAATATTTAGCAGTGGTTGTTCATTTGACTTAATTATATAGAATCTATGTTCCAACACAGCATTACAAATTACATCTATATTTCTAAAAATAATAATCTCATTACCATTAAAAAAAGAAAAAACATTTGTTTATGTAACTTAAAAACAAAAATCAAATTTCTATGGAAATTAGGAATAAAATAAACATGTTTAAAACCAAATTCCTATTTCTAATATTAAGTCTAACAACTCCCATTACTTTTGCCGAAATGACAGCTTCAATGCCTACTCACATTGTGAACGACCCCTTAGGTAGCTCTTTAAAAGAACTAAGCATCTGTAAAGAAGAACACACATGATTAGTACACCCGAATCAACTACTCATGTAGAATAATCTTTAACTACTAAATTTGATTCAAGAACAAGTATATGAAATTCACCTTTCTTTTTCTCCTTTAGTTTGGCAAGATATTTAAGGCAATTCATTAAGAAATTAAGTCAAATAATAAGACCTTTTTTCAAAACATGTTCACTTACTGATTGACCTTTCTTCATCTTAGCATTTATAGTCATTTTCACAGTCTCATGCCTCAATTGATCAGAAGGCTGATCGAATATAGCTTTTAGAGATTCCAATATCTTATAAGCAATCTTTACATGCTTGTGCTTCAATCTAAGCACATTGTTCATGGAAGCTAACAAGTAGGCACTAGCCTTATTGTTGGCTATGATCCATGCATCATATCTCACATACAATACGATTAGTATTTATTCGGGGCTCTGAACAACAATCTTCATCCAAAACAAATTTAAGGTTCTCAAATCCGAGTGCAATGGTAATGTTACTTTTCCACTTAATAAAATTTTCTCCAGTTAATTTCTCATTCAATAGAGTAAGCATATGACTAGACATGATTGCTGAAAAAAATAAAGTGACATAAACAAACAAACGAATATCACATAACATACAATTATGCGAATAACAAGAATGTTCTGCAACCACCTTCGGGCTTTTCTGTTACGAATGGTGTTATCGATGAACCAAAGAAACCGACATTAGAAGATTTCGTAGGTGCATTTATGAATAAATCACGAGATAGATTCACAAGGATTGAAGAAAATTTTGATGCACGGATGAAGGCCTTAGAGTTACAAATAGGGTAGATGGCTGAAAACATAGGGAATCAACACAAGAAGGGACAATATCCAAGCACAACTCAAATAAACCCAAGGGAGCAGTGTAATGCAATCCAATTGAGAAGTGAAATGAAATATGAGGGACCAAGCATGCCAGTGGTGGAGGAAGATGAAAACAAGAAGAAAGAGGATGAAGAAGTGGCAGAGCAAAAGGAAGTTGAAGTCGAACAAAAAGGGGCTGAGAAGCCAAAATCGAACTCTAACCCTTCACTTCCATTTACTATTTCTCGTCTTTCTTTTCCTCAGCATTTTCAAAAGAAAAAGCTAGATGCTCAATTCGCTAAATTTCTGAAAATTTTCAAGAAAATTCACATTAACATTCCTTTTACAGATGCGTTGGAACAGATGCCAAATTATGCAAAAAAATTTAAGGACGTCATGTCAAAGAAGAGAAAAATAGCGGATTATGAAAGAGTGAATCTTACGGAGGAGTGCAGTGCAATAATACAACAAAAGTTGCCACAAAAGCTTAAAGACCCAGAGAGCTTCACAATCCCTTGTGTGATTGGAGAATCAAGTTTTAATAAGGCTTTGTATGACCTAGGAGCAAACATAAATTTGATGCCGCTATCCATTTTCAAGAAGCTTGGTCTGGGTGAAGTAAAACCCTCCACAATCACGTGCAATTAGCTGATAGATCGATAACTTACCCCAAGGGGATCATTAAAGACGTACTAATCAAAGTTGATCGATTCATCTTTCTAGTGGATTTTGTAGTTCTCGACA
Organism: Scutellaria barbata; assembly: GCA_028654395.1. Lineage (NCBI taxonomy): Eukaryota > Viridiplantae > Streptophyta > Magnoliopsida > Lamiales > Lamiaceae > Scutellaria > Scutellaria barbata. The sequence continues at coordinate 18,689,088 of CM053648.1, forward strand.
TGGAGGAAGATCATGTTGTACCTCTTATTTTAGGACGACCATTCCTAGCTACGGGACGAGCATTGATTGATGTATAAAAATGGGAGCTTACCTTGAGAGTGAATGACGAACACATCATGTTCAACATTTACAAGGATATGAGATTCCATGACGAAAAGGAGAACCGTAGCTTCATTGGAGTAGAGGATGTGTGCATGGAGGATCTATTAGGATGTATACTATAAGCCTAGCTTTTGTATGAACATCTATTTATGATATGAGAATCTTTTATGGTCAAATGTTTGCATTTTATATATTTGTTATATATGTTATTGCAATTGTCTAATTAATTTATATTGTAGATAACATGGTGTGTGGTGCCACACAGAAGATCATGTTATCAGTTTCTTATAGATTATAAATGGTAGCTCACAGCCGAGATAATTTTGGACAAATTATCGGAATGGTTGTAGTGTAATTTGGTATTAATCTGTCTTGATTATAAAATTACACTAGTACATTTTGTATGTATTGAGCAGGACCAATTGAGGTTGTTTTATTTGTACTGACTACATAAATAAAATAAGACCTCTGTTATTATGGATGTGCGTCATCTTAATCATTGTATGAAAACGGGCATGTATACTCGATATATGTTTCTTTAATTTACCAATGGGTGAGATTTATTTATTAAATCAATAAGCTCGGTAAATTGGGATACAATGTTGTTTATATGGTGTGCTGTTGATTATATAATGAAACCGTGTCCTAATTATTTAGGATGATGATGTCCCCTTGAGAAACTCATAAGGATTATCATATAAACCCTACAGGTGGATTTATTCCGGCATGATAATAAAATTGAGTGGTACTACTCTTGGATTAAATATTAATTAATTGAATTGTCAGTAATTCATTTAATTAATGGACATTCGATATCTTAAACACGGGGAGATAAACGCGCACATAATAAATAGGAGCCATATCTAATATGGATAAGGGACGGTAGTTCAATAATATATTTTTAGTGGATTAAGATATTATTTGATAGGCTTAAGAAGTATATTCAGATCGAATTAAGGACTCCTAAGCCTATCAGGAGACCGATTCCTAATCCTCCTCAAGGTCCCTGTTGTAGCCTATAACTAAGCCTCAAGTCAGCCGTTTTCAATACACAGAAATACAGATACACAGACATAAAAATTTGAGATACGTATTAGTAGAAGACGGCTGGAAGTCTCGATAGCTCGTTGCCCACACAACGTTCGAGATAAAGGCGAGGAATACAGCAGAAGATCGTGAGGTACAGGCTTTATCGATTCCTCGATCTACAGTTCTGATCTTAGAACTGATTTCGGTGTAAAAGATATGATTCGTTTTCCGCTGCGCGTTAATCATATTTGCATGGACTCCGATTCAGATAATCGTATAGGGTCGGCGAACCGGCGGTTCCTACAGGATCAAATGGAGCGAATCTTGTCAAAGAATGCGTTGGAATTTTGCTTGAAGAAAATACCAAGAAAGAAGTGTAGCGGAAAGGAAAAGAAACGAGAAAATGAGAGACCAATAGAAGGTGGATTGGCCGGGTACGACCGTGCTGTGGAACATGGTCAGACCATGCCCGACAGAGAATCAAGACTGGAAATCGAGGCACGACCGTGCTGTATAGCACAGTCAACCGTGCCCAAGACTATGACAAGTGTGCAAGTCTAGCACGACCTTGCTGAGGAGCACGGTCGGACCGTGCTCAACCAAAAAGAGGTTGTTTTAGACACGAGAAGCACCACGTGCATTCCAGAATTGAAGTACCTTCCGGATCATCTCCAAAGCACCATGTGCATTCCAGAATTGAAGCACCTTCCGGATCATCTCCAATATGCTTTTTTGGGAAGTGATAAAGCTAATCCGGTGGTGCCAAAGAAAGGAGTAAAAACAAACAAAGAATTGAGCTGTATTATAGAAATGGAACAAATGAGACTGCCAGGTGTAATTTTTTTTTAATGACTCATAAAAGGTACGCTTTCATCTCGTCCGGCTGAAGACGTGAAACTTAGCGCTACTTGGGAGACAACCCAATTAGTTAGGTTTTGTTTTTTTATTTTTTTTAGTTTTATTTTTTCTTCGATTTTATTTTTGTTTCATTTTCTTTGTGTTTCTCCAAGTTTTAATGTCATCTTTGAAATTGTCGACTTTAAGTTTGGGGGATGTTTTCGAAACAAGGTTAAAAAAAACATCGAAATCATGCTTAGTTTTGTCTTTAGTTTATGTTACATGACCAGTTGCATGATAGGTCTGATGTTTAGGAGATATGAAGGAAATTCTTAAGTTACAAAAAGTATGAATTGAGTAAAATGAACGTGGATCTATATTGCTTGATTGAAGTTGAAAGTTTGTTTCGAATTATTTTTTGTGAATACATTTGAACATGCAATGATTGTGTATTTTTGAGGAGTATGAAAATAAGCTTGTGAGATTTGAGCCTTGACTTGATATTACAACAAGTCTTATTTTCTTGATTGTGTGTTGGCGATAGTCTTGTATAACCTCTAGAACTTGTTTTGGTATCTTCTTTGAGACTACAAGTACATGTGGATTTTTGAAAATGATATAAGGCCATTTTTTATTATGATTAGTCACTTAGCCAAATAATTTCTCACAAAATCTGAATTATTTCCTTTGTTAGCTCTGTTGAGCTTTTGAGCCTATTTCTTTGTTTAGTCTAATAATTTGGTGAATTATCAGTGCCTATATTTCGAGCCTACATACCCATGATTTTGAAGCTCACTTGGGAAATATATGTAGAGTTGGAGAAAGAATTTTGGTGGAGTATATCAGAAAAAGTAAAAAAAAGAAAAAGAAAGACCAAGTGAAAAGAAAAGAAAATGTATACTTGGCTTAAAGAAGTGACGGATGAAAAGAATTTTTACATGAGTTGTGCCTTTTCTGGAACTCAATTGAATAATTGTTATTATGAGTTGTGCCTTTTCTGGAACTCGATTGAATGATGATTATAATTGATATATTGCTGGAACTCATGTTTTGGGAGAAGCAGTCGATTGAAGATATATGATGAAAATCAAGAATTTGTGGAAGAGCTTCAATCATCTATTTGAGTAGTCGTTTTTATCCCAAATTTTTCCTACCTTATCTAAAGAGCCTCATTGCGTCCAAATAAAAGTCCTTGTTGATTCTTAATAGTTGCATGTACAAACGTAGTGGAAAAGTGAGACGATCTGCAAGCTTATGGTAGGTATTACTTGATTTATCGTTTTGAGCATATACATGTCCTATTCCTAAACACTTTTGAGTGTGAGTGATACACTATACCTTGTGAGGTTCATTACTCCTTGAAAGTGTATGGTTATGAATTGTTTGAGGTATTTATTATAAGTTCAAATGAATTTTTGATATCAATTAGGTGTATGGGATTTATCGTTTGTGATACTTGATGTCATGGCTTGTGCTTCGTCTAGTAGGATGCTTAGTTTTTCTAGTTTTGTCATTTGAGTAGTTTATGTTGCTCGAGGACGAGCAACAGTTTAAGTTTGAGAGATTTTGATAAGTGCCAATTTTCACCTATTTTTGCGTATGTTTATGGATTTATTTGAATATGTCAATTACGTTTTTATGGTGATTATTGAGATTATTCGTGTATAAGATGCATTTGATGAGTTTGTGCTTAGTTTCATGATTTTAATGAGGAAAAGTGCAAGTTTTGAGAGGAATTGATGAAAAGAAGGAGTACGACCGTACTGTGCAGCACGGTCAGACCGTGCCAGATGGGAACTCAAAACTGGAGGATGGGGCACGACCAGTGCCGTGTAGCACGGTCGTTCCTAGGAGAGCAGCATTTTCGGTTATTTTGGCGTGGTTTCATTCTTTACTTGATATATAAGTCTCCAAGAAGTAAAAGAGAAAGAAGGATTGGCGAAAAGAGGCAGAGAGAAGAAGCACAGAGAGAGAAGAACGAGAATTCAAGAACCGAAGGAAGCACGAGATCATCGTCGCTAAGATTTTAATATTTCCTCTCTTGTTAGTTTAGTGGATATGATATCTTCAATCTTGTCTATGAGTTTGTTGATAATTATGTCTAGCTAATTTTTTAGGGTTTCTAGAGCTTGTTAGTAATCTGATTCGAATCTCGATGGATCTTTAATTTAATTCAATGTTCATAATCATTCATCTTGTTTGTGTGTTTATGAGTTGATGGTTTGTTTGATTATTTGGCCAATAATTGAGCATGTTTTAATAATTGAATCAAATTCGGGAGATGAGATTTAATTATGGAAAGATAAACGCATGACACATAAAGATACTTAGATCGGGAGATTAAGGAATTTATGTAATGAGAAATCAATCTTGAGTACTTTTGGGAGTTGTTATGTTTCTATCAGATTGAGTAGGAATACCTCTGATGGCATAATGATCAATTGATTAATTGACTCTGGAGAGCTATTAATTGATATGTGTGATTGCTCATATAGGATGATTGATTAATAAACTTAGATTGGTTAAAGTGATATCTTGATGAGAATTAGATGGAAGCATGTCCTAGAATCTGTTTCAAATTTCTGTTATCTTTAAGTGAATTTACTTGCGTAATTACGAGTTTTATTGAATTAATTTGCAATTGATGAGATTTGATTTTCCTAGATAAATTTGAGAACCAGATTTGAGTAGTTAATTAATGCCTAGATAGATAGTCTATGTGGGATCGATCTTGCTCACCACTCCTACACTCTACACTGTACACTTGCGGGAGTAGCTAAAAGAAATTAGTAAACAATATTTAAACGGAATTTTTAGGATAAACACAAATTAAATCGGTTCATGTCATATATGATCCTGATAAGACAGTCACATCCTATGTTTTTTTACTACATTAATGATGTTTTAATTAAAAATTCATACTTTAATTAATTTCATCATAAATTTAATTTAAGTTTATAATCCATAATTTTAATCCTCTTGTATATAATACTTATATACTAAGATTATGGTTATATCAAACAAACTAGAGATTTTCTATAATATTTATGAAATGTATACAATAAACATATGAGTTTGAAAATAAATGTCGCATTTTAATAATAAAAAAAATCCATAATTATTTTAAGGGCATTATCCCTAACAATGTCCCACTTGCCCTAAAGCATATCACATATATCGTTATGTCCTAATTATACATGTGTTTATCAAACAACTTAGCAGAACAATTCCATATCAGGTTGGTAGTTAATACTTTGTTGGAATCTTGCATTCTATAATACATAACAATCTTATCAATATAAGAAGTTTGATACAATACCAATAATTTATTCTTGTTGTCTCGAACTATTCAAATTTTAAGAATATAGATAGCTTCTCCCAATCTTCCATTTAATTGTGTTTAACATTTCTATATCATTCCCAATTTATTAATTCAAGACAAAAGTATTATTTGAAATATAGAAAAATATTACGTAACTCACACAAAAGTATTAAATAATTTATTATGTTCCATTCAACCCGATCCATATGACAGAATGAAATCTGTGAGACGGTCTGTTACGAAACCTACTCATTGTTTAAATATATTACGTCTCTTACATCTTCTTTGAAATTTTCCTACAGGTCAATTGTTAGAAGATATGAATTATCTGATTATTTAGTTTAATTAAGTAACGTCTCTTCCCACATAAATTCTCTATATAATGCAAGCTATTGCCCCTTGAAATTATATTAAAAACACGAGAAATTTAAGAAAATGAAATCTGCAAGCATTAATATTGCATTGTTTTCTCTCTTCTCTTCTCTTCTAATTTCCAATTCATCATCTCAAGATGCTCAACAGCCTTTCATTCAGTGCCTGGAAAATTATTCTGATCCCTCCAGTCCAATCTCTGCAGTTCTCTACACTCAAAACAATTCTTCATATTCATCTGTTCTTCAAAACTACATAAGAAATCTACGGTTCAATGAATCGTATACCCCAAAACCACGACTCATTCTCACTGCATTGCATGTTTCCCACATTCAAGCCGCCATTGTTTGCGCGAAAGCACACAAAATGCAGATGAAAATACGAAGCGGAGGCCATGATTACGAGGGGGTCTCGTACGTGTCCGAACATCCCAATTTCTTCATCCTCGATATGTTCAATTTCCGGTCCATCAACGTCAGTATAGAAGACGAGTGGGCCCAGGTTCAAGTCGGAGCCACCCTCGGAGAAGTCTACTACAGAATCGCTGAGAAAAGCCCCACCCACGGCTTCCCCGCCGGAGTCTGCCCCACTGTCGGCGTCGGCGGCCACCTCAGCGGCGGAGGCTACGGCAACATGATGCGCAAATACGGCCTTTCTGTCGACAACATCATCGACGCCCAGATAATCGACGTCAATGGGCGTCTCCTCGACAGGGAATCCATGGGAGAGGATCTTTTCTGGGCTATCACGGGTGGTGGAGGACCCAGCTACGGCGTCGTGCTATCCTACAAAATCAATCTTGTCCGAGTCCCGAATGTAGTGACGGTATTCAGAGTTGGTAGAACATACGATGACAATTTCACCGATCTTATCCACCGTTACCTGCAAATCGCAGCAGACAAGCTGCCAGAAGAAGTATTCATCAGGCTCACCCTGGACGTTGTCAATGGGACCAACAGGGGTACGTTCAACGCCCTGTTTCTTGGGAACTCACGACAACTCATCGCCCTCATGGACGACAGCTTTCCAGAACTGGGATTACAGCAAACAGACTGCGTGGAAATGAGCTGGGTCGAGTCTGTTCTTTTCTGGACAAATTTCGAAATAGGAACTCCAGTGAACGCTCTTCTCAGCAGGGTTCCTCAGGTTCTTACACACCTGAAAAGAAAGTCCGATTACTTAAAGAAACCAATTCCCAAACAAGGACTAGAATTGATATTCAATAAAATGGTGGAACTGCAGACTCCAACGCTGACATTTAACCCTTATGGAGGAAGAATGGCTGAGATTTCGCCATCAGAAAAGCCATTTCCGCATAGAGCTGGAAACATTGCTAAACTCCAGTACGCGACAAATTGGAACGAAGATGGGGAAGAAGCAGCAAATCGATACCTAAATCTGACGCGAGAGTTGTACGCTTCTATGACTCCATTTGTGTCAATGGCGCCGAGAGAATCTTTTTTAAACTACAGAGATCTTGACATTGGAATCAACGACAATGGGCGGGACAGTTACTTGGAAGGATTGGTGTATGGATTGAGCTACTTCAAGGATAATTTCAATAGGTTGGTGAAGATTAAGACAAAAGTTGATCCTGATAACTTCTTCAGAAACGAACAAAGTATTCCTGTGTTTCCATGGAGGAAAGTGAATGACATATAGTATTTATGATTCTTCCCACTATATGTCATAATATTAATTTTTATTTTCAGTTGTTGTTTCTAGACTCATGCATGAGTGATATATTTTATATATACAAGAATTTATTTGGTTTGTATTTGAATGAGAAAATATGCATAACTCTACATTTAAATCTCCGTCTCATTTTTTCAATCTTTCCAAAGCAGTTATGCGATAAATATATAGATTGATACAATTTATAAGTGACAACTAAATTGAATAAAGTTTTATTTTGTAAAAACCACAATTAAATAGAAATGGAAAGAAGTATATGGTTGGCCCTGTATTTCTGAAACATTTAAGTTTTTTTTTTTTTAAAAGAAAAAACGCATAGTTCTTCAAGAAGAAAAAAAAAAAAAACACATGAAGCATATAATTTATATTTTAGAAATGTAAGGCACATCGCGGGTCAACCAGAGACACACAATCCCTTATCATATATTTTTGATTTATTCTGACTTCTAATTAGGGCATGTTTGGTTTAGGGATTTGGAAGGGATAGGGTTAATTAATCCGGATAAACTTGTGTTTGCTTTGAAGGTTGAAAACCCCGTATTTATTTTAGGTCCGGATCAAAAATGGCTTTTATGGTCTTATTGTGGGTTTATTTGGATTAAATAAACCCACCAAAAGTGGCTAGTTTAAATGGGTTTATAAGGGCATTTAGGTTTTTTAATACATAAACCTAATTTAATAATATCACAACATTTAAACCAAACACAAAATTAAATCAAACCTATCATTAAACATTCAAACCAAACATATCAAAAATTAAATTAACCCAATTTAACCCAAATAGTGCAAACCTCCAACAACCTAACTAACCCAACACACAAACCAAACATGGATTGCGCATGTTTGGTTTGGGGGTTTGGAAGGGTTAAGGTTAATTAACTCGAATAAACTTGTGTTTGCTTTGAAGGTTGAAAAACCCTTATTTATTTCGGGCCCCGATCAAAAATGGCTTTTATGGTCTTATTGTGGGTTTATTTGGGTTAAATAAACCCACCAAAAGTGGCTAGTTTAGATGGGTTTATAAGGGCATTTAGGTTTTTTAATACATAAACCTAACTTAATAAATACCACAACATTCAAATCAAACACAAAATTAAGTCAAACCTATCATTAAACATTTAAACCATATCAAAAAATTAACCCAATTTAACCTAAATATTGCAAACCCCCACAACCCAACTAACCTAACTAACCCAACACACGAACTAAACATGGATAAAGAGGTATTTACAAAATCACAATTATCTTTCAATTTACATTTTTTACATGAAAATATCTAGAATGACATCAACTATAAAAAAATATAAAAAATAAGGTTAGTTTAATAATGAATGATTAGACTACCTCCATTGGTTGGGGTTGCCGACCCAAGGTAAGAAAAAGATAAAAAAAAAAGTAAAAAAAAAAAATTAAATCCTCTAGTTGCAACCAAATGGGTTGTGGTTGGAATCTCAACCAATCACTCAACTTAGGTTGGCCAATCAAGGAATGACACATGTCATTTTTTGATTGGTTTATATGGATAAAATGTATATTGTAAATATTGTGAATAATATGTATTTAAAATATATATATATATATATTTATATATCAAAATTCGTATTTTTTAATTCTTTATAAATAAACACCAATATTGACATATTTTGGAGCACATCTTAAATTCTCTATTTTCTTTTCTATTTTTTTATCATTTATCTCTCAATTTTTATCATGGATCCAAAACATCATAATTATTTTCTAAACTCCCAAGATTATCCAAATTCTCAAAATTATTCAAGTCTTTCAATCTTTTCCTCTCTCAGAAGATTATTCAAACTATTATCAAAATTCTCAATTTTCTCCAAATTCAAATCAAGATTCTACCTCTGAGCATGTCCAACCACCACAAAATACCTCTCGAAATTTGTTCCAAAATATTCAACAACAAAACACAAATCAAAAGGGGGTAAAAAGTGTAGGTTGGACTATGAAAGAAGATGTAGCTTTGATGTCTTCTTGGTGTTTTGTTAGTGAAGATAGCATATGTGGTAAAAATCAAAAGTCCGTCTCTATGTGGGCACGAGTATATAAAATATATACAAATCATCGAGATGAAAATTCGTAGGAGATAAATGAAAGAAATGTGGACTCTCTAAAAAGTCGTTGGAAACGACTTAATGAAAGTGCAAATAAATGGACTGCTGCTTATACAGAAGTATGTTCTCGGAGAAGAAGCAGAATGAGCCGGATGGATATTGAGGGAGAAGCTCATGCTATTTTTGGAAAAGAATCAGGGGTCGTAACAAGTTTCAGGACTTGTTTGTGTTTAATGAGGTTATGAGTAAAAATGAAAAATGGGCTTAAACTAGATCATGATTCACGTGAAGAAAATATAGAAGATGATGAAGAAAGTGGTGGCAGCTCAAAGAGAGAAAGAACCAGTGAAAGTGGGGATTATTCCACCCCAATCCAGAAACTCCAAGCAGTGGTGGCTCAATTAATACTCGTCCCATATGCCGAGATATGACGAAAAGAAAGGGAAAAGCTAAGAATTCACAATTGATAGGTAGAAAATTGGTGCATATTATTATGAATTAATTTGAGATTTTATGCTTTTTAATATGATTAAATGCATTGTTTTCTTACATATACGTATTTTTGAACTTCAAGTGCTTCACAATTTGTTTTCTTGATTATTTAGGGATTTTTGGAGTATTTTAAAGTCAAAGAATGTGGCCACGAATCAAGGGAGCATAATTGGGCCTTAAATGGAAGAAACAATTGGACTTGGAAAAATAAAATAAGGAAAAGCCCATGCCATGGAAAAAAAAGGGGCTTGATCACTTACTTAGCCACCAAGTTAAAGGAGCCATTCATTCACGCAGAGAGATAGAGTTATAGAGAGACAAATATTTATTAGATTAGTTGGAGAATGAATTCTTAAATTATTTTTGTGGATTCGATTTCCAGGATGCTCGGCTAACTTACAATTCTGGTTAGCAGAGATGTTCGAACCCATATTTCTTTTATGTTTTAATTCATCTCGTTTCCCCTCCTCGATATTTGAATGAAATTGATTATGCTATCTGTGAATATTGTTTTCAATTGTTAATACTTAATTTGGATTGACCACCTAGGTTAAGTAATTGATAATTGATTGCTAGAATTTTAGATCTGGATTAATCCACTTACTCCTATCTTTTCATGGACATGTAGGTGATCTACACTGTCTGTTCAAGCCTAAAGCCTAAGGATGTAACGGAGGAACAAATTAAACTCAGAGCATTTCCATTTTCTATGAAGGATGCTGCAAAAGATTGATTGTACTATCTCCCTCAGGTTCCATCACAAAATGGCAGCAAATAGAAAGTCTCTTATTGGCCAGGTACTTCTCTGCATCTCGAGCGGCCAATGTTCGAATGGAGTTTCTTGGAATTCAACAACAGCATGGGGAGACATTGCATGAGTATTGGGAGCGTTTCATGAAGTTGGAAGCAAGTTGTCCACAGCCCCAACTCTCTGATCAACTTATAATTCAATATTTCTATGAAGGACTGTCCTTGATGGACCGACACCATATCGATGCGGCTAGTGGAGGGTCATTGTTGAACAAAACACCATCAGCAGCAAGACTCCTTATCACAAGCATGGTTGCTGCCTCGCAATAATTTGATACTCGTGATTCTTCACTACAATCCGTAAAGGAGGTAAATAACTCTACCATTGAGGATAGACTAACTGAATCAACTTCATTTGTTCGTCAAGTAGCTACAGATGTTCCCTAGGTGAAGCCATGTCGTATATGTAATACCATTGATCATACCACAGACTCATGTCGCATTTTACTTGATGAAGTAGAGGCCAATGCTAATGCCGTAGGAAATGGAAACTATCAAGAGAGGAAGTATGATCCCTTTTCTAACACGTATAATCCGAGTTGGAGAGATCATCCAAATCTAAGGTGGAGAAATCAGTAAGGTACTCACGGTGGAGAGAAAAACAAGCGTCCACAACTTTTGAGGAATTCTAATTATCAAAGAGGAAATTCAAACTATCAAGGGTAAACATCCGGACAAAATTTCAGCCCTTCATTGGAAGATATGTTGAAAACATTAACTTCCAACACAATGCAGTTCCAAAACGACACCCAGTCGAGTATTAGAAATCTTGAAACATAAGAGAGCCAACTAGCGACGGCTGTGAATTGTCTTGAGGCCCAGAATGGAGGAAAATTACCGTCTCAACCAGAGATAAATCCAAGAAATGTCAGTGCAATAACTCTACGAAGTGGGAATCAGCTAGAAGAAATAAAAAAACCTCAGAAAATTTCAAAAAATAAGGAGGAAGAGAATTTCGCCGAACAGCGTGACACTGAACTGTCTAGTTCCGAATCATCATCCAGTGTGAAAAATTCGAAATCTGCACAGATAAAACCCGATTTTTTCCCTACAATCCAAGCTAATATGGTTCATTTTCCTTTCAGGTTAGCGAGGACGGCGAAGGAAGATAAAGAGAAACAAATGCTTGATATTTTTCGCAAGGTTGAGATCAACATCCTTTTGATTGATGCAATCAAACAGGTTCCAAGATATACAAAATTCCAGAAAGACTTATGCACAAACAAAAGAAAACTTAAAGGGGATGAGAAGATTTTGATTAAGGAAAACGTGTCTGCAATTTTTCAAAAAAAGCTTCCTAAAAATGAAAGGACCCAGGTATGTTTATTATTCCATGTCGCATAGGAGATATTAAAATTGAGCGTGTTAGCTTCAATTAATGTTATGCCATGTTCTATCTAAGCATCTCTGAATTTAGGGCCATTGAAAAAAAACACGTGTTATTATTCAATTAGCCGATCGTAGTAATGGATAACCTGATGGGATTATTGAGGATGTTCTTTTTGAAGTTAATGAGCTTATTTTCCCCACAGATTGTTATGTGTTGGATATGAATGGCGACTCGTTGATTTCATCACCTATTTTATTAGGGAGGCCATTTTTAAACACCTCTAAAAAAATAGATGTTCGTGAGGGAACCCTCACAATGGAATTAGATGGGCAAATAATTAAATTCAATACTTTTGATGCCATGAAGTATCTTGATGATGAGAGTGATGTTTTTGTTTTGAGTAATATTAACCCTCTTGTTGAGGAAATTTTTGAGATGCATTTCAGGGATCATTTGGAACTCGCACTAAACAAGAATTTGAGGGATGATATAAGTCAGTTGGCTCAACAGGAACACCAGAATATAATCAAAATAGTGGCTGCACTTCAGTCGCAACCTTCCTTGCCACCAAGGTATGATTTACATTTTATTAATTTACCTGAGTCTTATAGAAAAGTTCTTCTATCTGTTTTGCAGACACCAGAACTTGAATTGAAGTCATTGTCACACTATTTGAAGTATGCCTATTTGGAAGAGTGAACCACATTGCATGTGATAATTTCAGCAAAATTGGACCTTACTCAAGAAGAGGCCTTACTTCACGTCCTAAAGAAATATAAGGAAGCCATTGGATGGACAATTGCGGATATTAAGGGAATTAGCCCAATCTTGTGCATGTATCGAATTCTATTTGAAGATGATGTCAAACCTACTAGAGAGGCGCAAAAGAGATTAAACCCCAGATGATGAAGGTAGTCAGAAGGAGGTATTGAAACTCTTAGATGTGGAAATCATCTATTCGATTTTTGATAGTCGATGGGTAAGCCCTACAAAAGTTGTCCCCAAGAAATCTGGAGTTACAGTAATTGAAAATAAGGAAGGTTAGTTAGTTCCCACTCGAGTACAAATAGGGTGGAAGGTTTGCATTGATTACTGTAAGTTGAATTTCTTGACTCGAAAGGATCATTTCTCTTTACCTTTCATCGATCAGATACTTGAAAGATTAGCTGGACACTCTTGTTGGGATTTCAATGTTTAGATTTTGATGAGACAAACCAAATATGTAATAGGAAGTTTGAGTACCCCATTTTTCACAATATTTAAGTGAAAACACAGGCTAAGATTGAGTCTAGTTATAGGTGCTGAAAAATGGAGGTATATAAATGTATAATGCTGTATAGAGAAATTCAGAATGAAGCTACTGTAAGAAAGTAGATACAGTAATGCTGCAAGAAAGCAGATACAACAACACTACAAGAAGGCAGATACAACAATGCAGCAAGTAAGAATGACATGCAGCAACACTGTAAGAAAAGACTACTGGACTACTGCAAGAAAAGATACAGTAGTACTGTATGAATGAACAGCTGCAAGCAGACCTAGGATACAACGCAAAGCTTACTGAATAATCAGCCAACAACACTAAAGACAAACAGAATAAGTCCGAGAAATGATAAATGCAGCACGAGGAATGAAGAACCAAGCAAGAATAAATAGAGGCGTTCCTGAGAAGATCAGGATTACAGAAATGGAGCTAATGCCAAGACGACACGTGGACTGACGCGCTGTAGAAAATTACAAGCCACAACCACCGCATTAGATGCTCTGAAAGGGAAAGTCAAGTCGCATTAAATGCGAGCCATATCTTTGATCAAGTACGCTTAAATTGAAATGAGAGATATCTTCTTCAACGGATATCTTTCTACAAGTATAAATAGAGGACGAGCAACCCTAAAGCTGACTACTGAAACATTTTACTCGAAAAAGACCAAACATTCAAGCTATATTCTCTCAAGCATTCTCTACAGTTTCAGTCAGTCGACCTTAGTGAAGTGAACCAAGTTTAAGCTGAAAGATCCTTTGAAGGATTCAGAAGCTCACTTCACCGCACCAGTTGAAGAACAACTTTATATACTTTTAACCTTATTATTGTGTGCTTAGGTTGTTTTAGGTGTTGAACAGTTGATAGGATTTATCCTTGCTGTTTGTGTTGTTGTCTATTTGTTAAGCAATTCCCTATGTGGGAGTATGAAACCCTATGTGGGTTGCCTTTAGAACTTGCAGTTGCTGTATGTACGCTGGGTTCTAGTAGGTGTTTAGCTTTGTAAGTTGATAGATTGTTAGGAGTGTCCTGTAAACCAATCTTACTTAACAAAGTTTCTGCTTGAGGTAGCAGTAGAGTGGACGTAGAAGAATTACACCACCTTCGAACCACTATAAACCATAAGTGTTTTATTGCTTTCATATCTGTGTTTTATCTTACATATCTATCTGTCATAAGCATAAAACATCTTGAAAATGATCATATTTAAGAAAACTAGCATTGTGTCATAAAACATATTTTTCGCCGCGTTCATAAACTCTGAGTTACAGCGTGTAGCACTGCATACTAGTGTTGTAAGCAGTAACTGTCTGGCGCTGCAAGTTCAAGTAACTTACAGAACAGTAAATTTATAAAAGATTTGCAAAATCGACCAAAGTTCATTCACCCCTTCTCTGAACCTAGGATACCACTTGGGACCAATAAATAGTATCAGAGCAAGTTGGGTTAAAAGCCAACTGATCTGTTCACCTATCCTGATCCACCTTAGTCTCGCTGTTTTCTCTGCATCCTGAAAATCTCATTCTTATAGCATACCATGGATTCCTCTAATCACAAGTTACCCATATTTTCCATAGAAGAATATGACGATTGGAAGATAAGAATGCAGGCACATCTTTCAGCGATGAATGATGAGATGTGGACGGTCATCATCGAAGGATCGATTATCCCCACGAAGGTGAACCCCATACTTGGTAGAGATATGGAGGAAGAAGCACCACCACCACCTAACTTCCTGGTCAAGCTAAGACAAGAATGAAATAACAAAGATAGAAAGAGAGCCAACTTAGACAATGTGGCCAAGAATGTTCTGTTCATCATCTTGGACAAATGGACATTCAGCAAAGTCAAAACTTGCAGAACGTCCAAAGAAATTTGGGAAAAGTTGGAACAAATATGTGAGGGTACAGAACTCATTAAGGATAACAAGATCTCTAATGCCACCCAACTGCTCGAGCTCTTCAAGATAAAGAATGAAAAGACTCTTGAGTAACTAGATTTAAGATTCACGTCCATCGTGAATGAACTAGAAGCTCTGGGCAAACAGTATACCCAAAAAAAAGAAAAACATGAAAGTGCTTAAAGCCCTACCCATGGAATGGGATAACAAGACCTCCGCCATGAAGAGTACCCATGGATTTGAAATTCATGAGTATATTTGATCTATTCTCCAATCTCAAAGCATTCGAGTACGTCATTAATAGACGGAGAAAGAAGTCTGAAGAATCGAGCTCCAAAGTTACAACGCTAACTGCCAGAGGCACTAAGGATACAACCACCAGTTGCAGTAAGCAGTCTAAGGTTGCAGCAGAGGACGCTGAAGAGGATATGGCTTTACTTCTAAAAAAATTTAGAAGATTCATGAAGAGTAACAACATCAGCAACAATACAAACCTCAACAAGAGGAATGACTTCAGAAGAAATCATCCACCTCCTCAGGTATCCTCATCTCCACAATCAAATACAAACAATCTTGACTTGTGCTATAATTGCAGGAGACCTGGACACTATGTAAGAAATGGTCTACATCCAACGGTGCACAAGTATCCTGAAGGAGAGAGAGAACAGAGGAGAGAAAAGAGAAGAGATGATAGACATAAGCTTCGAGCTCTCATTGGAGAGATGGAGAAAGTCAAGGATACAGCAGTCTCAAATGAGATGCTGAAAGCTGCAGAATCCTCTGACAGCGACACTGAAACCTCATCCTCTGATGAAGAAGCGCTGATATGTTTAATGGAAAAAGATTATGAGGATAGCGAAGAAGATGAGGTAACCTACCAACCGCTGTCCATACCAGAAAAAAAGGAGTTGAACATGATTCACTCTTTAAAGAGGATCATGAGTGATTTCGAGTAGATTAACTCAACCCATAAAGAGCTGAAGGTTGAGAATGAGAATCTAAGAATCGACAATGAGATCCTCAGAGGTAAGAATATTGATATTGCTAAAATGCTAGTTGCATGTAAGTCTGATAACTCAAGATGCAGCAAGCTACAAAATGAGGTCTCTAGGCTAAGTCTGCTAGTCACTAAGCTAGAAGCTGAGAAGGAGAGCTTGCAGTCCACGACCAAAATATTTAGCAAGTCAGCTAAGGACGCAAGTGAGTGCCTAAGTTAAAGTAGAAGTCCATTTGAAAAATCGGGCTTAGGTTACAGCACTCACACCTCTCAGAATACAGCAAGTTCATCCAAGACTGTCGAATTTGTTCAAGCTGAAACTTCAATGGAGAATGAGTTACCCTGTAACTCAGAAAAGATCTTGAACAAACCAGCATTGATGGATAAGGGTAAGAAGCCCCAATGCTCAGCTGTAGGAAGTAAGCCTGCATCTAAGAACTGGCTACAACAGAAGCTATCTGCTGTAAGCAACAAGAAGATCCAGCAACCCACGAAGTTGCAGCACAGAAGATATTTTCCCACCTATACTAAGCCTTACATGTCTAAACCTAGAGGAGGATATACTCTAGGAAAGTATGGTAGAAGACCACACTACAAGAGTGTTGGTAACATATATTTAGTTTCTGCACACACAGTTAACAAGCAGTTTAAAAATAAAACTACATACAGAACAGGAACCAATAAATCTCTTGCAGCAAAATATTGATTGTTAAGAAAGTATGGGTTCCAAAAGAAACTAATCCAAAAGGACCCTTACAGAGATGGGTACCTAAATCTATTTGATTTTGTTGCAAGTTTCAATGCCAGGTTGCAGCAGCGATGTATGGTACATAAACAGTGGCTGCTCAAGGCACATGACAGACAGTAAAGAAGCTCTGAAAGACTTCCAAGAATGCAAAGGACCTAAGGTCATATTTGGAGCTGATTCCAAAAGAAGCACAAGAGGAAGTGGAAGCTTAATCAAAGAAAATACAAAGATCAAAGATGTATCCTATGTGAAAGGCCTCAGATATAATCTTCTGAGCATTAGTTAGTTTTGTGACAAAGGATATACAGTGGAGTTCAACCTCAACAAGTGCTTAAACAAGGACAACACATCAAATGAAGTCAAGCTTACAGGAACAAGAAGAGGAAACGTATATATTGCTGACTGGAACTCTTCTATTTAACCAACATGCTTCATTATGAACAGTCCACCAGAGCTGAGCTGGCTATAGCATAAGAGATTAAGTCACCTGAACTTTAAGACAATTAACAAGCTAGCAAGAAAAGATCTTGTGAGAGGATTGCCAGATGTGGCATACAAGAAGGAGAATATATTTGAAGTTTGTCAGAAAGGAAAGCAGGTGAAAAGCTCATTCAAAGAAAAGTTACAGAAGTCATCTCACAAGATTCTAGATCTTCTACATATGGACCTCTTTGGACCAGTAGAACCAGTAAGTATAAGTGGAAAGAAGTACTCACTTGTGGTAATGGATGACTACTCCAGATATACCTGGACTATATTCATTGCTAAGAAATCAGAGACTCAAAGCAAGCTACATGATCTTATGAAGAAGATTCAAAATAAAAAAAGCTTGAGCATTATGAAGAATCAGATCAGACAGATGAACTGAGTTCACTAACAAGTTTATTGAGAAATTTAGTTCTGATAATGATATTCGTCATGACTACTCTGCTGCAAGAACACCTCAACAGAATGGTGTAGCTGAAAGAAGAAATAGAACCCTTAAGAAAGCAGCAAGAACAATGATAGCAGAGGCAGAGATACCCAAGAGATTTTGGGCTGAAGCAACCAACACTGCATGCTGTACTAAGAACAGATGCCTAATCAACAAGGACTTAGACAAAAATCCATATGAAGTCTAGAATGAATATACACCAAATGTTTCATATTTGCATATCTTTGGATACAGGTGTTATATCCTCAACAGTGGAAAGGAGCATCTAAAAACCTTTGATGCAAAATTAGATGAAGGAGTATTCTTAGGATACTCTGCTGTAAGTAGAGCCTTCAGAGTCTTCAACAAGAGAACCTTAGTGGTTGAAGAATCAATTCATGTGGTGTATGATGAACCACATTGTGACACCAAGAGGCTAGAAGAACCTATTGAAGAAGTAACTCCAAGGAAAGAAAATGATGTTCCCTATGTTGAAGGAGTTATGCATACAGCAGAAGACAAAGAAGAAGAGGTTGCACCTCTGGATGCAGCAGACATTCTCACAGCAGTAGAACGTCCAATCATACAACAATATGAGGAGCAACCTAGACCTGTATATTTTTGAGCCTGACAGAACATGGCTAAAGGATCATCATAGGGATCTTATTATTGGAGATCCATCCATAGGAATAAGGACAAGAAGGTCCATTCCTCATGAAGCAATGTTTGCATGCTTCATATCCCAATCAGAGCCCAAGAATGTTGAAGAAGCCTTACAAGATAGCAACTGTGTACAAGCCATGCAAGAAGAGCTAAATGGATTTGAAAGAAATCAAGTTTGGCAAATAGTTGCAAGACCAACTCATCAAGGAGTTATTGGAACAAAATCTGTCTTCAAGAACAAGCTAGATGAATCTGGACTTGTTGTGAGGAAAAAAGCAAGATTAGTTGGTAAAGGAAATTGCCAGGAAGAAGGAATTGATTTTGATGATACTTTTGCTCCAGTAGCAAGGCTGGAAGCTATAAGGATTTTTCTGGCATATATAGTTCACATGAATTTCAATGTATATCAAATAGATATGAAGAGTGCATTCCTCAATGGTCTTCTTACAGAGGAAGTTTATGTAAAGCAACCTCCAGGTTTTGAAGATCAAGTAGAAGAGAAGGTGTTTAGATTACACAAGGCCTTGTATGGACTCAAGCAAGTACCAAGAGTTTGGTATGACACCCTATCTCTCTATCTGTTGGAAAACGCTTTCAAGAAAGAAACAGTTGACAAAACTCTGTTCAGGATACATGATGAAGATAGTATTCTCTTAGTACAGATATATGTGGATGATATCATCTTTGAATCCACCAAAAAAGAGCTATATGAGAAGTTCTTCAACCTGATGCAATCAAAATTCGAGATGAGTATGATGGGAGAACTAAGTTTCTTTTTAGGGCTGTAAGTAAAACAGCTGGTTACAGGAAGCTTCATCAGCCAGGTCAAGTACACAAAGAAGCTTATCAAGAAATTTGGCATGGAGAATGGTTTAGCAGCATCTATCCCTATGTCTACATCCATAAGCCTTGACAAAGATGAAAATGAAAAAGATGTAGATATCACGAAGTACAGACGACTCATAGGATCCTTGCTGTATCTTACAACAAGCAGGCCAGATATAATATTTACAATTGGAGTCTGTGTAAGATTTCAAGTAGCACCAAAAGAGACATCTTTCAGCTGTCAAAAGGATTATCAAGTATTTGAAAGAAACTCAGGAAGTAGGCCTATGGTACCCCAAGGAAAAAGAATTCAAGCTTAAAGGCTACTCTGACTCAGATTATACAGGCTGCAAGATTGATAGAAAGAGCACCAGTGGGACTTGTCAATTTTTGGGAAATATACTTATTTCATGGTTCTGCAGGAAACAAACATCGATTACAACATCTACAGCTGAAGCAGAATATGTTGCAGCAGAAAATTGTTGTGCCAAATCCTCTAGATACAACAACAACTAAGAGATTATGGTATTGAAAAAAAAGAGACTCTAATTCTCTGTGATAATATGAGTACAATTGCAATTACCCATAATCCTATATTTTACTCAAGAACAAAGTACATCGATATACAATATCACTTTATAAAAGATCATGTGGAGAAGAAAGATGTTGTGTTTGAGAAAGTTCATACGGATCTCCAGCTTGCAGATATATTCACTAAACCGTTGAGTGAATTAAGGTTTTCTATGCTTAGAAATGAGCTGGGAATTCTGAAGTTATGAGTGGAAAAAGAAGATGTAGAAGCCTAGGGGTAATTCCTACATGGTTGCGAAAAGCTGTAAGAATCGTACTGTAACCTACGTCTTCATACAGCGCTGGGTTCAAACAGCGCTACAACTTTCATTCTTACAGCACAGTCAGAAAATGACAGAGTAAGCAGTACATGGTTACAACATTTATTTCAAAGAGTATTTAATACTCTGCAACCTCGTACCCAGGATGCTGCAACCTTAAAAAGACCATAAATTAGGCGGCAAATCACATGTCTTTCAGCATTTAATGTAAGTTTTCACCTATCAGAAGTCGAAGAGGTACAATCAGAGCCCACGTCTACGCAAGTCATGATTATTTACGATTTGACCCCTTCATCTTTTTTTAAGGATCGTAAGATCAATTTCCTCATTTTAATCTTAACCGTTGATCTTACTACATGTCCTTTGATATTCTCTATAATCCCATAACCTTCTCATTTTTAAATTTATTTCGCCATAACCCCAAAGAGAAGTTTCATTTTCTTCACAAAAATTTCCTAAGTCTCAGAAACTCATCTCTCTCTATCATCATCAATAGCGGCCAGTCAAACCATCGTTCTGAAGGGAAGATTAGTGAACCAGAAGCATGTCTATGACTCTGGTTTGTACGACAATGAGATTATAAGGAGAATCTTCGATGCAATGGAAATGACCCGTATTCTAGAGCTCCTGACCATCGTCTATACCGAATACTCCGTAGAATCGATTCAGCGATTTTACTCCTTTGCTACGATATCCAAGGAGTAAAGGGACTGCATCCTGTTCCGGATGGATGCAGACAAAGAAGAGACAACAGTGTCCTCCGGTGACATCACGACTACCTTCAGCATCTCTTCTGAAGGTTTGACCCCTAGTCAGCTGGCGACGTATAAGAAAGAGAGGGCTCAAAAGATGTGGGATCTCTTCAGAGAAAGAGATGTCGGGGCTGAGATTAAAAGAAGCACCCTGAAGAAACTCTTTAAATAGGAGTTTGAGTTTCTTCATAACATTTGTGCATACTCCATCGAAGGTAGAACCGGGAGTTATGACAAATATACTGATCTCCACTTCTGGATCATGTCTGTCATCATGGCCGGAGAAAAGGTGAACTGAGCCAGGTTCATCTTGAAGAGGATTTTGGAGGAGGTAGAGAAGAGCACAGTAAGGAAGAGCTATGGTATCACCATCTGCTCTCTGCTCTGCAAGCTAGGTCCTCAGCTTGCAGCTCCCATCTCCATCCCCATTGAAAAGTATCTCAGAGAGAATAAAAAAGGTAAGACCTAAAAGAAGATGGCAGGTGCCGGTATTACATGGAAGAAAACCAAAAACAAAAAGATTGTAACACTGGCCCTGCAAGATGAAGCTGTAGACAGCGGGGGTGAAGAGGAAGATGAGGATATTGAGAGTCATATTCCCGTCATCAAGAGGACCCCAATGAGGACTGCACCTAAACCTGAATCCTCGTCCTCAGATGATGACGCATCCCTAGCGAGAAATAAGACAAGTCAAACTGTCTCCCCTTGCAGGAAGAAGAAGGTTGCTGCAACTGCTGCAAAGGTATAGACCTTACGAGTTGATTCCCAACTCTCTACTGCAAGTTTGATAGTAATTGCAGTAGAGAAGGAGCAAAGGGATGAGCCAGTTGAACAAGCTCGTCTACAAGGGGCTGCTGATTTAGCCTTTTTATGCGATCCTAAAGCTGTACAACCTCTAGAGAAGGATGAGACTGGCTAAGGGGGAAACTCTGCTGCAATGGAAGGAGTTTCTCACCGTGGAGCAAGCTGTCCTAGAGTAGGCTAATTCAGAAGACATTCTGATAATCCTGCAACCTGAGTATGTAGCATTGGTGCAAGAAAGATTAAGAAGCATTGCTGTTGAGGGAGCACTGGACAAAGGGAAGGATAAAGCTATTGCAGAATCCCATTCTACAGAGCTACCGATGAAAGAAACAATAGATGATGTCCAAGTCTTTCTAGCCCCGGCTGCAGAGGCTGTAAGAATGGGCGATGATGTTGCATTTGCCCAAAAGCAAATCAACATCCTGTGAGTGGAACAGGCTGAGAAAGCCATGCTGCAACAGGTGCTACAAGCAAGCGTCATGGAGACGAAAATGCAGTACACTCCTAGGAGAATGCGAGAAGAAGGATGCTCAAGTCACAACTTAAGCTTTCCTGCATATGAGCAAATGGTTGAAGGTCTCTCCACGATTATCACTCTTGATCCTTTGGAGAAGGAAGAGCCTCAACTAGTGGACTACGGCGATTCTCTAGTTCGCATAATTGCAGATACTGCTGCAGACACTCAAGGGGAACCGATCGTCATTATCAGAGATGTACTCTCTAATATTACTGAGATTGCCGATGACGTGACCATAGAGAAAGTTGTAGAGGCTGGACTCCCTGTACTGGTAGAGACAGCAGTACAGCAAGCAGCCACCCTTACAGAAGCTGCTGAGAAAACACGCAGGGTGGATGTTGAGATTCTTGCAGCGGTCGAGCTTTCAGTACTGCATACAGTGGAAGCTATAAGAAACCAACCAGAGCTGTAAAAACCCATTCTTGTAGTAGAAGCTATCGAGAATACAGGACCGGCCGAGGAGACGGGATCTGTGCTGAAGACCCAGGTGAGGCTGTTCTTCTGACAACACTCCCTGAGGGTGAGAAGACCTTTGAAGGGGCGGCTGTTGAGACAGCACCCTTGGAGGATGCTAAAGAAGTGGCTAAGGTAATCCCAATGCAGCTAGAGACACCTCATAAAGAGGTTGATGCTGCTACTGCTGCAAGCATACCAAAACCCATCCAGGTTATAACAATTTAGGTTACTGAGGATGCCAATGCTGAATCTCTAAGTTTCTTGAGAAACACACTGTCCACAGAAGAGCAACCTACGGGAGAATTGGTGAAGTGACAGTTGAGATAAAAGATGTTGAGGAGAAGGAAGCTGATGGAGAAGATCCCACCTCTGGCTTTTCAAGTCCCTTATCTAGCCAAAATGAGGTAGAGGATGCTGAAGAAGAGTCTGTGGCTCGAGAGCAGGATGCAGCACAGCAACCACAAGCCTTAATTCCATATGCTACATTGGCTGCTGTTCACAGACAACATAATGCAGCAAGACTGACCCCTAATGAATCAATTGACAGGGTAGTTGTTATTGTTACACACCTGTTTCATGCTCTTCAGGATCATGAGTCTAACATGCAGAACTGTATGAAGGTCAGCGCCAAATTTCATGTCGAAACCATGACTGGCTTCAAAAAGGACATTGAAGCACTTCCTGACATGATCAAACGCGATCTAAATGAGTCTACCTACAGGTGCTCAGGGACAGGGTTTGGATGGAAGAAGAATTGAAGGGAGAAGCCGCGCTCAACACATCTGAAATAGAACTTTACAAGAACTCGGTTGATTTTACTGGAGAAAGGCTTCAATCTCACTCTATGTTGCTAGAGACACTTCTGAACCATTTGATGGATCAATCAAGAAGAACCAAAAGTGTCGATGATCGATTGAGAAACCTGGAGATGATCGTAGGAGAGCTGAGGGATATGATGGTCAATGCATTCCCTCAGCATGCTCAAGGATCCAGGCAAGCCCCTGCACTTTCCAGGAGACCACGATTTGTTGTGGTCCAAGATGCCCCTGCTCCACCCCTGGCTTTTGATGATGCCAAAAAAGGAGAAGGATTCTAAGACAGATACCGGAGCTTAGGGGAGAAAGAAGATGATGATGATGATGATGATGATGATGATGATGATCAGCCTCTTAGTAGGAGAAGGAAGAGAGGATCATCTACTGCTGTTGACACTCATTCTCCAAAAAGATGGAGAAAAGATGACAAATGATGAGTTGGTGGTGCAGCTGCTGCAAGCAGATCAACTGCAGGCGCTGCTTACAGTGCCGCTGCAAGAAAGGATGCAGCACCTTCCTCCTCTCATCATACAAAAAGATGGAGAGAGGACCAGCAACGCGGCTTAAGAAAGAGGGTTAGCAGAGCCGAAGCTGAAAGGCATTACAATGAAAAGATAGCTGCTCAAAGGGCGGAGATAGCCAGAGCAGAGCAAGAAGAAAATGTTTGGATGCAGAGGCTTGGTGTTATTGGAGAGAGAAGACTAAAAGTTATGGAAAATATTGACAAGGCTCTTTACTAATACCCCCCTCAAG
The DNA here is from genome assembly GCA_028654395.1 of Scutellaria barbata. Classification (NCBI taxonomy): domain Eukaryota; kingdom Viridiplantae; phylum Streptophyta; class Magnoliopsida; order Lamiales; family Lamiaceae; genus Scutellaria; species Scutellaria barbata. The sequence goes on from CM053648.1 coordinate 18,713,407, forward strand.
ACATACCACGTCTCGACACAGATAACATATCTGCTGAAGTATCGGTGTTGATGGATCAGAGGCCTGAAAGAGAGAACATGGCCTGGGGTTTGAATATCTTCAAGCCAATCATCTTGCTTACTAATAGAAATCCATCATTTGAGTAGATCATCCTATTCAAAAGATCAGAGTACCTTAGATACTTTAAGACACCTCTGTAGGAATGGCTTCTTCAAAAGATTTCAGACTTACCAATCTGCATTGAGGAGATATGAGCTGCTCGTTAGGGATGGAGAACTCCAGATTCAGAATAAATATATAGACCTGGTGAAGCAAGACAGGATTGTGTCTTACTGTGAGGACTTTTGGCTGAGATAGATTCAGATTCTGAAGATTAAGGAGAAACTGGAAGAATCCTATCAGAAGTCTATTCGAGACTGGTGGAAAAGATCCAGAGAAAGTATGGAGCAAGAAAGAAGAACTGCTGAAAAAAGACCAGATGAATCGTCTACAAGAAGGTCCCTATTTCAACAGTAATCAATGTATGATGTTGTACATTTTTTTATATATCTCTCTGTATGTTGTATACATTTTCTGCATTTGACCAAGTTCTTACTTATAAACCTTTACATGCTATTTTCTTATCCTGAAGATATGTGATAAAGGATTAGACAAGATACATTTCTGATGAATCCAGGATTACATTTTCTTTCTCAAAGCATATCATGTATGTAATCCTGATGAAAAATGATATAGTGCAAAGTAAAACTTCCTTCATGAATGAAATAATGTAAAAGGTTTTGTCATCATCAAAAGGGGGGAAATTGTTGGGATTTCAATGTTTAGATTTTGATGAGACAAACCAAATATGTAATAGGAAGTTTGAGTATCCCATTTTTCACAATGTTTAAGTGAAAACATAGATTAGGATTGAGTCTAATTATAAGTGCTGAAAGATGGAGGTATACATATGTACAATGCTGTATCAAGAAATTTAGAATGAAGCTGCTGCAAGAAAGTAGATACAGTAATGTTGCAAGAAAGCAGATACAGCAACACTGCAAGAAGGCAGATACAACAATGTAGCAAGTAAGTAAGAACGGCATGCAGCAATGCTGTAAGAAAAGGCTACGAGAGTACTACAAGAAAAGATACAGCAGTACTGTATGAAATTACTGTAAGAAGGTCAAGTTACAGCAGCACTGTAAAGAACAAACAGAATAGGTATCCTGCAATCCGATGAAGGATAAATGCAGTACGAGGAATGAAGAACCAAGCAAGAATAAATAAAGTCGTTCCTGAGAAGATCAAGGTTACAGACACGGAGCTAATGCCAAGACGACAAGTGGACTAATGCGCTGCAGAAAGTTGCGAGCCGCAACCACCACACTAAATGCTCTGAAAGGGAAAGTCAAGTCGTATTAAATGCGAGTCATACCTTTGATCAAGTACACTTAAATTCAAATGAGAGATATCTCCTTCAACGGATATCTTTCTACAAGTATAAATAAAGGACGAGCAACCCTGAAGTTGACTACAGAAACGTTTTAGGTAAAAAAGACCAAACATTCAAGCTATATTCTCTCAAGCATTCTCTACAGTTTCAATCACTCGACCTCAGTGAAGTGAACTAAGTTCAAGCTGAAAGATCCTTTGAAGGATTCAGAAGCTCACTTCACCGTACCAGTTAAAGAACAACTTTATATAATTTTAACCTTACTGATGTGTGCTTAGGTTGTTTTAGGTATCGAACAGTTGATAGGATTTATCTTTGCTGTTTGTGTTGTTATCTAGTTGTTAGGCAATTCCCTGTGTGGAAGTGTGAAACCCTGTGTGGGTTGCCTTTAAAGCTTGCAGTTGATGTGTTTACGCTGGGTTCTAGTAGGTGTTTAGCTTTGTAAGTTGATAGATTGTTAGGAGTGTCCTATAAACCAATCTTGCTTAACAAAGTTCCTGCTCGAGGTAGCAGTAGAGTAGACGTAGAACGATTACACCACCTTCGAACCACTATAAACCATAAGTGTTTTATTGTTTTCATATCTGTGCTTTATCTTACATATCTATCTGTCATAAACATAAAACATCTTGAAAAGGATTGTATTTGAGAAAACTAGTCTTGTGTCATAAAATATATTTTCCACTGCGTTCATAAACTCTAATTTACAACGTGCAGCACTGCATACTAGTGTTGCAAGCAGTAATTATCTGGAGCTGCAAGTTCAAGTAACTTGCGAACAGAAAGTTTATAAAAGATTTACAAAATCAACCAAGGTTCATTCACCCCTCCCTGAACCTAGGACACCACTTTGGACCAACAACTCTCATTTTTGTTTTCTAGATGGTTTCTCAGGATATTTTCAGGTCGCCATAGCACCCAAGGATTAGGAGAAACAACTCTCATTTTTGTTTTCTAAATGGTTTCTCAGGATATTTTCAGGTTACCATAGCACCTAAGGATTAGGAGAAAATCATGTTTACCTGCCCATTTGGAACGTTTGCTTATCGATGAATGCCCTTTGGTTTTTATAATGCTCCAGCTACTTTTCAGAGGTATATGGTAAGCATATTTTCAGAGTATGTATGGAGTATAATTGAAGTCTTTATGGATGATTTTAGTATTTATGGTGATTCTTTTGAAAAAAAATTGAAAGGCCTGAAATTAATTTTGAAACGATGTGTAGAAACTAACCTTGTCTTCAATTAGGAAAAATGTCATTTTATGATTGAGCAAGGTATAGTTTTGGGTCATATTGTTTCTTTGAAAGGCATAGAAGTTGATAAATCCAAGATAGACCTTATTTCGGCATTACCTTACCCCACGAATATACGGGAACTAGGTTCTTTTCTTGGCCATGTAGGTTTTTATCGACGATTTATCAAGGACTTTTCCAAGATATCAGCTCCAATATGCAAGTTACTGCAAAATGATGTGAAGTTTTTGTTTGATGATGAATACAAGGCCGCTATTGATAAATTGAAAAAACGATTAATAACACCACCAACAATCCAACCCCCGGATTGGGAATTCTCATTTGAAGTAATGTGTGATGCCTCAAATTACGCTGTTGGGGCTATTCTAGGATAGAGAGTCGGAAGGCTGCCCATGTGATTTATTATGCATCGAAAATTCTGAATCCGTTACAAGCAAACTACTCTACTACTGAAAAAGAACTTTTAGCTGTAGTTTTTTCTTTGGAGAAGTTTTGATCTTATTTATTAGGCACTAAAGTGGTCGTATTTTCTGATCATGCAGCTTTAAAGTTTCTTCTCACCAAAAAGGAGGCCAAGCCTAGACTAATTCGATGGATTTTACTTCTCCAAGAATTTGATCTCGAGATCAGAGATAAAAAGGGGTCTGAAAATTCTGTTGCAAATCATCTCAGTCGGCTAATACTTCCAGGGAGCAATCCTCCACTTGTCGATAGCTTTCCAAATGAACATTTGTTCGTCGTGTTATCACACTGGTAGAAGCAGACGACATTGGATCATCCAGTATCACATCTCGATTCTGAACCCTGGTATGCTGATATCGTAAATTTTCTTATTGCTAAGGTTTATCCTACAAGCATGACGAAAGCTCAACGAGATAAACTGAGGAGTTATGCCAAATACTACGTATGGGATGATTCATATGTGTGGAAGCATTGTTCAGATCAAATCATACGATGGTGTGTTCCAAACTCTGAGTTTTACTTTGTACTTCAATTTCGCCATATTCATGGATGTGGGGGACATTTCAGAGCCAAACGTACCGCTCATAAGGTTTTGAAGTGTGGATTTTTCTGGCTAACCATTTTTGAGATGAATTCAAATTTTGTAAGTCATGTGATAATTGCCAACGAACAGGTAACATTTCTCATCGAAACAAAATGTCCCAAAATCCTATAGTGGTTTGTAAAATTTTTGATGTATGGGGAATGGATTTCATAGGACCTTTTCCCTCTTCTTTTGGCAACTCATATATTTTGCTTGCAATTGGTTATGTTTCCAAATGGGTTGAAGCCAAAGCTTCACGCACTAACGATTTCTGAGTTGTGGCTTCTTTTGTGAAATATAATATCTTTTGCAGGTTTAGGGTTCTATGAGCCATCATCAGTGATCGAGGCACTCATTTTTGCTATCATATGATTGAGGCTCTGCTAAAGAAATATGTTGTCACCCATAAGATTTCCACGGCCTATCACTCCCAGACGAATGGCCTAGCAGAGACCTCTAATCGAGAGATCAAATCAATTTTGAAAAAGACAGTCAAGCCAAATCGCAAGGATTGGAGTCTCAGACTTGAAGATGCTCTTTAGGCATGTAGAATGGCATACAAGACTCCGATTGAAATGTTACAGTATCGGCTTATTTTTGGCAAAGCATGTCACCTTCTTGTGAAAATCGAGCATCAAGCTTTCTGGGCAATAAAGAAATGTAATATGTATTTCGATGAAGCAAGGATGCATAGACAACTTTAGTTGAGGGAGCTTGAGGAGATACGGAAGGACGCATTCGAGAATGCACTAATTTACAAAGAGAAAATGAAAGTCCTACATGACACGCACATTATAAGAAAACAGTTTGTAATAGGGAATAAAGTTTTGCTTTATCATTCTCATCTCAAGTTATTTCCCGGTAAGCTACATTCTCGTTGGTTAGGACCATTTGTTGTTACTGATACATTTCCTCATGGTGCAGTAATGATTAAAAGTCTTGAAATGGGGAAAATATTCAAGGTCAATGGACACTAGCTCAAGCCATATTTTGAAGGTTTTCGTGATATTGAGGTTGATAAAACTACACTTGAAGACCCACCATCGCACTAATAAGGAAGTTTTGTCAAGCCAACGACGTTAAATAAAAGCGCTTTTTAGGAGGCAACCCATTTTGTTTTCATTTTATTTCTTTTTTTTTCTTTTAGTGTCAAGTTTTTCTTTTCCAAAATAATAATTAAAAAAAAAGTTTGCTTATTTTGCTGATGGGATCAGTTGAATTATGCTGATAAGTAGTATGTATTTTGACAATTACATTCTATGGGGTCATTTTTTATAAAACTTGGAAGTTTTGGGTTTAATTACATATTTCCAAATTCTTTAGTCCCAATTTAACTTCCAATACCTCAATTCTTTCAAATTGATTGTGCCATAAATTATCCCTCTTCCCATCATAATTTGACAAATTCCCAATTTGATTGTAGAGACACTGCCCAGCCGTCGTACACCACTGCTGCCCAATCGTGACACCAATCTGTGACGTTGAGTTGATTTGTTTTGCCCAATTGATGGAAGTAGTCTTGATTAAAAATTTTGAAGAATTGATCACTTCTGTTAAACCCCCTTGATTGAAAAAAAAATGATGTGGTTTGAGAAAAAGGTGTTGAGTTGAAAAAAAGAATTGAGAAGTGAAAAGATGATGGGGTGTGGAATCAGCTGCCTACTCTTAGGGGTCCCGTATGAAATGTCAAAAAAAAATTATATCAAATAAAATGCATAGTATGGACTAACCTAAGAGTGGTGTGGAGCTGTCAACTTCATCCCAAAACAAAAATGGAGAAAAGACGGTGATTTATTATGTGAGAAATCTTGATAAAATTTTGATATAGATAAAGGATATCGTGGGGGACTTAGAATATATTGATTGATGGAGGTGGTAGAATGGGTTAATGATTTGTCTATGAAAAATTGATTTCTAATGCCCTGCTGACACTTGTGATTTCTTGATATAGTTACATTTAGTCCAATGTGTTTTTGCTTTCATATGCCATGTGTCGACATGAATTGGATTCCTATGAGTGCTAGTAAGGATCTAAGCAAACGATACTCTTTTTTTTTTGATCCCCTATGTGGTCTAATTCTTTTTGTTGCTTAAGGAAAAACAATAATTCAAGTGTGGGTAGATTTGATAGGTAGAAAATTGGTGCATATTATTGTGAATTAATTTGAGATTTTATGTTTTTTGATATGATTGAATGCACTGTTTTCTTGCATATACGTATTTTTGAACTTCAAGTGCTTCACAATTTGTTTTCTTGATTATTTAGGAATTTTTGGAGTATTTTGGAGTCAAAGAATGTGGTCACGAATCAAGAGAACATAATTGGGCCTTAAATGGAAGAAACAATTGGACTTGGAAAAATAAAATAAGAAAAAGCTCATGTCATGGAAAAAAATGGGCTTGATCACTTACTTAGCTACCAAGTTAGATGAGCCATTCATTCATGTTGAGAGAGAGTGTTCTAGAGAGAGAAATACTTACTAGATTAGTTGGAGAATGAATTCTTTAATTATTTTTGTCGATTCGATTTCCAGGATGCTCGGCTAACTCATAATTTCGGTTAGCAGGGATGTTCGAACCCATATTTCTTTTATATTTTAATTAATCTCATTTTCCCTCCTCGATATTTGAATGAAATTGATTATACTATTTGTGAATATTGTTTTTAATTGTTGATACTTAATTTGGATTGGCCACTTATGTTAAGTAATTGATAATTGATTGTCAGAATTTTAGATCATGAATCCTAATTGTTGTGATTTAATTTTTATAAGTGGTAAACTAGAGGTCTGCATCTCTAGGGTAGCATAATCCTAAATTATCGAATCGAGCTTTTGTATTCAGAGTCTAGTTCATCCTATCGTCTTGGTGATTAATGCATTTTGTTGGGATTTCATTGTTTAGATTTTGATGAGACAAACCAATCATGTAATAGGAAGTTTTGAGTACCCCATTTTCACATTGTTTAAGTGAATAAATAGACTATAATTGAGTCTTGAGTCAAGGATTGAAATTGAGGTTAAAAGAGGATAAAGCTGCATCTAAGCTTTAAAGGAAGATATCGCTGCAAGAATGCAGGATACAGTATCGCTGCAAGAAGGCAGGATACAGCAAAGTAAGGAAGAACGGCGTGCAGCATCGCTGCAAGAAAAAGATACAGGAGTACTGCCAAGACGAAGTTACAGCAGCACTGCCAGATGATACTGCAATCAGGTCTAAAATACAGCAGCACTGAAAGAATGCATCAGCTGCACAAGGACCAAGGATACAGCGCAGACTTATAGGTCAGTTAAGTAATACAGCGCCAACTACAAGACGAAGTATCCTGCAAATTCTAGGAAGGATAAATGCAGTACGAGGAACGGAGATTCAAGCAAGAATAATAGAGCCGTTCAAGAAAAATTCAAAGTAGCAGACACGGAGCCAATGAGAAGATGCCACATGGACTGACGCGCTGCAGAAAGCTGCGAGCCGCAACTGCCGCATTAAATGCTCCGAAAGGAAAAGTCAAGTCGCATTAAATGCGAACCATACTTTTGCCAGGCTATTTCAAATTCAAAAGAGGGATGTCTCCTTCAACGGACATCTTCTCCTACAAGTATAAATAGAGGTCGAGGAGAACTGAAGCTGGTTACTGAAACATTTACGCTAAATTTACAAAGCTTACAAGATCCAAATATTCAAGTCTACAATCAGTTTCAGTCACTCAACCTATCGAAGTGAAGCAAGTTCAAAGCTAAAGGATTCCTTACGGATTCAGAAGCTCACTTCGAAGCACAAGTTGAAGAAAACCTTTTATCCTTTTAACCTTGTTGCTGTGTGCTTAGGTTGTTTTAGTGGTGTCAAGCAGTTGATAGGAGAGATCCTTGCTGTTTGTTTTAGTTGTCTAGAGTTAGGCAGCTTCCCTGTGTGGGAGTATAGAACCCTGTGTGGGTTAGCCTTTGAAGTTTGCAGTTGCTGTGTGTACGCTGGACTTCAGTAAGTGGTTTGCTTTGTAAAGTTGATAGATTGTTAGGGGTGTCCTGTAAATCAATCTTGCTTAACAAAGTTCCTGCTCGAGGAGCAGTAGAGTGGACGTAGAAGGATTACACCACCTTCGAACCACTATAAGCCATAAGTGTTTTTATCGCTTTATTTATCTGCGCTTACTTTCTACATATCTATCTATCTCTCATCATAAAACGTTTTGAAAGAAGCATTCTTGAGAAAAATAGCCTTGTGTTTAAAAGTTTATTTCCGCTGCGTACAAAACTCCAGGTTACAGCGTGCAGCACTGCATTCTAGCGCTGCAAGCAGTAACCATCTATCGCTGTAAGCTCAAGTAACTTGCAGTGCAAAACGGTTGTTTTAAAGATTCTGAAAAATCGACCAAGGTTCATTCACCCCCCCTTTGAACCTCGGACACCACTTGGGACCAACAAGTGGTATCAGAGCGAGTTGGGTTAAAAGCCAACTTATCTGGTCACCTACCCAGATCCACCTTTGTCTCGCTGTTTTCTTTGCATTAAAATCATTTTTAAAAGCATATCATGGATTCCTCCAATCATAAGCTACCTATGTTTTCCATAGAGGAATATGATGACTGGAAGATAAGAATACAGGCACACATTTCTGCCATGAATGATGAGATGTGGACGGTCATAACTGAAGGACCGATAATCCCCATGAAGGTAAATCCAATGTATGGAAGAGACCATGCAGAAGGAGAGCAGCCACCACCAAACTTCCTGATCAAACCACGACAAGAGTGGGGAAACGAAGATAGGATGAGAGCCAACCTGGATAACGTGGCAAAGAACGCTCTATTTATTACTTTGGATAAAGGCACTTTTAGCAAAGTTAAAACTTGCTCAACATCCAAAGAAATATGGAAAAAGCTGGAGCAAATTTGTGAAGGAACTGAGCTCACCAAGGATAATAAAATCTCCAATGCTACCCAATTATTCGAGCTCTTCGAAATGAAGAATGAAGAGACTCTTGAGCAACTAGATTTGAGATTCACATCCATAGTGAATGAACTAGAAGCTCTGGGCAAACACTACACACAGAAAGAAAAGAACATGAAGGTGTTGAGAGCCCTACCAGCGGAGTGGGATAGCAAGACCACTGCCATGAGAGTGTCTATGGACCTGAAGTCTATGAGCACATTTGACTTATTCTCCGACTTGAAAGCATTCGAGTATGACATCAATAGAAGAAGAAAGGAGTCAGAGGAGTCGATCTCCAAAGTTACGGCGCTAACCGCCAGAGGAACAAAGGATACAGCAACCGCCAGTTGCAGTAAACAGAGTGAGGATACAGCAGAAGTTGCTGAAGAGGATATGGCGCTCCTCCTAAAGAAATTCAGGAGATTCATCAAGAGCAACAACAATAGCAGCAACACCAACCTCAACAAAAAGAATAACTTCAGAAGAAGTCACCCAACCCCTCAGGTATCTTCTTCTCCACAGTCAAATACAGGGAATGTTGACTTGTGCTATAATTACAGGAAGCCTGGACACTACGCAAGGAACTGTCCTTATCCAACCGTACACAAGTATCCTGAAGGAGAAAGAGAACAGATGAGACATAAACGAAGAGAGGAAAGACACAAGCTTCGAGCTCTCATAGGAGAGATAGAGAAAGCCAAGGATGCAGTAGTTCCGAAGGAAGTACTGAAAGCTGCAGAATCCTCAAACAGCGATGCTGAAACCTCATCCTCTGACGAAGAAGCACTCATATGCCTGATGGCTAAAGATGGCGAGGACAGCGAAGAAGATGAGGTAATCTATCAACCGTTGTCCACACACGTTGATGAGAAGCTGAACATGATCCACTCCTTAAAAGGATCATGAGTGATTTCGAGCAGATCAACTCAATTCATGAGGAACTGAAGGTTGAAAATGAGAACCTTAGAATCGATAATGAGATCCTCAAGAGCAAAAACATCGACATTGCCAAAATGCTCGCTGCACGAGTGTCTGATAACTCAAAGTGTGGTAAGCTGCAACAAGAGGTCTCTAGATTGAATCTGCTGATCACTGAGCTAAAATCTGAGAAGGAAATTTTTCAGTCCAAGATGAGTACGTTCACCAAATCTTCAAAGGACACAAGAGATTGCATAAATCGTGTCAGAGATCCTTTTGAGATTTCAGGCATAGGTTACAGCAATCAAGGCTCTCAGAATACAGCAAGCACATCCAAAGCTGTGAATTTTGTTCAAGCTAAAACTCCAATGGAGAAAGAGTTACTCTGTGACTCTAAAAAGATCATGAACAGAACAGCCATGACGGATAAGGGAAAGAGACCCCAATGCTCAACTGCAGGGAGTAAGCCTGCATCTAAGAATTGGCTGCAGCAGAAGCCATCTGCTGCATGCAGCAAAAAGATGCAGCAACCAACAAAGTTGCAGCATAAAAGAAACTTTCCCACCTATACTAAGACTTACATGTCTAAACCTCAAGGAAGATATACTCCAGGGAAGTATGGTGGAAGACCACACTACAAGGGTGTCGGTAATACACATGATGGTTATGCACACATTTTTAACAAGCAGTCTGTCAAGACAACTGCATACAGCATGAGAACCAACAAATCTTACAGTAAAGCAGTTACTGTTAAGAAAGTTTGGGTTCCCAAAGTAACTAACCCCAAAGGACCCGTATGGATATGGGTACCTAAATCTGTTTGAATTTGTTACAGGTTACAGTGCCAGGATGCAGCAGTGATGTATGGTATATCGACAGCGGCTGCTCAAGGCACATGACAGGCAATAAAGAAACGTTGAAAGACTTCCAAGAATGTAAAGGACCTAAGGTCATATTTGGTGATGATTCCAAAGGAAGCACAAAAGGAAGCGAATGCCTAGTCAAGGGGAACATAAAGATTAAGGATGTATCCTATGTAAAGGGGCTTAGATACAATCTTCTAAGCATCAGTCAATTTTGTGACAAAGGATATACAGTGGAATTCAACCTCAACAAATGCTTAATCAAGGACAGCACCACAAATGAAGTAAAGCTTACAGGAACAAGAAGAGGAAATATCTACCTAGCAGATTGGAATTCCTCCACTCAATCAACATGCTTCATAGTGAAAAGTCCACCAGAGCTGAGCTGGCTATGGCACAAACGATTAAGTCATCTGAACTTCAAGACTATCAACAAGCTAGCAAGAAAAGACCTCGTGAGAGGATTGCCAGATGTAGCTTACAAAAAGAAGAATGTCTGTGGAGCGTGTCAAAAAGGAAAGCAAGTTAAGAGCTCTTTCAAGGATAAGATTCAGAAATCATCTCACAGGATCCTAGATCTTCTACACATGGACCTCTTTGGGCCAGTAGAACCGGTAAACTTGAGCGGGAAGAAGTACTCCCTAGTAGTGGATGACTACTCTAGATACACATGGACGATCTTTCTAGCAAAGAAGTTGGAAACTCAAGAAAAGCTACCTGGCCTCATGAAGAAAATTCAGAATGAAAAGAGCTTGAGTATAGTGAAGATAAGATCAGACAGAGGAACCGAGTTCACAAATAAGTTTATAGAGAAATTATGTTCTGACAATGGTATTCGTCATGAATACTCTGCTGCAAGAACACCTCAACAAAATGGGATTGCTAAAAGAATGAATAGAACCCTCAAGGAAGCAGCAAGAACAATGATAGCAGAAGCAGAGATACCCAAGAGGTTTTGGGCTGAGGCAACCAACACTGCATGCTACACACAGAACAGATGTCTAATCATCAAGGATCTTGACAAGACACCTTATGAAATATGGAATGGTCATACACCGAATATCTCTTATCTACACATCTTTGGATGCAGGTGTTATGTTCTCAACAATGGAAGGGAACATCTGAAAACTTTCGATGCTAAATCAGACGAAGGAGTATTTCTAGGATACTCTGCTGTAAGTAGAGCTTTCAGAGTATTTAATAAGAGAACCCTGGTGGTAGAAGAATCTGTACATGTGGTGTTTGATGAACCACATTGTGACACGAAAAAGCTGGAAAAACCACCTGAAGAGACCACTCCTAGAAAAGAGAATGTTGTACCATACATAGAAGGAGTTCTGCCTACAGAAGAAGATAAAGATGAAGAAGCTGCAACCTTGGATGCAGCAGACATTCTTACAGCAGCAGAACCTCCTGCATTACAGCAACATGATGAGCAAAACACACCAACTCACGTCTTTGAGCCTGATAGGACGTGGCTTAGAAACCATCCAAGAGATCTCATTATAGGAGATCCATCCATCGGTGTAAGGACAAGGAGATCCATACCATATGAAGCGATGTTTGCGTGCTTCATATCACAATCAGAGCCTAAGAATGTTGAAGAGGCACTGCAAGATAGCAACTGGGTGCAGGCCATGCAAGAAGAATTGAATGGATTTGAAAGAAATCAAGTATGGCAAACAGTCGCAAGACCAACCCATCAAGGTGTAATTGGAATAAAATGGGTGTTCAAGAACAAGCTAGATGAATCAGGAGTCGTTGTAAGAAACAAAGCAAGATTAGTTGCTAAAGGATACTGTCAGGAAGAAGGAATTGATTTTGATGAGACTTTTGCACCAGTGGCAAGGCTAGAAGCAATAAGAATTTTCTTAGCCTATGCAGCACATATGAATTTCAACGTCTATCAAATGGATGTTAAAAGCGCATTCCTGAATGGTCTCCTTACAGAGGAAGTATATGTTGAACAACCTCCTGGTTTCGAGGATCAAGTAGAAGAAAAGGTGTTTCGATTACAAAAGGCCCTATATGGACTGAAGCAAGCACCAAGAGCTTGGTATGACACCTTATCTCTCTATCTTCTGGAAAATGGTTTTCAGAAAGGAACGATCGACAAAACGCTGTTTAGGATACAGGACGGAGAAAGTGTACTTCTTGTACAAATCTATGTAGATGATATTATCTTCGGATCCACAAACAAAGAGCTATGTGAAAAATTCTCCAACCTGATGCAGTCAAAGTTCGAGATGAGTATGATGGGAGAATTAAGTTTCTTTCTCAGACTGCAAGTAAAACAGCTACCTACAGGAACCTTCATCAGCCAAGTCAAGTATACGAAGGAGCTTATCAAGAAATTTGGCATGGAGAATGGAGCAGCAACATCCGTTCCCATGTCTACATCCATAAGTCTTGACAAAGATGAAGATGGTAAAGATGTAGACATTACCAAGTACAGACGCCTCATTGGATCGTTGCTGTATCTCACAGCAAGCAGGCCAGATATTATGTTTGCAGTAGGAGTCTGTGCTAGATTCCAAGCAGCACCAAAGGAATCTCACCTTTTAGCAGTAAAAAAGATAATTAAATATCTGAAAGGAACTCATGAAGTCGGCCTATGGTATCCTAAGGAAGAAGGATTCAAGCTTAAAGGCTACTCCAACTCAGATTATGCAGGCTGCAAGACTGATAGAAAGAGTATAAGTGGGACGTGTCAATTTCTGGGAAATAGACTTGTCTCGTGGTTCTGCAGGAAGCAGACCTCAATTGCAACCTCTACAGCAGAAGCAGAGTATGTTGCAGCAGGAAGTTGTTGTGCGCAGATTCTCTGGATACAGCAGCAACTTAGAGATTATGGGATAGAAGAAAAAGAGACTCCAATTCTCTGTGACAATACGAGCGCTATTGCAATTACCCATAATCCTGTCTTTCACTCAAGAACAAAGCACATTGACATTCGTCATCACTTTATAAGAGATCATGTTGAGAAAAAAGACATCGTGCTTGAAAAGGTTCACACAGATCTACAGCTTGCAGATATCCTTACAAAACCTTTGAGTGAATCGAGGTTTTTCATGCTTCGAAACGAGCTGGGAATCCTTAAGTTATGAAGAAAAAGAAAATGCAAGATCGCAGGGGGAACCTCTGCATGCTTGCAGGAAGCAGTAAAGATGGTACTGTAAGCTACACGTTAATACAGCACTGGGTTCAAACAGCGCTGCATCTTTATTCTTACAGTACAGCATTTATCGATAATTCAAGCAGCACCAAGTTACAGCATTTATTTCAAAAGAGTATTGATTGCTCTGCAACCTCGTACTTGGTTTGCTGCAATCTTAAAAAGGCATTTATTTAGGCGGCAAAGGACATCTCTTTCAGCATTAAATGAATGACTGCGGGTGTCAAGAAGTGGAAAGGGCGCTGACAGAGTCCACGCGCCAAGTAATTATTAGCGTCGATTTGACATCTCCGCTTTTTCCTGAGCCACTAGATCATTTCCCTGATTTATTTCAACCGTCAATCTCGCACGTCTCTTAAGAACCGCCATAAAGACCAAAACGTGCCATTTGAAATTCACTTTTCACCATCTTCAGAAAGAGAAACACTTTGATCGCAGAAAATTTTCTAAGTGCAAAACCCTTGTCTCTTCTCTCTCTATCTCACAAAGATTTCATCAATGGCTGCCAGAAAGACCATCGTTCTTGATGGAAGGATGATCAACAGGGAACACATCCTGGAGTCAGGACTGTATGATAATACCCTGATCAAGAGGATTTTTGATGCTCTTCAACAGACCCAAGTCCTAGGGCTGTTGACCACCGTGTACGCTGGCTTCTCCACGGAGTCAGTACAGAGATTCTACGCCTACGCTAGGCAGACGGAGGAAAGGAACTGCATCCTGTTCCGGATGGATGCAGATGGAGAAGAACGGTCGCTGACCGTTAGGGATATCTCCACCACCTTCAGCATCTCGACTGCAGGTTTGACCCCCAGCCAGTTGGCGACGTATGGGGAAGCATCGGCTCAAGAGATGTGGGATCTCTTTCGAGCAAAGGATGCAGGGGCAAAAATCAAGAGAAGCGCCCCCAAGAAGCTCTTCAAACCGGAGTTTCAACTTCTCCACGACATCTGTGCATACTCCATCGAAGGGAGGACAGGGAGTTACGACAAATACACAGATCTCCGGTTCCGGATCATGTCTGCAATCATGGCCGGAGAGAAGGTGAACTGGGCGAGGTTCATCATGAAGAGGCTGTGGGAGGAAGCAGAGAAGATAACGGAGCGTCGGAGCTTCGGTATCACCATCTGTTCTCTGCTCTGCAAGCTTGGCCTTCAACTTGTAACACCCACCCCCATTCATCCTGGAAAGTATCTCGGGGAGAAGAAGAAGGGCAAGGCCCAGCCGAAGGCTGCAGGAGCAGGAGTTACGAGGAAGAAAACCAAAGACAAATAGAATGCAACTCTTGCTCTGCAAGATGAAGATGCAGGCAGCGGGGAAGATGCTAAAGAAGAGGATCCTTCGAGTCCTCTTCCTGTTATCAAGAGGAGTTCAGGGAAGGCCGTACCTGAACTTGAATCATCTTCCCCAAATGATGACGCACCCTTGGTGAGAAGGGCTCCACGCAGTAAGAGAGCTGCTGCTGCTGTTGGGGATGTGTCACATCAGCCCAGGGAGAAAGGTGATTCTCTTGATTCCCAACTCTCTACACCTAATATGGTTGTAGTTGACCTTGGGGATGAGTCACATCAGCCTCAAGAGCTATATCAGCACCGGGTCGAGCCAACTGAAGAAGAAGCTCGTCTACAAACAGAAGCTTCAGTGCTCGATCCTACCTTTCCAGCGGCTAGAAATATGGCTGCGGATTACTCTCTTTGGAGAGAGATGCGGCTGTCTAAGGGGGAAATCCTGTTAAAGTGGAAGGATTTCCTGACAGTCGAGCAAGCTGTGCTGGAGTGGGCCAAATCAGAAGATATTCTGGCACTCCTGCAACCTGACTTTGCAGCAAGAGTTCAAGAGCTCGATGGCTGCAGCGCTGCACAGGGAGCACAGGACAAGGGAAAGGGTAAAGCTCTTGCAGAATCCGACTCTGCAGAGTTGCCGATGTGAACAGCAGTGGAAGATGTGCAGGTCTTCCTCGCCCCGGCTGCGGAGGCGGTAAGAAGGGACGATGATATCGCATTTGCTCAAGAGCAAATCGACACCTTGGGAGTGGAGCAGGCTGAAGAAGCTATGCTGCATCTTGCGCTGCAGCAAAGCTTGAAGGAAACCAGGATGCAACACACTCTAAGGAGGATGCGGGGAGAAGGCAGTTCAAGTTCTCATCAGATGAACTCTCCTGCATACGAGCAAATGGTTGAGGGCCTCTCCAACATTGTCACGCTGGATCGCCTGGAGGAGGAGGAAACCCAACTACTGGATTATGGTGATTCCCCGGTTCGTGAAGATGAAGATGCTGCTGCTACAGATTCTGAGAGGGAACCGTCAACCATAATCAGGGATGTCATCTCAGACATCTCCAAAATTGCCGATAAAGCATCTACGGAGGAAGTTGCAGAGGCGGCACTCCCTGCACTGGACGCGACAGCAGTGCAGCCAGCAACCACCCTTCAACAAGAAGAAGGAGCTGCAGAGAAAAGCAGGGTGGAAGCTGAGATTCTTGCAGCAGTGGAGGATACAGTGCTGAAAGCTGTGACCGCTACAGGAAGCCATGCAGAGCTGCAAGAACTCATTCTTGCAGCAGAGGCTGTCGAAGAGGTTACAGGACCGGCCGAGAAGACGGGGTCCGTTGAGAAGACCTCAGTGGAGGATGTTGTTCTGACAACACTCCCTGAGTGTGAGAAGACCTCAGGTGGGGAGGCTGTTCAGACAGTACCCACTGAGGATGCTGGAGCTGAAGCCGAGGTAACCCCAGTGCAGCTAGAGACACCTCGAGAGGAGGTTGATGCTGCAGTTGCTGCTCGCTCTCAAGAACCTTTCAAGGTTACAACAGTAGAGGTTACTGTGGACGCGAACATGTCGGATGCTGAATTCGTAAGGATAATCAAGGCATGGAACATAGCTTTTCATGGGCCAAAATCTGGCGGAGCAGTTCCTGTTCCAGTCTTATCCAGCGAAGAGGAGGCAGAAGAAGAAGAAGAAGAAGAAGAAGGAGAAGAGCACACATCCTCTAGCTCGACAAGCTCTCATACCAGCAACCAAGAGGATGAGGTTGCTTCTGAAGTTTTGAGGCAGGATGCAGCACGAGTATGTCAAGATGTTATCCCATTTGCTGCATCCGCTGCTGTCTCAACGAGAAGGAATTCAGGGCTGACTCCTGATGAATCTATCAACAGGGTCGAAACCGCTGTTAGACATCTGCTGCATGCTCTCCAGGAGTATGAGTCTATCATGCGCAAAAGTCTCAGGGTCAGTGCCCAATTTCATGCTGAAACCATGACAGGTTTCAAGAAGGACCTCGAAGTGCTGCCTGATATGATCAAGTCAACTCTCAATGATCATTCAAACAGGCTGTACTACGAACGGGTCAGGATGGAGAAGGAGTTGAAGGTCGAAGCTGCTCTAACGCGCCAAGAGATCAGGCAATGCAAGCTGCATGCTGAGACTGCCTCTACCAGACTCAACTCTCACTCCAAAGTCCTGGAAACACTTCTGGATCGTGTCTTCGATCAATCTCAGAGAACCAGAAGTGTGGACGACAGGTTGGGGAATCTGGAGCTGATTGTAGGAGAATTGAGGGATATCATGCTTCGTGCTTTCCCTCAGCATGTTGATGCTCCGGAGCCCGTCCCTGAACCGACCCGACGCCCGCAATCAAGGGCGGTCCTAGCTGCCCCTGCTCAGCCCCTGGCTTTTGATGATGCCAAAAAGGGGGAAAGTTTTGAAGGTTTTGAAGATAGATACAGGAGCAAAGGGGCTGCTGAATCTGAAGAGGAAGAAGATGATGACCAGCAACCTCTCAGCAGAAGGAGAAGAAGGTCTGGATCATCTGCTACTGCTGATATCCCTTCTCCGAAGAGATGGAGAAGAGATGATGATGGAGCTGGTGGAGCCGGTGCAGCTGCTGGAAGAAGATCTGCTGCAGGTTCTGCACACAGCAGAGCTGCAAGCAAGGATGCAGCACCGCCCAGCTATCATCATAAGAGAAGGGATGATAGCCAGCAGCAAGGATCAAGGAAGAGGATGAGCGGGGACGAGTCTGAGAATCAAAGGCGCCAGTATGAAGAAGCTACAGATCCTAATGCCTGGATTCAAAGACTCGGTGTAATTGGTGAAAGAAAAATCTTTTCAAATAACTTCTACCAATTCCCTCCTCAAGAAATCCCTCGCCTTGACACAGAAAATATCTCTGCTGAAGTGTCCGTGTTGATGGATCAAAGGCCTGAAGGAGAGAACATGGCTTGGAGATTTGACATCTTCAAAGAAGTTAGACTGCCTTTTGATCGGAATCCAACATTTAAGGTGATCACCATTTTCAAACGATCAGAGTACCTCAGACACTTTAGGGAACTATGCAGGCAAGACAAATTCAGCAGATATCACACTTGCAAGACTGCATTGAGAAGGTATGAACAGCTCGTTCTGGAAGGAAGTCTTGATATTCAACAGCTGTACATTGACCGAGTGAAGGAAGGACTGATTGTACCATTCTGCGAGGACTTCTGGTTAAGATGGATTCAGATTCCTGTGATCAGACACAAGCTGGAAGAGTCCTACCAAGAGTCCATCAGGGACTGGTGGAAAGGATCAAGAGGAAGGGAATGCCTTGAAAGGTTTGCAGGAAGACGATTAGACGAATCAGCAAGCAAAAGGTCTTCGTTTTACTAAGCTGTATTCATATACCCTCTTATGATCCTTGTTGTTTTTTTTTCTCTATGTTGTAAAAATTTCTATCTCTTAAATGAAGAAATTTTTCTTTCTGCTCTGACCAAGTTCAACTCTTATGAACTCATGCATGTTGTTTATGATTTCCTGTTGCTTTTGTTGAAAGGAATAGCATGATGCATCTCTAATGATTCCAGGACTAGATTTATTTGTTCAAAGCTGTACAAGCATGTAATCTGGATAAACCATATGAGTTAATGTAAATGAAACTTCTTCATGAACGAAATATTGTAAAGGTTTTGTCATCATCAAAAAGGGGAAATTGTTGGGATTTCATTATTTAGATTTTGATGAGACAAACCAATCATGTAATAGGAAGTTTTGGGTACCCCATTTTCACATTGTTTAAGTGAATAAATAGACTAGAATTGAGTCTTGAGTCAAGGATTGAAATTGAGGTTAAAAGAGGATAAAGCTGCATCTAAGCTTTAAAGGAAGATATCGCTGCAAGAAGGCAGGATACAGTATCGCTGCAAGAAGGCAGGATACAGTATCGCTGCATAAAGGCAGAATACAGCAAAGCAAGGAAGAACAGCGTGTAGCATTGCTGCAAGAAAAGGATACAGGAGTACTGCCAAGACGAAGTTACAGCAGCACTGCCAGATGATACTGCAATCAGGTCTAAAATACAGCAGCACTGAAAGAATGCATCAGTTGCACAAGGACCAAGGATACAGCGCAGACTTACAGGTCAGTTAAGTAATACAGCGCCAACTACAAGATGAAGTATCCTGCAAATCCTAGGAAGGATAAATGCAGTACGAGGAATGGAGATTCAAGCAAGAATAATAGAGCCGTTCAAGAAAAAGTCAAAGTAGCAGACACGGGGCCAATGAGAAGATGCCACATGGACTGACACGCTACAGAAAGCTGCGAGCCGCAACTGCCGCATTAAATGCTCCGAAAGTAAAAGTCAAGTCGCATTAAATGCAAACCATACTTTTGCCAGACTATTTCAAATTCAAAAGAGGGATGTCTCCTTCAACGGACATCTTCTCCTACAAGTATAAATAGAGGTCGAGGAGAACTGAAGCTGGTTACTGAAACATTTACGCTAAATTTACAAAGCTTACAAGATCCAAATATTCAAGTCTACAATCAGTTTCAGTCACTCAACCTATCGAAGTGAAGCAAGTTCAAAGCTAAAGGATTCCTTACGGATTCAGAAGCTCACTTCGAAGCACAAGTTGAAGAAAACCTTTTATCCTTTTAACCTTGTTGCTGTGTGCTTAGGTTGTTTTAGTGGTGTCAAGCAGTTGATAGGAGAGATCCTTGCTGTTTGTTTTAGTTGTCTAGAGTTAGGCAGCTTCCCTGTGTGGGAGTATAGAACCCTGTGTGGGTTAGCCTTTGAAGTTTGCAGTTGCTGTGTGTACGCTGGACTTCAGTAAGTGGTTTGCTTTGTAAAGTTGATAGATTGTTAGGGGTGTCCTGTAAATCAATCTTGCTTAACAAAGTTCCTGCTCGAGGAGCAGTAGAGTGGACGTAGAAGGATTACACCACCTTCGAACCACTATAAGTCATAAGTGTTTTTATCGCTTTATTTATCTGCGCTTACTTTCTACATATCTATCTATCTCTCATCATAAAACGTTTTGAAAGAAGCATTCTTGAGAAAAACAGCCTTGTGTTTAAAAGTTTATTTCCGCTGCGTACAAAACTCCAGGTTATAGCGTGCAGCACTGCATTCTAGCGCTGCAAGCAGTAACCATCTATCGCTGCAAGCTCAAGTAACTTGCCGTGCAGAACGGTTGTTTTAAAGATTCTGAAAAATCGACCAAGGTTCATTCACCCCCCCCCTCTGAACCTCGGACACCACTTGGGACCAACACATTTAATGAATTAAATGTGGAGAGTTTGTTCTAGGTTATTCAATTAAATATGGTTAATTAGTGATCTTATCCTAATTTAACTAATCTTAAGAGACAATTCGGTTTAACAGAGCTTGTTGTTAGACTAGGGATGATAATTTCATGATAATCTAAGAGAGGGGTATTACATTGATTAAGATATAATTGAAATTGGGGGATAATTGAACTGTTAACTGGGATGCTTTTTATATATTGATTTCCTATTTTATTTGTTTTCTAGTTTCATAATTTGTTATTGATTATCAATCATATAAACTTCCCCACTTTTTCTGTCTCTTGAATTACATAGGTGATATAATTTATTCTTCACTCTTCATGGGATCGACTCTGACTTGCCCTAACTACTGATTGGTTAGGTTAGGAAACAAAATAAATAATTTTATCACGTCACGACAGCACAGTCAACAATATGCAGGTTCTGTTGAAATTCGCGTAATGAGGCTCACTAGAGAAAGTGAAGCTAAAAAGATGAGCCAACTGGGAAGAAAGAGACTCGAATTTGAGAAAAGAAAGGAGCAAATGAAGATTATGAAGATAAATTCTAGTATTTTGAGGACATTGTTAGCTAAAGATATCTTATCCCCAAAAGAGGAAGAGATGAAACGTCATCTAATGAAAGTTGTGTCTAATCAGTCAATGTAGTTTGTTTTCTTATTATTTTAATTTATGTCATTTAATTTATGTAATTTAAATTCATGTAATTGGTGTTTATGTAATTTTAATAAATGTAATTTTTATTTATGTCATTTTAATTTGTGTCTTTTATCACATGCATTTGTCTTGTTAATTTCATCACATCATTTATTGGCATCCATCACATGCATATGTTTTGTCACTTTTTTTACTTTCATTACATGCATCTATCAAAATAACTTTAATCACATGCATTTGTTTTGTCACTTTTTTACTTTCATCACATGCATCTATCAAAACAACTTTAATCACATGCATTTGTTTTGTCACTTTTTTACTTTTATCACATGCATCTATCAAAACACTTATTGTCTTACATCACATGCATATCACTTTACAAATGTTTATATATACGAATTGAATAAATATAAGTATATAACACTAAAATCCTTATTTCTTAATGTTAGGATTTCAATGTTTAGATTTTGATGAGACAAAACGTATTTTTAATAGGAAGTGTTAAGTACCCCATTTTTCACAATGTTTAAGTGAATATATAGACTAGATATGAGTCTAGTGTTATGTGCTGAAAAATGGAGGTTTGACAAGGATAAAACTGCATCTAAACCTTTCAGAAAAGAAATCGCTGCAAGAAGGCGGATACAGCATCGCTGTAAGAAGGCAGATACAGCATTGCTGCAAGAAGACAGAACTTTACTGCAGCTAAGTAAAAAGGAATGGCGTACAAGAGTGCTGCAAAGAAAAGATACAGCAGCTCTACTCAAAGATACTGCAACCAGGTCTTAGTTACAGAAGCACTGCAAGATAGTATCAGCTGCATGAAGACCTAGGATACAACGCAAAGATTACAGTTCAGATAAGTCAATCAGCGCCAATTACAACAAGAAGTATCCTGAAATCTTAGGAAGGATAAATGCAGTACGAGGAATGAAGATTCAAACAAGAACGAATAGAGCCGTTCGAGACAAGATCAAAGTTGCAGACACAGAGCCAATACGAAGATGCCACGTGAGCTGACACGCTGTAGAAAGCTGCTAGCCGTAATTGCCACATTAAATGCTCCAAAAGAGAAAGTCAAGTCGCATTAAATGCGAGCATGCCTCTGATCAGACTACTTCAAATTCAAAAGAGAGATATCCCCTTCAACGGATATCTTCTCCTACAAGTATAAATAGAGGAAGAGCAACACTGAAGCTGATTACTGATTAACTAAACAACTGATAAACTAAAAGCATCTACACTAAAACTCTCAAGTTTACAAGATTCAAACATTCAAGTTTCCAACTGTTTAAGTCACTCAACCTCTGTGAAGTGAAGCAAGCTCAGTGCTGAAAGATCCATCAACGGATTCAGAAGCTCACTTCACCGCACCAGTTGAAGAACTCATTTATATACTTTTAACCTTGTTGTTGTGTGCTTAGGTTATTTTAGTGGTGTCGAACAGTTGATAGGAGAAAGCCTTGCTGTTTGTATAGTTGTCTAGAGTTAGGCAGCTTCCCTGTGTGGGAGTGTAGAACCCTGTGTAGGTTAGCCTTTGAAGTTTGCAGTTGTTGTGTGTACGTTGGACTTCAGTAGGTTGTTGCTTTGTAAAGTTGATAGATTGTTGGAGTGTCCTGTACTTTAATCTTACTTAACAAAGTTCCTGCTCGAGGAGCAGTAGAGTGGACGTAGAAGGATTACACCACCTTAGAACCACTATAAGCCATACGTGTTTATTGTTTTACTTATTTGTGCTTTTACCTTCTGTTTCTAGTATATCTCATAAGCATTAAACGTTTTTAAAAGAAACATATTGAGAAAATCAGCCTTGTGTTATAAGTTATATTTTTCCACTGCGTATAAAACTCCAAGTTACAGCGTGCAGCACTGCATCCTAGTGCTGTAAGCAGTAACAGTCTGACGCTGCAAGTTCAAGTAACTTGCAGAACATAAAGGTTTTTCAAAGATTTATAAAATCGATCAAGGTTCATTCACCCCCCTCTCCTCTGAACCTCGGACATCACTTGGGACCAACAAGTGGTATCAGAGCAAGTTGGGTTAAAAGCCAACTTATCTGGTCACCTACCCAGATCCACCTTAGACTCGCTGTTTTCTCTGCATCTAAAACTCATTCTTACAGCATATCATGGATTCCTCTAATCACAAGTTACCTATGTTTTCCATAGAAGAATATAATGATTGAAAGATAAGAATGCAGATACATCTTTCAGTAATGAATGATGAAATGTGGACGGTCATCATTGAAGGACCAATAATTCCCTCAAAGGTGAATCCAAAGCTAGGTAGAGACCTAGAAGTAGGAGCACAGCCACCACCAGCCTTCCTAGTCAAGCCAAGACTTGAATGGAATAACGAAGACAGGAAGAAAGCCAATTTAGATAATGTGGCAAAGAATGCTCTATTCATTACTTTGGATAAAGGCACGTTCAGCAAAGTCAAAACTTACTCAACGTCCAAAGAAATATGGGAAAAGCTGGAGCAAATATGTGAGGGGACTGAGCTCACTAAAGACAACAATATCTCCAATGCTACCCAACTATTTGAGCTCTTCGAAATGAAGAATGAAGAGACTCTTAGGCAACTAGACTTGAAATTCACATCCATAGTGAACGAACTAGAAGCTCTGGGCAAACACTACACTCAGAAGGAGAAAA
Organism: Scutellaria barbata; assembly: GCA_028654395.1. Lineage (NCBI taxonomy): Eukaryota > Viridiplantae > Streptophyta > Magnoliopsida > Lamiales > Lamiaceae > Scutellaria > Scutellaria barbata. The sequence continues at coordinate 18,736,906 of CM053648.1, forward strand.
ACATGAAAGTGTTGAGAGCCCTACCCGCGGAGTGGGACAGCAAAACCACTGCCATGAGAGTGTCTATGAATTTGAAATCCATGAGCACATTCGACCTATTCTCCGATCTCAAAGCGTTTGAATATGACATCAACAGATGGAGAAAGGAGTTCGAAGAATCGAGCTCCAAAGTTACAGCACTAATTGCTAGAGGCTCCAAGGATACAGCAACCACTAGTTGCAGTAAGAAGACTGAGGTTACAGCAGAAGTTGTTGAAGAGGACATGGCGCTACTTCTAAAGAAATTTAGAAAATTCATGAAGAGCAACAACAATAGTAGCAACACCAACCTCAACAAAAAGAATGACTTCAGAAGAAGCCATCCACCTCCTCAGGTATCCTCTTCTCCACAGTCAAATACAGGCAATATTGACTTATGTTACAACTACAGGAAACCAGGACACTATACAAGAAATTGTCCATACCCAACGGTGCACAAGTATCCTGAAGGAGAGAGAGAGCAGAGGAGAGATAAAAGAAGAGAAGAAAGGCACAAGCTTCGAGCTCTCATAGGAGAGATGAAGAAGGCCAAGGATACAGTAGTCCCGAAGGAAGTACTGGAAGCTGCAGAATCCTCTAACAGCGATACTGAAACCTCATCCTCTGATGGAGAAGCGCTGATATGCCTAATGGCTAAAGATGGCGAGGACAACGAAGAAGATGAGGTAATCTATCAACCGTTGTCCATATCAGGAAATGAAGAGCTGAACATGATCCACTCCTTAAAAAGGATCATGAGTGATTTTGAGCAGATCAACTCAATTCATGAGGAACTGATGGTTGAAAATGAGAACCTAAGAATTGATAATGAGATTCTCAAGAGCAAGAATATTGATATTACCAAAATGCTGGCTACATGTGAGTCTGATAACTCAAGGTGTAGCAAGCTACAAAAGGAGGTCTCTAGATTAAATCTGTTGATCACTAAGCTAGAAGCGAGAAGGAAAGCTTGCAGTCTGCGATAAGCACGTTCAGCAAATCATCAAAGGACATAAGGGATTGCATAAACCAAAACAGAAGTCCTTTTGAAAAATCAAGCATAGGTTACAGCAATCACATCTCTCAGACTACAGCAAGTATAGCCAAAGCTGTAAATTTTGTTCAAGCTAAAACCTCAATGGAAAAAGAGTTACTATGTGACTCTGTGAAGATCTTGAACGAAACAGCAATGACGGATAAGGGGAAGAAACCCCAATGCTCAACTGCAGGGAGTAAGTCTGCATCTAAGAACTGGTTGCAGCAGAAGTCATCTGCTGTATGCAGCAAGAAGATGCAGCAACCCACTAAGTTGCAGCACAGAAGAAATTTTCCCACCTATATTGAGACTTATATGTCTAAACCTCAAAGAGGATATACTCAAGGGAAGTATGGTGGAAGACCACACTACAAAAGTGCTGGTAACACATATGTTATCTCTGCACACACCTCTAACAGGCAGTTCAAAAGCAGAACTGCATATAACCAGAGAACCAACGATTCTTGCAGCAAGATAGTGACTGTTAAGAAAGTTTGGGTTCCTAAAGCAACTAACCTCAAAGGACCCGTACAGATATGGGTACCTAAATCTGTTTGAAATTGTTGCAGGTTTCAGTGCCAGGTTGCAGCAGTGATGTATGGTACATTGACAGCGGCTGCTCAAGGCACATGACAGGCAGTAAAGAAACTCTAAAAGACTTCCAAGAATGCAAAGGACCAAAGGTCATCTTTGGAGATGATTCCAAAGGAAGCATAAAAGGAAATGGATGCCTAGTCAAAGGAAACATAAAGATTAAGGATATATCCTATGTAAAAGGACTCAGATATAACCTTCTAAGCATCAGTCAATTGTGTGACAAAGGATATAAAATGGAATTCAACCTCAACAAATGCTTAATCAAGGGTAGCACCTCAAATGAAGTCAAACTTACAGGAACAAGAAGAGGAAACATCTATCTAGCGGATTGGAAATCTTCTATTCAACCAACATACTTCATTGTGAAAAGTCCACCAGAGCTGAGCTGGCTGTGGCACAAGAGATTAAGCCATCTTGAGTGGGAAGAAGTATTCTCTTATAGTTGTGGATGACTACTCTAGATACACATGGACAATCTTCCTTGCAACGAAGTCAGAAACTCAAGACAAGCTACTTGATCTCATAAAGAAAATTCAAAACGAAAAGAGCTTGAGCATAGTGAAGATAAGATCAGACAGAGAAACTGAGTTCACAAATAAATTCATTGAGAAATTCTGCTCTGATAATGGTATTCGACATGAATACTCTGCTACAAGAACACCTCAACAGAACGGTGTAGCTGAAAGGAAAAACAGAACCCTCAACAAACCAGCAATGACAATGATAGCTGAAGCAGAAGTACCCAAAAGGTTTTGGGCTGAACCAACCAACACTGCTTGCTACACACGGAACATATGTCTAATCATCAAGGATCTAGACAAAACTCCTTATGAAATCTGGAATGGATATACTCCAAATATCTCTTATCTGCATATCTTTGGATGCAGGTGTTATATTCTCAACAACAGAAAGGAACATCTGAAGACTTTTGATGCAAAATCAGACGAATGAATATTTCTAGGATACTCTGCTGTGAGTAGAGCTTTCAGGTTATTTAACAAGAGAACTTTGGTGGTTGAAGAATCTATTCACGTGGTGTTTGATGAACCACACTGTGACACCAAGAAGTTAGAAGAGCCACCTGAAGAGACAACTCCAAGGAAAGAGAATGTTGTTCCATATGTAGAAAGAGTTCTGCCTACAGAAGAAGACAAAGAAGAGAAAGCTGCAACTATGGATGCAGCAGATATTCTTACAGCAACAGAATCTCCTGTTATACAGCAACAAGAGGAGCAACCTAGACCAGAACATATCTTTGAGCCTGATAGAACATGGCTAAGGAATCATCCAAGGGATCTTATCATAGGAGATCCATCCATTGGAGTAAAAACAAGAAGATTCATCCCTCATGAAGCAATGTTTGCATGTTTCATATCTCAAACAGAGCCAAAGAATATTGAAGAGGCACTACAAGATAGCAACTGGTTACAGGCTATGCAAGAAGAGTTGAATGGTTTTGAAAGAAACCAAGTATGGCAGACAGTTGCAAAACCAACTCATCAAGGAGTAATAGGAACAAAGTGGGCCTTCGAAAACAAATTAGACGAATCTGGACTCCTCGTAAGGAACAAAGCAAGATTAGTTGCCAAAGGATACTGTCAAGAAGATGGAATTGATTTTGATGAGACTTTTGCTCCAGTAGCAAAACTGGAAGCAATAAGGATTTTTCTGGCATATGCAGCTCACCTGGATTTCAATGTCTATCAAATTGACGTAAAGAGTGCATTCCTGAATGGTCTTCTTACATAGGAAGTTTATGTAGAACAATCTCCAGGCTTCGAAGATCAAGCAGAAGAGAAGGTGTTTCAGTTACATAAGGCACTGTATGGACTTAAGCAGGCACCAAGAGCTTGGTATGACGCCTTATCTCTCTATCTGTTAGAGAATGGTTTCCAGAAAGGAACAATCGACAAGACGCTGTTTAGGATACAGGATGGAGAAAGTGTACTGCTAGTACAGATCTATGTGGACGATATCATCTTTGGATCCACCAACAAAAAGCTATGTGAGAAGTTCTCCAAGCTGATGCAGTCAAAGTTTGAGATGAGTATGATGGGAGAATTAAGTTTCTTTCTAGGGCTGCAAGTAAAACAGCTGTCTACAGGAACCTTCATCAGTCAAGTCAAGTATACGAAGGAGCTTATCAAGAAATTTGGCATGGAGAATGGTGCAGCAACATATGTTCCTATGTCAACATCAATAAGCCTTGAAAAAGATGAAGATGGTAAAGATGTTGATATCACAAAGTACAGACGCCTAATCGGATCCTTACTGTATCTTACAGCAAGCAGGCCAGACATTATGTTTGCAGTAGGAGTTTGTGCAAGATTTCAAGCAGCACCAAAGGAATCACATCTTTCAGCGGTCAAAAGGATTATCAAATATATGAAAGGAACTCAGGAAGTAGGCCTATGGTATCCCAAGGAAGGAGGATTCAAGCTTAAAGGCTACTCTGACTCAGATTATGCAGGCTGCAAGATTGATCTGAAAAGTACCAGTGGGACTTGTCAGTTTTTGGGAAATAAGACTTGTCTCATGGTTCTGCAGGAAGCAAACTTTGATTGCAACCTCTACAGTAGAAGCAGAGTATATTGCAGCAGAAAGTTGCTGTGTGCAAATTCTCTGGATACAACAGCAACTAAGAAATTATGGGATTGAATAAAAAGAGACTCCAATTCTCTATGATAATACAAGTGCTATAGCACTACAAGAATTTCGCCTTTTAACAACGGTTTTTAACCGTTGTCAAATCCATTTTTTAAGCGTTGTTGTATCCAGGGTTGTTAAAACTTTTCACCATTCGACAAAGCACCAAAAAGCGTTGTCTTATCTAGATACAACAACGTTTTTTGGTGCGAGGGTTGTTAAAACTTTTCGCCATTCGACAAAGCACCAAAAAGCGTTGTCTTATCTAGATACAACAACGTTTTTTGGTGCGTTGCAAGAAAGGGTTATCTTTTCTTACGTTTTTGAATTTTTTTTGCAACGATTTGTGCAACAGTTAATACGCGTTGTCGTATCTGACACGTCATCGAAAAAGTGACACGTCATTAGTATATTTTGGACACGTCATTGCCACGTCATCTTCCACATCATCAAATTCTGACACGTCATTGCCACATCATGAGAAATAATTGTGCGTTGTCTAGGATTCAAACTCGTGACCTTTGTTGAACCTTGAACCACTAGGCTACTAGTGCTTTATGTGTTTATATTATATATGTATTTCTTTTATTAACTAATTTTATATATATACATATATAATTAATGACTAATTAATATATAATTGAAAGATTAATGACTAATTAATATGTTTAATAATATTTAATCTAATTTCATATTAAGACAATTATAAAGTATAGTAGTGCATATTTTTAATATATGTTATAAACATACTAATTTTTTAAAATTATGAGTTTGTTCATATATATAAGATAATATTAATGCAAATAATATAAAATAACATCATAAAATAATTAAACTTTTCAACTTTAATTTAATTAAAATAATATATAATTTTTGTATTATTATATAAAAAAATTGTATTGACCAATTAATATATGTATGTTTTTTTATTTTGAAAAATAGTTTATGGTTCAATTAACATATTTAAGTTTTTTTTCATATTATTCTTTTAATTAATCATTTTTATATCTTTTTTTATTTTATAAAATAATTTTTTCAAATAATTTATGTTTTTGGTATTAATTTTAAAACCAAACTAATTTATATTTATTTTCTAAAATAATAATATATAATTTCTATATTATTATGTAATACAAATTTTTATATTTTTCAAATTAATATATGTATTGTTTTTTTTTTGTTGTAAAATAATTTTTGGTTCAAATTAAAACCAAACTCATTTTATCTTTACTTTCTAAAATAATAATATATAATTTCTATATTATTATGTAATACAAATTTTTATATTTTTCAAATTAATATATGTATGGTTTTTTTTTGTTGTAAAATAATTTTTGGTTCAAATTAAAACCAAACTCATTTTATCTTTATTTTCTAAAATAATAATATATAATTTTTATATTATTATGTAATACAAATTTTTATATTTTTCAAATTAATATATGTATTGTTTTTTTTGTTGTAAAATAATTTTTGGTTCAAATTAAAACCAAACTCATTTTATCTTTATTTTCTAAAATAATAATATATAATTTTTATATTATTATGTAATACAAATTTTTATATATTTCAAATTTTTTATATTTTTCAAATTAATATATGTATTGTTTTTTTGGTTGTAAAATAATTTTTGGTTCAAATTAAAATCAAACTCATTTTATCTTTACTTTCTAAAATAATAATATATAATTTTTATATTATTATGTGATACAAATTTTTATATTTTTCAAATAAATAAATGTATATTTTTTTTATTGTTGTATAATTAAATTTTTTATATATTCTTAATTAATTGATATGATATATATATATATATCTTTTTTTTGTTTTTTGTATTAATTTAAAAACACAATAATTTTATCTTTATTTTTTTTTTACAAAAAACATTCATAATTTATGAATTATGAATTATAAAAAATAATTTTCGAATCATGTTTTAAAATAATATTCAAATTTTGTATTATTATATAAAAAGATGAGAGTAATACTTAATTAGGTGTAGTTAAGTTGTTAATTAATTCAAAATTGTATTTTATAAAAACACTATTTCCTAAAATAATGAATTTGTTCATATAAGATAATATTAATGCAAATAATGTAATATAAGATAACATTATAAATTAATTAAATGTATTAAATTTAAGTTAATTAAAAAACAATTATATTAAAAAACAATTATTTCATAATTGTTTTTTAATTAACACATGCAACACACACAAAAAAAGGGTTGCATAATGGGTTGTAAAATTAAAAAAAATGTTCTAAGAAAAGACAACGCTCAAAAGCGTTGCAAAAAAGGGTTGTCGTATAGCCAAAAAAAGGTCATTTAACAACCCTACTTAAAAAGCGTTGCATAATGGGTTGTAAAATATAAAAAAATGTTCTAAGAAAAGACAACGCTCAAAAGCGTTGCAAAAAAGGGTTGTCGTATAGCGAGAAAAACGTCATTTAACAACCCTACTTAAAAAGCGTTGTTGTTTCCATTTTTAGCGTTGTCGTATGGCAAATTTTTTGAAAAAAGACAACGCTTTTTGGAAAAAGGGTTGTAAAAACCCAAAAGACAACACAAATTCATAAAAAGGGTTGTTAAATGGGGGTTGTTAAAGGCAAAAATTCTTGTAGTGCATAATCCTGTTTTTCACTCAAGAACGAAGCACATTGACATACGACATCATTTTATAAGAGTTCACGTGGAAAAGAAAGATATTGTGCTTGAGAAAGTTCATACGGATCTCCAGCTTGCAAATATATTCACTAAACCTTTAAGTGAATCGAGGTTTTCTATGATTAGAAACGAGCTGGGAATTCTTAAGTTATGAGGAGAAAAGGAAGGTCCAAAAATCAAGGGGGAACCTCTGCATGCTTGCGAGAAACAGTAAGTATAGTGCTGTAAGTTACGCTTTCATACAGTGCTCGGTTCAAACAGCGCTGCATTATATTCTTACAGTACAGCAGAAATCGGGAGTGTAAGCAACACCAGGTTACAGCATTTATTTCAAAAGAGTATTGATTACTCTGCAACCTCATACCAAGGATGCTGCAACCTTAAAAAGACATTTATTTAGGCGGCAAAGGGCATGTCTTTCTGCATTAAATGCAAAGTCTACGCGTGTCAGAAGTGGAAAGGTTACGCTCAGAAGCCCACGCGTCTTGTAATAATTAGCGACGATTTGACGTATCTGTCTTTTTTTGGATCGTAAGATCAATTCCCTCTAAATTATCTCAATCGTTGATCTTACGACACATCCCTTGAGATCCGCCATAACCCCTATAACCGTGTCTTTCAAAATCATTGTTCACCATCACCCAAAGAGAGAAGTTTCTTTTCGCGAAAAATTCTCAAATCTTTGAAACTTTTCATCATTTCTCTCTAAAGAACACATGGCAGCCAGGCAAACCATCCTCTTGGAAGGACGCTTGATCAACCAAGAGCACGTCTATGCTTTTGGGCTGTACAATAATGCCCTCGTTAGGAGAATCTTCAATGCCCTTTAGCGGACTCAAGTCCTAGGGCTTCTAACCACCGTTTACGCTGGCTTCTTCGTGGAGTCAATACAAAGATTCTACTCCTACGCTAGGCAGGCAGAGGATAGGAACTGCATCCTGTTCAAGATGAATGCAGACGAGGAAGAGCGGTCTCTGCCCGTTAGGGACATCAGTACCACTTTCAGCATTTCCGCCGGAGGTTTGACCCCCAGTCAGCTGTTGAACTATGGGGAGGGAACTGCTCAAGAGATGTGGGATCTCTTTCGAGCAAGGGATACAGGGGCTGAAATCAAGAGAAGCGCCCCAAAGAAGCTCTTCAAGCCGGAGTTTGAACTCCTTCATGATATCTGTGCATACTCCATTGAAGGCCGAATAGGGAGTTATGACAAGTGCACAGATCTCTGGTTCCGGATCATGTTCGCTATCATGGCCGGAGAGAAGGTGAACTGGGTGAGGTTCATCATGAAAAGGCTGTGGGAGGAAGCAGAGAAGATAACGGAGAAGCGAAGCTACGGTATCACCATTTGTTCTCTACTCTGCAAGCTTGGTCTTCAACTTGCAGCACCTACCCCCATCCCCATCGAAAAGTATCTCGGGGAGAAGAAGAAGGGTAAGACCCAACCGAAGACAGCAGAAGCTGGGACAGCAAGGAAGAAAACCAAAGACAAAAAGAATGCTACCCTAGCCCTGCAAGATGAAGCAGTATGCAGCGGGAGAGACGAAGAAGAAGAGAACGTTCAAGATCCTCTTCCTGTCATCAAAAAGAGCTCAAGGAAGGCTGTACCTGAACTTGAATCCTCTTCCTCGGATGATGACGCCTTTAGTTAGAAAGGCCCCGCGCAGCAAGAAGAAGGTTGTTGCAGCTGCTGATTCCCAACTCTCTACAGCAAGCTTGGCTGTAGTTGCTGTTGAGGATGAGTCTCATCAGTCCCGGGATCAAGAAGGAGCTCTTAATGCCCAACTCTCTACACCTTCTGAGGTGGTAAAAAACCTTGGGGATGAGTCACATCTGTTTCAGGAACCACATCAACTCCGGGTCAAGTCAACTGAAGAAGCTCGTCTATAAACAAAAGCTTCAGTGTTTGACCATACCCTCCCAGCAGCTAGAAATATGGAGCTGCAATACAATCTCTAAAGAGAGATGCGGCTAGCTAAGGGGGAAATCCTGTTGAAGTGGAAGGATTTCCTGACAGTCGAGCAAGCTGTCCTAGAGTGGGCCAAATCAGAAGACATTCTGGCGCTCCTGCAACCTGAGTATGCTGCAATTGTGCAAAACCAATCAGCATGCAGTGCTGCTCAGGGAGCAAAGGACAAAGGGAAGGGCAAAGCTCTTGCAGAATCCGACTCTGTAGAGCTGCCGATGAGAGCAGCATTTGAGGATGTGCAGGTCTTTCTTGCCCCGGCTGCGGAGGCTGTAAAAAGGGTGATGACGTCGCTTTTGCTCAAGAGTATATCGACACCCTAGGAGTGGAGCAAGCTGAGGAAGCTATGCTGCAACAGGCACTGCAACAAAGTGTTAAGGAGACCAGGATGCAGCACACTCCTAGGAGGATGCAGGGAGAAGGAAGTTCAAGTCAACATCATGTGAACTCCCCTGCATACGAGCAAGTAGTTGAGAGCCTCTCTAATATTGTCTCACTGGATCCTTTGGAGGGGGAGGAATCTCAACTGTTGGACTATGGCGATTCCCCTGTATGCATAGATGCTGCTATTACAGACTCATAAAGGGAATCGTCAGCCATAATTCAGGGAGTAATCTCTGATCTTGCTGAAGACGCCGATGATGCAACCACGGAGGAAGTTGCCGAGGCTGGACTCCCCGTACTGGCGGAGACAGCAGCACTCCCTCTCATCATCATACAAAGAGAGGGAATGAGAACCAGCAGCAAGGCTCAAGGAAGAGGATGAGCGGGGACGAGTCTGAGAGTCAGAGGCGTCAAAGAGAAGAACAAGATCCATATACCTGGATTCAAAGACTCGGAGTAATTGGTGAGAGGAGAATTTTTCCCAAGGACTTCTACCAATATCTTCCTCAAGAGATCCCTCGCCTTGACACTGAAAACATCTCTACTGAAGTTTCTGTTCTGATGGATCAGAGGCCTGAATGAGAAAATATGGCTTGGAGATTTGACATCTTCAAGGAAATTAGACTGCCTACTGACAGAAATCCATCATTTGAGGAGATCACCTTGTATAAGCGATCAGAATACCTCAGGAACTTCAGAACTCTATGCAGGAAAGGCAAATTCAGCAGTTACCATACCTGCAAGACTGCATTGAAGAGATATGAGCAGCTCGCTAGGGAAGGAGAACTTGAAGTTCAAAGATTCTATATCAACCTAGTGAAGCATGGCAGGATCGTGCCCTATTGTGAGGACTTCTGGCGTAGGTGGATTCAAATTCCAGTATTTATGCAGAAGCTAGATGAGTCCTATCAAGAGTCCATCAGGGACTGGTTGAAGGGATCAAGAGGAAGAGAAGGCCTTGAAAAGTTTGCTGATAGAAGACCTGAAGAATCGTCTACAAAAAGGTCCCTGTTTCAGTAATGTACATACTCTCTTGTGATCCCTGCTGTAATATATATGCCTTGTAAATTTCTCTCAGTTAATGAAGAAATTTTCATTTCATTTCTGTTCAAAGTTCAATCCTTATGAACTTATGCATGCTGTTTATGATTTTCCTGATGTTTAATGATAAAGGAATAGCATGATGCATCTCTGACGAATCCAGGGTTTATATTTTTTATATGAAAGCTGTTCAAGCATGTAACCCTGAATTTACGATATTCTGTAAAGTAAAAATCCTTTTTCATGAACGAAATAATGTAAAGGTTTTGTCATCATCAAAAAGGGGGAAATTGTTAGGATTTCAATATTTAGATTTTGATGAGACAAAACGTACTTGTAATAGGAAGTGTTAAGTACCCCATTTTTCACAATGTTTAAGTGAATATATAGACTAGGTTTGAGTCTAATGTTATGTGCTGAAATATAAAGGTTTGATAAGGATAAAGCTGCATCTAAGCCTTTCAGAAAAGAAATCGCTGCAAGAAGGCGGATACAACATCGCTGCAAGAAGACAGAACTTCACTGCAGCTAAGTAAGAAGGAATGACGTACAGGAGTGCTGCAAAGAAAAGATGCAGCAGCTCTACTCAAAGATACTGCAACCAGGTCTTAGTTACTGCAACACTGCAAGATAGTATCAGCTGCATGAAGACCTAGGATACAGTACAAAGCTTACAGTTCAGATAAGTCAATCAGCGCCAATTATAACAAGAAGTATCCTGAAATCCTAGGAAGGATAAATGCAATACGAGGAACGAAGATTCAAGCAAGAACGAATAGAGCCGTTCGAGACAAGATCAAAGTTGCAGACACGGAGCCAATACGAAGATGCCACGTGGACTGATGCGCTGCAGAAAGCTGCTAGCCGCAACTGCCGCATTAAATGCTCCAAAAGAGAAAGTCAAGTCGCATTAAATGCAAGCCATGCCTTTGATCAGACTATTTCAAATTCAAAAGAGAGATATCCCCTTCAACGGATATCTTCTCCTACAAGTATAAATAGAGGAAGAGCAACACTGAAGCTGACTACTGATTAACTGAACAACTGATGAACTAAAAGCATCTAAGCTAAAACTCTCAAGTTTACAAGATTCAAACATTCAAGTTTCCAACAGTTTCAGTCACTCAACCTCTGTGAAGTGAAGCAAGCTCAGTGCTGAAAGATCCATCAACGAATTCAGAAGCTCACTTCACCACACCAATTGAAGAACTCGTTTATATACTTTTAACCTTGTTGTTGTGTGCTTAGGTTGTTTTAGTGGTGTCGAACAGTTGATAGGAGAAATCCTTGTTGTTTGTATAGTTGTCTAGAGTTAGGCAGCTTCCTTGTGTGGGAGTGTAGAACCTTGTGTGAGTTAGCCTTTGAAGTTTGCAGTTGCTGTATGTACGTTGGACTTCAGTATGTTGTTGCTTTATAAAGTTGATAGATTGTTAGGAGTGTCATGTAATTCAATCTTGCTCAACAAAGTTCCTGCTCGAGGAGCAGTAGAGTGGACGTAAAAGGATTACACCACCTTCGAACCACTATAAGTCATACGTGTTTATTGTTTTACTTATCTGTATTTTTACCTTCTGTTTCTAGTATATCTCATAAGCATTAAACGTTTTTGAAAGAAACATATTGAGAAAATCAGTCTTGTGTTATAAGTTATATTTTTCCGCTGCATATAAAACTCCAAGTTACAGCGTGCAGCACTGCATCCTAGTGCTGTAAGCAGTAACAGTCTGACGCTGCAAGTTCAAGTAACTTGCAGAACAGAAAGGTTTTTCAAAGATTTGCAAAATCGATCAAGGTTCATTCACCCCCCTCTGAACCTCGGACACCACTTGGGACCAACACTTAATCACCTTCACAGTTCACTTTCACGATCTAGTTCTAACAATAAATGGGATAAAATTGATGAATGGGAGGAACAAGTTGTTCAGCAAAATCGTCAATTTGATCATATCATAAATGATATGATCATAAACAATCTCAATCTGGTCATAGGAGATCACACTCCTAGAGCTAGAAAAAGGTATTATGAAAGAGGACGGAAGATTGGTGAGAAGCGTTTGATGGACGACTATTTTGTCGGCAGATCAACGTATATTCCTAAGGTCTTTCGATGAAGATTTCACATCAAAAATCAGTATTCCTTCGTATAGTGGAAGCTGTAACTACCAATGATATATATTTTCAACAAAGGCCTGATGCAACTGGTAGACAAGGTCTGTCACCAATTCAAAAATGCACTAGAGCTATGAGGGTGCTGGTGTATGAAACATATGTCGATGTCGTTGATGAATACTTACGAATGAGTGTAACTGTGACTAGATAAATCCTCTTAAAATTTGTAGAAGGGGTTATATCCTGCTTCGGTAACGAGTATCTCAGAAGACCCAATGAACATGATTTGGCAAGATTAGTCTATGTTGAGGAACAATGTGGATTCCCAGGCATGATAGGCAGTATTGGCTGCATGCATTGGGAATGAAAGAATTGTCCTACTGCATAGTCTAGACAATATATAGGGAGAAGTGGAAAACCAACAATCATTTTGGAAGTTGTTGCATCTTATGACTTATGGATATGGCATGTTTTCTTTGGAACACCAAGTTCGTGCAATGATATTAATGTACTCCACCGATCTCTAGTTTTTAGTGATATTTTGGAAGGTCGAGCACCAAAGGTTAGATATGTTGTGAATGGTCAGGAAAATGATATAACTTATTATCTCACTGATGACATATATCCTTCATGGGCTGCATTTATCAAGTCAATTACTTTTCCACAGCTCCAAAAGCACAAGTTGTTCGCTCAACACCAAGAGACTGTATGAAAAGATGTTGAACGAGAATTTGGGGTTTTACAAGCTCGTTTCGCATTTCTTCGACATCCATGTCTTGTTAAGGATAAACTGTTGACAGAAAAAAATTATAATAGCGTGTATCATCATACACAATATGATAGTAGAGGATGAACGAGACACTTACCAAAATTATTTTGATCCCACTGAATTTTTAGTGGATGATCCTACAAATGATGATCAACGTTTTCAATACTCTACTGAACGCATTGCGAACTTGTCTACTTATATGATTAATAGGGAAAAACTTCACAACAGAGAAGCTCACAACGCTCTAAAAATGACTTGATTGAGCAATATGGCAAAAATTTGGAACTAGCTAGGAACTAATATATATTGCATGTTCTGTATTTGAATTTTTTTTATTTCATGCATTTACTTGTATTTTAATTTATTTATTTTTCAATTTCGTATTTCAACTCTTGTAATTGTAATTTCGTTATTGTATCTTATTCAAAATGTGTTTTAAATTATTTTCTTTAATATATTTATAGATTTATAATATTAAATTACTTAATGTAATTTTTTTGTATATTTTAAATATCATGAATATTGATTAAATTGTTTTTGTAATTAATAAAAAATAAATTAATTATTATTATTTTAGGTTGGGTTGGGTTGAATTGGGTTGTGGATGTGGATATAGAAAAGATAAAATTAGATTGAATTGTAGGTTAAATTGGTGGATAAGAGAGAAATTAATATTTTATTTTAGGTTGGGTTAAAATAGGTTCGTGGGTAGTGTTACCCTAATATCATAACCAAGATTTTATAAATTATAGCCGTTAGAAAATCTCCACATGTTTTAATGTGAAATTAGGGATCTCAGAAGTTTTTTTTTTCCTTTTACGTTTTTTTTTAATTTGGTTTTGTCCATTTCGGTTTTTTTTTTTTTTTTTTACAACATAATCAGAATCCTTTAAAACAAATTAATATTTTTGAAGACTAGATTCCTCTAAATATACATTCGTTTATTTAATATTGTACTATTTTTGAAGAAATTTAATATTATACATGAACATATATATGTGGACAATCATAGGGACTCAATTTTTCAAATACCTACATTCAATTTTCTTTTATTAATATTAGATATATCATATATACTTACATAATCTAAATCTTGTATTACTTAATGTTATCATCATCATCATCATCATCATACTAAATCAAACTGATAACTTTTGTAGAAATGTACAAAGTATTCTTGTGTTAGTTACCCATGTACATTATATTGGATCCCTTCGAGCTAGCGGTGTCTGTATTTTAATTGTTGTTGCAATTAAGGTCATGGATCAGCATAATTTGCATGATTGTCATTGATTTGTCTTTCAAAAAATGTTGTTTTCAAGAATTGTTTGCATAAAGTGTATATGGCCCATCTATGAAAAGTCCAAACCAATTATCACTTTTTGCTACTTTTTTTGTCCAAACTCTAGTAATAATGTATAGTGTGTGGCCAACCCTTATTGGTTGCCGTGGATTACATTATCAAGAAGTGTATCCATAAGTTAACTAATGTAAATAATATGTCCAAACTTGAAAAATGAAAATAGAATTTGATGCGTATAAAATTAAAAAACTACTGATAGAACCATGTGAGCTAAGAGCAACTTTCAAATGCATGTGCCTGCCTTCATAATCAAAATTCTGGACATACCCTTTTCCAAACACAAACTAATCGATCTTCTCAAAATCATGAACACACCAATTACCAATGTTTTTGTTCTTACATTCATTCTTCTTGCCACGTTTTCATTCTCATTTCCAGCTTCTGCTGATAGCCACGATAGTTTTCTTGATTGTCTCTCTCAGAAATCCGACAACTACTCCTCCATTTCAAACCTTGTTTACACCCCGACCAACTCGTCTTACTATTCCATCCTGCGATTTCCCATTTGGAATCTGAGATTCTCGACGGAATCTACCCCCACACCGTTCGTGATCATAACTCCAAAACATGAATCCCAAATTCCGCCTGTTGTGTATTGCGCTAAGGAAAAGGGCTTGGAAATTAGAACTAGAAGTGGCGGCCATGACTTCGAGGGACTATCTTCCGTATCACGAGTCCCATTTGTGATCATCGATTTGATCGGACTTAGTGAAACAACGGTTGATACAGAGGAGAAAACCGCTTGGGTTGGAGGTGGTGCAACCCTTGGATCCTTATACTATAGGATCGCAGAGAAAAGCTCGGTTCTTGGATTTCCAGCCGGCTATTGCCCAACAGTTGGTGTTGGTGGCCACATCAGCGGAGGAGGCTATGGTACATTGTTCAGAAAACACGGCTTGGCAGCCGATAATGTAATTGATGCAAGAATAGTCGACGTTAATGGCAGAATTCTCGACAGGAAATCAATGGGTGAGGATCTATTCTGGGCCATCAGAGGTGGTGGAGGTGCCAGCTTTGGAGTCATAGTTGCCTGGAAATTACAACTGGTTGATGTTCCAGAAAGGGTCACTGTTTTCAGAGTCGAAAGGACATTGGAACAAAACTTGACACGAATCATTCACCGCTACCAGTACGTAGCTCCTACAATCGACCGGGATTTGTATATCGGAATGAACACAAGAAGGGTGAATTCCAGTCAAGAAAACAGGAACACAACAATCAGTGCTTCTTTCTTTTCAACTTTCCTTGGCGGGGCGGACAGGTTACTTAGATTGATGCAAGAAAGGTTCCCTGAGTTGAGATTGGTAAAAGAAGAATGCACAGAAATGAGCTGGATTGAATCCGCCCTGTTTACTGCCGGATTCGCCAATGCGCCACGTGAAGTTCTGTTGAACAGGGCAACTTTCAGATCCAGTTACTTCAAAGCTAAAACGGATTACGTTCAGAAACCAATTCCTGAACGCGCGTTTGAAGGCATCTGGAGACTCTACTTGGAAGCAGAAGCTGAGCTGTCGAATCTCTACATCGTTCCATACGGGGGAAGAATGGATGAGATCTCCGAATCCGCCATTCCATTTCCTCACAGGGCTGGAAACTTGTACATGATTGCCATTTACGCCAACTGGCTAAAAGACGAGGATCAAAATTCGGACAGGTACATAAGCTGGGCTAGGAGGGTGTATAATTACATGACTCCTTATGTTTCAAAGTACCCCAGGGCTACATATATCAATTACAGGGATCTTGACATTGGAGTAAATAACAATGAAGGAGAGACAAGTTACGAACAAGCAAGCATTTGGGGCAAGAAATATTTCAAAAACAATTTTGATCGTCTTGCTCGAGTGAAATCCCTAGTTGATCCCGATAACTTCTTCAGAGACGAACAAAGTATTCCCACACTGCACTCACGGTCGACAAATAAGGAAATTCATACATTTTCATCATACGCATATCAATTTGTTTGACTTGTTCCTATTCTTAAAACTATATTATTATTATTTTCTTTTTTGAAGCAAAATTATAGTATAGTTAGAATAATTATATTATATGATTAATATTTTTTTTAAGAAGATAAAGTCATATATTGTAATTTTTTAAAATGTGTTTGATTTATTTTACAATTCAGCCCTCAAAGTTATTTTTTGTTGGGAATTACTTGACATGAAATATGATATGTGGCGTGGAGTTTTTGTGGAAAATGTGGTCTATGATCGCCAAAAAATATAAATGTCATTTAAATTGTTAATAGTAAAAAAAGATGATAATTTCTTCTTTGTAAATTCAACAGTCCTGGGTAAATTACAATTTCCTAATAGGTGGTTTTATTTTTAGCCTATATAAAGGAAAAAGGTTTAAATAAGCAACTTAATAAATAAAATTCTGCTACTGCTATACACCAGTGATATCAATAGATTCAATACATCAACTTTCTTTACTGTGGTAAATAAAATTATGGTAATATTTAACTTTTAGATTGGGCTGTTAATTGTGATCTTATGGGTTGTATTGGCCTCCTTACTAGACACAAATGCACATAGGCCCAAATATACATAAATCCTTTCTTGCTATATATATTTGATTTTGATTAAATCACATGACACCAACAATTGTGAGTATTTAATTAAACCACACAATTAAATATTTGTATCAATTAAATATTTTTAAATTAATATTTAATTTAAATCAATAGTGTTATCAAGGTAATTAATAATTGTAATTTAGTACTTGATTAATTAATCAACATGGTTAATTTTAATACTAATATTCAATATGAAACTAAATTAATACTTGTAATCTAGTATTTAATTAATTAATCACACTCACTTTTTAATTTAAATAGTAATATTAAATGTGAAATTAAATTACACTGTAATGTAAAAATTTATTTCAATATTTAATATTAGTATTTTAATGGAAACGTATTTATTTTGTTAATGTGAATTGTGTATTAATACGTCACATCAAATTTAAAAATTGCTTAACATACGAAAGTCCATCTAAATCGAAGTGATTTATTTATATCAAATTTCATCCAAATCAACTACATATAAATGATGAGATACGTGAAGTCGATCAAAATTAATCCAACATGTCTACCACACTAAATCTTATACAATTGATGAAGATATATCCAAATCGTATCTTTATAATCAAAAAATTGTAATATTACTAATTAATCATATACAAGTAGGATGCAACAAATATCCAATTAAATAGTATGCAACCAACCAATTTTGATGACACAACATTCAATGAAATAACATTCAACTTACCAATATCGATCACCCAGCATGCAGTCGATACAGTGAACTAGCATGACAAGTCAATTAATAATAAATATTATCAAGTAACCACACAACACCAACAACCAACCAATATCTATGACATAACATGTAATCAATTGAATTAAAAATAATTATCACACAACACCATAATAGGATGCAAACAATATACAATTAAACAACATTTAATATGTGTTTCAACTGTAAATTAAATATTTTATAATTTAGTATTTACTTTAAAGTAATGGCATGATCAAGATAATTAATATTTATTTCGGTTAAAATTAATATTTGTAATATAGTATTTAATTATATTAATATTTGTAATGTAGTATTTAATTAAATTAAGCAATACGATTAATTTAAATACTAATATTAAATATAAAATTAAATTAAATTGAAACATTAAAATTTATTTTAATATTTAATATTAGTATTTAAATCGAGATGTATATATTTTCTTAATGTTAATCGTGTATTAAGACATCACATCAAATTAAAAAATGACTTCACATATGAAATTTCATCTAAATTATACATGGTGTTATAAATTAAAATTTTTTGTAATTTAGTATTTACTTTAAACTAATGGTGTGATCAAAATAATTAATATTTATTTCGGCTAAAATTAATATTTGTAATGTAGTATTTAATTAAATTAAACAACACGATTAATTTAAATACTAATACTAATACTAAATATGAAATTAAATTAAACAGAAATTGTAATTTATTTTAATATTTAATATTTAAATCGAAATGTATATATTTTCTTAAAGTTAGTTGTGTATACAAAACCATGGTTGTAATGACCTTAGGTGTTATGTTCATGACAATTTTGCTAATAAGAAAATTACATCTACACAATATAAAACATATCAAATATGGTCTCAAATGATTCGTCATCACATGCTTCATAATATAAGAAGATTTAATTGTGTTTTTATGCTTGCTATTAGCGGATAAATACAATTATTGGAGAATGTAGATATAGACTACATTGTCTTGTGAAATTAGACTATTTGGGAGAATTTTTTAGTAACTTTTAAAGTAAGGTAAAAAAGGTAAATTAAAAATGAGGAGTCAGGATGTAATGATGGATGATCTAATAGTTAAGTCTACTGGTAATACTATTGGTGTACTACAGAATAACCCTATATTTTAGGAGTAGTGTTTGTGTGCACCAGGTGCATGGGTCATGATCCATGTAACTGGGTATACGAGTCAGGACGGGTCGGGTTTAACCCGGATCCGCGCCCTTTTTTTTTTTTTTATAATTTATGTCATAACCTTTATGTTGTAATAATATAACCTTTATATTGTAATAGTGTAACCTTTATGTACAGATTTCATAACATTTTCACTGAATGACTTATACTTTTTTCACTATAAAAATTCATGCAATATAACTCAAACCTTTATGTTGTAATAATATAACATTTATGTTGTAATAGTATAACCTTTATGTACAGATTTCATAATATTTTCAATAAATAACTTATAGTTTTTTTCACTATAAAAATTCAATATAGCCGAAACCTTTATGTTGTAATGATATAACCATTATACTGTACTACTATAACCTTTATGTACAAATTTCATAACTTTTTCAGTGAATAACTTATACTTTTTTCACTACTCAACACTGCAAAAGGTTATGTGCATATAACTAAAAGGTTATGTCAATATACAGCAGAACTAGAATTTGAGTTAGGGTTTGGGCGCGTGGGGATGCGTGAAAGACACTTTTAGGTCGGGTTGACCCGGTTGTACGGATTTAGAATCCGTGCACCTGGTGTATAGAAACAATTGTGATATTTTATAGCCATTACAAAATTCTAACCACACGTGAGATAAGGGATTTCAAGGGTTTTATTTTTTTGGGGGGTATTGTTCATTTCGTTTTTTATTTTAAACAGAATCAAAATCCTTAAAAAAATAAATATATTTAAGACTAAGTTCCTCTAAATATACATTTGTTTATTAATATTGTACTTTTCTTTGGACGAAATTTAATATTATGCATATGAACATATATATGTGGACATCATAGGGCTTCAATTTTTTAAAGCTCTATATTCAAAAAAATTTATTCATACTAGACATAATCTAAATCTTGTATTTTTTTTAAACTTCTTATTGTTGTTATTATTATTATCATTATCGTTATTATATGCTAATAATAAATATTTCAAATAAACATTAATAAAGATGCAATAATAGATTAGTGTGATGTGAGTGATGTAACTAGACTCAAATAATTTTGTAGCATGAAAAGGACAGCACCAGCATTTAATTGGGTGAGTTGAGGCATGGGGCAATTTATGGTCCAAGAAGGTGAGAAGGGCTTGTAATTGTAATGAACATATGATAAAAGAGTAAATAGTATGAGAAAATGAAATCATCAAGAATTGCAGTATTTAGTTTCTGTTGTTCTCTTGTTGTTTCATTCTCATGGCTTCCTTTGAGAAACAAAGTTCCCATTTCAATTTCATGGCCTGCTTCCTCCCACCAGCCTTTCATTCAATGCCTCCAAAACCATTCTCATCTCATTCTCTCCACTCCAATCTCTGCACTTATCTACACTCAAAACCATCCTTCATATTCATCCCTTCTTCTAAACTACATCAGAAACCTGCGTTTCAATGAGTCGCATACCCCCAAACCACGACTCATTCTCACTGCATTGCACGTTTCTCACATTCAAGCTGCGATTCACTGCGGAAAAGCCCACGGAATGCTCATGAAAATCCGAAGCGGAGGCCATGATTTTGAAGGGACCTCATACTGGTCTCATCATCCCGACTTCTTCATCCTCGATATGTTCAATTTCAAATCCATCAGCGTTAACATAGAAGACGAGTGGGCCCACGTCCAAGCCGGAGCCACGCTCGGACAACTCTACTACAGAATCGCTGAGAAAAGCAGCACTCACGGCTTCCCCGCCGGCGTCTGCCCCACTGTCGGCGTCGGCGGCCACTTCAGCGGCGGAGGCTATGGCAACATGATGCGTAAATACGGGCTTTCTGTTGACAACATTGTTGATGCTCAGATAATCGACGTGAATGGACGTCTCCTCGACAGAGAATCAATGGGAGAGGATCTTTTCTGGGCTATCACCGGCGGAGGAGGATCCAGCTACGGCGTCGTTTTATCCTACAAAATCAAACTGGTTCGTGTCCCGGATTTAGTAACAGTTTTCAGAGTTGTAAGAACATACGACCTGGATTTCGCCAATCTTATTTACCAATATCAACAAGTTGTCGATAAATTGCCTGAAGAATTATTTATCAGGCTAGTCCTCAGCGTCGTAAACGGGACCAACAAGGCTACATTCAACGCCATGTTTCTTGGAAATTCACGAGAACTCATTGCCCTGGTGAAGGACAGATTTCCAGAACTGGGATTGGAGAAAACGGATTGCGTGGAAATGAGTTGGGTTGAATCGGTTCTTTTCTGGACTGAATTCCCGACAGGGACTCCAGTCCAGGCTCTTTTGAGCAGGACTCCACAGGTTCTTGCCCACTTCAAAAGAAAATCGGATTACTTAAAGAAGCCAATCCAGAAACAAGTATTAGAGAAGTTATTCAAGAAAATGGTGGAACTGAAAACTCCATTGCTGACATTCAACCCCCATGGAGGAAGAATGGCAGAGATTTCACCATCAGAGAAACCCATTCCGCAAAGAGCTGGAAACATTGCCATGCTTCAGTACGCAGTGAATTGGGACGAGGATGGGGAGGAAGCTTCCATGCATTACATAAATCTGACGAGGAAGCTGTATGAATATATGACTCCGTATGTATCTTCATCTCCCAGGGAAGCTTATCCAAACTACAGGGATCTGGACATTGGAATGAACCGCTATAATGGTTACCTGGAAGGATTAGTTTATGGATTGAGCTACTTCCAGGATAATTTCGATAGGTTGGTGAAGATCAAGACAGAAGTTGATCCTGATAATTTCTTTAGAAATGAACAAAGTATTCCTGTGTTAATTACCAATCTAGATTATATTTGATTTCTTCCAGCTAGTTGTGCCCGCATTGTAATTGCTGTTAAAATGATTATTTACATGGTTTTCATTGATTCGTCTTATAAAAACTGTCATAGCACATCTATGACAAGTCCAAATCTATTATATAACTTTTTCCTGCTTTATTAATTATCTACTTTATGTGGCTAACCTTATGGTTGCCGTGGATTACATTATCAAGAAGTGTATCCATATTAACTAATGTAAAAAATATGTCCAAACTTGAAAATAGAAGTATTGATATGGAACCATGGGAACGAACAAAGAACACTTTATAAATTCCTTTACACAAAATATATCGATCATCTCTAAATTAATCATGAACACTCAAAGCAATGTTTTTGTTCTTACATTCATTGTTCTTGCCATGTTTTCCTGCTCATGTCCAGCTTCTGCTCATAGGCACCATGATTTTCTCGAATGCCTTTCTCAAGAATCCAACAACTACTCTGAAAGTGTGTCCGGATGCTCCTATGCAAAACAAACACAGAATATAAAAATACCAGAGTCGAAATGTTGTCTGTAATGTGAACAACATATGCAGCAGAAAACTGAAACAATAAGAAGACAAGAGAAAATATCTATAAAATGCTTGTGGGATGCCTACAGGGCAAAATCTTTCTCATTGTATGAACTTGTAGGTTCGTTTATCAAGAACTTAGCAAAATATCGCAAGGATTTTCATCATTTGTTACAGAAGGATGAGAAGACCAAATGAAAATGGGAAGATATTAATTCCCAAAGGGTTCGAGAGTTAAAACAGGTTTGCAGCACCCTGCCAAAACTCGCGATTTCTCAAGATGAGGATCAGTTAATTGTATACACGGACGCTAACGATTTCCGATGGGCAGCCATGCTTAT
Source organism: Scutellaria barbata (assembly GCA_028654395.1). Classification (NCBI taxonomy): domain Eukaryota; kingdom Viridiplantae; phylum Streptophyta; class Magnoliopsida; order Lamiales; family Lamiaceae; genus Scutellaria; species Scutellaria barbata. The sequence goes on from CM053648.1 coordinate 18,759,678, forward strand.
GAGAAAAACAGCTACCGGTGAAGTGTCGTGTAAATATACAATAGGGTTGTTCACAGAACAACAAGCCAGAGTCTGACATATTAACAAGAAAGAATTCTTTGCAGTTTGAAAGATATTTAAAAAATGACCTCTATTCTTATTAGCAAAAAAATTTACTTTAAAGGTTGATAATATAAATGTAAAAGCTTTTTTGAAAAAAAAACTTGAATCAAAAATCGAAAAAGCTCGTATTATCAGGTGGCAAGCAGAATGCCAATATTATTTATTTGATATTATCTTTGTGAAATCTAATGAAAATATTCTTACAGGTTTCCTAACAAGCGATGGATATCCTTGAAGCAGATTTCATCACGGTTCGAGCAAGACACCTTAGGGAAAACCTTGAGAAGCTAAACAAAGCATTTGGGTTGTTAAGGATACGAGCCGAAATAGCTTCATATGTTCAGAAGGCAGATTTGGACAAAGTCCAAGCAGCCATACAAGCTTCAAGGGACGCCCAATGCCACTTGTGGAATGCATTAGAAGGGCCCCTGCACAAAGTGAGTTCACCATCGGTGATCCAAAAAGAAATACAAGAAAAAAGTTCATCATCGATGAGCAAACATGGTATTTTTACACCTGAGGCAGGATATCCTACAGACAAGTATTTTTCATCGAATACCGGTGAAATGACTGATAATGCCAAAACAAGCACTTTATTAAACTCCGATAAAAATATTAATTCGGAAAGTTAGGAAGAAATTTCAGGCAACCCGAGTCAACCCAGCACCTCTGGGGTAAAAGAGGGAGATGTTAACCTGAGGCCACACACAGGCCCGAGACAGGTTAACACTAACCAATCTATTTCTCCGTTTCAGGTTTATCAACGAACGTGGGAAAAATTGATCACAAGAAATGGGATCAATCCTGGTAAAATTACTGTCGATTGGTCGGAAAAATATCCAAGGCTGTGAATGCTCTCGGGTGTTAATCCACAAAACGTTAGGGAATTGTTTGACTTCGGAGCAATTACTTCGGTATTCACAACTGCACCTAAGTTTCCAGAGATTTCAAAATTACCGGAATGGATATCTACTATCGTGCATGATTCACGGTAAAACAACCCACATTTGGGTAGAGAAGATACATTGGAGCTAAAAATTATCTCAACAGCTCCAAAAATCACAAGCAAAAGGTCTCACCCAATTTTTCAATTCATAAAACTATAGAGACCAGATATGGTGGCGTACAAAAGAGTCAAACCACCACCATCAAATAATTCTTTAGTAGTCGCCCTCACAGAGGAAGAAATATCTACAAGGCGAGCTTGGGGGATTATGGGTCTGTCTTACTGAGATGGACAAAGTGAAGTACCTATTCAAAATTTTCCAAAACTCTGTGAATGAGTCTTTCCTGTTAAATTCAATGGCGGAAAATACAACCAGATTTGCTGAGAGTCTCTTCGAAAACAAGAGGAAATTAATTTGGGAAAACAAGGTTTCGGTCACAAAAAAAACAATGAAAAATGTATATAACATGATATATATCAGAAGATGGGAAGAACGAATATGTTCTTACTATCAAGCACAGGAGAAACCTTTGTTCGAACAAGGTTTCAAAGTTAAAGAGAACAAATCCGACTACCCGAAGAAAATGGGAAAATGAAAGGGTTTTTAGAAAGAAAAAATCAAAAATGTAATAAAAGAAAACGAGTCTAATGAACTCGATAGTAAACAAGTTGTATTGTATTCTGAAAATGTAATAGATAGGAATACAGTATAAATGATTCAATACAAACCCTATACAGGTTCAAAGGGTGCTAAGAGATCTTTCTTAGCCCTATCAAGCATATAACATTCCTGTCAGACATGGTCCCATTATCTTTGAAGAAACAAGCATCGACGATAGGCGAGGACCAAAAGACAAAAGTGGAGGACCCCTCCACTAACCAAAAGATTCGTTGCCGATGCAAAAGGATAACGATGCCACCAAACTCGACAATAAAGGGTGGAAGGTGCACTTATCTAACGGTGGGTGGAAAATTAAAGAAGGTCGGCCTCATACTCACTAACCAAGTAGAGAGCAAGGTGACAAGGTAATAATGAATCCACAAAGGAGTACATTAACGCCTATAAAAGGAGGCATTCGACCTTAGAGGAAGATCATCGAAAATCCACAACTCCTTTTTTAATTATAAGTTTCAAGAAATCTTCTCTCGAGATTGTAATAGTTAAGCTTTCAAACTTTCCTGTTCATGGGGGTTTCTCTTTTTCGAGTCTTAGCCATGATTGACTAAATCAAGCTTCTCCTCCAATGGCGGAGATAATAGTATTGTAAAATAAGTTAATTTATTATCTTCAATAAAAGGTTTTTGTTCCAACACTTTGTTTCGTTTATAATTTTGAGTATAAAATTCATCCAATAGTGAGTCTCCCCAAAAATCTCTGTGTTTGACTGTTGGCCATTGTGAAAGGGTGTAGACGGGGTTCTCGAAAGGGCAATCGATTTAGAACCATAGACTGCGGGCGAGTGATTGGGTCATTAATCCACAAAACCTAAATCGAGAAAACTAAAAAGAGATTTTGAGATGAAGACGAGGTATGAAATTTCACTCAATTTTATTTATGTTTACGGAAGCATATTGGGTCTGATTATCGATCAAAATATATAAATTTTGGGTCTAATTAAATACAATATAAAAAAATGAAAAATTATTATTCACTGATTGGATTTTTGAAAATTTAAAAAAAAAAAAACGGTAAAAATGATATTAACATAAAAAGTGATTGACTAGTCAAACTTTGGGACGTTATTAGAAGATTAAGGGGGTGTGGATAGTGGCACTCCAATGAATAAAAGAACGACACCTCTTCTTTTCTTGATTAAATAAATGAGTAACCGACTTTTCTTCCTCTCATATTTTCTTTTTCTTTGATGGATACTTTTAATGCATACATCTTCCAGAAAAACATTAAATGTATTATTGAGTATATATATCATGCACTAATATGCTCATGGAATTTTATAACTTTTTTTCGTTCTTAAAAGGAACAAGTCAAAGATTTAAAAAAGTATTCGTATTGGAAATATCAATAACTTGAGAAGTCAATGCGTACGCGAATTATCTCTAAATGTGTAGTTAATGCCAATGAGCAAGCTTTAAAAGCAAATTGACTAAACCACCTATCAGACTAAACCATCTTTAAAAAGAAACTTCAAAATTGCAAAAATATAGTTAGATATTTTTTTGGACAAAACTTATATGCACTAACCCGAACCAGCGTGTGGGCTGCTTTTACGCGCATCCACGCGCCTCCACGCACGGCCACACTATAGTTGGTGTGCGCCGCGCACCACCTAAATTTTATACTTTAAGGTATCACTCGTTTACTTTTAAGGTATCATACATTTACTCTTAAGGTATCACATTGTTACCCCTTCAGGTATTAATGTAAAAACAGCGCTGCTTTCTTCTTTTTCCTCTTTTTTTCTTCTCTCTCCTTCTTCTTCTTAATCTCTTTTCTTATTAATTTGTTATTCTTCTTATTTGTTTTGTACATTATTCTTTTTCTCTATATTCTTGTTCTTGTTCTTCATCAAAACTTCATAAAGTCATTTATGGAGTTTTTTCTTCTTTCTCTTCTCTTTTACTCATTTTCATAGATTTAGATAATTGATTTCAAATCATAATTTATTACAATAATTTTAAAACATTGAAAATCAATTATTTCAAACAATATGAAATCATGATTTGTTGATTTTGAGGAATTTTTTTAAAATTTTAAGATTTTTCAATGAAGATATTAGTTGTATGCTCTTAAGGTATTACACATATTCATTTCAGGTATTACATAAATATCTTACATGTATTACACATGTTCTTTCAAGTATTAATAAATACCTTACAGGTATTACACATGTTCCTTTCAAATATTACATTTACCTTATAAGTATTACACATTTAATTTTATAATACCTGAAAAGTATATATCTAGTACTTATAGATCATATCAGTAATACCTTAAAAGTATCATTGGTCATGAGCAATCATATATTAATGTTTTTAGGGTAATTATGATTTATAAAATCATGAACAGTCAGAATTTTTGTAATACCTGTAGAACATATATGTAATACCTATAGAATAAACCAATAATACCATATACTTTTTTTCATAATATCTTGAAGGTTTTACTTACATATAATTCAACCATGTAATTTTATAATACCTGAAGAGTATATATGTAGTACTTATAGATCATATCAGTAATACTTGAAAGGTATCACTGATCATATATCAATATTTTGGGATAATTCTGATTTATAACATCATAAACAATCAGAATTTTTATAATACTTGTAGAACATATATGTAATACCTATAGAATAAACCAGAATTTTAAATACAAGATTTTCATCATCTTCTTCCACAAAATTTATTCAAAATCATATTATTCAATTAATAACCAACTATAGTGTTTGTTGCATCAATTATCTCATATGTTGCTATGAATCGAATCAAGATAGAAAGAGTTTCAAATTATAAGAAAATAAAAAGTATTACACATGGAATTACCAGTTAAATAACAAAGGTCTTGCACCTCTTCATAAAAGAAAATAGAAAATTAAAAACTAAATCAATAAATCAAATCTCTTCACAAGAGAAAATAAGACACAAAATTCAAAACTAAATCAAGAATTTCAAATAGAGAAAAATCCAATAAAAAAAATAAAAATGGAGGAAAATAAGAGGAAAATGAAGATGGAGCAGGGCTTCGACATGAAGTAGATGGTGATGACGAAGATGATGAGGAAGAAGCAGCAGAGGACTTAGATGAGGTCGAGGTGGAGGGAGTGCCAGATGGCGGCGATCTCGTCGGGGCCCAGGCGGAGGATCTCGGCGACGGTGGCGGGGATGAGGAGAAGGGTGAAGATGTGGTTGACGAGGTTCTGGTACCTGAGCTTGATGTACTTGAGTCTAATGGAGGAGGAGATGGGGGTGGTTCTGTCATTTTCGGGGAGAGTGAGAGAGAAGGCAGCGGCGGCGAGGGACGTGACGGAGGAGGAGAGGAGAGGAGAGGAGATTTAAAAGAAGAAGAAGAAAGGGCAGCGCTGGAGAGAATAAAAAAAAATTATATATATAATACATAGAATCCGGGTATGAAGCGGGTTGGGGGCATGGATTTTAGATCCGTGCCCCCGATGCACATAAGTCCTTCTCTATTTTGTTTGGTTGCTTTATGCCTTTAATTTTTTATAGTACACAGGTTTTTGAAAAATATTTATACATACACTAAATTTGCAAATATTTTCCTTTTTTTTTTTTTTTTGTCCTATTCTTATTGCAACCAATTATTTTTACAGTCTAATATTGATTTTAGCCAAATTACTTAAGGTGAAATACTATATCCCAACATGTATAATATCTGATTTTGAACAAAAGTAATCGATCTTGATTTTTCAAAACTCACCTCATTTTTTATAAAAATGTAAAAAATGTAAATTATGATAATTAGAATTCGAACATCAAACAAACAAGTATTCTAGTCTTTATTGTGTTCCTCCCTTTCATTTCCCCAAACTCATTAAAAAAAAAAAAAGTATATCAATCAACAATATATTATAAGTAAATTATGTACATTTTACTTAATATTGAATAAAATACAACTATAGGAATAAATTATTTATATTTATGTAGAGAAAATCCAACATGAATTTTGCAGGATCTTGGTGGAGTTTTGATCACGAGAAAGTGCTTGAAGAACTACAACCACGGATTTTAAAGAGAGTAAGTCAAACAAATATAAAAATCAATCATGACTTTCGAAATATCAATACCGGCCTCAAAAGTCAATTCTTCATCATGTTTTATTATTTATTTTTCCACTATCTATAGCCGAGAGGGTAGGTCTCACAAATTCAAATTTAAAGATTAGATAAACCAAATATCTATATATATAATTAATCACAAAAATTTACTTGTAAGACAATTACAAAATTAATTTTTACGAATTCATATGTGAATTATGAAGTGTGAATTTCTTATAATCACTCAAAATTGACTATTAGTTAATTCATAAATAGAAATTGATTTATGAAAATAAGTATAAATTGTAAGTGATAGAATTCACTATATAATTCAACTAAACAATCTCATACTAGTTTTTATGATTTTATTTAAGTGCATGTGCCTTTATCAACATAATTTAAATAAGATGTGCAATCCAACTAATTGTACAAATATAACAAAGACGATAATAATATCAATGTCGAGGTTTAAGTGAAAAAGAATGAATATAAATTAGGAGTAATTAAAACCAAAATTATCTACCGCTTTTGACTAAAAATGGCATATATAAAACAATGCTTCTAGTCTTTTGACTAGTTGCAGTTTCACAATTGTTTCCAAGTGTAAAAGCTCTTCCGTACAAAACTCCACAAGTAGAAATCGTCAAAACCCCCCACATGCACTTACCGCTTATAATCATGCAATTTTCCAATTAATCCCCCCTATGATAAGCCACTTTATTTGATTAAATTAAAATGGGAATGTAGGTGCACCAAATATGATAATAAATCAGGGAAAATGGTCCCATATATCATATTTTCTTATATTATGGCCGCAACTACCATAAAATTTAATAGTTAATCCTCATATACTATTTTTTTTATATTTTAATTTCCAAATACCACAAAATTTGACCAGAGATTATCCTTCTACCCTTGTTCAAACGCAAACCCCGACAATTACTACACAAATCAGAAAAGGAACAGACATTTTTTTAAAAAGAAACAGTAATCTCTGAAAAGTGCGCCCACATCTCTGAAAATTCGTGTAAGGATTTGAACCCAAATTCAAATAAAATTTCTCTTTCAATTTGTAACCCAAACAAGATAGCATTTTTTGTGTAGGCATATATTTGAAAATGACGATTATCTGTCGAATTGGGAGAGCGAGTTCGAAATCGAGACGAAAGTTCGTGTACGTTTGGCGTAAGTGTTGCACGAATTATCATGGCTGCAAGACAAGTATATCTATTTTATGTACTGCCCGATTCATCTTATATTTTGTGTTTGAATTTAATTGATTATGCTTACACGATTTTCAGGCATAATCATTTCGATATGTTTTTGTTCAAGTTGATTATGTTTCTGCCTTATTTTCTTTTGAATTTTTTGGAAGAATTTTGCCCAATTTTGCTTGCGTATATGCTTACACGAATTAGGACACAATTTTGGGATTTCTGGGTGTATTAATTGTTCTCTTATACGAAATTAGTGCTACTGTTTAGGGCTGAATAATGGAGATTCTTACACGAATTAGGCCGTAATATTAGGATAGATCCTTACACGAATTTTCGACAAAATAGACCTCACACGAAATTCTTTATAAGACACCTTACACGAATTTAGGCGAAAATATAGCTTACACGAAATTTTTTCAGTGGTTTCCTTACACGAATTTACATAAAGTTGACCTTACACGAATTTATACCCTAGTCAACCCTACACGAAATTTGGCCAAAGTCAACCTTACACAAAAATTTTGGACAAAGTCAATCTTACACGAATTTTCATAGAATTCAGTTTAAGTCAACCTTACATGAAATTTCTGTCAAAGCCAACCTTAAAACGAAATTTCCACCAAATCAACCTTACACGAAATTTCTGGGCCAGGTCAATCTTACACAAAATTTCTGCCCAAGTCCACCTTACACGAAATTGCTGTCGAAGTCAATTTTACATGAAATTTCTACCCTAGTCAACCTTACACGAAATTCTGCCCAAGTCAACCTTACACAAAATTTCTGCCCAAGTCAACCTTACACGAAATTTTGTCCTAGGTACCCTTACACGAATTTTCATAAAGTTAACCTTACATGAAAATTCTGTCCAAATCAACCTTACACAAATTTCGGCCCATGTCAAAGCATACACGAAAATCCGCCCAAATTAATCCCTAAATGAATTTGTATGCCGAGGTAACCTTACACAAAATTCATCATTACTTAATTTTTACACGAATTTGGCTAGAAAACCCTTATACGAATTATTCCTGAAATCAACCTTACTTGAAATTATGTATATGTAAAACATACATGAAAAATTCCATAATGAAATTACACGAAAATATCATTTTTTTCGACCTCTACATATTAGCTGTAACTTATATTTTAAAAAAAAATTGTAATCCATGAATACCAAATGTATGAATCAAACAATGTTATGCATAATTGTTTGTGTTTGTATTGTATTATTTATTATTTAATGTAATTCACTCAATTAAATTAAATAATAGATAATTTCAGTCAAGATATTAAATTGAATGTCAAATTTTTATTGAATTTCGTATACGATTTTTTACACAAAAAAAGATTATTTTAATTGTCATACACGAAATATATTAAATTTCGTGTAAGGGACAAAAATTATTTTATTACTACTGATAACATTTTCATGTAAGAAAAAAAATTCCCTTACACGAAAATAATTAATTAATTTTGTGTAAGTAAAAATTAATTTAATATTTTTTCTCTTACATGAACATTTTGGGCACTATATTAAGATAACAATTAAAATAACAAGATGTGCATTTTTTGAGTTATCATGTACAAAAATTAATTTCATAATCATATATTACCCACCAAAAGAATTCGTGTAACATTGTATTCTTTTTCTATATTAAAAAATAAATTAATATATTACTTTTGTCAGTAGACAAAATTTTTGTGTAAGAATTGATTGTGCATTGATGATTTTTCTCTTATTATTTAATTGAATCACTCAATCATGTCTTACACGAAAATTTTGGTTTCACATTATTTCTCAGTCATCTGTGGTGGTGAAGTTTTTTTGGGCGACTTTATTAATTAATTTCGTGTATGGAAATTAATTTCAAAATCTAATATTACCCACCAAAAAATTTCGTGTAACATTGCATTCTTTTTCTCTATACAAAAATTAAATAATATATTACTTTTGTCAGTGGACAAAATTTTCATGAAGACTTAATTGTGCATTGATAATTTTTCTTTTATTATTTAATCAATTCAATCAGAGTAACCTTACACAAAAATTTCAGTCATTACATTACATTACATGAATTTCGTGTATGGAAATTAATTTTAAAATCATATATTACCCACACAAAAATTCGTGTAGCATTTCATTATTTTTCTAATATAAACAAAATAAATAAATTATTTTGTTTCTTATTTTCGTGTAAGGCGTGATTGTGCATTGATGATTTTTCTCTTATTAATTAATTGATTCAATCAGTCTAACCTTAAACGAAAATTTCAGCCATTACATTACATTACATGAATTTCGTGTATGGAAATTAATTTTAAAATCATATATGACCCATACAAAAATTTCGTGTAACATTTCATTATTTTCTTAATATAAACAAAATTATTAAATTAATACATTACTTCATTTCTTCGTGTAAGATTTGATTGTGCACAGTCTGATTTTTTATTATTATTTAATTGATTAGTTTAGTCATATCTCATCGATGTCTTCTATATTTTTGGATCAGATCAAAAAAAGTGGTATATAAAATCTAAATTATAAAAAATGTGGGAATTGGAGACTAACTTTTATATATTGTGGGAAATGGGGTCAAAATATGGAGAAAGTCGCAATTGTGGCCAGTTTCTCTAATAAATAATTATTGCTGACAAATACTTAATTGTTAATGACATATTTGGCAATTAAGAATAGTAAAAGAGGACAATCAAATCCGACAAGCGATGATTGGGAAAACTAGATGCGCGCGTTAATCCGTTGACGGCAAGAATATTTAACCACCCTTTGGAAAAATAATAAAATAGAGCACTGGAAAATGGTAGTGTTTCCAGGAGGGTGAGGCCCCGCTTGGACCTATTATATTTATCATAATTAAAATTAATTTTAATGAAACCAAGTAGATTCCATGATGATGTATGAGTTGGACGAGTGCAGACTTGCCCAACCCACGAAGTTTACTCGTTTTCGATTTTGTGTGCATATCCATATATATAGAAGAAAGGGGGTTACTATTTTATCAAACTAAAAATGAAGAAAACCATAGTCCTAAGTTTCCTTTACTTAGTCCTCCTCCATGTCTTGGCTTCTTCTGCATACGCTGCAGATTCCGTCTACACTTCCTTCGTTCAGTGTTTCTCCGAGACCAAAATTCCAGCATCGGAAATCTCAACCATAGTGTACGGCCAAAACAGCTCCTCCTTCTCCAATGTTCTTCAGTCCTACATCAGAAACCGCCGCTTCAACGTCTCCACCACCCCCAAGCCCGCCACCATCATCACCCCCACCACAGTGTCCCAGATCAGCGCCGCCGTGCTCTGCGCTAAGAAGCTCGGCGTCCAACTCAAAATCCGCAGCGGCGGCCATGACTACGAGGGCATTTCCTACGTCTCCGACAACACCTTCGTCATCCTCGACATGTTCAACTTCCGTTCCATCGACGTCAACATGGCCGACGAGACCGCCTGGGTGCAATCCGGCGCTCTGCTCGGCGAACTCTACTACAGAATCTCGGAGAAGAGCAAGGTCCATGCCTTCCCCGCCGGAGTCTGCCCCACCGTCGGCGCAGGCGGCCACTTCAGCGGCGGTGGCTACGGCAATATGATGAGGAAGCACGGGCTCACAGTTGACCACGTCATCGACGCGCAAATCGTCGACGCCAATGGCAGGTTTCTGGATAGGAAATCCATGGGGGAAGATCTCTTCTGGGCCATCCGCGGCGGCGGCGGCGGCAGCTTCGGCGTGATTCTAGCGTACAAGATCAAACTCGTCCCCGTGCCGGCTACGGTGACGGTTTTCCGGCTAGAGAAATATGCAGAGGACAATGCGATCGACGCCGTTTCACAGTACCAGCAAATCGCAGACAAAATGGACGACAACCTCTTCATCAGAGTCCTCATACAGCCCATCACGAGGAACAAGAAGAGAAGCGTCCGCGCCACGTTCATCGGCCTGTTCATCGGCGAGTCGACTCAACTCCTTCCGATTACCGATTCCGAGTTCCCCAAACTCGGGCTCAAAAAAACCGACTGCAAGGAAATGCCGTGGATCGACTCGGTCCTATTCTGGGGCAATTTCGACAACACCACATCTCGGACCGTGCTGCTAAGCAGAATTCCAGACTCCGTCAACTTCCTTAAACGGAAATCGGACTACGTCAAGACTCCGATTTCCACATCCGGGCTGGAAGCAATCTTCAAGAAGATAGTCGAAATCGGGAAGGTGGGAATGGTGTTCAACTCCTACGGCGGAAGAATGAGCGAGATCTCGGAATCGGAGACGCCGGTCCCCCACCGCGCCGGAAACATATTCAAGATTCAGTACTCTGTAAACTGGAACGAAGAAGGCGAAGCAGCGGATAAGAATTACATCAGTCAGATAAGAGAGATGTACAGTTTCATGGCGCCGTACGTTTCGAAGAATCCCAGGGAAGCTTATTTCAATTACAGGGACCTGGACATCGGAACCACCGACAACGGTAAAAATAGCTACAAGCAGGCTCAAATCTATGGGGTCAAATATTTCAAGGGTAATTTTGATCGGTTGGTGAAAGTCAAGAGTGCAGTTGATCCGGATAACGTTTTCAGGAATGAGCAGAGTATTCCGATCTTACCCTCTCGGGGAAGAAAGGAGAGACAATAGTAATACTGCCGCACGCTGCTTTAATGCACCCTTCGTCTTATTATTACTAATAAGTCTATCATTCGGCCACATTTATTATACAAATTTTTAGATATTCATATATTTTGACATTGTAATAAAGCAATCATGTTATTCTATTCATTGTAACCATATTAATATATATTCACAATATTATTTATCTCATTAATATATGTTCATGATTTATATAATAACAATTTAATATATTACAACTCTACATACTAAGAGTTGCTGGATATTTAGTATTTTCACGTAATAAAGAATATTATTGTGAAACAGTAAAGTGCTTTTCTCTTTTGTGGCACTAAATTATCCACGTTGTTTTGTGAATGCCACGCGTTTTATCCTTTAACTTTTTATGGGCGGCAGTTGGAATACTTTTTCAAATTATATTTGATTTTATATTTTAATTTAAAACAGTGTCAATAATAATAATAATAATGGGATACCAACCCATACTACCCATTTTCCTATAACATCTTTCTTTTATACCCATTAATATAATAATCAACCAATTATACCCATAAATATAACAAAACAACCCTTTCTACCCATTTTTCTTGGAAAATTACTATCCTAACCTTGTTGACTTTCATTAATTATCAAAAAACCAAGATTGCCTTTAGCCAAATTTTCATTCTTCCACACTTATATTTATCAGATCCGGATTAGCCCTCTGATCAATATCAGGCCCAACATGCTTCAGTAAATAAAATAAAACTAAGTTTAAATCATACCTTGCCTTTGTCTCTAAAATTCCCTTGGACCTCGGTTCAGGTTTTACGGATCAAAGATCCAACCACTCGCCCGCAGTCTATGGTTCTGAAACCGATTTTCTTGGGAACCCAGATCGCAATCCTTCTCAACGGCAACCTGCCTTTAAGGAGATCACGGGGAGACTCACTGCCGTATGAATTTTCACTCAGTATTATAAAATTTTTGGACAGAATGTCGGAAAGCAAAAGCCTTGTTTATTGAAGAAAATAAACTAAACTATTTTACAATATTACTATTCTCCGCCATTGGAAGAGAAACTTGAATTAGCCAATCATGGCTAATACTCGAGAAGGGGAAACCCCCATAAACAGGAAAGCTTGAAAGCTAAACTATTACAAGACTAGAGAGAAGATTTCGAAAAGCTTATGAAGAGAGAAGTGTTGTGTATTTTCGATGATCTTCTTCTAAGGCTGAAGGCCTCCTTTTATAGGCATCAATGTGCTCCTGTGTGGATCCATTATTGCCTTGACAGCTTGCATTCCACTTGGTTAGTGGGGAATGGGCTTCTTTATTTCTCACCTACCGCTTGGTAAGTGCATCTACCACCTTCGTTGTCTTCTTGTGTCGGCAACGAGTTTTTCTTTAGTGGAGGGGTCCTCCACCTTTATCTTTTGGTTCAGGATGCAGATTCTTCAATGGTGGCGGGACAGACCACTATCTTTTGTCTGAAATTGGCATCCTATGCTTTTTACAATGTATTCCTATACTATTACATTAATAGAATACATGTACAGCTTGTTCACAATCGAGTCTAATTAGACTCGTTTCCTTTTATTACATTTTTGGTTTTTATTTTCTAAAAACCCTTCCCTTTTCCCTTTTTCTTTGGGTAATCGGGTTTGTCCTTTTTTATTTTGAAACCCTGTCCAAACAGCGGTTTCTCTTGTGTTTGACAGTAAGAGCATATCCGCTCTCCCCATCTCCCGATATGTATCATATTACATATCTTCTTCCTTGTCTGTTCCGTGGCTGGAACCTTGTTTTCCCAAATTAATTTTCTCTTATTTTCAAAGAGGTTTTCAGCAAATCCGATGGTTGTTCCTGTCATAGAATTTAACAGGAATGATCCATTCACAGAGTTATGAAATATTTTGAATGGATACTTCACTTTGTCCATCTCGGTGAGACAGACCCAAAGACCCCAAGCTCGCATCGTAGATATATCATTTTCAGTCAAGGCGACTACCAAAGGGCTATTTTCTGGGGGTGTTTTGGCTCGGTTTATCGCCCCCATCTCAAGTCTCTGTAGTTTTATGAATTGAAAAACTGGATGAGACCCTTTTCCTGTAATTTCTGGAGCAGTAGAGATAATTTTAAGCTCCAGTATATCTCCTCGTCCCAAGTATGGGTTGTTCTGCCATGAATCGTGCACAGCAGTGGATATCCAGTCCGGTAATTTGGAAATCTTCGGAAAGTTGGGTGCGGTTGTAAAAACTGAAGCAATTGCTCCAAAATCGAACCATTCCCGCACATCATGAGGGTTCACCCCCGGGAGCATCCAAAGTCTTGGATACTTGCCAGACCAATCAGCAGTAATTCTATTTGGATTGATCCCATTTCTTGTCACCAATTTCTCCCATGTTTTTTGGTAGACTTGCAGAGGAGAAATAGCTTGATTAGTGTTAACCTGTCTAGGGTCAGTCTGGGGCCTTAGGTTAACCTCTCCCTCTTTTACCCCAGAGGTGCTGGGTTGACTCGGGTTGTCTGGAATTGCTTCCTGACCTTCCGAATTAATAATTTTATCGAAATCCGATAAAACACTTGGTTCGGCTTTATCAGCCTTTTCACCAATATCTGATGAAAAACTTTTATCAGCAGGATGTCCTGTTTCGGGTATATAAGTACCCTGTTTGTTCATCGATGATGAACTTCTCTCGTATATTTCTTTCTGCATCACCGAGGGTGAACAGGCCTTGTTTACAGGATCTACTAATGCATTCCACAAATCATTATTTGAAGTTATGGCTGCACGTAGAGTCATTTGGACTTTGTCCAAATCAGCTTTCTGGACATAAGATGCCGCTTCGGCTCTTACCCTTAGTTCCTCAAAGGCCTTGTAATGCATCTCAAGGTTTTCCCTAAGGTGCCTTGCTCGTATTGTGATGGAATCTGCTTCAAGGATATCCATCTCTTGTTAAGAAATCTGCAAGAACATTCTCATTAGATTTCACAATGACAATATCAAAAAGATAATATTGGCATTCTGCTTGCCACCTGATAATACGTGTTTTTTCGATCTTGGATTCAAGTTTGTTTTTCAAAAAAGCTTTAACGTTAGTATTATCAACTTTTAATATAAATTCTTTAGCTAATAAAAATAAAGGCCATTTTTTAAAGGTCTTCCAAACAGCAAAGAATTCTTTCTCGTTAATATGCCAAACTCTGGCCTGCTGTTCTGTAAACAACCCTCCAGTGTATCTACATGGTTCTTCACCCGTAGATGTCTTTCGCATGAGCACTGCTGTCCATCTGAAATCATTAGCGTCTGTGTAGACGACTAACTGATCCTCATCTTGAGGAATCGCGAGTTTTGGCAAGTTACTACAAACCTGTTTTAGCTCACGAACTCTTTGGGAATGAATATCTTCCCATTTCCATTTGGTCTTCTCATCCTTTTGTAATAAAAGACGAAAATCCTTTCGATATTTTGCCAAGTCCTTAATGAATGAACCTGCAAAATTAATCACTCCTAAGAAGCTTTGAAGGTGCTTCTTATCTCTAAGAACATCTGGAAAATTGCAGATTTTCTCCACAATATGTTCCTGTAGTTCCATTCCTGCATGGTCAGTAATAACACCGAGAAACTCGATTCTATTAACCGCGATTATTGCCTTCTTTTCAGAGAGCACTAATCCTTCTTTATGACATGCTTCTGAAAATATTTCAAGATGCTTTAAATGATCTTTCATATTCTTAGAGGCAATTAAGATATCGTCTATGTAAACAAACATAAACTCAAAATAATCTTTAAATAGATTATCCATCTTTCGTTGGTATATCTGAGGTGCATTCGCAAGACCCATAGGCATTACGTTCCAGATATACTAACCTTGTAGTGTAGAAAAAACAGTTAATTTCTTAGACTCCTTTTCTAACTTAATCTGGTAAAATCCAGACTTGCAATCAAACTTTGAAAACACTTTTGACCCTTTAATACAATCAATTAAGTGTTCTCTACTTGGAATGTAATAACCATCAAATTTGGTAATCTTATTAATACATTGATAGTTAATTACTAACCTTGTTTTTCCTCTCTTTATTTCGCCATGGTTTCTTACCAAAAACCCTGGGCTACTATAAGGAGAAATACCTGCTTCGATCAGCTTGAGATCGATATGCTCTTTGATAATCTTTTACATATCTTTTCGATCTTCAAGATTCATCTGTATCGGCTTGTATCGAACCAACTCGTATCTGTGTTGTTCTTTTACTTTCAACGTTGCTTCGATCTGGTTTTTGTCCTACCAAGCTAAAGGATTTTCATTGTAGTTTCTCTGAATTAGCCTTTTAACATTTTCGAGAGAAAGTAGACTTTCCTCATTAATGTCAATCTGGGGTGGTCCTTCTTGTAAGGCATTTTTCAGAAACTGAATAGCTTCTTCATGTGCCTCCTCCATTCCCTCTTGTCTGTATGACAAAAGAGCTTCACCAAATTTCCTCTTATCCTGCATTTTTGGATGAGTTAACTTGGCTTCATTATCACCACGTTTGCTGCGAAAATTAATAGGCATGATCCTATTAAAAGTCTTTTCTCGCCGCAAAACCTGTATCATACTACCACAGTTAGTAGTAAAAGTTAACAGGTTCTTGTGATTATCTTGCTCATATTTTGCAAAAGTTTGGATAAAATTGTTACCAAGCAAAATATCAGCACCTGTATCATGAATATAGATTGGTGGCATTCTTACTTTATACCAAGGGGTATCGAATGCGCCTCCGATCATTATTCGTGTTTCTCTAATACCTTTATTGAGTATAATGATCTTCTGTGAGAAGTCTCTTCCTGCAATAAGAGGTAATTTTTCCACTGCTTCGCTGGGAAAAACTCCTGGCTTTGCTGTGCAAATGCCTGAACCTGAGTCAATATAAGCTGCAAAATATTCCGTCTTATATTGGTCATATAATATCCCTACAGATATATATATATAGAAAATACTTGTCATTCAGAATCGTTTGGATAGATTCCTCTTTTCCAAGATTCTAACAAGTTTATCCTTGAGCTTCTAACATTATGCTCACGGATTAATTCTTGAAACCTTACTTGATGAGTCTGTCCATTATCCCGCATTTCTCTAATGCGTTCCGTCAACTCATCTTTCTCTTTTCTGAGATCCTGGATCTCTTCATCAATACACCTTCCTGGCATAATTTAGAACCTGTCTGGATTGTTTGGATAAATCATTCACCTCCAGCGTTCTAGCATGTCTATACGTGCGTTTATTTGACTAATTCTTAACGCAGCCTCTTGTATCCCTATGACATCTTGGATACTTCTTTGTTCTGGTAGATTTTGCTCTCGCAAAGATCTTAACAAAGTTATCGCCTGGTCTCTTTGTATCGTGAGATCAATGATCTCTTGATCTAGCTTGATTCCTGGCATAATGGTTTTATTCTACCCTGATTGTATGCCCATCCAGGTCGAACTCCATCCATTTTTCATCTCTTCTCCAGGGCTTATGTTCTTCAAGGAAACTTAACCCTAGGGTCATAACTCCTTTAGTTATGCCTGCACTTCCTGTAACAGATACATGATAGCCTGCTATTTCTAACATGCCTTCGTATCTATTGATACTTGATTGTTGTAAATGATATATCTCCTCACAAGGAAACAAATTATCAGTTTTAGATATATCAAAAACAATATGGATTTCCTTTCATTCATTATTAGGGCATTTGATTTTTACATTTCTTACCCTAATTTTTTGTGGATATAAATCCTCACATGGTTCTTTTCCTTTTAGGCTTAGAATCCTACCTTCGGAAAAGGACAACCTGTTACTAATTTCTGAATCAAACCTTAATGATCTATTGTGTAAGATAGGTTGATCCTTAATTAGCAAATTAACACCCCCTAACCTTGGTATCTGGATTGGGTCTGGTGTTCTAACCTTTGCAAATTCCTTAAAAATTATAGGAATTTCTATATACTCTTTCCTAAGAAACATATCTGAATGATGTGTGTTGGAAAGCGCATATGCAATTCTATACGTGATAGAATATGGACTATTTCCTTCTTTCATAAGATCAGGTCTTTTAAAATCCTGATGAAGGGTTAAGACTCTACTAAAATCTTGGTCAGCTAGGTTGTATGCAATCCTAGGATGAATGTCAAACATAAGTTTGCCAGCATACAAATTACCTACCATTGTACCAAGACAACTTTCTCTTAAGTCATTGATTCTTTTATCCATTACAGATAAATGTAATTAAGAATCAATTTCTTCTTTGAAGGTAGCTTTAATCACTATTTCAATGGTTCCAATATGGATCCATTTCATCGTGACCGCTACTTCTTCTTTGAGATGACTCAGTTCCTCAAGAATTTATTCTTTTGAAATAAGTTGCATCTCGACTTTATTACCGGTTAGATCTATTGGAAGAGAAAACTCACCTGAGTTTACCCGGTAAATGATATGGTGTTTGCGCTGTCTTATCCCGATCTTGTCACAAAATCGATTAAGACTTCCTTTCTTAAATCCATCATATGGACCTAATGTTGAATCCTGTCTCATGATCTTTTCCATCATCTTTTTAGAGATGGTCATTTTTGAGAAAAATCCTGATAGACTGTCCGTCGTCTGGAGTCTATCTTCCGGTTCGCCCGAGCTACTCGTCTGATTCTGTAGATGATCCATCAGATCCTTCTGAATCAGATTCAAACTCTTCTTCATAGATGCTTTCATCTGAAGAGATGTCCTCGAACTTGTAAACTGGCACCAAATCACCATAGAAGACAGCATCTCAGATGTCGTCTGTGTACTCGAACTGGCGCGCATCTTTTTGCTTTTGTGGGCAATCGGGCGAAATATGGCCTCTCGCTCCGCATGTCCAACAGTTGCAATCCTTGAAACTTTCATTTGCACGAGTGTGAGCTCGTTTGAAAGTTCGTTTCCTGGTTATTCCTCCTGCTGGCTTCCCTGTGGATTTAGATCCTTGTGAAGAAAACCTGGAAGGACCAGTCTTTTGACCAGATTTGTAAGATCTAGCCTTTGATTTGGACCACCATGATCTTCCTTGTTTGGAAGGTCTCCTGTATGATCCTCCGGACTTGGATTGAAACCTTCCCTTGAAGTGTTTCTTTCTCTTTCCGTGTCTTTCGCGTTGTGGTTCTCCGATGATACTCGGAAAATCATTGTTGTCGCAACAAAGAGGGGTCTTCTTTACCATTCCTCTTAGTTTCTTCTTGTTCTTTTGTAGTGTCGCTTGTTGACACCATTCTCGTATACTGTCCTTAAAGAAGGACATCCTCCTGGCCACTGAATCGACTCGGCCTGTAGGTACCTTGTAGGTTTGCATTAGCATCTCCCTCCATGGACTGCAGATTTTTGCAAAGAATAAATCTGTTGCCACGTTCCATGGTACATCTGCTTGGAAATAATATTTGCGGAACCAATATATATATTCATCCGCATAACATATATTTCTTAGTTCGAGAGCAAACAGAGCTTGCGTATACTCTCTTTTCTTCTCGTCTTTTCTTTCCTCAAAATATCCGTCCCCGAGGAAACATATTTTGAGCAGGTGACCCATCATTTCGACAATTGTTATAACATTCTCGTTGGATAGGATCTCTTTTTTGAGAGAGGCTTCGGTCATCTCCCATGCCTTCTTGGCTGAACCTTGCAAACTATTTACCAGTATCTGGCAAAAATAATCGTTATCAACATCCAGTGTTGATGAAGCAACTTTCATGGATGACATCCACTCATCGATCAAAACTTCCATATTTCTGAAATCGATGATGTCTGTTGTGAGCATCACTCCAAACGGATGGGTTGGTTCAAGCATCGTTTTTGCCCAAGGGCTTTTGGATACTCCTTTAAACCTTCCCTGTCTACTTCTGGCTTGTCGAGCTATGTATTCTTCATACTCAACCCCGTCCTGCCACCACCTGGGTTCGGGAGGAACCGGTGCTTCAGGTACTGGTGCTTCAGGTACTGGTGTACTTGTGCTTTCCTCTTCCTTCTTCGGAATCGGCGGAATCGGCTCGTTCATCCTGAGATTTACCAGATCCACTATTCCGAGATTGGAAAGGGATTCAGTTAATTTTGCAAGGTCTACTCTTGAGATTTCCATCCGACTTGTCTTATGATATCAAGTAGGAGTTCGTCGTTGCTTTTAGGCTTCGAAACTTCCGTAGCCTTTCCTTTGGAAATGATTGGAATTTCTCCGAACGAATTTTTCATACGTTCGTTCATTGATCTTCCAGTTCCTTTGGATGGTCTTTTCTTCAGATCTACAATTTCTTGTTTCAGATCTGAAACTTCTTTTTGGATCTCTGATAGAGATCGGACTATCTTCTCCATCTGTCCACCATAATAAATGATGGTCTTCTGGATTTCCCTAAGGTCTTGAGTGACCTTAGATGTGTCTGGAACAATTATGTTCCAATCTGAACTGGATGTCATTACTGATATCCTGCACTTGTATTATCTCGAAATATTTTCGGATACATTTTCTTGATTTTCTCTTCCGTTAGGCACAAGAAAATAATATTGTTCAACATAATTTAATTTATTTCTTCAATAAAACCAGGCTCTGATACCATTCTACGCATCGGATCTCAATAAATATAAATCGTGGAAAAACTCAAATAAATTCTTTTATCCAGATGAAATTATCCAGTACGTGGTATTGTTATACCTTTCAGACCATATCACAAGTATAAATACGAGTGTTTTTTGGGGCACGAGAAAGGTTTCCAACCAATATACCAAAACAATTATATCCGATTTTCAAAATATTCTTTAACAATATGGTTTGGCAATAATAAATTAGGAGTTAACATAGCAATTCTCAAAATTAAAATAATCATTTCTTTTGGGATGTCAAAGGGTATTTAGGTCTTTTCACCAAAAATGGGCATTTTGGGTTATTTGTTATATCAATGGGTATTTTTGAAAGTTGTTATAATTAAATGGGTATTTTAGGGTATTAACCCTAATAATAATAATCATTCTAAAAAACAAAGAACAATAATAGCAAAAATATGACAAAAATTTGAATAAGTTTCCCTAGAAAACAAACAGGACCCAATCACCAAACAAACAGGCCCCAAAATTTTCACTCTAGTGGATGACTAAATTCAAATTCAAAAAGTTTATATGATTGGTTATTCTTTCAAAAAATTTGACTGCTGCCGGAACTC
Organism: Scutellaria barbata; assembly: GCA_028654395.1. Taxonomy (NCBI): domain Eukaryota; kingdom Viridiplantae; phylum Streptophyta; class Magnoliopsida; order Lamiales; family Lamiaceae; genus Scutellaria; species Scutellaria barbata. The sequence continues at coordinate 18,780,490 of CM053648.1, forward strand.
ATTTTTGACACTTTTTTAAAAAATTTACTCAGAAATACAATTCACAATTTGAAGTTAAAAAATGCATCAATAATATACTAAAATGACAATTATTCGAAGTAAAATTATAATTTCAAGTCGATTTTTTGATTCACATTTGATCTGAGCGCAAATCAAACAAATATTATTATAGAATTCTAAATAACTTTTACTCAATTTAAGTTTGAATCAATCAAGAATCATTAAATTGAATTTTATTTCAAAAGATGGTCATTTATTATATATGACTCAAGTATTTTAATTAATATTTAGAGGTAACTTATATTTACGAATTTTCTGAGGGTTGTTTTTTTATTGAAAAATATGTTAAAATTTGAGTTCGGATAGTAATTAGAAAATTTCTAAAGAATGATTAGTGGTTAGAATTTTTTCAAGATTAGACATTCATAAAAAATATATATATAATAATTCATGTACCAAAGATATTAACCTATAAAAAAAAATGTAAAGTAGGTAATCACAAGTATAGTTCCATAGACAGGCACATCTTTGTCACAAATGATTGTTTAAAATTAAAATGCAAATTTGACCATGTTCGAAACTAGATTACAGCAACAACATAAGATTGATGAATAACTAAAATCCTATTGTACTTTTCAGAATTTCTATTGACTGAAACCAGGCTTTGACCAGACTAGATTATGCTAACATAATATTGATGGATAACTAAAGTCCTATTGTAATTTTCAAATCTGATTTCTATTGCATCAAATTTTCCCTTTTAATTAATCGAATAGAGTAACCTCTTTAATTTCTACATTTTTCTTTCGGGAAAATAACATTCAATTTGTCATCTTAAATAAGAAAAGTCAAATAAATTACATTTACCATTATCACCACAATTAGAAAAGTAAAATAAATTACATTTACACAGTGTATATTATATAAAGGAGGCAATCCATATAGCTTAGCTTGGTCAAATATCCCCAAATCACAAATCATTCAATTTGCAATGCCTTCAACAATGTTGCTGCTTCTATTGCTTTTGTGCAGCCTAAACCCATTCTCTTTTGCAGCCTCAAATTCAGTCTATGAAACCTTTGTCCAATGTTTTACAGACAATACAAAGACCAAGGAAGAAATCACCAAAATAGTTTACACACCCACCAATTCATCATTCACGTCTGTTTTAGAAGACTACATAAGAAATGCCCGTTTTGATACTTCAAGGACAAGAAAACCTTCACTAATCGTGACCCCGTTGAAAGAATCCCATGTCCAAGCAACCATACTATGCGTCGAAAAGATGGGGATGCAACTAAAAATCCGAAGTGGTGGTCATGACTTTGAAGGTATCTCTTATGTTTCTGAAGTTCCATTCATTATTGTCGACATGTTCAATCTTCGGTCTATTGATGTCAATATCAAAGATACAACTGCATGGGTGCAATCTGGTGCAACACTAGGTGAACTCTATTATAGAATTTGGGAAAAAAGCAAAGTCCATGGATTTCCTGGAGGGGTGTGTCCAACCATGGGTGTTGGGGGCCACATAAGTGGGGCCGGTTATGGCAACATGTTACGTAAATTTGGTCTCTCTGTGGATAACGTAATTGATGCACAAATAGTCGATGTAAAGGGTCGAGTTTTGGATAGGAAAGCAATGGGAGAAGATCTTTTTTGGGCAATCAGAGGGGGCGGGGGTGCTAGCTTCGGGGTTGTACTTTCGTACAAGATTAAGCTAGTACGTGTACCACCAGTTGTGACAGTTTTCAGTATTGTGAAGTCCTTAGAAGAGAATGTCACTGATCTTGTTTATCGTTGGCAATATATTGCGAACAAGATCGATGATAATCTCTTCATAAGGTTTCTTGTACAACCATATACTGATACAAAAAACGGGGGTCAAAGTAAAACTGTGAGCTTGACATTCAACGCACTTTTTCTTGGCGATGCTAATGAACTAATGTCACTCATGAAAGCCCAATTCCCCGAACTAGGCTTGAAAAGGCAAGATTGCATAGAAACAAGCTGGATTCAATCGGTGCTTTTCTGGGCAAACTTCAAGAATGGTACTTCAGAAAAGGTATTACTGGATAGAAAACTCGGTTTGGAGAGCTTCATGAAGAGAAAATCGGATTACCTGAAAACTCCGATCCCAAAAGACGGGTTGGAAGGGTTATGGAAGAAGGTTATTGAGTTAGGCCAAGCAGGAATGACTTTTAATGCTTATGGTGGACAAATGAGCAAGATTCCAGAGTCAGAAACACCGTTTCCTCATCGAGAAGGAAACATATTCAAGATACAGTATTTTGTGAACTGGAAAGAGGAAGGGCTGGATGCAGAAAAAAAATACATTGAGCAAACAAGATCACTATATAGTTACATGACTCCGTTTGTGTCGAAGAATCCCAGAGAAGCGTTTCTTAGTTACCGGGACCTGGATATTGGTACAACCAACAATGGTAACAACACTTATGATGAAGCTAAGGTTTATGGACTGAAGTATTTCAAGGGAAATTTCGACAGATTGGTGAAGGTAAAGACTGAAGTTGATCCTGATAATTTCTTCAAGAATCAACAGAGTATTCCACCTCTGCCATTAAAATGCAGAGAATTAGGTATCAGTAATTGAGTAAAGGTTGCCTAAATCTGGATATTTCTTGCCAATTATGCAACAAAGAAAATAACATTTTATTCTTGTTTGATATTCTTGATAATCTAGAGTTCCAATTTATCATCCAAGAAAATCATACCAAAGGCTTTATTTGCCTATTAATAGACCTGCAAATTTGAAATCAACAAATTGTCCTTCATCATCCAAGAAACCCAGAATCCTGACATTATCTCTATTTACAACGAATTAAAAAGATAACAGACTAGCAATCAAGAATTCAATAAACCATTGCAGAAGAACAAGGACAACAACACAACGTTTAATATAAAGATTAGGATCATACCGATTGTATTTCTTGTTCTCCTAATTGCAAAAAATGAGTTAGAAATTCTTGCCATAAATATCAATCAGAACAAATTCTCATCATCCAAGAAATTCGTAAAAGAAGACTTCAAGAAAAATATGAAATCAAGAAATTATTGATTGACATCCAAGATGATATTCTTGATGAACTACTGATCCTCAGAAAATAATATCAATTAGAAAATCAGTTCATCATCCAAGAAACTCGTAAAAAGAAAAAAACTTTAAGTCCTCTGCCTAGTAATGGGAGAAGAAAATATTATATGACATCCAAGAAACACTGAATTATGACGTCATCTCTATCAGCAATGAAATAACAAGAAAACAAACTAGAAATCAAGAAATTCAAAAACCCAATGTAGAAGATAAGAGGCTCTAAAAGAAAAGGTTGGGACACACCTGCATTGGCCTCCACCACCATCGCGCCACCTTCAACCTCATTCCGGCCGCCGTGCACCGTCGTCGTGATAACTAACCATCCGGTAGTATCAACATTCAGTGGGCCACCATTAATAGCCATAATCAATAATCTGGTTTGTAGAAATAAAAAATAGTCTGATTCAATAAAAATAGCATATTTCTAAATTCTGATATATACAAATAGCCACCGGCAGTATCTTGCAACTTTTTATTCCAGTAAAATATATATATATATATATATATATATATATATATATATATATATATATATATTCCAAATTTGGGATGAAATTATAAGCAGATAGCTATAAAAAAAATATAAATTATTTTTTTTAATTAATAAAATATTCGATTATTATATTCTTAGTGATATTGACCTCGTACCAATTAATACCATCATATAAAGAATGTAGTTCGTACTATCATATTAAAAATTCGTACTATAATTAATTAAGTTCGTACCATTATATTATACCTCTCATACCAGTATATTAATATAGCATCTAAAATCATATTATAAACATCATGTTAGAATGGTATGATTGGTCAAAAATTATTTCTCTTAGTTAAAAAAGAATAGAATTTAAAAACTTGACAAAAAAAAATGTTTGTAAGGGTTGAGAATAATTTATTTTTGGGAAATAATAATTTCTCCAAAGAAAAAAAAAAGATATCATTAGTGTTAAATAAACTATTTTTATTAAAATACGAAATTAACTATATTAATTTTTCCAACAATTCAGATGGTTACTGTTTCATAATTGGCTAAGAAATATTATAAGAATTCAAAATTCATTCTAAAATCCGGAATCCAAATAAATTTAACAAATTTTTTTTTTGTAAATTTAAATTCAAAACTTTGTAGTTTAAATTTCAAAAAGGGCGTTTAATATTGATCCATGTTCTAGAAGTCTCAATTAAGTTTTAAGAACAAATTAAGTACATTACATATACAAGTACATGAATTCAAACTAAGAATCATTTATGCATACTGTACACTTTATTTTATACGTATATAATATAATATAGCCAGAAACAATTAGGAGTTCCCGTTTTTTTTCTTTAAAATTTGAATGGAATAATAATAGACTCGGATAAAATTAAGGTGGGATTATACACACTCCAAAACTTACTAAATACACATCATTTTTTTATAAATAAAAGATATAAAAATACATAAAAAATTTAAAATATGTTTAGTATTTTTAGGGTATGTATAGTCTCATCCTAAAATCAATCAATGGATGAGCTTAAATCGAATTGCAGCTATCTGATGGTTAGGGTTGCTTGATTTTGTTTGCAATGGAAAAACACTATTTGGAGGGTACGAATGAGGATATGCTCGGATCCAAATTTGTACTGAATAAACTTTTTTGAATAAGTATTTAAGAAGTACATATCCAACTCATTTAAATGTATTTCTAATTAAAAACCATTTTCTAGATCATAGTGTTATTGTTATCTGTCTCTTCTTGCCAAGCATGACGCTTCCTTGGCCCATTAAAACTTCAGCTAGCACTAGTATACTATATTGCATTATCCATTGTCTGTCTTGAAAAATTATTAAACAGATATTATTGTAAGTGAATATTTTGTCTGCTTAGTTGAATTAATAAATTACTAAAGATTGCTTTACACCACTAATTTTGCACTAAACCATGACAGAAAAAAATCCACATAGCAAAGTGGGATTGAGCTGAATTTATTACCAGGAAGCCAGCACTTTGCGACAGTGGATGGCATATGTCATACATAGGATAATTGCAAGAAGCATGCAACCACTCCACTAAGAAGAAGATGCATCAACTACTATTTTTCCAAGTGGGAATATCTCAACTAAGGATGTCTCGATTATAACCCTCTAATGTTTAGAGCTCTCAATGTCTTTGTGTTGGGAGATTTTGTAGTAAAGATAGTGAAAAACTAGTGGACATGTATTTGATTTCTTATTGGGTAATATGTCTTCACCTTGATGGATTATGTAGGTGTTTAGGGTCAAGAAAAGACCAAACATATGCACTATATATCTTGGTTTTTTTAGGGTGATGCAAGGGTAAAATGGGAAGTCAACATTTTAGCTCTAGAATACTTGTTTTCTTGGCTTGATTGATTGAAAATCTTGGGTTTCTTTTCATGGTGGTTAATATTCTTTAGTCCTAACTAGCTTATATATATTAAGGTTTTTTTGTGTGCATGCGTATGCGACATAGCATCCACGAGCAAGCCATTACCTAAACACTTCCAGCTTTATCCCATCAACTATTATTATTATTTTTTTTAATGCTTTTCTTTTGAGGTTTTCTATTGATGGCTAATTCCGATATTTTCTTGGGTTACATTGTGAGTTTACATTATATATATATATATAATATAAAGATACATTTATTGAAATAAAATACACGATTAAAATATCAATTAGTATTTGAAGGAAATATTTGCTAAAAACATATGTGACTTCTTAATGGTATGCTCTGCTAAGGTTTAACCAGCAATCAATGCCCAGTTTTCAATATAGAAAAGTTCATACACCATTCCCTATTTTTAAAGTGGTTATGTATGCTATATTCAAAGAATTCTACTAAATTTCTAATTAACTGTTATACAATTATACAGTCAACATGTGGATGTCATATAAACATGATTAATCCCACGTAAATGGACAATAAAAACTACATCCAATGTTATTTTTATAATGTGAAATGAAGGGTTAATCAACGTTTGCAGAATGAGTCGAGAAAGAAAGAAACGTGCCATATTGGCTACTTAAGAGGCTTCTTTTAAGCAACAAATGAGCCAATATCGATCATTAGAAGGCAAGAAATTGACATAAACGAAGAAACAATCTTAAAGTTAAAGAGAAAACGTGGCCAAAAATCTTGCAACTATCTAAAGCAAGTTTCAATTCAAACATCCTCGTATTCCAATTCCCAAGTGTTCAAATCTTGATCGTGACGTTGGTATTAAGTCACAAATCCATCAAGAAAGAGCCCACAAAATCCATATATAGCACCACCCCTCTCTCTCTCTCCCTCTCTATCATCATCTTAGTATCATGGGAACTTCAACATCTCTCATTCTTACACTAAACATAGTATTCCTCGCATTAGCTTCATTATCTTCTTCCCAAACCATCCAAGAAAATTTCTACCAATGCATCACTCTCAACTCCGATCTCTCCATCCCTTTCTCCACTGCCTTCACCGCCCCTGACAACTCCTCCTTCTCCACCCTCCTCGAATCATCTGCCCAAAACCTTCGATGCTTGGTCCAATCAGTGCCTAAACCTCAGCTCATCTTCACACCATACACTGAAAACCATGTCCAGGTGGCAGTAATCTGCGCGAAGGAGCAAGGAATCCAGATCAGAGTGCGAAGTGGAGGCCACGACTATGAGGGCCTCTCCTACATTTCGGTAACTGATGACCCTTTCATCATCTTGGACCTATCCAGGCTCCGATCCATCCACGTGGACATTCAGGACAACTCAGCATGGGCCGAGGCCGGTGCAACAGTTGGAGAACTGTATTACAGGATTACTCAGAAGAGCAAAACCCATGGATTCCCTGCTGGCCTCTGCACCAGCTTGGGAATCGGAGGGCATATAACCGGAGGTGCCTATGGCACGATGATGAGAAAGTATGGCCTCGGAGCTGACAACGTTGTTGATGCAAGAATAGTCGATGCAAGTGGCAAGATTCTTGATCGGAAATCCATGGGTGAAGATCTTTTCTGGGCTATCAGAGGCGGAGGCGGGGGTAGTTTCGGTATTATACTCGCCTGGAAAGTGAAGCTTGTTCCAGTTCCAGAAACTGTCACTGTTTTCACTGTTCCAAAGACATTGGAACAAGGTGGGACCAAGATTCTGTACAAATGGCAACAAGTTGCTGATAAAATCGACGAAGATCTGTTCATCAGAGTTATCATACAGCCATCTGGTGCTGGTCAGAAAGGCCAGAGAACTATCCAAACTCTATACAATGCAGTGTTTCTTGGAAGAGCAGACAGACTGATCCAGGTCATGGAAGAAAGCTTCCCCGAGTTGGGATTAACGAAAAAAGACTGCACGGAAATGAGCTGGATTCAATCCGTGCTTTACATTGCCGGATATCCAGGCAATACTCCACCTGAAGCATTGCTTCAGGGAAAATCTCTATTCAAGAACTTCTTCAAGGCTAAATCGGACTTTGTCAGAGAGCCGATTCCAGAAGAAGGGCTAGAAGGGCTGTGGAAAAAGCTCTTGGAAGAGGATTCACCATTGATGATATTCAATCCCTATGGTGGAATGATGAGCAATATATCAGAATCTGAAATCCCATTTCCACACAGAAAAGGTGTGATCTTCAAAATACAGTATCTTAGCCTTTGGAACGATGACAAACCAGAAACAGCAGCCAAGCACATGGACTGGATCAGGAGGCTGTACAACTATATGGCTTCTTATGCTTCCATGTTTCCTAGAGAAGCCTATGTGAACTATAGGGATCTTGATCTCGGAATCAACAAAAACGGCACCAGTTTCATACAAGCAAGGTCGTGGGGTATGAGGTATTTCAAGAACAACTTCAACAGATTGGTCGAAGTGAAGACTAGGGTTGATCCAGACAATTTCTTCAGGCATGAACAGAGTATCCCAACTCTTCCATTGATGAAGAGCATGTTGCACTGAAACACAGTTTGTTAGCTATGTAAGATTTGATGAGATATATGTTACAATGCTGAGTGACTATAAGCTTGTCTGTCAGATTATATTTATCATTGTAGTCAAATGTTTGTGGTTTCAGTTCAAGTATTTTTCCCTTCTGATCAGTGCACTATGTATCTAAACTGTTTTCTTCTCTTTTGTTAGTCATCTATGCTAAAACTTACTCATTTATTGACAAAATTATTCCCAAAGAAAGTGTTGCCCTCACAGATTTGGTCCAAAAGAATTACCTCTGGTCTACATTAATTTTTGTCCAAAATAAATATTACATTTATGGCCTTAAAACTGGAAATTCAACCCGTTAAAAATTGTACAAGATTATATTGCAGTTGCTAAACAAGCACCTAAAAAGGGAGGCCCCGGCTAGAAAAAAATCCAAATAAATTGTACAAACCAAGAATTGGATTTAGGATCCATAATAATCAATCAAATGACTCATAAAATGTCCACACAAGCTTCTAAGAAACGCGACGAATATTTCAAGGCTGGAGCAACAAATGGTGGATATGAAAAGCTTTTCGATGGGCACTCATGATCACGGTCTTGACAATAAATAATCTTCGAAGAACTCATCTACTCTTCTCAGCCAGTTTTGATGGAGGTAGAGTTCCAAATACCTTGTCCCAGAGGGAGGAAGTGATGCCAAAGCCTTTATCCTGAACCCGGAAATGGTGATTGAGATGATATTTCTGTACAAAGGAAAACAAGCTTTTGTCAATGGCTGGATTTTCATGGCCTGCAGAACAAAAGCTCATTCTAAAGGGCTAACTGAAGCCCATCTAGAATCGTTGTGTATACTGCAGAGCTGTGAATAGGTTCATATCAAATATATTCAGATTTTGAAAACCAGCATTAAGTACAACCCTTTACCTTGAGATTCTTTGGAATTTCGCTGGTTGGTTGGCCATGGTGTACATAGTAATGAGTTACGTCGTACATCACATAACCCAGCAGACCACCAGCAAATACAGCAGGGGTGGTGGTCGGAGTAGACAGCATTTTTATGAAGTTCCAGAACTGCAGTGAAATGAGTATAAGAGTCAAATACTTTGCAATAAAGCCAAGGATTCAATGACTATAGTTGGTTTTCGAAGCTTTTCATGACAAGGATTAGGGTAAAATCCAGTCAGCAGAATAAGAATACAATCATAAAAGCAAACCTAGAATGATGCTAGCAAATGCAGGACTATATAGTAGATAAAAGTGATGAGGGTATTGAGATTGTTGAAGGAAAAATTAATAGATGCAAGTTATATACAAGTGAGGACATACTGGATATAAAAGAACTGCAGTGGCAGCAGGAGGAAAAACAAGTCGTAAACCGTCCATTGGGTGCTTATGATGACAGCCATGGAGAAGATAGTGAAGTGTGTTACCCCTGCAAGTTATTGAAAGTGATGATATGATAAGAGAAAATGTATAAAAACTTCTCAGAAATCACTATAGGTTAGAAGTGCAAACACACACAAGACACAGACTAACCAGTAACTCTTAGTTTCAATGTGAAAGAGGAAGCGATGCAGAGTATATTCCACCAAGGTCCAGAAAAAAGTGCCAATTGCAACCAATGACAACACATCAGGAATTGTATGACCCATAGAAACGGACCTTGAGAGGGACCAGGCAACTACAGGGAGCCAGATGACGGGAATGAACCACCATTGGTTCCGGGTTAAAAACTGTTTGAAGAAAGAACCAGTAACTGAGTAACTTAAGAAATCACCTCAAAAACCACTAAAAAGCAATTGCTTAGCTAAAACTAAGTGTGCACATCAGTAAACCATGACATGTATGGGCCTTGAAGACAAAGAACTGCTCGATTGATACCTCCCAAAAATCACTTTCAAAAAATCGAGGGCTTTCTTTGCTAACAATCGGCTGGTGAACCCACTCCTGATAATCTTCACCAAGATGACCAACCTATAAAATCATTTGATAGGTGTTATAACAGTGGCACAATAGAAACATTTGATTCAAAATCTCAGAATATAAGCATTTTTGCCTACAATAATGGGAATACAAATACATTGCATCAGAGGAACAACCCCAATCCTCAAATCTTGGTAAAAAATTCATCACTTTCGATTGAGTAATTAAAAGAATAATATAAAGAGGCTGATATAAAAGTTCTAAGAAGGAGACATATTTTTAGCATTAACCAAGAATTGCATCTCCTACCTGGAAAACAAGTGGTCTATTTAAATCAACAGTGAATCGCTGAGCCACCATCTTGGTACCTTAAGATAAGGCTGTTAAAAGTAAAAAAGAAAATATAACAATCAGATATATAATAACATAGAACTATCACCACAAAAATTGCATCAAATTAAAAAGAACTCAACAATAAAAAACCTTTGGCAATTCTTCCGCAAAAAAATAATAATAAAAGTTTCTTACAATATGCTCCAGAATTTCTAAATGTACAAATCAAAGTTAAACGTCCCAATTGAATATGCTACATATTAATCAAGAAAATTAAACCATCTGGTCAGTTCAAAATTTTCAATACATTGAATAGGGACGTGGATCTAGATGATGAATGTGAAGCATCTTAGTCTTTCCCGTGAAAAGGAAAACTGTAAAGCACAAGCACACTCTTCTTGATTCGAATGTGATTTATTCAAGATTAAAAATATAATTAAACGAAAAAGTTTCTTGAAAACGATACAAGGCTAAGAAAATCCAAGAACAGTACAAAACGCGCAATAAATTGGGAAAAAAAAAACCCCCAGATCCAATATTAATTAAGAGAAAGAAAGCAACTTTTCACCAAGAATCTTGAAAAGGAAACAAACCCAGAACAATGCCGATCAAAATCTTGAAAGAAAATCGCCACTCGCCGCCGGCAGCAGTAAAGAAGTCGAACCCACACTTGAGAGTGCTACTACTTGTACTTTGCTATGCGATTCAAATGAATATATAAATAATAAAAGAGAAAAGAATAGTGTGCAATCAAGAGTAGAGAACGTGATTAAAAATAGAGGATTGGGAGAAGATCGTGGCCGCAGATTTGAGGAATCAGCCAGAAGATATTCACGTTGGATTCCAAGGGTTGACAGCCTGGCGTGTCCATGTTAACAACTCACAAAACATCATGTGATGTTGACGCTAATTTTGGTTTTTTTTTTTTTGGACTAAATTATTCGAAAAGTTTGTGATCATGACACCATTATCCGGAGAATATATGTACACTCTAGATTTTGTAATTTTGATTAAACTCTTTTCTCATCTTTATATATATATATATATATATATATATATATAGAAGTTTATGTAAAAAAAACATGCATATAGAGAGAGAAGTTTATGTGATGGAAATTAATCAAGGTAATTAATTGTAAGGAAAAACAAAAGGATAAACTTAAATTAAATATTATAAAGAAAGTCATTTTTATTTTTTTTAATAGCATAACCACATAAAATAAAATAATATTCCATATAAAAACATTTCAATGCTCGTATTTTCTATATTTGATTAATATGATAAAAATGAAACAAATGATTCTAAAAAATGATAATTATGTTTATTTATCTATAACTTTTAAATTCTTCATATTATTCTATGTTTTGAAATAAACAAAATCTTGATTTTATTTTTTATATAAAATATAAATAAAATTATGACATTCGTAATAATACATGTATCACACCAGTAAATGAATATAATTTCGGTCAATTATCTTTCAAATTCATAAATTTTTGTATAGAACATATAAATAAGATGTTCAAATCATTGAGAAAAAAGATGATCAGAATATTTAAATCTGTAAATCAAAACACAAATCACAAAAATTTGTTCGGTTTTGTATTCAGGGGAAAAACACTGTACGATTCCACTAACAATGTGCCTAGTATAAGAATTTGGATAAAGATACCCAACATATAATTGAATTCATCTATACAATGAAAATAAATGCTATCAAAATCAGAATTCTTCAATTCTATAGTCTTAAAAAGAATGCGAGCTATGCTCCTTGCCAGTTTGACAATTTTGTAAACTTCAGCACTCTGACTACTAAACAATGTTAAAAAAATCCCTTTGAAATAAATCAGCTACTTTTCTTGGTATTTCTTGGAGAGACTGTCCCAAACACCCTGTCCCAGAGTGTTGAAGTGATTCCAAATCCCTTGTCCTGAATTTTGTAGTGATGCTCCATGTGGTTTCTCTACAGTTAGCAACACAATGAACTCAATTTGCAGCTAAAGGGCTAAGATTTTCGACAAAGACAAGGATGAGATATTAAGGATATCTGCATTCTTTAACTCGGTAGCTTAGTTTACCTTGAGTTCATGAGTTAAACCTTGCAATGGTTTGCCATGGTGCAAGTAGTAATGGGTGCAATCATACATGACATATCCCAAGAATAGACCTCCGCACAAAGCAGGGGCATAGGGTGGCGGTGCAAGAAGCTTGATCGTATTCCACATCTGATACAACAGAAAGACACGAGTCATGGAAATGTATGAACTAGACTGCAACTTGAAATGATACTATGTGGATTTGATAATATGGATGAAAATATTAGCATACTGGCACGGCAATCATTGCTGCTGCTGCTGGAGGGAAAACGAGCCGGAGGCTATCCATGGGGTGCTTGTGATGGCAGCCATGAAGAAGGTAATGAAGTGTGTTAGCCCTGAGTGCAATCAATCACAAGTTTGTCAGCATGTAATTCCTGCTTGTTACATGTTAAGCAAGAATAGGACGAACCAGTAGCTTGTTGTTTTCATGTGGAAAAGAAACCGATGCAGAGTGTACTCAACTAATGTCCATATAAAAACACCACCAACCACTGCTGCTGCTACATGGTAAGGAGAAAGTCCAAACTCTACTAGTGATGATAAGACAAACCAGCACACAACAGGAAGCCACACGAGAGGAATTACCCACCATGGTGTGCGTGTACAGAACTGCCCACATTGACAATGTACAATGAATAACCAAAACAAAAACTTATGGTCTTTTACAACTTGTTTGCTATTGCAGGTGGAATAAACCCCCAAGAATACAGATAATTTTCCTATTTTGCATTGGTATGATATGATGGTCTGTATAAACAATTGCAGGCCATAACTTATATGAAGTGTAGGCCATACGGCCTCAATCAAAACGATGATTTTTTTATTAAAACAAAAAAATTGATTTATATATATATATATATATATATATATATATTATAATACTACCCTTTCTTTAGTTAAATATTACTCTATTGCTCTCAACTTCTACTCCTTTAAACACGCTTCCAGCCTTCCAAGTCAATTTCTTTTTTTCTTTTTTTTTTTGTCTTTTATTATTTTTTTAAACAATTTATCCATTAAAGTTTTATCATTACTAGTATTTATTGCTTGATTTAGCTTGTTAATTGATTAATTTGAATTTTTTATCATCATTTAGTATTTGTGTTTTTTTCATGTATGTGAAATTTGTTGATTTTGCAATAAATGTGTTGTGGATTTTTTTAAAATTGTTGTTGGTTGGTACTGTAGTTGTTAATATGTTATAAAAATTAAAGTTATTAATTTTTATATGATTGTATTCTTATTATTTACTATTAATTCTATTATTAATGAAGAATAATAGTCTAAAATCAAAGAAAACTCTTTTAAGTTATTTATTTTCTACCATGGAAGGCTTACTTTGATAGAGAGAAATTGTACAATACCTCCAATAAACGATTTTGAAAAAATCGTGGGGTCTCTTTGCTGATAATAGGCTTGTGAACCCATTCGTCATAAGCTTCTCCAAGATGGCCGACCTATTCATCAATACACATAAATGAAACTAAATAAGGATAAACGTAAAACTGGAGAACCATCGATCAGCTAAACTGTAAATGTTCAGATCAATTCAATCCATTATCTAATCTGCTTCTACATTGTCCGAGCTCACAATTCCAACAATGCATTCAACCATCTAAAACGTTCAATACAGTAACTCAGTTGAATCAAGTATGATAATATCAAAAACAAACAATAATCAATTTGATGATACCAAACACTACAAAGTGTCCAGAAATCTGACCTGAAACACAAGTGGTTTGCTTAAATCCACCTTAAACGCTTGATCGACCATCTTGGCACCTATCAATCAACGACAGAGAAAATCAAAATTGACATCGCACATTGTAACCTAAAAATCGAAAGAATAACATATATTCTTCCAAAACCATCCAATTCAAGCAACTAAAATACGATTATTATAAAAAATTAAAAAATGGAATTATTGAAAATCTACCTTAGATCAGTGCCAACCGGAACAATATATAACGAATCAATTAGCAACCCTTTTTTTTTTTTTTTGGAGATTTTTGCAGCCTTATACGCTCGAATGAATGAATAGCTGCAGATGAATGAGACAAAACAGAGATTTGAAGGAATAATAATGGATAATTTTGGAGCTCCGAAAATTTAGTGGAAAGGAAAGAGAGGAGAAAATTGGGGTTAAAAAATTAGCGCCAACAGTTAGCGAAATCTATGGGCAGCCACCAGAAATTAAAGGGCGTCGCTTCTTCATTGGTTGTGTCTGCATATTTTGTTGAAGACGATTGTGCTACTCAGAGATCAATGGTGGATTTTCTGCATTTAATTTTACTATCAAAATTCAAATGCGGTTTCGATTGAATCATATGGATAATGGTGCTCGTTCGGTTTGAAACTGAATCGGAATTGAATTATGGTAAATGGTTTGAATTCAGTTTCGATTCAAAATGGAAATCTAGACGGTTCGAAATAATTTTAAATCTCGAATCGACAATTAAACCATTCATTTATCTATTTTTTATTTTTTTAATATTATATATAAATAATATTATATATTTATGTTATTTTACTCTTTCATTTTAAGTTAGATTAATTATTATCTTTTATTTGTATTTGTATTATAAGTTGTAATTTCTTTTAATATATAATCTGTATTTCGTTATATTTAAATTGTAATATCTTATATTTGAAGTTATTACTTGTAAGTTGTAATATTGTAATATTATGTTGTTGTAATTTATACGTATAAGTTTTAATTTTTCATTTATATTAAATTATATACTCAAACAAAAATTACTATGTTCTAATATATAAATAATTGTAATATTTATATGTAAATTTAATTTTAAAAAATTAAAAATATAAAAGATACTAAAACTATCAAACCCGCAATTTAAACCGAAACCATCGATTTTCAAATCAGAACCAACGGTTTGAATCGTCTGAACACCTCTACATATGGGTATTTCTATTCAAATTCCCTTATTTTCATTAATATCATATTTTTATATCAACATACAAGTTTATCTTTTAAGTGAGTCGTATTTTGAAAATTTGATGGCAATGGATCTAATTGTAATTTTCACTAATTTTATGGTTTATGTAATAATTTTGATTAAATTTCGATTTCTTAAATTAAAAGGAGATTTCTACCTTATTAATATAAGGGGAGCAACCCATTTTATCCATTTTCAAATAGTGGATACTATTTATACCCAAGCTCAATTTAACTATACTCATTTTACCCAATTAGACATATTAATACCTCAAAATATCCAACTTTTTGATAAACCACCCCCTCCCGACACCTTTCGAGATCAAGTGGGCCAACATTAGTCAACGAGCTCATTAATGAATGATTGCCTTATTTTCCAAAATCGTGTAGCCCTAAGTGCGATTCCCCCCATTCCTCTTCTCATTCATCTCTCAGCGCCGCGTCCCCCAAACTCTCTCTTTTGGCTCCTACATGAAAATAGAAATAAATTTTGTTGCCTTCGTTGTTGTTGAGGCCTTACACAAAATTATGGATTTGGGTCTTTCTCTAGAGGAGGTTAGTTTATCTTCTTCCACTTGTTTCGAACCATTGTATATTTCGTATAGCATTGTTTTGATGTGAGTTGGATTTCGTTGAATATGAAATTGGATGTGTGTTGTTCGAATTCTGCCCTACACGAAATTAGTTGTGACTTTGTTGTTTAAAATAGGCTTTTGAATCGTATTACTAGGCTTACACGTATTAGGCTCCGTACTGAAATTAGACCCTACACGAAATTATGCATTGATGTTCAAGTTTACACGAAATATGTAGTTTGAGGCTTACACGAAATAACAAAATTTACACCTTACACGAAATAGCAAGATTTGAACCTTACACGAAATAGCAAAATTTACACCTACACGAAATAGCAAGATTTGAACCTTACACAAAATAGCAATATTTCCACCTTACACGAAATAACAAGATTTGAACCTTATACGAATTATAAAACTTGAACCTTACACGAAATAAGTCCAACGTATACTTACACGAAATATAGATTATAGGCCTACATGAAATACCTTTGTTCTGTTTTATACTTACACGAAAATGCAAAGATTTCAGGGCTACACGAATTAAAGAATTTAAAGAGCAAATTAAAGGCTTACACAAATTTATCCTCATATGTAAAGATTTTTGTGTATTACAACAAATAAATATCGGGTAGCCATTTAATTGTCTTTGGTAAATGTTATGTAATGATGTTTTTTGTATTAGAATCTCTGTTTTTTTTACTCTTGTTGTTTGGTTAATTATAATTTTTCCTTGTACCTCTGTTATTGTAGATTTTTTAAATAATTATTTATGCAATGATTTATTTAACATATAGTTACGATTGAAAATTTTTTAAATTAGTTTCGAATATTGAAATTTAATTTGTATATGTATTATAGCTGTTGTTGGAGTGGCCTTGGGTACGTCCTAAATGTCAGGGTCGGCTGACATATATCAATGGATATACTCGACTAAGCATACTAGATGACTTACGTAAGGAGATGAAGACTCGGAGTAGAGATTGTAACCGTCGGATGTTGTCGTCATCATGAGTCCATTTTCTATTGTGGGCGACTGATCCGGAGACGTGTAAGGCATTTCTATACGCCCTCCTTTCTAATGAGGTGCGACATAGGACAGATCTGCACGTGCATGAGAAATGGTTTCGTATAGGAGATCGACTTTGTCGGTTTTCGAGGAGGGAGTTTGCTATCGTCACAGGGCTACGATTTGGCGACTTTGATTTTAGTCCATTAGCAGTGCATCATCCGCCAGAAGGTGGGATTTTCTAGCGGCTTTTTTCTGATGGAAGTAAGGTCACCATTACTGTTCTACGTGGCCGGTTTGTTGAAGGGCTGTTTCGCTAGAGCGATGACGTTACTATCAAGATTGCGAAGATCTTGATAGTATACTGCATTTTGTTCGGAGTTGATGTAGGGAAGACCTAAGTGGATCTTTAGGTTTGGACATGATAAGCCGATCGATCATGATAAGCCGGTTTATCTAGTTCTTCCCCCTCTATTTCCTGATTTTCTTTATAGGCTGCAGGAGACATATTTAAGTCAATGTAATCGAGACCCCAATCAATTCCGTAGTCAACACGACCAGTAGATGATGGCCAAGGCTCCCAGAGCTCGTTTATCGACATTGACGTCTCTCTCCTAATTGTTTGATTTTATTTTGGAATACCCAATTTCTTCAAAAAATCATCATCATTTTGCATTCCAATAGGAACATTCGAATGCATTGATTTTGGATTAGCATATGAAAAACGATACCAAAATTGATCACCTCGACTAATATCTTCATCATATGTAGTTATTCCAATATTAAACATTGTTGTCGACCAAGTACCATAACTCATATTTTGAGTTGCTCCCGCACTTCCAGATACTCCAACATCTATCCTTTTTAGGGTAACAAACACAATAAGCACATCATCAATCATAGACATGACATTTTCCAAATCTATATCATTCTTTATTTTCATTTTTCTCACTCTTCTATTTGTGTCAAACAGTGAATGGAACACATATGCCCAACAATTCGGATTGACACGCACAACTGCATGAATTACAAATAATAAATCCTGATATGTTGTCAATCTCCGTAGGTGAAGTAGCTCTTGAACCCCATTTTTGTACTCTAAACCTTCCCAATAACCCCCAAACCAAATGAGTACGGACATAACACTCAAATAGGGATATACTATCTGACAAAACAAATAAGTAATAGAAAAATATCAGATCATCATTTTCGATAAATTAATTATAATAAATAACATATACATTTCGAACATTTACAATTTCAACCCTAAGAACATAAATAATTCCTCAATATTTATATTCAAATATACAATATACAAAACCATTTAACATACCATGTATTAATTAATGAACTTAATACATTAACACAACTTAGTACATTAACACAAAACCAAATGATAATACGGATAAACTTGCTTTCAAGAATAGAAAACTATATTAATTATTCTAACTATTACAACATATCAATTACTGACAGAATCATATGATATAACCCTACACGAAAATGGAATTGAATCTTACACAAAATTTGACCTAATTTCGTTCTAATAAGTGTCATGCAACAAAATAGGAATCTTTAAGTTTATTTAGGCCTACACGAAATTACTACTGAATTTGTGTAGCCCTATACTATTAATTTCATGTAGGCCTAAATAGGAATTTTCGTGTAGCCCTTCAGCCCTACACACCTTAATTCGTGTAGCCCTAAATCCTTCAAGCCTAAATTCGTGTAGGCCTATAGAGAATATTTCGTGTAGTCCTATAGGCCTACAACATTTATTTTGTATAGCCCTATTTTGGAATTTCGTGTAACCTTATTTGCCTATAGTCATTATTTCGTGTAGCACTACATCTGACAGAATTCAACCTTATACTAAATTAATACCGAATCCCTTATAATTTCGTGTAAGCTTATACTACGACATTATAATGTTATAATATTATAAATGCAAACAATTTAAACACAATCATGCTTCAAAAATACATACCTAGACAAGAATTGATTTCGTCTATGCGTTAATTTCCTCTAACTTTTAAAGATTCATGTTGTGTGTGAAATTTTTTACATCAATTTCGTGTATTATATAGACAAATGTTTACTGTGAATCTTGTGAATGTTTATCTAACTTTTTTCACTCAAATTCAAAACCATCTCATCAAACAGAGACATCGTTGACTAGCATGTGTACTATTAAGTATATTGGGATAAAAATATAATATTTTGGATAAGTTTGGAAGTGACTTAAATATTTTTAGACATTTTAATTTAAAATTATATGTTTTTGATTATTTTTGGGTATTTCCTCTTAATATAAAGCGGATAGTGCCTGGTTTCTGTTTTTTGAAAGTGTGATCCACTTGAGAGTTACCCATTAACTGAGGCCTGCCTTGTTTTTTGTTAAAATAGTTCCTTTTTATTCTCTAGGAATTAAAAATAAATTTTCAGTTAATTTTAATATCTAACAAACAATAAAGGAATAATGACAAAGACGTGTTATAAGTGAAGACTTGTGTTATCATAATTTCACAAAATTATCTAATTTATGTGAAGCAAAGTTAAAATTAGTTACAGCATCCACTTAAAACACGTACTAGAATTGAAAATCAAATTAAATTACTAGATTTGAAATTGAAATTAAAGTTCATGATGTGAAATCGATTTACTTTAATAAACTTCCCTAATCGTAGATTAACCAAACTTCATATGGCCGACACCATTGATTGTTGTACCTTCTCATCTTTTAGTTGCTCAAAAGATGCTGAATCTACGATTTATTTCCCAAATGGCCAAATCCCAATTTAATTAATTAATAAAATAGATACTCATTATGTTCACTTCTAAAGACATACATATAGAAGTCCCAAAACCATAAGCATCACATATCACAACCAAATTACTTCACAGATTTCTTGCCTAATTTGGGAATTGGGATTTCATAACATAGAAAATCATGGAATTACAAGATTTTTGCATTTCCGATTATAGTAGTTCAGGTTGGTGTAAATAATACGAGTATTGATCAATTCATGGATTTATTGATATTGCTTGCATGTTTAAGTATATATGGGTGGGGCAGCTGCCCGGACTGAACACATTGCCCGCATCGATTGCGCGCCGCCACCATCGAGGAAAACAAACTGATAAGCAATGTGTTGGAGACAGGAGATATTGTTTTTGTTATCACAAAAACTTTGGTATAATTGGTGCCTAGATCCTAGAACAGTAGATCCGTCCACACACCCCATGCATTTGAATAGGTGTGGTCAAATTCGCTTCCAAATGTTATATATTTATGTTATGTTAGTCATATATTTAGAGCTTCTATGTTATATTAGTCATAAATTTTAATTATGTTAGTATTACATAAAAGTATGACTAATATTACCTGAAGGTATAAGTAATACTACATAAAGGTATATACGTACAAATTAAAGTCTTTTTTTCCACCGAAAATAAGATTTTTTTTGTTGAAATTTGGATTTTTTTTTTTAAAGATTACATAAATATATGCTTAATATAACATAAATGTATGACTAAAACAACATATATAAAAGTCAATGTAAAAAAAAAAAAAGAGGAACATGCACGAATTCGGGTCGAATTCAACCTGACCAGACCCGCATGTATGGATTTAAGATCCATACACAAATTACACACAAGTCCAACTCTTTTGTTATTACGAGAGTTGTGGAAATGGTTATGTAAGCAAGGCAAAAAGAAAGGAATTGAATAGGAAACCGAGGCATGTGAAATATCACAATTTCCTTATAACGATTCATCCCCTCCATGATGCTAGAGGAATTAATGGATATTCGTTTTCCAGGATACAATGATTACAAGGCTGCAAGTTAGCACAAAACCCCCACCCACGACGATTGGAGCAACGCCCGATCAATATCTTGAAGGATGAAACGAAGGGGCAAATGAAGTACAAAGTAAAAAAAAAATTCAGTAAAGGAGAATTTAGAAATGTCGTGTGTTATTCAAAGGTGGGATCCTCATAATATAGTCATTCCAGAGCCGTATCTAGCAACTGAAAAGTTGATCATTACAAAGAAGATGGAAGGCCAAAAGTCACACAAAGTTGGAAGGTTTTTTTTAGGCGAAGACAAGTGGCAAAAGGAACGGGGCCGAGCCCGCCATGCACACAAGTTTCATGATCCGAAGTTAAAATTAAATTTTGATTTGCACTCCTTCCCCCACATGTAAGAGAGAATCTTATTGCCAAACATTCTTATCAACCAAAATAGTTCGATTTTCTCGATGTGGGGTAGTCTTTCTTTTTAAGCTTCTCATGTCTTCCAAAGGATTCAAATCCATTACTTTGATTCTCAATTTCTCTTTCACCTATTAATCATTTTGGGCAAGCTACTCACCTTCTCAAACCTCTCTCGAAAGAAAATGTTGGTTTTCGATCACAAAAACACCAAAAACGCCCCAAGAACTCAAGAACACAAAACACATTTCCAAGAAATGTAAACTAAAATGATTTGAGCAAGAAAAAGAAATCAACACTCCAAGATTTTAAAGTGGTTCGGCTTAACTATGCCTACATCCACTGTATGATACTCCACTAAATTGAATTGAATCAGAGTTGCAGATTTACAGCGTGAAAACACAAGAAAAGAAGAACAAATGAATCACTCTCAACTCGCCTCTCTTTCTTGCTAACTCACTCTCTGTACAATCAGAATCTCACAAAATGTATAACTAAAAAAATAAACTACATCTTATATAGAAGCTCCAGCAACTCGAATTATCCAATTTGGTTGAGTAACGGCTGAGAAATCGTGCCCACAAAACTACCTCTCAAACTACAAAACGAAAAAACAAGAAAATTAAGAAATGAAAAGTAACTAACTAAACTAACTTGAAATCGTGTTTTTTGAAACACGTTTTTATAAGTGACTTGCGACTTCTCCTATACTTAGACACAAATATGAAATTTTCCTTCTTTTCAATATTTTCCTTCATTTTCTTCATGCATGCTGCCATGCACTACTTATCAAGAACCATGCTATACACTTACAAATCTCCACCTTATAGCATGAAACTTAATTACCAGACTACACTGCATCAAGTCACATCAACAGCTGATTTCCCTTTCAGACCAACTAACTCCCTGCACAGCTGAAACTTGGCAAAATGTAATGACTTGGTTAAAGAATCAGATGGATTCTCTTCTGATGCAATCTTGCATACGTTAACCACTTCATTTTCTACTATATCTCTAACATAGTACAACCTTACATCTATATGTTTTGTGCGCTCATGATATCCTTGATGTTTTGACAAATGGATTGCACTTGAGTTATCACAATGTACTAAAACAAACCCTTGTTCAAAGCCAAATTCAGACATGATTCCTTTTAGCCACAATGCTTCCTTGATAGCTTCTGTTAAGGCTATAAATTCTGCCTCATTAGTAAAAAGAGCCACTACAGATTGTTGAGTGAATTTCCAGCTTATTGTTGTGCCAAACAAGATGAAGATATAACCTATGACTGACTTCCTATTATCCATATTCCCAGCATAGTCATCATCTACAAAACCAACTATAGGAGAACTCATGTCTGGTATTTTCTTGAACTTAAGACCAATCTCAGCTGAACCATTGATGTACCTTAGCACATGTTTTACAGCCTCCCAATGAGCCATCCCAGGATCAGCCATGTACCTACTTATAACACTCATAGCATGTGTTAAATCTGGTCTGCAACACACCATGGCATACATGATGCTTCCAACAACATTTGCATAAGGAATTGACCTCATCTTAGCCTCATCTTCCTTAGTCTTAGGACACTGTTCCTTGGAGAGCCTAATATGCTGACTCAATTGCACTGAAATGGCTTTACTTTGATTCATTTGGTACTTAATAAGTACCTTCTTCAAATAAGAACCAAGGTCAAGAAACACTTCATCACTGCTCGTGTTCCTTATAATATTCATTCCCAAAATCCTCTTGACCTCACCTAAGTCCTTCATTTCAAATTCAAAACTGAGAAGACTCTTAATTCTCTATAAGTTAGCAATAGAATCAGTAGCAATTAACATATCATCAACAAATAATAGAAGATAAGTGCAAGAAGTGTTAGAATCAAACTGAAAATAAACACAACTGTCATGCAAGCTTCTAATGAAGTTAATCCTTTTCATATAGACATCAAACCTGAGATACCATTGCCTAGGTGATTGCTTTAATCTATATAAGGACTTCTTGAGCAAGCATGCCTTCTGTTCAGCACATGTAACCTGCACACCCTTAGGAACTTTCATGTATATTTTCTCTTTTAATTCCCCATGTAAAAAGGCTGTAGTTACATCCATTTGATACAACTCTAAACCAAATTGAGCTACAATAGCTAAGAGAATCCTGATTGAGCAGTGCTTAACAACTGGAGAAAAAAATTCTATGTAATCAACACCTTCTTGCTGTGTGAATCCCTTTGCCACAAGCCTTGCTTTGAACCTGATTTTGTTGTTCTTGAAAGCTTCAATCTTCTTTTTGAAGATCTATTTCCAACCTACTAGCTTGTGGTGTTTAGGCTTGTCCACAATTATCCAAGTGCCATTCTTTTCCAATGATTTCAACTCATCTTGAATAGCAACTTTCCAGCATTCTTTCTCATTGCAAGTTACTGCTTCAGCATAAGTCTTAGACTCTTGAAATTACACCTCTTCAGCTACAAGCAAAGCAAATGAAATGTTATTAGATTGATCATATCTAGCAGGAGCTTTTATCAACCTTTTTGGTTTGTCTCTAACTAATTGATAGTTAGCAAGAGATCCATTTTTTTGCTTCTGTTTCACTTGATCTTCAGTGTTCAAATCTTCATGTAATGCTTCATCTTCAGAACTAGAAGACCTAGGCTCCACCTCAAGCTTAGACTCATCTTCACAAGTACTAGTCTGAACTCTTAACTTCTCCTTGTTAAGAGGCATGCAAGACTCATCAAATGTAACATCCCTTGAAATAATGCACCTTTGGTTTCCATCTTCTATGCACCACAACTTATAGTCTTTTATCCCACTTGGATAACCTATGAATGCACATTTTAAAGCTCTAGGCTCTAGCTTTCCTTGCTTGATGTGAGCATAAGCCAAACATCCAAACACTTTGAGCCTTCCATAATCTGCCATCTTCCCACTCCATATTTCCTCTGGAGTCTTAAAGCTTAAAGCTGAAGAAGGAGACCTATTGACAAGATAAGCTGCTACAGTGACAGCTTCACCCCAAAAGCTTCTACTCAATTCAGAGCTTAGTAACATGCATCTTACTCTCTCCAATAATGTTTGGTTTTCTTTCAGCCAACTCATTCTGCTGTGGAGTGTAGGGAGTTGTCTTGTGCCTGGAAACCCCCATTCTTTACAGAAGTCACTGAACTCGTTAGATACAAATTCCAGCCTATTATCTGTCCTCAAACACTTCAACCTTTTTCCAGTCTGATTTTCAACTTCCAACAGCCATTCTCTAAACTTTTGGAAGGCTTCATCTTTACTTTTAAGGATGATTACCCAAACTTTCCTAGAATGATCATCAATAATAGATATGAAGTACTTGCCACCACTCTTGGTTTGTATTTGAGCTGGCCCCCATAGATCAGAATGTACATAGCCAAGGACCTCTTGAGTAGTATGAGAACCTGTAGGAAATTTTAGTCTCTTGGCCTTTCTAAGAACAAAATGATCACAGAAGTCTAGCTGAGTAATCTTATCATTTCCAAAAGCCTGCTAATTCTGCAGCTCTTGTAAACCTTTTAAACTGATGTGAGTCAATCTTCTATGCCAAATGAGTGTCCTATCTATCTCTCTAACTGAGTATGAACCTCCATAACTGGTGCAACCATTAAGGTAATATAAATCATGCTTCTTAGCACATTGTAACACCAGTCTGCTTTCCTTGAACACTTTCATGATCCCATCTTCAACTGAGACTTTGAGACCTTCTGAATCAATCATACCAAGTGATATTAAGTTCCTTCTCAACTCAAGAACATATCTAACATTAGAAAATATCTTTATAGAACCATCTTCCAGTTTCAAAGGTATAAAACCCCTTCCCATCATCTTGCAGGTCTTGTCATTTCCAAGCATCACACCACATTCTTCTTTTAATTCTAGATCAATAAACCAATCCTTTTGTGGACTCATATGGAATGAGCATCCAGAATCCATGATCCATTCATCTTTAGTCCCTTTGGAAGTAACCATTAGAACCTCAGCTGATTCATAATCTAAGTGAGTACTTGAAGCCTCAGTGGTGTTGTTAACTTGTCTTCCAGTGATGTTGTTAGCTTGTCTTCCAGTGGTATTATTGGCTTGTCTTCCATTTCCACAATTTTTATCTTGTTGCTATCTTTTAAACTTGAAGCAATCCTTCTTAAAGTGACCTTGCTTGTGACAGTGGAAGCATCTCTGATTCTTCATATCATCTTTGGCTTCTTGGCTCAATGGAGGTCCTTTCTTGTCTTGAGGTTTAGTACATTTTTTGTTGAAACTCCTCCTTGGTTGCTGGTTCTTGGCCATTAAGATTTCTCCTCCACCTTGAGCCTTAGAATCTGAGTTCTTGGATAGTTCTTTAGTCTTCAAGGTTGTGATGACTTCCTCCAATGTGATGGAGTGTTGTCTTCCATATAGCATAGATTCACAAAAATGCTCAAAGGTCTTGGGGAGTGCACTTAGTAGCATCTGTTGGACCATGGTGTCCGAGCTATGTGGCGACAATATACCCCAGCTGCACAAATCATATATATAGACAATAACAGTCGTTCTTTGGACCTCCGAAACCGGCCAGGTGCTCCCCTGGGGCGACGCCCAGAGCATTCACTCCGATGACAACTGAGGTGGATCAGTAGTCGAGCTAGGAAGGTCATCCCGACCTGACGTAACCGAGCAAGCATCAAGCCAACCGTTAGGAGGTCGTGGATGATAAAACCGATGCATAATACCGCACAAATAGGTGAAAAACAGGGAAGAAGTGGGTGTAACTTCCACACTCCCCCACGATCCCCACTACCTATCTTTTTCTGTCTATAAATAGCTCTAATTTGTACTTGTAAAGGGATCTGAATCCTTACTCTGTAAACAGCACAAGAGAGCTTATTTCTCTAAATTAATACGATAAGATCCTGCTCGGTCATTCTACCGTTCAGGATCAGCCGAACTAAACTTGCCCGAGTAGGCTCTGGGCACAGTGTTAGCTGCATACACACATTTTATATTCCTTTTATCCTCCAATTCCGTTCCGTTTTATATCAATTTGGGTGTTCGACTAGGAATCGATCAAATACAGATTTTGACGTCAACATTTTGGCGCTAGAAGGAGGGGGCAAATTCACAATACCTGAACGCAACTCCATTATACCATGAGCAATTCCGAACGCAATAATACTCCAGAGCCCCCAGTCCCTACCTCTTTTCAGGTGGGTGGCTCTAGCCGACCACGACCAATTACGGCCGAGGAGGTTCCCCCGGTGGTTCCAATTACTTTGGAAACCCCAGCGACCCCCATGTCTGTAGCACAGATCAGGGGTATTATGGCCGCCCTAGCTGAGCGGCTCAAAGAAGTTGAGCAAAAGGAGAAGGCCAACGAAACTAATGGCCTATTGGAGGACTCTGAATCCTCACACGAACCCAGGCGGAGGCGAAACCTAGGGAAGCGGATAGCCGAAGCCGAACTTCGGTGGAGTCAATCTCCCACACATGCCCGACCGGATCATCACCAGGTCCGTCCAGTTACTGCCAGGGCACAGGCACACAGGCGATACGCCCCAGGTGATAAGGAGCCAACCCTCGCCGGGGAAGCCAGGAGGCCCAACAGGCTTCCTAATGAGGGATGTGAGGTCCCGCCACCTCATGATGAGAGTACCGATCACAATCTGCGGTACTCGGAGCTTATGGAAGAGCAAGAGCTCCGACACAGACTGACTGACATCCAGGCCAAGCGCAACAAAGGGGGCTGGAAGAGGGCTTCCCCCTTTGCAGAACACATTGCCACCATGGTCCCCACGAAGTTCAAAATGCCTCCCATCGGTCAGTATAACGGAGAGACCGATCCTAGCACCCACCTGGACAAGTATACGTCCTGGATGGAGCTGCAAGGATTGGGAGAGGAGCTCATGTGCAAAACATTCCCGCTCACACTTGGGGATCGAGCGCAAAGATGGTTCCGTTCCCTCCCTGACGCGTCCATAGGGGGATGGGATGAGCTGTCCGATCTGTTCCTAACACAATTCATGGGGTCGAGGATGAGGTCGACTCCTAAGGAAAGGTTAGTCAACGTGAGGCAAGACAAAGCGGAGCCTCTGAAGTCATACCTGGACCGCTTCAACAAGCTGGTCCTTGGCATGGAGCAGGTGTCGGACGACGCCATCCTTATGGCTGTCATGGCCGGATTAAGGCCCCGGACCAGATTTTGGTGGTTCGTCCACGAAGAAGGGCCGAGAACATATCACGACTTCCTCAACCGCGCAGAACGGTATATAGGGGCCGAGGAAGTCATTCCAGAGGACAGGGCCCCTAAGCGAGAAAAGAGGCCTGAACGGCGCGAAGAAAGGAGGGAAGAAAGAAGGAAACCAATGAAGCCGTTCAGGCCGGCCACGAATTTCAGGGCCTTTCAGCCTGGAGGCCCCGCTCAGGTAACTGAAATCCTCACGGTTGCCCCATCACAAGTCCTCACTGAGATCAAGGACAAGAACCTGCTCCCCGAGCCACGACCTATGAGGGTCGACCCAAATCGCCTCAACCAGAACAAGTATTGCAAATACCACAAGGCGAAGGGACATGATACTGACAAATGCTGGGCATTACTGGCCGAGCTAATGAAGCTGATCGACCAGGGTCAGTTAAAAAAATACGTCAAGGGCCACGGGCAACAGGGCCAGGGGGCACAGCAAGCCGTTGCCCCACCACCTCCTCCACCAAACGGAGCTGCTCGCGAAATACATACACTCATCAACAACAGCTTCGGCGAGCAGCAGGAGTCCAAGCGAGCCCAGAAGGGGCAAGTTCGGGAGGCTAGGAACGCTTATCAACGGTACGTTCCACCTCGGGCAACACCCCGCCATACACCCATCTTATTCACCGAGCTGGACAGTGAAAGGATAGCATACCCACACAGCGATACCTTGGTGGTATCGTTCAATATTTGCAGGACTATGGTGCACAGGGTCATGGTTGACACCGGTGCCTACGCTAACGTGCTCTACCTGAGCACCTTCAGGCGGATGGGATTTCATGAATCCCAGCTCATGCCATCCTCCGACTCTATTCAAGGCTTTGGAGGAGTGAGTATCCGAGTACTCGGCACCTACGAGCTCAAGGTCCTGTTCGGTTCCGGCGACAGGGAAGTATTCACAACGACGGAGTTCAAGGTGGTGGACTTGAACTCCCAATATAACGTCATTTGGGGCAGGCCACTTCTGACCAAATTGAAGGCGGTAGTCTCCATCTACCACCTCGTCCTCAAGTTCCCTGTGGGTGACGAGGTGTATGTGGTGAAAGGAAACCAGCTGGCCGCCAGAGAGACAGACATGGGGTTACGCCCAAAAGAGCTCAACCAGCTGGAGCTCGCCCAGACCACCTCGGTCGATGAGCAGATAGAGGACGCCTTTGAGGATTCTGTCCTCGAGATCGCCGAGCACAATCAGATTGCCATGAAGGTAGATAATGAACCTCCACTCCTGGCAATTATCCCTGAAAAGACGGTCAGCTCCACTTTTGAAGTCCGTTCCTCCTCTGGTACCGCCGCCCAGAATAGCGTAAGGGAAGTGGCAACGGACATATGAGAACCCGAAGAGGAGTGGGGGTCCGTCGATCCCCGAGGGGACGGACCCCAAAGACGAGCCGCGCCTGTTGAAGAGCTGGATCTTGTCGGTATGGATCCAAACAGGCCAAATATGGAGCTCCGGGTCGGCCATGAGTTGCAGGAACCCTTCCGTTCCGAGCTGATAACCTTTTTGCAGGGCAATGTTGATGTCTTCGCTTGGGCTCATGAAGACATGGAAGGCATCCGACCGGAAGATGCCTGCCATCACCTTAATATCAACCCTGCCGTACAACCAGTGGCCCAGAAAAGACGCCGATTGAGCCCCGACAGGTACGAGGGGCTAGAGCTGGAAGTACAAAGGCTGCTGGGTTACCGCTTCATTAGAGAGACCAAATATGCAACTTGGGTCTCCAATCCCGTCCTGGTCAGGAAACCAAATGGATCATGGAGGCTATGCGTGGACTTCACCAACCTGAATAAAGCCTGCCCAAAAGACTGTTTCCCACTCCCCAACATCGACCAATTGGTCGACACAACTGCCGGCCATGAACTCATGAGCTTCATGGACGCGTATTCCGGCTATCATCAAATACCAATGGCCGAGGACGACCAGGTCCATACAATCTTCATCACCGACCGCGCACAGTACTGTTATACCATGATGCCGTTCGGTCTGAAAAATGCAGGGGCTACTTATCAGCGGCTTATAAACAAGATGTTCGCCGCGCAAATTGGGAAAACAATGGAGGTCTATGTGGATGACATGCTGGTATAGTCAAAACGGAAAGCTGATCACGTAGGCCACCTGGCAGAGATGTTCGATATCCTGAGAAGATACAGGATGAAGTTGAACCCCAAGAAGTGCTCCTTCGGGGTAGGATCGGGAAAGTTCCTGGGATATATGGTGAGTCAAAGGGGAATCGAGGCCAATCCTAAAAAAATTCAAGCGGTTATGAACCTGACCCCGCCAAGACGGATCAAGGACGTTCAGAGTCTTACGGGCAAAATCGCCGCCCTCAATCGCTTCATATCTTGGTCCACTGATAAATGCCGACCATTCTTCAACTTGATCAGAAAAAACGCTCAGTTCGAGTGGAACAGTGAATGCCAGTCGGCCCTCGACGACCTCAAGAAAGCACTCATGGAGGCCCCGGTCCTAGCAAAGCCTCAGCCAGGAGAAAAGTTACAGCTTTACCTGGCGGTGTCTGAATATGCAGTAAGCTCGGTATTGGTCTGTGCAGAGCAGAAGGCTCAACAACCCGTTTATTATGTGAGCCAGTCACTGCACGACGCCGAGCTCCGCTACCCAGCAATGGAAAAGTTAGCTTATGCATTGGTCATCTCAGCCAGAAAGTTGCGGCCATACTTCCTGGCACACCAAATTGAGGTATTTACTAACTTTCCTTTAAAACAGGTATTGGGCCGCCCAGACGCCTCAGGAAGACTGTTAAAGTGGACGGTCGAGCTGGGTCAGTATGACGTCCACTATGCGCCCAGAACGGCAATAAAAGGTCAGGCCCTTGCTGACTTCATCATCGAATTCACTCCAACTCTCATCATCCGAGAAGAAAGAATAGAGAAACCTTGGAAGATGTACGTGGACGAGTCGTCCACCACTCATTGCGCCGGGGCTGGCATCGTCCTGGTCAGCCCCACCCAGAAATACTTTTGCTCAGCGCTACGGTTCAAATTCCCTGCAACAAACAACGAGGCCGAATATGAAGCGCTGCTAGCCGGACTGGACATGGCGAAACAATTCGAAGTGGACGACCTCAAAGTCTTCAGTGACTCCCTCCTGGTCGTCAATCAAATTTCAGGCGAATATGTAGCCAGGGATGAACAAATGGCGAAGTACTTGAGATCCGTCGAGCTGGCCTCCGCAGATTTTCGACGGATTCGTACCGAGCAAATCCCTCGTAGCAAGAATACGCAGGCCGACGCCCTTGCACGACTAGCGACAAGTGAAGGAGCTGAAGATATTGGATCAGTAAACATTGGAACAGTGGACAGCTCGGCCCTCGATCAAAAAGAAATCTATGATATTGAGCCAAAAGTAACTTGGATGACCCCGATCATCCAATACTTGGAAGGGGGGAAGGTCCCCGCCGATCAGGGCGAGGCCAGAAAATTGAGAATCCGAGCTGCTCGGTACACCATCCAGGACGGTCTTCTGTACAAAAGAGGTTTCTCACATCCTCTCCTGAAATGCCTGGATGACGAAGAAGCCAAATATGTGTTAGCCGAGATTCACGAGGGCGTATGCGGCAATCACTCGGGAGGCCAGTCGCTAGCCTTCAAAGTTATCAGACAAGGATACTTTTAGCCTAGCCTGAAAAAAGATGCTATTAACTTCGCTAAAAAGTACGACAAATGTCAGAGATGCGCACCATTCATCCGAGCACCATCGGAAGATTTGAACTCAATAATGGCCCCGTGGCCATTCGCAAAATGGAGAATAGATCTAATTGGCCCGATGCCCACTGGCCGAGGAGGAGTAAGATTCGCTACCGTCGCCGTCGACTATATCACCAAATGGGTGGAAGCAGAACCCCTAGCACGGATAACCAAGCTGAAAGTTACAAACTTCATATGGAAATCCATCATTTGCCGATTTGGGGTCCCTCATTCCATCATCACAGATAATGGACGGCAGTTCGACAGCGATGACCTAAGGACATTTTGTGAAAATCTGGGGATCAAGAAGCTGTTCTCTACCCCTTACCACCCTCAAGAAAACGGCCAGGTCGAGGCCATGAACAAAATCATCAAGCACACCCTGAAAGCTAGGCTTGACGAATCAAAGGGAGCTTGGGCCGATGAACTACCCGAGGTACTTTGGGCATACAGAACGACGGCCAGAACAGCGACAGGAGAAATGCCTTTCTCCTTAGCATTCGGTTCCGAGGCAGTTATCCCAATCGAGCTCGGCGTTCACACTTGGAGAGTGGACAAATATCAAGACCAGCAGAACACAGAAGCTCTGGCCGCCAATCTTGACTTGCTAGAAGAAAGAAGAATGGACGCAGACATAAAGAACGCCATTTACAAGCAAATAAGTGCAAGATATTATAACTCAAGGGTCCGGACCAGAAAATTTCAGCTCGGAGATCTCATCCTCAAAAAGGTCTTACTACCGAATGGATCCTTGGGACACAACTGGGAAGGACCGTACAAGGTAAGCAGGATTCTGGCCGGAGGTGCATACGAGATAGCAGACCTGGATGGAAAAATTATATCTAAACCATGGAATATAGAACACTTAAAGAAGTATTATCATTAGCCGGCCAGGATCTCAATTGTAATTCTTTTACATCTTGTTTCACAATTAATGAGAGTATTTCCCAGTTTATAATATTGATCAAAGGCTACGGCCTCATCCGAATCGCCCAGGCCGGATGGAACAGTAAGGCTTCGGCCCACTAAAGGCTACGGCCTCATCCGAGCTGCCCAGGCCGGATGAAACAGTAAGGCTTCGGCCCACCAAGGCTTCGGCCCACTAAAGGCTACGGCCTCATCCGAGCCGCCCAGGCCGGATGGAATAGTAAGGCTTCGTAGCCTCATCCGAGCCGCCCAGGCCGGATGGAACAGTAAGGTTTCGGCCCACTAAAGGCTACGGCCTCATCCGAGCCGCCCAGGCCGGATGGAACAGTAAGGCTTCGGCCCACCAAGGCTTCGGCCCACTAAAGGCTACGGCCTCATCCGAGCCGCCCAGGTCGGATGGAACAGTAAGGCTTTGTAGCCTCATCCGAGCCGCTCAGGCCGGATGGAACAATAAGGCTTCGGCCCACCAAGGCTTCGGCCCACCTAAGGCTACGGCTTCATCCGTGCCGCCCAGGCCGGATGAAACAGTAAGGCTTCGGCCCACCAAGGCTTCGGCCCACCTAAAGCTATGGCCTCATCCAAGCTTTTCGAATCCAATGGAGCAAGAAAGTTCCAATTAGCTCAAGATTCTAGTTTTATCAGTCTCCTAAGCTAGACGAGATAGTACGATCAACCGAGCAGGCCAGCAATACAAATATTAAATTTCTATGAAAAATTTAACCAAGTGTTTCTTATGTCAGAATGCCGAGCTGGTTACATAATTAAGCCTA
Organism: Scutellaria barbata; assembly: GCA_028654395.1. Lineage (NCBI taxonomy): Eukaryota > Viridiplantae > Streptophyta > Magnoliopsida > Lamiales > Lamiaceae > Scutellaria > Scutellaria barbata. The sequence continues at coordinate 18,813,274 of CM053648.1, forward strand.
ACAGGTTTCGCATCAGTGGGAACACACAAGAACATGGCGAGCAATGAATCAACATGTAAATTAATATTAAACAAAAAGAAAGCTGGTTTGGAGGCCAGCACCTCGTACAAAAGGCCAAATGGCCTCAAAAAGGTGGAAAAGAAAAATACAAAAACAAGGCCAGCTAGACCTCCACAACATCCACAGTCTCGGATGCCCCGGCCTCCTCCATCATCCCAGCTCCCTCGGCTACCCCGGCCTCCTCAGCTGCCACGACCGCTTCCACATGCTCGCCACCTACCTCCTCGGCCAACGCGTCCATATCCAGATCCGGATCGGACATCAATTGGATCGAAGGAGCTGGACGGAGTACATGGCTCGAGTCGGGAGGGAGATACCTCGGCAAGTCCTCCATCATACCCAGATAATAGCTCGGGAGGGGCAGCTTCTCCAAGTATCCACGTAGGGCCTCCATAAGAGGGCGGTCATCCAGCTTCTCTTTCCGCGCGACCTCGATCGCATCGATGAAGGCGAACTGATAGGCCATCACACCTTCATACTTACACTCAGCCGAGGTTTTATACTCCCGGACAATAGAAGTCTTGTCTACGGGAGCGGCCCGAGCAGCTTCCAAATCCGCCCTAGCAGCCTCCAATTCCGCCACCACCCGAGCATGGGTCACGGTCAGGTCAGTGAAGCGCTGGCGGTCGAGCTCGGCAGCTTTGGTGCTTTGAGCCAAAGCTTCCTTGGCCGAGGCAACCTGAGTCTTCAGCAGCTCCTTATCCTCTATGGCGGCGGTGAGCTGGACAGACTTCTCCCTCAACTCGGCCCTCCGTGCATTATATCTCTCAAGCTGGTCGAGATGAGAGAGATGAGCTCGCTAGGAGAAGACGAAAGCCTGGGCCTGAAGGATAGAAGCACACACACTCATGTCGGCAACCGACATCTGCCCGGCATACTTCTCCAGCTCCTCAGTCCACGCCTTTGCCGGAGCTTCCATCGCGGGCTCGACCCCAGAAGAAAGAGCGGCCATCAGCTCTGTGCTCGGTGGCCGAGCACGCGTGTAGCTAATTTGGAAGGGCGGCAACCTTTCAAGGAACTCCCTAGACCCGTCGACCCGAGCCGGATCCCAGCCGTAAACACTAACCGACCCGGCCAAATGATGGTCAGAAGCCACTACCCCAGAAGGAGCAGCAACCGTGACATCCTGGGCACCTGGAGGTCGGGTGACCGGGGCCGCCCTGGGGCGCTTCTGGGGAGGGGACCTCCTTGGTGAGCGCTGGAGAGGCACCTCACGCCCAGAAGTGGCAACGGCAGGAGCAGGGCGCTCCGACCCACGCCCCCTACCTCGGCCAGAAGCCCGAGATGATTGCCCAGCTCCTCTTGCCTGCTGAGCTCGAAGGCGGATACGCTCCGTGGTCCATCTGTAGAGGCAAGCCCTCAGCAGGAAGGTCGGCTGCCAAAAGGATATCAGTTGATCAATACAAGTTCGAAATCCGGCCAACAACATATAAAAGAATAATTAATCACCTCGGAAATCGTTGGGAGTGGGGACAAAAGGAAGAATAAGTCCGGCCTGGGCTAACTTCCTCTCGGTCAGCAGAACCTTGAAGACCAACCGATTGGGATCAACACTCTCTTTCAAGTAGCAGAGCTTTCTCGAGAAATCCACACTCACCTCGAGAGAGTCAGGCGAGATAACTGCAAAACAAAAAATAATTGTAATATCAGAAAACCGACCAGATTAACAACAACAAGGATGTATACTGTTGGCCGGCCTGAAATACACAGGACAGGGTATCCTTTGAGACGGATCCCCGCCAACCGGTCCAGGGCTCATCCAATCTCCGTCGACCCAAAACCACTTCGTCTTCCAATCCTTAATAGAGGACGGAAGACCCTTTATGAGTTGGGGACGACCCACCCGAGGAGAGATATAGTAGAGATGGTTTTTGGCTCCCGGCATCAGCTTCAAAGTGTATAACCAGGTCAGTTCCTGAGGACTCGGGACACCGAGCTGATAAAGGTAAAAAGTGACGAACAGCCCGAGAAGTGACGAAATGCTGTTGGGATGAAGCTGGCCGGGAGCAACCCCCCAAAAACGGAGAACTTGTGTGAAGGGCGACGCCAAAGGAAAACGTAATCCACCCTCCAAATCTCGGAAGTTGATGGCCACACATCCTCGGGGGGGTTTGTCCATCCTCTCCTCGGGGAATGGAACGTCAAAGGTAACCCTTCGGAGAACATTGAACAACGCATGCCATTGGTCCAGCTCAGGTCGGGTCGCAATGGACGGCCACTCCATGGCCTCTGAGTCCTCAGACGGCTGTTCCGTCCTCCTAAACCTCCTCCGAACAGGCACCCCGGTAGGAATACTCGGAGCTGAGGTAGAAGGACCAGCCTCCTTACCACCCGCCGCAGGAACTGGACTTCGGACCTCTACATCCGATGAGGAGGTCGACCCCAAAGAAAGCCTCCCCGAACTATACTCCAGCTCAGCGGATCCACCCTGGCTATACCCCTGGACCGAATCGTTGGACGAAGAATTACCAGAAGACATGATTCGAGAAATTACTTAAAAGATTTCGTCCAGATAGCGCTGCTCGGCTCGTCTAGATCAGTAATGTCTGCTCGGGACTCTCGAAAAATCTCACAAGTATGTGAAGAAAATGAAAGAGGGACCTACCCTATTTATAGAAAAGGAAGTGACCGTTGGTATTCCCCCCCACTCGAGGTGACACGTGGAAAATTGAACGGTGACGATTTGGAGATCATTCAGCTACCAATCCATCAGATTCAGAGGTCGGCCACGGATAAACTAAATGACATTTGAGGTTGGACTAATGTTCCATGACCGAGCATCCCGTTTAGCTCAGCCATGGCCAGTTCAGCTCGAAATCTCCCAAAGTTGTATTGTTTGTTTAAGGATTAAAATGGCCGAGGTTGGTTCAAAGAGAAGAAAACAGGAGATTAAACAAAGTTATATAAGCTTCAACCGAACTCAACTGGTTTGGAGGCCAGAACCTCTTAACAAAGCTAAACCCTAAACCCTAAACAAAAGGAACAAAAAAAGATCAGCTCGGACGAATAGCTCGGTAATGGTCTAGAATATTGGAAAAGATGTTTACAATTACCACCATCCTGGACGGACCTCTCTCTCAATATTGACATGTCAGCCAGAACGTTTTATGAACCTATTATGGTTGCTGAACATGTTGCCAAGTACTTAAACTTGAGAGATCTGTCCAAGCCCCTTTCCGACCAAGATCGTATTAAAATATGCCTACTTATCAACACTGATCTCGACCGTCTCGTCCTCCGCCCTAGCCGCTCGGGAACTCTCAGCCTGCCCAACGCCAGAAAAATCCTCCATTATAAGATCAGGATTGGACATTAGCTGGATAGACGGGGCCGGCTGTAGGAGATGCTCAGACCCGGAAGGCAGGTAGCCAGGCAGATCGTCCATCAGATCCAAGTAATACTTGGGAAGAGGATTTTTCTGCAAATAACCAGCCAGCGACGCCTGAAGAGGACGGTCGTCGACCCCGGCCTTCCTCAGTACTTCCATGTTATCCATAAAAGCAAAGAGATAGGCCAGGATGCCGTCGTACTTGCATTCTTTGGACCCCTTGTATTTTTGTACGACGGCCGCCTCATCCCGCGGGCCGGCTTGAGCCACCAGCAGTTCAGCTCGCACCTTCTCCAGCTCGACCTTCGAAGCCTCCCAGTTCCTCCTCAGAGTGGCGTTCTCTTGACCCAGGTCGAATGAACGCTGGCGTTCAAACTCAGCCGACTTAATGGCCTTAGCCAGCAGATCTTGGGAGGAAGCCAGCTGAGCTTGAAGGGTCTCTTTCTCCTCAACAGCCGAAACGGCCTCGGCTCGCCTCTTGCGGAGCTCCACCTCTTGCACTTCAAATTCTTTCTCTCGCTCCAAATGCTTGAGGTGGGCTCGCCAGCTAAAAACAGACGCCTGAGCTTGAAGAACGGAAGAGCAGACATCCATATCTATTGCTGACATCTTGCCAGCATACCCTTCTAACTCTTCAGTCCAAGCCTTGACAGGGGCTTCGATGGCCAGCTCAACCCCCGGAGGAAGATTCTTCATCAGACTGGGGCTTGGCATTTGAGCCCGGGCAAAACTAACTTGGAAAGGTGGCCTCCGCCTAAGGAACTCCTTAGAAGATTCGACCCTCTCAGGGTCCCAGCCACAAATGCTAACCGAACCGGCCAGCAGGGAGTCAGATGACCACACTCCCGGGCGAACTGAAGAACTGGCAGGAGAACTAACTGCCGTCTGTGCAGACTTCTTGGCCGGTGGCCCGCCGGTCTCCGGGTTCTGAGCAGGCTCGCTGACACCAGAGCGCTCAGGCCCCCGCCTCTTTTGCATTGGCCTCTTTTGCATCGGCTGCCTCCGTTTCTTGGCCTGCTCGGCACGAACCCTGATCCTTTCAGCTGGGTCCATCCGAGGACGAAGACCCTCTTGAGGGAGATCGGCTGCCAAAGAATTTTTTATTAGCCAAACAAGAAGCCTAATATATACTCAAAGCAATAACTAGGAGCTTACCAGTAAAATCGACGGGAGCTCGGAAAAAAAGAAAAATCAACCCAGCTTGAATAAGTCGACCCTCCGTAATTAACTCCCTATATAACCGCTGGGAGGGGACGACGTTATCCCACAAATAACGGATCTTCCAGGAAAAATCCCCGCCGATGTGGAGAGTGTCAGACGGAATATCTGCAGCAAGGAGGAAATATTAAAATATTAGACGAGCTGAACAGAAAGAGCATAAATATATACCTCTAGCTGTCCCGAAACCAATCGGGCACGACATTCTCACAGCAGACCCGCCGTCAGAATCTCCGGGGCTCCTCCAATCCCCTCCTACCCAGAACCAATCGTTCATCCAGGTCCCTCTCGGTAAGGGGAGATCGCTCACTAGCTGAGGGTGGAACGGGCGAGGTGAGAGAAAATGAAAGTATTCCCGGGCCCCAGGTATAAGCCTAATGCTAAACAGCCAGGACAGCTCATCCGGGCTAGGTATCCCGAGGTTATATCTATGAAAAAGGATCAATAGGCCTAATATGATCGACCAACTATTGGGGCTAAGTTGCCCAGGCGCTATCCTCCAATGCCACAAATAATCAGTCAAGCAGCGTGCCATAGGAAATCGAAGGCCTCTGCAAAGCGCCTCGATGTTAATAGCAACGCAACCCCTGGGGGGACGCAACATTCGCTCCCCTAACTGAGGAGCGATGAATTGAACGCACTCAGGGATGCTAAAAAGTCTATGCCATTGATCTACATCTGACTGAGACAAGTGGGACACTATATCTATTGGTCCTAATCCTCGACTCGGGGATTATAACCCTCTTCGGCCCGGAACCCCGCAGGACTCGGGGCTGGACCCGTATGCGAAGTACCTATCTCCTCGGCTACACCCCTGGCATCCACTCCCGAGGGGTTGGACCTTACATTCTGATCAGACGCTCTACTAGACATGATCGGAAAAGTTAATTTACCTTGCAAAGGGACCACCTCGGACAACGCAGCGCAAAGCAGTATGCTCGTATTGGCTCGCAGAATTGAAATTATCCAAGAATGCGAAGAGAGACAAGTGAAGAATGAAGCCATGAGACACTTATATATATAAGAGTATATTGAGACTCCTTGACTTCCAGCCATTGAGGTGGTGACACGTATACAATTCAGTTGTGTAAATACGCACCGAGAATCAGATCACATAGCTAGTCCAAATCTTACTCAGCTCGGTATCATGAGATTAGTTAAACCCCGGCGGAAATAATTTCCGTCGTGGTCTAAGGGGCTATTGTTGGACCATGGTGTCCGAGCTATGTGGCGACAATATACCCGAGCTGCACAAATCACATATATAGACGATAACAGTCATTCTTTGGACCTCCGAAACCGGCCAGGCACCTCGGCCAGGTGCTCCCCTGGGGCGACACCCAGAGCATTCACTCTGATGACAACCGAGGTGGATCAGTAGCCGAGCTAGGAAGGTCATCCCGACCTGACGTAACCGAGCAAGCATCAAGCCAACCGTTAGGAGGTCGTGGATGATAAAACCGCTGCATAATACCGCACAAATAGGCGAAAAACAGGGAAGAAGTGGGTGTAATTTCCACACTCCCCCACGATCCCCACTACCTATCTTTTTCTGTCTATAAATAGCTCTAATTTGTACTTGTAAAGGGATCTGAATCCTTACTCTGTAAACAGCACAAGAGAGCTTATTTCTTTAAATTAATACGATAAGGTCCTGCTCGGTCATTCTGCCGTCCAGGATCAGCCGAACTAAACTTGCCCGAGTAGGCTCCGGGCACAGTGTTAGCTGCATACACACATTTTATATTCCTTTTATCCTCCAATTCCGTTCCGTTTTATATCAATTTGGGTGTTCGACTAGGAATCGATCAAATACAGATTCTGACGTCAACAGCATCAATGCCTTGTCTTCTTCTTCAAGCTTGACATCTACATTTTCTAGATCATCTAGTATTTTATTGAACTCCTCAAGCTGTTGTAAGATAGGTCGATCATCTAACACCCTGAATGCATACAACCTTTTCTTGAGGAGCAATCGGTTAGCCAGAGATTTTACCATATACAGTTGCTCCAGCTTCTCCCACACATCTTTGGCAGTCTCAATCTTGGCTACTTCTCTCAAGACCTTATTCTCCAAACTAAGAATGATCATACTGTGAGCCTTTTCCATTATGGTTGCTCTCTGATCAGCTTTCATAGCTTCTGGAAAACCTTCAACTCCCTATAAAGCCACAATAACTCCATGTTGTACTAACATGGCCTTCATCTTGATTCTCCAAAGGCCAAAATCGCCTGATCCATCAAACTTTTCAACATCAAATCATGTTGATCCTATCTTGTGACCTAGAGGTTTCCACAGACGGCGCCACTTGTTGGTTTCTGATCACAAAAACACCAAAAACGCCCCAAGAACTCAAGAACACAGAACACACTTCCTAGAAATGTAAACTAAAATGATTTGAGCAAGAAAAAGAAATCAACACTCCAAGATTTTAAAGTGGTTCGGCTTAACTATGCCTACATCCACTGTATGATACTCCACTAAATCGAATTGAATCAGAGTTGTAGATTTACAACGTGAAAACACAAGAAAAGAAGAACAAATGAATCACTCTCAACTCGCCTCTCTTTCTTACTAACTCACTCTTTGTACAATCAGAATCTCGCAAAACATATAACTAAAAAAATAAACTACGTCTTATATAGAAGCTCCAGCAACTCGAATCATCCAATTTGGTTGAGTAACGACTGAGAAATCATGCCCGCAAAACTGCCTCTCAAACTGCAATACGAAAAAACAAGAAAATCAAGAAATGAGAAGTAACTAACTTGAAATCGTGTTTTCTGAAACTCGTTTTTATAAGTGACTTGCGACTTCTCCTATACTTAGACACAAAAATGAAAATTTCCTTCTTTTCAATATTTACCTTCCTTTTCTTCATGCATGCTGTCATGCACTACTTATCAAGAACCATGCTATACACTTACAGAAAACACATTACAACAACTAATTTCCTTATTTGGGTACGAGACCCATACAATTTATTATCCCAAAATTAACGAAAAATTCAAAAATTTCCGATAGTTTTCATGAAAACGGACCTTGGAATTGTCACCGTGGCCAATTCCGTTTTCGGGTCGGGTCCTGATAACACCGTTCGTGGTTCATCAAATTCAGGCCAAGTTTTAGATCACATTTGCTGTTATGTTACAACTTATAATAATCATTTTTCGGTTTTAACATTTGATGATGCTTTCTGGTGGCTATAATATATAGTATCATGATGTCATTTATGACCATAGCCCAATGATAAAGATCAAGTCCAAAGAAGAACAAGTCCAATAAGATTTTAAAGGCCCGAGTATGATAACAATAAAAAATCATTACAAAAATAAATAAATAAATGTATATCTGCATCCGAAGAAAATTTAATACAAGATAATGAAGCGATGAAATGTCAAAATTATGAATATAATATAAAAGCAACTTAGTACAAACACTAATATATGAAGATGTATATTAATTTTAGTGCTTGTGTTTATTGAATAGGCCGTGAATATATGTTAAATCCTATGCCCAGTATTCGCTCACAATATTTTACATTCTGCCACTCTTGTTAAGAATATGTAATATTCTACGTCAGGTCTTTGGACATTGTCTTGATGCATACAACGACTTGGCTTAGTCAGCATCTTCAATAATTATTTATTATATATTTTCGGATTCCTTTTTTTTTTTTTTTTAAATTTAGATTATGAATTGAATGAGCCGTAATTTGTTATACTCTTCTCATATTCAATAAATCGGGCAATAGAGACATTAATTTTTGCTTTCACAATTAAATTGATCGAATACACAACTGTACGTACCCAAATGAATTTGAAATACCCAAATATATTTAGTCCATCATTTTTTCAAAAAAATAAAAAAAATTGAAAACTAACATTATAATTTACATAAGATTTTTGAATTACGATTTTTTTGGTCATATTAGATGTTTTTTTTTTTTTTTTTAAATTTGCATGGACGACGTTGGACAGACATATATGGAACAAGACGGCAGTACCTGAGCTGACTTGGTCTTCAATTCTTACCTCTTGATAACTATATATATCTCATCCAATTCAGACCATTATTACGCCACACATCTCTAATCAATCATCAAAATTCGCACCATAACATTCCAAAGCAATGGCAAATTTAATGATATTTTTCCTAATAATTTCAGCCAGCCTTGTAAGAGGCCATGAACCTAGCCCTCTTCAAGATTTCTGTGTCGCAGATTTCAAAAGTCCAGGTAATTTAAATCAATATATCCAGTTCCCTTTTCAATTACATAATTTCCAAGAATAGATTCTGAATATCAATTTGTCTTTGCAGTTAGAGTGAATGGGTTTGGTTGCATGGACCCCAACCAAGTGACGGCGGAGAAGTTCCTTTTCCGAGGCCTTCATATCGTCGGAAACACCTCAAATCCCCTGGGCTCCTTCGTCAACCGCCCCACGGTGCTCGAGATCCCCGGCCTCAACACTCTCGGCATCTCCACCGTGCGTGTGGATTACGCGCCCCAGGGGGTGGTGCCGCCGCACCGCCACCCTCGCGCCGCCGAGATACTGACGGTGCTGGAAGGCAAGGTGCTGGTGGGATTCGTGACGTCGGACCCCGAAAACAGGCTCATTTCCAAAGTGCTTCGAAAGGGCGACGTTTTCGTGTTTCCTTTCGGATTGATTCATTTTCAGCACAACATCGGAAAACACAACGCCGTCACCATAGCCTTTCTCAGCAGCCAGAATCCGGGCGTCATCGCCATTGCTAACGCCGTCTTCGGCTCCAATCCCAACATAAACGACGACGTTTTGATGAAGGCCTTTCAGGTTGATAAGTCCATTGTCAATAAGCTGCAGGCACCTTATAATTAGTACTTATTTTGTGGTTCATGTATTTTACTGATTCTTTCATTGATTCACCGAATAAGAGTATAATATAATTAAATAATTTGGAAATATTTGTTTCTAAATCTCTCTATGGTTTAGCTAGCCTATTTTTCTGATGGGTCGATTATTATTATGTCATCTATTAAGACTAATTTATGTGTTGTGTTTATTTTTATTGTGTCAACACAAAAACAAAAATTGTTAGCAGCTTAATTTCACATTTCATTTATTGAGTCACACCGCATCATATGATGTGTCAAGGATTTAAGGGAAGAAAAAAAAAAAAAAACATGCCTATTGTTATCGTGTTGATATATGCAATATATAAATTTGATCAAAATATGATACGTATCATCATTATCGTTCCAATCCATTATGAACAACTGTTGTGTCCTATTTATTCTTATCGTGCTAACATAAACACAAAAATAATTCTTAGTAATTTTAACTTTATAGTAAGCTTATGAAAATGAAAACTGTAATAAAATTAACGGATCAAGCAATGATGATCGTATCAAATTTTAAATAATTTGACATCTGAATTCTCGTGCAAATGATTAATTATTTAGAATATCATGGGAGTGGTTATACATCTTATCAACTATCCCAAAATAAGTGAAGTATTCTTTTCAACTCCTTTACAATATCTGATTTTATGGTATTAATCCATTTAATCCATATGTAACAAATACTTTTCTTTGAGTAAGATCAACTATCATATGTTCCAAGAGTTCTCTATCATGGGGAGTTCGAGGATCCCACTTTAATAGATTCGAATAAATTAAATATATACATTAAAATAGGAAGGCTTCTTATTCCACACCCAACGCAAGATAATATTTAGATAGCCAACACATGGGATAGCAAATAGGTCAAGGACTTGACTTTATTTGTAGTCGATTTCAAAATTATCCAATCTTTCTTGGGTTTTATAGATAGTTCAAAAGAACTAAAGCTAGCCTTCTCAACTCCCCCACTAAAAAAGACGATTGATAATCTCAAACTCCTACCTTTTCTATCTATCTTTAGAAGTAGAGCGAGGGAAAGTAAATATGATATTTGTCTTGGTTTTTCCAAGAAAGGAAAAATTGCACTCAGTGATGAAGTCGGAAACTTTATTAAGGGGTCCCAACTAACAATAGTATAAAAATTAGATAACATGTAGAAAATAATTTTTTTTTTCATTTTACAATGAACATTTGTTATACTTCTAATATTCATTTTTTTTTTCAAAAAACTTTAAAATATAGTTCATTGCTAGTTTTATCAGTTTTGAAGTAAGTGAATAATGTTTGTGATAACCTACCAATACATTTCAAGTAAATTTGTACTAAATATTTGATGACAAAAATGATAAAACTCAAATATTGGATACTAATTTATTAAAAAAAAACTTAAAGATTTGTGACCATAAATATAATTTACAAATTTCAAGAAAACTTACTCCGACATTATATATTTTGAATTCGGTATTTAAAATGATTAAAAAAATAAATGTTAAATATCAATTTATTGTAAAATATAAAGATAGATGGTTCATAATATATAAAATTATATTTATAATAAGGTTATATTAATTAATAATATTATTGAGATACATATATATAGATCACTTGTCTTGCTTAAATACTAATCCAATACAAAGAGTAAACCTGCCTCATTATACTCTTGTTTTAGAGTTTAGGCAATATCTAAACAGAGTAAAGGCCAAAGCCTTCTTAATCTTGACCTGTTCGTATACATATGCTGGCTGGGTTAAAAAAAAAAAATTTAAATATTCAATTTTTGACACTGTCAAATTTAACAATCTGGGAAAGAATCAGTAGCCTAAACTTGGTAAAGAATGCATGAAAAGTATAATCTTATTTGAACTTATATATATATATATATTTTTTTTAAAAGAGTTAATTAACGTTTTTCCAACTCTACTTCTATCTCTCTCTTTTTTTTGGACTAGATATTTATCTAGTATTATACATTAATTTCTTATATAAGTATGTATTTTGTATGTATATGGATTTTAGATATTATATCTGGTGTAGTATATATGAAAGCAGGGAAGGGAAAGAAAGAGTAGTAAATACAAAGTTTAGAGTCAGAGCAGAGATGCAGACAAAAACTCTTTAAAACACAAATCATTACGACCAATCCACATCAATTTTGTTAGATCATCACTTTCGGAGTGCTCTCTCTCTCTCTTTCTCTCTCTCTACGAAATCCACATGCCCAAACTTATTCATATATAAGTGTCAAATGCAATTATACCTCAATGTGCCAGAGATCCTCAAGAACACACATGCAGAAAACCCTATTCACATAAAATGATGAATGTGCACAAAATCGAAAAACGAAAATGAAATCAACAGGCTCAAGAATTAAGGTGGTTCGGTGATTTACATCAACCTACATCCACCATGAGAAGAACGAACAAAATCCACTAAGAATCGGTGCTCAATTGAGCTTTACAAAATTTCCCCCAATTTCTAGGTTTTGCTATGAAGAACCCTAATCTCTGCTCTCAAGAATTACAACGAAATTGAATGCTAATTCTAAGCCTGAAGATACATCTTTATAGCAGATGAAAAACCCCCTTATCAATTGGAAAAACTAACTAACCGAAACCAACCAATTTCAGCTGTGAAAAACCGACTCCTGCGCAGCTACTGTAGCTAATCCCTAACTGTCTGAAACCGGCAGTTAGGCCTTATTCTTTCTACGCCCGGTTTAGCGAATTCAGCTTCGGTTTCAACTCACCTGATCCCGGTTCTGGAATGACTGAATTATTTTCAAGTTGATGCTCAACAATTCTCCACCTCAACTTGTGAAACTTATTCGATCTCTCATTACCAAAAGCATGTTTGCTTGTGTTACCTTGTCCAGCTTTGAACCTGTACTAAATCCCTGCAAAATTTGAACTTGGTCCTAGGAAGAATCTTAGTTAGCATGTCAGCAGGATTATCAAGTGTGCTAATCTTCTTTGCCTCGACTTCACCTTTGTCTATCAAGTTTCTAACAAAATGCAACTTAATGTCTATATGCTTACACCTATCATGAAACATTTGATGTTTAGATAAATGAAGTGCACTCTGGTTATCACAGTATATTGCTATCCTTCCCTGCCTTACATTGAGTTCATGTAGAATTCCTTTTAGCCATATTGATTCTTTAACAGCTTCGGCCATTGCTACGAATTCAGCTTCCGTTGTTGACAAAGCTACCACTTGTTGCTGCATTGCTTTCCAGCTCACAGCAGTGCCAAACAAACGAAAAATATAGCCTGTAGTTGACCTTCTCGAATCAGCATCACCTGCAAAGTCAGAATCAACAAAACCTTCGAGTGGGTTAGATTTGTTTTGTTGCTGTTTAAACATTAAGCCCAGATTTGCTGTACCAAGGAGATATCTCATCATCCATTTAACTGATTCCCAGTGTAACTTGCCAGGGTCTGCCATGAACTTGCTAACTTTACTCATAGCATAGGAAATATCCGGTCTACTGCAGACCATTGAGTACATCATGCTTCCTACAGCATTTGCATAAGGCACTCCTTGCATATGTTGTCTATCTGTATCAGTTTTTGGCTTATCTTTAGCTGTCAATTTGAACTGAGTTCCCAATGGTATAGACACTGGTCGAGCTTCATGCATATTAAACCGCTTAAGGACCTTCTTTATGTAGTCAGCTTGGTGCAAAAATATCCATCCCTTATCTCTATCTCTCTTGATATCCATGCCAAGTATTCTTCTAGCATCACCAAGATCCTTCATGTCAAACTGCTCCTGAAGTTTCCTCTTGATGACTTGTATTTTCTCCATACTCTTGCTAGCAATTAGCATGTCATCTACATAGATTAGGAGATACACTTCGACTGATCTATTGTTCTTTTGTAAGTATACGCAGCTGTCATAACTACACCTATCAAAACCCAGACTGATCATAACACTATCAAATCTTTTATACCATTGTCTGGGGCTTTGTTTCAGCCCATACAGTGATCTTTTCAACAGGCATACTTTGTTCTCTTCCCCTAGTTTCTTGAATCCCTCGGGCTGAGCCATATACAAGGTTTCATTTAAATTTCCATGTAGAAATGTTGTTTTCACATCTAGTTGTTGCAGCTCCATGTCTTCTTGCACAACCAAGGATAATAAAATTCTTATGGAGACATGTTTTACCACTGGAGAAAATATTTCATGGTAATCAACTCCTTCCCGTTGAGTATACCCCTTGGCCACTAGCCGGGCCTTGAATCTAAAATGCTCTTTTCCTGTTACTTCTATTTTTCTCTTGAAGATCCATCTACAACCTATCAGTTTCTGACCTGCTGGTTTATCTACTAGTTGCCAAGTCTCATTCTTTTCCAGTGACATAAACTCCTCATTCATTGCTTGGATCCATTTATCTCTATCCTTTGAACTTATGGCTGCCTTGTAAGAATTTGGCTCCTCATAATCAATCTCTTGTGCCGCACATAATGCAAAATGAACTATATCCGCTTCACCATATCTTGAAGGGGCTTTGATGATCCTTCTCCTCCTGTCTCTGACTAGATTATAGTTTCTCAGCTCATCCTCACTTGTTTCTTGTTCAGGTTGAGCAGGCTCTTCACCATCTTCTGTGTCACTGTCATCAGATTCAACTTCTTGAGGATTTGTCTGATTTTCTGTCATTAACTCCACCTGAGTTCTTGTATCAGTAGCTTCAGATTCATAATTACCTTCATTTTCAGTATTCTGAGGTTCTCCTTTGTATCCCATCACACCTTCTACAAACCTCACATTTCTACTGATAAAGCACCTAGGTGTTCCAGCTTCTAAGCTCCATAGTTTATATCCCTTTACTCCATTAGGATACCCAATGAATATGCACTTAATAGCTCTAGATTCCAGTTTATCATGGTTTGTGTGTGCATAACATAAGCATCCAAAAACTTTGAGAAAAGAGTAGTTAGGAGTTTTAGCATACCATACCTGGTTTGGTGATTTGAATCGAATTGGAGAGGATGGACTTCTATTTATCAGAAAAGCTGCTGTAGAGACAGCCTCCCCCCAAAATGACTTAGGTAATCTAGCATCTATTAGTAAGCATCTCACCTTTTCTAACAAGGTTCTATTCATACGTTCAGCCACCCCATTTTGTTGGGGAGTAGCCACTACTGTTCTATGTCTAGTAATTCCTTTTTCCCTACAAAAATTTTGAAATTCATCTGACAAATATTCCAATCCGTTATCTGTTCTTAAGTGTTTTAACTTTTTCCCAGTTAAGGTCTCTTGTTGAACCAGCCATTCTTTAAATTTAACAAAAGCATCAGATTTGTTCTTCATAATGTATACCCACACTTTCCTACTGTAATCATCTATAAAGGTGATAAAATATCTACCTCCCCCGTGAGTTTCTACTCTTGATGGGCCCCAAATATCAGAATGCACATAATCAAGAGTACTTACAGTGGTGTGAGTGCCTTTTGGAAAGCTTGACTTGGTTAGTTTGCCTTGAATACACTGCTCACAGTCTGAAACTTTTATCAGCTCCTTGTCACCTAGATGTCCTTGCTTTGCTAGCTCCATTAGTCCTCGATCTCCTATGTGGCCTAGCCTTTTATGCCAAAGGCTAGATTTGTCTTCTGTCACAGCAGGAGCAGCTTCACCAACTTCAGTATTTCCTTGAAGAACATAGAGACCATTGGACTTGATTCCTTTCATTACCACCACTCCAGTCTTTGTTACTTGGATTTCACCATCTTGAGTCTTGAACTCACAACCTGTAGAGTTCAATAAACCAAGAGATATTAGATTTCGTTTTAGTTTTGGAATGTACCTGACATTGCTTAATGTCCTTATTCTGCCATCATGCAATCTCAGCTTGATTGAACCTATTCCCATAACTCTACATGAGTGATTGTCCCCTAGTAACACCAATCCTCCTTGCTGCAGTGTAAGGTCAGTGAACCAAGCTCTAATGGGACTCATATGGAATGAGCAACCCGAGTCCAAGATCCACTCATCCTTCAAGTCTGAATCAGCAATGCAAAGCATATCCGCACTATCATACTGCTCCTGTGCTAGTGCTGCTTGATGATTATTTGAGTTTCCATTATCTTTTCTTCTTCTTTCAGGACAATTCCGTTTGAAATGTCCTGGTTTGTGGCAGTGAAAACATTTCCTAACTTCAGCACCATCAGAATTAGGCTTGGAATTGGTTTGGTCTGATTTCCTTGAATTGTTGAAGTTTCCTTTCCTGAACTTCTTTCCCTTTATTGCCAGACCTTCACCAGGATTTGGTGTCTTCCTATCTGATTCAGTTCCAAGAAATCTAGATCTGATGGCTACCTCCACTTCCTCCAAAGTAAGCGGATTTTGTCTTCCATAAACTAGAGCATCTCTAAAAGACTGATATGATTTTGGAAGTGCATTCAGCAGCAAGAGTGCTTTGTCCTCATCCTTTTGTTTCTCCTCTATATTCTCAAGGTCATCGATTATCTTGTTGAATTCATCAAGCTTTTCCAGAATTCTTTTCTCATCAAGAATTTTAAAGGATAGTAACTGCTGCTTCAAGAAGAGCCTGTTGGCTAGAGATCTCGTCTGATATAAACTCTCTAACCTCTTCCAGACTTTGAGAGCTGTGTCTTCTTGGTAGACTTCTCTTAATGTTTTTCCCCCTAGACATAGAATGATAGAACTTCTAGCCTTCTTGCAAATCTTGGCCTTTTCTTCCTGAGTCAGATTCACAGGCTTCTCAGAGATTGCATCCTCACATCCCTGCTGAATCAAGACTGCCTCCATTTGAGCTTTCCACAGGGTGAAGTCCCCCGTTCCCAGAAACTTATCCACATCGAGCTTCATTGCGGACATCAGGTGATCGATCTGTGTGTTGTTCCCACAGACGGCGCCAATTCAAATGCAATTATACCTCAATGTGCCAGAGATCCTCAAGAACACACATGCAGAAAACCCTATTCACATAAAATGATGAATGTGCACAAAATCGAAAAACGAAAATGAAATCAACAGGCTCAAGAATTAAGGTGGTTCGGTGATTTACATCAACCTACATCCACCATGAGAAGAACGAACAAAATCCACTAAGAATCGGTGCTCAATTGAGCTTTACAAAATTTCCCCCAATTTCTAGGTTTTGCTATGAAGAACCCTAATCTCTGCTCTCAAGAATTACAACGAAATTGAATGCTAATTCTAAGCCTGAAGATACATCTTTATAACAGATGAAAAACCCCCTTATCAATTGGAAAAACTAACTAACCGAAACCAACCAATTTCAGCTGTGAAAAACCGACTCCTGCGCAGCTACTGTAGCTAATCCCTAACTGTCTGAAACCGGCAGTTAGGCCTTATTCTTTCTACGCCCGGTTTAGCGAATTCAGCTTCGGTTTCAGCTCACCTGATCCCGGTTCTGGAATGACTGAATTATTTTCAAGTTGATGCTCAACAAAGTGCGAAGAACAAATCCTAAGAATCCAAGATTATTGACTAGTTTAGTAACCAAATAATTATCAAGAGACATTAAGAAAATACGAACAATTGTTAAGTGCAAGCATCACTTTCTCCTTGTTTAGTGGTGGGACTGTGGCGGTGTTAATATTAAAAATATATTAAATTATTTAAACTTTTTCTTTTTTTCCCAATCTTTGATAACTATCCTCCCATTTATTGCCCTAGTCTGATTCTAGTGATTTTTTAATATATAATTTTCATTTCATCGCATAAGGAAATAGATCAAAATCAATTTCAGTCATTTCAATCCTAAATCCACATAAATTAATTGATAACTTTTAAGTTCACAATATGTATCACAAACTTATATTTTATTTTTTTCTAATAAAAAATTGTGATAAAAATGTCAACTTTAAAAGTTTGGAATACAATTACAAATTATGACAAAGCTATGAATTACTTAACAATTAACCCAATAAAAAAAAAAACAATATTGCAATAAAAGAAAGAGCCCCCACAGTAATCAAATTCATTAATATCAGTTTTTTCCATATCCATTACAGATGAAGTGGCCTGTTTTAGGGTGCAGATATTCATCAATAAAACGAGACAAGAATCAGATGTCAGTACTTGATTCACTACGCCTCCACCCACCAAGACATTAATGTACCCTGTCACTATCCCATTTCAAACACACACTACTTCACGGTTAAAATGCTGTTATAATAAACTAATACGAAATAGCACAATAAAAAAATTCATATCACTTACCACAATTCCTTCACAATTATTTTTATACACCAAATATATGGATTTTAAATTTATGCAATTGGATTGACCCGACCCGAAAGTGCATTTTACACGTTCCACGAGCGCCCCATGCACCTACACTTGCCCCCACGCGCCTAAACCCTAATTCAAACTCTAATTCTGCTGTTATATTGGCATAACCTTTTAATTTAGCGAACTTAACCTTTTAGTTCTATCCTTATAACCTTTTAGTTATATGCACATAACCTTTTACAGTGTTAAGTAGTAAAAAAAGTATAAGTTATTCACTGAAAAAGTTATGAAATTTGTGCATAAAGGTTATACTATTACAATATAAAGGT
The DNA here is from genome assembly GCA_028654395.1 of Scutellaria barbata. Classification (NCBI taxonomy): domain Eukaryota; kingdom Viridiplantae; phylum Streptophyta; class Magnoliopsida; order Lamiales; family Lamiaceae; genus Scutellaria; species Scutellaria barbata. Next base: position 18,831,318 of record CM053648.1, read on the forward strand.
TATATCATTACAACATAAATGTTTCGACTATATTGAATTTTTATAATTAAAAAACTATAAGTTATTTATTGAAAGTGTATGAAATCTGTACATAAAGGCTATACTATTACAACATAAATGTTTTGACAATATTACTGAATTTTTATAGTGAAAAAAAATAAAAGTTATGCACTGAAAATGTTTTGAAATCTGTACATAAAGGTTATACTATTACAACATAAAAGTTATATTATTACAACATAAAGGTTATGACATAAATTAAAAAAAAAAATTGGGTGCGGATCCGGGTTAAATTGGACCCGACCCGACCCGCGTGCCCAATTGCATGGATTATGATTCATGCACTTGGTGCATAAAAACACTACTCCAATTCCTTATATTTTATCCCAAACTACCACATAATATAACAAAACATTCTCATATACTACAATTTATAACAAAACATCACCAACTACTACATTTTTATGATAAAATACTATTTTACTCTTATTGACTTTTATTAATTTTCAAAAAACCACACTTGCCATTAGCCATTTTTTCATCTTTTCAATCCTTATGTTTATTAAATTCAAATTAGCCCTCTAATCCATATCAGGCCCAACATGCTTTCGTAAAATAAAATAAAACTGAATTTGAATTATATCTCACCTTCATCTCTTGTATTCTCTTAGATCTCGGTTTTAAGTTTTACGGATCCAAAATCCAACCACTCGCCCGCACTCTATGGTTCTAAACCGATCCCTCTTGAGAACCCAGATCGCAACCCTTCTCAACGGTCACCTGCCTTTAAGGGAATCACAGAGAGACTTACTGCTGGATAATTTTCACTCAAAATTATAAAATTTTTGGAGAGTATGTCGGAAAGCAAAAACCTTTTTATTGAAGATAATAAACTAAACTATTTTATAATAGTATTAATCTCCGTCATTGGAGGAGAAAAACTTGTTTAACCTATCATGGTTGATACTCGAGAAGGGGAAACCCCCATAAATAGGAAAGCTTGAAAGCTTAAACTATTTTAATTAGAGAGAAAAATTTCGAACTTATGATAGAAAGAAGTGTTGTGTGAATTCGATGATCTTCTTCTAAGGCTGAAGCCTTCCTTTTATAGGCACATTCCCTTGCAACTTGTAGGTTTTGCCAACTTGCTTTCCGCTTTGTGGAGCCATCTTTAATTTTTTACCCACCGTTAGGTAAGTAAGTCTTCCGCCATTTATTGTCGGTCTTGGTGGTATCGTTATTCTTTTGCATCGGCAACAAATCTTTTTAATTAGTGTAGGGGTCCTCCACTTTCATTTTTTGGCAATAGTCTACCGTCGATGCTGATTCTTCAAAGATGGTGGGGCCATCCACTACACCGTGTCGAGAATGCCATGTGCTTGATAGGCCCAAGAAAAATCTCTTAGAACCCTTTGAACCTGTATAGGGTTTGTATTGAACCCTTTATATTATATTCTTATACAATTACATTTTTAGAATACAATACAACTTGTCTAATATTGAGTCCAATTTAGACTCGCTTCCTTTTATTACATTTTTGGTTTGTCTTGACCTTGAAGCCTTGTCTGAACAATGGTTTCTCCTGCGTTTGATAATAAGAATATAAATATTCTTCCCATCTTCCAATATGTATCATATTACATACCTTCTTTCTCGTTTGTTCCGTTGTTGAAACCTTATTTTCCCAAATTAATTTCCTCTTATTTTCGAAGAGGCTTCAGCAAATCTGGTTGTATTTTCCGTCATTGATTTTAACAGGAAAGACTCATTCACAGAATTTTGGAAAATTTTGAACGGGTACTTAACTTTGTCCATCTCTGTGAGACAGACCCAAAGTCCCCAAGCTCGCCTTGTTGATATATCATATTCGGTGAGGGCGACCACCAAGGGGCTATTTGATGGTGGTGTTTTAGCTTTGTTAAACGCTACCATATCTGGCCTGGAATTAAAAAATTGGGTGAGACCATTTACCCGTAATCTCTGGAGCTGTTGAGATGATCTTTAGCTCCAATGTATCTCCTCGATCTAAATGTGGGTTATTTTGTCATGAATCGTGCACAACAGTAGCTATCTATTCCGATAACTTGGAAATCTCCGAAAAACTAGGTGCGGTAGTAAATACCGAAACAATGGCTCCGAAATGGAACCATTCTCACACATCTTGGGGTTTACACCCGCAAGCATCCAAAGTCTTGGATACTTTCCAAACCAATTGACAATAATCTTACCAGGATTGATCCCATTTCTTGTGATCAATTTCTCTCATAATCGTTGATAAAGCTGAAAAGAAGAAACAGTTTGGTTAGTGTTAACCTGCCTTGGGCCTGTCTGTTGCCTTAGGTTAATCTCTCCCTCTTTAACCCCAAAGGTGTTGGGTTAATTCGGGTTGTCTGGAATTATTTCCTGACTTTCCGAATTAATATTACTATCAAAATTCGATAGTTTGCTTATTTTGGCTTTATCCGCCATTTTACCAGAGTCTGATGAAAAATACTTGTCTGCAGGATGTCCTATCTCGGGTATAAAAACATCATGTTTGTTTATCGATGATGAACCTTTCTCATGTATTTTTTTTTGGATCACCGATAATGAACTCGCCTTTTTCAGAGGCCCTTCTAACGCCTTCCATAAATGGATTTGGGCCACTCGCGAAGCTTGTATGGCTGTTTGGACTTTGTCCAAATCTGTCTTTTGCACATAAGAAGCTGCCTCGGCACGTAACTTTAGCAACTCAAATGCCTTGTTTAATTCCTCAAGGTGTTCCCTGAGGTGTCTCGATCTAATTATGATGGAATCCGCTACAAGGATGTCCATCTCTTGTTAAGAAATCTGTAAGAACATTCTCATTAAATTTCACAATGACAATATCAAATAAATAATATTGGCATTTTGCTTCCCATCTGATAATACAAGCTTTTTCTATTTTTGATTCAAGTTTATTTTTCAAAAAAGCTTTCACATTTGTATTATAAGCTTTTAAAGTAAATTCTTTTGCTAATAAGAATAAAGGCCATTTTTTAAATATCTTCCAAACCGCAAAAAATTCCTTCTCGTTAATATGCCAAACTCTGGCTTGTTGTTCCGAAAACAACTCTCATGTGTATCTACACGGCTCTTCAGCGATATCTGTTTTCTTCATGAGTACTGCTGCCCATCGAAAATTGTTAGCGTCCGTATAGACAACTAACTGATCCTCATCTTGAGGAATCGCGAGTTTTGGCAGGTTACTGCAAACCTGTTTTAACTCTCGAACACGTTGGGAATGGATGTCTTCCCATTTTTCATTTGGTCTTCTCATCATTTTATAAAGGACAAAAATCCTTGTGATATTTTGGTAGATCCTTGATGAACGAACCTGCAAAATTAATCACGTCTAAGAAGCTTTGAAGGTGCTTCTTATCTTTAAAAAATCTGAAAAATTGTGGATGGATTTTTTCCACAATATGTTCTTGGAGTTCCATACCTGCATGTCAATGATTACACCGAGAAATTTGATTCTATTAACCACAATTATTACCTTTTTTTCTGAAAGCACTAATCTTTCTTTATGACATGCTTCAGAAAATTTCTCAAAATGCTTTAAATGATCTTTCATATTTTTAGTTGCAATCAAAATGTCGTCTATGTAAACAAAAATAAACTCAAAATAATCTTTGTTAGGATTTCAATGTTTAGATTTTGATGAGACAAATCACTTATGTAATAGGAAGTTTTGAGTACTCCATTTTTCACAATGTTTAAGTGAATAAATAGACTAGAATTGAGTCTAGTGTTAAGTGCTAAAATGGAGGTTAAACAAGGATAAAGCTGCATCTACGTCGCTAAGAAAAGATATCGCTGAATGAAGGCAGGATACAGTATTGCTGCATGAAGGCAGAATACAACATAGCTGCAAGAAGGAAATTACAGCAACGTCGTAACAAGACAGAGCATCTCTACAGTAAAGAAAGAAAGAACGGCGTGCAGCATCGCTGCAAGAAAAGGATACAGGAGTACTGCAAGAAAAGGATACAGCAGGACTACCAGAAGATACTGTAACCAGGTCTAAGTTACCGCAGCACTGCAAGAAAGTATCAACTGCACGAAGACCTAGGATATAGTGCTAAGCTTACAGTCCAGTCAAATTAATAAGCGCAACTTACAACAAGGAGTATCCTACAATCCTAGGAAAGATAAATGCAGTACGAGGAACGAAGACTCATGCAAGAATAAATAGAGCCGTTCCAGAGAAGATCAAAGTTGCAGACACGGAGCCAATACGAAGATGCCACGTGAACTGACGCGCTGTAGAAAGTTGCGAGCCGCAACTGCCGCATTAAATACTCTGAAAGAAAAAGTCAAGTCGCATTAAATGCGAACCATACCTTTGGTCAGACTACTTCAAATTCAAAAGAGAGATGTCTCCTTCAACGGACATCTTCTCCTACAAGTATAAATAGAGGAAGAGATACACTGAAGCTGGTTACTGAAACTACTGATTAACCGAACAATTCACAAAGCTTACAAGATCCAAGTATTCAAGTCTACGATCAGTTTCAGTCACTCAACCTCTCGAAGTGAAGCAAGTTCAAGCTGAAAGTTTCCTTAAGGATTCAGAAGCTCACTTCGAAGCACCAATTGAAGAAAAACTTTTTTATCTTTTTAACCTTGTTGTTGTGTACTTAGGTTGTTTTAGTGGTGTCGAATAGTTGATAGGAGAGATCCTTGCTGTTTGTATAGTTGTCTAGAGTTAGACAACTTCCCTGTGTGGGAGTGTGGAACCCTGTATAGGTGAGCCTTTGAAATTTATAGTTGCTGTGTGTACGCTGGACTTCAATATGTGGTTACTTTGTAAAGTTGATAGATTGTTAGGAGTGTCCTGTAATTCAATCTTGCTTAACAAAGTTCCTGCTCGAGGAGCAGTAGAGTGGACGTAGAAGGATTACACCACCTTCGAACCACTATAAGCCATAAGTGTTTATTGTTTTATTTATCTATGCTTTTACCTTCTGTTTCTTATCTGTATCATTTGCATAAAACGTTTTCTGATAGAAGCATATTTGAGAAAATCAGCCTTGGGTTTTAAAGTAAATTTCTGCTGCGCATAAAACTCCAAGTTACAGCATGCTGCACTGTATCCCTGTGCTGCAAGCAGTAACTATCTGACGCTGCAAGTTCAAGTAACTTGCAGAGCAGAACGGTTTGTTTAAAGATTACAAAATCGACCAAGGTTCATTCATCCCCCCTCTGAACCTCGGACACCACTTGAGACCAACATTGAAAAGATTATCCATAGGAAGTGCATTCTAGATATTTGGAGTGCATTTGCAAGATCCATAGGAAGTACATTCTAGATATACTGACTTTGTGGTGTAGAAAAAATAGTTAATTTTTTCGACTCTTTTTCTAACTTCTTCTGGTAGAGTCCAGACATATAATCGAACTTTGAAAACATTTGTGATCCCTTAATGCAATCAATTAAGTGTTCTCTACTTGGAATGTAATAACCATCAAATTCAATAATCTTATTAATACCTTGATAGTTAATTACTAACTTTGTCTTACCTTTCTTTATTTCACCATGGTTTCTTACCAAAAACTCAAGGCTACTATAAGGGAAGATAACTGCTTCGATAAGATTGAGATCGATATGTTCTTTAATAATCTTTTGCATATCTTTTCGATCTTCAATGTTCATCTGAATCGACTTGTATCGAACCAACTCATATCGGTATTGTTCTTTTACCATTAGTGTTGCTTCGATCTGGTTTTTATCCCAACAGGCTAAATGACTCTCATTGAAATTTCTCTTAATTAGTCTCTTAACATTTTCAAGGAAAAGTAAACTTTCCTCATCAATGTTAATTTGAGGTGGTCCTTTTTGTAGGACATTTTTCAGAAACTGAATAGCTTCTTCCTGTGCCTTCTCCATCCCCTTCTGTCTATAAGACAAAAGAGCTTCTCCAAATTTTCTCTTATCCTGCATTTTAGAATGAGTTAACTTGGAATCATTATCACCACGTTTGCTGTGGAAAATAATAGGCATTATCCTATTAAAAACTTTTTATTATCGCAAAAACCTGTATCAAGCTAATACAGTTAGTAGTAAAGGTTAATAGGTTCTTGTGGTTATCTTGCTCATATTTTGCAAAAGTTTGGATAAAATTGTTACCCAACAAAATATCAGCACATGTATCATGAATATATATCAGTGGCATTCTTACTTTGTACCAAGGGGTACCAAATGCTCATCCAATCATTATTCATGATTCTCGAATACCTTTATTTAGTATTAGGATCTTTTGAGAGAAATCTCTTCCTGCAATAAGAGGTAGAGTTTCCACAGATTCACTGGGAAAAACTCCTGGCTTTGTTGTGCAAATGCCTGAACCTGAATCAATATAAGCTGTAAAGTATTGAGACTTATATTGTTTATATAATATCCCAACAGATATGTATATTGAGAAAACACTTGTCATTCAGAATCTTATGGATAATTTTTATTATCTTTCCAAGATTTTAATTGGTTTATCTTTAATCTTATCTGATTATACTTAAACATAAACTCCTGAATTCTTGTATCCGGATAAGTTACTCCTTGATTTCGCAATTCATGCAAAGCTTCTAACAAATCCTCATGTTGTTTTAAGAGATTAGAAATCTCTTTATCGATATGCAAACCTGGCATATCAAATAAAAAACGGTTTCTTCATTCTACCCTGATTGTGTATCCATCAAAATTGAACTCCATCCATTTTTCATTTCTTACCCATGGTTTGTATTCCTCAAGGAAACTTAGACTAAGGATCATAGAACCTTTAATCCTACCCGCAATTTCTGTAACAGATACTTCATAGCCTGCTATTTCTAACATGCATTCGTGTCTATTAACACTTAGTTGTTGTAAATGATATATCTCATCACAAGAAAACAAATTATTAGTTTCAGATATATCGAAAACAATATGGATTTCTTTCCAACCCTCAGGGCAATTCATTTTTACATTTCTTACCCTAATTTTTTGTGGGTTAGAATCCTCATGTGGTTCTTTTCCTTTTAGGCTTAGGATCCTATCTTCGGAAAAGGACATCCTGTTAATCTCAAAATCATACCTTAATGATTTATTTAGAATCGGATGATCTTTAATTAGTAATTTAACACCACCTATCCTAGGTATTTGGATTGAGTCTGGTGTTATTACTTTGGCAAATTTCTTGAAAATTCTTGGAATTTCTATATACTCTTTCCTTAGGAACATATTTGAATGATGTGTATTTGAAAGTGCATACGCAATTCTATACGTGATAGAATATGGTATGTTACATTCTTTCATTAAATAAGTTCTCTTAAAATCCTGATGAAAGGTTAAGACTCTACTGAAATCCTATTCAGCTAGGTTGTATGCAATCCTAGGATGAATGTCAAACATGAGTTTGTCAGCATACAAATTACCTACCATTGTACCAAGACAACTATCTCGCAAATTATTAATTCTTCTATCCATCATAGATAAATGTAATTCCGAATCAATACCTTCTTTGAAGGTAACTTTAATCACTACTTCAATGGTTCCAATATGAATCCATTTCATAGTAATCACTACTTCTTCTTTGATACGACTCAGTTTCTCAAGAATTTCTTCTTTTGGAATAAGCTGCATATCAATTCTATTACCGGTTAACTCCAGTGGAATCGAAAACTCACCTGAGTTTACCCCGTAGATGATGTTGTGCTTGCGCTGTCTTAACTCAATCTGGTTACAGATCCGATTAAGACTTCCAATCCTAAAGCCGTTGTATGGACTTATGGTTGAATCTTGCCTCATGATTATTTCCATTGTTTTGTTTGAGATGGTCATTTTTGAAAAGAATCATGATAGACTATCCGACGTTTGGAGTCTATCTTTCTACTCGTTAGAGCTACTCATTTGATTTTGTAAATGATGCATAGAAACTCTCTAAATCAGATTCGAACTCTTCTTCATAGATGCTTTCATCTGAAGAAATGTCCTTGAATCGATAAATGGGTAAGAGATCATCATAGAAAATCTTATTAAGGATGTCGACTGTAGGCTCGAATTGGCATACTTCACTTTGCTTCTGTAAGCAGTCTGGCTAAATATAACCTTTCGTACCGCACGTCCAACAGTTGCAATCTATGAAATTTTCATTTGTCCGAGTGTGAGCTTGTTTGAAAGTACTCCTTCTTGGTGTTCCTCCTATTGACTTCCTTGTAAATCTAGATCATTATGAAGAAAACTTGGAAGGACCGGATTTCTGACTAGATTTGTAAGATCTAGCCTTTGATTTGGACCACCAGGGTCTTCCTTGATTGGAAGGTCTTCTGTATGATCCTCCGGACTTAGATCGAAACACACTTCTGAAGTGTTTCTTTCTTTTGTCCTGTTTTTCACGACTTGGTTCTCCAATAATACTTGAAAAATCATTATTGTCGTAATAAAGATGAGTTCTTTTTACTTGTCCTCTTAGTTTATTTTGTTTTTATGTAGTGCCGCATGTTGACACCACTCTCTTATGCTATCATTTAAAAAGGGCATCCTTCTAGCCATTGAATCAACCCTTCCTAGAGGTACCTTATAGGTTTGTATAAGCATCTCTCTACAAGGGCTACATATTTTTACAAAGAACATTTTTGTTGCAACATTCAATGGTATCTGAGTTTGGAAGTAGTATTTGTGGAGTCAATAGATATATTCATCCGCATAACATATACTTCTCAATTTGAGAGCATACAAAGCTTGTGTATATTCTCGATTCTTTTCTTCTTTTCTTTCGTCAAAGTATCCATCACCGATGAAGTATACTTTGAGTAAGTGACCGATCTTTTCTATAATTGTATATATATTATCTCCCGATCCGATCTTTTATTTGATATGGGTCTCCGTACTATCCCATGCTTTCTTGGCTGAACCTTACAAACTATTTTCAATAAGTTTGGTGAATTGATTCTTATCAATATCCAGCACTGACGAAGCAACCTTTAAGGATGCCATCCATTCATCAATCAAGGTTTTCATGTTCCTAAAATCGATGATGTTAGTTGTGGCATCAACCCGAACGGATGTGTTGGTTCTAGCATCGGTTTTTGCTCAAGGGCTATTAGATGCGGCCTTATCCCATCTTGGTTGTTTCCTGCGTCGAGCCACAAATGCATTATGGTTGACTTGATCCTGCCTCCATGGTTGTTGGGGGACAGGTGTTTTCGCACTCGTACTCTCTTCTTCTTATTTGGGAATATGATCATTTATCTTGAGATTAACTAGATCCACAATTCTTAAATTGGAAAGTGATTCGGTTAATTTCGAGATATCTACTCTTGAGACTTCCATCAGACTTGTCGGATGTTGAGCAAGAGTTCCTCGTAGTTTTTAGACTTCGAAACTTCTGTAATTTTTCATTTGGGAATGATTGGTTTATCTCCGAATGCATCTTTGAAATGTTCATTCATCGATCTACCTGTTCCTCTTGGTAACCTTCCTTTCAAATCTATGATTTCTTTCTTTATATTTGAAACTTCTTGTTAGATCTCGGATAGAGATCGGAACATCCTCTCCGTCTGTCCACCATAATATATGATGGTCTTTTGGATTTCCAGCCGATATACCTTAATGGTTATATTTGCTATTAATAAGTATGACTTAGCAAATTGGTTTGGAAACAATAAAATTGGATTGAAAATAGCATTTTACATGTGTATTTTTAAGGGTAACGTGATCTTTAACTACTTTTGTGATATATTAGGACTATATTTTAAGTTTTATGGTATTATAATCTAAATTATAAGGTTTGGTGGTATTTGAAGAATTTTTCTCATAACAGTAAAAAAAATATTTTAATCATGTGAGAATGAATCATAAGAAGCTTGGCCCACGCATGAGGCCTTGTCCCAAAATTGTGATCATATGTTGTCCCTAACCTAAAGAGATGAATAACAACAGTAAAAGAGAAGATATTTCTAGTTATATTAAGATAGATTCAACCTAGTAGGCATGATAATCGTATCCAAACCTGTTGAGATCCTCTATTCCACTTTTTCGTGTTTTTCGTGTTTACGATCGTCTATCCTACTTTCCTATTCATGATTTTCGCAAAAGAGAAGAGAGTAGATGGTAGTGGGAAAACCGTGAAGAAAGGAAAAAGGAAAAAGAAGGAAACTTTACAACTTGTGTACCACTTTAAAGTTTGCAAATTGCAAGCCTTATTCTACCCATTCATTAGTTGACATAATTTCTTCACTAGCATCTGCACGCCTAATCAATGCTTTCAAAAAAGATAATTCACAGCTCAAAGAAAGATGCCAACGTATCAGTTGAGAAGAACAAGAAACAGAACACGATGGAATGCAAAACTGACACCTTTTCATCTATAAAATTTACAGCAACTCAATTCGGTTGACAACCAAGTTCTAAGGTGAAAGAAAGAACAATTTACAAAAGAAAAGATTGAAGATTTAACTCAAGAGGCTTGTTGTTAATGCACACTGAAGTCTGACCAGATTTGATGTATCTTGGTAGTGTTTCACCTAGTTTCAACAGCAAGAACCATGATAAGGTTAAGACAATTGCCAATGCTTTGCCTCCCATTAGTCCTATGAGAAGTATTAGACAAAGTAGTAAATGCCTCCATTTTAGCACCTTCTCTTCCATCTTCATATCTGCTGCTTCCTCTCTAATCTCACAAGTATAAGACTGAAGTTCACTAGTGGTTCCATCTTCCTCACTGAATCGTACATCATTTTCTAGCTGTTCTTCGTATGAGACAACACTTTCATGCTTAAGAGTTTCAGGCCTTTGAAGGTCATCATGTTTTACCGAATTTCTGAATTTCTTTGTCACGTATTTCTTCATCTTTGATTTGATCTTAGCCCTTCTTGATTTCCTCTTGGACTCTGTCACCACATCATTCAATGGCTCCTCTTTCTCCATCGATTCAAGCAATGGCTCCTCTTTCTCCATCGATTCAAGCAGTGGCTTCTCAGAACAGGGCTCTTCCATTATCTCGTCATCCTCGAGGCTCGATGAATATGAATAATCCTTGGGATCAACTTGTCGAATTTCTTGACATGGATCATCGCCATTCAATCTTAACAATCTCCCAACACCTAGCACAATCACTGAACATGGCCTCAACAGCCCACTCGCGTGTTTCGACACATACTCAAGGAAAAGCAACAAGAAGGCCGAGATGGTGATTCCGACGGCTAATCTCTTCGTCCCCAAGGCCAAAACCACCACCAAGAAAATCTTTATAACCCCCAACAAAACCCTATTAACATCACCAACCATTTCATCAACTAGTGTGGCACGATCACTAGATCCCACAACACTACCTTCACGATTGTGCGCTGGCGAAGGGCATCGCAGAGGAGTCGACGATCCGACCAGAGACGGCGGCGGTGGCGGAGGCGGCGATCCTTCAATTAAAGGATTATTGGCCATACTAAGTGGTGTGTTTGGAGGATTCTGACGCTTTTTCTTGGATGGTTTTTTCAGCTTTTCTCGATTCTTGATGAAAAGATCAATCAACGATGTCGGAAATCCGGTTTCCACCACCAGAGAAGAGCCATCGCGCCGCTTCTGAGAGTTGTGGAGGTGATCGTTGACCAGTTGACTAATTCTTGCGCTCTTCACCTTCTTCCATGGCAAAGGCATGATTAGAACAGAATAAAAAAATGGCGATTCCAAAACAGATAGAATCGGTTGACTCCGATTTCTACCTCTGCTTCAAGATATAGAAAACTCCCAGAAAGACAATTTTTCCAACCCTGTAATTTTCATAAATTCATGGGCATTTTCTTGCAAAAAAAACCTTCTTGAACACTCCGACTGTATGGACACCATGCCAATCCGGGAAAAAAAAAAAAGACGGAATTTTCTGCAATAATGAAGAAATTTAGAAAAAGAACTCAAGACCCATTTCCTGAATCAAGAACCCAAGATGGCAATCGTTGCAGAGAAACTAAAGGGTAAATTTTTAGGAACTTGAATCTTTCCCTGAATTGCCTAGAATTTATGGAGGACGGTTGGAAAATTGAAACCCTATAAAGGGATTTAAGAGGAAGACGAAGAGAAAGGGATACAAAATAATTAGCGCGTGCAAACAGTTTCAACTGTGATAATCAGATCGGAGAAATTAATGGGAAATTGTTTAGCAGCGGTTGTCGGTTGCTGTTCTTGGACGGAGTTATATATATAAAGGAAACAAATTAGTATTCTCACAAACAATTTCTTCCAATAAACTAAATAAAATTCTTTTATACATTGATGTTGTATTCGATCAGATATAATACAAATATATAATTTAAATTTTTTTATTTATTCTCACAAACAATTTCTTCCAATAAATAAATAAAATAGAAATGAAAAAAAAATGTTTTAAGTGAAATATGGTGATTTACCGAAAATAAGATTAAAAAATTTTAATTGATGAATAAAGTATTATATTCACAAAGCTTTTGCGTTTTTTTTTTTTTTTTTTTTTTTGTTTGGAGAAATTAGTTTTATTGTAATGTATAGATGGGAATGGATGTGGGCTCTACTAAAATAATGTTTTAGGATGATTGATTAACTGGTGATTGCAAATGCTAATAAATATAAGAATTGTCGAACTTATTATTACACCAATTGCGTGAAATAAATTCAATATTGAATCTTTTATTTTTACACTAACTACACACAAATATAGATTATTAGAATAATTAATTTTTTACATAGTTGTGTGTGTAAAGTGTTCACGTTGGAATTTGATTAAATTGTTTAATTCCTAGTCCAACACTCAAATTGATTAAAGATGGATGAAATTAGTGGAATCAAATGAAAAAATGAAGCTGCAACATGAAAAACAGTGCATAAAACACTGCCCCGAAGCCTACTCAGGCAATTTTGGTCCGCTGATCCTGGACGGTCTATAGTGGCCGGCCAGAATCTTGTGTTATTTATGTAAGAGAAATCAGCTTTCTTGTGCTTGAATACAAAAAGTGTTGGAATCCTTTATAAGTTAAAAATACTTCTATTTATAGCCTAAGAAGGGCTCGAGTAGTGAGGGTCGTGCCCACTACCTCCTTGACTTTCGCCTATTTTCACGAGAGTGGGCGGTTTAACTCCCCCATGATCTCTTAGCGGTTGAAAACATCCTGCTTGGAATATCCTGCCCGGATCGACCATATTTCTTTGGACTCGTCATAAAATTGGCCCTGGCCGGGCCGCCAATCTGAACGTCTAGGTGTAGAATCCTGCGCGGCTCATATGAGTGTTTATTGGGCTGCCTATATCACTCTTGATGGCCACCATATGTACACTGGCCAAGTTAAGTGGTCTGATCTAGTTTGGGTCGGATGGTCCAACAATAGCCCCTTAGGTCGTGAGAGAAACTTAGTTCTGTCGGGACCTAATCACTCCAGCAGCCGAGCCGAGCTTGTTATTAGTTGGACAAGGTAGAATATAATCCGCTTCTTTAGTCGGACACGTGTCATCATCTGGTGTGAAGGAAGACGAAGCGTCGCTAAATCCTAGCCATCGGATCGGCCACGTGTCCCAATCTGGTAGGACGGAAGCTGAAGAGTCGCGCTCCCCTTATAAATAGGGGCAACTTTCATTCATTTTGACCTTCACGAACTTTCAACCCTTAGAGAAATAATTAAGTTTTCCGAGCAGTATTAACCGATCAGAATCATCCGTTTAGAATCAACCGTCCAGAATCCACTATCCAGATTTCTCCCTAGGTAAATAACTTCACATCATGTCTTCTTCTGAATCTTTTGGGTGTGGGTCAGCTCAAAATTACGACTAGGGCAGGTTCGGGTATCAGGGATATAGCTCCGAGGAGCTGAGTATAGAGTCCAGCTCTTCTTAATCGGAAGAGATTAGAGGTTCAACTCCACCAGTGGTTGAGGAGGTGGGGACCTCGGGTCGGCCAGCCTGTTATATTCCGATAAGGATGCCAAGGCCCCTTAGGCAATATCATAGGACCGAGCAGCTGTCAGCAAACTCCGAGGCCATATCCTAGCCATCCGTGATCACTAGAGCCGAACTGGATAGATGGCACGCCCTCTTTAACATTCTTTGGGGGGGTGACCTTTGATATCCCAAGGCCAAATGAAAGGATGGACAAGCCGCCCAAGGATTGCATGGCCATCAACTTCTAAGTCTTGGAAGCCGGACTCCGCTTCCCGATGACCCCTTACCTGACCAGTTATCTCTGGCATTGGGGAGTCGCACTGGCCCAGATCCATCCCAACGGCTGGTCATCCATCATCGGCCTGCTCGTCATTTTCTGGACATTCAACCTGGGCGTCCCCACCCCTCAAGAGCTACTACATCTCCCCCGACCCTTCTGGCTACAGTTGGTTCGTAGTCTTTCATCCTCCGTCAAGGATTGGAAGACCAAATGGTTTTGGGTTGGGGACGACTGGATAAGTCCTGGCCAGGTTGGAGAGGAGGGATCCCAACGCGTGGACTGCCCTACCTATTTCGGGACGACGAATGATACTTTTACATTTTCTTATTTCTGCATGGTTATCTGATTTTAATTATCTTTCATTTTACAGAGATTCCTGTCTAAAATCTTCTGATCGGAGACACCTACTCACAAAAAATCATCTTCCTTCGAGATAGTATCGAGGAATCTCGACAGACCTTCAAGGCGCTGAACACTGAGGAGCGTCTTGCTCAAGCCGGCCTCATACTCTCATTCCGACCAACCGCGAATAACTTCCTCGGTAAGATGGTTACATTTGTGTTCTGCTCGGCATAATGCCTTTCTATTTAACCTCTTTTTTTATATTTTCCAGCCATCCTCCCTCGAGAAGGCCTGCCACTCAGGATGAATTCTCAAGAACGCATCCATCAGAGGGCTGAGCAGGCACGGGCCAAGCAGGTGAGGAGGCCTCTGGTTTGAAGCCAGGGCAAAGCCGGGGCCTCGAGCGCCCTGTCTCCGCCATATCAGTCCCAACCCTCATCCCGGACGAGACAGCTCCACGATCCCCGCCGGCCAAGAGGTTTAGGCCCGAGGCAAGAGGTAACTCAAGAACCATAAGTGGCACCTCAAGAACTCCGGGTGTCACAATTACTGCCCTGCCCGATGTTTGGACTGTCGAAATCCCGCTGGCCGGCTCGATCAGTATCTGCGGATAGGACCCCGCTACTATCGAGGGGTCCAAAGAGCTTGGTCATCGATCTTCCTTTCAAATCAGCTATTCACGGGCTCAGTCCCCGTCCAAGGAGGTCATGAGCCACCTTTCAGACAGGGTGGCGACTACTGCCGAAGCTCCCATCAAATGTTAGATGGAGGAGCTGGAGAGGTACGTCAGCAAGATGACCGGCGTGGACATGGACGTTTGCGCCAACGTTCTCATGGCGCAGACGTCTTTCTTCATCTGGCAGGCCCATTTCCAGCATCTTGAGAGGCTGGAAAGGCTAAGGGCCTAGAAGGCTAAGCTGAGGGAGAAAATTGGCCAGTTGAGCATGGCCACCGAGGAAAAAGAAACCCTCCAGCCTCAGCTAGCCTCCTCTAAGAAGCTCTTGGCGGACACCACCAAGATCGCCGAAGTGGACCGATAGAGGGTGGCTAACCTGGCCAGGGAGAATGCCTAGTTGCGGGCCGAGTTGGAGGGCGTGAAGTCTGATCTGGAAGCTGCCCGGGCCGCACCAGCTGAAGAGGTTGTCGTGGTTGCTAAGTATAAAGATTTCGAGGAGTGCAAGTACGAGGACATCCTCGGTTATCTCTTCGCCTTCATCGATACGATCGATGTGGCTCAAAAGAAGAAGTTGGACGACTGCACGCTCATGGCAGCCATGACCGACCACCTGAAGAAGAATCCTCTCCCAACCTACTTTCTAGATATCATGAGTGATCTGCCTGGGTATCTTCCACCCGGGTCGGAGAAGCTCCTAATACCGGCTCCGTCGATCAAGTTGATGTCTGATCCTTTATATATCATGACGGCTGGCACCGAGGTCGGGTAGGAGATCAAGACGGCGAACGAGGAGGGTGAGGCGGTTGGCGAAGAAGTGGTCGAGATTGACCAGTAGTAAATACTTGTATATATTTTTTTTTTTGCTCGGGCCAGTTGGCCTTTTTTTGTACGAGGTGCTGGCCTCCAAACTAGCTTGCTTTAATGAACATTTATTTTGCACATCATACCTGTTCAACTCGGACGTATTCTGCTCGTTTTCTCATAATATTAATCTGTTCAGCTCAGATAAGCTTTTTATATTTGTATAATTTTCAATGTATATTGTACAACTGAAATATTACTTGGCCACCTCGGCATATTATCTGACCGGCTTGGTTTATATAATAAAAACACTTATATTCAACCTAATCTTTATCAGCATGCTAGACTCGGTTTAAAATATTGGCTGGCCAATATCTAACCCCAAGTTAAATCGAATGAAATCGAGGCCCAATCTTGGCACTAGCCCCAGTTTTTTCTGGTCGATTTGGTTGAGGCTGTTTTCTGTTTTAGGCCGAAGTCTTGTTGTTCCATTCGACCTGGGCGGATCGAATGAGGCTTTAGCCTGTTTTGGCCGTAGCTTTACTGTTCTACCCGTCCTGGATAGCTCAGATGAGGCCATAGCCTTTTTTGGTCGTAACCTTAGGCCATAGCCTTATTGTTCCATCCGGCCTGCACGACTCGGATGAGGTCGTAGTCTTTTTTGATCGTAACCGAAGCCGTAGTCTTTTTTGGGTCGTAGCCTTGGGCCGTAGCCTTACTGTTTCATCCGACTTGACGGCTCAAATGAGGTCGTAGCCTTACTATTCCATCCGACTTGGATGGCTCAAATGAGGTCGTAGCCTTTATTAGTCGTAATCTTGGGCCGTAGCCTTACTATTCCATCCGACCTGAATGGCTTGAATGAGACCGTAGCATTTTTTGGATCGTAACATTGGGTCGTAGCCATTGTTTCATCCACCCTGGACGGCTCGGATGAGGTCGTAGCCTTTTTTGATCATAACCTTGGGCCGTAGCCTTACTGTTCCATCCAACCTGGATGGCTCGGATGAGGCCATAACCTTTTTTTATCGTAATCTTGGGCCGTAGCCTTACTGTTCTATCCGGTCTGGACGGCTTGAATAAGGTCGTAGCCTTTTTTGGGTCGTAATATTGAACAATTTAATAAAAAATTAAACTTCATTTCATAATAAATTACAAAACATATTTACAGGAAAATTCTTAGCCATGGTTGACCAGAGTCAATATCTCCCGAGTAGCCCCATTCGATGGGGGCAGAGGTAGTGCGGGCTGCGGTCCCTGCTCCTGTTGCCCCTGGCCCTTCACATACTTCTTCAAGTGGCCCTGATCTATTAATTTCATCAGCTCGGCCAAAAGTGCCCAACACTTGTCTGTGTCGTGGCCATTCATCTTATGGTATTTACAATATTTATTTTGGTTTAATCGGGTCGGATCCGTCTTTAGTGGCCTCGGCTCGGGCAGCAAATTCTTGTCCTTAATCTCTGTGAGGACCTGTGTAGGAGTTACCGTTAAAATCTCCGTTACCTGGCCGGGCCTTCCTACTTGAAAGGTCCTGAAATCTCCTACCGGCCTAAACGGCTTCATAGGCCTTCTCCTATCTTCCCTACCTTCTGGCCTTTTCTTTACCCCAAAGGTCTTCTCATCCGAGATTGTCTTTTCTGCCCCGATATACCTTTATGCTCCGGTCAGAAACTCATGATAAGTTTTTAGTCCTCCTTCATGGACAGATCACCAAAACCTAGTTTTGGGCCTTAGCCCGGCTATGATGGCCATCAACACGGTGTCATCTAACACCTGCTCCATTTTCAGGACAAGCTTGTTGAACCTATCCAACTAAGATTTCAGAGACTCGACCTTCTCTTGCCTCACATTCACAAGTCTCTTTTTTGGGGTCGACCTCATCTTGGACCCCATGAACTGTGTTAGAAACAGTTCTATCAGCTCATCCCATCCACTGATCAAGTAGGTTAGAAGCGACCTGAACCATCTCTATGCTCGGTCCCCCAATGTGAGTGGAAAGGCTTTGCACATCAATTCCTCCCCAATCTCATGGAGTTCCATCCAGGATGAGTACTTGTCTAGATGAGTACCCGGGTCGGTTTTACCATTATATTGGCCAATGGACGGCATTTTAAACTTAGTTGGTGTGGCCGCCGCAGATATGTGTTCTGTAAAAGGAGTAACCCTCTTCCAGACTGCTTTGTCGGTCCTGGTCTTCTTTGACTGGATTTCAGTCAGTCTCTTCTTCAACTCTTGTTTCTCAGCCAGGTATGAATACTCTAGAGTATGACCGGTGCTCTCCTTATGGGGTTGCTGAGCCTCCTTTATGTCTTCTCTGATCCTAGCTGGTCCTCTAGCTTCTATCGTCGTGGCCAGCGCCATCTTGTCAGTAACATCTCTAGCCTCAACATCTGCCCGATTTGACTCATCTTGGATACCTGGCCGTGCTCGGCACAGTGATGGGCTTCTAGTACTATGATCCTCCAGAATCCTCTTTCCTAGGTTTCTCCTCGGCCTGGGCTCGTCCGATGACTGCGAATCCTCAGTCTGGCCATTCACCTGTTGGGCCATCTCTCTCTGCTCGGCCTCTCTCAACCGCTCATTCAATTGAACCATTATGACCCTTATTTCACTCACGGACATAGGAGTTTGGGGAGTTTGTAAAGTTATGGGGGCTGTCTGGGTGGCCCCTCCCGGTGCGGCCAGGTTTGGACGGCCAGACCCACCAGGCTGAGAAAATTGGGCCTGAGAGTCCGGAGTAACATTTCGCTCTTTGTCGTTCGTTGTGGAATTCAGAGTTTTTTTGTTCGTCTTGTGCAGCCCCCCTCCTTCTAGCGCCAAAATGTTGATATCGGAATTTAATTAAATTGTTTAATTTCTTGTCGAACACTCAAATTGATTAAAAATGGATGAAATTAGTGGAATCGGATGAAAAAATGAAGCTGAAACATGAATAACAGTGCAGAAAACACTGGCCCGGAGCCTACTCAGGCAATTTTGGTCGGCTGATCTTGAATGGTCTATAATGGCCGGCCAGAATCTTGTGTTATTTATGTAAGAGAAATCAGCTCTCTTGTGCTTGAATACAAAAAGTGTTGGAACCCTTTACAAGTTGAAAATACTTCTATTTATAGCCTAGGAAGGACTCGAGTAGTGGGGGTCGTGCCTACTATCTCATCGACTTTCGCCTATTTTCATGGGAGTGGGTGGTTTAACTTCCCCACTATCTCCTAGCGGTTAGAAACATCATGCTCGGAATATCCTACCTGAGTCGGCCATATTCCTTTGGACTGGTCACGAAATTGGTCCTGGCTGGGCCGCCAATCTGGACGTCTAGGTGTAGTATCCTGGGCGGCTCATATGAGTGCTCATTGAGCTGCCTGTATCACTCTTGAAGGCCACCATATGTACACCGATTAGATTCAGTAATCTGATTTAGCTCGGATCGGATGCTCCAACATAAAATTGGCAAAATTTAGTTGGATCGCCTCATTTTTAGGAAGAGCTTATGTACACCGATTAGATTCAGTAATCTGATTTAGCTCGGATCGGATGCTCCAACATAAAATTGGCAAAATTTAGTTGGATCGCCTCATTTTTAGGAAGAGCTTATGTTATGTGATGGTTTTTGGCTTTATTATAGTTTTTTTTTTTTTTTTGTCTTTTTCATTTCCCAAATATTATTGATTTTCTAAACTATTGAATTACTCAACATTGCCAATTTCAGTTGAATCAAAGTCTACGTTTTAATTAACTATTATTTTCTTATGGAATGTCATAATGATAGAATATAATAAAAAATTAAAAATGATGATACAAAACATATTTAAATATATTATTTGTATTCATATATTTTGTCTTATTATAAATGTCTCTCAATTTGAGTAAGTTCTTAAATTCAAGTCATTCATCTTCAGTTATAATTTATATATATATATATTTGTTTGATAATAAGTTTTTGTACTCTAAAATTTGCTTTAAACGCCATATAAGTTGAAAAAAAAAACACATCTAAGTCTTTTAGATAAAAAAAATTTAATAATAACGTGAATGGACTTTTCAAATATAATTACAAATATAAATTGTGTAGTATAAATAAATAAAATGAGGAGGAATGGTGACAGCGCATTTTGGGCACGGTGGCATCATGCTTTTGAAAAAGACGACTTTTTTGTGAATGGTAAATAATTGTTGCATATTCAGTGGATAAAATAAAGACAAAATTGAGTAAAATTGACGCAACACTATATGGCTTTTAAATGCAATACACGTGCCTTTTTTTAATTATGTTGTTTTCAATCCAATCTTTTAGCTAAAACTAATTAGTGTATAATTTATATTAATTAATATAATTCAATTTGTATTTATTTTCAAATTTCACTAAATAGCTCATATTCTTTCCTTTTTAAAAGACAAAAATAACTCAAGATGATATTCAAATACAAAAAATATAAGTTGGAGAAAATTACAAACAAGACACTAAAAATTTAGTAAATTGTTAGGATAATAGATACGAATGGTCAACGACTTCCGAAAATGTAGGTGCAGAATTTTGATTGAAAATTAGGTTAAATAAATATCGTCTTAATTGAGTTCTTATGTCCAAAATATATATATATAGTGTCAATACAGGATTCAAAAACAATTTATTCTTATTTAAAGCAAAATTTAAAAAAAATCACTACTATGTAATAAGGTGCAATATAACCACAAATCTTATAACTTAATTAATATGACACTTTATAAAAATATAAATTATGATAATTAAAATTCAAATTAAAATAACGTAAATTTTCTAATTTTTATTATTTCCTATCTTTCAACTCCAAAACTCATTAAAAAAAAATAGCAGCGCCCCACTAAATAGCAGCTACTAAAGGACAACCTATAAAAAAATAGGCCCAATCCATCAGTGAAGTTGGCCCAATTGGAACCAATACCATGGCCCATGCTGGCCTATCACATTAAGAGGATTTTTTTGTAATCAATTATTAGCTTCAATTCTCCAATAAATTCATCACTTCTATTCATAGCTCCTTACATTTTCAACATGCTTTATTGTGATCAATTTCGGACCATAATTTTGTAGTTGCACAAATATTAGTATTTCTTTTTTCAAATATTCAAATACACCATAATTCCTCTCAACGAATATTTCACTAGACTAACAGGAAAAGAAAGAAAAAGAAAAGTACTAAATGAATATAATTACAAAGAAATAGACACCTGATCTACCATTTTCCGACAAAAAAAAAATAATAATAAAGAAAATCACAAACACGAAACGATAAATTGAAGACAAAATTTTGGACACAGCTAATAGTAACCATTATTCCTCGTAACAGCATGACTTGTGCTTCTTGGAAACATCTCATTCTTGATCACAACATGTTCTTGGAAGTCACATTGCTCTTCTTCGTCAATCCTTCCAATTTTTCCTAATGCAATGCTATAACTTCTATCCATGCTTCTATAATATCCACTCTCTTTTGGTTTAAAGCAACTCTTATCCGACATTGATCTACATAGTCGTTCTTCAATATTTTTCTCCTTTTTCAGTTTAATCAGTGAAGTGTTATATCCACCAAAATTATTCGACATGTGATGTGGTCCAGGGCAAGCAACAATGTTAGCCCTAGAGACTTTTCCATCAAACAAGACGAGACTATCAATGTAGAAATTTCTCGCCTTGCACAGAAATCTCTTCGGTGCATTCATATATTGCCTCAATCGACTTGACTTGTTTTCTGTTATCTTCATGGTGTGATGTTGGAGATGATGTTTGAATTGAGGCTTATTAATTATAAGTTCAAGCTCTTTCCTTATTATGATTATTGAGACTTTTATTGGTATATATAGTAGTAGGTTTTTGATTTGATTGTTGTTTTGTTGGATTATGAAGGAAATTGTAGTCAAGTAAGAATGCAAGATTGACCTGAAAATATTGGTGACACCAAAAATTATAAAATTAGAACAATCTTAAGGACTGTTATCTAACAATGTATCCACTCAAAAATTAAAAATAAAATGTTGACATGTAATTTTGTTTTAGTGTGTATGTATTTAATATGTAATATAATACTTTTAAGTTTTCTTACAAGAATCAATTAGAAATTGAAAATATTATCTCTAACCAACAAATATCAGTTTCTAAATTATATTAATGATGGATTTGAAACATAATCATTTATCACTAAATTGTGATCCTAAAATTTAGAAACTGAAAATCATGTTCCTAAATAATGTTTGTCTTTAAT
This sequence comes from Scutellaria barbata, assembly GCA_028654395.1. NCBI lineage: Eukaryota > Viridiplantae > Streptophyta > Magnoliopsida > Lamiales > Lamiaceae > Scutellaria > Scutellaria barbata. The sequence continues at coordinate 18,853,547 of CM053648.1, forward strand.
ATTCGATCACCAATTCACCAATCGACCATTGATGATGATTAATATATGTTTATGTCACTTTGTCATGCCTTTATCTTAATTAATTTTTTATTACAGTTTCGTAACAACTATCTTCGTTAAATTATGTCTCTAAACACAAATTTCTTGTCATATTTAGTTTTTTTTTATCAAACAATATCTTCTATTTTACATTAGTATTTCATCGGTGTTTTAAATAATTTCATACAGCAAGTGTAAAAAATAATATTTACACATAATATAAATTAAAAACAGTGAAATATAAGATGAAATACTAAACAATAAAGGATTCAATTCATTTTTTTTATATGAAAGATGGGGAAAAATTCACAATTATCTCCAAATAGATAGTTCGGAAATAGGAAAATCTGCACGTATCAGATCATCCTAATTTTCCAAAACTTAATTCTAAATATTTTAAAATTTTGATACGATTTTTCCACGAATTCCTCCAAACAAAATCTGGAATAAATGAGGGGTACTTTCGGAAACTTGTTACTCTGTTTTCACATATTTTAATCTGACCAATTTGTCAAACTTTTTATTGTCGGTTTTCACATATTGACTCTCTGACCGAATAAAGTCTGATATTATTATTATTATTATTATTATTATTATTATTATTATTATTATTATTATTATTATTATTATTATTATTATTATTATTATTATTATTATTATTATTATTATTATTTTGCGCCCATAATTTATGCCAATAGTTGTTGTGCAATATATACAACCCATTATTTATGCGTATATCTCATTGATATAATTTGAATTTGATAGATATAATTTGGGTAGTATTTGTATGCATCAAGTGTATGGATCATAAATTTCTACGGGTCGGGTTGGATTTGATTTGGATTCACGCTCAATTTTTTTTTTTTTATGTCATAATCTTTATGATATATTTGTATAACTTTTATATACAAATACCATAATCTTTAAGTAAATAACTTAGACTTTTCAACATAAAAATTCCTGTAATATAGTTGAAACTTTTATGTTATACAAGTATAACTTGTATGTTATATTAGTATAACCTTTTGTACATATATCATAACCTTTAAGCAAATTACTTAGATTTTTTTCAATACAAGTAACATAATTAAAAAGTTACGTAACATTTATGTTGTATAGATATAACCTTTATGTTATATGAGTATAATCTTTATGTATAGATTTCATAATATTTAAGTGATATTTCTTAGACTTTTTTTAGTATACATAATACAAAAGATTATGCGAACAAAACATAAAGATTATGCGAACAAAAACTAAATGGTTAGGCAAAAATAACTAAAATTGGGCGTGAGAGTTAAGGTTTGAGCGCAAATCCTAGAATGTGTGGGTGTGCGTGTGGTGCATTTTAAACACCTTTCGGGTCATATAACCTCGATTGCATGGATCATAACTCATACATTTGGTATATAAAAATAATTGTGATATAATTTATGGGTGGATTTAAAGTTGTGAGTTGTGATATCACTCGTTTGACGAAATTTTCATGAAATAATTTTGCAAGAATTATGTTCATATGTTTTTCTATGTGTTAAACTTATTGTTTGATGAGTTATATTATGAGTTAATATGAATTTGATACATGAACTACTATATTTTTCAAATTAGGTGTTCAAACTAAAAAAAAAAAAATTCGATCACTAGTCATTATTTTTTAAAATTCAATTGTTACCAAGACATAATTTTTGACACATTTTTCAATCTAAAACAACCATCGAAAAATTGAAAATTGCAATATATCTCCAAATATGTATCAACCAAAATACATGAGTCATTATTTTTTAAAATTCAATTGTTACCAAGACACAATTTTTGACACATTTTTCAATCTAAAACAACCATGGAAAAATTGAAAATTACAATATATCTCCAAATATGTATCAACCAAAATACATGAGGTATATATCAAAATCACTCTTTTTAATACATGACTACTAAAAATTATAATAAAGTAATAACTATTTTAATTTATTCTTAAATTTTATTTCAAAATTATTCCTACTTTATCAAATTCATAAAAATGATTTATGATGCACCCCTCTTTCCTACTTATAATGGAAATGAAGGAACCAAAATGAATCCCGTGCTAGAGTGAATTAATATTTACCGACTCGACCTAATTTCAAAGAAGGAACCTAGGAGGAAGCAGTCAAGGCTGAATATGTCAAAGAAAACGGATGAATCTGCTGATTGATCCGACCAAAGGGACGAGGAGATGACCAGAGACCATCTAACCTCATATCCCTTAAGAGCTCCAAAGACATGGCATTTATCTTAAAAAATATTCAAGGAGGGAAACAAATCAAGACTAAATCATATCCGATTCTAGATAGGACATCCTTTATTTTCCTTGTTGAGAGTGCAAGAGATTTACTTCTTAATCCCAAAAAATGTATGTTAGGCATAATCTATAAATATAGCCTTAAGTCTCATTAGATGTGGTTTGAAAATTATTGTATTCAAGCACCTAAGAGAGTTTTTTCTCTTAATTCATATATTCTAAAATGTTCTGTCCGACCACAACCAACTTATCAAAGTATAGGCAAGAAGTTGAGATATTACATATGCCGCTATTATGAACTTTCTTGTTCGACTTAGAAACATATTTATATATTTCTAAAATGAAGTCTTATTCATCATCACAAATGGTCATATTTCGTCGTCAAGATTTGCTACTGAACTACAAAGTCCGTCGCAACAATTATTTTGGCAACAAAACTCAGAGATTGTTGCCAACATAGCGAGTGAATTCAAGAATTTGTTGCTGAAATATATTGTTATTTTGCTGCAAAATACACAATTCATGGTAGAAGGAATAATAATAATAAAAATTGCGACGAAAGTGAAAATTTCGTCGCTAGAATAGCGATGAAATTTAAAACTTTGTCACTAAAATCTATTATTATTCGTGGCAAAAATAGGCGAGGAAATTGAAAATTTTGTTGCTTATATTTATAATTAATTAATTTTTTTAAAAAGACAGATTTAATTAGGTGATGGATTATCTGAGTACTGGCGACGAAATTCTTATATTTTGTCGCCAAAAATATAAGTATTTTATTATTTTTAACAAATATTTGAATTGGTGACGAAACATTATACATCGTTGTAAAGTTTGACAATGAAATTACTTATTTGATCGCAAATGCAAATTTTAGCCACGAAACTCCAATTCATGGCTAAATTTTCGTCGCTATTTTCACATTTTTTTGTAGTGAGTGAGCTTTGTTGTGGTCTATGCTGCTGTTCTTACAGTTCTACTAACGGATAACAATGTTTATTCCATTAATGAAGACGATGATTCTATATATTGTACCTGCAATGCAGCATCCATCAACCGTAGAGGTTTTCCCGATGGATTCATCTTTGGTTCTTCTTCATCTGCTTAATATCTTCTTGCAGCCATATTTCTAACAATTTTGGTATCAGAGCTAAGATGATCCAAAAATGGCTGCAAACCCAAACTCTATTTTCTCATATACCACAAGCCAAATTCCAATCTTCAATGGAGAACATTATGACTGTCAAAGATCAGCCTACTCAACTCAAGAAATCTAGCAACTCAAACCACAATCGAAGCTCGAACTTGAACAAACTCAAAACGAAATCAACACACCATGAAAATTACGAGGTTCGGCTTTCCTACGTCCTCAGGAAATACGGGGGTTGTTTTATTCAAGAAAGGAAAGAAAAACTTGAATTACAACCAATAATCTCACTGTGATCAACACAGCCTGTTCTCACTCTCAACACTCTCTATACTAAAACGTAAATCCTAATCTACATAAGAAGTCCTATATATAAGCTACACACCAGACTTGGAATCAGCCAGAACCATCTAGAAATGAGAAAGTTATCCCAACTGAAAGATCAGTACTTCGATCTTGTAAAACTGATTTCTGAGCAACGAATTTGCAATCTTCTTGAAGTGTTGGTTATTACAGTTAAGAAGCCGTGTTTCTATTCATGCGCTTCTTTAAGTGACACGCGCTTATAGTTATAAATCCCAGCCTCTCAGAATCCGAAGACGTGTTTCCAGAACTAGCGGTTTTATAAGTGGAACACCACTTTCCTTCCTGAGCTGCCACATGTCCAAGTCGCGCCTTCCTATTACGATTTCACACTTGAAACGCGAGTACTCCAGGTTCAGCAATGCATGCAGATGTTTAGGCTAATTTCTTCACAAATCTCCACCTTTAGCCAAACTTCTAGCATGTTTGTTGAGCCACATTGAACATCTGATACCCTTCAAGTAATCTTGGTAGCAGCACACCCAACTAAACCAATAAGATCCATGCATAACCTAAATTTAGCAGCTGGAAGAGCCTTAGTAAATGCATCAGCCGAATTGAACTCAGTGGGAATTTTCTTAACTTGCACAACACCATTCTCAACTCTATCCCTTATGAAATGCAGCCTTACATTTATATGTTTAGTCCTTTCATGGTAGCCTTGGCGCTTAGCTAAGTGTATGGCACTTTGGCTATCACAATATATAGTGACACACTTTTGCAATATACCAAATTCTTGAAGTATACCCTTCAACCATATAGCTTTCTTCACTGCTTCAGTTAAAGCTATAAACTCTGATTCAATAGTAGACAAAGCCACCACTAGCTGTTGTGATGTCTTCCAACTCACTGCAGTGCCATAGAGAGTGAACACATACCCTGATAAAGACTTCCTATTGTCTAAGTTAGAAGCATAATCAGCATCACATAGCCTATAATAGGTTCTTCCAAATCTGAACTTTTCTTGAACTTAAGGCCATATTCAGTAGTCTCCTTAATATATCTCAGCACATATTTTACTGCACTCCAATAAGCCAAACCAAGGTCTGTCATATGTCTGCTAATGATGCTCATGGGGTGTGCTAAATCAGGTCTGCAGCAGACCATGCCATTAATGATGCTGTCTACAAAAGTTTCCTATAGAAATCCACAAAGAAACGATCCAATTAATCAAGATACACGACGAGGATCGTATCCATACGATTTTTTGAAAGGAGTCAATAAAAAAATGAAGATATATACTAACTTCAATAGAATTTTTTTCATTTTTATTTATTTTTACTTAGTCTTTCTGAATTTCTGCTAAATACTTCAAATATTCAAATCACGAAATTACAATTAGTCAAATCATATTAAAGAAATAGATTAATTACCAATCTACTTCGAATTTGAAAATTAAAGTCAAATTAGACATATTTTCCCGGGTTTTGCAAGTTATTTAAAATATTCTTCTTTGTTCTATTTTTAGTAATATTTTATCTGATTTTCCCATACCGTTCACCCTTCTTATCTATTGTTTTATATTTTATCTTTTTAGAAAAAAGATTTTCTAGAAAATGAAAAAAAAAATACATAGTGAATTTATAAAAGCACAGATTTTTTTGAACAATAGATGTCTTTCACATCCAGCTATACCAATGAGTAATCTCTTAATTTTTATTTAAATGGCAGTTCCAAAAAAACGTACTTCTACATCAAAAAAGCGTATTCGTAAAAAAAATTGGAAAATGAAGGGGTATTGGGCAGCGTTAAAAGCGTTTTCCTTGGGAAAATCTATTTTTAGCGGGAATTTAAAAAGTTTTTTTGTACGACAAACAAATAAACTAAGTAATAAAACATAACATGTTAGAATAATCTAAATAATCCTGACTCAAAAATAGATTCATTTCATTTCCAAAATCAAATTCCCGAATTCGTCAGAGATGGCTTAGAACCAATAGTTCATTATCTAATGGATCTTTCCGTTCTAATACTCTATCCAAGAGTTATCAGTATTTATCAACTCTGTTCCTATCTAACGGAACGCTATTGGATCAAATGACAAAGACATTGTTAAGAAAAAGATGGCTTTTCCCGGATGAAATGAAAATTAGATTCATGTAACAGGAGAAAGATTTTCCATTCCTTAGCTGGAAAGATATGTGGCTATGAAAGAGAGATTTTGATCTATATAGATATAGAATTCAACTTAATTTATTGATCATTACATAGAATTCAATTAAGATATTGTATGAAAGTATGATTTCTTCTATTCTCATTTGAGAATTGGAGGATTTTTGATTGGGTGGATTCAAAGAAGAAGAAGGGTGTCTACCTTTCTTACTTTCTTTTTCCTTATATCAAAAACGCAATCAAAATGCAATTATCTCCAAGAACAAAATGTCTGTTATGTTTAATATCGTTAGTTTGATCTGTATTTGCATTGGCATATGGAATTTTGAGCATTTGATCAGCTTCCTCTTGACTCTTGGGACTTTGATCTGATGACAACTTAACTCTTACTCCAATAGGAGTGCTCACACCTTTAGCTAGATGCATCTAAAATCTAAACAAAACCTTTTTTAAGTAGTTAGTTTGATGCAAGTAAAACACATCAGAATTGCTACATTTTAGTATATCCATGCCTAACATCCTTTTTGCTAGCCAAGGTCTTTCATTTCAAACTCATCTTTAAACAGACTTTTAACCATATTTATGCCATCTAATGAGGAGCTAGCAATGAGCATGTTATCAACATACAAGAGCAAAAAAGTAAAGCATGCAGAATCAAGCCTAAGATACACACAATGATCATGTTTACTTTTCAAGAATTTTACTTTATGCATAAATTCATCAAACCTCAAATACCATTGTCTTGGGCTTTGCTTTAGGCCATATAGGGATTTCTTCAATAGGCAGGCCTTAGTTTCTTTGTTTTCAACCTGCAGACCTTCAGGAACCTTCATGAAAATCCTCTTTTTAAGCTCTCCATGCAGAAATGCAGTTGTAACATCCATTTGGTGAAGCTGCAAATTGAATTGTGAGACCAAAGCAAGCAAAATTCTAATGGAAGAGTGTTTAACTACAGGAGAAAATATTTCATTATAGTCTATTCCCTCTTTTTGTGTGAATCCCTTTGCTACAAGCCTTGCTCTGTATCTTATAGATCCCCTTTTGAAGCTTCAATCTTTTTTCTGAACAGCCACTTGCATCCTACAAGTTTTTGTTTGGGAGGCTTATCTACTATTTGCCATGTGTTATTTCTCTCCAATGAACACAGCTCATCTTGTATAGCAATCTGCCACTTTTCTTTTTCCTTGCAAGATATAGCATCCTGATAGTCTCTTGGCTCCTCATCCTCTATTTGTTCAGCTACATAAAGAACAAAATGTGTTGAGTTAGTATGACCAAATCTGTTAGGGGGTTTAATAACTCTCTTTTGCCTATCTCTAACCAGTAGATATGCTTGTAGGTCATCTTGGTCACTATCAGCAGCCTCCAAGTCATCTTGCTCAGAATCTGAGGTGACATGATTTTCGGCCTGTGAGCTGATTTGCTGAGGCTCCACCTCTAGCTGTGACTCATCTTCATGTGCAGTGTCTTGTTGCTCAAAAGTGTTTGAAGGATGTTCTTTTAGTGGCATTTTGGACTCATCAAAAGTGACATCTCTGCAAATAAAACACTTTTGGTTGTTAGGTTCAATACACCAAAGTTTATAACCTGTGACACCTTTTGAATAACCAAGAAATATGCACTTCCATGCTCTTGGTTCTAATTTGTCTTGCTTCACATGAGCAAAAACCAGGCTTCCAAATATTCTTAAGTTTTGTAATTTGCAGGCTTACCACTCCATAATTCCTCAGGAGTTTTGAACCCTATTGCTGAAGAAGGACACCTATTGATCAAGAAAACAGCTGTGGATACAGCCTCACCCCAAAAACTCTTGGGGACTCCAGAGCTCAGCATTACGCACCTCACTCTCTCAAGGATGGTCTGATTCATCCTTTTAGCAAGGCCGTTTTGTTGAGGTGTTGATGGTACTGTCCTATGTCTGATTACACCCTTATCCTTGCAAAACTGGTTAAATTCATCAGAGACAAATTCCAGTCCATTATCTGTCCTAAGGTGTTTCAGCTTCCTGCCAGTGGTATTCTCCACCTCAATCAGTCATTCCTTGAATCTCTGAAATGTTTCAGCCTTGGTTTTTAAGATACAAATCCAGATCTTCCTTGAGTAGTCATCAATAAGAGATAGAAAATATCTTCCTTCATTCCTTGTTTGCACTCTTGCAGGTCCCACAAATCTGAGTGCACATACTCAAGAGGAGCTTTTGTGGTGTGTTGGCTTGACTGAAATCTAAACATTTTTGCTTTTCCTAAGACATAAAACTCACACAATTCCAGTGATGAAATTGAATCACCTCCTAGCAGATTTTGCTTAGCTAATTCTTGCAGTCCTTTCTCACTTATGTGAGCCAACCTCTTATGCCACAGTAGAGTGTTATCAGCCTTTGCTGAATTGCAAGAGTGATTTGCTACAAAATTTCCTTCCAAAAAGTACAAATCATTCTTCTTTTGGCCTTTCATCACCACCATGGAGCCCTTTGATATCTGCATAACTCCACCTTGAGAGAAGAAGTGATAGCCTTGGGAGTCCATCATACCTAAAGAAATGAGGTTCATTTTCAGATCAGGCACATACCTAACTTAAGTGAGTATTCTAACCACACCATCAAACATTTTTAGAGCTATCTTGCCAGTTCCTTTCACTTTGCAGGTTTGATCATTGCCAAGAAGAACTGAACCCCCTTGCTACATTTGAAGATCAAGAAACCAGTCTCTCCTTGGACTCATATGGAAAGAACATCCTGAGTCCAACACCCAATCAGAGCTAGTGTCAGTGGTAGTAATGACAAGTACCTCAGCTGATTCATAGCCTGAACTGCTAGCATTGTTTTCTTCTGTGTGGTTGGCTTGTTTGGGTGGAGCCTTGCCTTTATTCTTCTTGAATTGTTTGAATTTAATGCAGTCTTTCTTGTAATGGCCAGGTTTATGGCAATGAAAACAAGTGTTATTCTCAAAGTCATCTGTAGAGTCTTGTGGTTGCTTCTCAGTTTTCTTGACTTTAGTTCTTTTGTCTTGTTTCTGGAACTTCTTCATCGGCCCTCCTTAACTAATTGCAAGGCCTTCTCCAAAAGACTCCTTTCTTGTCTCAGTATTCTTAGACAATTCTTTGGATTTTAAGGCAATGATAACTCATCCAAAGTTATAGTGTCTTGTCTTCCATATAAGATGGTATCTGTGAAATTCTCCATGGTCTTTTGCATAGAACTCAGCAGCATGATTGCTTTTGGAGTAAGCTCATCAAGCAAAGGTGAATGTCAAATAAATCCCAAGGAGACACGTCTCGTGGAAATTTTTCCTACAGAGGTCGTGGAAGAAAATTTCAAAGTAGAGGCAGAGGACACGGAATAAGTGATTCTTTTTGGCAACATGATAGGTAGAAAATTGGTGCATATTATTGTGAATTAATTTGAGATTTTATACTTTTTGATATGACTGAATGCACCGTTTTCTTACATATACGTGTTTTTAAACTCCAAATACTTCACGATTTATTTTCTTGACTATTTAGGGATTTTTAGAGTATTTTGGAGTTAAAGGATGTGATCATTTATATTTTGTTGGGCTCGAGAGAGAATTTGAGCCGAAGAAGATAAGAAGCCCACTATTCAAAAAAGAGGAATTAAGTATCAATTGGGCTTAAAAAATTAAAGGGATTGAGATGAAGGCCCAAAAACACTACTAAGGGCTTTATTATTTTCTTGGTCACCAAGTCACAGAGGGAGGACGCAAGAAATTAGAGGGAGAGAGGGAACTATTCACGTGGAGTGGAGATGGGAGACAGACAGAGATTGAAGAGAAGTTCTAAAGAGAGAGAGTAGAGGGAGAAAATCCTAGAAAGAGAAATTAGAGAGAGAGAGAGAGAAATATATTTCAATTTTCTAGTTTAATATGATGATGAATTATTCAATAACTTTTGTGGATTCAATTATAAGGATGATCTGCTAATCTTTCAATTCCAGTTAATAGAGATGTTTGAACCCATATTTCTTTTATGTTTTAATTAATTTTGTTTCCCCTTCTCGATATTTCAATGGAATTGATTATATTATCTGTCAATTGGTGATGCTTAATTTGGACTGACCACCTAGGTTAAGTAATTGATAATTGATTGCTAGAATTTTAAATCATGAATCCTAATTGTTGTGATTTAATTTTCATAAATGGTAAATTAGAAGTCGTGCATCTCTAGGGTAGCATAATCCTAGATTATCGAATCGAACTTGTGTATTCGAAGTCTAGTTCGCCATATCGTCTTGGTAATTAATGCATTTAATGAATTAAATCTAGAGTGCTTGTTCTAGGTTATTCAATTAAATAGGGTTAATTAGTGATCTTATCCTAATTTAATTAATCTTAAGAGACGATTCGGTTTAACAGAGCGTGTTGTTAGACTAGGGATGATAATTTCATGATAATATGAGAGATGAGTGTTACATTGATTAAGGCATAATTGAAATTGGGGGATAACTGAACTGTTAACCGGATGCTTTTTATACATTGATTTCCTGTTTAATTCGTTTTCTAGCTTCATAGTTAGTTAGTGATTATCAATCATAAAAAAAAAACCCCAACCTTTTCAGTTTCTTGAATTGAATATAAGTAACATAGTTTATTCTTCATTCTTCGTGGGATCGATATCTGACTTGTCCTAGCTACTAGTTGGTTAGGTTAGGAAAGAAAATAAATAATTTTATCGCGTTGCAATGCACGGTCAAATTTTGACGCCGTTGCTGAGGAGTGATTTGAATTTATTGTGTCATCTTGAGTTCTTTTCTTGTTTATTTAAAAAAATAATAATAAAAAATGTTAAAAAAATTGTAAAATCTGTTTAGTTGCTGCCTCTGTTGTGCCATGTTCTATTCTGTTTCCCTATTCTGCTTTGCTTTGCTTTTCACACTGGCAGATCCAGTGTGACTCGAGTTTTCCAGTGTCAATTTCTACAGATTGCTTCAGTAAATTTTCTGAAATTTTCTTGCTCGAATTTGCATGTTCTCATGTGAATCTTACTATCATAGGTTGTGGATGCGCACTCGGTCTCAAGGTAACAAGGATTTGAAATTTCATCCTGAGATAACCCAAAGAGATCGAATCTTGAGGAGACAAGCCAAACAGGTTTTGGAGTTTACACTACCTTCTTCCAAATTCAGTTCTAACGAATCTGAACACGAGGATGAAATGGCAGAGGAACGAACATTGAGGGAGCTAGCAAATCCTGCTCTTACTCAACAACCTCTTTGCATCACCTTTCCCGATTTTAATGAAGATACTAACTTTGAGTTAAGATCTGGATTAATTCACTTACTTTCATCTTTTCATGGACATACAGGTGAAGATCCCCATAAATATTTGAAGGAATTCTACACTGTCTGTTCAAGCCTAAAACTTAAGGATGTAACGGAGGAACAAATTAAACTCAGAGCATTTCCATTTTCTTTGAAGGATGCTGCAAAAGATTGGTTGTACTATCTTCCCTTAGGTTCCATCACAAAATAGCAGCAAATGGAAAGTCTTTTCTTGGCCAGGTACTTTCCTACATCTCACGTAGCCAATGTTCGAATGAAGTTACTTGGAATTCGACAACAGCATGGAGAGACATTGCACGAGTATTGGGAGCGTTTCACGAAGTTGGAAACAAGTTGTCCATAGCCGCAACTCTCTGATCAACTTATAATTCAATATTTTTATGAAGGATTGTCTTCGATGGACCGACACCATATTGATGCGGCTAGTGGGGGGTCATTGTTGGACAAAACACCATCAACAGCAAGACTCTTTATCACGAGCATATCTGCTGCCTAGCAACAATTTGACACTCGTGGTTTTTCACTATGATCTGCAAAGGAGGTAAATAGCTCTACCATTGAAGATAGATTAACTTAATTAACTTGTTTTGTTTGTCAAGCTGCTGCAAGTACTTCCCAAGTTAAGTCATGTCGCATTTGCAAAACCACTAACCACACCACAGATTCATGCAAAATTCTGCTTGACGAAATCGAAGCTCATGCTAACGCTATGGAAAGTGGAAACTACCAAGGAGAAAATTCAAGTTACTAAGGAAGGAAGTATGACCCTTACTCCAACACGTACAATCCGGGTTAGAGGGATCATCCAAATCTAAGGTGGGAAAATCAGCAAAACAATTACAATGGAGAGAATAGCAAACTTCCACAACTTTTGAGAAATCATAACCACCAAGGAGGAAATTCTAATTACCATGGGCAATCATTCGGGCAAAACTCCAACATGTCATTGGAGGAAATGATGAAGACATTGACCTCCAACACAATGCAGTTTCAGAGGGATACCCAATCAAGTATCAAAAATCTTGAAACACAAATGAGCCAATTAGTGATGGCTTTGAGTCGTCTTGAGGCCCAAAATGGAGGAAAATTGCCATCTCAACTTGAGATAAATCCAAGAAATATTAGTGCAGTAACCTTGAGGAGTGGAAAACAATTGGAAGAACCTAAAAAACTGGAAAAAATCAGGAAAATGATAAGGAAGAAAAACCTACTGAACAGGTCGACACTGGATCACCCAGTGTCGAACCATCATCCAATGTGAAAAATTTGAAATCTACACAGGTAAAACCCGATTTTTCCCCTACAATCCAAGCTAATATGGTTCGTTTTCCTTCCAGGTTGGCAATGGCAGCGAAGGAAGATAAAGAAAGATAACTACTTGATGTTTTTCGTAAGGTGGAGATCAACATCCCTTTGATTGATGTGATCAAACATGTTCCAAGATATGTAAAATTCCTGAAATACTTGTGCACAAACAAGCGAACACTTAAGGGGGATGAGAAGATTTTGATGGGGGAAAATGTGTTTGCGATTTTTCAAAAGATGCTTCCTCAAAAGCGAAAAGGCCTAGGTATGTTTGTCATTCCATGTCGCATAGGAAATGTTAGAATTGAGCGTGCTATGCTAGATGTAGGAGCTTCAATTAATGTTATGCCACGTTCTATCTATGCATCTCTGAATTTGGGGTCATTGAAAGAAACACGGTTTGTCATTCAATTAGCCGATCGTAGTAATGCATATCCTGATGGGGTTATTGAGGCTGTTCTTGTTGAAGTCAATGAGCTTATTTTTCCCATGGATTTTTATGTGTTGGATATGAGTGGTGACCCATTGATTTCATCACCTATTTTGTTAGGGAGACCGTTTTTAAACACCTCTCAGATAAAAATAAATGTTCGTGAGGGAACCCTCACGATGGAATTCGATGGGCAAATAATTAATTCAATATTTTTGATGCCATGAAGTATCCTGATGATGAGAATGATGTTTTTGCTTTGAGTATTATTAACCCTCTTGTCCAGAAAGTTTTTGAGATGTATTTCAGGAATCATTTAGAACTCACACTAACCAAGAATTTGAGGGATTATATAAGTCCAACTGCACAGGGACACCAGAATATAATCAAAATAGTGGCTGCACTTCAGCGTGAATATATGGTGGAAAATGATGAGGAAAAAATACTCGCTGGTTAGCTGGACACTGGATTACCCAGTATGAAACTAACATCCAGTGTCGAATTATCAGCCCGCGAGAATCTGGTAAAACAGTCAACTTCTGTTCACTTTAATATTGATCCTCTTTATTTTTCTTGTAGGGTGAATAACTTGGAGGATAAAAGGAAACATGTTGAAGAAGTATTTGTATTTGAGTGAAGTCCATACACCTTCTGAAGAACGTCTCAACAAATTCTCAAAGCTCAAAACAATAAAAAGGATAGAGCTCAATGGAGTAAAGGACATGAAAGTTTCTGATGTGTCTTCTTTGAGACCAATTCCGAAACCTCTTTGGTGTCTAGAATCGTCACTGTTGTTATTGATGACCTGGTGACTTCTATTCCATGTTTTTTTTATTCATCTTATGTCTTTGCATACTTGAATCGTGTTTTGTCTCTACTTTATGATATGTTTTAGTGATGAGTTGCTTGAGGACAAGAAAGGTTCAAGTGTGGGGAGATAAGGAGATGTTGCATAATTGATGAAGTGTAGAGTAGATCATGTCTTGTATATAGTTGCATTTAGGTCCATATAGTTGCATGTAGATTGTTTTTATTTTATCTTAGTTGGATTGCACGTTTACTTGCTTTAGCATGTTTACTTTATGTTTGTATTTGCATATAAAAAAAAGATGTTGAGTAAATGAGTTTGCAATGATGATCCGAGTGTTGTTTAATTATATTTTGGGAAATTCGTTTGTGTTGAATGAGGTATTGCTGAGCATTGCTTTCTGCTGGTTAAAACTGATGAATGATGTTTTAGGAAATTGCTGTTAGATGTCAAATAGGATAACATTGGTTTGAGAATTGATCTGTGATGTTGAGTTTATTTGTTTTGCTCACCTATGTCTTGAAGTGTACTTTTGAGTCCTTGATGGAAGTAGTCATGATTGAAATTTTTGAAGGATTGATCACTTATATTGAACCCCCTTGGTTGAAAAAAAATTTGATGTGGTTGGAAGAAAAAAAAAGGGTGTTGGGTTGAAAGAAACTAAGAAGTGAAAAGATGATAGGGTGTAGAATCAGTTGCCTGCTCTTAGAGGCCCCGTGTAAAAAAAAAAATCAAATAAAATGCATAGTATGGACTAACCTAAGAGTGGTGTGGAGCTGCCAACTTCATCCAAAAAAAAAAGAAAAAAAAATGGAGAAAAGGGCGTTATGCATTATGTGAGAAGTCTTGATAAAATTTGGATTTAGATGAAGGATATTATGGGGGTTAATGATTTGTCTATGAAAAATTTGATTTCTGATGCCCTATTGACACTTGTGATTTCTTGAGACAGTTACATTTAGTCCAATGTGTTTTTGCTTGCATATGCCTTGTATTGACACGAATTGGATTCCTATGAGTGCTAGTAAGGATCTGAGCAAACGATACTCTTTCTTAATTTATATCCCCGATGTGCTTCGATTTTTTTGTTGCTTGGGGGCAAGCAAAAATTGAAGTGTGGGGAGATTTGATAGGTAAAAATTGGTGCATGTTATTGTGAGTTAATTTGAGATTTTATGCTTTTTGATATGATTGAATGCACCGTTTTCTTACATATATGTGTTTTTGAACTCCAAGTACTTCACAATTTATTTTCTTGACTATTTAGGGATTTTTGGAGTATTTTGGAGTCAAAGGATATGGTCATTTATATTTTGTTGGGCTCGAGAGAGGATTTGGGACGAAGAAGACAAGAAGCCCATTATTCAAAAAAAAGGAGTTAAGTATCAATTGGGCTTGAAAAAATAAAGGGATTGAGAGGAAGGCACAAAAACACTACTAAGGGCTTTATTATTTTCTTGGCCATCAAGTCACAGGGGGAGACGCAAGAAATTAGAGGGAGAGAGGGAACTATTCACTTGGAGTGGAGATGGGAGACAAGAAATTAGAGGGAGAGAGGGAACTATTCACTTGGAGTGGAGATGGGAGACAGAAAGAGATTGAAGAGGAGTTCTAGAGAGAGAGTAGAGGGAGAAAATCCTAGAAAGAGAAATTAGAGAGAGAGTAGAGAGAGAAAAATATATTTCAATTTTCTAGTTTAATTTGATGATGGATTATTCAACAATTTTTGTGGATTCAATTACAAGGATGGTCTGCTAATCTTTCAATTTCGGTTAACAGGGATGTTTGAACTCATATTTCTTTTATGTTTTAATTAATTTCGTTTTCCCTTCTCGATGTTTGAATGTAATTGATTATGTTATCTGTGAATATTATTTTCAATTGTTGATACTTAATTTGGATTGACCACCTAAATTAAGTAATTGATAATTGATTGCTAGAATTTTAAATCATGAATCCTAATTGTTGTGATTTAATTTTCATAAGTGGTAAACTAGAGGTCGTGCATCTCTAGGGTAGCATAATCCTAGATTATCGAATCGAACTTGTGTATTCGGAGTCTAGTTCACCCTATTGTTTTGGTAATTAATGCATTTAATGAATTAAATTTAGAGAGCTTGTTCTAGGTTATTCAATTAAATAGGGTTAATTAGTGATCTTATCCTAATTTAACTAATCTTAAGAGACGATTCGGTTTAACATAACTTGTTGTTAGACTATGGGTGATAATTTCATGATAATTTGAGAGATGGGTGTTACATTGATTAAGGCATAATTGAAATTGAGGGATAACTGAACTGTTAACCGGGATGCTTTTTATACATTGATTTCCTGTTTAATTCGTTTTCTAGCTTCATAGTTAGTTAGTGATTATCAATCATAAAAAAAAAACCCCAACCTTTTCAGTTTCTTGAATTGAATATAAGTAACATAGTTTATTCTTCACTCTTCGTGGGATCGATATCTGACTTGCCCTAGCTACTAGTTGGTTAGGTTAGGAAAGAAAATTAATAATTTTATCGCGTTGTGACGAGCGGTCTCAACAAAAATCTGGTAATTTCAATTCTGAATGTTTTATTTGCAAGAAACCTGGTCATGAATCTAAAGAGTGTTGGTCAAAGTGTTCAAGATGCAAAATTCCTAACCATTTTGATAGAGAATGTTGGTTCAAAGAAAAGGGAGAAAATAGTGAGAGAAGAAAAGTTATTCATTTTTCGGTGAAAGATACTAACAATAAATTGTTTCTCTCTATTTCAAATAGCAAATAATATGGTGAGACATGGTATCTTGACAGTGGGTGTAACAACCACTTGATTGGAAACCAAATGGAGTTTGTTGAGTTGGATAAAAATTATTCTTCTCATGTTGAGCTTGGTGACGGAAAGCATGTAAAAATTTAAGGGAAATGAGTTATTGTTGTTCAAGGTAATAAAAAATTCATTCATGATGTTCATTATTGTCCAAATATTTAGTAAAATCTTTTGAGTGTTGGACAGATGATAAGAAGGGGATACAAGATGATATTTAATGAAAATAAATGTCAAATTCTTGATAAAAAAATTTGGAGATGGGGTTGCTATTGTGAAAATGACTTCAAATAACCTTTTTCCTCTCAATTTGAAGACACATGTCGCTTTTAGAAGTGGAGTACCAGATGATACTCAACTTTAGCACTTGAGATATGATCATTTGAATCTCAAAGGCTTGCAACTTTTGAAGCAAAAAAATATGGTTATTGGGCTTCCTAAAATTCTGAAAAATAATGAAGTTTGTGAAGGATGTGTTTATGGGAAAATACATTGTCTTCCTTTTTCAAAAACGGCGTGGAGAGCTCGTGAACCTCTCGAGTTGGTTCATGCCGATATTTGTAGGCCAACAAGAACACCCTCACTTGGCAACAAGAGGTACTTTCTTCTTTTTGTGGATGATTTTACAAAAATGACTTGGGTTTATATTCTTGTGCAGAAGTCGTAAGCTTTCATAAAATTTTTGCATTTCCAAGCTTTTGTGGAGAAACAAAGTGGCTACGAATTAAAGTGTCTTAGAACTAATCGAGGAGGGTAGTATATCTACAAACCTTTTATGAATTATTGTAAAGACGAAGGCATCCAAAGATAGCTTACAGTTCGACACACACCACAACAAAATGGTGTAGTCGGGAGAAAAAATCAGACGATCGAAGAAATGGCAAGAAGCATGTTGAAAGGCAAAGGGCTTCCAAAAATATTTTGGGCGGAAGCCGCAAATACTACTATCCATATACTTAATCGGTCACCTACGAAGGTTGTGCAGAATAAGACACCTTTTGAAGCATGATATGGGAAGAAACCAAACGTGAGCCAACTCAAAGTCTTTGGTTGCATAGCTTATGCTCTTATTCCTTCCCAAAACAATTAGACACATTTTTGGAATGAAATAAGGTGTCTCATAATGTTTCGAATTAGTTGCATCCCTTTAATTTGGATTGCATTTATTCAATTCAAACTCACATTTTTCCATAAATTCACCTCTCCAAACTGTCACATATTTTCAATTTAAGTTATCAACTTCAGACATTAATTTTTCATTCATCCGAAGTTGGATTTGAGAAAATAAATACTCTACATTTATCTACTCGAAATGTAAATTTCAAATTTGTAACTTATTTTCGTTTCCAACAAACGACACACCATAAAATAATTGATCAAAGATTGGTCAACACCAACTTTTCCAAACTAATTTCCAACAGTAAATTCCAGAATGACATTTATTATGTAACAGAGAAAATACAAGATATAATTAAATTCAAATTTATATCTATCTTCCAATTTTACTAAAAAAACTAATTTTCTTTTGATTTTAAAAGAAAAAAAACAAGTCTACATTAAAATTAGCATGATTAAAACTAAGACAGATGGATGGAGTACTACATGACTGGGGTGATTGATGAACTATTCCGAATAACATTTCTATTTAAGCGGATGAAACATTTTTGGCACAGTGCATACTGATCAAATGACAATTTCAATGAGCTTTGTTGTGGTCTATGCTGCAGTTCTTGCAGTTCTACTTACAGCTACCAATGCTAATTCGATTGAAGAAGATGATCCTAAATACTGTACCTGCAATGCAACATCCATCAACCGTAGAGGTTTCCCCAACGGATTCATATTCGGTTCTGCTTCATCTGCTTACCAGGTCTCTCTCTCTCTCTCAATTATCTGAAGCTGTATTTGGATGGAGGGATTTGAAATACCTCGTAGTAAATCCATTGATAATGTTTGGATAAATGAGGATTTGAAATCCATAATTTTCATTTTGAACTATTTTTTGAGCAAAACTGGTGGATTTCAAATCAGGAAGTTCAAATCTCTCTATCCAAATGGAGCTGATTGAATTTTCATTAGGTGGAGGGTGCATATAATGTAAATGGTAAAGGATTTTCACTATGGGATAACTTCACACATACATATCCAGGTACGTAGTAATTTCCTCACATGTTTATCTATTCTGTTATTAGTTTAAAGCTTTCATGCAAGTGAATAATGATGATTTTACTACATTATCATTCTCATATTATAATATCTATTGTCTCAATTTGTAGAGAAAATAATGGATCACAGTACCGGAGACGTGGCAACTGATTCCTACCACCTATACAAGGTATTTCACAACGTTTATTTAAAAATCACCTTCTCAATTTACTATTTATTTATCCTCAAATTTAAATTTCTAGACTTATTTTTGGAATAGGAAGATGTGCGGATTTTGAAGGATATGGGACTTGATGCATACAGATTCTCAATATCATGGAGTAGAATATTGCCAGTTGAATCTTTAAAAGGGACGTTATATAACCAAACTATCTGTTTAATTTGATTTCATTTCATTCTCCAGCTTTCTTTTTCTTTTTTCCTTTTCTCTGATTAATAATATAACGAAGAGTGTCCCTTGTTTTAGATGGAGCAGTGAGTGGAGGTGTGAATCAAGATGGAATTCATTATTATAACAACCTAATCAACGAGCTTCTAGCTAATGGTTTTGATCAATTCTCTTACAAATCATTATAAATCATTAATACAAATGAGGTTTATTTATCGTGTAGTATGATATATATGTATCTAGGTATAGAACCATGGATAACGATTCTCCATTTGGACTATCCTCAAGCTCTCTTAGATGCATATGGTGGTTTCTTAAGTTCTCAAGTTGTGTAAGTACTTCTTCTACCTACCTACCTACTCATTAATTAGTGTATTTTTAGCTAATGAGATGATATATTGTTCGCTATGAAAGGAGTGATTTTCAAGATTTTGCGGAGATATTGTTCAGCCAATTTGGTGATAGGGTGAAGCATTGGATCACTATAAACGAGCTGTGGACCTTTAGCTTCTTCGGTCATACCGTCGGTATCTTTGCACCAGGCCGGTGTTCACTTTGGATGGACGATAGTTGCATCGAAGGGGATTCTGCAATTGAACCATATAAGGTGACACATGATCAGCTTCTTGCTCATGCTGCTGTTGTTAACTTGTATAGAAACAAATTTCAGGTACAATAAGATTCATGTTATGTATGGTTTATTACCAATTCAATCAATGTAATATAAGATTCATTATGATCATGTAAGTTTATAAAAGTAGTCTTATGCAGGAAAAACAAAAGGGGAAGATCGGAA
Organism: Scutellaria barbata; assembly: GCA_028654395.1. Classification (NCBI taxonomy): domain Eukaryota; kingdom Viridiplantae; phylum Streptophyta; class Magnoliopsida; order Lamiales; family Lamiaceae; genus Scutellaria; species Scutellaria barbata. The sequence goes on from CM053648.1 coordinate 18,873,485, forward strand.
TAGCAGTTAACTCATTCTGGTATGTGCCTTACGACGAAACGAATGAAGGCATAAAAACTAAATATCGAGCTTTGGATTTCATGTTAGGATGGTAAGTATATTATAAAAGTAAAGTGGAAACCTTCATTCTTATCCAACAATGATAATAAACTTTCTTTGCAACATTATATATGAGTATATATGCATCATGCAGGATAATGAATCCAATAACATTTGGTAGATATCCGGAGATCATGAGAACAATAGTTGGGGAACGATTGCCTGAATTCACGAAAGATGAGGCGGAGATGATGAAAGGATCTTTCGACTTTGTAGGACTCAATTATTACAGCGCGAAATATGCAATCAACTTAGAGCAACATAGTGATGCTAGAGTTAGCTATATCACTGACTCGGGGTAACTAGCATTGTCTTTGTACACATACATACATATATCTCATCGACGAGGAAATACATTATGGTATAAATGTTAGGAGATAAAGATGGCATACCAATCGGGGAACCAGGGAGCTTAGGGCAATACAACAACTTCCCAAAGGGACTCCGCCTAATTCTGCAACACATGAAACTGAAATACAATGATCCAGTCATTTACATCACTGAGAATGGTAAGAACACGACAATTATGTTGAAATAATAGGATCAATTATTTTACTATTTGGTTATTACTAAAGTATCATTATCCCGAAATAATATTACTCAAGGGCTCGATGATAGTCTACCAATGTCCAAAGAACTTCAAGATTTCAAGAGGAAGAAGTACATCTTCGATCACCTATGTTGTCTACATGAAGCAATCGAGCAAGTATAATTCATTTACTCCCATACTTAGTATAAATCTCATTGTCCCTAGACAAATCTTTCAGAAGATATCCCAAACTTTCTGCAAAATGGCTCCAAAGTATATTGTCGAGTTCAAGGGGAGTATCTCAGACAAGAAGAGTTTCCGATCATTAAGACAAAAAGGCTAATATATTGTCGGTTGCATAATAAGTGGCCTTCTGGCTAACTCGAGGAACAGATTTGATCTTCATTACATGGATTTCTGCAAGGTAGTTTCAAAAGTATTATTGCAGAAGTATCAATGAGGCGCAATCAAGAAGAATCCCTGATCAATAAGATTGGAATAAGTATTCATAATAAAGTTCTTGTATTTAGAGTTTAGCTAGTGTGTTTGGAATAAGTATTCATAATAAATGTTCTTGAATTTAGAATTTAGCTAGTGTGTGCATATCATATCATCAACAAGAAGACCTGCAAATTTGAAAATGAGGAATTATAGTATTTGCATAATGTGTCTATCAGGACAACCAATGTACACAATCATGGTAGCATATAAAACAAAATCTAAGGAAAATCAATATGGGGCCTGGGATTTATATCATCAGGGTCTAGGACTTTCTGGAAAGCTGGTTATATCCTGGAAAACCTTCAGCCTTTTACGGTTACCAGAATTGCTAGAACTGAGATCCTCAGACAACCCTCCGACTTGGCCTTCAAAGTTGAGAACACTCTCATCAAAACACAGAGAACGCCTCACTGGTTGGTGTTTCGTTGATAGTGTTGTTTTCTCTGGTTGAGAGAAATATCCGCTCCCAAGATCGACTAATTCCATCTTTTGACATAATTTCTCATCAGCTTGATCATCATGCAACCTAGGAGTCTCATGCATTATGTTCGAGTCCACATTCTCATCATTGAATCCTTTACTTCCAAACTCGAGTTCATCTTCTTCAACCATATCAGCCCAGCTCTTTTTGTGATTGCATGTTGGATTTGGACATGTTTCTCCACAAACTGCCTGGCCATTCAGACTTTCCTCGTCTGAAGGCATAGCATATTCAACTGCCAAAGACTTCGCCCGCTCTTCATTAGCTTCTGATGGCTTAACAGATGAAAAGTGTGGCATTATGTTTGGCATTTCACTGGGCAAAGAAGCAGTACAATAATAGTTAACATTTTGGTTCACAAGTGACTGCTCACTACCAGTGGATGATGATCCAAAGGACAATTTCCGACAATAACTTCTATATCCATTTTCTGTCAACAAGCCCTTTCTTTGACCTCCAGAACGCGGACCTCTCCTAGGCTGGGTGAACGGAACTTTTGGAATATTGCGGGAGTGATGTGAAAACTCATGTGTGCCCTTCCACGCAGAAAACGCTTCTTCTTGTCCCTCAGAATGGTTTCGTCTCCAATTAAAATTGGCCCTTTTGTCATTCGGCAATTCTGTAAATGATCCATTATTCATTTTAACAGATAAAGGCAGTGGAGATGATTGCAAACCATTGTTATCATCAGATTTTTTCTGTGACTCAAACTCGGCCAGCATTTCAGAGGCGCGCTCGTATGATTTAGCATATGTTTCATCCATAACATCATTACCAGATGAAAATCTCACAGTTTGGAGAAGAAATTTGGCTTCTGTCAACTTATTCAAGTGCATCAAGCATACTGCTAAGTTGCACTGTTTGTTCTTATCAGACTCAAACGACAGTGCTTTTCTGCATCACGAGACAATAATTCATTAAGCAAGAATGAACATTTTTGTAAAGTTCAGGAATACAACTTCTGATACAAACATACCTGTAATGTTCTTCAGCAGACTTGAAGTCTTTCTGCTGCATGTAAGCCCAAGCTAAATTCCCCAACAACCTGCGATTATGTTACGAAAGCAAACAAACGATTAAAGAAAACAATTACAAGTTTGATCATGATTCAAATAAGTGATGATCATGAAGATATAAACCTGGAATACTCTTTCTCAACCGTGACCTGCACCTTCTTTCCTTGAGATCTAGCTATCTTCGTTCTCTTCCCAGAAAAAACTACACCTCCTTCCACTTGCTTCAGTTTACGTTGAAGCATCTGAATCTCTTCCTCTATCCTCCCAGATTGCTGCATTAACAAGAATTGCTCAGACTTTGCTGTTTCAATATCAAATAGATATATATCAATAGAATTTAGAAGATTGCTGCACTAACAAGAATTGCTCAGACTTTGCAGTTTCAATATCAAATATATATCAGTAGAATTTAGAAGAATCACACTATACCTTATACAGTTCAACCAATATGTTGTCAAGGGAGTCCTGAGATTCAGGAGTCGAGAGATGGCGAAACGACTTAATGGCCTCAATCGCCTCGTCTGAACGATCCAATTGTTTCATGACAACAGCCATGTCTTTCAATGCACTATCAACTCGATCGCCAGAATTTATGGCTGCCCAGAACAGGGAGACAGCCCTACTTGGATCCTTGTCTACCAACTGCATCCATTGAGCCATTTTAACAAACAAGATCAATACACAAACACTACATTCAAGAACATCATATCATCATAGTTTTTTTGTAAACTAAAGAGTAAGATTCCACTATCTACACCATACTACGATGGTGAAAAAACATAAGATCATTCTAAAGATTGTTCAGAAAATTGGTGTGGCAGAGAAACAATCCATACTTTACACCTTCATCATCTTATAATTGATCAAACATGAAAGGGAAAAAGAAAAGGGAAATATGAAGGGAATTCAAGAATTCAAAACCTATAAAATTAGAACCAGAATTACCTGAACATGTTTTGCTCTTACATAAGGCGAATCTCCAGAAGGAATCTTGTGGATGATGTGGAAGAGATCAGCTTTGGGCTTCTTCTCCGACCTCGCCATCGCCGGAGAACACCGGTTGGCCTTCCATGTCGCCGGCGGTGTCAAGAAACCTCTCGGTTGCGAATAGTAATCATTGTTGGGGTGATCAAAACAACTGCTACTCGACATAGCTATTTTCTTGATCAACAATCAAAACCCTTATTTTCCAAGAAAACCCTACAAATTTGAACGAGAATAATGATCAAGATTCAAGAAATATACTATCTTTAAACACGGAAAATAAATTTTACAGATAGTTCTTTTCTGAGTGGAAATCACCAAAAGTGAGGATGAACAATGACATTCATGAATTTGGAGACGAAGATGAAGAAGAAGAAGAGCAGCAAGAATGTAATCACTGGAAAAGACTTGACTTTCTTGAAGAATTGCGAATCCAACGAGAAAATAGAAGAGAGAAGTAGCCGTTACATAAGCGTCCGTTGGTAACAAGCCTCTCTCTCTCCCCTTCCTTTTCACCTTTTCGTTATTTAATTTTACAAGTACTAAGTAATTTAATTTAATAAGAATTTCTCCTTCGAAAGAAATTATTTTAATAAAAATTTCTTTATGCATCATATAAATATTACGAGTTTTTTTTAAAGAAAAAATATAGATAATGATTATTAAATAAATTAATTGTGTTTACTATAGATTAATAATGTTTATTAAATAAATTAATACTACCATAGCAATAAAAAAAAGTAATAATTTCAAATATAACACGATACATTTTTCATAAAATAATACACCACTTGATAAATAAGATCATACTATGAATTAATAAAATCTTTATTTTGTTCGCAAAAATGCTTATAGTTGTGTTTGAAGTCACAACATGTGCAAAAGGAGCAAAAAACTCAACTGAATCTTTTATTCCAAGTTGGGTATTTTTTCTTGTATTTCAAATTGTTGTTTTAACTTGTATTTCATTACTTTTTAATGCATGTCATATGTAAATTGATAATATCATCTTTTATACTTAGCATGTGAGAATTATTTTGGAACTCTAAATGAAACATCAATATGCAATATAGAGTCCTGTTGGGCAAATATCATACCATACTGTTAAAACTCCTTAGTTAATCTTGTAGCATTTTGTTAAAATGCTATATCAACATGATCCAAATGCTACATCCAAAAATAACCTTAAATGAATTACAACACATTATATTGAACAATTTAAGGTAACTGGAAGATAATTAACTTTGATAAAAATAGAAAAAAAAAATCATAAGACATGAGAATGAAAGAAAGTCAATCAGACAGCAAACATTACATTGTCTCCTTCACATCTCATCCTTGCCATGGAAATAATGTCGAAAAACACAGGAGAAATCCTTGAAACTATGACCTTCGTCGCAAAGTTGTGTGAATCTGCATAGTAAAACGAGAGTTAGAAGCCAAGCCACATTACATTGATCAATCGTTATTCCAAATCAATTAGTTTTTCGGAGGAACCAACATTTCCTTTGCCAGAAATGTCATCGGACTTCTTGAGACGACTTCTTCTGCTGATGCTGCTGCCAGGTTTAGATCTTTAGCCTGCATTCAAAATGAAGAATACAGTTTTGTAAATGCAAATCATTGTGTGAAATTACTAAAAAGGACAGAAGCAGATACCATGAGTTTGGTAGCAAAGCCTCCATCGTAATCCCTGGAAGCTGGCACCCCATCCATCACCCCCGGTACTGGATTGTATGTTTCGCTGTCAAGGATAGACTAATTCGTGTTGATTGATTTTGAACAAATCAAGAAAAACTAAAAACGAAGACTCAGGGCACTTAAATGTAAAACACGTGATGATTAGCATCGATTATCCCTTGAAGATACCAAGTGGGGCATTACCTACTCCAGCATCGAGCACTTGAGGAGTTAAATATCGTTGTCAAAGTAGTGGCTGTAATGCCCAATGACTGACCAAGTGCAAATGCCTCTGAAACTCCAAGCATGCTCACAGCCATAGCCAAATTGTTGCAAATCTTTGCTGTCTAGATACAAACAAGATTTTCATTCTAGAAAGTTATTAAGAGGGTATAAGTATGTTTCTGAAGTCAAGCTATGTACTTAGCGATAAAAGCTCCAGAGGACGAAGATTGCGAGCAAGAGCATACCGAACCATTTCCTGAACCACCACAGTATATGATGTTTTTCCCCATCGAGAGAAATAATGGCTTTGCAGACGTATAAGCTTCCTCGGAGCCACCAACCTAGTCAGAAGAGAAAACCATAAAAATCTTTTAATGCTGCAATCAAGAGAAACATCCTCAATCAATGCAGAACATGGTAATTCATATGCACATGAGCTACTGCATGCCAGCAAGAGATCCATAAACGTAAAAATCTTTATCAAGCATTAAGAAAATGTAAAATAAATTTTGAAGGACAGACCAGAATGACATGGAAGAATCACTTTGAAGTGAAGTCAAAAGCTTCTACAACAATACCATGAAAGTGAGCGATCCAGTCTCCGCTGATAGAATACCTCCGGATACAGGGGCATCCAACATAGCAGGACGGACACTGCCACCTATAAATACAGCAATAAGCATTTGTTTATGAAACCAAATAGAAGTATTGGCACCCAACAGCCCACATAAAGTTGACTAATATGATCACGAATCATGAAAGTTGGGGAAAATGACGTTTTATTGTTCTTCAGAAAAGTAAGTTTTTTTTATGAAGAATTAGCAAAGATTCTTTAAATAGCTGGGTTCGAAAGATGAACAAATATATGAGAGAACAATTCAACAGTAATAATTCTATATACACACATTTCCCAAGTCAAAGTCCATGATCTCATGTTATATATCTGATAATGATTTTACAGCCATGCCTAGCTAAAGAATCAAATGAGAATATCAGTTCCGATGAACAGGATGTATCATCTATTAGAAAACTGAGAGAAAAACGCAGTTTAAATTACAACTCTTACTGACTCCATCACAAGTGGAAAGACCACTTTTCTTCCCATGTTTCCAGTCCCATCTTCTGGTAACAATTTTTCAAAAAATAGTTTTGTGAAGAATCTGTACTTGAATCCGGAAATAAGTTCATATTACAGTGTTATGTATAAAATAAAATAAAAAGAAACCATCATATATATGTTCCTTAGAAACTAAAGGAATGTTTCGATTTGTTGAGGGTATTCTGCAGAAAGTGTGTCAGAGAAAGAAATGTTCAGAAATATCAAGTGTGATGTATGTTCAAACATTTTGGGGGGATAGAAAACTGTTTTTAAGGGATATGAAATAGAAATGAACTGGTTTTATTTTTTTTTTTTTTGGTGGAATAATTAGAATGAAAATAAGCTTTAAAGACTTTACCATGTGCTGATAGAAAATGTTGTTAGTTTGATTAGAAAAGGTCAAGAAAAATTTATCTACGTTAAGGATAAAGATTTGCAGGAAATGATGTCTACAGCACCCACACTTTGTCTGTACATCAAAATATAACAGTAGTTACCATACAAGTGGGGTGTTTAGCTGGTAAGAAGATTAATTCACAACGACAACTCTTGAAATTACCAAGCAAAAGTAATTATAAGAAATGATGTAATTTTGGTTAAACAATGTTATGAGTACCTTGACAAAGATGCAGATAAATGGAAGAATGTTTATGCAAGGCGAAAGAGGCCCACAGGCTTGAGAGTGATCCAGTTGTTCAATTAAGTATTATTATTATTATTAATTACGTATTAGTCTTTATTAGGTTTTCTTTTCCTATTAGGATACGTAGTAGTCTTTATTAAGTTTTCTTTTCCTATTAGGATAGGCCTTGTGTTTAGTATATATTCTGGTTGAACCCTATGGATTTTTAGCAGAAATTATTACTACAGTTCGGCAACTCTTGTTGTGGCGGTAATCGTACCGTGGCCCTCTGAGGATTTCATTATTAGGGTCATCTTAACTCTATTAATTGGTCTGACCTGCCGCTCTCTTTCATCATGACGGCGAAGGAGAGATGCGATCAAATGGAGAAGATGATCGGTGAATTTGAGCAGACCGTTAGTGGCCGTTTCACAACAGTGGAGCAGAGTTTCTCGATCGAATTGGCCGGGGTTCGGGAGTCTTTAGAACACCATAACACCATGTTCTCAGCGATCATGGCCAAACTGGAGAAATTGTCTCCCTCGAACGCACGGGATTCTCCCTCTGCCGCCGTCATCTCATCGGTCCAACGTAATACACCACTAGCCCTGTCTGTCGGCCAGTGCTCCTCTCCTGGTGTCGTTGGGGATTCTGCCATTGGGCCTTAGTGTGGACATCCTCTCCCAAGCTCTAATGGGAATCCCAAGATGGACATGCCCATATTCGATGGGTCTGACCCCTGGCTTGGCTCGCGCAAGTGGAATAATAATTCCTGGTGTATCAGACACTGGCCACAGATAAGGTTAAAATGGCACTGATTGCAATGTCCGGCCACTCCATGTTTTGGGCACGGTGGGTGCTTTGTCGTTCGGCGTCAATTTCTTGGGATCAATTTTCCCGGGAATCGATGGAACACTTTGGCGATAGTTCTGCGATCAACACCTACGAGGCGATGCATGTCACCCAGCAAACTGGCTCCTTGGAAGATTATGTGTCCCTGTTCGATGAGAGGGTTGCCCAGTTGTCGTCCCTACCGTCGGAGCATTATTTGGGTATGTTCCTTGGGGGCTTCATCAGAGCATTCGGGACCGCATTCCGAACTCCGAAATGACAGACGTATTCGCCGCCATTAAAGCTGTGAGGCACATAGCTCGCGTGCACCGTACGCCCCACTCTGCTGCTCGTTTTCCACCACCGACAGGCGGCTTCTCTAGGCCACCTTCCATGTTCCGAGGGGGTGCTGCCCAACATCCGGCTTCCAGCCATCAATCCCAATCCCCCCCCGGCCCGTTCCATACAAACAACCCCAATCCCAAAACAATAGCACAGGTTCTTCCGAACCCCGTCTGATCGGAACACAACATCTGACGGTAGAGGAAGCTCACGAGTATCGTGAGAAAAGAACGTGTTACCGTTTTCTCTAAATTGTCGTCCAACGGGCTTGTTAACTATGATTGATAGTGGGGCCAGCCATTGTTTCATTTCTGCAGACGTAGCCTGCTCTCTTGGACTCACGGCCGAACCCACTAAGACTTTTGCTGTAATATTGGGGGACGGATCACGGTTGAATACTCACGGCATCTGTAAAGCTGTGCCATTTACTTTGGATTCTCATACCTTTCTTATTGATTGTTATGTATTTCCCTTCAGTGGGGCGGGATATTATCTTGGGTATTGATTAGCTCGCGAAGTTGGGTGATGTCACAGCGAATTGGGCCAAATTGACAATGGAATTCGCGGTCGATGGCAAACGGATATGTTTACACGGGGATCCTTCCCTAACGCGTAAATCCATAGCAGCTGTGGAGTTGGCCCCTTTCGAGGAAGGCAACCGGACTTGGCTTCTATGGGTATTGGACAACACAGCTGGTTTATCTTCTACGAGCATGTCGCAGTCCCTTACCCTGGAGCAGCGTCGTGATATCGAGACAATCGTCGCAGTTTTTCCTCAGTTTCAGAACCTCTCGAGGGCATACCCACCAGCCGAAACTGTGACCACAAAATTAACCTGCAGCCCGACGTTTTGCCGGTTTCCGTTCGACCCCTCAGGTACAACTACACGCAGAAAGATAAGATGGAGAAATTAGTGTCCGAAATGCTAGCTGCGGGGTTAATCCAGCCGAGTACCAGCCCGTACTCTAGCCCCGTTCTATTAGTTCGTAAGAAAGATGGGTCGTGGCGTTTTTTGTGTACTATCGAGCATTAAACAAAGTCACAATTCCCGATAAATACCCAATTCTAGTAATACAAGAGTTATTTGACAAGCTACACGGAGCCCGCTGGCAGTAAGATCGACCTTTGTACGGGGTACCACCAAATTCGAGTGAGTCCCAAGGATATTCTGAAGACAGCTTTTCGGACCCACTCGGGGCACTATGAGTTTTTAGTGATGTCATTTGGACTCACCAACACTCCGGCTACTTTCCAGAGTTTGATTAATGATGTTTTCCGACTCTTCCTACGGAAGTCTGTGTTGGTCTTTTTTGACGACATCCTCGTCATCTTGGCAATCCCACTTGCGCCACTTACAGCAGGTATTCCACACCTTACACACTCATTCTTTGTGCATTAATCCGAAGAAATGCACGTTCGAGTTTTGGGGGTGCAAATGGACCCGGGGAAAATCGAGACAGTATTGAAGTGGCCCACCCCGACTTCTCCTCGGGCCTTGTGAGGATTCTTGGGCTTAACAAGGTACTATCGCTGTTTCATTCGGAAGTATAGGGAAATTGCTGGACCTCTCATGGGTCTCTTAAAGAAGGATAGCTTGTCGTCTTGGTCATGGACACCAGAGGCAGATTGTGCGTTTCAAGCATTGAAGGTGGCTCTCACAACCGCCCAATACTCCGAATGCCCGACTTTACAAAGCCGTTTGTGGTGGAGTGTGACGCTTCCGGTAGGGGTTTGGGGTTGTACTAATGCAAGACAAACAGTCAATCGCTTACTTTAGTAAGCATATATCGGGACGAATGCTCTCCAAGTCAGCTTACGAAAAGGAGTTAATGTCGTTGGTTTTAGCAGTCCAACATTGGTGGCCATATTTATTAGGTCGCCGATTCAAGGTACGCATTGATCAGCGGAGTCTAAAACAATTATTGAGTCAACCCCTCACAACGCCGACCCAACAAAATTGGGCAGCAAAACTACTTGGGTATGATTTCGAAATTATATACAAAGAGGGGGCAATGAACAAAGCAGCCGACACCCTTTCTCATCGAGATGAGGATGTGGAACTCACTACAATTTCAATTTCGAGATGGGTCGACGGGGCCAGCTTCATGAGGCAGTCCGTGCCGATCAGGAATTGGGTCGTATTTTAACGAATTTATCATAAGGACAACCGGGTCCGACGCATTACATAGCCGCACATGGCATCTTGTATTATAAGGGACGCCTTGTAGTGCCTCGGGGGTCGCCTTGGGTGCCCCCCGTTTGTTTCAGGAATATCACTCGACATCTTCGGGTGGTCACGCCGGTGCCTTCAGAACCTACAAACGGATGGCAACCAATATTTATTGGCCGGAAATGATGCGCACTGTTTCGGAATTTGTGGCTGCTTGCAACGTGTGTCAACAAAACAAATATGAGACAAAATCTCCAGCAAGTTTGTTGAATCCCCTTCCAATTCCATCCCGGGTTTGGGAGGATATAAGTATGGATTTTATTAAAGGGTTGCCTCGATCCGGCGGAGTGGATTGCATCTTGGTGGTTATCGACCGTTTTTCGAAATACGGACATTTTGTTGGACTCCGTCATTCGTTTACAGCAAAGACCGTGGCAGATGCATTTGCTAAAGAGATCGTCCGGCTGCATGGTATTCTGTTATCGATTGTTTGTGATCGGGACTCGATATTCTTGAGCTCATTTGCGGGAGTTGTTCAAACAGGCCGGCACAACCTTGAAGATGAGTTCGTCGTATCACCCAGAGACGGATGGACAATCCAAGGTGCTGAATCGTTGTGTGGAGACTTACCTGCATTGTTTCACATCAGAGAGGCCGAAGGGGTGGGGCACATGGCTGCCTTGGGCAGAATTTTGTTACAACACCACATTTCAATCCGGTGCAGGTACAACACCTTTTGAAGCTGTTTATGGGAGACCTCCTCCCTTGCTCATACCATTTTTTCCAGGGGAGGTGCACGTATAAGCAGTGGTTGATAGCTTATGTGACCGGGACGAGATACTCAAGGATCTTAAGATTCATTTGGAGCGTGCTCAGCAGAGGATGATATGGGAGGCCAACAAGCATCGTCGGCCTCTCGAATTTAATATTGGGGATATGGTAGTTTTGAAGTTTCGTCCATACCGTCAAAGGACTTTGTTCTGGGGTCGAAATGCGAAGTTGGCACCACATTATTTCGGGCCTTTCGCTGTGGAAGCTAGAATCGAAAGGTAGCCTACCGATTAAAACTACCTGCCAACTCGAGGATCCACCCGGTTTTTCACATTTCGCTGTTGAAACCGACAATCGGGTCAGCATGGGTGACACCGGATCTTTCAGAGGACTTACTTGCAGTGGATCCTCCGTTTATTCCTTTAGAGGTGTTGGCTAGTCAGCAGATTGGGACCGGTGGGGTGTTGGTCGAACAGGTCCTAGTAAAGTGGCAGGGGCTCTGTGTCGCTGATGTTCGGGGACAATTTCCGGACTTCAACCTCGAGGCCAAGGCTGCTTCGTCGAAGAGAGGAATTGATAAAGATGCAGATAAATGGAAGAATGTTTATGCAAGGCGAAAGAGGCCCACAGGCTTGGGAGTGATCCAGTTGCTCAATTAAGTATTATTATTATTATTAATTATGTATTAGTCTTTATTAGGTTTTCTTTTCCTATTAGGATACATAGTAGTCTTTATTTTGTTTTCTTTTCCTATTAGGATACGTAGTAGTCTTTATTAGGTTTCTTTTCCTATTAGGATAGGCCTTGTGTTGAGTATATATTCTGGTTGAACCCTATGGATTTTTAGCAGAAATTATTACTACAGTTCGGCATCTCTTGTTGTGGCGGTAATCGTACCGTGGCCCTTTGAGGATTTCGTTATTAGGGTCATCTTAACTCTATCATACCTTTCTCTCCTCTTAAAGTAGAACTAGAAACAGCTGCAGAAAGCTTTCTCGATGTTTGAGGATCAATTGTAGAGGAATCGATGAACAACCACGATCGTAACAGATTTCCACCATTAAGGATACCTTTTGGTCCCGTGTAAACATCCATCACCTACACACAAGAAACAAGATACCTTGTCATTGTGTTTAGTGTTTCTAATCAAATCCCAAGTGACATTAAAGCAATTTCCTGTTTGCAGTCATCCAAATGTGGAGAAAGATATTACTCGATAGGATTTTTAGACACCAAAACTCCACCTCTCAAACACTTGTGATTGATCTCCCTCACATATATCATTGGTTCTGAATAATTGTACGCTTATACATTGACTTCATTGTCATCTATTTGCTTCAAATATTAGAATTTACTACTACTATGCCATAAGCAATTTTTCACATGGATCAGTTCCATAAAGAGATCATACATAATATAAAATCTTAAAACTTTATTAGCCATCAAAGTTCTGTCGATTTTGCTCTTTAATTAGAACAACTAAGCTGAATGATGACATACTGAGATGGCAAGGCTAATTACTTATAAAGCTTACATGGGTTGAAGATGGCAACATTGTAATTATAGCATCACTTGCTTCAGCAACTTCAAGAGGAGAATTCTTCGTAAGAATGCCTTTCTCAGAGAACTTGTTCATGACATCCTGGTTCCTTTATCAATGCAAGATAACAAGAAATCATGCTAAAATATGTGAAAAAGTAAAATATATTTTTATTAAAACAAGAACTGGTAATATTTAATCCTCTGAGTTGTTTCTCTCTAATTCTATAATCAGCCTTCTAGGTGAAAATTCATGTACTCATGCAAAGTAGATGAGTTTCAGCACTAAATAAGGCCAAGTAGGATAGATATACAATCAGAGGATATACATAAAAATAAAATGAAATTACATATCATGAACCACAACACTGTATCCAGCTTTAACCAAGTTATTTGCCATCCGGGATCCCATGTTTCCAAGTCCTATGAATCCAACTGCCTATAATACATCGATAAATCAGAAACTCATAACAATCAGCTTAATGGGAAACCAAAGCAAAATACCAAAACAATTAATCGTTAAATGTAGGAAGAACTATGGAACACAAGAACCACCTCTTCTTTTTATTCCATCAACCTGCTAAATGTGTATACCAAAGAACCCACAATAATGAAACAGATATTTCAAGAAAACTCAACATTAAGTTTGCAAGAACCGCCACCACTTATATGAGGAACTATTATTAAATAATTACATTGAAGAAAACTCAGTACTGTATCCAGAAATCCAAGAACTTAATCAGTTTGAAGGAAAATTTAAAACTTTCTTCAAATTGAGATGCAGAAAATAATAAAAGAGAACTTATTAATACAATTACGTAAGTTTCTTGACCTTTCCATTCATATTTATTCTCAATAAACCAACATTAAGATAGGCACAAGATAAATACATTAAAATCCACATTCGGAACAAACATGTCCACAATCAAGCATGGAAAGGAAAAAACTAAATAACACAAACTAAAACAAACAATTATGTTAAAGAAACTCGAAAAGACATCTAACTGATTCAAGATTCCAAGATTCGAGTAATTTCAAATGGGAAAATGAATAGAGAAACAAAAAAGATTAAAAAGAAGAGAAAAACACAAACTTACTTCAAATTGGGATAGAACAGAGGATGAAGAAAACATGCGAGACCAAGAAAGGTGGGATAATGAAGAAGAGTTTCTGAAATTGAACAAAAGCGTTCTCAGACGGTAAGAAGCCATTCTTGACTCTCTTGGTTTATTTCTCTGTGCCGATTGCCGATCAATACTTTCAGAGAGAATAAGGAAGTGAGTGTACTTTTTATTACGAGAAACAAGAAATACGTTTATAGACGAGAGCAACGGTCCCTTTTATTATGTCTTTATTGAAATAATAGTAAATTTACCGTAAATATCCTTCATTTTTTACAATGTTCAACTAAACAGTCAAACGCGGTTAAATAAATTAAATCCACAAATACATTAACATTAGTGAGAAACAAAAATAAAGGTTGTTCTTTAAGAAAAATGAATTTTTTTAATGAAATGGGTATTATATTATTATATATTATATTACATATTAAATATATATATTTCTAATTTCTAAATGTGAGAATTGTTTAAGATGCCTAAAAAATTATTCTAACATTTATTTATTATTTACTTAGAGACAAGTCCTATAAATTGCAACACTATTATCTTAACACCAACATTTTAATCATAAAATTTGGAAACTTTTTTCTTATCCAAAACCCAATTTTGAAAAGAGTAGTGTTTGTGTGCACCAAATGCATGGGTCATTATTCATGCAACTGGTCGTGTGGGTCGGGTCCGATCTAACCCAAATCCGCGCCCTTATACTTTTTCATAACATTTTCAATGCATAACTTATACTTTTTTCACTATAAAAATTCATGTTATATGACTGAAACCTTTGTTGTAATGATATAACTTTTATGTTGTGATAGTATAACTTTTATATACAAATTTCATAACATTTTTCAGTGAATAACGTATATATTTTTTACTATAAAAATTTAATATATCCAAAACCTTTATGTTGTAATGATATAACTTTTATGTTGTAATAGTATAACCTTTATATACTGATTTCATAACATTTTCATTGAATAACTTAACTTTTTTCACTACATGCAAAAGATTATGTGCATATAACTAAAAGGTTATGAGGACAGAACTAAAAGACTAAGTTCGTTAAATTAAAAGGTTATGTCAATATAACAGCAGATCTAGGGTTTAAGCGCGTGTGGGCGCGTGAGGCGCACGTGGGACGCGTGAAATTACTTTCGAATTAGGTTGACCTAGTTGCATGAATTTAGAATCCATACACTTGAAGTATAGAAATAATTGTATTTTGAAAATTGTTTGTGTATTCGTTGTTAATAATAGCCATACTTTTTTACTTTAAGAAAACGTTTTAACTAAAAAACTTCTTTAAAATCTCGTATTGCAAAAATTCTAGTGTATGGATTACTAGTAATACAATACTCATCTATATGTATCTATCTATAAGACCTTTGAAAACATTTATAAAATTGTCATTTTCCTACCTAAATGATATATTATAATAAAATATAGATTAACTTTTTTTTTCAAACTTATAAAAGCTGCACAATGTAGCTACCCCTTGCCTCAAAGCAAGGAAGCATTTGGGGGTGGGTATAGGGGCAGCAAGGAGGGGTTGCCAATATTTATTTTTTATTTTTTTATAATACAAAATATTGAAAAATTGTTACAACATTTATTCAACATTTATTACAAAATATCACTAGGTTATACAATACTCATAAATATCTATATATGTAGGTATATACAAAGAAGATCTTTGAATGTATAATTTTCCTACCTAAATGATGGAGTATATTATATTAAAATATTGATTAAATTTAAAGCTATTAAAATTGAGCTACCTCGTGCTTAAAATGAACATAAAAACTTTTATACAAATGGTGTATGGATCTAGAATCCATACACCCAACCCGACCCGATCCATGCGTCCTCCACGCACTCCCACGCACCCCCACGTGCCTGGGTGGGTGCGCTCAAACCCACCCAAATTCGCTCCAGGTGCTAGACCTTTATGTAATGTTAAGCATACATTTATGTTATGTTAGTCATACCTTTAGGACCTTTATATTATATTAAGCATACATTTATGCAACGTTAAGCATACCTTTATTTAAAGTTAATCATACATTTATGTTATGTTAAGTATACATTTATGATTTTATGTTATATTAAGTATACCTTTAGGGTTTTTATGTTATGTTAAACATATCTTTTAATTATGTTAGTCATACATTTTAATTATGTTAGTTATACCTTATGTATTATATAAAAGTATGACTAATATTAATTAAAGGTATATATATACAAATTAGGATTTTTTTTGTGCTGAAATTATAGTTTTTTCGTCAAAATTAGGGTTTAATCGCCAAAATTAGGGTTTTTTTTAAAAGTTAAAGAATTACATAAAGGTATGTTTAACATAATATAAAAGTACGACTAACACAACATAAAGGTCAGGATTAAAAAAAAGTGCGCGAATCCGAGTCGAATTCGGCCCAACCCGACCCGCGTTGTATGGATTTAAGATCCATACAACACATGTACACAAGCCTCACTCTAAAATGAAACTTTTATTAGTTGAAACCAAGGAAGGCAATATCGGTGTCGATGTAAATATCGATATCCTTATTTTACGAAAATATCGGGGGAATATCGGAGAAATATCGGTAAATATCGAAAAAATAAACAAACCGTTATTATATCGATTACGTAAAAAAATGAAAATATCAAAAATATATCGAAGATATTTTTGGATATTTTCGTCCCTGACTTGAAACTCAACAACATAACAGCACAGCTCAACAAAGAAATGTTATTTTCTTCTCATTTGAAATTCAAGTTTTTCCAATTTGAGATGGTTTGTGTTAATGTTAGAATTTTGTAAATATAATTAATTTTTCTCTTTTCTTATTTATTAATCAATTATCTTTTTTTTTGAGATATTATAGGAGAGTTGTTATCTTGGATATCTTTTAACCCTAATTTAGGAAGATTTGTTTTTTTTTTCTTTTAATCACGTTGTTTTGCAGATTTAACTAAGACAGAGAGAGTTTCGACTCTCTCAAACATCTTCTCCTATTTTATAGGAAAGAATTGTTTATGTATCTTTCATCTCTTATTAAAGAAGAAGGTGAAATTTAGGAAGAGAGAAAAGAACATGTCATGAAAAGTGACAATAGAGGGAAGAGAGAAAAGAATGTGTCATGAAGAGTGACAATAGAGAGAGAGGGAGATGAACAGAAGGAGATGAACATTATGGAGTTCATGGAGATCAAGATGATGGAGCATGAAGAGTAGAGATCATGGAGCACTAAGATCATGGTGGAGTGTACAAGATCATGGAGCTATCTATAAAAAGGAGTTATATTCCTGAAGATTTATAGAAGAGAGAAGAGCGAGAGCAAACTATGTAAAGCAATCGAGTCTAGACAGTTTCATAGTGTTGCTCTTAGTGTTGACTATATTTAGTTATAGCTAGTCTATCTATTTTTCGTAGAGTCATAAAGTATACTTCAATGATTCTATAGCAAGATAGGTTAGCTAAGAGGTCAATTGTTTTCATATGAGTGCATACGTTCATAACTTTCATAGATACACACATAGGACATATTGAGTGTATTTCAAATAAATTCTTTTTTAACATAGGATGTATTGAATGTTTCAAATAAATTCTTCTTCAAAAATCTCTTTGTGTTTTGTAATTACAAGATCATATAATAGGATATATTTTGACATGTAAGTGTTCCATGAGTATTGTTATATACTCGTGGATAATTCTCTTATCTTTTTATTGTTTAAATTTTCTGTTAGCATTACATCTCTATTATTTTTATATTTTGTGTTTTTCTTACATAGGAATATACGGTGACACTTTCAGTTTGTATCTTAAATGTCTAATTTCAACATTGATGGTAAAATTGTTATAACGTTTTTTCTATTGCAAACAGTTATGTTGTTTTGTTATATTCATATATAAAGGATAATTTATTATAAAAAATCTTATTTTCCATATGAGCACAATAATATAGTTGTTATATTTTTTATTTCTCCAAAATAATAAATGAAATAATTATCTATGGTTTTGTTTCTACTTTTATATGGTTGTGTGCTATTATATATTTATTTAACACAATATATTTATGGTTTTGTTATGTTTTCACAATCATATTTATACTTTTTGATTGAGTTATAGTTATATTTTTATATTTCATTTCTAATCCAATTTTTTAAATTTAATATATACAATTGTATGGATGAAACAGATATTTAAAATTTGGTTATATAAATTTTGATTTTTCTAATGATTGAATACTCAATATATTCGGTGTGCATATAATTATTTATATTTTGTTATTATATCACATATTTATCATTTATTTAATATTACAAAATACAAGTATATAAGATAAAATATATATTGAAATATAATTATGAAAAGTCAGATGTTTAATAATTTTAAATATTTTATATACACTATTTTCGTCTAAGCAATTATGTCTTCTTACCAAAAATAATAAATAAAAATTATGTTATATGATATATGAGGCAACGCACCGGAGAACTGTTAGTATGAATTGTGAAATATGAATGAAAATATTTATCATACTTAGCTATATTAGTTAATGAAATACATATAATAAATCAATTAAATACCACATAACTTATTAAGAAAAGTTGAATAACAAACCATATACAAATAACTTTAAATTGAATCTTTTTATTCATTAAATTATTAGTTTTTGTTTTCATTTTCTTTTAGGTTTTTTTTACTTATGTATCAAACATATTTGTATATTTCTGTTTTAATCAATGTTGTACACAAAAAAAGTGTTTCAAAATCTATAATAAATAAGTTTTTATTGACAATGTAGAACTTTTAAAATTTATGTTTTTTTTTATTTTGAAAATTTATTTATAGTATTACTTTTAAAATCTAGGGACAAGTTCAAAACTACCCATTTTCATAGTACAAGGAACTTTTCTACCCTTTTTTTATGAAAATAACTTTTTTACCCATTTTCTAGCTATTTGGTTAAATACATTCCAATACTACCTTTTAGCCTTATATAACCTTATAAATACATGTATTTAAAAATTAATTGTAAATACACTATTTATGTAAAAAAATGAATGTTATTATGAAATGTAATTAATTTTTGAATTTGTAAAATAATTTATAACTCACTTATCCCCCACCCAACCCCACCACTCGACCCCACCTTCTCAACTTGACCCCACGTTGTGAACCCCACATTCTCAAAATCTTGAAGGCTTCATCTTCTTCACCTTCATCTTCTCCACCTTCTCAATACACGATTGCAACCAAGATACTCGTGCACTCATCTACACGATTCGAAGCACCGATTCCGACATCCTGCTCAACTTGATAATGGAAAGCGAAGTTCCCCCAACCGAAGCTACCCCGACAATGGAGATGATCGTAGCTGAAAATCCGTCGCCGGCAACCGCTCCGACGCCATCTCCATCGGACCCAGCAGCTATTGATGTGGGGCAATCGAGTACAATGGTTAGTTTAGTTGGGCATTTCTTTGTATTTTGCTAGTAACTTTGGTTGGAATATTATTTGACATTGTGTGAAATCTGTTGTGCAATGTGTTTTTGTTCAATTGCAATGTTTTATTTGGCCACTTTCAAATGGGTTTTTGTTTTGATTGATGAATCTTGTTATTAATCGGGTATGTGTGTGCACGAGTAGAGATCTCTTTGAATAATGACGCCACTTTTTCGAGCAGGTAAGCCATATTCTCTGTGTACACGTATGTATCCAATACGTGTACACGTATTGAACTATTACGTGTACACGGGTTGAAATGAAATCATTTGAATATGAATATGAAATCATTATATGTGTGCACGTATTATAATTCATACGTGTACACGGTTAGAAGTGCAATCATGTAGAATGAGTCATACGTGTACACGTTTGAATCATAATATGTGTACACGTATAATGATTCATACGTGTACACGATTAGAAGTGCAAACATGTAGAATGATTCATACGTGTACACGTATTATGATTCATACGTGTACACGGTTATAAGTGCAAACATGTAGAATGAGTCATACGTATACACGTATTAATCATAGTACGTGTACACGTATGACTCATAAATCGTGTACACATAGTATGATTTGTGATCATGTATTAACCTTATGCGTGTACACGTATACACGTATATGGCTAATACGTGTACACTTAGTAATATTCCATTCACCTGTACATTCATTTTTTTGAAGTGTGCACGTATAAATATGAATTATTATGAATCATGTACACGTATATTCAACATTGACTTCAATCATTTATGTGCACACTATAAGTTATGTGCTCGATTATTGGAAATATTTATTTATTTTGTGGTGAAAATGATGACCGCTATTTTGTTATATTGAATGTTTATATGCTTGTTAATATACATGTTTTGTTATGTATTAGTGTGGTTGGTCATGGAAGCGTCCTAGTTTACGTGGTGTAAAGGCTAGTATAAACGGATATGTTCGGTCAGGCATTGTTAACGACATAGAGGTCGAATTGGGACGTATCGGGGTGGATGTTTTGAGGCAGTTCGAGAACTCTTGTTTTGGTCATTTTCTAAGATATGATTGGGATAAATTTAGCTGCAACATTGTTCTCCAATCACTTCTTACTTGTGAGATTGTTAAAGATGATGTAAGTGGAGATGAGCTGTGGTTTAGAATTGGAGACGTGAATCTTAGATTTTCTAAGTACGAGTTTGCCTTGATCATGGGTTTGAAATTTGAAGACTCTACTTTTGATCCATACTAGTCTCATGAAATGGCCGATATAAGTTTTTATACAAGGAAAGTACAATCCGAGTCACGGATGACTATAGATTCATTGCGGAGCCGGTTTGTTAGAGGGGATTTCCGACGATCTGGCGACGATGCTTTGAAGGTTGCCAAGATTCTTTTTGTATATCTTTTTTTATTTGGAGTCGATAGTCGGCAAACCACTGTTGAGGAGTGGATTTGGGCAATGATAAAAGACCTTGCGGTGTGGGAGAAGTTTCCGTGGGGCAAATTTTCATTTCAAAAGTTATTACACAGTGTTAAGATGGTGCCAGTTCAGGTCATTGCTCGTCCGAACGGCCGTCGAGTATACCACTGCTACGGGTGCTCCACTGCATTACTTGTGAGTAGTAAAACCTATTTAATTTCTTGCCGTATTTATAGTTTTATTAATACAAGTAAGTAATACGTATTACCGTTGATCTTACAGATATGGGCATATGAGGCCATTCCTGCTCTTGGGGCCATATGTGGTCGTATTGAAGTGGCTGATGCTCTATCACGTTGCATACATTGGGTATTCAATAATGTGAAAACCGATCTGTTTCACTTATTTGAAACTCAGGTAATTGTTTTCCCACTTGTTAATATAGTTTATAATGAAATGGTTTTACTTGACTTAAATCTAAATCGTATTTGTTTTTATCGTAGACGGAGTGCTTCCCATAGTTGTTGGCCACGGATGAAGAAAAACAACAACAATATTGGGTGGACATTGAGGATGCTCTAACTGATGGAGTTCAATTTCGACCCCGTCCCAATCTTTTTCAAAGAGGAAGAGGCCGGACATCAGCGGAAGCAGAAGCGCCTGGTGCAACGGATGTCGCAGGTGCTCCTTCAAGTGCACGGGCTGAAAAACGACGAAGGATTGATGAGGCTCAACATGAACAACCACGTCTCAGTCCGATCCGAGTTTCTCCCGTTGCTGCTCCAAGAGGCCGACCTGAAACTACGACTCCGAGTAGTCCTCCTCCGACCCAACAAGAACATACCGCTGCCCATCAGAGGATTGATGATCGAGATGATATTTTTTGGACCCGCATGGAGGCACTCGTCCGGAAGGAAATGTCATTACTCGAGGCACGGATCGAGTCGAGGATCCCGTCTCTTGTAGCACAAGAGGTCGCAAAATTGTGGAACATCGGACGAGGTGTCGAGGTAGTAGGTCAACCGTCTGAGCAGATTCCACCGAATGTAGAGACAGCTCCCCCTACGGAGCATGACTATGCCCAATCATCAACACCTATGGGTGCGATGAAAAACATTGAGCTACATTCTGTGGAGTTACGCACACCTACTGAGACGGCTGAACTCCCTCTCCAGAGTGATCTCCCAGCACCCGACGCTGGCCGTCCCCAACGAGTAAGAAGGCCAGCACCGAGGTTGTTGAGCCCATTCATGCCATTGGACGTGCATCCATCTAATGCCACTTTAAAGGAGTTCCGGGCTTTTTTGAGGTCACAAGAGAGGTTTGCATGTTCAAAATTATTTATGCCATGTCTTGATTATGAAAATCGTTTGGGTGAAATTATGAGTTATCATGGCCAAATTTTTGATTAGTATGATGACAACGTTTTCTTTCATATCAAATAGACGCAACGTTGGACTCTTCGAAGGTCCGATGGGAGCGTCTTGGTTCAAAGACCTTATAAACAATAAGACGGAACTATATGAAGATGTGAGTAATTGTGATAGATGTTATGACGAAATTGCATGATATGTTATAAACTGTCTTTGACATATATGAATTTCGGTTTTTGTTTTCCTTGATACAGCATTTAAATGTCTACATGTCCATTCTTCATTCGAATCCGAGCTTTGCCTCACTTCAATTGGACAGTACGGTGTATTCTCGTTTTTCCTTTACAGACACACACTTCTTCGTAAGTGAAGCTACATCTTGACACGACATGTCTTTTATGTTGCTAGAACATGTTTAATATAGTTGATTTAATTGTGATCTAATTTTACAGACGACGATGAGACAGATTTGGCAAAACAAATACGGTCCTAACTGGGACACATTAACTCATGATCCGAATGTCTTGGAAGACTTCACCGACGATGAGCTGCGCCGCTTAATAGACTATGTCCACGGGATTAGGCCAAGGTGGGGACGACATACCCCTTGAACGGACATCGATCATGTATGTATATTAAAACGACTCCATTTATGAATTACATTTTTTTCCTTTTGCAAGCTATAGTTTGTGATGTGAAGTGGATGTGTTTTGTTGCACTTTTTTAGGTTCTTACTGTGTTGCATTATCCGGATACCATATCTGGCAAGTCGAGTATGAGCGGTCATTGGATCACATGTCGAATATCTTTGATGCATGGATATGTTCACTTATACGACACGTTGATGCATAGAATGGACGATGCAATGTGGCAAGGCCGTCTCAGCAAGTTCAGACCTCTGTTGCGCCTCTTACCAATTATTCTCTCGAAGGCTGGATTTTACGAGGAACGCCCTGAAGTGCAACCCATGACGAGTGAGTTCGAACTCAAACGAGCACAACTTGAGGATTGTTTTGATCAGCATGATACAATCAGTTGTGGGCCACTTGCACTTATGACACTCGACTTCGTTTTGAGACAAACGAAAATTGTCAAAGGCAGTGTCAACGATAAAATGCTAGCACAGTATCGCAAAGCGCTTACCTTGTCAACGACAAAATGCTAGCACAGTATCCTAAAAAAACAATAATATAGGTTAATATATTCGTTTACATAGACAACATTATAAACATAATATTTCAACTTTATGAAACATACATTCTCAATGAGAAGCCAATAAGAAGGATCAACTTCGATAACGTTCGAACCTTTATCGTACTTGACTACATTCCACTTCATATAATGCTTGAAGTTTCTCCACAATTCCCTGTTGTCATGCACAAGCCTCCTCAATTCCATGTTAGTAAACCTGGTAAAATCACCGGTGGTTTGCCTAAGCGATTCAGCAACTTCATCGACTGCTTCGGTGAAGTTGTGTGAATCGGTAACATCATAATTTCAAATCGTCACAAGAAGACGATCAGTAATCATGATCATCTCATCATGGCTGTATATTCCGTAAAAGTGAGCAAGATTAGAGGTTTCCATGACTGAAATATATCACACTTATGATCTAAGATGGATGATATATACGGTTAATATAATCAAACCAACTACTCCAGTCAAAGCACTACCCCCACTTAAATGCCCTGCATTGAATTCAAGAGTGACCAGCCACTTCACCCACTAACACCACATCGTGAAACGTGAGATTAGATATAACTGTATAATTAATTAAAATCAATAAATAAGCTACTTAACCGCAAGTCTTACACGCAAAGGATTACCCTATGTGTACACGTATACGAAGAAACATTATTACGTGTACAGCGTGTACACGTATTGTGGACCAAAATAACGTGACAATTATGTATAATACGTGTACACGTATTTTCCAAAATAGCATGACTCATGTGTAATACGTGTACACGTATGTCACCAAAGTACCAGCTTAAACGTGTAATACGTGTGCATGAGGATACTACGTGTACACGTATGATACCAAAGTGTCATGATTCATGTGTAATACGTGACAATTATGTATAATACGTGTGCACGTATTTTCCAAAATAGCATGACTCATGTGTAATACGTGTACACGAATTCTCCAAAATAGCGTGACTCACGTCTAATGCAGGTACACGTAGTCTTCAAAACAGCATGAATTAGTATCATACGTGTACACGTATGTCACCAAAGTAACGTGTAATACATGTGAATGAGGATACTACGTGTACACGTATGATACCAAAGTGTCATGACTCATGTGTAATACGTGTCAATTATGTATAATACGTGTACACGTATTACCACAAGATTAGCATGATGTACGTGTACACGTATGTTCAATTAAATGTAGCATGAATTACTTATACACTTATGATTCAAACTAAAATAACAAGTGTACACGTGTTATTCAATATAACATGGCATTTTACACACAATCGACAAGATATTTGGAGATATTATGTCAGTAATCGCAGCTTCTTATTCCATTAAATAGTTGTCATTGTGCAGTGTGCCGCCTGCATGGTCACATTTAGAGTGTCATTCAATCAATCAAACCAATTTTAAATTGAATTAAAATCAAACCAAATTAAATGTACACGTACAATTGTTGATATTCATTGTTCCTAAGGTGCCACTCTATAAGATATGTGTGCTAACATATACGTGTACACGTGTACACGAAAGAAATCGTGTACACGTATAAGACAGCTGTTTACATGTATTTTTTAAAAATATGCATAATCGAGAGACTTCAATTGACTCGACTCTGGTTTCAAACACTTTACAGACACAACTATACAGGTAATTTACGTTCCATCATAATAAAGTAATTATATTTCGTGTTTCACTGAGATCACTTTACCAATTTTACAATTGCAATCAACCACTCCAATTTAATACGGATAGGATCATTCCAAATAGTAGTTCCCATCCACAAGTTATTAATAGGTGGTTGACAATCTAGCTTTCATTACTCTTCACTTGTCCAAATACGCACAGATTGTTCATCATGGATGATCCATTTGCAGATTTTTTGCCAGGAGGAGAGTTCGCTAAGGTAAAGGAGTGGCAACCCAGCACATATCTCGATATCAGACTATATAAGGACACAAAATGGACACCCATGATTGAAGAAGCCCTACTGGATCATTTAATTCGGGAACGGCAGTGTGGCAAATGGATTGTGGGGGAACGGAACAAAGAGGCTATCGATCATGCTACTGAGCTTATTAACGGGTCATTTTCCACATAGTTTGCGCCTCTGGAGGTGATGGATCGTATATCGTTATTCAAAAGACGATATGAGATTTGGCCACTTATGTGGGCTACGGAAGGGGTGGAGCGGTATCCTGAACTGCATTTCATACATGCAACAACTAAACAGTGGATGAAGTGGTTTTGTGTGTGTATACAATTATAAACTACATATGTATTAGTTCAGTAGTTGCTCCGAATCATTTCATTATTTTCTCTAACAAATCATTTTTGCAATGTAGATGGACCCAATAAGTGATGCATATATGCTAGGTGGCGAAAAATTCATGACAAAGTTGGAGAAACTTTTCAACTGTGCTGGATCTTGGAAGATCGACAGCATTGGCTCCTCATCCACTCACAACAAAAGTTAAGTGACAAAGTTGGTGTAATAAACTCTAAGTGATGCATGACCTTTTTTTTCCCGAACAAACACGTATGTTCAATATGTAGTTTAATGCAATTGATGCTATGATTGGAACTTTAACAAGTTTAACAAGTTATCGACTCGACTCAATATTTACATTCACATTACAACTTATTCGTGTATGTCCCTCAACGCCACAAATGCCACAATGTTTCGGTCTCCGGGCACGTGTCGATGAGGATACCTGACATTCATTGTCACCACCAACCGGATTGTCTTGATTATTATTCGTAGATGGTATGGATAGAGTATCGGTACAGTGAACACGCTTATGACCTATATTACCACAACGTCCACAACGTTGAGGTACACCTTTTTGGGACTGTCTTCCTCTTGATCTATGTTCAAATCGACCGCGAACACGACGGGATCTTGGACGTCCGGCTTGTTTGGGGGCATCCGGTGGATCGCAAATGTCTCCTTCAAATGTTTTTCAAAACATGTCAGGGAATAGACCATACATACATTGAAACTTGAAAGATAAGGTTCAAATACATGCAAGACTATAAATGATGAAGCGACTTACCAACGACGTGCCATTCTTCAGGGCAGGGAATTGGCGTAACTTGTTCGCTCCACATACGCTGTAACGTAGAAGTTTTGAAATACTCCGCTACGAATGATTCCATTTCAGCCTTCGCTTTTCTAAAGAATGACCCAACAAATTTTAATTACAATATACAACGTTTGAAACACTCATTCAAATGATAGCTTCGTATATAGATAAATAGAGTATCAATCACCTTATTGCAGCTGCAGCATATGGACAAGGAATCAAGTCTAATTCAAAAGACCTACATGTACATGTTCTACCACGAAGATCAACAATATATACTTTCCGATCATGAATGACCTTATACTTATTTACATGGAGTCCATGAACGGTCATTTCTGCACTAGCGGACACATTTAGCATCAATCTCTTCGAAGCAGCACTAGTTAGTACTTCCTTACGTGCAAAGACCGCAGTACGCCTTTCAAAAAACCATTTTTCAATAATACTTCTTGCACACTCGAGGACAGCACAAACAGGAAGACCTCTTGCCCACAAGAGTCTATTATTGAAGCTTTCAGCTACATTGGAGTTCATAAATCCAAAACGTCGGACCCCACATTGAGAACGAGCCCAACGAGTATTTCCTATAGTGTTCAGTGTTCGTAATACTTCATCCCCGCGTGGGATGCCGACTAACTTGCTTGTGTGAGAGGTGAATTCATTATGAGTGTAACAATAGGCCGCATTGTTAAAAATTGCAACAACTTCTTTACCGTACTTTGCTAGGTTGTTCTGCAAATGATAACAACATAATCCGTGCACTGCATCTGGAAAGACAACTAATTGTTTTTTCAATACCTTTGTGTTGGTCCGATACAATGAGTAGATCATTCGGACACCCGTATGCGGCACGCATATTAGTTAAGAACCATTTCCAAGAGGCTTCGGACTCAACATCACCAACTCCGATACCAAGTGGAAATATTTGATCATTTCCATCAAGGGTGACAGCCACAAACATAATCCCACGATATCTACCTTTCAAGTGCGTGCCATCAACAACAAATACTGGTCTACCATGATTACGAAATCCTTGGATTGATGATCCTAATGCAAAGAAAGCATACTTAAACTTACCAGAAATGGTTAATAGCTCCATCATGGAACCGGGATTCGTCAGTTTTAATTGGTTCAGATAAGAAGGTAATCGATTGAAAGATGCCTTCTCACCACCGTATACAAGAGACATGGCATGATGTTTAGCAGAAAGCGCCACTTTATAGGAAACATGTAGACCGTGATCTCTTTCCAAATCGACCACAATGTTCTTTGGATTGATGGAGTAGTTCTCTTTCACTATTTTTGGGGCAAAAAGTGCACCAACAACTTTCGACTTTAACGAACGGTGGGCATTCTTATTAGGATCTGAGACACACGAATGGGGACCTGAAAATGCCGTGATTCTCCAAATCCCTCTGAATCCCTCAACACGGACTACAAAAGGACAATCAGAGTGTGTGCAATTTATGTACCAACGAGTCTTATTCGAACGCACAACTTTATACTCAACTTTATTGGTTAAATGATAGAATCCAACTATCCTCATCAACTGCTCCTTTGAGGTAAACGTTGATCCTTTTTTTAACACATTGTCAGAAAATACTGTACATTCTGGTTATACATCTTCAATTGGTTGGGAAATATGCGACGAAGCACCCGGTATATCCCACTTACGACAAATAATTGGGTCAACAGGATCCCTATCGTTCACATGTGAATCATCCCACTGCCCCCATAGATTAGGTTCAGTAGGTACTTCTCGATTGATGTTCGGATAAGTCGTTGAAGACGACTTTTCAGGAATAGAAAATGAACGTGCAAACATGTCAGAGAAAACACCACCCCTTTTTCATAACATATGCTCGGAATTTTTCAAAGAAAGCTTCTTCTTCATTTAAATTGGGTTCCGCTGCAATTGAAACATCACCATTTGAAAATATTTCATTGTTCGTGTGTCTATCAACACTATCATCTCTCGAATGATCTATATCATTGCTCGTCTCCTCTTCATTGATTCGGTCATCTTCACCATTCAAATGAGGGGAATATTCCGGTACATAGGCCCAATCATTTTCCATTTCGTAATTTGGCGCAGCACGAGGAAATTGATTACTTGTTTGCCCAAAATCCAAACACCGACGTAGGGGAGCATCCGGCGTAGTTAAAAAATGGTGTCGAGATGAAGATGGTGAAGAGCCATGTCGACAATAATTGATTGGTTTTGATCGAGTATGTGCACCTTCAGAGTTCATAAAATCAAGACCCAAACCCACCCTACCCAATTCACCACTATAAAGTTGTTGAATTCCAGTAAGATTGCTTATCTTTTTAAGTGTAACAAAAATGATTGGCATATCAGAGCTACCTATTACTCGATCCACATCATCATTTGTTTGAATCTTCAATTTGCCTATTTTATAAGAAACAATGTCAATCAAAGCATGAATGACGTACTTGAATTCATCAAGATTGGCTTCAACAACACCATGAACTAATTGAAGAAGCTCATCTCGAGTAATTCCTTTCACGGGAATTGTTATGAACTCTTCAACCCCGCATTTGTATTCCAAACCTTCCCAATATCCACCAAAACGAACAATCATATTGCTCCAACTCGTCTGAAATCAAAAGTAAATACATTATTGACATTCAACCATGCATAATCATTGTTTAATTCATTATAAAATAATGCTTAATTCATTGTTTAATTCAATCATTAATTCGTGTGTCTTTTACACGTGTACGCTATTGAGAATACATGTACACGCCTCCAAAATATGTGTACACGTCTCAAACATTGAATCGTGTAAAATATCATTTTTAATACGTGTACACGTGTAATCGAGAGCAATCGTGTAAACGTGTACATATGTATAAGTGAATGGATACGTGTACACGTATCATATATTCACATGTACACGTACTCAAATTACGTGTACACGTACACGTATGCCTATTTTTTCACACGTATGTACTCGTGTATATTTAACATACACGTGTACACGTATGGAAAATATTGCGACATCCCAATCTACCAATCGTGTACACGTAATTTCGAAAAATACTCTCACTCGTGTATTAACTGTTATCGTCCACATATATTTTTCTCTTTTTTCCTAGACGATGATCATGCAGTGATCATACACAACAAAGAATGAACAAAAAAAGTAGCATCAATAAACAAAATATAACTTCTTCAATAAAAGCAATATCAGATATAAGGTTTACCATTCTGTGTACGTCTACTGTGAGGATGGGTTCTTGGTTTTCTTGTAAATGAAAGTTGAGTTATGAAGATGAGTTTTCAACTATCAGAAATGGGTCTTGCAATGTACACCAAATTTGCAAAAATCAATTCTTGCAAATGGAGCTGAGAGTTTTTTAAAATGAATTCCACCAAATAAGATTTGAGGTTTTGATAAATAATAGTGAATGTTTCTTTTAAGATGAAATGAGCTATATTAAACGTATTTGCATTTAAATTTTTAATACAAAGACATAAAATATATTGTAAGTGAAGTTGAGGGCAACTTGGACTTTTTGCACATAAAATGGGTAAAAAAGTTATTTTGATAAAGAAGGGATACAAAAGTTCCTAATACTATCAAAAGGGATCATGAGAGGCATTTACACTAAAATCTAATTATATGTATCATAGTCCGTGTGTGGAAAAATACTAGCTAAATATGAATATAGAGGAAAATCAACTTATGTTATTTTATATTATTTCTTATAACTTTCATAATTTTTATAGAAAATTCAATCAACCTATATATATAGGGTGAAGATAGTTTGATAAATAATTTATATTTTTATTTTAGGAGACCAATAAAAGAATTCCTAAAAAGTAAAAATTCAAAAAACGTTTTACACTACAAAAGAAAGTGAAAGATTGGAAGTGGAGAGAGGGCAAAAAGCTGGTGTACATCAAAATAAGTCCCAATTTACAACAATGGTTGCAAAAACAGCAAATCAGACTAAATTCCTACTTCCACTACTCAAAAAAAAAAGGGAGATCAATGAGCTATTTCATCCCCATTTCATTTTTCATTTCTCTTCACTAAAACAAAACCATCAAACTAAATGGAGGAAAGATCTTCATATATGGTCTTGATCCCCGGCCTCTCCGATACCGATCGGATGCATCGAAGAGCGATTCCGAGAACCTCTTTCATCCCTTTATCGGCTGCCGGGATGCTCGTCTCCGGCTCCAATGCAGCATCGAAACAATCTGATCCTCGTCCTTCTGCAACCCTCAGACGAACCCAATCTGTCAACCCTACTCCTCCATCAGCGCCAGAAACGACGTCTCCTGCGCATTTTCCGGTAAGAAGTTCGAGCAAAATCACCCCGAATGCATAAACATCGGATTTGAAAGAGGGTAGGGGCTTCTTGGATGCAACTAGCTCTGGGGCTCGATAACCTAAAACCCCGGCATCAAGAATCTGTTCGATGGTCCCCGTTTGGGTCATGAGGCGGTGGAGAGAGTAATCTGCTACTCGTGCATTGAGATCAGGCCCATCTATTAGTATGTTCGTTGCTTTGAGGTTTCCGTGAGGAACGGCTCGGTCAAAATGGAGATAGTTCAGGCCACGTGCAACATCGACTGCTATTTTGAGCCTCTGAGCCCATGTTAGCGGTTCGCCCTTTCTTCCAGGTCGATCTGCCATTATCAGATTTGTTAGAAACGCAGAGTGAATGCAACCAAAACGTTCAAAATACGAATATATAAAATTGGCATTACCGTAGAGAAAACTGGCAAGACCTCCAGGAGATATGTAGTCGGAAAGAATAAGCTTCTCGTGTTGTGTGGGCCCCCAGTAGTACCCTCTTAACCCGACCACGTTTGGATGTCTGATGTTGGCGAATTTCTTAGCTTCTTTAGCAAATTCCTTTCTCTGCTTAGCAACTCCTTCCCTCAACCACTTGACAGTCAAGAACATCCCGTTATCCAGAGTTGCTCGATAAGAAGTCCCATGGCTGCTCCTTCCAAGAACTTCGGCTGGGGCCTTTGATAGTTCCTCGGCTGTAAACGAGATTGTATCGTCCAGAAAGTAGAGCTCACCGGCCAACCGATCAGGAGACCTAACGTCCAATCTTGAAAGGCTCTCCACGGTGTATGAATCACCAGACTCGGGTGACCATGAGAAGTGGCTGGTCTTTAATGGGGAGAAGCCAGTAACCGCTGCCATTTTCTCTTCAGGGCTAATAATCTCCGATGAAGAACCTTTTCTTGATCGAACTAGATCTTCCGCTGAGACAACCAAGCCACTGGAACGGTCTCTTCCACCAATGGTGGAAGGGTTGGTTGAAGGTTGGCGGCTGACACCTTTGTTGGTGGCATGTGGTGAAGGCTTATCAGATTTCTGCTTGTGATAAACGAAAAGGGCCAGAAGGGTCAGAATGATAAAAGCGGCCACACAAGAAACTATAATTGCCACTTTGACAAGGGTGGTCAAACGTTTTCTACTTGGATTTCCATCCGGACCATGCCATGATCCAGAAGGAGGATTAGGGAACTGCAAGTCAGAGTTTCCAGGGTAGAAAGAAGACAGTGGAAACTTTCTCAAATTCTCAGGGACGACACCAGAAAGATCATTATACGAAGCATTAAAGCTTTGGAGACTGTCAGGCAGGTTCATTGGCAGTGGCCCAGTAAACTGGTTGTGTGAAATGTCCAATGAATATAGAGTAGTGATGTCACCAATGGAAGCTGGCAGAGACCTTGAGAATTTGTTTCCCGCGAGATTGAGCACTTGAAGTCCAGTGAATGATCCAAGCGTATCAGGTAATTCACCATTTAGCTGATTATTGGAAAGATCAAGAACGAGAAGATTAGAAACATTAGACTGAGGTGAAAAATCAATGCTTCCAGAGAGTATATTGCTCTGTAGATGAAGCTCCTTTAGAGTTTCCAAGGTTAAAAGGGTAACTAAGAGAGGGCCACCCAAGTGGTTAAAGCTGAGATCAAGGGTTGTGAGTTTTGGGAACTGTGTGATGACTTTAGGAAGAGAACCATTCAGCGAATTCCGAGAGAGGTTGAGGTAATTCAGACGAAGAAACTGAGCAGTAATCTCTGGAATGGGCCCCATCAATTGGTTGTGGCTGAGATCAAGAACTTCAACATTTCCCCATTTCACCAGTTTTGACAAATTTCCTTGAAACTGATTTCTTGAAAGGTCGATTACAGCACAGCTTCCAGTCAACAACGGAAGCTCACCAGAAAGTGCATTTGATGAGAGGTTAAGTGTGTGTAATGTTGTTGAAGTAATCATACCTATAGGCCCTGTTATATTAAACAAATGTGTTAGCAGTAGTTACAATAAATCATAAATGCAAGAATGAAAACAAGTTTTCAATGGTAGATTACCTGTGAGGTTATTCGCGCTCAAGTCCAGCTCTGTTAGAACCAAGGAATCTCCTTTCAAAAGGTTATTTGGAATCGAACCCAAAAATCCATTGTTGCCAAGTTTGAGGACTTGAAGATCATAAACAAAGTTGAAGCCAGGTAATTCCCCGGAGAGCTGATTGTAACTCAAATCCAAGACCTTCAAGCTCCCAAATGCCTGGGCCTGACCACCACCCACAAGTGATCCCGTTATGCGATTGTGGCTGAGATTCAAATGCTTGACAGATGGAGAAATACCGATAAGAAACTTCTGCTGCCCATCAGCAGAACTTTCTAGAGAATTCCCACTAAGATCAACATGACTTGCCGTAGTAAGTAGCAAGAATTGTTGATCAAGTTTACCATCAAGCATATTTCCATGCAAATCGAGCACATCAAGTTGGGTCATAACCTCAAACCCTTTTGGAATGCCTTTCGTGAAGCTATTTAACGACAAGTTAAGATATACCAAGCCTCCCAACCTAATCAAAGATGAAGGCAAGGGACCAGATAGGGAATTACGGCTCATATCTAAAGAACGGATCGAAGAAAGCCCAGAAATCGAGTCCGGAATTGACCCCGAGAAGTTGTTTCCAGCCAATGACAGGTTTTTTAAACTTGCAATTTTACTAATCTCAGATGGCAATGCAGATGAAAACAGATTGTTGGAAATATCCAGATATTCAAGGCTCTTGAAGTCACCAAGATTGTCGGGCAATTTACCAGAGATGGAATTGTTGGAAATTGAAAGTTTTACAAGCATTGTAAGATTAGAGAAAACCCTCAAATCCACGTCAGCAGACAACCCTAGATTATCAAGAACAACAGCTGCTACATTACCACCATTACACATAATGCCATTCCAAGATGAAGGGCAGCCATTGAAATCGATCGATTCATCATTCCACGAATCAAGCACAAAACCCGTTGGATCATGCTTGATTCCTTTCTTGAATTCTAGCAGTGCTAAAATGTCCTGAGAAGGAAGCTGCCCTAAGGACGAGGCGAAACAAAGACCAATGATAAAAAGCCTAAATATCCTCATCCTGAACCCAAGTAATAATAACCTTAATATCCACAAATCAACCACAATACACCACCAACAAGATTTCAAATTTCAAGAAAATGCACTAGGTTACAAGCATAAACTCTTTGAAGCAAACCCACAGCCTCAAAAAATGGCTTCCTTCATACAGCATAACCACAATCAATGTAAGACATTTTCAGAGCAGAAATCTATCGCCTTCAAGAAACTCAAACTTGCAAAGAAGAACAATAAATTACTGGAACAAAAAACACCAAGACAACAACTAAGCCGCTTACAGAGATCTAAACAATGGAGTGTTCACCATTTTCATTACAATGGCAATTCCAGCATCTGCCAAACACGGCGCTGTCCAAATCTATCTCTTTCAAGTTTCAAGATTCAACTTTACACAAAAGAGGGGGCTCCGACAAAAAGATTGAAAGTTGAAAACACTTTGAAAATACAAGAATGTAGCAGCAAGCAACAATTTCTCACTTTTTTTTTCCACGAAAAGTAAAGCAAAAGGGCGTTCAAATCTGCATTACTAATGCATTTAAGACGATGAAAACGATTAGCGTAGACAGTAATTGGCCTTCCCTTTCAAAACCCTAACAATGTGGGGGAAAAAAGGCTTGAGCTTTCTTGGCAATTAGAGTAATAAAACCCCACTCTCACTCTCTTTCTCTCTCACTACAATAACACACGTATATGAGAGGCTTATTGAAACAGCATAAAGGCAATACCTTTTGTCTCGTATTAAATTCTTAATAAATTTTTTTCTTTTTTTTTCTTTCCTCTTGCTTAAAATTCTCCCACCAAAGCAATCACTTTCTCACTCCGAAAAGACACACATGTGGGGAACCCAGTACAAAAGGACCTTTAGTTATATTTTGTTCCATTGTTTGGAATATACAAATATATATATACACATTAAATAAATACAATTAAATTGATATTCGTTAATTACGGAATAATTAATTAAGAATGTCAGACTCTGCAAAAAGAAATAGGGGGAAGAACAGCGGGAATGTGATTAAGTTGAATTAAGCCCGGGAAAAAGCAAGGTTGGAGGAATCTTGGCATGGTGGACGTCAAAGAGAATCATTAAATATAGTTTTAAGATTGTTGGATTCCTTTGCCTGGAAAATGATGCTAATAGTGTGAAGTAAAAGCAGCATCGGGTTTGCTGTGGTCACCCCAGGACAAGACTGGGTCCCACCATTTACCCCTTGACTCGGGTTTTATATTCTCTTTTGACACCTTTACTTACATGGTGAATACTGAATCAATTATGGAGGATTATTCAAGGCTACAATGCTACGAGGGATTTAAGAAAGAAATTTGAAATTGTAATTTCACCATGTCATTTTTGTATTGGTTTGAATTTGAAATTTATTATTTTTATTTTAAATTATTATTTTATTAATATGGATGGATTTTAAAATATTACAATTGAAGTGCATTTAAAATTTATTTATTTCAAAATCGAGATTTTAAATCATTATTCAAATGGGATAGGTTGTTTGCTCTTCATTTATACATAATATACATATATTGGTGTGCTGGTAGTTTCTATCATAAATATCAAATAAAATTAAATTTTATATCACAATTTACCACAAGTCTTGAAGTTCAAATGAGATTATACAAGTTTTCTAATTTTTATTATTTTCCTCCCTTTCACTTCTTCTAACTCATTAAATAAATAAATATATATATATATATATATATCATACCACAACTTATAATTTGTTATTTTTCTATCATAATTTAAGAGAAATGTCTAAAATACTCTTACACTCACATATGTGTTGTGTAAGATTGTTGACTGATATAATAGAATATGTTATCTATGTCTTATTAATAAAACTTTGTTTGGACTAGGATCATCTCATCCGGATTTGAGATGGATCAAATCTCAATCCACATTTATTATGGGATATTAAAATCCTATTAATCTATCATATTTTTTTATTTTTTGCAATTCCCAATAATATTTACCTTTTTAAAATAAAATAATACAACATCATCTATTTTTTCTACAATTCTCAATATGATTGTGATATTTCAACTATAATATCCTATAAAATCTCAAAATAAATATAAAATTATCGACATCCACTTAAATCTTAAATTCAAATTAACTAAATCCATCTAAATTCCAGTCCTAACAAAGCCTTAAGGATATTATCAAGTGTTTATATTTGTGGTAAAAATGATATATTATCTATTGTGGAAATTGATACTATTCCTACATATATTTATATATAAATAAATTATTTATACCACACCCTATTTATCCAGATATAATATATGATAATTTGTGTTCGGATTAATTTATGGAGTTAAATATTAGATATTGTTTGAATAAGTTTTTACAAGCTTATTTCAATTAAGAAAACTGTTTCTAAGAGTTTATCTGCTCTTTAGTTGGTGTTTATAAGAAAAGAGAATGGTCCAATATACCACAATTATTTATAATTTTGTCTAAAATATCATAAAATATAACAAATGATCCTCATCTATTATAATTTATAAAAGTTGTGCTCAATATACCATAAATTTTGACCAAGTCACATGTGCAAATCACGATGAGACATGACTGATAAGGCAGTGTCAATGTGATAAGATCATAAGACATAACTGTAATATATTAATGTTTTTATGGAATAAGTCTTACACGAAAATATTGGTTAATTCTTACACGAAATTAAATAAGGTTTTACACGAAAATAAATATTAAATATGAAATAAGTCTTACATGAAAATTAAACAGTCTGATCAATTTTAAATATGGAATAAGTCATACATGAAAATTTTAATTTCGTGGTTTTAGGGGCTAATCCCCTTTTATGTTTTTTATGTTTGTTTATTTATATTTTATTAAATTTATTTAATAGTGTAAGACCTTATTTAATTTCGTGTAAGAATTAGTCAATATTTTTATGTAAGACTTATTCTATAAAAATATTAATATACTACAGTCATGTCTTATCACACTGACACTATTTTATCAGTCATGTGTCATCGTGATTTGCACATGTGACTTGTTAAAATTGATGGTATATTGGGCACAACTTTTATAAATTGTGGTAGATGAGGATCATTTGTTATATTTTATTGTATTTTGGGTAAAATTATAAGGGATTGTAGAATTAGGAGTTTGTACACTAATTTTCTTTAAACAAGGAAATTCGATTTTATTTCTAACATAATGTCTTACCTTGATAAAAAAAAAAAATTCAAATTTGAAAATATGAAATGTCAATACTAATATTTTTTCAGTTCCATGTTTTAATTCATACAAATATTTCAATAATTTTATTTTTGGAATACTATAGAAATAATTTTGCACTGTCAAATTTCAATTTTGAAATGAGTATATTTAAAATTCATCCATATTAAAATGGAATTCAATTCTATTTTTTGGGGAAAAATGCATGTGTATAACTTTTATTAAAAATAAATATTTAGATTTTAAACACTGTCAAATTTTTTTACATGACAATTTAAGTGTGTTTTCTGATTCTGTTAGTAAATAATGCAAACCTAAATTAATTAAAATTTTAAATTTTTTTATATAAAATCATATTTGAAGAACACAAAAACTCATGTGCTATTGTGGTACTGTATTGCATTAATAACAAAAAAAAAATTATAACTATAACAAATATATTTTAAACACATATTTATATCTATAAAAATATATTTATAAATCACAAATATATATATATAAGATATATTTCATTCCATCATGTAAGGTGATCTAACAAAGAGACCAACTCCTTGAAGAAACATAGATAAAGAAAAACAACTTAGAAGCATGGACGAAAGGAAAAGACTAAAATGGAATTGGCATGGGTATGAAAAAAGAGCAAAGATTTTATTTTTATTTTGAATGTCACAATCATTGTGATGATGTTTGGGGTAATTTTATGGTGGGAGACTTAGAATGGGCCCACAATCACAAGCAAATATAGTAATAGGGAAATGCCCAATCGCTGGGCCCACAATCACAAGCAAATATACTAATAGGAATAGGGAAATGCCCAATCGCTGTTGGAAGGATGGATTAGATCTGGTGGTGGGCCCATCCACGCTATGCATGGGCTGCCACGTCAGTGGTCCCCACTCCCTAACACATGCCAACAGTAGTGATCTAATTTTTGTCTTTTTCGTTTTATCCATCTATTTTTATAATTTTGTTATATAACAAGTTATGATATAGTAATTTGATGTTTATTTCACATACAAACAAATTATAAAAAACTATTAATTTTATTTTTTACTTTTAATTTCAAGTACTGATCCAAAATCCATCTACTATTTATGTCTGATGTGGCAATCACTTATTAATATGAGGGCATTTCTCGCAATTCCTCAATAGTAGGTGTGTGAAGAAAAAGAGTATGATTGATACAAAAAATCAAGAAACAAATTCATTACAACTCAAAGTATACATAGCAAGAGCATGAAGCAATTAACATTAATAATCCAAAACCCAAAACATGATCATGTAATGGAACAAGAATGAACGAATTTGACCTAATTCAGAAAACCCTTCCCTACTGGCTTACCATATCTGAGAATACCCCATCTTCGCCTTCGTCTTTCTTCCTCGTCTCCTCTGTAGCATTGACAAGAACCACCTCAGACTCCATCTCAGGCATTGAAACAGACTCGTCTCCACCATTGCCACGCAACCAAGCTTCTTGAAGCTGCAAAACATACTCCAAGTGCCATAGAACTTCTCCCATTGTAGGCCTGCTCTTCCCTTCATCTGCAAGACATTTCTCGGCAATTTCTCCAAATCTCAACAATGACTCCTGCGAGTAACCTCCTTTAAGCCGTGGATCAAGAATCGTCTCCAGTGATCTCTCTCGTTGCCAACGCATAGCCCATTCTGCAAGATTGATCTGGTCTCTCGGTAATGTCGGATTGATGACAGCTCGTGCGCACACGGCTTCAAACAGGACAACCCCGAATGAGTAAACATCAGATTTCTCAGTGAGTTGCTGTCTCCTGAAGTATTCAGGATCGAGATAACCGAAGCTGCCTTTGACCGCGGTGCTGACGTGTGTGTGCTCCAATGAAGGGCCCGTTTTTGACAGCCCGAAATCGGCCATCTTAGCTATGAAGTCCTCATCCAACAATATGTTGGTTGTCTTAACATCCCTGTGGATTATTCCTCTGTCCGAGCCCGTATGGAGGTAGTGTAGTCCACGCGCTGCACCGATGCATATGTCTAGCCGTTGCTTCCAGCTCAACGGTGGCAAGTTGGCCCCGAATAGGTGACTCCTGAGGGTCCCATTAGCCATGTACTCATACACCAAGATCATCTCATTCTGCTCATCACAGAACCCAATCAAAGAGACAAGATGCCTGTGTCTTAGTTTTGACAGCATTTCGATCTCTGTTTCGAATTCTGTGAGGCCCTGCTGAGACTGTGGGTTCGCGCGCTTAATTGCCGCGAGGGTATTTTCGACAATCTCTCCTTTGTACACCTTACCGAACCCTCCCACTCCGATCACTAAACTTTCGTCGAAGTTGCTCGTTGCTGCCCTAATCTCGGCCAATGTGAAACGCCTTCCAGATCTAACCGAGCCAGATTGGCCATTAGGGTTTTGGCAGCCGGTTGATCCTTTGGCATTGGCAGTGCTGTTCATTAGAGATCCATGTAGGAACAAAGGCCGCCATCCGAGAGGACTCTTCTTGGTATCGTTTTCTGCTCGTTTCTTCTTACAAAACCAGATTATAAGCATGCTTAAAGCTACAAGAATGACGATAGAAGCAATACCGGCCCCAATGCTCCCCCATAGGATCAAGCTCTTAGAAGCTTTCTTCACTTTCACATTGCTATACGTCTGTACATAAGCTAGATTGCCATTACGACTAAGCTTGAAAACCTCCAAACCATTCAACAGAGCATCAGTTCCAGCAGAACCCGTTGTGGGATCAGGGCCTAGTTGTATCCAAATGGAGTTGCTTTTAGAGGAAATGGAATCGAGATAATCCTCATGATATGCTCGATTCATTCCTCCAGCTCTTACATAAACATCAAAGTTGTCTGCAGCTGTTTTATTGTCTATGAATATTCTAAAAACCCTCTGATTCGGAATATCATAAAACAGCTCACAGAAATGCAAACGAACCAGATAATCGAAATCCGGATCAACTTCCAATTTCCAAGACATGTTGAATCGCTTCTCCATCACTCCAGCATTTGTCAAAGTTCTTGCTGTTTCATACAGCATAAGAGGAGCCACATCAGTGTCATTAGGGTTGGCATAAGTGATATTAGATCCGTTCCTAATTACTGAACCGGCATCTGCATTGATCATATAACCCGAATCCACCTCCCAAGTTCTCCACAAAACTAAATCTTGTGAGGGTCTAATAGATGAACCACCAACATTCAATCTATACATAGTTTCAATCCCTCGTTTTCCCAAGTTCAATGAACTACCACCACCATTCGCCCCGACTCTCCTCACTGAATCAACGAACAGCCTATTCACCTCTGGAACAATTTCTATTGCATTCACAAAACCAAAAGACCCCTTCGATGGCACAAAATTTATAACAACTAAATTTGTATCAACAGAAAAGAAATACTCTTTCAACACATAGAAATAGCTAGAGTTGGCTCTAGGTCCCTGTAAGTTCAAATTCTTGTCCTCAATCTCACCAGGAACATTAAACTCGGACACTAAAGTCATACCATTTGCCTCAACAGAAAAGTAAGAGTCATTGGCATTGTATCCATCAACAACCAATGGATAAAAATGAAGCCTAAGAAAATAATCTCCATTTGGAACTGGAAAACTATAATTCGATTTATCAGTAAAGATCCTAGCCGTTCGATAGAGAGGCTCGAAGACACGATCACCATCGAACGAGCTAGTAGTGACCTCCATTCCGGGGGCACTAAGGTTGACATTGTTTCCAGGAGCTGAGTCACCTACCCATCTTCTTCCATCTACATTGACACTGGAATTTGTCCCACAATTTACCATGAATGAAATAATCTGAGCCTCTCCACATAGAGGACGCAAGAATATAATCAACAGAAAATAAACCCCAAAAACCCCCTTACACTGGAACTTCATCTTTCACCCTTGTTCTTCTTTCTCTCTCCTAAAAATGAAGAACCCTAATCTCGAATCACACAATGGACTCCAAAAAGGCCAAGATTATCTCTTTCTTTCTCTCTCTCAAATAAAAACCTTAAAAACACAAGCTAAATTCAACCACAACCACTTACCTTCATCAAATATAACAAAGATTGAAACCCATCAAGAATTGCTGATCGAGCGCACTTCTCGAGTAAATAAAGCCTAATAAGCAAGCAGATCTGAGGCGAGAAAAAAAAAAAGAGAGAAGAAAAAAATGCCCACAAAAAAAAGGGGGGTTTTGGAACTACTGTGCAATACTAACTAAATCAAAATAGCAAAGATGCAATCTTTTCCATTAAGAATCATCAAAGAACCAACAAAACCTAGTTCTTGCTGAAAATAGAAGTTTCTTGAAAAGTTTAGAAGGAAGAAGGAAGATGGGGTTGGCTGGAAATACAGACTGGATATATTTTCATCTTTCTATTAATTTATGTAAAAGAGTAAAGAATCTTGAATAAACTCATCTGTATAACAGTATAAGAAAAACTTTGTAAAAACAGTGTCCCAGTTTTGTTGCAAGTTGTAACTGCTGTAAGTATTCAATAGCATTTGGAAGTCATTTGTTGTCAGCACAAACCTCTTTTTTTTTTTTTTAAGATTTAACAAATATTAAGAATCTTGAATCCGTTGTATAGAACTTATCTGGTCTACCCCACCTTTTACTGTGAACTGCGGAAAATATTGTCTAAGAACCAGGTTTTTTTAAGTGAGGTTTTCCCTTTTTTTTTTTTATGAAAAAATAAATAAGAGTAATAAATAAAATTAATTGATTTAAATCAGAGAGAAATTGAAGTGAGAGGGTGTAAGTGCCAGAGCATGGAGCTCCATTATTTGAATACCATCACATGGACGTGTCTGGTAGATAATCAACAGTTTAAATTAAGAGAAAATATCCCAAAATAACCAAAAATATTTAATTTAATATCATAATACTCAAAAAAAATTATTAAACCCATAAATCTACTCAAGTTACTATTATTTTTACCTAATATATCCAAGTCAACGACAGCAAGATGGAATTTTGAATTTGATGGGATGTGTCTGAATGTGAGTGACAAAGCCTATCTCAAGTATTATTTCGTGTAATGTTAAAAATTGAGATATTTCGTGTAAGGCCTATTTGAAGTGCAATTTCGTGTAAGGTTGAAAACTGAGATATTTCGTGTAAGGCCAAAACTCACTATTTCGTGTAAGATTACATTTCACTATTTCGTGTAAGGCCTATCTAAAGTGTTATTTCGTGTAAGGTTGAAATCTGCTATTTCGTGTAAGACCTATTTGAAGTGCAATTTCGTGTAAGATTGAAAATTGAGATATTTCGTGTAAGGCCAAAATTCACTATTTCGTGTAAGGTCTATTTGAAGTGATATTTCGTGTAAGGTTAAAAACTGCAATTTCGTGGAAGGAAATATGGCTACACGAATTCAATGGGGCCATTAAAGGCCCATTGACTTTTGTGGGTCTGCCATTTGTCAGTGAGGAGACGGTCATTTGTCAATGAGGGGA
Organism: Scutellaria barbata; assembly: GCA_028654395.1. Taxonomy (NCBI): domain Eukaryota; kingdom Viridiplantae; phylum Streptophyta; class Magnoliopsida; order Lamiales; family Lamiaceae; genus Scutellaria; species Scutellaria barbata. The sequence goes on from CM053648.1 coordinate 18,916,169, forward strand.
TAGTTTAAAAAAAAGTTAATAATTTAGGTGTATCTTATATTGAATTGAGTATAATGTGTATAATTATATCCATTTTGGATATATTAGATACCCACTATTTGAAAATGGCTAATTTTAGTTGCTGACCCTTAAATTAAGACATGCTGTTAATTCTCTAAATTGCCCCTGTGTTACGTAATTAAATAAAGTATAATAATGTCGCCTTGCCTCTCCGTACCAATAGTACCCTCTGTACCTGATGGGACAAAACAAGTTCTGGTCATTGCTTCTCACTATTTTTCCCCCATAAATTCATTCTTACACAATTAAAGTATAATAGTTTTTTAGAACATTAAATTAAATTAAGTCAATTATTCTATCATCACTTCTATCATAATTTGGATGAAAAATCTAAAATAACTCTTACAGATATATGAGATTATTGATTGATATAATATAAAATGTTATATATGTATTATCAACAAGATAAAAAATGTATATATTATCAATTATGGTAAAAAAATAATTTATCTTCTTAATTATGGTAGGGGTGTTATCTCTAATTAAATATGTATATCCTTTTAAAATATCTTTTGCTCCATTTAAATTAAGGAATTTGAGAAGAGATTTGAAATTTCCTGCCATTAAATCATTGACGATGTTTGGATAGATGTAGATTTGAAATCTATTATATTTATTTTGATTTAATATTTTAGCAATATGAGCAGTTTATCCATTTATTTTAAATTATGTATTTCAATTCAGTAGTCTTAGGTGAATTAAATTAAGTAGCCTTCATTTTTTATACACTTACCAAATAAATCTTGAGATTTATTGAAATTACAAATTGAATGATATGATTTTCTATACATTTGAAATTTGATTAAAGTTTGATACTATATTATTTTCTGTTTTTCATAATGGCTCATGTGGTGCTTTTATACCCCCAAAGTGGGCCACCAAAAGGCATAAATAAATATCAATAGGCCAAAATAGTGTAATAAACAATCCGTATGATTGATGATTATTTAAGCTCCAATTACAACAATTTTTTGAAGGGCTGTTTTCTGTCTCTTATTTTAGATGGTACTTAATAAAATAAATATACTTATATAATTGATGCATTTAATTGAGGTTTTCTCTATTTTTTTTGTTTGACTTGTCCACCGCCAGCAACACCAATTTATACGGTTGCCTTCAATGCATATCGTATTTGATGCTCTCCATTAAATACAATATTATTGTCTATTTATAGATCTATAGATAATTATATTTATGTTAAATATAAAATAATAAATGGTAAACATTAGATTGGATGGGATTCATTGTGTGGTTATAACATTTAAAGAAATATAACATCTAAAAATAAAATATAACATTTATATATCTAGTTTATTCTTTTCAATCATTTATTTTTTAATATCATGTAATGTGGATCTCATAGTATTCGACTACAAGACAAAAAATTAGTGCATCATCTATCACACAATGGAATCAAATGATATAAGAAAGTGAAAATCATAAACAAGATATGTCTTGTAACCATTTTGAATTGAATTTTTTTTTTTAATTAATGTGGGGTTCACATCATTTGCCAACTTGGCAAAAAATTATATATTGGTTGCCTATAAGACAAATTTAACACGATAATACGTCAAAATTTCAATCTTATTAAGAAACATCCGTTTAAAAAGCCATTTTATGGATAATTTATTCTTATTAGGTTTCCGTTTGTATTTTATTTTTGATATTAATATACTAATTGCTTGTCAATATAAAAATTAAAAATCCAAACTGAAAATTAACGTTTCTCATAAATGATAGCAACCCTCGTGTTATGTCGCATTGTCTTAAATAATTAGTAGTTACAATCAAATCTAATCATATTGTTAATTTTGAAGGAAACATTATCCTTATTCTAATTAATGCAGTGGTTTCACCGATCCATTGATTATGGTAGTGGTTGAATAACTTTTGAAAAACGTAATTGTTAAGTGATGTGTATTATGTATTCAAAAACTTATATAAAATAATCTTATAAATTTAATTTCATCATGTCGAATTTTACTGTTGAAATTCAAACTCATTTTCAAATCAATTTAAATTTTATAGATTATGAATTTATTGATAGACCTGTCTAAAAAAAAATTTAAATTTGTAAGATAAATATTTTTACAAGTGTTCTAGTTATGATGAAACTTAAAATCTTAATGTTCAAGCTATGTGACATGATTGTCAATCATTTCGTTTCATTACATTTATCATCATTTAATAGTATTTTCATAAATAATGTAAATTTAAATATAAAAAGTGAATATATAATCATAGTTTGATTTATTTTTGAAACCATATTTTTAGTAAATTGAAACCTAGACTTTTGTTTGTTCATCTCTAATCCACAACACCAAACTATCTGTGGCCTAATTCTACCTACTAAATTTGGAGTCTTGATGTAATACCTTATTATTATCCACCCCACCAAACTTGAAACGTACAGATATATAATAAATTTATTTATTTGTATTTAATAGTGGACAATATTAGAATATATTTTTTTATAAAAAAAGGATTATTTATTATCGGACCCGACCCAAGCAAGATTAGCATGTATTAGTTGATCGGTCTACGGAGGGGGCCTTCAAGAGTCCGATCCAGATAACCCATTAAGTGGACACCTAGATGTTCCGGCCAGAGCACTGTACTTGGACGATAGATAGATGACGCGACCAGGATTGATTCCATGGTGGGACCAATGAAGCATGGCCGACCCGACCAGGATATGCCGAACAGAGTATCAATAACTGCTAGGAGATCGTGGGGGAATTAAACTACCCACTTCCTAGAAAATAGGCTAAAAACAAGGGCTTAGTGGGAATGATCTCCACTACTTATGCTCTTTTTAGATTATAAATAGTAGTATTTTCAACTTGTAGAGGGTTCAAACATCTTTTGTACTAAAGACTAGAGAGCTTATTTCTCTAAGTTATAATATACGATCCCGATCGGCCACTAAAAACCGATCAGGATCAGCCTAGCTAATTTGCCAGAGTAGGCTCCGGGCTAGTGTCTTCTGCACTTTTACACATTATTTTAATCCATTTTCTGATCCAATTTGCTTCGTTTCAATCCGAATTCACGTAATTTGAGTGTTAGACTAAGAATTAATTAATTTATAAATTTCGACGTCAACATTTATTATAGTTAATATATATATATATATATATATATATATCTTAATTTACTCTAATTGATAGCGAATCTCCAAGTCTTTTAATGCTCATAATCTTTATCTCACATAGATTTATTGTTTTACATTAATCTCAATTTTTTTCTTCATAAACCTCAAACTCTAAGATAGGCTATACAAAATTTTATTGAAATTAAACAGATCAACATAGTTTAGAAGAAGTGCTAGTTGCTAATGTTTACGATAACTTTTATCATTTAAACTGTTAAAAGATTAAAACCAATGATTTCTTTATAAATGACATGATATGAAAAAAAAATTGTAAGATAAATATATTCATTATTTAAAGAGTGTGATACAAGATCATCTATAAAAAGGTAAAGCAACATCTAAATAAGATACAAATATTCATTATTTAAAGAGTTTGATACAAGATCATCTATAAAAAGGTGGAACAATACCCAAATAAACGGACTAGCATAATAATCCATGTGCAACCTCATTTGCTTATAGAAAGTTTAAGAGGTTGAATAATAGCACCAAAGATATGATGGTTTCTTCTTGATAGCATAGCATCAAAACCTTGTTCAACATCATGCTTACTTAACTCATAATCTCTTGCAAACCCAAAACGTCTATCTCCTTCTAGAACAATATAACAAGCACAAGAAAATTCGAACCTCCATAGTATTTGTATCTTGGAAGAATGCACCATCAATATTGCATTTCAGGAAACTGTTTGACGGCACTGTCTGATAAACTGGATGATGACGTGTTTAATGTTATTTTCAGAATTTGTCATTTGTTTAATTAATGTAGCTAGAGTTTGTTTAAGTTTGTCCTATTTTTTAGCAACTATATCACGATCTTTAGGATGTGATCTATCTTTACGTTTTCAGTTATTTTGTAAAGGCTATTTAACAGTCTGCAACTCTTTTATTATGAAAAGGGTAGTGATCTTTCTCCCAGGCGTAAGGTTTCTCAATTTTATTTAACATTTGGTATCGGAGCCCCATCATAGGGGGCCTGATTTAGAGCTTATACAAAACACTAGTAGAAAGCTTTGGTAGAGATTGAAATATTGTGAGAGAAGGAGTTTGAGTGAGATGACAGAGAGCAGTAACAATGGGAAGTTTGTGCAAACAGCCATCCCAAAGTTTGATGGCCACTATGAACATTGGGCCAAGTTGATGGAGAATTTCCTTCGTTCTAAGGAATATTGGAGCCTCGTTGAGGAGGGAATCAACACGATTCCGGAGGGCATGCAAGCAACTGAAGCACAATAGAAAGTAATAGAGGAGCAACCGTTGAAGGACAAGAAGATCAAAAATTATCTCTATCAAGCTATTGACAGAGAAATTATGGAGACTATTCTCAATAATGACACATCGAAACAGATATGGGACTCGATGAAACAGAAGTTCAAAGGTTCCACGAGGGTGAAGAGAGCTCAACTTCAAGCATTGAAAACTGAATTTGAATTGCTCAGGATGAAGGAAGGAGAGTCTGTTAATGCTTATTTCGGACGAACACTTGCTATAGCTAAAAACATGAAGGCATGTGGAGAAAGTGTACAAGAAAATGAGATTATAGGGAAGATTCTAAGATCTTTGATACCAAAATTCAATTATGTAGTGTGCTCCATTGAAGAATCCAACAACATCGACACACTAACAATAGACGAGCTCCAAAGTAGTTTGCTTGTTCATGAGCAGAGAATGAGCAGTTTTGTGGAGGAAGAACAAGTGTTGAAAGTGACCTAAGAAGAAAGAACAAAAAGAGGAAGATGAACAATTAGAGGAGGTCGAGGAAAAGGTAGACAACCTTTCAACAAAGCACTAGTGGAATGCTACAAGTGTCACAAGTTAGGACATTTTCAATATGAATGTCCTAGTTTGGAAAAAAGGGTAATTATGCAGAAATGAATGAAGATGATGAAATGCTATTAATGGCGCATGAGGAGATGACTGAGGTCAAAAAGGAAGGAATCTGGTTCCTTGACTCTGGATGCTCGAACCATATGACATGCAACAAAAATTGGTTCGAAAATCTAGATGAAGGGTTTAGGCATTCGATGAAGCTTGGGAATGATTACAGGATGACAGTTGTGGGAAAGGGAAGCATAAAAATTGAAGTGGAAGGTGCAACTCAAACTGTAAGCGACGTGTATTATGTTCATGACCTGAAGAATAATCTCTTGAGCATTTTTCAACTACAAGATAAGGGATTAACTATATTGATTCGCAACGGCACGTGTAAACTATATCATTATAAGAGGGGTTGCATACTTGAAAGTAGAATGACTGCAAATAGAATGTTTGTGGTGTTAGCTAAAGTTAATATGCAGACTTCTACTTGTCTCAATGTTAACTCAGAAGAGATCGCAGAATTATGGCACAAAAGGTTTGGACACCTGAACTACAGAAGCATGAAAGAGTTGCAACAAAAGAATCTAGTTCAAGGGCTTCCTAGCTTCAAAGTCCCAAACAAAGTATGTATAAACTGTATGAAGGGGAAGCAGCATTGTGAGGCCATACCAAAGAAGAGCAAATGGAAAGCAACAAAGAAGCTACAACTTATCTACTCAGACATTTGGGTCCCATAGCTCCTATGTCACATAGCAAAAAGAGGTATCTTTTGACTTTTATAAATGATTTCAGTCGCAAAATCTGGATATATATATTGAATGAAAAGAGTGAAGCATTTACAATATTTAAAAGTTTTCATGAACAATGTGGAAAAGGAGTCGGGTCTATCTATATGTAGTTTAAGAACAGATAGAGGGGGATAATTTACTTCAAAAGAATTCATGGAGTTTTACAGGATTCATGAAATTAAACATCAATTGACAACCGCGTATACCCCTCAGCAAAATAGGGTGGCAGAACGCAAGAATCGCACCATCTTAAATATGGTGCGCTGCTTGTTGGATGAGAAGAAGATGTCAAAATCATTTTGGCTAGAAGCAGTGAAGTGGACAAGTCATGTTCTCAATCGAAGTCCCACTTCGGCTGTGAAGGACAAGACTCCTGAAGAATGTTGGAGTGTAGTGAAACCTAATGTTGGTTATTTTAAAGTGTTTGGATGTATGGGAAATGTGCACGTACCTGAGGTAAGAAGGTTGAAGCTAGATGTTAGAAGTCAAAGATGTGTAATATTTGGGTATAGTGATGAGTTAAAGGGCTATAAGATGTATGATCCAGTTGTAAAGAAAGTTATAGTAAGCAAATATGTAGTATTTGAAGAAGGAGAACATTGGGATTGGGGGAGGAGCGAAGAAGAAAATAAAAATGATGTGTTTGATTGGGGTGAAGTTGACGGCGGGTTGTACGAATCTGGTGACAGCGAAGTTGAAGAAGAAGAACACCTGGAAGAGCCCTTGTTCATCTCAGGCGACTCAAGCAGCTCTATCGGAACTACAACTCCTCAAAATGATGAAATCTCTCATGTACTTCAAAGGAGAATATCAAGAGCTCCAGCATATCTACGAGACTATATCACTGGTGAAGGACTCTCCGATGAAGAAGAGGTACAAAATTTAGTAATGTTTATGTCTTCTGATGAGCCTACTTGTTATGAAGAAGCAGTTAAAAGCAAGAAATGGAGGGATGCAATGGATATGAAAATTGGAGCAATTCTGAAAAATGAGACGTTGGCAGCTTGTTGATACACCGAAGAAGACTAAAGTGATTGGTATAAAATGGATCTATCGAACCAAACTGAATGAAAACGGTGAGGTGGACAAATGCAAGGCAAGATTGGTGGCGAAGGGTTATGTAGATAAATATTCTATGTTGCTTTTGATACATTATACAATTGAGACCTTACAATATATACATAAGGTGTAAAGATCTTTCCTAAAACTATACAAGGAAAGAGTTAATAAAACAAATACACAATCCCTAAATTATAGGAAAGAGATATGCTAATCAAAGACTAATCATTTGCTGGTGTTATGCTATTATCCCCCCTCAAGCAAGACGTGGGATGAGGTCCAACGCGAAGCTTGTCACGAAAGAACTCAAATAGGGGACGATGTAAAGCCTTCGTAAAGACGTCCGCCACTTATAAATCAGAGGAGATGAACTTAGTCTCTAGATGACCAGCAGAAACTAACTCACGAACAAAGTGATAATCAATGTCAATGTGTTTTGCTCGTCGGTGTGAACTTGGATTTTGACTGAGAAAAACCGCACTGTTGTTGTCAGAATAGAGAATCGGGCAAGATGGAAGGTGAATGTGGAGTTCCCGTAGAAGCTGAAGAACACAAACAAGATCTGAAGCCGCATTTGCTAAAGCACGATACTCTGATTCACAACTGGAACGAGAAACAGTGGGTTGCTTCTTTGTACTCCAAGAGACAAGATTGCCCCCAAGAAAAATTGAGTAGCCATATGTGGAACGTCTTGTTTCCACAAAACGGGCCCAATCAGCATCAGAATAGGCTACAAGAGACAAAGAGGAGCTACGAGTAAAGGAAAGACCATAGGCGGGTGTACTTTTCACATAACGAAGAATCCGCTTCACCGCTTGAAAATGGTCTATAGTGGGATTCTGTAGGTGTTGACTCACAAGATTTACTGCAAATGATAAGTCTGGACGCGTAATTGTGAGATACTGCAGAGCCCCAACCAAGGAGCGATAGAGAGTAGGGTCATCAAATAGTTGGCCATCTGTGGAAAGTTGACAACCAGCCACCAAAAGTGTGGAAACGGGTTTGGAATCTTCAAGAGCTGCACGTTGAAGAATGTCACGAGCATACTTTGCCTGATTTAGGAAAAGTCCAGCAGATGTGTAGGTGACCTCAAGACCCAGAAAGTAGCTTAGCCGCCCTAAATCTTTGATGGCAAACTCCTGACGGAGACGAGCAATAAAAGATTGCAAAACAGCTGGGGAATTTCCTGTGAGGATAAAATCATCAACATAAACTAGAAGATATAAAGTAGAAGATCCACGAATATAGATGAACAACGAAGAATCAGAGCGACTGCAAGTGAATCCTATATGTAGGAGAAAGTCACTAAGCCGTTGAAACCAGGCACGAGGAGCTTGTTTGAGACCGTACAAAGCTTTCTTGAGACGACAAACGTGATTCGGAAACTGAGTGTCGAGGAAACCAGGCGGTTGCTCCATGAATACCGGTTTTGATAGAACACCATGTAGGAAGGCGTTTTTGACATCCAATTGATGAAGAGGCCAGTTGTGAAGAATAGCAATAGAGAGGACGACTCGAACTGTAGAAGCTCGAACAATAGGACTGAAGGTATGGGAATAATCAAATCCCGGAATCTGAGTAAACCCCTGTGCAACTAGTCTAGCCTTGTGTCGATCAATAGACCCATCAGCCAAGAATTTAGTACGAAAGACCCATTTCGACCCCACAATATTAATATTGGGTGGTCGTGGGACGAGATCCCATGTTTGATTTGAGTGAAGAGCAGAAAGTTCTTCATTCATAGCAGCAACCCATTTGGGATGTTTTAGTGCGGTCTTTATTCCACGAGGCTCACTAACTGCTACAAGTGCATCAAACAAACCGGTATGCGCATAATTAGTCACATGTTTGGGTTTAAAAATACCTGACTTTGCCCGAGTTTGCATAGGATGAGTAGAAACCGGAGCAGACGGTTGAACAGGAGCAGCGGTCGAAACTGGCAAAGGTGGATCAGGAAGAGCAGGTGATGACCCAAGCGTAGCAAAGATGGGAGTATCATCGCACATAACACAAGGACCTGGAGGTGAGGGTTCAATGTGTGAAACATCGGGCCGAGGCTGTAGACCAGCCAGTCTAGCAGGCTCATTGAATTCTGAAACTGGTAGAGATAGAGAGCTGGACCTATTCATAGAATGTGAGAATGGGTATGACGACTCATCAAATTTGGCATGACGAGATACATAAATGCGGAAGGAAACCGGATCGTAACAACGAAACCCTTTGTAGGAGCTACTGTAGCCCAAGAAAATACATGCCAAGCTCCGTGGCTCAAACTTGTTTGTAGTGTAATCCCGAAGGCATGGATATACGCGACAACCAAATGGATGAAAGTTGTCAAAGTTTGGAGCAGTGGAAAAGAGCAGCTCAAAAGGTGATTTGCCACCGAGAACCTTGGATGGCAAACGATTTATGACGTACACAGCGCTACTGAAAGCATCAACCCAAAATTTTAAGGGAGTATGAGAATGGAATAACATGGCCAGTCCTGTTTCAGTAACGTGTCTATGTTTACGCTCAACTCTGCCATTTTGAGCAGGTGTGTACGGACAAGATAAAATATGACGAATACCCTTTTCCCGAAAAAACAACTGTAATCTGTGATTTGTGAATTCGGTGCCTCCATCACTGTGAAATGTTTTAATACAAGCAGAGAACTAATTTTCAACAAAGGTAGTAAACTGTAACATTACATCGTAGAAATCAGATTTTTGGCGTAGAGGATAAAGCCAAGTAAATCTAGAAAAGTCATCTACGAAAATAACGTAATAACGAAAACCAGAATCAGATGTCACAGGGGCAGGTCCCCATAAATCACAATGAACAATGTCCAAAACAAATAATGAACGTTTCTCATCCAAAACAAAAGGTAAACGTTTACTCTTAGCCTTTTCACAAGAATCACAAATAATAGGTTTGGGTAATAAAGCAGTAACAGATATGCTCCCAATTTTATTCAAAAAGAAAATGACATCAAATGAAACATGTCCAAGCCGGGAATGCCACAACTCAAAGGAGGCTTTAGGCGTACGAGCTGCAGTCAAAACCAACTGAACACCATCCAATATATAAAGACCATGCTTACGTCTGCCTTGAGCCAGAATGTCCCGAGTTACCCGATGCTGAACCGTAAAATAATCATCAGTAAATACAACATCAACGGGTAAATCAGTGGTCAATTTGCTCACCGATAATAAGTTCTTAGTCAAGCCCGGAACAACCAAAACATCTGATAATTTAATAGAAGCATTCAAATGACATGAACCAATGGCAGAAATAGATAACAAAGCACCATTACCGACTATAACAGAATCCGAACTTGTGTAGGGCAGGGAGGAATCCAAGTGATTCGAAGAAGGAGTCATGTGCGCCGAGGCTCCTGTATCCAAGTACCAGTCAGAAACAGGCGGATCTGATATCGTGCAGGCAGCAGAGAAAGCTTCGGCAATATTCGCAGAAGGAGCAATAGACTGATTGAACCGTTCGGGGCAAACGTTGGCATAGTGACCATTAATCCGACAGATTTGACAATGAGGAGGACGTTTTTGCCAAGAACCACGACCACCTTGTTTCTGCCCACGCCCGTCAGAAAAGGACTGACCACCTCGACCACCAAGGAGAAGCTGTGATGAAGGCCGAGAGTCAGTGTGAACTGCGAAGGCAGCTTGTGACACGGGTGGAGGATCCAGATTTTGCTGAAATAAATCCCAGGCTTCAACGTTGTTCAATAGATCAGAGAACGTAGGAGATACTGCCATCTGCGTCGCGGAGAAACTAGAGAAGGAAGAACCAAGACCCTTCATGAAGAGATGTATTTTATCAGTTTCATCAACAGTAACTCCGATGGCAGATAATTGATCGCAAATGAGTTTGAAGTCACGCCCAAAATCAGCCACAGATTTATCCCCTTTACGGATCGATTGCAATTGTCCTTTGAGGCTGAATTCACGCGCCTTCGATTGGTGGCTGAATGTCTTTTCCAGTGCAACCCAGACATTGCGCGCGGTGGCGCAGCCAACCACCACAGACATGGCCACCTCGGTTAAGGAAGAGTAGAGAAGAGAGACAAGGCGTTGATCTTCAACACGCCATGAGAGATAGTCAGGATTTGGAGTGGACTGACCATCGATGACGACGTCAGAAGCTGGCATCGGACGAGTACCGTCGATCAAGCCAATGAGACCCTGACCTATGAGAAGAGAGGAAACTTGGCTACGCCATAGCAGGTAATTCGTAGACGATAGTTTAATGGTGAGCATATGGATTAATGTCGCATAAGGAAGAGAATCAAATTGAGTGGGAGAGGAGGCTGTGTGTGAAGGAGCCATGGACATGGAGAGAGAGAACAGAAGGTGAATATGGGTTGAGGAGGAAAAAAAACAAGGGTTTCAGTTGTAAAAGGCTGATACCATGTAGATAAATATTCTATGTTGCTTTTGATACATTATACAATTGAGACCTTACAATATATACATAAGGTGTAAAGATCTTTCCTAAAACTATACAAGGAAAGAGTTAATAAAACAAATACACAATCCCTAAATTATAGGAAAGAGATATGCTAATCAAAGACTAATCCTTTGCTGGTGTTATGCTATTAGGTTATACACAAGAGAAAGAGATGGATTATAATGAAGTATTTGCGCCAGTTGCTAGATGAGATACAATTAGAACAGTAACAGCTTTGGCAGCAAAAAATGGGTGGACACTTTTCCAACTTGATGTCAAGAGTGCCTTTCTACATGAAGAGTTAAAAGAAGATGTGTACATAGCTCAACCACAAGGCTATGAGGTGAAAGGAGAAGAAAGAAAAGTTTACAAATTGTAAAAGGCGTTGTACGGATTGAAACAGGCACCAAGAGTATGGTTCAGTAGAATCGAAAGTTACTTTCTCAAGCAAGGGTTCCAAAGAAGTGATGACGAGCACATCTTGTTCGTCAAAAGGGAGAAAAAGGGCAACATCTTGATTGTAAGTGTCCATGTTGATGATCTTGTCTTACAAGTAATAATCTTGATATGATGAACTGTTTCAAAAACTCAATGAAAAATGAGTTTGAGATGACTGATCTTAGTGAGATGAAGTATTTTCTGGGAGTTGAGGTGCACCAAAGTCTAAAAGGCATTTTTATTAGCCAAACAAAGTATGCGAAGGAGATACTTGAAAGATTTGGTTTAAAGGATTGCAATGGAGTAAAGAATCCAATGGTTCCAGGGAGTAAACTGTCCAAACAAGAAGAATGGAAGAAAGTTGATCCAACTCTGTTCAAACAAATGGTTGGAAGTCTGATGTATATGACAGTCACCAGACCAGATTTGATGTATAGTGTGTGCCTTATCAGTCGCTTCATGTCTAATCCCATGGAGTCATATGCTTGCAGCCAAAAGAATTCTTAGATACCTACAACAAACTACAAAACTTGGAATCTTCTACAAAATGGGCAGCACCGATGAATTATTTGCATATACTGATAGTGACTATGCGGGAGATATAGATGATCGAAAAGCACTTCTGGTTATGTGTTTATGATGAGCAGCGATGCAGTGGCTTGAGCTCAAAAAAACAGCCAATCGTGACTCTTTCGACTACCGAGGCAAAGTATGCAGCTGCAGCTTCATGTGCTTGTCAATGCATTTGGATGCAACGAATTTTGAAGCAAATTGGGGGAACTCAAAGTGATATTGTAACTATCTTATGTGACAACTTTTCTACTATTAAGCTTGCAAAGAATCCAGTGTTTCATTGTAGAAGTAAGCACATAGATGTGAGATTTCATTTTCTTCAAAATCTCACAAAGGATGAGGTAATTGAAATAAGGTATTGTGGCACCAACGAGCAATTAGCAGATATTATGACTAAGCCTGTGCGTCTGGAGGTGTTTGAAAAGCTTAGAACATCACTTGGTGTGAAATCCATTGAAGAAGTAAACTAAAATGCTTCAAGCAATTTCAGTTTAGGGGAGGAGTTTGTCTGATAAATTGGATGACGTGTTTAATGTTATTTTCAAAATTTGTCATTTGTTTAATTAGTGTAGCTAGAGTTTGTTTAAGTTTATCCTATTTTTTAGCAACTATATCACGATCTTTAGGATGTGATCTATCTTTACGTTTTTAGTTATTTTGTAAAGACTATTTAATAGCCTGCAACTCTTTTATTATGACAAGGGTAGTGATCTTTCACCCAAACGTAAGGTTTCTCAATTTTATTTAACAGGCACGTCCCTCCACATATGAACTAAACTAAACTAATTGAGATCATTTCCTTTTTCAGAAGACATAATTGAGAATTTGGAGATATGAATGATATGCTATATTTGAATTTTGAACTATTATTAAAAAATTAGCACCTGATAAAAACAAAACTCACACAAACAAATAAAAAGAAAAAGACACTCAAAAGGCAATACCATAAAATTACAAGGACCACGCGTCAAGAAAAAAAAGTGGGTTCTCCTCTCCAGTTCCTTCGCTGAAATTCTCCGTTTTTTCCTATTTATTTAGACACGAGACTTATTTAAAAAACGAAAACGCAGATGGTACGGTCCATGAGAAGCGGAGTTGTTTACAGCTTGACTATTCCACATTCTCCATCACCAATGGAGTAAGTGATAACAACCTAATTTCCACGAGCATAAATTCCACCCAAAATAATAATAATAATAATAATAATAATAATAATAATAAAATAAAATCGTTGTACAATTCTCACTCACGGTGATGGGGTCTGAGTCGGAGGAGTGCTGTAGTGGTGAAGATGGGGTGATATTGGGGGTGGACGGCGGCACAACTTCCACCGTATGCGTCTGTTTGCCGCTTCTCCCCTTCTCTGACCACCGCCATTTGCCTGATCCTGTTCCCATTCTCGGCCGCGCCGCCGCCGGTTGTTCCAACTACAACAGCGTTGGAGGTATCCGTGTTCTGCTTCTTTTTTGACATTGCTACATGTTTCTTTGACGTTTTTAGCCGTTTAGTTTCATGATTTTCATAGTTTCTTGGTAATACGAAATTTTAATCCCCTTTTCTTGAAAGTCCTAATTATGAATTTCTCGATGACTTCAGTTTATTGACATTACCTCTCTCAACAAGGAATGAAAATTACTATCCCTCAGTTTCCTTGATTTCAAATAATGAAAATTCGTTTTTCCCCTGGTTTCTTGTATTGTCTATTGTCATTCTGGACGGTAGAATATCACAATCATGTTAGGTGCTTGAACTGCTGAGGAGAACATTCAACTTATAACATTCACAGTTACCGTTTACCTTGTTTGATAAACTTGAAAAGGGGATTGCTACTAGAAGAATGTAGGTACATGGTGCTTAATAACGCCAATTAGATGTGTCTTTTAAGATTTCTTGTGAAGGATTCACTAGAATGGTAGTGGAAGAGGAGAATGCTTTGGTTCTTTATTGTTGAGATTATATTTTAATTTATTATGGGGTCATGCTTACAGAAAATGCTGCCAGTGAAACACTTGAACAAGTTATAAAAGAAGCTCTTTCTAGAGCTGGCAAGAATCTTTCAGCTGTTCTTGCTGTTTGCTTAGGGGTTTCAGGTGTCAATCATCCGTCGGATAAGGAGAGGGTATTGAATTGGATTAGGTATTTGTCTCTCTTAAATTTGACTTATCCGAATTTCCTTTGACTGATAAGAGATTCGACTCTTCAGCTCCTGGTTTTCAATGTGATTTTGATGTATATATATTCATTCATACATGGTTATAACACTTGTGAATTGATATCTAAAGAATCTCAAATAATGAAGTCTAGAAACTGGTCAGCCATGTTTAGATTTAGTAACTTTGTAGCCCTTAGCTGTTGAACTTTGAAATAAAAAACTGAGTAAGATGCTGAATGTAAACTGTAAAACCATTTGGATTTAGGATCTCTCATGCACGGTGATGTAAACATGTTATTTTATTTGATCGATTAAGAAATGCAAAGAACCTATGCTTAATGAGTTTGATTTTTCCTCTTCATGTTCCTTCGCAAGTTCCCAGAACCAATGAAGGCTAAATTTTTATTATTAGAGTATAATGGGATAGCAGAACCTGGACCATAGAACCATTTTGGTGTTCACTTAGAATAAATCTTTGGTTGAAGCTTCTTATAGTTGTAACAATAATGGCAGAACTAGTGAGTATTAAGTCATTGAAATGTGTGAAACATATTTACTGATTTAATCAATGAAGTGCACACTCTCTAGAAGTCTAGAACTGGTTATTGATTATGTATTCGTATTTCAGGAATATATTTCCCAGTAATGTAAAAGTATACGTTCAGAATGATGCTGTGGCAGCTCTTGCAAGCGGGACGATGGGAAAACTTCTTGGGTGTGTTTTGATTGCTGGTACTGGGTGTATAGCTTATGGATTTACTGAAGATGGAAGAGAAGCTCGTGCTGCTGGTGCAGGACCAGTATTAGGTGACTGGGGCAGGTAAATTCAGCATTTACAGTTTTCTTTCGGTGAGAAAATACCTCTTTCTTTCTTGAATGAGCTAGTCCACTTGTGATGCCTATTTCCGTATTTTTCGTTGGATGAGACATGTCCACACAATTTACATGTAACATTCAGATCAAACAGCAGGTCCTTTTTTTTTATTGGGTTTAATCTGCTTCATGCCCTTGATTACCCATTCATCATTTGCTCATTTACATTGATATACAGGTAAGATATTTTGATATAAATGCTCCAAAAATGTGTGAAACCTGTCCAAAAATTAAACTGATGATGTTGCTGTTACCATGGAGTTTGAAATTTGAAATGCTGGAAGTGGATATTTGACATATGTTTTGAAGTGATTGGGTGATAGTAGAATTATGTAGTTCTGGTTTCAAATGGAAGCATCTTTATGACTTAATTTGTTCCACTTCAAAGTTTCTAAAAGAAATATGAATTTTAAGGTTTTGTGGTACAAACTGCTGCAGTTGCTGGGTTGTTTTTCTTGTAAAGATGATTTTGTAGTGTCCCGGGCCATGTTCTTAATTTTGAACTTAAATGCACCTCTTTCCCAGCCTTCCCATATTTGATGGTCATGTTTCTTCACGCTAATGATGATAATAGCTGATATTTACCTTATTCATCTGTGATAAAAAAACATTATGATCTGCATTTACAAGTAAGGAAGAATAGTTTCTCTTAGCGTTAGTTTGTGGTTCTACATACTGTATATGTTCTTCTATGCTAGCATAAATTATATCAATGACTTGCTGCTGCTTCCAGTGGTTATGGAATTGCTTCTCAGGCACTGACAGCAGTAATGAAAGCTCATGATGGGCGTGGTCCGGAAACAATGCTTACAAATTGCATTCTGCAATCACTTAGTCTATCCTCTCCAGACGAAATCATAGGGTATATCTCTGGGAATTTATCTCCTATGCATACTTTCCAAGTTCTTGCTGCTAAACAGAAATTGATTGGATCAAGCTGGTCCTTTTTCTTTTAGATTGAGATATGCATCTTAATGAGTGAATTCATGTGGTGGATATTTGGATCTTTGTGTGGCAGAGAAGCTGCTTTTGGTGGCTGTGTTGCTACCCCCTTTCTCTATTTTAAATTCTACTGTCATGGAATTTAAATTTAACAACTAAAAAGAAAAGGATTTCAATGTTACCTGGAAATTACTTGCACTAAATTTTTTGAACCTTTGAACATCATTTTTAATGTATGGAACAGTTCCATGTAATTAAACAAAAACAGTTGTTTGAGAATTGACTCAACCGAAGTATTTCGTGGAGTTGCACTTTTACACCATGTATTTCAGCATCCTTTTTATTTTCTTGCTTATTTGAATTTAGGTGGACCTATGCAGATTCTTCTTGGGCCAGAATTGCAGCACTAGTTCCTCTTGTGGTATCTTGTGCTGAAGCTGGTGATGATGTTGCACATGAGATCTTGAACAATGCTGTCCAAGAATTGGCTATAAGTGTTAAAGCTGTTGTTCAACGACTACGTCTGGCTGGGGAAGGTAAGATCTCATTTGTCTTCACATATCCACTGTCAGCTCAACTTACATGAAGCACTCACGTTTCATACATGACAACTGAAAGTAAGTAAAATCTATTGCAGATGGAAATGATTCTTTCCCTGTTGTCATGGTTGGTGGGGTCCTTGAAGCCAACAAAAGGTGGGATATAGGTAGTGAAGTTACAAATTCTATTTTGAAGGCATTCCCGGGGGCTTGTCCTATAAGACCAAAGGTTAGCCTTGCACATTTCTTGAATCAATTCTCATTTCTTGACTACCATTTTAGTCTCTTTCGTTTTGAAAATGTCTATGCCTAAGGTGGAACCTGCTGTTGGAGCTGCTTTGTTTGCCTGGAACACCTTGATGAAAGAAGCGGAAGGAAATGACCACAGATGACATTTCGCTCTGTCGTTTGTCCTCAGAAATTGTGGTAATCTGTACTATCTTCTGATTCTAATGCTCCATATTTATAATCTTGTTGACACCGCTGGATTAATTGATACCGCAATGTTTGTAGTAGGGCTAGTTGTAAGCAAAGTCTATACTTCTATACATTATCATGACATGAAAATGAGGAACAGATTGTTTTGTGAATTGGCTTCTTTTTCATTCTGCTAGACTACTTGTTTATGAACTGATTATCAAATGCAGAATTATTTCATAATAGTGACTTAGAATCTTGGAGTCCTTATTTCACCAGCTGCAACAATGATAAGGGATGGGATGCCAGCCCTTGTCCCCCCTTCATCACAATGAACCAACACATATTTTTAGGTATGATTTGTTATTGACATTAAAATTAACAGTTCTAGAATTCTTACTATTGACAAAGATTCTAATTCCAAAAAATTGAGTCCAAACATCCCCTTAAGTCGTTGGGACCATTATTTCTTGCTCCCATATCTTCAACCATACATTAACTAAAAGAACCACACATTAAAAGCTCCTTCAATGCTTTCAAACATAGTATTGTGGGGGTATAGATAAAATAGATGGTGAATAATGAGTCATGACTGGTAAAACATACAATGAATAACATGGAAAATGATCGAAATTTAAGCTATTATATGGGGCAACGAGTAGGTTTTTCGATTATGTTACAACTCAAATGTGGTACAAAAGAGTAGATAATAGAGAGGAAATGAAGAGTACTGTGATGTAGAAAAACCACCACTCACCATTGAAAATTTATGATGACAGCTGAGAAGTTCCTCTTTTGGCACCTTCAAAATTATTGCTATTGAGAGATGGGGGGGCAGCTGCATTCAATCTATTAAAGTAAATTTTCATTTATGGTTTGATGTAGATGTTTGATCTTGATGTGTCTCATTACCACCTTTGGTGGTTGAGAAGATGATCAAAGAGCAACATGAGAAATCAATTTCAAGATCTTTCAGGCAAAAACGTGAATGTAATGAAATCACATAGTTACAATCCGTTGATTTTAGAAATAGCCGGAAAGTAATGATAGTTTGGGAGAGGATGCTTTTAATTTAGTAATTGCCACCCTACTAAGAGGTAATTAAATGTTTTTTTGTTTTCTTGGTAAAGAAAAAAGAAAACAGTGCCTACGTTAGCTAACTTTACAAATGCTGTGTCTGAAATAATCCAAGTTTCATTTATTTCTAACCGTAGAGACAGTTGGAAGAGCCAACTATTCATAAAGAACACACCCTTAAAACCTTGTCCGATTCTGGCCATTATGCAAGAGAGAAAGAGAGAGAGAGAGAGAGAGAGAGAGAGAGAGAGAGAGAGAGAGAGAGAGAGAGAGAGAGAGAAATGGCTCATCCAATTCATGAAGCTAATGAGAATAGCCCATATGGCAACCTAACAAAGGAGGAGTTCTACCACAAACACCAAATAATCCACCAAGAAAGCTTCATGATCAACAAACAGAAGATGAAAATCCTGACACGATCATGGCAGCCAGCAGACCCAAACTCCAAGCTAAAAGGCCACGTTGGCATGATCCATGGCTACACCTTAGAGAGTGGCTGGCTCTTCGAACTAAACGCAGTCGCCATAGCCAAAGCCGGCTTCTTGGTCAGCGCCCTCGACCTCCAAGGCCATGGCTTCTCAGAAGGCCCTCGTGACCACATCACCGACATACATCCCCTGCTACAAGATTGCCTCCAGCATTTCGACTCTGCTCGAGCCAATCATCCCAAGCTCCCACATTTCCTCTATGGCGAGTCCCTGGGCGCTGCAATAGCCATACTCATGTGCCTCGAGCAGAAAACAGCATGGAAGGGGCTGATACTGAGTGGGGCCATGTGTGAAGTTTCTAGAAAGTTCAAGCCGGTTTGGCCGCTCGAGAAGCTACTCCCGGTGGCTGCTTTCATCGCACCCAGTTGGAGGATATCGATCACCAGCCCCCCAATTACAAGATCGTATAAGGAGGGCTGGAAGAGGAAGCTGGCGGAGGCGAACCCAAATAGGCGGACGTGTGGACGGGCGACAGCTGCCACGGCATTGGAGCTGCTGAGAGTGTGTGATTACATACAGAGGAATTGCCAAGAATTGGAAGTGCCTATGCTGGTTTTGCATGGTGAAGATGATTTGATATGTGATCCTCAAGGGGCTAAGTACCTGTATAAAACAGCTGCCAGCAAGGACAAGACGTTGAAGATCTATGAGGGGACGTGGCATCTCTTGATTGGTGAGCCCAATGAGGTTGTTGAACAGGTTTGCAACACCATGCTGTCGTGGATTGAAGTTAGAGCTGATTTAACTAAAACCAACTGATCGAGCACAAATGCTTTGTAATAACTGAGTATTCTCACTTGTTATTGTTTCTTTCTGTATTAGTCAGTTACTATTAGATCTAATTGAATCATTAGTAGACTTGCTGTGTTAGAATCATACCATCTTTGTCTTTATGGGCTTACTATACGACACTATGATATATTCATCATATCATACAATTTTTTTTATTTTTTATTTGTAAATTATTAATCACTGAAAAAATTTATATATAATAGAAAAACAAAGTTGCACATGCGAGTATGCCAAACGAAAGAGAAAGGCCAATAGAAAGGACGAGATGGAATACTTCTTTATGGTAAAAGGTAAGAAACCTTTTCATACCATATGATATTCCCATGATTTTCCTTGGCCAAACTCCATGTACAACACCTTCAGCATAGCGTACAACCATCTTTCCCTGTAATAATTCCTTTCTGTCTTCATCCTACTTCTCCACAAAAAACTTTTGTTTCTCTCCGACAAGAATTCACGAGGTCACTGTTCGATTATTGACAAAACTCTTGCATTTAGTGGTAGAAAAGGAAATCTAAAGAGAAAACATACACACACACGATACTGGAAGATGGACAACAATCTCTTGCAATACGGTGTCGTCGCGTTCGTCGCTTTAGCTGCAATCCTGGGTGGCTCATCCGGCCGGGAGCTCCGGCCGGAGGAGCACGGGCTAGCCTACCAGGATGACTCGATCCCGCCGGCTCAAAACGACGACGCACGCTCGTTTTTTGGCGCAACAATGTCGTCAGTGCAGCTGCCAGAGGCGAAGAATATCAGCGACACGTGGATTAGCTCTCACACGGAAGGAAGAGCACGTGACGTCGGGAAAGATCACGTGAGGGTGGGGTTGCTGGTGGCGAGCGCCGTCTGTGGAGTAACCGGCGTCGTATTGCTGGCTATCTCAGGCATCGTCTTCCTCTATCGCCTCCAAAAGCTGAGGCCAAAACCTGATTCCACGTCAGCATTTACTTCTATTGCTCACGCCAATACGAATAGTGGTTAGTCGTGATTAAATAATTTTAATTTCAAATGTTAATCCCCCTTTTGTTTATAATTGATGTTTCTTTTTTTACTTTTTCATTTTTATTTTTATTTTTATCTTATTGGATTATATTTCTGGCCTCACATCTATGATCTATCTATCTACTTTCAGATAGCGATTTCCATTTCCTGTCTAATTTTATACTTTATTACAATGTACATCGTATGTTAGTAATGTTTATGTCCTAATCCGTTAATATATAATGAAATAATTATAAAATTAATAACATATACTATTTCAAACCACTATTTTTATTGAAGCAAAATTTCAACTCACCCAAATTCATATCAAATTTTATTTAAATAGGGCAGAATCAACGAATTATCGTAATTTCAAGTATTATAATATTATTAATGAATGATTGATTGTCGATCAAATGTTTGGGGGGAATACATCACTTTTTTCCCCCTAAATTAAATAAAGTTATAAACAATGTATAGAAGTAGTTCTTTTCTTTTCTTTTATTATTATTATTATTTGCTAAATTCAAATTAATAATTAAAAAAGTTCGATGCCGTTTAAATCCAAAAAATTTAAAGGTGACCAACAACTGAAAAGTTATTAAATGCTAAGGCGTTCCATGCCCATCTTCGCTTTTATAATTGGATTTTTATTAAAAAGGAAGCAAAGAACAGAAAGCATTTTTATTCTTGATAAAGCAAATTCCACTATAAGTGGACACTGGACAATAATGCCTAAAATATGAGGTGGTTTATTGGCCAATAATAATTTATCAAAACGATGCCCTATTTCTCATTCTGAATAATAGAGGGATCAAAATTAGAAAACCATATATATGAATTGGAAGTATACAACCCTCAAATCCTTTATCATAGTTGATGTTAAATCTCATTTTCATTACTTATAATTTAGGCCACATGTTAATTATTGATTAGGTCTTTAATTGATATTCTTGAATTTTTAAAAAGGTTTCCGAAATTTTGTATTTTTGCTTAAAAATAATAAACTTTCGGAAAAAGGTTAAAAAGCCTAGATTTTTGTATTCTTTTTTCCCTAATCAAATAAAAATGTCATTTATATGATTCTCATGGATTTAACCAAGTTCAAAGCATAAAAATTAAACAAACCCTAAATAATATAAAAAATAAAAAATAAAAACCTAAAATCTTCAACACAAGGTTTTGCCATCAAACAAAAATGCACATCAATATCACATCATTAGATACTTTGATAAAACAGCATCTGATTTTGACTTGTACCAAATATAAATCTCAGACAATTTTCAGTAATACACAAAACAAAAAACCCCCACAAAAAAATCAAATTTATATGTTTCCCAGACAAATAATTTCACAGAGGATGATTATATGACAATGGAAATTGAAAGAATCTTAAATGTATATATAAAACACATGTACTATTGATCAAGAGGGATCCACTCAATTTCAAAATACATCTCTCCAGATTCTACGTTCTGAAGCTTCAATGACACCAACTGCTTGATTGTGCCATCAACAATGTTCACAATGCTGTCTTCTAATAGGGCGTTGTCATGCGATTTCAGCCATTTTCCAATCTGCATGTTCCCAAACATTCCAGCATTCCCAAATGCCGATGCAGAAGTTATCATCGGTTGGATGTCAATCTCGGCTTCCCCCATTATATCATCAGCAGAAAACGTGTCGTAATCATAAACTTCCTGTATGAGGGTTTAGAGGGTTAAGTGAAACAAAATAAAGTTTTTAAAGCGCCAAAACCTGCTTATTTCGGATGAAAGTAACATACAACAAGACACAAAATTGAAGGAGGCTACCAGTTTTATCGGGCCGTATTGTTGTGGAACAGAAAGCATAAGCTCCTCGTTCCAGACTGGATTCAAATTGCTCTTCATCACTGTTGTTTGCACTTTCTAGAAACAGTATGGACCAAAGCATGAAAATTAAGCACTTTCGGAACATCATACTATCATACTCAGATGTTTCTTTAGTATATTATTTGTAAAAAAAAAAAAAAAAAAAACAAGGAAGGGTCACTGACCTGCTTCCCAAGCGTCAAAACAACATATGGATCACTTGACCGCATATCTCGAACAGCTAAATTGGTTCCTTTAATTACTTTAACCTTCAACATTCCAATGAACTCAACCATGCCTACCTGTGATGAAATTTGCATTAGTTTAATAATTATAGCCAAGTCATAGAATCAAAAAGAACCCATTGCACTTAATATATAATCTTTGATGAATCTGTACTGTCTTAGCAGACCATATCAAATGTTAGTATCCAAATAAATATAGTATTGAAGCAGACGTAAGACATCCAAAGCAGAATGAAAAAGAACGTACTGATTGTTGTGATGAAGCCGAACTTCGGAAGCTATCCATAACCTTGCTGGACATACTTGGTTGCAAGGAATTCTGTTTTGAAGAAGCGGACAGAATACGCAGGCTAGGTTTCAAAAATGCCTGAAGCTCGTATTTAGACCTAAAAAGTACAAATTAAATGAAATCCGACGAATATTAAATTTTACTATGTATACAAACAGCATTTTAAGAACCAAGCAGTTGGTTAACAGGCAAAGTTAGTAGGAAGTAAGAAACTAACACATCCAAAAAGCTAAAAAGTGATACTCATACCCTATATTGACTTCCTACCTGATAAAATTTGAACGTTCCTCATGGCCAGCATCCGGGCCAGGCTTTGACACCCCTCCAGGAATATAAGCCTCGTAAATGGAATTGGCAGATGCATTTCCACCAACCTCAATCATGGAATCAACTTCATCATCTGACCATTCGTCTAGTGTCACAGACAAAACCTGCAAGATAGACAAGCAAGTTGTAGATATTTTATCTAACAGCTAAAAGAATTTCAAAAGGCATAAACTTAGGTGGAGACTTCTGGTGGTGGAGAGCATGCTGTGGAGGTAAAAAAAAAAAGGTTCTAAGTGTTCACCTTTGAAATATGCGTACCAAGGCTTCGATGGACACCACAGCACTTTAAACATATAAACACTCCAATATTTGCAGACCTGTAAGGAAAAGTTCAATAATGCAACTACAAAAACTACAGAAATTGTTCCTCAGAAGTTCAATGTTTTCCTTCCAACACATCGCAAATATAAATATTGTAATCTATGTCTGCTGACAGTATTGTTTAGTAGTGATCCTATGTTCATTTATCCATAAAACTTTCTCCTTCTTACCAATTATTTCAATACATAGCCTCCAGACACAAAAGAAAAGCCACAAAATCATTCTCCAAGCAAATATAGGACGATTTGTTATATGCTTATATATTTCTATATGAGTATCTACAATAGCTAGTTGTTCCTTGGATTGAAGTACAATATTTATACTCTATACAGGAAAGAGAAGAAAGAAAGACGGAAAAGACTAAACAAACTTACGCCCATTTGGGGTCTGCAGCACCACAATCCGCACATACACGATTATCTGATTGAACCAAAAGATCCTTCAATCTTCTTTTACCTGTCAAGATTTCAGCTAACAGTTTATGCTCATGTTATAAAAATCGATGATTCAACCCAATCAGTTGTAACACCAAGAAGGAAAACCATATGACAACAAGCCATAGCAGTTGTCATTAGCCTTCAATCAAAAAACACATGAAACGAAACCTGAAGTTGGTCTCCCAAGGGCGGATGGATGGCTGTTCATTGCTTTCTTTGCATCAACCAATCATTCAATAAAAACCTGCACTGTTATTGTGTTCAAAGATTGAGAATTACTGAGAGTCATTACAAGTACGGAGAAAACCCTTAAATAGCATATTATTTTCTCTGGTTAGGCTCAATAAAGTCATTTCTTGAATATGTCAAAACTAAACAAAGAAATATGCAGTTAAAACTCATTCTTCACGCGCACGAACTACTTTTCTTCATAAAGAAACGAAAAGGGGGATTTCTTGATACAGCATAAGAATCTCAGAAATTTCATGAATTGGAAAATACAATCACTTAGAAAACTCAGCCGATCCCATTTCTAACTTCGAATTTCGCCCAAAATACTCTACTTCACACAAACCCACATACCTAATCTTACAAAATACAAATTCTTGTGATTCCTTCACATAACAAGATGAAAGATCTGGAAAAAAATAGTAAAAAAGGATAATTACCTTTGAATAGGAATGAACTCTGAATCCGAAGTAAAGTATTTTTTTTGTGAAATCAATAAGATTGAAATGAAAGAAGTGGCCACTTTATTTGATTCGAAATCAACGATATTTGCAACTGTGTATTTGGAGTATTGGATGATTCAATGTGTATTAGTTGTCCACTTTCTACAATCATTATTACAGCTTTCTGTCTACTGTTTCTTATCCAATTCTCCTCCCTTTTATTTATTATTTGACTTTTGTTTTGGAATCAATAAAATTGCTGCCTTTTCAATACTTTTTGCAACAAATTTAAATAAAAGATTCAAGTGAAAGTCTAGAAATAACAATTAATTAATATTTCTTCATATTCCATTTTCAATATTTATTTGCAAATAAAGCATTTATTTTTTCCAACAACAAATTAGATTTCTTAATATCACAATATTACGGTATTAATTGAGTATTTCATCTCCGTAAGCTAGATGTATATAAATATATATTACATTTTAGTATAATAAATATGTAGAAAAAAAAAAGACAAAATAAATTTAAATTTGGACAATATTTTGGTAATAAAATACCATGTCAACAAATACAGGCAACACCTCTTAACAAAGTTTCGTTTTAGATTCTCTGTTATAATTGTATATTTCATCTTATATAACATACAAAAATTATTTTTGAAGCTATTCAACAAGAGTTATTGAACAACAAAGACAAGAAGACAGGCCCTAAATAATGGTCAGCGGCCCATTACCCTGTCCCTAATTACTTTTAGACATGAAATTGTGAAATAAGCAAATACAAAAGTTGGTTGAAAGTCTTTTTGTGTCAAGTCTGGGCTTTTGGGCTTTTGATGGGACCACGGGAATATAAAGCCCATTAATAAAACCATTTGGAATGGAATAATTTTTCAGCATTCTTAGTTTAATTGATCAATAGTTAAGCCTATTGATTGGTGAACTTTAAACTTTATTTGGATCATACTCATTTTGGATTAACGGATTTTTTTTTTTAAATATTACCATCTAACTCCAAATTAGATAGCAATCCTATCTAATTTTCAACTGGCACATAAAATGAAATGGTCCAAAATTATAGTTAGAGCCATCGGTGAAACAAAAAAAAAAATTAATACATTTTTTCATACAAATTGAAAATTTAATATCCATTTTAATACAAGTAACCTAGCTTGGTACCAATTAATACAATTGACCCAATAATATGATATCATAAACTTCTTACATCATCGTCAAAGTCATAGCTGCTACATAAGAAGTGGCAATATAATGTTAAGAATTCAAGCTGAATAAGCAAAGAGTATTTTCATATATTTTAATTGGAATAGTATTAATTTGTATCACAATAGGGATAGACAATTACTTTTCTATCAAACTAGATAGCTTATATATTTTTCTGACGGATTATATAATTTTTTTATTATAAATATAGAAGAAAAAAATTAAATTTCTCCTTATTGATTAGGCATAAATGAAACACGTATTGTCATCATTCTAATCCCTTTTACACTATTCCACATAGGAATGTAGGGGCATTTCAAACAATTGAAAAAATTATTATAGAAAAATAAACAAAACCACATATTGAATAATAATAAAAGATTTCTTTATTTGATGTTATGTTACTTGAGGCGTTCTAACGCTATATTTATTGGTGTAATTTGATGGATGTCACCACCGGATGTCATCACAAATAATATTATTTTATTAAGAGAGAGGGTATGACTGTCATGATATTGGTTACATGATGACCAATGTCATGACGCTCACTTGTGGTGCAAATTATACACATGTCAATGTTCTATTGGTCTTAATTAATTTTTTTCGGATATAATTTAAAGTGTTGATATTGAAAATAATTTTTATTTTAAAAAAATATCAAATTCATAAAATTTTGGTATTGATAATTAAATATTTAATTTGTATCTTTATTGTAATTTCTATTTCGTATTTCAATTATTGTAATTTTAATTTAGTTTATTGCAGAATTAATAAAAAATATGCTCATAAAATAATATACAATTATTAAATAATGAAAAAAAAATATTAAGTTAAATTGGGTTGGTATCACTAATAAATCATGAAAATATTAAAGTTAGGTTGGATCGTGAATTGTATAAATGAAAGAAAAAAATTAATATTTTATTATTGAATTGAATATCACTAATAAATATAATCTAATGGGTTTAATATGGTTCAGATTGAGTAGTTTATAAATTAGTGATTGGGAATTAATTTTTAAAAAAAAAAAAAAAAAAGGTCATCTCATCTGGGGACTTAACATAAATAATTTAGAAAAGCGGGGCCCACAAAGAGTAGTGGCTGAGATTAGGTCTGCCCTATCTCAGATCTGTCTGCCCAAAACCAGGAATACCACTGGACCACGCCCTTCTCCGCCACATATTCCTCCTTCCCTTTTCAGTATAAAAAACGGCTATTATTCGCTGCACTCGCGCTGCACCTTCACTCCTCTATTCACCCAATCATCTACTGCCGCGCCTATTCCCTATATTCCCATTGGATATTCCTTCTCTTACTTAATCCAGAGTTTGTTTGAATTGATGCCTACATAGATTAGATTTTGCAAGCTTTAATTTTGAGTGCTTTAAAAGATAACAAGTTAATGTTCGTTTTAATATTTTATAGTAAATTATTGTTGTCTAGATGTCAAAGTACATTGACAAGAGTTATAAAAAATATAAGTAGTTTTGGAAGTCACTTAAATTGTGAGTTGTTTTAAGAATTTTTTAAAAAATAAACGAATTATTATTTTATGATGATTTATTGTACTGTAATTAAATATAAGATTCGAGATAATCATATTTCAAATTTAAATTTGCTATGTTTATCCAAATAAAGTTAAAATGCAGCATTTTGCATTTAAAACATATATTAGAATACAATAATTATTTTTACATTATAAAGTGATGATATATTTTTATACAATTTTTTTGTTTTTATATTTAATGAACTTGCAACAACCAACCATGTGTCCTAATTCTTGTACAATGAAATTTGAATTTGAAATAGCTCCAAGCATGAGACTCTACATTATCTATCAAAACTTACTATATTTTAATATACCATCAAAATTGCATTATTTGAAAATATGCCGCAATTATTAAATGTGATTATTAGAATTTCATTATAAAAAAAAAAAGGTTTTATTCTTTTCTCGAAATTACCGCAGCTAAACATGGTAAAAGATGGAATTACAGCGTGGCAGTCAAACGACAAGCGGTGGTAAAAATGGAAATCCATATTTTCTTTTCTATTCATATGCAGACAACATTTTTCATCTGCATTCAGCAGCAGAGAATAAATCCTCCAGCAATATATAGCGGTAGAGAGAGAAATTAAGAGTGAAAAACAGAGAATTATTGGTCGTTTTGCAACCTCCGTGAAATCGAGTTCCTCCTCACTCAGGTAAAATTTCGTAATCTGAAACCCTAAATTTCAGTTTCCAAATCGTAATAATTTGATAAGATGTAAGATATTCATCGTTTCAATAGTTTCCTTTTGTAAACAGAGAAACTTGATTTTGATTTGCCGAATAAAGGCGATGAATTTTGCCCAAGTTTTGCATTATTGGGAATTTAGGTGCTAATTTCAGTTGAATTTGTTCTTCTTTTCCTTTTTTATTTTTTATTTATCTTAGTGGAAGATTTTCATCTCAAATTTTCCGATTCAATGCGATTGAAATCCTGACGGAGCTGATTATTTACCTGAGATTCTTGAAGATTGCCTGTATGTTTTGTGTTTGAGCTTTCGTTGCGTTAATCTATGTTTTTTAGTTCGAAAAAATAATGTCCCGGTCTTATTATAAGTGATGACATTCTGGTTTTCGCATTGCAGGTCGAGCGTGCAACAATAAGCATTATGACATCGTCTATTCACAGCCTCTCTGGTAATTAAGTGGATTGTTTGTACGTTTCTGGTTTTTAATGTGGTTTGAATCGATCAATTTAATTGAGCTTAGATGATTAGGTTCATACCTTTTTGGACCCAAAATTTTGATATTTGAACTGATGTAGTGGAGTAGAGAGTAAGAATGCATTAGTTTTCCTCTGAAAGTTAGTGTAGGTCAAGGAAATATGGTGTTGTAGTAGTAAGGGGTCATATGGGGTGTTCCGATGTATAGAAACATATGACTTACTAAACCTTGTTGTGACGGTGTTATGATTGTTGTTTAGAACTCTAGGTTAAGCCGATGTGGAGGAATTAGTTGAGCTAAATTCATAGTGATTGCAAAACGTGGCATTTGATATATCAATGATCATATGTTAGTTCACTTGAGTAGTTATTGTGCTGCCCGTGGGATTTTTCAATTATCAGTTTGTAGATGAGATCAGTCAGTGGAAGATGTAAGTAGATATAGCAGAGGTGCAAGGGTATTGCCAGATGGGAGTAGATCCAACAATTTTTACCATATCATAGCAATAATGCAAACAGAATGTTGGCTTTCTGTATCACCAACAAAAACAATTAAACTTGGTATATTTGCAGTGCTATTGTAGACAAGCAACAAACCCTGACTCCTTTTACATACTTGTGCCTTATATCAGCTCTTCCTGTCTGGAACATCATACCAGTTTTTGTGATTTTTTGTATATGAATAATTGTCAGATAATAGTGAGGCCGATGAGCAACAGAGGCAGACAGAGTCTCACATGCAGCCCTCATCTCCATCTAAAGGGATATCTCACCCCAGTATTGCGTCACCAACAATGCACTATGCAGCTCCTGCTCAACTTGGAGTTGGAAATGTAATGGAATTATATGGATTGCTAGTTATCTTGTTATGAGTTGTAACTGACATCATATTTTACTGAACTTAAAAGTGTCAGGCTCTAATTTTGATTTATAGAGTCTTCTGTTATTGTTTCGCCTTCAATATCTCTGCTGCATTAGATCCTGGCAAACTTTCTGGGCAGTCCCCTTCATGATTCTCTTTAATCTAATGTAATATTCTATAAACGAAAAGTAGGCTGTCTCTAGTCTTCATGGAGTCATCCATGTGGAAGAATGAAGGATTTGAGATGTTATTTAGGTTCAAGTAACTACATTAGTTTTGCCAAGACTGATTTGACTAGTGAGGCTTGGTGATTGATAACATGATTTTTCGTGTTTCTAATGTTGCAGGCTCAAATAGCTTACCCATATTCAGATCCGTACTACAGGAGTATATTTGCTCCTTATGAAACACAGCCTTATCCAGCACAACCTTATCCTGCACAGCCTATGGTACTAATTATGCAAGTCTCCTCATCTTCATTGAAATTTTTTATTTTCTGTGTCCTAAGTTACTCTTAATTAAGGTGCACCTTCAGTTGATGGGAATTCAGCAAGCTGGTGTTCCTTTGCCATCAGAAGCAGTTGAGGAGCCTGTCTTTGTCAATGCAAAGCAGTATCATGGCATCTTACGGCGTCGACAATCTCGTGCCAAAGCTGAGTCAGAAAATAAACTTTCCAAACCTCGAAAGGTACTAATGTGCTCGTTGATCTTGCCTGTACTGTTATCATGGGTTGATTTATTGTTGGACTCATTCAAATTGTAGTCCTACAACAAGCATTGCTATAAGGTGACGTTTAGGAATGATTGTGGTCCATAGTCGGGCACATTTGTTGACCTTTATTTGGAGGAAGGATGGCACTTCCAATAATCATCTCTTTGCTGTGGAATATGTCATACTGGAAGCTACAATTAAGACACTTCACAAATTGATGATTTTTGCAGCCGTACTTGCATGAATCTCGTCATTTACATGCATTGAGACGAGCTAGAGGAACGGGGGGTCGTTTCCAAAAGAAGAATTCTCACCAGAAGAAAGAGGTGGAGTCGAGTGGGAGATCTCAGGAAAATATTAACCTCAACAGTGATAAGGATGATCCTAAGAGAGTGCACCCTGAAGATGTAGCTTAAACACAAGGAGTTGATCATACGATGTTAAAAGACAAGTAGCTCAGCAAACACAGCAATTCGCTATCTCAGATTGATTAAGATGGTTCGTAGGTCACCCGTGCTTAAATTATAGTTCGTATGTGTACATTCCATTATAGGGTTTTGTAGGAGCTTTAGCATTTCAGAGGGTTGTGAAGTTCAGAATTTCAGTACTAGTTTATCTTTATCGATAATGTAACTCAAGCCCCCCTCTTAATGGGTGTAATCCATTGAGGGTTGATTTGCCGTAGACTACTATTGGGTGCTAAAAAAATCCCATTAGTTCAAAAAACTAGGTTGCATTTCAATTCCATGGAAGAATTTGTGGGAATACTTTCAAATGAAACAAAAGTTGTAATACATCATATAAACAATCAAGAATCATCATAAAGAGAACCTCTTGAAAAATGTTCAGTAAATAATCATGTTCAGAAATGTTTGTTCCAAGCCCCATACCGAAACCATGGATTTGGCTTTTACTCCCACAAATACGTAATTGACATTACATGAACGAACCAACTAGCCAAAAAGACAGGATATATACTGACGAGCACCCCATCACATAGAAATCGCATTTAGACAAGAATTGCAAGGCCCTCCTTCTTGAGAAGTATGGCATTCTTGTTTCCAGGGAAGGCGTTGCGCGAGATATGTATGAGGGCCTTGAAGCTATAGGGCTCGTGTATGGATATCTCAAGACAGCACCTTTCTATTCAATTGAATAGTCTCCTTCATCAATCCATGCATGAAATTTCCATAATTCACCTGTCATGTAAACGGGAGGATGGACAAGAGTAAATCACTTTTTTTTGTAAATAAAACATTCCATACAAAATTATGGGGAGCTCTACTGACCCGTAATGGTTATTTAGTGTTAGCTTATTGTTCTGAAGATCAAGAAAGCAAAGTTAGATAACATCACATCTCCACCTAAACATGGAGAAACCTGTTAAGTCTTCGATCAGATTATTGCCAGCAACACAGATATGAGCTTCAAAGCTTGCAGCAGCAACCTTCAATGGCAGATCAAGAAAATGCGAAAAGAAAGATGCAACACACACAGAATTTTAGCGTGGTTCGATTTTGTGATAACAACCTACATCCACGGCCACATAAATGGCAGAATTCACTATCAATCAAACAAGAATCAGAGTTACAGAATTTTCCCGATTAGGGTTTATGTAGAAGAAAAACGCCTAATCCTATTTCTTGCTAATTGCTCAATCAATCAACGTAATTCTACAACTAAGTATGTATACATATATATAGAATAAAAGCCCTAAGCTAATTTCTAGAAACGCCCGTTATTCACCCGCGAATTTCTGTTTCTTCCGCTTAGGGTTTGCGCTGCACAGTTAGAACCCTAATGAACTACCTTAACCGCTGCGGACCGTTGACTTCTCTCTTGCTCCGATTTTCAACGAAATCATCTGGTTCTTGACTAATTAAGCCCGGTTCCCAACTTCTGAGCATGCTTGTTTGATTTAATACTACAATTCTCCACCTAAATCAACATATATGAACCTGAAACATTACCTACAAAAGACAACAACTAAAAGACAATTGTTCCAAAAACGGTTAGTTCATCCAAGACATCAGATTCACCAACTTCATACAATGCTTGAATTTTCCACTGCTTAAAGCTTTTGTAAGCATGTCTGCAGGGTTATCTGCAGTGCCTATTTTTGTCATCTCAATTAGGCCTTTCTCAATGATGTCTCTAATAAAGTGTAGCTTGACATCAATGTGTTTAGACCTATTATGAAACACTTAATGTTTTGCCAAGTGGAGAGCACTTTGACTATCACAGTGTACTGCTACTTTGCCTTGGTTTATTCCCAGTTCATTTACCATGCCCTTCAACCAAATTGCTTCCTTAATCGCTTCTGTAACAACCATGTACTCGGCCTCAGTTGTTGATAAAGCAACAATGGATTGTTGTGTGCTCTTCCAGCTGATTGCAGTGCCAAAAAATGTGAAAACATATCCTGTTAATGACCTTTTATTATCAATATTTCCTGCAAAGTCTGAATCCACATATCCTACTAAAGCCTTTTGTATCTGCTTCTTAGTTTTCCTTGCAAATAATAAGTCTAACTCAGTGGTTCCTTTTATATATCTGAACATCCATTGCAGTGCTTTCTAATGTGTCTTACCAGGATTAGCCATAAATCGACTTACTGAGCTCATACCATATGCTAAATCTGGTCTGCTATAAATCATGGTGTACATTATACTCCCTACACCACTTGCATATGGAATCCCTTCCATATACTTAATCTCTGATGCTGTGTTAGGTGACTGATTCCTTGACAACTTTAAGTTCTGATTTACTGGTGTAAGGGCTGACTTTGCTTGATGCATGTTAAACCTTTTAAGTATCTTCTTCATGTAATCAGACTGATACAAAAATAGACTTCCAGATTTTCTATCTCTTAGAATGTCTATTCCTAGAATCCTCCTTGCTTCACCTAGATCTTTCATCTCAAATTAAGCACTCAATTTTTCCTTCAAGCTTCTGATTCTAGTTATGCATCTACTTGTTATAAGCATGTCATCCACATAAATCAGTAGATAAGTCACCACTTTATCATTTTCCTTTTCAAAGTACACACAATTATCATATGAGCACTTTTCTAACCCAATGTGATTCATATACTCATTGAACCTTTTACTGTTGCCTCGCATTTTGCTTGAGTCCATATAGAGACCTTTGAAGAAGACACACCTTATCTTCATTATCAGGTAGTATAAAACCTTGTGGTTGCTTCATAAAGATCTCCTCTTCAAGATAACCATGGAGGAATGTTGTTTTTACATCTAGTTGATGTAATTCCATGTCCAATTGTACTGTCAAGGCCAATAATAATCTAATAGAGCAATGCTTAACCACCAGGAAAAAAATCTCATGGAAATCAACACCCTCCTTCTGAGTAAAGCCTTGTGCTACTAACCTTGTCTTGAACCTAATCTTCTCAGTTCCAGCAACCTCCACCTTCTTCTTATAAATCCATTTACTCCCTATTACCTTTTTCTTCTCAGGTTTATTAACCAATTTTCATATCTGGTTTTTGATGAGAGAATACACCTCTTCTCTCATAGCTGTGAGCCGTTTATCTTTCTCAAGTGAATTCATGGCTTGTTGAAAATTTTGAGGCTCCTCATACTCTAAGTCCTCAGCTACTGCTAATGCATAGGACACAATATCAGCTTGACCAAACTTATTTGGGGGTTGAATTCTTCTCCTCTCTCTATCTCTAGCCAAGCTATAATGCCTCAATATTTTTGCAGCTTGCTCAGACTACTCCCCATCAGTTGAACCATCTACCTGATCATTTCCCATAGCTTGATCTATTTGATCTGTATTGTTATCAGCCGGTTTAGGAGACTCTTAAACATTTGTCTCCATCTTCAGTGGTACTTCCAGGTGTTGGCAAGTTTTATCAACATAAGCATACCCCATAACCTTCTCTCTAAACACTACATCCCTGCTGGTGAAACACTTTTGATATCCATCTTCCAAGCACCAAAGTTTGAAGCCTTTAACCCTCACTGAATATCCAATGAACATGTATTTTAAAGCTCTCGGTTCCAGCTTATCCTGCCTTATATGAGCAAAAGCTAGACAACCAAATACTTTAAGGTTAGAGTAATTAACCAGTGAACCATACCATAGCTGTAACACCCGTTTTCAAGAAAACTCTGCATTGCATATTTTATAAAATTTCTTTTATCGTTCAAGTATAAATGATTTAAGTGCAAGTATAAATTTCTTATATTATTTAGTTTATGATTTACAAATCATATTATGACCGATAATTTTAAAATCTTTATGATCTAATATATCTTTCGAGATTTTAAGGATTTTGCAGGATAACTTATGGAAGAAACCGAGCTTGATCTCCACTCACTCGACACATATGAACGGAAGTAAAAGATAAGATGTTAGTTAATTTTAAATAAATTATAGGATATTAAACTCATAAGCTAATATTATTTGTTACCGTTTTCGAATGCTTTCTTTTATGAAATTTTACTTATGATCTTTATATGTATTTTTATGAATCAAAACGTTTTACTTGAACGAGCATGCATTATAGTAAATAGTAAAATAACCACGATACTTCTTAAGTATGTAAATTTTAGTACTTACTTTTATGCTATTTAATTTTTACACTTATATGATTTATACTTTATACTATTATTATTAGTCTCTTTAATAATATAAGACACCAAAGTAAAAAAAAAAAAAATAAATAAATAAATATGAAACAAGCTATACGTATATATATACATATGAGATTTTCACAACATATCAATTTGAAACTTCCATGGTAAGATATGACTAAACAACCTATAGTTTAGACTAGCCACCTCATCATCCTAATAATCTCAAGATAACTCCTAATATATGTGCTAAACCTTATAATACATAATATGATGGATGAATCAAAAAGAAGAAGAGGAAAAAACGAAGGCAACTTGCAGCCAAATTAGAAGAAGAAGAAGAAGAAGAAGAAGAAGAAGAAGAAGAAAGAAAACAATTTCATAGAGGAAGAACACCCCTTCTTCTCTTGATTTTGAAGGTATTTTGGCTTAAACCTTTTAATTCCTTCTTTGAATTTTGCTGTTTTCTTACTTTTAGTATATATTATGAAGTACAAAGATGTTCTTTGGAGTTAGGGTTGAGAATAAATTGTTTATGAATTTCTTGAATGAAACAAAATAAGTTGCTATGCTATAATTTTGTTTATGTTATGCTTCTCTGTTCGTAAATATTCTGGGTGATGTAGAAATCGATTTAAGCTAAATCCTTTTAGCATAATCTATTATATGAAGTTTAGAACATGTGTGTCACATTTCTGAAGATTTGGAGTTAAACTCGATTTTATATGATTTTTCTAAGATAAGCTGTTCAGAGACAGTTTTTGTCTCGTTTTTTGGTCTGAATCAAACAATTTTATTGAACAGTACCCTTCGATTTTATGTATGATCTTTTACTATGATTTAGGATCAGTTCTTAGGTATGCTCAGAATTTTAGTATGCAATTGTTTGAGTTATGTACGATTTATGTCAAATTTTACAACATAGTCGGTTTTCTGGGTAGGTAATGTTCTGTTTTTGGTCTTGTTATAAAATTCATAACTAATTATTGAAAACATATATATATGCCATATTTTACTATGTTATAGTAAAAGTTCTTATAGAGATGTAGGAATTTACCATGTAATTTTTAGAACCTTGTACAATTTATGATGATTTTTACAAGAAAATATCTTTTCAGCCCTGTTTGCAGAATATACGTTCTGTTTTTAGGTCCGAATCAAATTA
The DNA here is from genome assembly GCA_028654395.1 of Scutellaria barbata. Lineage (NCBI taxonomy): Eukaryota > Viridiplantae > Streptophyta > Magnoliopsida > Lamiales > Lamiaceae > Scutellaria > Scutellaria barbata. The sequence goes on from CM053648.1 coordinate 18,952,186, forward strand.
TGTTTCTGAATTGTATCCTTCGCATTTATGTATGATCTTTTACTATGTTTTAGAACCAATTCTTAGGTACGTATAGAAAATTGGTATGCCATTTTTGGAGTTTTGTATGATTTAGTCTGAATTTTTCAACACAGGGTGTTTTCTGCATAGATCATGTCCTATTTTCAGTCTAGTTCTAAAATTTATAACTATTTATTTAAATCATATTCATAAGCCATATTTTACTAAGTTATATTATTTGTTCTTAAGAACGAGAGAAAATTTACCTTGGGAATTTTCAAGTAAAACTGAAATCATGAGAATTTTTACAAAAAAACATGTTTTCACCTTATAAAGTACCCTGTTTTCAGCCAACTTCGGAAATTCATAACTAATTATTTAAAGCTTATTTTTTATTGATATTTTTATATGTTATACTTCAACCTGTTGTTTAAATTCTGTGAAAATATGAAATTATTTTATGAATCCTATAATATTTGATAAATGTTTCAAAATAGACTGATTTTGAGTTGAAATTGAAGTGAAAAACTAGTTTATAGAATTAATTTTATTTATATATGTAGATGATGAAAAATTTTGAATTTTCAGAATATGATATCTAACACTATTATGTGACTATGTAAATATTCTTATAATTTTTGGAATCACCTATGAATTATTAAAATTGTTGTGGCTTTATGTGTCATTTTATGCCTAGAATCACTAATTTAAGTGTCTAAAAATTTTATATCACAAGTATGTATTAAATGAAGTATAATTATGCTTTAGATTAAAGAAATCTAATATAAAATACAAAATATTGTGTAATATGACATAAGAGGCTAATCAGTTAAGTGTGTCGAGCGCAGACGAGACGATCGATGAATCCAAAAGGGAATCCTCGAATCGTCAGCTTTCAAGTGGGTAACTTCTACACTTTACTATATGTTGATGATTAAATTAATATGTTATGTATGAAAATCTACGGCTGAAGCTCCGTAGCTATAACCGATAGTAGCTTCACTATCGGGCGAGGACCTTAAGGGCGAGAGTGTCTGGTTTATGAAAGCAAGGTTTAGTGAGCGAGCGACTCCCACATTCCTTTATGTTATGTATGGTCCAGGGTGAGCGTGCCCGAAGGACATGTAATATGTGCTAATTAATTTGATTGTTTCAGTATATGTTAAAGTGTACAGTTATCCCACTGGGATCTCTCTCCGGAGGTATCTCATGATGCTACCTTTTTATATTTTCAGGCTCGGCAGATGATGATGTGGACGTGTAGCAGGCTGGGCTGACTTCTCACTGTATCTATAAAATTGTACTAGAATAATGTTTCATTTTGAGAACAATAAGCTGTTAAATATGTATAGTATGATAAATTATGGGCTTAAACTTGTATCCTATTATGTATATATGTTTGTCGTGTAATTTCAGATAGACTTTCGGTATGAACATTTTACCTAGAAATGTGGGTAAGATACGATCTAATTTTGCATATATATATATATATATATATATATATATATATATATATATATATATATATTTGTATATGTGTTACGATTTTTAAAAAAAAAGAATATATATATATAGCTCTCATGTCTTCATTTTAAGTCTTCCGCTGTATATTAGAAAGTAATTATAATTCCTCTAATTTTTAAATAAATTATGTCAAGTTTAAAAAAAAAAAGTATCTCGTGTTTTCGTTTTAGATTTCCGCTATAATGTATCCAATGAATTCTTTAGTTTTATGTAAGTAAAGGGTGACGACCTATTTCCAATAAAAAGGGGAACGGGGCGTTACAATAGCTCATCTAGACATTTGAAATTAATTGCTGAAGATGGTGACTTGTTTATCAGGTATGCTGCAGTAGCAACTGCTTTTCCCCAAAAGCTCTTTGGTAGATTTGCATCCAATAACATGCATCTACCCTTTTCAAGCAATGTCCTATTCATCTTTTCGGCTACTCCGTTTTGCTGTGGATTGGTTGGGGCTATTTTTTTGCCTTGTAATTCCCTTAGCTTTGCAGTAGTCCTGGAATTCCTGAGACAAGAACTCAAGACTGTTGTCAGTTCTTAAAAACTTTAAGGACTTACCAGTAAGGTTCTCTTGATTTATCAGCCAATTTCTGAAAGTGTTTAAGGCATCACTCTTGTGTTTTATAGGATATACCCACAGCTTTCTCGAATAATCATCAATGAAACTTATGAAATATCTTGAGCCATCGTGAATAGTTGTTCTTGCAGGCCTCCATATATTCGAATGGACATAAGCTAATGGCTCTTTAGCATGATGATTTCCTGTGGGGTATGGCAGCTTCTTGGCCTTTCCCAGAGCACATTGGTCACAGAATTCAAGATTTTTGTTTATTTCTCCTCCAAGAACTCCCTTCTTGGATAATAATTGTAGACCTTTATTTCTAATTGTGTCCAAGCCTTTTGTGCCATAGTTTTGCTTGTTGGCTGCTCATCACTGCATCTATTTTTCCTTGAATTTGTTGATCCATTAAGAATGTAGAGTCCATTCCTCTTGTTCCCAATTAGCACCAAATTGCCTCTTCTTGTGACTTGAATTTCCCCTTACTTTGTATTGAATTCATAACCTGCATTATTCAAAGAACCAAGTGAGATCAATTTTTTTTTAAAATCTGGTATATACCTTACTTGTGTCCGCCTTTTGATCGATCCATCATGCAACTTTAGAATGATTACTCCCACTCATTCCACCTTGTACGACTGATCATTGTCTAACAACACTGATCCACCTTGTCCTTCTTTGAATTCTAAGAACCACTCCCTTCTAGGGCACATATGGAAGCTGCACCCTGAGTTCAAGACCCATTCCTCAGAGATATGAGCAATGGATATACACAACATATCTGCTTCTTCATAGTTTTTCTCAGCCACTGCTGCCTCTGAACCCTTTATCTGTTGTTTGTCTTTTGATTTTTCTGGACAGTTCTTTTTCAAGTGTCCTACTTTGTGGCATGAGTAATACCTTCTAGTTTTTGATTTCCATCAGTTGGTCTTTTATTTTGTGGATTCGGATTTGGATTCTTTTTCTTATCTTGGGCTTTCTTAAACCCCTTGTTCTTGATGCTCAGCCCTTCACCTAATGGTTGATTCTTGTTATCAGTTGTGTTTTGGAGTACCTTCGTTTTAATAGCCATCATTACCTCATCAAGAGAGAGAGAGAGAGAGAGCCACAAATCTCCCATAGAACACAGCATCTCTGAACGGATCCATGGACTTTGGGAGCGCATTTAGCAACATAAACGCCTTATCTTCACGCTTCATTTCTTCATCCACGTTTTCAAGATCATCCACGATCTTGACAAATTCATCAAGCTTCTCAATGATCTTCCTTTCATCTGGGATTCTGAAATTTATGAGTTTTTGCTTTAAGTACAATTGATTAGCCAGAGACTTAGTCATGTATAAGGAATCAAGTTCCTTCCATATATCAGCTGCAGTCTTCTCCTTGTATACTTTCCCAAGAGCTTTATCTCCTAGACATAGGATCAGAGCACTCTTCACTTTCTTGCAGATCTCAGCTCGCTTCTCTGTGTTTTCTGAAGACGATCTGGTAGGAGGATCATGCAAAACTTCCTTAAGGTTGTGCTGAATTAAGAGGGCCTCCATTTGTACCTTCCACAAGTTGAAGTCACCTTTTTCCCGTGAAATTGACTACATCCAATCGCATTGTCAACATCTTGTTGTGGTAGATTTCCCATAAACGGCATCAAAATTGTTAAGTCTTCGATTAGATTATTACCAGCAACACAGATATGAGCTTCAAAACTTGCAGCAGCAACCTTCAATGGCAGATCAAGAAAATGCGAAGAGAAAGATGCAACACACAGAGAAATTTAGCATGGTTCGGTGTTGTAATAACAACCAACATCCACGGCCACGTAAATGGTAGAATTCACTATCAATTAAATAAGAATCAGAGTTACAGAATTTTCCCGATCAGGGTTTATGTAGAAGAAAAACGCCTAATCCTATTTCTTGCTAATTGCTCAATCAATCAACATAATTCTACAACTAATTATGTATACATATATAGGATAAAAACCCTAAGCTAATTTCTAGAAACACTCGTTATTCACCCGCGAATTTCTGTTTCTTCTACTTAGGGTTTGTACTGCACAGTTAGAACCCTAACTAACTACCTTAACCGCTGCGGACTGCTGACTTCTCTCTTGCTCCAGTTTTCGATGAAATCATCCGGTTCTTGATGAATTAAACCCGGTTCCCAGCTTTTGAGCATGCATGTTTGATTTAATACTACAAAACCAATAAAAGTTGTAGGAACTCCAAAAGGTTAAGGCAGTATCGATCGAACTATTAAAATTCAATTCACTCTTCATTATTTCCCCAATTACCTTTATGTAGAGAAGTTATCTACTTCTATCTGCTAAACACTGCAACCTTCTCAGATGTCATATTATATCTCACAAACATGCGAATTAAATATCAAGATTTCTATTTTTTTCTTTCAAGAAACTACTTCAAACCTATATCGATCGTAACTATTCGACTAAAACACTCTCACGCATGCTTGTGAAAAATCGAGCAAATCAAAAAAACAATGAGTAAACTACTTTTTTACCCCGTAAAGTTGAGAGTCTGGCATTTTTGGACACTTTTTTTTTCGGGTTGGCCGATTTGGACAATATTTTTCAAAAATATACAATTTATACCCAATTTCAGTCCGAATTGCTTAATTGGGTTGAAATTGCACGTGACATGCACGTGTGGACGTATTTTCGGGTTGAGAAGGGCATAAATCAGACACGCTGGCCATTTTTGATTACGTGGCATTTCAAAAAAGAATTCTATTTCCACCCCTCAAAATTCGATCTTCCTATTAGAACCCTAAATCCCCAAATCCAAAAATTAAAGACCCAAATCCAAAGCTGAAAAGAACCCTAATTAGCTAGGATCATGAGACCCATTGCTGCCGATATTTTCGAACCCACCCCCAACAAATAGACGAAACTTGTTAAGATATATACTATAAGTCTAGCTTTTGTATGAACGTCTATTCATGATATGAGAATCTTTTATGGTCAAATGTTTGCATTTTATATTTGTTATATATGTTATTTCAACTCTCCAATTAATTTATATTGTAGATAATATGGTGTGTGGTGCCACACAGAAGATCATGTTATCAGTTCCTTATAAATTATAAATAGTGGCTTACAACCAAAATGAATTTTGACAAATCATCGGAATGGTTGTAGTGTAATTTGGTATTAGTCTATCTTGACTATAAAATCACACCTGTATACTTTGTATGTATTAAGCAGGACCAATTGAAGTTGTTCGATTTATACTGACTACATAAATAGAATAAGACATCTGTTATTATGGATGTGCGTCCTCTTAATCATTATATGATAACAACCATGTATACTCAATATATATTTCTTTAATTTACCAATGTGTGAGATTTATTTATTAAATCAATAAACTCGATAAATTGGGATACAATGTTATTTATATGGTGTGTTGTTGATTATATAATGAAACTGTGTCCTAATTATTTAGGATGATGATGTCTCCTTGAGGAGCTCATAAGGATTATCATGTAAACTCTGCAGTTGGATTTATTCCGGTATGATAATAAAGTTGAGTGGTACTACTCTTGGAATTAGATGTTAATTAATTGAATTGTCAGTAATTCATTTAATTAACATACATTTGATATCTTAAACACGGGGAGATAAACGTGCACATAATAAATAGGAGACCATATTTAATATGGATTTGGGATGGTAGTTCAATAATATCTCTTTAGTGGATCGAGTTATTATTGATAGGATTAAGAAATGTGTTCAGGCCGAACTAGGACTTCTAATCCTATCAGGAGACCGATTCTTAATCCTCCTCAAGATCCCTGTTGTAGCCTATAAATAAGTCTTAAGTCGGCCGTTTCTAAACACACAAAAATCTCATAAAATGATTTTGATAGAAGACGGCCGATACTCTCGAAGGATCGTTGCCCACACAACGTTCGAGAAAAGACGAGGAATACGACAGAAGATCGTGGGGTTCAGGCTCTATCGATTATTCGGCAGTTCTGACCTTAGAACTGGTTTATCTTCACCTATTATAGTGAAATGTATGATTTGTTTTCCGCTGTGTGTTAATCATATCTTGTATGGATCCTGAATCAGATAATTGCATATGGTCGGTGATCCCTCGGTTCTAACAAAACTCCCCCAGGTATGCTCTCATCGTGATAAGTATTAGGGGTTTTATAGCGTTTATGTTGAATATTGTTTAAGAATTCCAATTCGAGAGAATAAAAGAAAAAACTACGATTTTGAGTATATTGGTAATCATGAACTGTAATTTTTTAAAAATTGACCACTATATTTTACACTGGTTTGACACAGCTTCCACACATAAACTTTGTCAAGAACTGCAAAATATCATATAAAATAGGAGATATAGTTTACAATTGTGGAATTAGAACTGTCATTCGCACTTCTTGGAGTAATGAAAACCCAGGAAGAAGGTTCAATTTTTACCTCTACTACAATGTAAGTAACTATGTAGCTTTTTATGTTAAAATGTATCATGTTTAACTTAATTTATGAAATGAAATGTGGTGAATGAAATATTTTTCAAATACATCCTGTTTTGATTATTTTGTAGAAATGTGGGTGTGGTTTTTTTGCTTGGGAGGATCCTCCAATGTGTGGTAGATCAAGAAGTTTGATATTTGGTTTGTTGAAAAGAATGAATGCAATGGAGAATGAAAACACAAGCTTGAAGAATGAAATTGACAACATGGTTGAGGAAATCAACAAATTGAAATTGCGTAATAGAAATTGTTGGTTTCAATTCCTGTAATCTGTAGTTTTTGGGTTTGGGTGTGGTTTAGGGTGTTTTAAATGTGTACCATGTATTTGCTTTGCTGTTGGAGGATGATTTAGAGTAGTTTTTGTTGCAGTAATCATGTATGAAGATGGATGAATTGATTTATGTTGAATATTGTTTATTTTGCAATCCACAGTGGCTGATTTGCTGTTTATTTTGCAACTTTGCTCACATTGTGTTGTAATCCTGTTTTATGTTGGAATATAGTTCTATGCAATTCAGAATCTGGAAATTGAAAGTTAATATACACACACAAGGAATTCAGAATCTGGAAATTGAGAAATGAACATGTCTTCAACAATTGATAATGGCTTTCACAGTTGCTTACATGCACCAAAATATACATCCAATCACCTTCATCTTGTGAATACCAAAATAAAATTCTAGCTAGAATTTTAACCGTAGTGTTATGAGTATCAAAATACACAATCATCCACAAAATGGGAAAAAAAGACCATAATTTCAGAAGATCACCAAATTCGAGCATGAATTTTAAGATAATTTTTTACAAAAAATCCCTGCACATCTATTTCTATCTTCCTCTTTTCTGGATTAGCTCTGAAAGTGTCACAAACTTTTTGTCATCACTTGAAGGTCCTCTTGGTCTTCCAATAAGTTGTCTCCGTTGAAGTTGCTTGTACATTGAAAGAGCATTGACTTGAGATCCTTGTGTTGCAATGGCTTGGACAACTCGGAGTTGGGGCTGTGACGGAGAAAGTAAACTATCAATTTCATCAAAACACAATAAAACAAAATCAGAGAAAGTAAAGCAAATCTAAAGCCCCATTAAATGAATTTGTTCATCAATTGCAAAACATGTAAATCAGAGAAATTCCAGCATCTTTCAACCCACATGAAATCAGAGACATTCCTCATATATGAACTGAAGTTATAAAGTTAGTTTACAAGCACTTACTTCATCTTGCAGATTGAAGTCCTCATCACTTGGGGCTTCTTCTACCAATTCCTCCTCATCTCTGTCCAAGTTAATATCATGACACAATGAGAAATTGACACAAATTAAAGAGACAAGACTTAATTTCATAAGAATTAAGGACAACTAATCTAACATGTAAGTATGTATTTAAGGACAAGATCTCACATTGCCTTCTGCAGGTTGGTCCTCCTTGTTTTGAGAATAGGATCTCACATTGTGCCCCTTCCCTTTGCACTTCTTGCACAAGTATGTATTTTGTTGTCTTTTTAGTTTTACCACACCATGTTGTTTTTTGCCTTTGCACAACTCCCCAACCTCCTTCTTCCTTCTTTTAGAAGGCCTTCCAACTGGTCTTGATAAGAAAATTGGAGGCAGAGGTGGTGTCATTCCACTGTCTTCCCACTCTGCCTGACCATTAATTCCTCTTATAGATGATTCATACACCATCTTGTATACATCAATTGTATACTGCAAGTCTACATAATCTTCTGGATTTGCACCCTTATTATACAATGCACATAATACATGTTTGCAAGGAATCCCACTTAAACCCCACATCCTACAACTTCCATCACAACACTTAATTTGATAATGGCTTCTGGCCCTTTGATTGGTATACAATCACTCACCCTTTCACTTATTTTTTGTATCATCTTTTCAATTCTTGGGCATAAAAATCCATTCCACTTGTTTTCTGCCCTCTTTCTACTATTATTTAATCTTTTCATCACCCACTCCCTAATCCACTCAAGCATAGATAAAATAGGAAGCTCCCTTGCTTCAAAAATACACTTATTAAAAACCTCACACCTATTATTTAGGAGCATGTAACATTTAGGGAATTCAGAAAAATGTGACTTACTCCATTCCACTGGGGACTTCTCATCTAGCCACCTCCAAGCACCCTCATTAAGCCTTTTCAAAGCTGTCATTGCCATCTTGAACTCACCAACAGTACTGACACATGCAGTATTCCATAATGCATTTTTGATTTATGCCCCTCTGAAGCCTGCAACCTGGAAATTCTGGTGCAAATGTCTCACACAGAAGCTGTGAGAAGAACCTGGAAAAACTTCACTAAATGCTTGCACTAACCCCTTTTGTTTATCAAATATGAAAATCATCTCATAATCTTTATAAATGGACAAGTCTATCTTCAAAAGCCTCAAGAACCAATCTCATATCTCACCATTCTCCTTACACACAACTGCCCAAGCTATAGGATATACACTATTGTTAGGATCTACACCCACAGCAGATAAGAGCATTCCTTTGTGTGGACCTTTTAGAAAACAGTCATCTACCCCTACTATAGGTCTACAGCCCCTATGATATCCCTCCTTCAATGCTCCAAGACAGCATAGAATCTACTAAACCTCTCACATCCATCATCATCATCTTCAGTCCCTAAAATCACAGTTGAGGCAGGATTACTTCTCCTCAACTCCTCAACATAATTCCAAAGCAGATTATATTCCTTGTCAGGATCCCTCCTTATCATTCTCATTGCCCTCCTATTTGCTCTATAAGCACAATCTCTAGACACACTGCATCCAATATCCTCAATAATGTCTTGCCTAAAGCCCTACACCCTCCTTTTTGGATCACTAATGAATTTCCTCATGAACCGCTCACTCAACCACTTACTCCTGACATTTCTAACATTCCTAGTAGTGGGACAAGTATGCACATTATTTACCAATCTAACCCTGAAGGAACCCTCATCTGGAACTTTTATTAAATTCACCCTCCACTTGCAGTCATCCACAACACACCTAGCATAACATCTAGTGGGATCACTCTTAGTAATCTTCAAGGACCTATGTGTTTTAACAGCATATGAATCAATTGCCTTATTGAAATTCTCTCTATTACTAAAAGTTAGCCCAACCTCAAACATGGGATCATATACACATTCATAATTAAAAAAAGGGAAAGTAACATGTCCATTCTCACCATCACTATCTTTGTATTCATCAAATGTGTACCCAATATGAACCACATCAGGCTCACTGCTATCATCTAGCCCTCCCACTTCAGACTCACCAACATCTACCCCTCATACTTCAGGCTCACTCTCATTTACCCCATCAGATTCATGTTCTGAATGCATGCAATAATTAGACACTTTCATTATATCATCATCAGATTTATTACTTCCATCAACATCACAATCCAATTCATGCATAAAGTCATCTACATGATCATTCAATGATTTATCTAATCTCATGTATTTAGGAAAGTCATTTCCTATGACCTCATCTAAGCCCATCACCAACAACCTTTTCAAGCTTTTCAACATACACATAAAAACACTTAACACTAACATGTTTTAAAGCCATTTGCTTAAATAATGCATCAGTATGTAAAAGCCTAAAACCCCTATTTTGAATGAAGTAGAACCTCCTATCTCATTCTCCTAATTCAACCTCAGTCCACCTTTGCAAATCCTCTAGGCACACACTTTCAGCTCCTATATATAAAATAACATCACTTAGGACCACAAAACCTCACCCCCACCCACCCACCCTTTAATACAATTAAGAAATCTCACTCACACCCACCAACACAAAACACAATAAAGACATGTTGTACTCTACCCCACATGTCTGGAAAAGACCCAAATTATAATATAGTGTATATAGAACGTGTAAACAAAAAAGGAACTCTAATAGTATAAAGCATTCGATGATAACTAACCATATTTGGGAGGTGGAAAATGTTGCAGTTTCCTATCGCATTTCTTCACCATCTTCCAAAACAGATGATGCTTCGCAGACAGTAGGGTGTGGTGACCTATCAATTTCTAGCACCAACAGGTTTCTTCTCTAACGGGATGATTGTGGAATGGGTGTTCGGTTATTTTCATCATTGGATTTAGGTCTTCAATTTTTGGATTTTGGGATTTAGGGTTCTAACGGGAAGATCGAATTTTGAGGGGTGGAAATGAAATTCTTTTTGGAAATGCCACGTAATAAAAAATGGTCAACGTGTCCGATTTAGGCCCTTCTCAACCCGAAAATATGTCCACACGTGCATGTCACGTGCAATTTCAGCCAATTTGGGCTGAAATTGGGCATAAATTGCATATTTTTGAAACATAATGTCCAAATCGGCCAATCCGAAAAAAAAATGTTCAAAAATGACAGACCACCAACTTTACAAGGCAAAAAAAAAATAGTTTACTCAAAAACAATTAAAGAAATTCACAACATTCAAAGAAATCCGTCAAGAATATCAAATCAATAAAAGATATAGAGAGGAATGTCGACGTTGATTCTCTGGATCCAAAACGAACGCATATCTTGTTTCTTGTTGCCGCGATCTCTATAGGAATATTGAAGCGCCTTCTCCACTCTCTCCCTCGCAATCCTTATACAATTCTTCGCTCTTCCCCTAAAACCTTTTGCCAATTTAAAGACTTCCTACTTATCTTCCTCGATCAAAAAAAAAACCTTTTTTTTCATGCAGAGAGGCTTTTACGAGGGGTTTTACGCTTAGAATGATGGGCTTTTATTAAAGCCCATTAAGTCAGCGCCATCATGAACTTCCAATATGATTAGGGGCCTCAAAACACTTTCTAATGGGCTTAGAAGCCCAAACTAGCATATCGGCCCACCGCCCTTTCCAATCTAGGACCAAAATATGGAATACATAAGGAAAAAAAAAAAGGTCGCGTTTGGATTAAATAACCTGATTGATTTCATCAATTTTTAATTCTAATACTTCAATATTTCATGTCGTGATTTTTATTTTATTTTTCAAAATTTATATAACACAAATTTATTAAAATCCATTCTTCAAAATCTCGCCTAAAATCCAATCTTTTATATTCAAAGGTAAATCTCCTACTATGTTCTAAGTGCATATTTTTATCCACTTTATTACAAATATGTTTGATTAAATTCGGTCTTGGTATGATAATAACATGAGGAGAAATCTTGGGTCATCACAAAATAAAGATTAATTAATAAAAATAAATTTGAGTCGTAAATAATGGGGCTGCGTCTGATAAAAATTATATCTAGCAGCAGATTTGATATAAGATTTTTTGTTAATTAGATTCAAAAGTCTAATAAGCTTAATTAAGCCGAAGAAATGCGTAGGTTAAGGAATTGACCAAAGTGTCAAAGATAATGATCATATGTTAGATGTCTTATTCGAAGAAACATGATATGCCAATTATCCCTCAATCAACCAAAATTCAAAGGGTAGGCTGCTTCTCTATTTTCAACAAAACTACAATTACTTCACTTTTGTTTTATTACTATATTATATGTTATCTAAAATTTCAAATTATTCCTCCCTCAAATCATTTCCATTTTGTCTAAATTTCTTATGTTGTTTTCGATTTTGTCTCATTGAAACATCTACTCTTGTCTTCTTTTAACCCCCTCCAAGCCCACCAGTACCCCTTGACTTAAAAATATTAGAATTGTTTATTAAGTTTCATATGATTTATTCTTAGATATTTGACCCATATATGTGGCATCTATGTTACATAAAAATAGCATCAAGTATAATCCTCGCATTTCCTATATGTATCGAGTGTCAACAACATTGGCATATTCCAAACTTGAAGTTTCAAGAAAACCCAGCAAGAAGTGTACATGCATGATGCACGAAATATAATCATAGATTTGTTGAAAATAGAAACCTTTTCATTCTCTTATTTAGCCACTTAAGATGAAATAATAGAATGAATATAATATAAGCCAAAAAGGAAAAAAAAAATGATAAAATCTCTTAGTAAAATTATAATGAGAACATCTTACGGATTTTATTTCATAACACGCGTCAAATCATAATTCATAGGCCACAATCTCAATTTCAAATAATTATATTTATGAAATCATTTTATATAATTTTTTGCATTTATATTTTGAAATGAAAATAAACGATATATTGTGCAAGTAAGAATAGGATAATTGTAGAAAGGTGGTGAGTGGATGATTCATAACTTGGAACAGTCACTCTCAACCATAAAACATCAATATTGGCTTACTTTTTGTTCCATTTATGAGAAGGTTGACAAATAAAATTCATAATCTTTAGCATCACTCATAATGATGGCAAAGTATTATACCATTATTTTTAGGGGCATAAAGAAAAAACCTCTCTCCTTCCCTTAGCATGAGCATCCTCTAACCTTTACAACTCCTATTATTTCAAACATGGACCCCAATATCCTCTCTCTCTCTCTCTTCCATGACATCTATTCTATATTATATAGTATGATATATGTGTACATATATAGGGTATTAAATAATTAATACCCATTATATATTTTTTACCCATCTTATAATTAGAAAATATATTTTTACCCATTTTACACATTTAAGTCCTCCATTTTTTCAGAACTTCAAGATTGAGGTTCGAGATCAACTTGTTAGTTAATGACATAGAAACATGTTTCATTTTACATATCTTTTTTCTCATGCACGAAGAGTTTTACATATATTATATGAAAGAGAAAGAGAGAGATGTAAAATGGAAGCAAAGGCATGGAAAAATGAAGAATGGTGGAAGGTGGGGCTTGAAGACCACACACACAGAGACACACACTTTTGGTGCATGAGAAAAGGGAGGTTGAGGCTGAGAGGAGGGGCTGGAAAGAGACTTCCACTTTTATCTTATTTTTTTGCAATATCACGCAATTTCATCATATGTGGGAACATATCCAAGTGGGCCTGCCCCATTGGTGGGCCTCTTCTTGGCCCACTTACACTCTTATAGCTACAGATATAGATTTACATTTGATCATCATCATGTGTACCTAGGGGGACAGGCAGACAACTAATGGGTCTCTATTTTTTTATTTCTTGATGGATCAAATGTATACATCTCAATTGTTTCAATTTCTTGTGCTTTTTCTGGTATGCTAAAATTCTAATATATAAGTGGTCACTATGTGTAGATACAACTTTTTTTTATTGCATTTCTTGTTGTGATATGATTTGTTGCATTGTATATATATGTATCATACAATAAGTCTAAACAAGTTCTTATACACCTAAGATAACTGTATTTTGAAAAAGTTTGTAATTTTAAATACAATAACTTTATCATTAGATATTCTTGGGATCATTGATGCACAATAAAAATATAATACGGTCATTATTGGTGTAATGTATATTACTAAAATTAAGAAATAAAGATTGATTTTGGAACACGATGAAAAATAGAAATTTAAAACCTTATTATTATATGTATGCCTTTTCTTCTCTCTTTAATTCTCTCTCATAGTCCCACATATATACTTTGGATGCTTTTGAAAATGTGAAACCCTTTATCCAAAATGTCAACCTAGTGAAAAATCTAAAAGTCAATTGCTTTTCTTCCCTCTTAGGATTCTTTTGATCATGAATGAAGGCATATTTGCTAGTATCACACATGTTGGACCCCGATCCGAGGCAAAATCAAACATCTAACCTGGCCAGAGCAGTGTTCCTGGACGGTGATCAGAGAGAGCCGGTCAGGATGAATTTCATGGCGGATTTAATGACATTACCGAGCCGGCCAGGATGTACTATGGTTTACCGAGCATGATATTCCCTATAAATAAGAGATAGTGGGGTAGATTTAACTGTCCACTACCTTGAAAGTAGACGAAAATTAAGGAAGTAGTAGGTATGATCCCCACTACTCGTGCTCTTCTTAAGCTATAAATAGTATAATTTTCAACTTGTAAAGGGTTCGAACACTTTTGTACTGAAGCACAAGAGAGCTCATTTCTCGTATTATGTTACATACGATTCTGGCCGGACACATAAAACCGACCAGGATCAGCCGACCAAATTCACTCGAGTAAGCTCCGAACACAGTATTTTCTGCACTTTTACACACATTTTTACTTCATTTTCAATCCGATTTACTTCATTTTAATCTGGATTCACTTAATTCGAGTGTTAAACTATAAATTAATCATTCACAAATTCCGACGTCAATAACTTGTTATTGTTAAAGGCTACAGCCTCGTCCGAGCCGTCCAGGCCAGACAGAACAACAAGGCTTCGGCCTAAAAAAAGCTACAGCCTCGTTCAAGCCGTCTCAGGCTGGACGGAACAATAAGGCTTCGGCCCAAATAAGACTACGGCCTCGTTCGAGCCGTTTAGGCCGGATAGAACAGTAAGACTTCGGTCCAAAAAAAGCTATGGCCTCATCCGAGCCATCCAAGCCAGACGAAATAATAAGGCTTCGGCCCAAATAAAACTACAGCCTCGTTAGAGCCGTCCAGGCCGAATGAAATAGTAAGGCTTCGACCCAAAAAAGGATACGACCTCGTCCGAGCCATCCAGACCGGACGGAACAATTGTCATGTTCGACTTATTTTCAGCTCGGCTTGGCTGGTGGAGTTTGGTTAGATCCCGACAAAACAAGTTTCTCTCATGACCTAAGGGGCTATTGTTGGACCCCTAATCCGAACCAGAACCAAACATCTAAACCTGGCCGGATTACAGAGATGACCTTCAGAAGTCCAATTCGAATAACTCAGAGCAAATACCCAGATGACCCGGCCATAATAGTGTTCCTAGATGGCGATCAAAGAGAGCCGGTCAGAATGAATTTTATGGCGGATCTAATCGCATTGTCGAGTCGGCTAGGATGTGCTATGGTTTACCGAGCAGGATATTCCCTATAAATAGGAGATAGTAGGGTAGATTAACCGCCCACTGCTTTGAAAGTAGGCAAAAATCAAGGAAGTAGTGGGCATGATCCCCACTACTCGTGCTCTTTTTAGGCTATAAATAGTATAATTTTCAACTTGTAAATGATTCGAATACTTTTGTACTGAAGTATAAGAGAACTCATTTCTCTTATTATATTACATAAGATTTTGGCCGGACACATAAAACCGATCGGATTGATCAAATTCGCCCGAGTAGGCTCTAAGCACAGTGTTTTCTGCACTTTCACACATTTTTACTTCATTTTCAATCCAATTTGCTTCATTTTAATCCGGATTCTAGGAATTAATCATTCACAAATTCCGACGTCAACAACATATACATTATATATAAATAAACATTTTAACTTTTATAAAATCAGTCTCACAACTCTAATTTTATAAAATAAGTCCGATCATAATCTACATATAAATTGATTTGTAGATAGTGGATTTAATTTTATGAAATTATATCCGTCAAGTCTTCTCATATAAATTCTTATAATGTATATTTGTTGGGAAACACCTTCAAGTGTTAAAAGAGAATTGAATGGTGGTTGGTGTCGACTTAGCCATGAAATAAAAAAATAGCCAACCAATGCATACTTGGTTTTTTTCTAACTGTTTTATTTAATAATTACCCTTTTATTATAGTGCTTATCAAGCTTTGTTATTTTATCATGGCAGATGAAAAGGAGTGTAATCTTGAAGCCTCTTTAATCTCATCATTTCACATTATAATTATAATATGGTGTTTGGCTAAACTACGAGATTTACTTCTCATATTATATATATTTTACAAGCTTATAGAATGTTCAATTGTATTTTTTAAATTTCACTACGATTATTCGGATAATTATTCTAATAACAAAAGGATGGATAATCACCTACCTAAATGTATAATGAATAATTTAGTAATAAATATAATCTCAAATTAAATAAGATACATAATGGTTATCATAACTTTACTTATAATAACTGCACCTAAATAAGGATAAATCAATTTTGTTATAAGAAGAATTACTAAATAACTAACTAGGAAGGGTAAGAAAGAAACTAGGAAACGTCAATTAGAACTTATAAGGCCATAACTATATATTAATTCATGGAATAATTAAATTTTTATAGTTTTAATTACGTGGCATACCAAAAATTTGAGACACATTATCCAGGTAGCTTTAATAGCATAATCATGACTATGTAACCACAAAACTACCTACAATCACATGCTTCTAAATATTCTCTTAATTATCTGTTGATTTCGGTTAAAGTTTCCAAATTAATCTCGAATTTCCCGCTGATAGTTACATCTGTCACACCAATTTAAAATCTATTGATTCATAACTTAAAAAGATAAAATTATCAATCAAAACCTACAATTGTAAGGTTTTATTTGGTATCTCACCATTCATAATCATTTAAAATAGTTTTTTGAAATATAATCCCATTATGTAATTGATGCTAACAATAAAAATGTCAAATATTTCATCTTTCAGACACTGAATCAATAATTTATTTATTTTTAATTTAAGGCCGAATTGATTATGAATCTATTTCTCGAACTTAAATCCATAAAATTCTTTTATTTTATTGATCATATAAAATTGTCCCCAACTTTTCGTTTTATATTACTTTTTACCCCCAAACTTTCTTCAAATTTTAAATTCTTTGCCACCCTACTGGTTCAGAATTAAAAGCTCTATGGCCCTCTTCTTTATCATGAATAATTGTCAACGTGTCGGCCAAATAATAAATAAACAACCTAAGACTTATTTAAATGTACGTATTTATGTCACGCACACATGGGTCATATGTATATAATTTTGATTTGAGCTCAAATGATAAAACTATGATAAGTTGAGCCAAATATCCTCTAAATAATTTTTGAATTAGAAAGGGCAAAATCGTCTTCACAAGCGAACACCAACGTTAACCTCGTGAAACGCCCATTTCCTTGAATCTTGTAACATGAAGAATTATAATGAGATTTGGAGAATATTAATTAAGGTAACTAATCCATTATTTAAGACATTTTAGTGTCTTGTGGGTCCCATGTCCATCTACTAAATTAGTGCTTGAAACGTAACAATGATATCATGTTTATGGAAGCATGCTGGGACATGAATAATTATTTTTAAGAATTCTACTTTATGTTATAAAAATGATATACTCCTATTTTTACTTTCTTTGTGTAAAAAATACTCAATTATTTCTAAAAATAAACTATATCCTTTTCTTGTGATTTTCTTGCATTTGTCTCCCTCACCAAACAATACAAAATAACATTAGTAAATAGTAACAATTATGTATTCTAAAAAGCATTTCTCTCTCCTGTCTCATATATTAAATCTTGTGATGTGAGTCAATTTAAAATTACAATACATAAATCAATTATTAAATTATAATAATTAATTTGAACTGTTGATAATAAAATTATATCTCTAAAAATGTCTTATATAAATTTTTGTGAATTACTTTTTAGTTCGGACCAATATATGAAAACTAATTTATTTTTGATAAAACGCATTGTAAAGATTCTTTTACATTAATTAGTGTATATATATATATATATATATTCGTCTAAAATTCAACATTAAAAATTAAGATAATAAGTGTTATTTTTTAATGGTTCTCAAAAATTACAGTAAGTGTTCATTTTCCACTATAAAACCAATTTATTTACTGTGCGACGCTTTTTGCCTGCACATAGAAGTGTTGGTGGGTCAAAGCATGTGGGCCTGTCAGGCCCATACAGTATTACGAGTCCATTACATTGGCTCACATTCTAACCCAACCCGTTCTAATAAACGGGTATTCGGACCCGTAGACCCGTGGATAAAGGCCTGAACCATGAGCACAGTCCAAAATCATGTACCAAATTTTACTTATTTTGTTTAGTCAATCTATTCTCTACTCTACGGTTTAAGTGTCTGCAGTGTACACGTATACTGCACAATATCCTCTGTCATCATATGCTTCCCATGCATGTGATCCTATTTCACATCATGTATGCATATTCATATTGTTAAATACAAATACAACATTTATTGTTTATTTACATACAAATTGTTGGATATGTATGTGTGAGATACTTGAAAATGGTTAAAAATAATGAATGAAAAAGTCGAAGCAAGAGTTGGACTATTTCTTCGTAAGGCGAAATTGTCTCACATTCAGTGTTTTATGGTGTATGACAAACGTCCCCAAGATACAATGACATACTAACTTAAGGATCACAGCACAATTAATTCAAAAAAAATTGGCTAACGAAAATGATATTTGAAACTTGTTTAGACAAGATAAAGAGAGATTATAATTGCTAGAATGCTAATAATGTAAGTTGTAGTAAAGTGAATGAAATGATTGAATGTAGAGTGAATTTATAGAAGTTGAAGAGGTATGTCTTTTCATAATAGACAATTTTTTATTTGAAATGATGTCTTTTTATAATTAGATATTTTTTTATTTGAATTGGAGTATTTCCATAATTAAATACCTTTTTAAAAAGAAATAGAGTGTCTCACAATATTTCAGGTTAGCTGCATCAAACTCACACCTCTTCAAAGTTTCAGAGTTTTTTAATTTAAGTTGTCAACTTCAAGCATTAATTTCTCATTTATCCAAAATTGGATTTGAAAATATAAATACTCTAAATTTATCTATTCGAAACGTAGATTTCAAATTTGCAACTTATTTTTGTTTCCAACAAACAAAACACCATGAAAAAATTGATTAAAGATAAAGATTGATCAACAACAACTTTTCCAAACCAATTTCCAACATAAATATACATAAACTCATGTATATGAGCATATTGTAGGTAATATTGCATCAAGTGTAGTTTTGTGAGGCCAGCGATCCTATTCTCGTATCTCGTTCTCCGAATTACTTAAAATTATAAGCAACATATTATATATAGTCTCATCTTATTTTCAAGTGTTTAAACTTTGTAATATTAATCTTAGGACTAATATCACTTTCCTCAATTTTCATGAACGATGTTTTTTTTATTTTTTTGTTAGATCAACAATACCATCTAGCGAAATTTATTAATAACAATAAATTTTTGGTCAATATTGGATCATGGAATCAGACTCATAATATAATTATGATATGTTAAGGGTTTATTACTGTGTTTGAAATGTTAGTAGAACTTGTGATGTGTGACATAATTAATATTGAATTATTATAAGATATATATATATATATATATATATATATATATATATATTATGCCATCGAAGAAAACTAAAAGAGAGAGCATGAAATTTTATGTGCAAGAGATTGTTGATGTCATCACACCCTAGTAAAGAACACAATCAAATCAATAATATGGAAAGTCATATTTGAACCCTCATGGTAGAGATTACAGTGTATGTCCTATTGTGAATAGTCAAATTGCAATTACATCCAAAAATAATAAATGAGTTAGTTTTGAACTTATTCTTTAAATAAATATTCAAATTTATGGTTGATTATAAAACCTCACACACACACACGACATTTTTTTCTTAAATGCATTTACATTTTTTAGTATGGACACATATTTATCTTAAATTTAGTTGTCATGTTTTTTCAGTTTAAACTTAATGATATATTTTCAACAAAAATTTATTAAAATAATATATATATATATATTACGTCCATAATTTTAGAAACTAATGATCAATCTATTGAATATTATTCCACACAGTAAAAAAAAAAAAACAATTCATTTATAAATCACTGGAATCAACGGTTAATGCTCGATAGTAAAATTGATTTTTATCACCAAACGACTTTTAAAACAGTAAATGGCCCAAGACCAAGAGGATATTTAGATTTTGAAATTAAAAAAAAAAGGGGTGAAGAGAGGTAGAAGCAGAAATAGTCTAAAAATGGGCCTGCCATTCTGCTTCCAATAAAGGTAGCCCCTCTGCCTTCTATTTACTCTCTTCAATCTTTTCACTGTTTTATGTTTCTTTAATACTTCCATGTTTGTACATATCAACTTTTCTTCCCATTTCCTAATAAATGTCTCTATACTCTTAATAAATACTGGGTAAAATTCATTATGCCAATTCCCAGTATTCAACGTGCTTCATGGTTTTAACAGACCCTACTTTTGAATTACCAAAAAAAGCAATATTGGTTTTCCTCAACAAATTGAACCCTTTTCTGATGATCTTCACACCTTATTTATTCATCAAGATTTCATTTTTAATTTGCTCTACACTCTGCACTGCATTTGCATACTCTATTTGTTTTGTCTAATTTCTTGTTTTTCTTTTTTTCTGTTTCATCTTTCTTTTTTCTGTGGGTTGGTTTTGTAAGTCTCTCTCTCTCTCTCTCTCTCTCTGTATGTACCATATTGTACTACTCCCTCCCCCTAACCCCACCCACCCCACCCCACCCCCCAAACCTCACTCTCTGTCTACATTTCACTTTCTCTGAATTTCTCGAGATTGGGGTCTAAGATAAAAACCAGGGGACCTCTGTTCCAATAACAAAACCATCTCAACACCAGTCCTTCTCCTGCTCTGCCCTCCTCTTTATCTCTCTCCTCTTGGTGAGATTAAAGAAAAGGAGAAAAAAAATTCACTTCAGAGAAAGAAAAAAAGAACTCACACACACACACAGAGTCAATCTTGATGAGTGAGAGAGGAGGCTCTCTGTGAGAAGAGAGCCTGCCTGTTAATGCAACCATCAAAACCACCACTCTTACTATTCTTCTTCTTCTTCACCAAAGATTTGGTTTTTTGTGGCTTTTCTTGATGGCCCTTTGTATGCACAGAGATAGTAACAGCAGTGGTAGCAACAGCAAGCAGCAACAAATGGATGCAAGCAAGTATGTGAGATACACACCAGAGCAAGTGGAGGCTCTTGAGAGGGTTTATGCTGAATGTCCTAAGCCTAGCTCTTTGAGGAGGCAACAGTTGATTCGAGAGTGCCCCATTCTGTCTAACATTGAGCCTAAACAAATCAAAGTCTGGTTTCAGAACCGCAGGTACTTGGCAATTGTTGGGACTAATGAGTTTGGAGTTCTTGAAGATTGTGTTTAAAGATTAGCTTTTTAAGAAATCTTGTAGGGTTATCCTTTTTAGGTTCTTCTTGCATAGTGCAGTTGTTGTTTCTCTCTCTTTGGATTGAATCTTGATTCTCTTAGGGAAGAAAGTGGTGAATGTGAGGTAGTCTCTGTATCAGATGTTTGTGTATGTATTCTTTGTATTGATTCTGTTGATTTTCTCTTTAAGCAAACTTTTTTTTAATTTTTTCTCAGTTCTTTCTTTTTCTTGAGTGTTCATAGTGTTAGGTTTTGTATGTAATGTTTGCCGTTCTCTCTCTCTCTCTCTCTCTCTCTCTCTTTTTTGGGTGGTATTGAGACTGTAACTGGGAGCAATTTTATTTAACCCTTTTCCCCCCAATTCTTGTTTTGATATGCAAATTCGGTACTTCAGATCAGGCCATGTGAATGGGGAAAAGAAAAGATGAACTTGTAAATTTAGATTGTGATTTAAAAAAAATGATTTATTAGGGGAAAATTGAGGCCTCCTCTTGGTCTTTCTTAATATTTGTGCACTCAAAGGTGAAATGCACTCTATTGATGAGCCTGATTATGAAGCTTTCATAACTCTCTGATCTCTCTCATGGAACTTGTGTTCGAAACTTGTCATTCATGTAATTAGTCACCTTCTTGGTCAGTCATGTCCCTTTCCGTGCAGATCTTGACTCAAATACATTTACAATAAATGGTGGTAAAGAGTTGGCTAGTTTTATTGGATTTCATCATTATAGAATTTACTTTTCATGATCTGCAATTGTTGATTTTTTACCCTATTTTTTGTTTTCTAGGGCACTAACTGGAAGACTCAATGTGGGATTTTGAACCCTTACATATGTTCCGTTTCGAATTCCCAGTACATGGATTACACAGAGTTGTTTGGCTTTAATCCTGATTTCCTTTCTATTGTTTTAAAAGAAGTTTTTGAATGATTCAACTAATGATAAATTTGAACTTTTGGTTCTTGCATTAATTAACCCATCTGTATTCATTGATGAATAAATCTCAGCCTTCTTCTAATTTTACTAATTTATTGAAATTTTTTCTTTTAAAGATGCCGGGAAAAACAGAGGAAGGAAGCGTCTCGTCTTCAGACTGTTAACAGGAAGCTTACTGCCATGAATAAGCTGCTGATGGAAGAGAACGACCGCCTTCAAAAGCAGGTCTCACAATTGGTTTATGAAAATGGTTACATGCGTCAGCAGATACACACTGTAAGTTTGTATTTACTGTTAACTTTGATATGCAGTGATAAGATATAATTACTTGAGGGTAAATTGTGTTTGTGTTATTACAGGTAAGCACGACCACTGATACAAGCTGTGACTCAGTGGTTATGAGTGGTCAACAGCAACAGCAAAACCCAACTCCTCAGCATCCTCAAAGGGATGCTAATAGCCCAGCTGGGTAACTATGCTTATTTCTACCTTAATCTGTGTTTCTTAATGCTTCAATCAATTTGGTTTCTTTTGTTTAATCTCTTTTTCGTCCTTTTTGGTTTGTTTTCTTAGTCTTCTCGCAATTGCTGAGGAGACCCTGGCAGAGTTCCTTGGAAAGGCTACTGGAACTGCTGTCGACTGGGTACAGTTGATTGGGATGAAGGTAAGTTTTTTTTTCCTTTTTTTTTTTTTTTGCCTTGATTTGTCTTCTGTATTCACTTGACTCGAGATTGCAATGAATCCTTTTCTATGTTGTGTAGCCTGGTCCGGATTCTATTGGCATTGTAGCTGTTTCCCGCAACTGTAGTGGGGTGGCAGCACGAGCCTGTGGCCTCGTGAGTCTTGAACCCACGAAGGTAGTATAAATCTTTTTCTCCGTTTTTCAACATGGCAACATTTATTTCAGTTGGAATTTTACTTTGGCTTTAATTTCTTTTGCAGGTTGCTGAAATTCTCAAAGATCGTCTCTCGTGGTTCCGTGACTGCCGTTGCCTTGATGTAGCGAGTGCAATCCCCACGGGAAATGGAGGGACTATAGAGCTTGTATATATGCAGGTTAGTTCCTAGTAATCTCTGAGTTTTTCTGATATCCTAGACCCTAGTTTACTTGTCTTAAGAGCTCGCAACTAATTTAAGAACACCACGCTATATCTTAGGTCTATGCACCAACAACACTAGCATCTGCTCGTGACTTTTGGACGCTGCGATATATTACAAGTTTGGAAGATGGCAGTTTAGTGGTAACAAATCTTAAGAACTTCTCTATCTGTTCAAAATTCAGATTAAATTCTTTTCTGCTATTGCCTTTTATTGACATCCAAATTTCTTTGTCAGATTTGTGAGCGGTCATTAACATCTTCCACTGGCGGCCCGACTGGGCCTCCCTCCACTTGCTTTGCCAGAGCTGAAATGCTTCCAAGCGGGTACCTCATACGTCCTTGTGAGGGTGGTGGATCCATTATCCACATTGTCGATCACATTGACTTTGATGTAAGAAGTTATCCAACACAAACCATGTTTGAGGATCTAAATTTCAGCTTCTCTCATGCATCCACTTTTATCTTGTCACAGGCATCGAGTGTTCCTGAAGTTTTAAGGCCTCTTTATGAATCTTCTAAAATCCTTGCTCAGAAGATGACAATGGCTGTGAGTGTTTTTTTTTTGCTTTGAGATGTACTGTGTTTCTCGCTCTTCTGTTTTGTTTCTATAGCAAATTACACTTTCTGCATCTTTAGGCTTTGCGCCACATAAGACAAATAGCTCAAGAAACCAATGGAGAGGTCCAGTATTCCGGTGGTCGCCAACCTGCTGTTCTTAGGGCATTAAGCCAAAGATTGTGCCGGTGAGCTACAATTCACTTAACAGACTAAAAATAAAAGAGCTTTTAGCTGCTTTTAATCTTGTAATTTTTCTGATTTCTGTGGTTTTGGTGAATGACTGTTAGGGGCTTTAATGATGCTGTCAATGGATTTGTTGATGATGGTTGGTCAATAATGGGTAGCGATGGAGTTGAAGATGTGACCATTGCCATTAACTCGTCCCCAAGCAAATTTCTTGGCTCCCAATATAACAATTTGTCAATGCTCCCAACATTTGGTGGAGTCCTCTGCGCACGAGCATCAATGCTTCTACAGGTTGCTTTTCTTAACTCTTTCATTCAATTGAATTGCTATCTAAATGGATGATAGTCACGAATGAATTGGTAACCAATACAGAATGTGCCCCCTGCTTTACTTGTTCGATTCTTGAGGGAACATCGCTCTGAGTGGGCTGATTACGCTGTTGATGTGTACGCTGCTGCTTCTCTTAAAGCTAGTCCTTATGCAGTTCCTTGTGCAAAGCCTGGTGGATTTCCAAGTAGTCAAGTCATATTACCTCTGGCACAAACTGTGGAACATGAGGAGGTAATTGTCAATTTTACCCCCCACCCTCGTCTCCTTGCTGACTCGATTGGAGGGTCGTGAATTTCTTTTTTTAAATGTAGTTTCTTGAGGTGGTTCGTTTGGAGGGTCACGCGTTCTCCCCAGAGGACATTGCTTTATCAAGAGATATGTACTTATTGCAGGTCTGGCCACTATAATCTGGATATTTGGATTGTTGTTTTCTTTGTGGGTTATTATATGGTGTTGATCTTGTTGATGTAACCATGCAGTTATGTAGTGGGATTGACGAGACAACTTCTGGGGCCTGTGCTCAGCTCGTTTTTGCACCGATCGATGAAACGTTTGGTGATGATGCTCCTTTGTTGCCATCTGGTTTCCGTGTCATACCTTTGGAACCTAAATCAGTTGGGTGACCTTTTGATAAGAAACATGTTGCTGCTTTTGATCAAGATTTTAGTTTCTAATGATCATTGAATTGCCTTGTGATGCAGGATGGTCCCACAGCCACTCGAACGTTGGACCTGGCTTCGGCCCTTGAGGTGGGCCAAGGTGGAGCTCGCTCGGGTGGTGAAGCTGATACAAGCAGTCAGAACCTTAGGTCTGTTTTGACCATTGCTTTCCAGTTCACTTTTGAAAATCACTTCCGAGACAGTGTTGCTGCTATGGCTCGTCAATATGTACGAAGTATTGTGGGGTCCGTCCAAAGAGTCGCCATGGCCATAGCCCCATCTCAACTCAGCTCTCAAATGGTGCCAAAGACTCTTCCTGGTTCACCAGAGGCTGTCACTTTGGCTCAATGGATATGTAGAAGCTATAGGTACTTAATTTCCTCATTCTCTGCATTTCTATAATGTCAATAGTTAATAGTTAATATGTCTTCGATTATCCTTCTCTTATTTTTCAGCATGCACACTGGCGGAGAACTCTTTCAGGCTGATTCACCACCAGGCGATGCTGTTCTCAAACAACTTTGGCACCACTCTGATGCTATTATGTGCTGCTCTGTTAAAATGAATGTGAGTCAAATTATAAGCTTTACATTTCCCTGTATCCATATCAATTTTTCGTGATCATTGACAGTTCCATTGCAGGCATCAGCAGTTTTCACGTTTGCGAACCAGGCTGGGCTCGACATGCTGGAGACGACTCTAGTGGCCCTTCAGGATATAATGCTCGAGAAGATTCTAGATGAAGCCGGGCGGAAGATTCTCCTCTCGGAGTTCTCCAAGATCATGCAGCAGGTTAGCTAATCAACCAAGGCTTTTTCATTGTAATGAGTTAAGGGGAACATGTTTGTTTAGTTCGTTCTTGTTTCTTTGTAGGGGTTCGCCTATTTGCCAGCAGGAGTTTGTGTGTCGAGCATGGGCAGGCCCGTCTCATATGAACAAGCCGTTGCATGGAAGGTTCTAAACGACGAGGATTCCAATCACTGCCTAGCTTTCATGTTCATGAACTGGTCTTTTGTGTAAAGAAATAGAAGAATCTGCTCTCTTTATGACATTTTGCACTAGCTGCTTAAGTTATTTGTACCTTTCATTTTGGTAAAACTTATGTATGACATGTTGACACAAATTGTGAACCTATGAGATGCCTACTAATTACTATGATGTTGTGTGAAAGCAGATACATGGTCATAATGTTTGTGGTTAAATGTTTTTCTATTTATCTAATTTTAACCAAGTAATTAGAAAAAATGTATCAAATGCCAAAGAAAAGAAAATGCACTTTTTGCCTAGTATGCTTGTAAGTTTTTACTTCTGCCACTTTACTTTATTTTCTAGTTTTTGCTCCTTTGAATAAAATTTACAGTGACATTTTATTTCTTAATCATCTTCTTTCTAAAAAAACAGAAAAGTTAATTTAAATCAACAAAGAGGATACATACAAAGTGGATGATGTGACCCAAAATCTGCACAATCATATAGGTGGTACTATTTAGTGATGATTTGGTTGTTGCCACTTGAAAATTCTTCATCTTCAAATTTAAAAGCTATCATTTTGAAAGCAACAGGTTGTAAAATTTAATGGGTGTGCAAAAGTCAAGGTCAAAGGCATGGGACCACGGTTGTCTCCCATGGTCATGGTCACACTGAATTAACCGAGTCTCGTGAAGTCATGTCTGCGAACCACCCAATAACTCTCTCAAGAGAAAATCTTCTCTGTGCTATTCCACATGGTCCCCTACCCAACACCACCATCGCCACTCCTAAATTGGACACACATAGAGATTCTCTCCTTTTTCCTTTATGTATCCATGTATATGGCAATACATTCTTCTTTTCATTGAATTGTGATTTAGGTTACATTTACCATGGTGAATCTATTCATTCTCCAACCAATTTTAAATTTGATAAGTGTCATTTGAATTTGTTTTCATAATTTCTAAAGACTTAAAAAATTCATTTTAATTCAAATTGAATCCAAATCAGTACATTTCATATATTTTGAATGTTATATTCCCTATTTCAACATAATTTATCAAGTGTTTGAATTTGTGCATTGATATATCTTACAATTATGATTACGTGAGTCTCGCAATAATCGAAATCCCACAAATATCCTACTTCATATATCAGTAAACTTAAAAACTCATTTAAATTTTTTTTTTTTAATTGAATAACGAAAGAAAGAGCATGTACACCCAATGCAGGGAATAAAAGGGATTTCCATATAGAACCTGCGGTGGCGAAACACAACTATGGTCCTTGGCAGTAGTGAGAAGGAAGGACGCTAACGTACACCGTTGCGATGAAATTCCAAAAATGCCCATTGCTTTTGTCTGATCTGTTAATTAACTACCTGCCTCAACGTCTTTTCAATCTTAATTAATATCTGACCCCTCACACTTTTGCATAATTATTTCCAGACTCGGTGTGGATAACCAAGCAAAGCTCTGATTTTGACCATGCAAATCTTTTATGTAATTTCTGTTAATAAAAATATTATTAAATACATTGAAATTAATTATATCTTCTAAAGAGGTTTTCTTTTTCTTTTTTTAAATAAAGGGTATACTTATATAGGTAGATTACTAAACTGATATAATAGTCCTTTATCCTACAAACTCAAATTAACTTTACTTTTCTACCAATAATATATACTTATATTAATTTTCTATTATAATGTAGAATAATAATAAAAAATAACCTGTATTTATATGGGTATAGTGCAAGATTGTTGACGAATGTGATGAGATATGTTATTTATATTTTATCAATAAAGGTAAAATAATCATATTTTATATTTATGATAAAAAAAATATGTATTTGCATAGAAAAAAAATCATTATTCTAATTATAATAAAAAGGATGTTATCACTTACTAAACTCGTTTGATGTGTAGGGTATGAACATAGAAAAATACATTAGAAAGAAAATCAACAATAATACAAAATAGATTCTCAACCATACAAAGACATTTATGATATTTGAAGAATTAAAAATGAAAAAAACTTTATAACCAACAAATAAAACAGAAGAATATTCAGATATTAAGAAGAAAAAATTATGAAAAAGAAAAATCGAACTACTTTTTGAGTATTTATTTAAAAGAGAAAAAAGGCATCGTTTTCCACTTTTCCTATAAGGCCTAACATTTCTGAAAAATGTTTTAAAGTGATCCAAACAAGCGTGCACATGAATCCTCTTTTCATGGTACGGTTTGCTTATAATCTTGGGGCAATAAATATTTACACAGGTACCTATATAGCATAACCCCTTGTATATTTTAGAGTATTTGCATAAAACTCCCTCTTTTATTTATTTCTCTTTTGACAGCCTATAAATATAAACTCATAGTTTTGAAGTACGAATCAATCTAATTTGAAGTTAACAATATTTTAACGGTTAGATGAAACCCCCCCCCCCCCTCTTCTGAATAGGTTAAAAGCAAGTAAGACAACTAGTAATTATTCTTGTCGACTTTCTTACCATGTCTTTTACCTTGTGACTGTAAAAGCCCTGAAATTTTTTGATATTTATTACCAAGTAAAAAAGCAATGTTAAGAATGAGTTTGTTATCCATTTTTAGTAAAAACCAATTTTTTGGGCTTAATTTGTTTCTAATTGCTAAGCTACTCCTCTCTACTTAACTTCTCTCTCTCTCTCTCTCTCTCCCCATCTCCAAAAGGGTATTGAATGAATAGGCACTGTAAAAAGATAATTGTTGAATGTTGACCTACTATTCCTGCAGTTAATTCTGTGTTTTCTTATGGAAGCAAGCTATGAATTGAATTTTGTTTTGAAATTCTTGCTACTTCACTTTATAGGGGGTCATAAATTGCAGAAACGCAATCATTATTTACTTTATCCATTACGATTTGATTTTACTTTCCCAATTTTTACTAATTTCTTTTTCACCAATGTGGATTTCATTGTTTTGTTTTGTAATTTTAAATTCTTTTTGACAATGTTTTGTAATAGTTCATTGCTAGTAGGGTTATGCTTCTCATAGGGAATAAAATTTATGTGAGACTCTCACATAGAATTAGAGATAATTATATCAATGAGATGAATCAATTCATATTTATAATTAATAAAATAGAGTTTGATTAATGAAGATGAATTTGGGATGTGAATATAAGTGTTTATAGATCTTTTCCACAACTTGTATTTATTGTTTTTGTTAAGAAAAAAAAAAGATTGGAATTGCTTAATCTAGTCTTATATTTATTTTTAATGATGATGATGTATGTTAAACTCCAATTATAATACAATTTTTTTTAAAATTTCTAGTGAATAATTTATTAATGTATTTTTGGTGATCTTAAAAATCCTTTTCTCTATATCAATATAAATATATATTTTATGGCAAAGTCTTGGGTGAGATCGTCTCACGGATGAGATGGGTGAGACGGGTTGAGTCGGGTTGAACATAAGAAATTATGTAATATTTTTGTGTGTATTAAGTAATATTTTTCTTTATGTTAAGTAATACATTGTATTTTAAAATGGTTTTAAGTTGAGTTGGATTATAAGAAAACATGTAATACTTGTATGTGTATGGGGTAATAATTTTTTGTATATTAGACTACTTTTATTGGTGACATTTGTCACCACCAAATGTCACCACAAATATTATTTGTTTAATAGGAGAGAGAGTCTAAATGTCATGACATTGGTCACATGGTGACCAATGTCATGACTCTCATTTTGTGTGTAATTTATACACGTGTCATTTTTCTGTTGGTCTCGATTAATTTTTTTTAAATATAATTTAAAATATTAATATTGAAAATAATTTTTATTTAAAAAAATTAAAAAATATCAAAATTCATAAAAAAAATTTGTAGTATTGATAATTAAATATATAATTTGTAGTTTGATTATTGTAATTTCGATTTCGTATTTCAATTATTGTAATTTTGATTTAGTTTATTATGGAATATTATAAAAAATATGCTCACAAAATAATATATAATTATTAAATATTGAGAAAAAATATTGAGTTGGGTTGGGTTGGTGTCACTAATAAATTATGAAAATGTTGGAATTAGATTGAGTTGTGGATTGTGTGGGTAGAAGAGAGAGAAATTAATATTTTATTATTGGGTTGGATGAGTGTCACTGATAAAAGTAGTCTTAGATAATATTTTTGTATTATAGGATACATGACCCGAATTGGATCGAGTCAGGTCGCTAAAAAACACGCGGATCCTAACTGTTTAGATGCTCTTTTCTTTCGTGCAATATGTAATACTTTTGTGTTAATTAGGTAATATTTTTCTATATTTCAGATAATATTTTTGTATTATGTTACTAACATAATACAAAAATATTATCTGAAATATAGAAAAATATTAACTAATTTATTATGTCTGACCCGAATCAACCAGTCTCACGGAATGAGATTTGTGAGACAGTCTCTTACAAAACCTACTCATATTTTATCTTTTATCATCCAATTAATTATATTTAGTACATACGAATTACTAAATCTAAATAAGCAATGTTAATTCCTTATTTACGTGATGAAAGCATTATTTTAATGGCCGAGCAACCCACAACATATGATGACGTGCAATGCTAAAATGTTGTGCCAAAAAGATGTCAAACGTAAATGGGCTAATACTTTGATGAGCTCAGTTGACCCATATCGACACACGTGAAGCTAACTGTATTTTCAAAATGAGGTCAGTTAGGTTGTATGACCCAATTTTAGTTTGGACCAGCCTGACCCAGCTGGAAAACATTCAACGGCCTGATGGGCTCTAATTTTGAGTAAATAGTTTTTTTGTGGGCATACAAATTGGGTTACAAAACGCCCAATAAGCTTAAGCTTTAAGGCCCAATATCCAGTCGAAAGTAAGTTCAGCTCGTGCTCGAGTTTTTTTGCATTCTACAACAAATGCTATTTCCAGAAGGAGAAAAGGAGTAAAAATGGCGGATTCAGAGAGCGAATCGCTGAAATCAGCATCTGAAGAAATTTCGAGAGAGTTTAAAACCCTAGTTGATTCTCGTGATCTCGATTCTCTCAAGCAATCACAAAACCTCATGTATGTGTTTTGTTTTGGGCTTTTACTATTTCTGTTCGGCATAATAAATTGCATTAATTGGTTGTATATTTCCTAAAATTTTGAAAAATTAGTAATTTCGAAGAGTTGAATCTGCAGATTGGGAAGATTGCAAGACAGTAATGCAGTGTTATCACACTTTAATGAGTATTCAGAGAATTGCTTTGCCGAAGTATGCCCAGATTTTGCTAAGAACACACGCCTCTTACGATCCATGAAATCGGATCTTGATTATATCTTTCAAAAGCTCAGGTATGAGAAATTCTTAATTTTCCGAATTTCTTTTCTCTGCAAATTATATTACCATGTATAAAATGATATCTAATTTTATCATTTGCTGAAAAATTTAAATGTACAATTGATTACATATGGTAATTGTTAACAATGATGATACCTTGAGTTATCCTTAAAATTATAGGGAGAGTATATAAGTGTGTAGTGGATATTGAATAACACAAAATGCTTTCTGAATAAAATGTCGAATTTGACCTATCTAGATCATAAGACATGATTGAACCACCCAATTTAGAAGAGCTGTTTAGAATTTTCATCTAATGCCATTTCACTCAATTTCTGAAGAAGGTTGCAGAGCTTATACAAAACTCTTGTTCTTGTATGTATAGTACTCATGGAATTTATTGTTTATGCAAAACTCTTGTTCTTCTAGGTGTAGTATTCATCAATTCAGTATAGATGTACATTGTTCAAAAAGTTGGTCCGCATTGATGTTGATTTAATTCGTAGGAGCATGAAGGCAAAGATCATGGCAACCTATCCAGATGCATTTCCTGATGATTCAACAATTGAATCACTTGATCAAAGACCAGACCTCGAGTTGCCTAGAACTTAACTTGTAAGTCCTCATCTAGCTCGGATGTGTGTAAAAATCAAGACATAGTTTGTGGTTCAATGTTTTCAACATTGTCTATGCACAGTGAATTTAGCTTCAACATTGTCTATACTATGTGATGTTTGTCATTTTAGCATGATGGTGTTGGTGGTTAAAAAGTTTCAACTTTTATGATATCAAAATAGTTTATTACAGTTTTGATACCCATCTGAGTAAAGACTTATGTTCTGTAAAGAAACTATCGGAACTAATTTGAAGAGAATAATATATGTATGTAAGAAAGAAAGAAATTTCTGTTATGAGGCTACTTTCTGATCCTTTTATAACACATGTATATATATGCTTTCTTTCCAATTTGAGTTTGGAGTTACCATGTTCTAGACTTGTAGTAGAACTCTCTACTTCCGTTTGGCCCGTTTTAGCTAATTGTTGGTCTCTGCGGTAACATTGTTGGACAAAAAAAGGGCTTCCTTTTCTTTTTTCCTTTTTTTTTTTGGATAAAATGTAAAAATTTTATACCAAGAATAAAAATGATCATGTACAAGTGGAGGCCTTCAAAGGCAGAAAGGCTTGGGGTTTATGCCCCAAGTCATGATAAGATTATATATAAAATAGCGAGACCTAAATGCTCCAAGGTGGAAAACAATAGGTAACAAAACACATGAAAGCCACAAACCTACAAGTAGGCGAGTGAGCTACAAAGAAAATACACAGTCCATAAAGGGGCATACCTCAAACTAACACAAAGAAAAAGGATAAACACACCAATGCAACCATGGTGGTTTAGGGGTCTTTCGTTGGAAATGTAAATTCAAGGAAACATCGAACCAGGGGCTGCCGAACAGTGAAAGTAGGCTCAAAAGGCAAAATTTAGTATAAAAGGGCTCAAAAAGGGGCATATTCCTTGTATATATGTATATTAAATAAATTGAAAGAAATGGTTCTCCGGCCTTGTTGAATTTTTTTTTCTGATTGTACTTGAAGTTGGATTCACACTTTGCAAACTTTATACATTTTTATCATTTTCCTAGCCAAAACTATTGTTTTACTCTTGCATATTTAAAAATCGAATTCGAAATTATATTCCAACATTTTTCCCCTGTATATATATTGGGCAAATGAATCCCAAATACATGAAACAACGCCCTTCCCTCAAATTTGTCATTTTGTATAGTCCACACAAATAGTACATGCATATTGACTGTAGTAACTCCTCTGCCTTTGACTCCTCATCATGCCAAAAGCTTCCTAATTGAATGTGAAACCTTTTAATAAGACCCTCCACAAATTCTTCTACTGTACATGCCGCAAACAACATACAAAAGGAAAAAAAAAAAACAATGAAGGAAGCTGTGAGTGAGAGAGGTGGTGGAAATAACGGAAATGGAAGAAGTACGCTAGAGAGAGAGAAAACAAAGATGAGAGAGAGGCATCGGAGATCCATCACCACCAACATCTTCCACGGCCTCCGCAAGCACGGCGGCTACCGCCTCTCTCCTCGTTCGGACATCAATGAAGTCCTCCGCCACCTCGCTCAAGAAGCTGGCTGGATCGTCGAGCCTGATGGCACCACTTACCGCTCCACCGCCACCGCCGCCGCCACCAACGTAGATTTCATGCTACTATTTCATCTTAATTCGTTGGATTTTTATTTCATTTTTTAACTATTACGACATTCTGATTTATAGAGCACTAGTGCGTGTCCGCTCTGTGGTGGCGGAAGAAAGAGTGCGCCGGAGACGCCGAGCTGCAGCTTCTTGGGCGGTGGAGGAGAATGCTCGACCTCGACGTCGCCTCGCCGTGTCACGGGCGGAGACTCCGCCGCGGACAACCTGCCATCAACTATTGTCATGGATAGAAACGACACACTTTTGGCGATCTACATGACTGGATCGGTGGCGCCACCCCTAGACGGCTGCGCCTCAAAAGAACAGCAACAGCAACAGCAGTTGTACCTGTTGCACGAGGCTACTGTGTCCAATCAAAGCACGCCAGCTGTATCGCCTTGCAGCTCTATTTAAACTTAGAAGACCTTT
Organism: Scutellaria barbata; assembly: GCA_028654395.1. Classification (NCBI taxonomy): domain Eukaryota; kingdom Viridiplantae; phylum Streptophyta; class Magnoliopsida; order Lamiales; family Lamiaceae; genus Scutellaria; species Scutellaria barbata. Next base: position 18,986,427 of record CM053648.1, read on the forward strand.
TTGTTTAATTCCTAAACTATCCCTGTTGGTTTTAGGGGTGGCAACTTATTCTATTTCTTTATTTACATGTCCATTTTATAATATTTTTAACATAAGATGATGATTAGGTTATCCAATATTCTTTTTGTCGTCATTTACGTTAAATTACCATTTGATGTATAACATATGCTATTTGAAGAAAGTTCAATTTCTTTTAGGAAGAACTAAAGTCACCCTATCAACTACAACTACAACTACAACTTCTAAGCGCATCCAATTTAAATATAATTTAATTAAATAATTAAATATCCATTTTACCCTTTTTTTTTAATCCCTATTCCTTTTTTGCCAATTTTTTTTCTTTTTATCTTTTTTATAATTTTGATGTTGTTTTTCTAAAAATTTTTACAAATCGAATACTAAATTAATGATGAGTATACCACGAATTAATCAGATATATAAAAATCGAACGAAAAAATGCAAAAATCTATCAAATTCGACCATCTTTGTTCGGCCTTGATTGGCTAAACACACAGGAGAATGTTTGACCACCATGGCCGAACACACTATAACGTTCTCCTCCGTATTCGATCAACTAGAACCAAACGAAAATTGTCCAATTTAATTGATTTTTTGCATTTGATTTTCATATATCTAATTAATTTGTGGAATACCTATCATTAATTTAGCATTTGATTTCTCAAGAAATTTAGAAAAACATCAAAGGATAAAAGATGAAAAAAAAAAAGAGAATTTTGAAATTGAAAAAAGAGGATTGAGTTTCAAATTTTCTTATTTATTTATTAATTTATTTTAAAGTGTGAAATTAGTACTTTCAAATACTTTAATTTTTTTTAAATGAAAAATATTTGAATTAGGATATGCTTAGAAATTGGTGGGATGCATTTAGGTGTTTTTTTTTTTTAATTGTTGAATTTTGTCTGATTAACACATGTCATATAAATATAATACATTACTTTTGTTTCTAAATAAATATCGTTTTAGAATGTTTATCGTTATTAAGGAACATAAAAATTTGACAATACTCTAAAATATTCAAGAAATTTAAGAATTTATGACTCAAATTGAAAAGATAATCAAATTAATTTCATAAAAAATATCATATCAAATTCATATGATAGATAATTCAAGCAACACAAGAAGACGAAATCAACATAACTGAACGATGTACAACAACCCCCTTCCACTCAATAAAAGGGAGAGGAAAAGGCCAAATCAATAAAACAAGCTATTTTACACGCATATTTTAGAGAACAATTATGCCTCTATTTTGAGAAGAGTATTGAGTGATGTACTGTTGAATCGTTGTGCAAGACCTCGTATCACAAGGACGATAACATCACGTAGATGGCGGGTCTGTACCATCAGATCGACTTCATTCTCACTGTCTACGACTATCCTAAGACGATGTTGATCGTTTCTAAACAGCTCAACCTTCACGATCCCAGCCAAGAAAGTTGTGTCAGAATGAAAGCACAGCAGCATAACAATTCTAATGCTGTTTTTTACAAATCGAAAGGAGGAAGACGTACATGGAAAGGAGGAGCATAAGTTCCACGAATTTCTGTTGTTGGAAACGACGTTTTGGAGCCTGGCTTTACAACCTTCACTCGTTTTCTATTCACTTCCAGGATTCTCCTCTCAAGACTTCCCATTCCAGGAACCTGAAAACGAATCAAATGCTTAGACTCATGGTTATATATTTGATTATGATACTGAATCGAGATAAGAACACTTGAAGTAACTGTGTACCCTTTTAGGAGATCGATCCTTGTCACAGAGGGCCTGCACGAGAACAACTTAACATGAACATCTATGACAGATCCATTACATGTATACTAAAATAGTATATACTCATTAGAAAGTACTGAGTATAGGAAGTACCTCAAACTTGACAGATCCAAGATCTAGTTTCTGCTTCACTTCTTTAAGGACATCAGGCTCTGCAAGAAGATAAAACCAATACAAGCTGTATAACTAAGCTATATACGAGGCACTCTTGAGTGGGTTTGAAAATCATAAAACATAGTCTTTACCAACTGCAACAGGGTCAGTAGATGCAGAAACAGGTTGTCCCTCGACTCCGTCGTCTCTTACAGGGGTATAAATAGCAACTAGCCTGTAGCCTACGTCATCAACATTAGCCTCATACATCCTCCCCGTCTCCCCTGAAGCAACAAAGATATGAAGGACGTGTTAGTATGAAGCACAAAACTCAAGGAACAACAGCGGCAGAATTAGACAAGAGAGCAATGTATACCAGGAATAGAGATGAGATCAGGACTTCCGACCATAGATCTGAGCCACTGAATCCTACTTTTTCCTTCTTTACCCCCACTATAATTTCCACGTACAGCATATAAATTGGTGTGAAAACCTCGACCCTCTATTTCCAGCTTGTCAATTCTAGGAACACCTGAAACAAGACACCAAGCAAGCAAGAAATCTCTCTCATCAGTGTAACCATAGAACACAATACCGTCAACTAAAACCAAATTATAATGTGATAGGTAACCTGGAAATACTGATGCAGTTTCAGCATAAGCTGGCTCACTTGATCTTCCAAACACATCGGTAATTATGCATTCACACCTCAGGTAGCGACCAATGTCCTCAAACCGTACCTTATAGGAGCAAGACCGCTGTGATGGAATTGGCTCGAAGTTTTTATCACTTCCAGTTTCAGATGAGAAGAACCTACAACATTGGCATGACATTATCTTACAATATTTTTATATCCACTAACAATCTACAAATGGGTGAAAATAGATAATACTGTCATAAGTTCCCAGTTTTAGCATAGTAAGTGAAATATATGGTGAAAAATCCATCATGGTTAGGTAGCATGTGTACAACTTATTGAGCAGGTTGGATATGGAGATACACATACCATTGATATCTCACATCCTTCTTGTACTTTCCCCAGACAAGCTGTTGATCTTCACTCTTCGGAATAACCTCTAGAGCAGTCAATACTTCTCCTTCAACAGCTTTACCACTAAGAGCTAGCACCTCAATTCTTGGCAACTCTGAAATAACAAGTTCAAACATGAGGTGCAGTTCAGATAAACATAATGCATAAGACACTAATTGCATATTTAGCACACCAAAATAAAATAAAATATCGATTTCATAGCAGGAATTGGACTAAAGTTGGTTGTTGATGGGTGAGCATTTAAGGGGCAAACCATAAGACCACAATGTTTTTGGAGCCAATAACCGATAGTCACTATGGAAAAGCGAATTAATACCTGGCAAAACTATATCACTTGGCTCAGATAATCTAAGTTCCCCAACGACTGAATCTGAACGAACTGGTGTATATCTGCAAGATGTATTGAATGGTTGAATGGTTATAAGATAAATTCAATCACCAAGAAACAAAAATTTTAGAATTTTGAACACATTTGAATAATTTGCTGCCATAGAGTAAAGAGAGAGACCGCAATACTTAAAAGTGTAAATTATACAGAGAGGCACAGACATATATAAGAGTGTGATTCATTTAGTCCCACATTCTGTATAATAGGCTTACCAAAGGTTTTAACAAACACTTCCCAGAATCCAGATACAAACAGAATGACTTATACAAGGTTTTATCCCAAACTTAATGCACAAAAATGCCATGATTGACCAAGAAATTAAGGGAAAAAAAAGTAAACTTTTGATCACCCTCTGAACACTAGGCTTTAGCTTCACTTATTATGGTTTTGAAAAATTGAACAAACAAATAAATATATCTATAGACTAAAATCCACTCAAAGCCATCTACAAAAAAAAACAAAACAGGAAAAGACAAGAATATATTCTAAATAATCACATAGTTAACTCCTTCAATGAAAGAAATGTTAAGGAGCATTTGTTATGCATTCTGATTACAACAGAACAATGAAGGTCCTAGATTGATTACCCAAACAAAAGTCTGCAGTTGTAATCCTCATCAGAGACTCCATAAGTCTTAGAATTAGCTCCAGCAATAAGAAGAATCGTTCCCTCATCAGATTCTCTATACCAGCTAAAAAGGCTCGCTCCTTCATACCCACCAAAATATTCTCCTTCTCCAATATAGGTGCTTGAAGACAACTTCTTCACGCGAACATTGGAAACGATTGGAAAAGCTGTGACCACATAAGCATTTCTACAGATTAAGACATAAAGCATCTAGAAATGAAAATTATTGAACCAACATGTGTAATTGAAAGAAAAAAAGTTTATATACAGAAAGTACTTATACGAAAGAAATAAAAAAAACAATACTGTTGTCGAAAGAGTATTTATAGTATCTGTTAGCAAGAAATTGTTCTGCAGAAAAATACTATTCTACCTGGAATAACTGGAGATTCACAAATTGATACCAAAGGCATTCCACACTCTCCATCTGCCCTTGTTGGCAGCCAATAGAATGCTAGATAAGATCCCACATCTTCCAGACATGGAGTATACATTCTGAGCAAAAGTTATTGTTATACAAACTGAACATGCTATAGATTTCATAAAATGGATACATAACTTCAGAACTTACAGTTCCCGTGCACATATATCGACATTTTCACAATTGTTTGGCAGTTCCATCAGGGCAGACTCACGAATCTTTTCCTTCGTTCTGAACCAAATATATTTCCCAAGCCCTTCTTGTCCTCCAAAATACTTTGTTCTAGGGACCACTTCCTGACCCTCACAGCAATCAGGAGTCGCCAATTCAACACCTAGTGGCTCCCCTGTATTTATGGATAATTTTTTTCAGACCTGGGAGGGAGCATAAGCAACATGTATTGCATTGTGGAAAGAGATAAATTGTTTATCCAGTAGAAAATTATCATCATAAAAATAACAAATGTAATTAAAAAACAAAAAAAATGAGAAAGTAAAACAGTGACTTGGAAATGTTAAATTGGATATTCAGTTTTAAGTTGGGAGCAAGCTCAGCAAGGAATAAACACAGTGATACATGGTGAAGGATCTCAACCTCCTAAAACAAGGTGAAGGAAGTTTTCATCACCAAGGGATAAATACAAGAAAAAACCACCTAAAGGAACAACACAGAAAAGGATGGTATATCAAGTTGAAAAATCACATAATTGGTTAATGGGAAATAGAAAGAAGACAAAAATGATTGCTATATAAATGCCAAGAATAAAACAGTTGAAGACACACCAGGAGAAACAGGAGGTGAAACCAAAGTCTTAGGGCACCCCTTTAAGCCATCAGCACGAACAGGTGTATATACAAGTTCCACACGGTCCCCAACTTCATCAATAGTCAAATCTAAAAATTCTGTATTGTTTGATCCAATTTGTTAGATCATGAAAACAAAGATAGAACAAGCAAAATTGACAATCCATTTACCCCCAACATGAAGTTTCTCTTTGTGACCATTGTCCTTCACTCTGTACCATTCATACAAGCAATCCCCCTTCACCCTGGAAAATGAAAATCAAACTTATATAATGAAGATGAAGTTTTTAAAGATGAGTAATTGCAGCTGAGAAATAAAGCTTTCAAACAAAGACTTACCCTCCACAATATGAAGCAACGAAGCTTAGACACTCTCCTTCTACCAGCGATCCATGAAACTCAAGCGACTGGCATGTTGGAGGTCCTAGAAATGTAGGTTACTTCTTAAGTCATTTTAGGAGGAAAGTGTGTTCTTCATTTTTTTAATTGTATCAACCATGACTTTAGAATGATGTATTTAACAAAAAAATATGCATCTTTAAAATGGTCTATGTCAATGTATTTTACTGAATATTTCAACTGCAAAAGTTATATAAATGTCATACTATATAAATTTTATCTTATTATGGTGCACTTCAAGCTTGCTGTTACTGGATGCAAACCATTAATATAGTAATTTGGCCTATTCTAAGTCATTACATAATGCCTGAAAACTGTACATATTGACATAATAATGGAAATATGTATGAAATATGTCAAAAGATACAAATAAATCATTAGAAATTATATATATATATATAGGAAAGTGCTAAAATACCCATCGTGGACACCTCTTACTATGCCCACCGATGAAGTGTAATAATCACATCCCCTCATTATATGAAAAGTGAAATTAAAAGGTTTACTGGATTTTTGACACATCAATCGTCGGTACATATTAATATGCCCACGATGGGTAGGGTGACAAGCTGTGTATGTGTGTGTGTAGCATGTTAGTTATTGATAAAGTTTTCCTAAAACAGCATGTTTTATTTATTGGGAATGAAAATTTCCCCACAAAGTAATATCAAAATTTCAACATTTCAAAGATGTTACCTGGTACAATTGGTCCAACTTGTTCAGAAAGGACAATAGGACCACGGGCCCAGTCACTTCGAATGGGCTCACAGGAAACCGAGATGAAGAAGCCAATATCATCTATAGAGAGCATATATGATGATGAAGTTGAACCACTTATTTCGTTGTGGCTTCCATTTGAATCCGTCTGCAACAATAATTTTAATATCTTTAAGATACAAGCTTGTTGGGGGAAAATGGTCTATCAAAATTTTAAGATATCACTACAATAAAATCATATAATAGCTTCTCCAGTCCAAGAACAGAAAAACTATGCTAATGATACTCCAAACTAGATGAAATACCCGGAACCAGCGATAAATTGACTCTCCCTCTTCACCACCCCAGTATTTCTTTTCAACAATGAGAGTGGTGCCTTCAACAGCAGTTCCAACAATTTGTAAAGAAAGCAATCTCGGGCTTCCTAATAATGAAATAACACAAAAAAAATGCTAGAATTAACTCTATATCACCACTAATATATGTGTGTGTGAAAGTGGAAAAATATCACTATTCTGAGCTTTAAAAAGTCTTGTATCAGATATCTAACAACAGTGAAGACTGTAGAGAGTTAAAACAATCAATAACAATAGTGCCCTCTTGCATCAGCACATAACAATGTTACTCTGAACATGTAATTTCAGTTCATAGATCTCTGACTTGGATAACTGAAAGTGCAGGAAAGATGATTCAGCAAACGGGAAAAGGAAACTAGATAATTGTCTGAATTTTAACAAATTCAGCATTAGGGAAATTCATTCTGAAGTGGGAAAAAGAAATTAAATATCAAAGAAACAACACAGTAGAAGATCCAGAAAGCAGCAATCCAAAGTATCAAAGCAAATTTGTATGCAACAATATAAAATTTACAAAAAGCTGAAATAACCCAGCATGCATCTTCAAATATAATGGTCAGATCTTTCATGTGCTAATTTGCCACAGCCGCATTATTTGCACTTGAGAAAGATTTAATAGGTACAAAATGCAAAATCCCATCCAAAATGAAAGTGAAATCTAATACACAAGGCCTTGCCTTTTGTAATTACCTGGACGAATACGCTCTTGTCCAATGCAAGCTCTAAGTTCACCTGTAACACCATCATCGCGCACTGGGATACAAGTAAAAGATATGAATTTACCAATGGCATCTTTTGGAATTCGATATTGAAGAAGACCCGAGACCTCAGGAATTAGAGTACCCAACTCATTTTCCACCTGCAAATCCAGGAACATAGAGCTCAACACCAGAAATGATAAATGAAAATCTAAAATCTGCACATCACAGAATATTGAGGAACTTCAAATTTTACTGCAGGAATAGAAAGAAAGTCATGACTATGATGACAAAATGATGAGCTAAGTTCCTTCTTCAAGTGTGAAATGTGTACAAGCAGTCCTAAGTTTTGTCATCTTTGGAAGATTGGCTGAATAAACGAAAAGATTCAACCTATGAGGGTGTAGCAATCAGTTACCTTAATGAATAAATATATCTTTATAAGTTGACTCATGGTTCAGGTTATAAGCATTTGCATGTTATGAAGCACAAATAATGTTAGAAGTATGATGCTTATGTTTACATTTTAGCCAAACAGGTGTCACAGTCGGCGATGTTTACTAAATTTCCTATCTTTTAAGGCAATTCAAAAGGCATAAGATATAAGGTTAGATTCAACAGTTTACATTAGTAGTATACCTCATGAAGATACCAATTATAGATACTTTTCCCCTCATGACCCCCAATATAACCGTATGATGCTGTCAACACCCCACTTTCTGAGTAATCACCAGTTATAGACAAAAAATTAAGACTGGGTGGCAGAGCTGCAAAATTTACAAATACATGTTAACAATCATGTAAAAACAGTTAGCATCCAGCATTCTTAAGTATAAGGCAAGAACATCTTAAGTGAGGCCCAACCTATAAGGTAGGGCTTACAAGCATAGTTTTGGAAATAGTTATCGTGCTAAAATGCTTGCATTCATAATAGCTGCTGAATCTGAGTGGTAAGATTTTAATTGAAACACTCACTCTTAATAGCTGTGTCAGAAATTACATAGGCAGGTTCACCAGCTTCACCATCTGGAGTCATTGGGGTAAATTTTGCAAGGATGTATTTGCCAACAGCTCCCAACGGAATGCGAAATGACTTCACAAAGCAGAATGCTGAATTAAAATCATACATCTATAATACAAATCAACACTAGATGCTGCTAAGTGCATCTTACCTTGGCAATTTTTGATGTACTTAATGCTTCAACGCCATTTTCATTCTCAAAAGTAGACGAGCTGGTTTTAAACCACTGAACTCTACTAGAAGCTTCAGTTCCTCCAGTAACAATACCAGTCACAGAGACCTTACTTCCTTCCTTTAATTCACCAATTATCTTCAGATTTGTTACTTTTGGTGGAGCTGTTATTGAAACAAAGTAGATTAGAAATGACAGCCATAACAAATTAACATAATGAGATCATCAACATACTATGGACCAAATGGTAGATGTTACTTCAGGAACAGAAATCAGTATCTAAATTTAAGCAGGAGAGCATATCATTATTCATTAGCATGAACTTCACCCTATATGATCCATGGTAAATCAGGATCACCAATTTCAAAAGTATCACAAGTGTATTTCACACATACAAATTACAATTTACATCCTTCAGGTGATAACTAATAAAAATTCACCTCTTATTTACAATTTCAGCTCAACCTAGGCAGATCTCCATACATTGAGGTTCATTTATTAAAATAATCATAATCAGGTCTTGTATGAAGAGAATAGTAGAGCTATATGGGAGACATAGTTTCTTGGAAAATAACTTCTATTCAGAGTCAAGAAACATAGGAGAAATAGAATCATGCTGTAAATTTTTACATACCCTGCTTAACAATCTGGGACACAGTCGACAAAGGCTTTCCTTCCTGCCCTGAAAATAGGCAATACAGAAAAAAGATTTGAATGTTTCTATAAAAAGAAGTCATGAAGCAGACTTAGTGAATTGCAAGATGTAAATGAACTTACCTTCAAAGTTCACAGGTACATAAACAAACACCAAATGCCGTCCAACATCTTCTTTTGTTAAAGAATATTCATTTGTACCCATTAACACCAATGTATGCTCCCTGCAAACAGAAGAAGAAAAGCAAGCAAACTAAGCTTACATGAACAAAGGGACAACACCACTACCACCACCACCCCCCCACCCCCAAATAAAAGAAACGTAAAACAGAATGAATTGTCAGATGCAAACAACACAAATAAGAAATAAATTTGAAAAACCATTCCAGATTGGGCCAAACAATAATCGAATGTTATAAATACGAAAATGTTGGGACCAATAGTTAAGAATTTTTTTTGGGACCAACTGCTTTCACACTTCATGATGTAGATAACATAAAGCAACGAAACCAACCCCGTATCCTTCTCTTCTCGCAGCCACTCAAACTTGCTGGGGCCTTCTTTTCCTCCAAAATATTCCCCTACCCCTCTGATTATATTTCCTTCAATGGCTTCTCCAGTAATTCGTACATTACTCACAGATGGAGGAGCTGCCAACAAAAGAGCATTAGAATACATGTCATAGTAATGGATTGATTAAAACAGAGAGGAATCAGACCTATTACCTACAAATTATAGTATAGCATTTATTAAGAAAAATAAACTCAAACGTTAGAATGCTGGAATACAGAAGATAAAGGATCATATCAGACAAGTTACATAAATTCTTCTTTTGTAAAATCAACTTCAAGCTTGCACCATGGCCATATGAAAAGAGCACAAAGTACCCTAATAATTAATTCTGCACTTTTCTTTTGAAATACATAAGTCATCTAAAGGTGCACAAATGAGCAATATATATATTGCTCATTTGTGCACCTTTAGATGACTTATGTATTTCAAAGAAAAGTGCAGAATTAATTATATATATATACTGCAGAACCACTAAAAGAGTCCAAAGTTCATACAATCTCATCTTGGAGGAGTATTGTTACATGTATGAAATAACATAGGTTGGATATCATATTATATGAGCCCTTGGTCGCAAAAAGATCATAGAGGACCCAGAAAATTACAAAGAAACAACAGGCAGAAATTTCCATTTTAGGGTTTTTGCATATCAGTTTCCAGTATATAGAAACGCTATACAGTTAAGGAGAAAATGACCAGAAACTTGTGCAAAGACATGCATTGATCAGGCATGATTAGTTTTTAGGATAAACACATCAACAAACATCTATCAACCCCCTACCTGCTTTTACATAATCAGTGATGGCATATTGAGGCTCCCCTTTGGCACCTTCTTCAGTTACAGGAGTATACATATAAACCAAACACGAATCTATGTCATCTAGAGTCAGCTGATATTCTTCTTCTTCTGCACCAGCAATTACCACAGGGCTGCTATTCCATCGTCTCCTAAGCCAACTACAGAATTAAAGAATAAATTTATCACATGAGATAAGCATTTTGTCTGGGGAAATTTAAGTTTAAAACCAAAATGCTTCATAGGAAAAATAATGAGCTCACCTAGCAACACCTTTCCCAGGAGTTCCCCCACACCAGGCAACCTCAGCATACCCTTTGATTGTGTTTCCCTCCACCAGCTCCCCACTGACATCAATCTTTATAACCTTAGGAACACCAGTGCCTTCAGGAAGATACCCAAAAAAAATTGTTAATTGACGTGTAAAAATTACATATCCACACAATGGAAATCTTCTAGATTGTGCTTTGTTTGAACAAGAATCGTTGATATAGTACTAAGAAGATGGGCACACATATCAAATAAAAATAAATGTAATACCAACATCAGGAAGCAAAGAATAGTGAAGAGCAACATATTATGTCAGAAATAAAACATAAAGGAGAGGCACAAAATGTCCAAACATTACAGAAAAAAGAGCAAGTACTTATGTTTAGTACAAACATGAAATCCTCAAACTGGTATGGGAAGATTTGAGGCTATCGGGACGAAGTAAAAAAAATAGCACTAATAGTATCACTTAGATAATTAGCTGGTCTCAGGTATCAAAGACTCCCAAGTGACTAGCTTAAGTGATAAGCAGCAGAAGTTTTTAGTAATTTGTAAATCTATTAGTAAAACTATACCTGGAGCCACCGGTGAAGATATTGCAAAAATCGTGGGATATTCAATATCTCCAAGTACTGAAGTACACTCCACTTTCAAGATTCTGCCAATGTCATCACGCTTGGGAAAGTAGATCTGACGCAGAATTCAAGACAATTATTTGATTTTTAAATGACAAATGAAAAATAAATTTCTTGAAAACTACCGGACACACCTCTCCACATGCACCAGGAATAGCTGTAAAATTTGAGGGAGTTCGCTCTCCAACAAACCACTGGTATTTCAAGTCTAGCACTGCACCATTATCTTCATTTATGTCTCTAACAAACTCAAAGTGGCAACAGCAAGCATCTTCCTCAAATGGTTGCTCCACAAAGGCTTTCTTAAGCAAGTATCCAGAAGGAAGTTGTTCTTTCCATTGTTCAAGCAGAAACTTGAATGTAGAATCTGTAGATGAAGACAAGCATATTTAAATGCATAGGAATGAGAAGGAAAGAACAATACCGTGATTGCTGCCTGATACAACCATATAACTCGAGCAGTGTTACTAGTATAAGATTCATGCTATATGTTATTCTTTGAAAAATAAATTAGCATCTTTCCATATTATGCAGTCTTTTAACTACAAACTTTAACAGAAAATCTGCAATGATCAGATAAAAACTGGTTAACAATCTCAGACTATAAATGATCCTGAAAAATAGCAGGGTCACACATGGGTATTAGGGTTAAGACGTTTCTATTCAGCTGCTATTGTTTGCATTTGGAAAGTACACAAACTTCCATTATCTATATTTAACCCTGCAGAATGGTGCACAGCCCTGTTAGAAATAGAAGCTGGTAAACATTGAAGACAGCCACTCGCTAAGGACATGAACCAGTCGCCTGTGCTGAGAAAACTCATTCGAGGTCTATATATAAAGAATCTTGTGTCTCACTAGAAAGCTCATCAAAAGTAAAAAAATAAAATTTAGCAAGATAACAGAAATATTCTTCTATACATGTAATTTTCCAGATGCAATACACACTAGATCCTAGGACTCATCAGGACTTTTTGGCAAAAAAAAGAGTAAAACAAATTTGACCCAGTTGCAAGGTATAACTGACACACACAACATACTGAAAGAGCATTAGCCTACTGCTTGTTATACACTTACCTACTGCTTGCTATACACTTACCTACTGCTTGTTCCGGACGGCACAATTCCCAACCACCTCGAATGCACAATGCAGTGTGTGAAGGATAACGCTTAGCAATTGATATCTCCTCACGTGAAAGATCTGCGAAAAAAATTGAACAGGTGAAGGGTAGAGAAGAAAATGGTTTGGGGGAAAGCAAGGACAAAGGAACGATATGAACTTTTTGTTAACTCAAATTATTAGTTGCGTAATGAATATGAGTTGATAAAAGAAATAAGAATAAGCAGCAAGGCAGAGAAAGATGACATTTAATACAATTATTAGACTTACCCCGGTCATTGAATTTTTTTAAGGTTGGACCAACAAGCAAAATGGAAGCTGCTTCAAGATGAGACATCTTAAGTATGGGATTCTCCTCTACTCGCAAATGCTGCAGATCATCATGAAAAGAAGTAAGCATGCTCGTGCCTTAGTCATCACCACAATAGGAATGTTAAGACAAGATATGATTGATTAACACATCTACACAACTTAAAATATGCACTAAGTGATCTTTGTAGGAAATGTTTGCCTTCAAAAACATTTCAGACTCCTACTAGTTCTAACTTGAAATAACCAATTAATGTCCATCAATATTTTAGATGTGCATGTTAAGTAAAGATAATTTTCTTGTTTTTCAAACACACACACAAAAGGTTAATATAAAATATATTTATTCAACTGACCTCAAGTGCTGGTAAGTGTGGAAAGCCTTTCAAAGTTGATATTTTATTTTTGCTGGCCGCTAACACCTATGGAAACACAAAGTCGGTAATCACAAACTGAAAAAACACAGTGACTTTAACATCTATTAAGCAACAAAAACCTGTAAACGAGGCTGGCTAGGCATTGAAAGAGATTTTAACTTATTGTGAGCAACAGAGAGAAACTGCAAAAGCACAGAGGGATATGTTATATCATCATGTGCAGACACAATCCTAATAAAGATGTTGCAAAAGCATGAGCCAAAAAAGAATTCTGGAGGTTCACCTCCAAGTTAGGAAGCTCAGGAAGGCTCTTCAAGGATGTGATCTGATTCCCAGCAAGATAAAGTTGCTGCAGTAAAAAAAGAAATTGTAATTTTAATAAACAAGTATTCCATCCTAGATCCTTTAATCAGTAATTGTCCAGGAAACAAAAAGGATCACCTGTAGTGCTTTGCAATTCTCAAGTGGCTCAAAACCAGGTCCTTTGAAATCATTAAAACTCAAATCAAGAACCTGAAAGTAAAACAAGGACATTGGTTCAGAAGAGGGTTAAGATAGAAACAAGATGATACAAGTAAAATAAGAAAAACAATCTTGAAATCATTCCATTGAGTATTTAATATATAAATTAAGGTACTTGGACATGAGCAATCAACATACCCACCTTCACCCGTTTCAGGACTTCAATACCATCCAGTGTGGACAACAAATTGTCTCTGAGATAAACAAACTGCAAAAAAGTTAATTGTAGTGGTGAACAGAGATCAACAGAAATTTTCTGTGAGTAAAAAATCACTGAGTGTCTCCATCTTGTGGGTTCAATCATGTCACTTCACATATAGGGTGGTCTAGTTGGCTAAACCCAAGAATTAAGACTTGTAAAACTAAACTAAAAGAAAACACATTATCATGCAGACAGATTCTTTGTGTTATAAACTGCTACAGTGAGTGAAATGTCCCAGTTTGCATGGTCTAATCATTGATCCAAAAATTTATACAATAGATTGGGTGGGTCGCTAGTGTAGTTCCCTGTCCACGATTCTGCTATTTATTAGAATCATTTAAAAAAAGATGTAATTGCATTTAACAGAGAAGTGACAACATTATAATGCTTCCCATACAGTTATCAAATAAAGGCTGCTAAACAAGGATCATCAACATGTAATTTTATTCAAACATAAAATATAGGAAGCTTACAGAATATTGCAACATGAACCCCAAACTCCAATGCAATAAAGAACAAAATTTAGACAATTAACAGGTACTCCTCGGGATCTGTAAGAAATTACAAATGCAAGGTACCTCTAGATTCGGCGATAAATTAAGTCCTCCACTGTTGAGACTTCGTATCTTGTGACCGCGAAGATCCAATCTCTTCATTTAGAAAAAAGAGGTAACATGAGTGTCTGATAAATGAAAACTGAGCAAGGAAGAATTAAGACAACATTCCCAAATTAGATTAACTTCTTCATGTTTGATAGCAAATGTTAGTTTCAAGCCACTGCCATAGTATTAACTATGACTCTCATGGCTAGTACTATGTAGATTAACAATGTGAATTGGCATCTCCATTTCCCCTTATTTGGCTTTGGCAATATTCAATTTGGAACAAACACTTACATGCTACACCAGTACACTAGCTGTTAAAATCTAATAATATTAAATAAAATTTGGAAAAAAAAGTCAAGGCCAATATTTGATAATATTCTTTGATGAATATTGAAAGTTAAAGATCAAAAACAATCATGGAAAGTTCACTAGCAGTTAAAATCTATTAATATCAATACTTTTTTTTCCAAGTGTTTGCTTAAAGAATTCTTACCACATCATCACTAGCTTTCACCTCCACTTGAGGAAGCATAATCAGACGTGAGTCCCGAGTTTCTGGGGTTCCCACTTTCTTACGACCAGATAAACTAGAACTTCTGTCTACAGATGTTGACAGAGTACCAGATTTAGACCCACTCGAGATTGTGGGCGACCGAGTAGAGTGGGGAGAAACCTTCACAACCGACTTCCTTACAATGCTACTACTTCCAGTGCTATCTAATGATGGAGAAGAAATCCTCTTGATTGAAGAAGCTGACAACTGAGAGGATCTCACCGAAGTTTTCTTACTAGAATCTTGTTTGCTCGACTCAGAACTCATTGGTGTCCTTGGCGTTTTGGCACCAGGTGAAATAGGAACAGATTTTCGTATTTCAGAAACACTTTGTCTGATAGTAGGCTTAGCAACAACTGATGAGACTGAGCTCCTCCTCATTTCAGGAAGAGATTTCCTTAGAGGATCCGAGGCTAACGAGCCACTTCTTCTACCTCCTGCTAAACCATTGTCACTGGCCTGTCGTTTAGTAATTGATATTGGCTGTTTTTCAGGTAAACCACCAGTGCTGCTCCTTCTAGTGACAGGAACTGATCCTGAAGTGCGTGACACGCTACTCATAGTTGGTTTAGTCAGTGTTGATCTTATCTCATATGGACTAGAGTCTGTACCAGTGCCACATTTAGCTTCAGTTTTTCTTTTAGAAGTACCACCTGTAGCTGTGCTTTTAAGTGGAGCTGTGGCATTAATTTTAAGTAACTTAGAGACTTTCTTTGCACTTTCATAGCTAGTTTCTTCCCTCAACTCAGGAGTATGCAGCTCAGTCACTGAAGCATCAGCGTCAGACTGTTTTGGTTCAGCATTCCTGTTTATGTCCATGGGATCCTCAATTGATTGGGCCATTGGAACATCCATTGGGAAAAGTAACCAATCTTCAAAGGACTGAAAGAATATTTGATTACGATCATCAAAAAAAAAAAAAAAAGACTTCCAAGAAGAAATATTTCAAATTTCAGCAGTCTTATGCTGGACCACTTCAGTTTCCAACATGAATTAATTTTAAAAGTGAGTGCACAATGTCTCGTATTATCTTGTTAACTTCTCACATCTTGATGTCAATGAGAGATTTTCTTGCATTCAATAATCATAAATCTTTATAACTAAAGAAATGAAATAGAAGAATAGAACAAATCATGAACATGTGAAGCATGTGGATTGTAAAACTGCAGTACCTATGTTTATGCTTGAAAAATTGTCCGCTGCAGGGTCATAATTAATGTGCCAGTCTAATTTTCAAGCTCTCAAACCTTTGCTTTCCCATCAGCAACTCACTTCAAGAAAACTAAATGAGAAAAAAATGAAAAGTGTGAAAAAGAAGGAAAGTAATATGTTAATAAGAACCACTAGAATACAGAGTAAACTAACTACAACCAATCAATTACAAATACTCGAGTACTTGAATTACAACAACGTTGCTCCGAGCCGACTAAATTTAATCCAAATAAGCCAAGAAATGCAGCAAAATTGAAACACTGAAGTTTCTGTAGAAACCACCATAATTCAGCCCAAGAACTATAAACAGATCAACAAATAAATGAGAAGAGCAACAAAGCCATTATAGGTTCTAAATTTTTGAGTCTAAATCCACATTAATTTCACTTGAATAAATAAATTTTCACTTCAAAGAAAATACTACATTGATAAAAAAAAACCTTTCAAGAACCATTTAAATACAGACTTCAAACATTCAATCAATCAACAAAAAAATTCACAAGAACATTGCAAATACACCTCTTGAGTTCTTAAATAACAACATTTATTATCAGACCCAACTACAGTTCAATCCAAATAAGCCAAGAAAAGCAGCAGATAACAAAACACTTGCCTAAGCCGACATAATTCAGCGCAAGAACTAAAAATAGATGAACAAATAATGACAAGAACAGCAAAGCCATTTTTAGGTTTTAAATTCTTGAGTCTAAATCCACATTTGAATTTTAAAAAACAAAATCACTTGAAAGAAAGAACTACATTTGTAAAGAACCTTTTCAAGAACCACTTGAATACAGTAAAATAACTTCAAAGAATCAATCAAGAAAAAAAAAATCCACACTGACATTGCAAATACACCTCTTGAGTTCTTGAATTACAACGTTCTTGTTCGACTACAGCTAAATCCAAATAAGCCAAGAAAAGACAAGAATGTAGGGTTTTCAGTGTCACTACCTGAAACAATTTAGATCTGGTGAAGTAGAGTGCGGCTAGCAAGAAAAGCAAGACAGTACAACAACCTCGGAAACTTCTTCGCACACTAGGGTTCTAAAGAAAAGCGTATTATGACTACTGAATATACGTATATTGATATCAATAATGTATGAATAAATACATATAATAAGGATAACACTATCCCTTTTTCGAAGCGTGACAAGAAAAAGATGGACGAAGAGAAAGTAGGAGAGAGGAAGAGAAACTGTGGAGAAGAATGAGAGAGAATTTTGGAAGTGACAGAGAGAGAAAGTGGGTATATATGTGTATGGGACCAACCGCCAATGCGATGTGGTTTACAGAGCATAGGTTAATGATTTTTATTGTCTGAAAGTCTTAACTACCCGTTGCAGTGAGCGAATCTTGGGGTTTTAGTGAAATTTTAGGTTTCTTTGTGGGTTTTAAGGAAATATGATAAATTTGGAAAGAAAGGATTTGGCGGAAAATCTGGTGCGAAAATGACAGATTGGAGATTGTTTTGAAATTCAATTCGAAAGTCCTCGAGGCGGGTCCCACGTGGACATGTCCACATAGGATAAATTTCGTAGGGTGCCATTGCCCATATTATTTTATTTTATTATTCAATATATAAACTGAGCTGTGAGCACATTGATTAAATTATATTGAATAAATTTTTTAGAGATAAGGATTTATGCAAAATCATCTCACAAATATTATTTCAAAAGATATAATGGATTGGATTGAATATAATAAAATATATAATATTTTTATATATATTAAATAATATTTATCTACATATCATGTAATATTTTTATTTTATATTATACAATATATGTATATAATAAAAAATATTACTTGTTATATAGAAAAATATTAGCTAATATACACAAAAGTATTATGTTCTGCATGAGAAAAAATAGCTTCTGAACATTCTAGGATCCGCGTGTTTTTTAGTGACTCGACCCTATCCAATTTGGTTCATGTATTTTGTAATGTTGGACGCCCGATCCGAACTGATCAGCATATCACATTTGGGTGGTTCAGAGAGTTGTTAGGAGCTCATTATGCCTGTCGGGATGTCAGACCTGGACATCTCTACAGCAAGCCGTCCAGCATCATTTGTAAGTATAGAGTATGAGTGGACTTGGCCGGCCCGAGCAAGATTTACCGTGCAGGTAGATACCAACTGCCAAGAGATCGTGGGTGATAAAACCGCCCACTACCGTAGAAATAGGCAAAAATCAAGGAGAGGGTGGCCACGATCTCCACTATATAGGCTCCTCTTTAGCTATAAATAGATGTAATTTCAGTTTGTAAGTGGTTCGAACTTCAATTGTACTAAGCACTAGAGAGTTTATTTCTCTATATATATTACATACGATCCTGCCCGGTCACTCAAAACCGTCCAGGATTAGCCGAGCTAAATTGCCCGAGTAGGCTCCGGGCCAGTGTTTGCGCAATCATTTTTTACACTTTTCCAACCTATTTTCATCCAATTCTAACCAAACTAATCCCAATTTAATAATTCTCGAGTGTTCGACTAGGAATTATTTAATTACAAATTCCAATGTCAACATATAATACAAAAGTATTACTTGATATATAAAAAAGTATTATCTGATATAAATTAAAATATTACATATTTTCGTATAATCTAACTAAACTCAAAACATATTATATAATATAAAGTATTATCTAATATATATAAAAATATTATCTGATACACACAAAAATATTACATAATTTCTTATATTTGATTTGACATGACCCATCTCACGAAATTAAATACATGAAACGGTCTCACCTAAGACTCTGCCAAAATTTATTATAAATAATATTTTATCTTATATTTTTATATCAGGGATATATGTCCTTTCATATTGGCGACGGTATTTTATCTGCGCACACAATTATTTCTATATACTAAGTACACGAATTTTAGATCCATGTAATTGGGTCGATCTGACTCGAGAGTGTATTTCACCGATCTTACACGTGTTTATATGCGCTCAAACTCTAACCCAAACCTTAGTTCTACAGATATATTCGTCCAAACTCTAACTCAAATCCTAACCCAAACCTTAGTTCTGTAGTTATATTGACATAACCTTTTAATTTAGCGAACTTAACTTTTTAGTTCTGTCCTCATAACATTTTAGTTATATGTACATAACATTTTGCAATACATGTAGTGAAAAAAATATAAGGTATTCACTAAAAAAGTTATGAAATCCGTACATAAATGTTATATTATTACAATATAAAGATTATATTATTATAATATAAATGTTCTGCTATATTACATGAATTTTTATAATAAAAAAAGTATAAGTTATTCACTGAAAAAGATTATGAAATATATATATAAATCATACTATTACAACATAAATGTTATGACATAAATAAATAAAATAAAAAATTGGGTGTGGATCCGGATTAAACTAGACCCCACACGTCCAGTTATACGGATCATGACTCATACATTTGGTGCATACAAACACCGCCCATTTGTGTAATGTGTTTTAATTATTTAGTAATAGAAAATTAAATTTAACATCCATTATACCGATCAATTGTTTCATTTTATCTGTTGTTTTGAAATTACCAAAAAAGATTCAATATTTTCTTCCAATTTTGGCATTATCTTATCTTTTCTATTAGCTAATTTGTGCAGCACCATTCATTTTTTAGCTTGCTACTTTTTTCATTTTAAAAAATTATTTCATAGGTTGCATACATGATGAAATGTGTATCTGTGAAGTACAATAGTTCAAGCTTCCATACGAAAATAATCAATTTCACAAAATAAATGGGAGTCGGAATTGTTATGAAAAAGAAACGATAAAACAACCATATTTAAATACAACCATCATATGATATAAACACGTTTTTTTTCCTGACAATAAACATGTTTAAGTTTTATACTACAGTAAAATTATATATTATGTAGTTGTATGTGTAACCATAATCAACAATTTACTGGATTTTTATAAGATATTTGCTTGCAAACCAAAAGAAGTAGAAAAAATAATTCGATCAACTGCAAGTAATAAAAAAATCTCATAGTCCACTAAAAATAAAAAAGTCAAATATTTTAAATTCTACAGTATTAGTTTTTATACAAGCAGTGATTGATTGAAGGGGTGGTGGTTTGGATATTTGAATCAATAATTATAAATATTTATTACTTGTTTGATTAGTAAAGACAGCACCTAGTTAGCTGCCATTGTTGCTAGTGACCAAGTACCAACCATGCTCTTACATGACGTCATAAATCCTAATATTTTTCAGTGTCCATTCACTATTGAAAATTTCTGCCCTTTTTTTCTTGGGGGAATTTTATTGGTTTCTACATTTATTTTATGCATATTTATAAAGTCTACATAAAAAAGCTATTTTATTTTTTCTAAGAGAATGTTGACTGATTTTTGAACTTTTTATCATTCAACCATGACTTGTTTTAACGTAGAAAAATTATGACTTGATCTGATCACTTATTAAATAGATGGGTAAAGTAATGATTTATGAAAATATGAAAGCCCAAATCTTTTTCCAAGCTTATTTTAGTGGCAATCTAAATACGAAGCCCAAATCCAAAGTGAAATCAGCAAGCCCATATCTACTCACATAAATTCTTGTGATTGATTATAACATCCCAAATCAAGGAAAATTTCAACAGCAAGTGAGGTTTGAAATAAGACAAAGAAGCTCAGTACCAAACACCAGAGAAACTAACTGAAGAATAAAGGAGACTCTAATTGGTTTTTAAATAGAATCCCAAAAAATATCAATCTATAACAGGGACTCCATCTAACACTAAAATAACTACAAATATGCAACTTGAGAAGAATAAAGGAGGTAAAATAATGATTGAAACTTCACCAAAGGCTAATATTAGTTCCGGAGGCCAATTCCAAAATGAAATCTACCAGTTTTCTGATCATTGAACGCATACTCGAGTCTCAGTGGGCCCAAAGGAGAGTCCACACGAACACCGACCCCATATCCGTATCCACTTCCTGGCTTATTTCTTGCCCCAGCCGGATAACCTGATCAGAAGGCATATTCGTATACTCATCAAAAGAGTTGAAAGTGAGCCGATTGATTGCATTGAGAGACAAACGATACGATGGAATATGATATTAAGAAGCACCCTCACAACTTATTATAGCAAGTATCCCCAAACTTGGGAACAAATTAAGGAGTTTGTTATATATTTCATAATTGGGAGAAAGGCCAAACCTAGAACAGTTGCACCAGATCCAAGATCTGTTCCATAGTCGGCAAATACAGCACCTTCTACTGGCCCCATCTGCAAAATAACAAGACCAAAAGACACCATAAAAGATGAGAGGGCAAAGGGATATACAGACCAAACTCCCTGAGACCATCAGCATTGCAAAAGAAATTAAAACTTAATAAGGTCATATATAAGTCTTTCCAACTTCCATATTGATAATCAGTCAAGTAAATTCTAGGATGCTGTATTGAAAAGGAACAAAATAGAACATAATATGCAAGGCATTCTTAAGTTGAATGGCTGCATTGATCAAAATATAGTCCAGCAAATTTGAGATTATTCAAATTAAAGTAATCCTCGCTAACAGGTAAACCATTACACCCAGAGATTTGATATTGCCATACATATGCGCGCACACATACAAATAAACAACAAGAACCAGTAAAGCTCTAGGCCAAGTTGGCGGTGCATAGATGTTAACAAATAAATATTACAGTATATAGCCACAACTTACCATCGGGAATGATATTTCTCCACTTCCAACTACATACGATCGACCTGATCCAACAGCCCCTTCCTCATAGCCTCTCACGCTGTTGGTTCCACCAATTGGAAATGCTTCATGAGGGGGAAATTTACCCACCACATGACCACCAGACAAGCTGTTTACAACATCAACTACGATAATCAGAAATGACAGCATATACATTAAAAGATCAGCATCCCTGGAAACGACAATAGTCAGTCAAAATAATAATCAACTAGCAAAAACATGCTTCAAGGATTTCCTTTGAGAAGATTAACTGAAGACAGTTACCCAAAAAGAAAGCGTGCAGGTCCAACAACAAAACCCTGCCTACCACGAGCATTTACTCTGTTGAAAACTAGCCATTCTGGCAACACTGGGATCCCCTGATCCATGTTCAAGACAAACTGCAATTTGCCAATTTAACATTACAAAACTATCTAATTGATTATTAGTATGTCTTAAGAAAAGCCTCAACAAGCATGACTCACCATAGAAGCACCTGGATCACCAGAGCAAGTATATACAGTCTCAAGTTTAGCAAGCAACATATCATCATGAGAGTTGCCACTGCAGCGGTCAAAGTGCACATATTGGATGGATAGGACTGCAGCATAATATTAGCTAATCAGGGAGCTAGGCACTAGTAACCAAAAACGTACATACCTTGCAGTAAGAGGACTGCCAAAGAAATCCCTTATGATAGGATTTCCTTTCTCATCACGAGCACCAGCACGCTGGAATATAGAAACAGTCAATCCAATGCAATTCCTTCAATAATTGATAATACTTTAAAATATAACCAAAAGACATGTATACTATGTTAGAAGAATTGCAACCTATTTATTAAGAACCAAATAAACTATGAAGGAGTCTTCAAGGTAACAAAATTACTAAACCATGGACCTAAAGCAATGGTTATATTAGATGAAAGTCAACAAGAACTGGGAACATTAACGTAAGTACTCCTCAAGATGAGCAAAAGAGGGCACGTTCTGAATCCACACCAGGAGTTCTTTAGATGTACCTGAAAAATAAGTCCAGCTGTTCCATTCCACTTTGGCCTAAATGGCCTGCTATACTCAATTCCAGCTGTGACACGCCCAATTGTAAGGCCATTGTTATTGGGCTGGTTCCCGTGGACTAATGTTCCTGGGGTTCTTGAATTCTGATATGTGTTAAAACTCAGTTAATATAATAGAACACAACAAGTGAATTATCAATAGACGCTATTTACCTGAATCATGATTGCTCTTGATGTCCTCTTATCATCTCCTTCAATCCAAGGATCAGTATAGTTTATCCTGAATATGGAATCAATTTGCCCCCTCTCTAATGATAGATTAAGTTTTTGGTTACGTCCAAAAAGGTTTTTATGATAAATTGCGATGCTGCAAACAAACAAATGCAAAAAAATTCTTGTGAAGTAGTATGAATCTAAAGAAATCCTGATGTGGTAATAAGGCACAACTGAAAGCATCAGTAAAGCAGCACTACAGCATTGTGTTACAGATAGCATAGTACATGAATGGAGAATATATTATTCCTTACAACCCTACACATGGGATATAATTTTTAACATAAGGAACTGCTAAGTGCTATTCTATTACCTCCCTATTAGTCCAGCTAGAGGCCCACTTGTTATTCTGCAAAGTAAATGCCATTAAATGAATTAGTGCAGTAGAAGTCAACACAAAGCAGAAAGAAACCACATCTTCGAATGCGGCCAAATATATAATGTAAAGTTTTACATACCCACTTGATATTCCACCACCTCCAGAAATCCCTCCTCCGCTTTTACGCTCAACAATATTCATAGTCAAATCAACCTTGCCAGTGTCTGAAGCATAGCAGATATTAAAAGATTTGGACATTGCATTTAACATCTGGACGCATATTCAGTAATCACTGAAACAGAAAATGACATATACCAGTAGATGGCTGAGGAATAATACTAACATCATCCATAACACCCATAGCCAACAAAGTATCAACATCTCTTTTCCCCTGAATCATACTATAGACCTACATAAAACAAAGTGTAACATTGAATTTATAATCAAGAACCAGAAAACATGAGATACAAACTCATCTGCCAAGAAATGTAATGTTGCTCTACTCAGTACTAAGTTCAATTGTCATTCTGAAAGGGGTTTGTATTATATACCCGACCATTTTCTACCAATCAGAGAAGTGAGTCCATTGAAGAAGAAAATAAAAAAAGTGCTCAGGGAATATCAAAAGTTGGTTTGTATTCAAAGCAACGATGGGGCAATGAGATTAACCTGTGGTTAGAGCAGAGACTTCAGAACAATAAACATAACAAAATATTCTCTAGAAACCTAAACACTAATACCTGTCCCTTCTTAGTCGTAAGTTGTCTGAGGATAGTTTCTGGCCTTGTTTTCCCAACAGTCGGCTCACCACTTAAAATGACCAAATATAAAGCAAATCATGAGAATATATAATTCCATATAACTTCATTTGATTATGAAATAATAAAAATTAGTTACTTACGTCTTATCAAGATAACGTATGGATACATTATTGACCTCTGCTTCTGAGGCTTGCAATTTAATAATACCCCCAGAAAGAATCTCTACACCTGAAACCTGATAAGAATGATACAAATGAGGAGGCATTAGAAGCAAAATGATACCTCCACTTAATTCTGTAAAAAAAAAAAAAGCATCAACTTCTAGCTAGCAGGAAATTAAAGAACAAGAACAACTTTCTTACAGTTGACAATGCGTAAAACTAACCATTCCAAAAAGACCCCGTTCCATGTACCAACTATCAATGGAGCTTATAACTTCATCCAAACGCTTGATGTTAACAACTTTTCCTGCAAAACTTGACACATCAATGGGGGAAGGTCTAACATTAGAAACCTTGAGAAGTGGAGGGCCCAATTAGTTCGTGGATTTATATGTATATATTGCCAGTAAAAGTAGAAGAAAACGCACCATATGCATCTCGAAATGCATCCTCTATGAACTTTGTTGGAAGCACATTAGCTCCTTCACACACCAACCCTTGGAATTCTTGGTTTGGTTCTACCTTATGAAAAATATGGTGAAATAATAAATCACAACAGTTATAAATTGAATTCATCGTCAATGTGCACAAGTGGACTAAAAGCATAAATGAATTAACATATACTAATACATTAAAGTAAATCAATTTTTTCTCGTCCCCTTTGTAAGCACAACAAAAGAAAAAGACCAAAACGTCTTTCTTCATTCCTTGTTAGAAGTGAAATATAATCAATGCTTCTTTACAATGACGATAACGTCATAGCATCTGATCACAATCAAGTTCATTGCATGATTTCTATTTCAAAGCAAAACTTTTGCTCAAAAACATCTTGGATATCCCTTTTTTTGTGGGGGGGGGGGGATCCGAGGGGTTCAATATTCCTCCCAATCAAAGCATGCTACATGCCGGTGAATTGTTATATAGAACCAAAATGATGGAACCTTCCCATCTTTCTTACCCAATTGCAATCAAGCATTTTCTCATTCGTCTAATGATTCCAAACCTGATGATGCAAAGGAGCATCATATCAGTACGGGGACATTACAGTATTTGATTTTCAGTATGCTGGATATTCTTGTTAATCATGTACGAGATTGATAATCGTTATATTTGGGAAAAGATTGTAGCACTTCTCAAGTTTGAAGAAATCCCCAACCAACTTGAGGGGGACTAATAAGTGCTACTGAGATGTTATTTTATCTAACTTGTCAAATAGTTATATGTTCGAACCAAGGATTCTTCAACAGTACATTTGGACGAGAATATGTTCAATAAAGTTCATAAATACCTGAAAAATCAACCGAATTCCATCGCGAGTGTCGACAGCGACTGGCATACACGACATGAAGTAGCCACTGGCAATAATCCTGTGCACATCTTCCTGCACCTCCCGCACCGTAAGCGCCGAATTGGCACGCGAAGCTTTTAAAGCATTCAGAGCTTCGGTTTCCAAGTCCCTCCTTTCAAGCTCCTCCCCATCTTTGTTTCTCACAAGCACTTCGCTGATTAGAACCCTCTCTTCCTCGGCGGCGCGATTACCACCCACATTCTTCGACTGAGTCACAGGGACGGATTCATCACTCTTATACTGAATAACTGAGCCCGAGTCGTCCCCGTTTTTTGACTGAGTCGCCGCCGGCACCGATTCCGAATCAGATAAAGCTAATGCGGCAGAGCAAAAGAGAGGGGATTTCTTGAACACTGCGTCGAACCGGAGATTTTGGAACTTGCGATGGAAAAACGCTTGGTTTTTGAAAAATTCGGAAATAAAATTGAATGGGTGAGGATTGAAGTTGAAATTGAAAGGCAATTTCGCGAAATTGAAACGTGGAGTGAATTGCAGAGAAGAAAAGTGGGAGTGTGGAAGGAGGGATGAGGGAAACGGCGGAACTTTAATGGCGGAGGAGATGAATCGAACGTCGTCGTTCTTGGCCATCATTCACCGGTGAAATTTCTGAGCCTTAGGCATTGGGGTTTCCGGGGGTTTACTGAGTTTAGAGGGACTCTCTGCGGCGGCAATTTCTCCGGTGCGTGTGGTTGGGCCTCTTCTTGTAACCAAATAAGGAGGTCGGCTAAAAAATATAGGCCCATATTATCAAAGCAAAGCCCATAATATAAAGCTCAGGCCCATACATTTGATGAGCTATATAAATTTATAAAGCCCATAACTGTACCCTTCTTTCCAACTTTGGTCATGAGGCCGCGACAATACTCCAACAACATTAAAAATTTATTTTAGGAATAATAACATAAAACTATCTTAGGATTTAGGATGAAGAACTTCATTGACTTGTACTTCTATTTTACAAATAAAACCTATTAAGGTATGCTCGTAGAGATGATACAAACCTTAAAAATAAGTTTTTTTTTTTTTATCTCAAAAGACGAATTTGTAAATAGGTCAATTTTAAATTCAAAGAACCACGAAATAGGATTTTTGGATTTAACAAGAATTTTAGAGATAATCTCACCAGAATTTCAAAGATAAAAGATTTCCATATAAAGAGATAGTTCTAGAAATACATACATAAAGGTTCACTATTATCTTCTATTTCTCTTCTCTTCATCCAATGATGTCCCTCCCATATGTTTAGTCATAAAAAACAAAAGTAAAAACAAAAAAGTAGAGAGGGGCATGATTCATGAAGGGTGTTGATTGGATGGTTAGAGATTCCAACTCTAAATCATCCAAATTTTCTAATATTTATTATTACCCTATCAGGTTTCTCTGATTCATTTAAAAAAAAAAAAACACTATCATAGATACATATCAGAATAAAATGCATATCCTTCTTTTCAAAATTGGAAAAATGAACAATTACATGTATGGAATTGAAACAAAGCCAACAAAACTTAAAAGAATATAACAGTGGGCTGAGAGGTCTGCCTTATCAAAAGAATACTACCGTGGTGGCATAAAACTGAACCTTTTTTTCCCGGCGTCAGAGTTACAAATTTGAAAACTTAGGATAGGAATCTATAGAAGCCACTTGGACAAGAGAAAAATAAGTACTAAATATAAACAACATACATTGAGCAATTCGACAGCAAGTCAAGTTTTGCCTACAAGTAAAAAAAACAAAAGGAACAAATCTACAGATTCAGTATCCGTTAGGCTTCAATCGAGCTAATCAGCACTTTATTGCATGGAGAGAAGGATAAAATCATCAGCTTAGCTTTTTTGTAAACCCCATAAAAAGGAAGGCCGGGAAGCATAGTTTACCCCCACTAAGCAGGCAGCATCATTCGTGGCTAACCCTCCCCCGCCTCATCAATTACAAAGCTATCTTTCATCTTGATACAATATGGCGTAAGAATTTACAGTCGTCCCCAATATATTAATTACCCTTTTCACATTCTGCAGGTCCAGAAGAGTCGTCTCTTCCAGCATTACAATCTACTGCTTTTTCTATGCTTTGATTATCTTCACTCACTTCTGTGAGTTGTGAAGGATTGGTAGCAGAGTCATTTGAACCTCCAGTTGGAGAAGCAACCGTATTATCGGGTTCCACATCAGGTTGACCTTCTAATTCTGCCTGCAGGTCACCATTGGGCAAAGATGGAAGTTGGGCTGAATCGAATGTGTTATCAGCATTCGAGGGAGGAGGAATTTCAGTGGAATCAGAACTCTCCCTCCACTCAACCCACTCAGATGGTTTTTCAGACCCAGTAGTTTCATTTTCATTGGAACCCTCCAGAGATTTGCTAGACACATAATCATCAGAAGCTGTTTTCTGCTCATGAGGTTCCAAGGCAGCATTATCTGCCAAATCCTCATTTTCCTCAACAATGACATTATCAACTCCTCCAACACCATCATGCCCCTCGGTGTTGGGGGCTGAGGAAGCATTTGAACCAGTTGAATGATCCTCAACTCTTTTCTCTTCCTCAAATGCAAACCAATTTGAATTTGTGAAAAGAGATCCACTGTGGCATTACAACAAGTCAAGCTATAAACAAAAGTGGCAAATGGAGAATATAGATAAGCTCAAAAGGGAAATCATGTCATGCAGAACCTTCACATTAAAGCCAATTAGAGAGATAGGAATGCAATCTCTCAGTAAGCACTGGAGCTGACATTTAGAACCAACTAGTAATTGCATTTCCATCACAATTTTAGTAAATTAAATTGCATAAATTGAAAGAACAAAGATAAAATTGTTAGAACTTGAATATCACTGTTTTAAATATTTAAAAATGTAGTAAAGGATGTCACAACTTAGATATGCTCCCATCAGAACATATTTAGGTAAACATGACAGCTTTAAATTTCAGTCTCAAAATAAGCTATTGATGATAATTCAACACACAAGTTCATATACTTACCTTTCCTGGTCGTCTCCTCCCAGCCGAAGGGAAGAAATGACAACTTCGGCAGATTCATCATCAAAGTAAACATCCTGAAAAGGTTTTAATAAAAACTTAATTGAATGCATGATGTTGACATGATAAAAAGGATTCATATATATTAAATAAAGGACGGAAATATAACAAAAACTTGGAAAATAAGTAGACCCAAGACATTCCAATGCATAATGGTATAGGAGACGAGAAACTGCAATTGACATAATCTACTCATCTAAAAATAAAAAATTTAAGCAATCTACTTCATAAGATGGCAAATATACAAATTTCTTCATCCATACTGCACCAGTCTGTCAGCTATATTTGCGGCTCTTACATTATTAAGGGAACAGATCATGGCGTAAAATTAGTGCTCTGGTTTTACAGAATTACAACATCTACTTGTAAGTGTAATTGGCTTTGATGTTTCACTTCATATCCACTAAGACCAACAATCACTCACCTAACCCATCACCATGGATTTGCTAGATACGGAGAGAGCAATAATATCAGAAAAACATTTATCAATATCTTGAGTCATCTTAATCTACTAAAAACATGGCAATGCATAACTAAGTTGTTATTCTTAAAAGTCATGTGTGTACCTCATCATCACGTTCCATAGAACCATGAGCCTGCAGAGAGAAAATAGATAATTTTTTTAAATGCATAACAAAAGTTGTATGGGGTGCAAAGGCCACATCTCTAGCCCTTTCAGCCTCTTTATGGAACTTCAAATTTTCTTGCAACACAAAACAACAAACCATAACAACACTATCAAGGGAATCACATAAATCAAACCTCTGCAATATCATCATTACTGTAGATTCCATATCGGAAAGCCTGGCTCAAATTATTTGCCAATGCCGCAACATCATAATCTCTATCTTGGTAATCATCATCATCACTATCTCTATTCCGGTCCTGTAGTGTAGTAGGTCTCCTGTAAAATCAGTACAAATGTTGGGCAGGTCAAATAAGTTTAAAGGTGAAATTAGATTGAGATGAATTACACTGTACAAATGAGAAATACTGAAGGTCCCAAAATTAATGATGAAAGGGACCCATCATATAAGACAGAATCAGAATGATTGGAGGTTGGCGACATAACAGTCGATGAACCTCAGAACACCCTGAACAAACTTGCTTAGTATATTGATGCAAGCAGCAACTCATTCAGAATCAATAATCTTATTCATTGCCTATGGACCATATGCAGTAGATTGATCTTCATAATAGATTGTTTTTGAAGATACACAAAAGTATATCATTGACGAGAATTTTCTTTATCATGCTAGATTTTTTATTTCTTCCTTCACTTTTCTCCACTCGAGACCTCAACTAACTACACAGATAACATAGTGGCAGACATAAACAATATAACTGACATGATTCAAAAATTGCAATTTTGTTTTAGCCATGTGCACAAGCATCTAGCTAAATTCAATGGAGTTCTGCAGGCTGGTATAACAAACACTCCCTCCGATCCTAATTAAGTGTCTTTTATGGAGTATTTGTCATAGATTAAGTAGAATAAAAATTGGATTAATATACCCTAGCCAATCAAGAAATTTATGATTCAAAATTGGATAGAAAATCAAATTAATTCCATAAAAATGATCACATTGAATTCCTAAATCATAACTAAGAAATATTAATAGGGATAGTTTGGGAGTAAAGTTGCATAAAAGTCTAAAACGACACTTAATTTTAAATAAAATTTGACCTAAAAAATGACACTTAATAGGGATCAGCGGGAGCAAATACTTTTTCAGAAACCATCATGGATAGAAGCACATTTTTGTACACATGTATTAAAGATGCAAAGACCCAATTTATAAAGACTGACCCGCATGCCCACTGGAAGACATTTTCCACAGCATTGCGCTTATGTAGGACATTTGTCTGCCATTCAACCCAATCACTATTCTCCTGCATATAGAAAGGTGGCGAAAAATTTCTTAGAAGATATATCAGATAGTTAGCAGCATGGACACAGCAACATTCACATTGTATTAAATATATGACAATAGTTCCTTAGGATATGAGAAAACCTGGAGAAATGTCTGTATCTCGCTGATGTTATTCCCCAATTGAACAAGTTTATTAGCAATACGTGTCAGGTGACCAATATTTCCTATCCTTGGTGGTGTTTTTCCCTCTGCAGGTACAGTGTGCTGCAAATTACATTAAACCATATTGATTCTAGCATGATTTCAGAAATCATAGAAAGCTAAAATGTAGGAATCAGAGTTGACTAGTGGTACTTGCTGAGAATAATAGACAAATGATAGTAACCATTTCCTGGTGTCAGCTTTACCTTGCATGTATTAACAGTCAAGGTGAAGTTTTTTTCTGCCTCAAGAATCCTCCCAACAAGATTGCAATCACGAAGAAGATGTTCAACAAACTGCGGATTCTTGCTCTCCAGACAAGAGTTTACAATTTGCTCCACATGATAATGTAAGAAATTATTGTATGGATACCTAAAATGAGAGTAGTCAAATTTCTGTAATGCACAAAAGAAGTTAATATCAGAGACTGAAACTGGGTAAACGACATACTCAAAAAACAATTCTAAAATATGTTTCACAGCGCCGAGCCGAATCAATTCCTTTTCTGCAACTTCACTACTAACAGCCACCAAGACTGAGATAAACTCGATAACCTGCAAGACCCATCAGTGTTTGCCATGAGATTTTGGTGAGTTTCTCTTACGAAGAAAAGAATTTTTGAAGAAATATAGAAAATGCAGACAAAGAGCACGTTCAAAAAACCCAATCAAAGTAATATATAGAATGCATAATATTTCCT
Source organism: Scutellaria barbata (assembly GCA_028654395.1). Taxonomy (NCBI): domain Eukaryota; kingdom Viridiplantae; phylum Streptophyta; class Magnoliopsida; order Lamiales; family Lamiaceae; genus Scutellaria; species Scutellaria barbata. The sequence continues at coordinate 19,018,206 of CM053648.1, forward strand.
TGCAGACACATCAATTATCATTTGTTGGACACTATAAAGTGAGTTTGGAGTCCAAAAGCAAATCTCCTGAAGTAGTAGAAAAACTGAAAAAGAAAATTACAACAATCACGAATTCTAATGCTACTTGAGCAGGCAGCATTAAGAAGATAAACCTTCAAACGATGCTTTCCCAGAGGTGGTTGCAATTTGCCATATGTTGTCAGTAAGACATGATCTTCCGATGAAATATCCAAAAGATTTAGCAAATCACCTGCCCAATAAAGGAGCTTATCTTCTTCATACAAATTCATGACAATGATTTGATTTGCAACTGACATCACAATTATAATAAAATCCACCCAGATATTTATACTTAGACAAAACATACTCAATCATTACAACTATATGTTATAATTCATCAATGAATAGATAATGATCTACAAAAGGTGGCTATGATGAAAAGCTTCAGTTTCTTAGCAAGATAATTTTCCATATTTCTTTAAGGTGTTCAACAATTTTCTCTCCAACTCAGCAAACATTTTTTGCGGTTGTTGGAAGAAAAAACTATTATATTCCAAAACCGAAAAAAAAGCTCTTTCAACAATCCCCCCAGTCACCAATTTCTAAACTGATAGCTCTTCAAAGTTATTCTGAGCTCATCAATAATTGATGGTTATGGCATAAAAATCTCAAGAATCAGCTTCATAATAGTTCGATCCTCAACTCTAAGAGCAGAGAGAATATTCTTTCAATACTTTGCCTTTATATAAAATCAGTAGCTTTCAAGTATTCATACTTATTCTGCACTGTCTTGCATGGTTGAAGTCAACTAATCATAAGCAATGAAATTCAAGAACTAACCTAGGCCATCCAGCATGCCTTTAACAGTCTCAGGATTTGCAGCACTTCCTGATCCATGAGTCATTTGACGGGTATACATGTAATAAGTCCCTGATGTTAACCTCTTGGGATCTAGCAACGATGTACAGACTGATAACAAGTTAACCAAAACAGATTTTGGCCTTGACTCCTCCAGAGCATGTCGAAACAATTTTCCTATAAAACTGTGACGGAAACCAGATTCCATCAAAACAAGAAAGTGAGATGGAGGTACCAAGGAAAAAAATCAATATAGGAATAATCAATGGAACCTTGAGCTGGATATTTTCGATGCTAGGCCAGGTGGCGCATATCTAGTGATTGCACAAAGAGTTTCTGCAGCATTAGCATGTACTTCAGGGCAGTCCTGCAAATGCAAAAGAAACATAAAATGCACACCCACAAAAAAATTCAGGAATAGAATGAAGCAAATTGATCATCTCTTAAAGGGATTTGGGAGAACTTGGGTCTCATAAAAGTGTATTTCCAATAGCAAAGGAAAAGGCATGCAACCACCATAGAAACATGGACACCACATGCAGAGTCCGATGAATGAATAGATTGGTGCACGTTTACAAAAGGATAATAACTTGAGAAATAATACAAGGTGCAACCTACAGTACACCCTCAAGAATCGAAAAAGAAAGTTGATTTCCAACCATTCCACTCAGAAACGATAGAAGACATAAATGACATACTTGAAAGCAAAGAAAAGTAGCCAGGCTATACATATGCTTACTGCAACTTACAGATGAACTGAATTTGTCAACAATCATTTCCAGGACATTCATTTCTTCTATCCACTGCATAGAGTCTGCGCAGCTGGCATAAATATGTTCATCAGCGCCAATTAGACGAATTAAAACCTGTTCAATGAGAAACCTATTAGCATTTCCAAACAAAGATAACCCCCAACAACAGAGAGGCCGAGGATTGATTTTATTTTTTGGTGGGGGAGGGGGTGGAGAACACCGAACAACATACCTCCATTATAGAAGTAATTCCAATTAAGTCAACAAGCCTTCTAATTAAATCCTGATGAGCCTGTACAAACATTAGATGAAAATTTAATTTCCTGGTAAATGCCAAAGTAATACACAAGGCAGTCAGCATTCAATGAACAACGACCCATTTGTCATACCATTTAGCCTCCTAAGAGAAACATAAAAGTTCTATGTATGACATTAATCAAAAGAGTAATGGCAACATCTATTTGGAATATATATCACGGAATTAGGAACCATTAGTCAATATTCTGAACCAACTGAAACAGATTACCGTTTCAAAATACACAAATGGATATTGCCAACTACTACCTACAATAGAAGTTATGCAAAGAGAAATTTAAAGTTCTCAAAGAAAAGCTGAATAACTCACTGCAACTTCTGTTTGAAAGAAGCAAAAGAAAATCATGAAAATAGGGCACAAGAGAGTATTCTCCGCTTGATACAACCTATTTAATATATTGAGACATTAACATCACACTAAGTCTGCATGACCTTATTTTCACAGAATCTAACATGCCATTTGTCTTTCCAATGATATATATCAAAAACCAGTGTTGAGACTGATATCATGGCAAGTGAAAGTCCAATACTTCAAATTTTGAGGGACGGCCAAGAGTACTATTAACCCAATTTCCGGACTCCCAACCCATCAAGCACTTATGCACGAACCTATAAATGTTATCCAGATCATTTGTCAAAACAAGAGTGCAGCACGATAAGGTAGCTAATTTTACTAAGTAGTGTTCGACTCACTTGTATATACTTCATCAAAGGAGTTGTCTTCCGCAGCAAGAGGCATACAACAACCTGCAACATGACGATGAGGGCATAAAAAACCTAGCAAAGTGTCTGTATGCAGTACGACTGATTCATAAATGATTATACCTTGCTGAAATAACCAGCCAACAAAGTACTATGGGGACGCTCAGGTTCCAAAAAAGAGAACAGCAGGTCCATCAACTGTGAACCAAAAGAAAAGGAGGTAACAAGTAAAGCCCAACATTAAAAAGTCCAACAAGTTAAAGAAAATTATACAACTCCCCACCTCTTCATCCTCGATCAAGGCTTTCAGTATAATATCAACCTCGCAAGTGAAAATCTCACAAGCAATAAAAGGAAACCTGTGGGAAGAAACAAGAGAAGTTACTCACTGTTTGCTTCTGTTTCAAACACATTACCACTATTTCATTGATGAGAATTTGGCATACGGCAGACTGGAAAGAACATACACCTCAAACCATCTACCGCCTACCACACATGCTTACTTGAATGTTCGCTGTTTCTCAGCACCCTGCGGAGCTTCTTCCACTATGTATTGAATCAATTGTTTAACGTTGGATCTTTCCCGCAAACTGCAAGAAAGGATGGCAGAAGATCAGTGGAAGATCAAAATAGACTGAATATTCTGATAAAAGATACTTGGCCCATTCTCAACAAGATAAAATTATTTGGACAATTGCAAGGGGGAATAGAAACAGTCAAGTTTCAATGATTGATCAAGACTCTGCAAACAATCAATTACTAGTTTCTACACAAAATACTCAAGCTGAAAAGAAGCATATGAACTTTCAGCAAAATGTTCTTCACCTCATCTTAAATCAACCGTCATAAATTAATTTTTTGCTTGTCGTTAATTACATAATAAACATTACAGAAAAATCTCTTGAGCCACTTTTAATGAAAAAACAGTTAATTCAATCATGAACAACAAAACATCCCCATCCCTATTTCAGCACAAAGTAATTATTAAAGCACACAACAACAAAACTGCACAACTGGAATAGAGATGAACAAAATATCAATACAACATTTATGTGGCAAGTGAAATTGGATCTCACAAATTAATAAGACGGCCATTAAGAGCTTTGCACTCCTGAATTATTTCGTCCTCATCCAGTAGCTCCTCCAGCGAAAAACCTTCTTTATCCAGTATGGCTTCCACCTGAAAGGAATAAAATTTGCATTCACATATGGTAATGCAAAGTTTAATAGCAGCAGGAAGAAGAATCATGGTATGTACTGCGCATGTGCAGGTGCATGACTTCATAAAGATAGTAAGTATGATTGTATGGTTAATTAAAACCATTCTCTATTCTGACCACAATCCAGCACAACATCAACAACAATCTATACAAATTTAACAAGACAAAATTACCAGAATGGCAGCAAAAGTAAGAGAAATGTGTATAAAAATTTAAATATTTTCCAGATCATTCTTACACCAATAAATAGATAATAACCTACACTGCACGACCAAAAAAGGAATGCGTCCTCCAAATGTCAAGATGGATGATTAGAAACTGCAGATTAGATACCTAATAGTCAATATAGACATGTAACAATGCTCAGTTCTAGATTTACGTTAAAAAGCACGACTTGAAAGACTGAACTAGCTACAGGGTCTTGATTTCCTCTACTTTCCAATTGGAATCGCTTATACTCAAAATTCTCTTAATTCAATGATATGCATTCCGTGAATATGAATATCCCAGCCTAGCTCATTCAAATATCAAAAAACTCATCGTAATACGACAAACGGAAAATCCGCACTAATCTCTGTATTATGCACTACAGCACCACTTGCAGCACTCTACTTGGCCACTGTTACATCGCTCTCAACAAATTGCAGCAAGATTAGGCTTGAGACAAATAATATCATATATCACCTCCAATCAAGAAAACTTCAATACAACAACTTCTCCACATCACATTGGCCAACAAGATACCAAAAACATGCAAAACTCCATTCCGGTCAAGACTATCAAGAACCTCGACTCAAGAAATCTCACAGCACGCCAAGATACGCGAATCACTCGGCATAATGAAACCCAATGTCCAAGAACAACATGCCAATAAATTGGATCCAACAAAATTAACAAAAGGAAAAAGAAAATCATGGGCACTCACAGGAGATGCAGTGGAGAGACCAGCCATACGCCAAAACATGTTGAATTTTGAATAGGTACGATCGAATTATAGACTCTTACTCGGATCTGTCCACTCAAAAACCCTAGCTCATACACCCAGCGTCTCGCTACAACTCCGTGTAACAATCTTGATTCAAGAAATTCCTTGAAATTCAACACAATTAATCATAAATTTCTGTGAATTTCAAGAAACTAATCCACCAGATTTCTAAATTTAATTAGATTCCATTACCAATTTCACTAACAAAGGAGATAAAGAGAGGAATGAGAAACTATATTACCTGCAATCGCGGGAGGGCAGGGGTGTATTTTCGGGAGAAAAAAATTAAAAATGGAATACTGAAATACGCACACATATATATCTGAAAATCTGAAAATCAACCATAATAAATATCAGCAGTTGTTCAAACTTCCAACTGTTGATTTTTGTATGTAATTATTACCACGTGTATTATTTAATTTATGTGTATGGCAAGAAAAAGACGGTGAAGCTGTGAGTTTGTGACGTAACCAGCATCAATCATCTCTCTTTATTAGTATTACATTTTTGTATATTGGTGTTGCTTGTAATTATTACATGTGTACTCATTTATATGTATAGTTATTTTTTAAGATATTTTTTAACGAGATCCAATTTATAGATTAATTTATAAATTTACATCAAAAATTTAAAGATTCTTAATAAGGGCTTTAATTTAATAATTTTTTTTAATTTAACATTTGAAAATTAGATTGAGTTCTCAATTTAAGACAAAATCTCATTTTTTTTATTATTATTATTTATTTTTATAAGTTTATTTATATTTTAATATACATTCATATTTTGAATAAATTAAAATAAATTAGTGTACTTTAAGAACAATTTCATCCAATTCATCTTAATTTATTTTTAAAAAATTAAAATAATATATAATTAATTCAATTTATTTAATATAATTTATATTAACTGATTGATATTAAAATCAATTTTCTATATTTTTATTCATAAACTTAAGAAAATAAAGAATTCTTAATTTTATGAATTGCATTAATATTATATATATAATATATATTAATATAAGTCGGATGAAGATCGTTCCAAAATTGCACTAACTTGTCTTAACTTATCTAAAATATAAATATATATTAAAATATAAATAAAAAGAAAAAGAAAAATGAATTTTATCTTAATTTGAGAACTTAATCTAATTTTAAACATTTAATTGAGAAAAAAAGTTAAATTGAACCTCTCATTGAAAAAATTTAAAATTGAGAATTAATCTATAAGTTAGATTTTATTATAAAATTTATCTTTATTTTTTATTATTTTTTAAGAGATTTATTGTTACATAATATAAGATGTCTAGCATCCACTAAATATAGATTATTCTTCCATATCTTATAAGGTTATTGAAATAACCACGAACTATTGTATATGCTTCACAAATTTTTTTGTGTAATTGATGTACAGATTTAAGATCAGTGCAATTGACTCGATTCGGACAACGCGTTTGTATGCATTTCCACACACCGCTCCACGCACCCTCCATGCTCGCACACGCGCCCCCACACGCCTGGGTAGGTGCGCTCAAACTCACTCAAATGCGTTCAAGATGCTACATATTTATGTTATGTTAAGCATACATTTAGGGCCTTTATGTTATATTAAGCATATATTTATGTAATGTTAAACATACATTTATGTTATGTTAAGCATACATTTAACGGTTTTATATTATGTTAAGCATTATATTAGTCATACATTTTAATTATGTTGTATCTTTATATATTATATAAGGGCCCGACTATCCACACCCCAACATCTTTTAAATACATCCCATAAAATTAAATAAAAATGAAATATAATGTGTAAAGACATTATACCTTTACTATAAATTTTAAAAAATAAAAAACAATACAAAATCAAACTTCCAAACACATCCACCTAATTTCCAACAACTAAACCCACCTCATTTGACACTATATGCATAACACATCATCTTCTTCCTCTTCCTCATTTCATATATACATAACACTCCATTAAAACTTCAAACTCTAGCTAAAAAACTCTCTCTTTAGTCCAAAAATATCATGAAACAAGAAAGAACCCATGAGATAGACAATATAAGTCATTTAATTTCATTTTATCGATTTATTTTTTTTATAATGTGTGCAATTTTTTTTTTTTTTGCGAAAATTCCGATTGACCAATACAAACAAAAGAAAAGAGCTCGATTCGATCTGCAACCACGTAACATATTGAACTTTGTTCAACCATCACTGGCCGAACATACTTCAAACACCATTCGACCACTAGTCGAACACATCATATACCGTTCGATTAGTGGTCGAACAAGTCACACATTGTTCGACCAACTAGGGTTGAATATAAATGTTTCAGAATCGAATACGTGATTCTGTAAAAAAAATTGATTTCTCATCAAACCAAGCAATGTTTTCCATAAAAAAACGTTGTAAACATGAATTCTAAACACTTACATTGTATTTCAAACAATATTAAACAAATTTAATACATCAAATTCATAATTTATGTAAAAAAATCTTTAGAACTTCATTTACTTGGAATTTCATCTTGTTGATGTGGATCCATTGTAGGCTTCTTGATATGTAATTGAATTTGTCAAAATTTGTTCGAATTAAGGTCGAACACTTCTCAATTCTAAGCTTCGATTTTTTTTATTCTTCTTTTTCTTCTTCTTCTTCTTCTTCTTCCTCTCTGGTGTTAGGGTTTGGGTGTGGAGATGTGTTTGAGTTGTCAAGATGTGTTTGAGGTGTGTTTAAGAATTAGTTTATGTTTTATATTTTATTTAAATATTTAATAATAAAGGTATATTTGTAATGTTGTGGAGTGTGTTTAAAAAATTTCAAGTTGCTTACAAATTTTGGTGGGTGTGTTTAGAAATTGGAGTGTGTTTAGAAGATGTTGGGGTGAGGATAGCCGGACTAATTATATAAAGATATGACTAATATTACTTAAAGATATACGTAATATCACATAAAAGTATATATGTATAAATTATAGTTTTTTTATGTTGAAATTAAGGTTTTTTTGCCAAAATTATAGTTTATTTTTTAAATTAAAGTATTATATAAATGTATGTTTAACATAATATAAAGGTATGACTAAAACAACATAAATGTCAGGGCAAAAAAAATGCAAATCTGAGTCGGATTCGATCAGACCCGACCCGTGTTGTATCGAATCCATACAACAGTTGCACACAAGTGCAACTATTTATGCATTTTCCCAACATCCTGTCTTGGATTGGAGTTTAAATTGGTGCAAGACACGGCTCTACTAGGTTCGAATCTGTGATCGCAAAACTACATAAGTATAAGACATTAAAGTTACGTCCTATGCCCACCGAATATCCTTTTGGTGTAGCGGCAAAATGCTTGAGTGTCCAACATTTGGTATCGCAGAAGGTCACGGGTTCGAATCCCCTTGGGAGCACTTTGCAGTGGGTGCAGTCAGGGCCTAGGAATGGATGGCCCCATGGAGATGTCTTGGAAGCAGTCAGGGCCTTGGAATGGATGGCCTCATGGAGATGTCTTGGGAACATATCTTGGGAATGGATGGCTTGTGTGGCGGATGACCTCATGGAGATGTCTTGGGAGCACTTTGCATGGATGACCTGTGTGGCGGATGACCTCATGGAGATATCGGATTATAGGTGCCGAGTCATGGTGCCGATTTGCAGTGGAAGCTGTTAGGGCCTTGGAATGGATGACCTGTGAGGTGGATGACCTCATGGAGATATCGGATTGCAGGTGCTGAGTCATGAAAATGTCGAATTACAGTAGCTGAGTTTGGGGAATTAAGGTATCTTATTCGGTGTCGAGTCATGGAGATGTCGGATTGCAGGTGTCGAGCTGTTAGGGACTTGGAATGGGAACACTTGTCGAGTTGTTAGGGACTTGGAATGGGAACACTTTGCAGTGGGAGCTGTTAGGGCCTTAGAATGAATGGCCTCATGGAGATGTCTTTGGAGCACTTTGCAGTGGAAATTGTCAGGGCCTTGGAATGGATGGCCAGTGTTGAGTCATGGAGATGTTGGATTGCAGGTGCCGAGCTGTTAGGGCCTTGGAATGGGAAGGATTGTAGGTGCCGAGCTGTTAGGGCCTTGGAATGGGAACACTTTGCAGTGGGAGCTGTCAGGGCCTTGGAATGGATGGCCTCATGGAGATGTCTTTAGAGCACTTTGCAGTGGAAACTGTCAGGGCCTTGGAATGGGCCTTGGAATGGATGACCGGTGTTGAGTCATAGAGATGTTGGATTGCAGGTGCCAAGCTGTCAAGGCTTTGAAATGGGAACACTTTGCAGTGGGGGCTGTCAGGGCCTTGGAATGGATGACCTCATGGAGATGTCTTTGGAGCACTTTGCAGTAGGAGCTGTGAGAGCCTTGGAATGGATGGCCTATGTGACGGATGACCTCATTGGGATGTCGGATTGCAGGCTTCATGGAGATATTGGATTGCAGGTGTAAAATCCCCTTGGGAGCACTTTGCAGTGGGAGCTGTGGAATGGATGACCTTGGAATGGATGTCCTATGTGGCGGATGACCTCATTGGGATGTCGGATTGTAGGCCACTTTACAGTGGGAGCTGTCAGGGTCTTGGAATAGATGGTCTGTATGGCGGATGACCTCATGGAGATGTCTTTGGAACACTTTACAATGGGAGTTATCAGAGCCTTGGAATGGATGGCCTATGTGGTGGATGACCTTATGGGGATGTCGGATTGCAGGTGTCGAGTCATGGAGATGTAGGATTACAGTAGCTGACTTTGCAGTGAGAGTTGTCAGGGCCTTGGAATGAATGGCCTGTGTGGCGGATGGCCTCATGGAGATGTCAAATTGCAGGTGCCGAGACATGGAGATGTCGGATTGCAATAGTTGAGTTCGGGGAATTGAGGTATCTTGTTCGGTGTCGTGGGAGTTGTCAGGGCCTTGGAATGGATGACCTATGTGGCGGATGGCCTCATGGAGATGTCTTGGGAGCACTTTGTAGTGGGAGTTGTCAGGATCTTGGAATGGATGGCCTGTGTGGCGGATGACCTTATGGAGATGTCGGATTGCAGATGCCGAGTCATGGAGATGTCGGATTGTAGTAGCTGAGTTCGGAGAATTGAGGTATCTTGTTCGGTGCCGAGTCATGGAGGTGTCAGATTGCAGGTGCCGAGCTGTCAGGGCCTTGGAATGGATGGCCTGTGTGGCGGATGGCCTCATGGAGCCATGGAGATGTCGGATTGTCGGTGCCGAGTCATGGAGATGTCGGGTTGCAGATGTCAGGTTGCAGTAGCTAAGTCTAAGTGAAGATAACAGAGGGTTTCAAGGTTGGGGGGATTGTTGGGGATTTTCCCAGCTTGTGTGGTGTGGTGGTGGCACAAGACGAGATGCCGAGTTACGATGATATCGAGGCCTCATGCCAAGTCACGGTGACATCGAGGCGTGGCAAGATGGCATGTCGGTACTGAGTCATAGAGATGTCGGGTTACAGTAGTTGAGTCTGAGTGAAGATACTAGAGGGTTCCAAGATTCGATGCCGAGTCATGGAGATATCAGATTGTAGGTATCGATTCATGGAGATGTCAGGTTAGCTAAGTTTGAGTGAAAATATCAAAGGGTTTCAAGGTTCGGTGCTAAATCATGGAGATATCAAGTTGCATGTGTCGAGTTATGGAGATGTCGGAATAGAGAGGCTGGCAAGTGTTGGGGGGATTGTTGGGAATTTTTCCAACCTGTGTGGCGTAGTGGTGGCGTAAGGTGAGACGCCGAGTCACGGTGACATCGAGGCCTCACGCTGAGTTATGGTGACATTGAGACATAACGAGAAGGCATGTTGATGTCGAGTTATGGAGATATCGGGTTACAGTAGCTGAGTCTGAGTGAAGATACCAGAGGATTCCAAGGTTCGGTGCCGAGTCATGGAGATGTCAGGTTGCAGTAGCTGAGTTCGGGGAATTGAGTGAAGATACCAGAGGGTTCTAAGGTTGCTGGAGTGGAGAGGTTTTAGTGAAGATATCAGAGGGTTCCAAGGTTCGGTGCCGAGTCATGGAGATGTCGGATTGTAGGTGCCGAGTCATGGAGATGTTGGGTTGCAGTAGCTGAGTTCGGGAAATTGAGTGAAGATACTAGAGGGTTCCAAGGTTGCTGGGGTAGAGAGGCTGACAGTTGGGGGGAGGGGGATTGTTGGGAATTTTCCCAGTATCCTGCCTTGGGTCGGAGTTTAAATTGGTGCAAGGCACGGCTTTGCCAGGTTTGAATTCATGAGTGAAAACTACATAAGTATAAGACATTAAAGTTGCGTCCTATGCCCACTGGATATCCTTTTGGTGCATCAGTAAAACGCTTGATGGTCCAACAAATGCTAATATGTACACATAAAACTATATCAAAATTTATTAATAAAAAAAGCTCTATTATAATCAACTAGCAGTGTATCCGTGCGTTGCGTGTATTGTTATATAACAAAATAATTTTAATATAACTAAATTAAATTTATAAATACACAATACATCAATATTAAATATAACTATGAAACATTATATATACACACACACTATTAAATAACAACATAAACAATTAAATTAAATCATTATTTCCAAATCATACATCAGATCCATCAAAAGATATAATGTAATAAATTTCACAACATATTACAAATTATTAAAAACTTCCTTATAAACAACATTTATAGTAATATTATAAACAACATACCATCCACCATCATCATTAATCATTCTCGCCGACAACCCACCTCCAATCCATCCGGTGAACTCACCTTCGTCTCGGCTGCCTCCATCAACCTCCACCTCACCTCTGTTCCATCTCCGCATTTTTGGCTTGTTCAATCATCAATTTCAGTGCCTCTGGTGCATTCTTTCTCACCGTCTCTACTCCCATCTTCTAACACGCCACTACTTTCATATCGATCGCGCAACCACTATCTCCACCTTCAGTCTCACATACTCTCCAGATCTGATCCGTCATCATTTTCCTTTCATTTCTTCTTCCTATTATCTTCTCTTGAAAACATTTATATTATTTCATACATGTATATATATATATATATTTAAAGATATATAAAAAGATAGATGAGGATATATATTGAAAGAGATATAAAGATATAGCTTAGAGTGTGGTGGATGTTTTTCTATCTCCATATTTTAAGTTTGCGTATTTTTTTCTTTTTTTTTTCTTTCTCTTTTCTCCTTTCAAGAGATCGACAGTTTTCTTTTTTCTTTTCCTTTCTATACCTTCTCAACAAAACATCTTTGTTTAACAAAAATTATATGCCTCTTCCAATCTTATCGAATGAGATTGTATTCAACTCTGTACTATCTAAAAATTAGAGAAATTATTTAAAATTGTATTCTAATTTTGAGTTTCTCAAGTTTTAAGGTGTTAGAAATGAGTTTTGCTTATATATATACACACATCAATATTTTGAAGAAGAAGCAACAAAAGTGGATTGAATAGGAAGCCAAATTCAAAAATCAAGAACATATATTTAATTTATTAAAATATTTTTTATCAAAATCAATTTTTTATTGGATAATTAATATGTAATATATTGGAATCCTTAAAAGTAAGCATTGATGTAATAAAAAATGTCTTGAAATCCTCAAAAGTAAGGATTGATACAATAAAAAATGTCTTGAAATCCTCAAAAGTAAGGATTGATACAATAAAAAATGTCTTGAAATCCCAAAAAATAAGCATTGATATAATAAAAATGTCTTGGAATCCTCAGAAGTAAGCATTGATGCAATAAAAAATATATTTTATATTATATGTAATAATTATTCTTGGAAATTAACAAAATAATTAATAAAAAAAATATACAATACTTATTGCAGCACAATTTGGGTGGGAAAATGACATTCTTGTAATTATTCCCAACTGTCCTGTTATTAGTATAGTACTAGCAGTGTACCCGCGCGTTGCGCGTATTGTTATATAACGAAATAATTTTAATATAATTAAGTTAAATTTATAAATACACAACACAAAAATTGAATATAACTACTAAACATTAATATATATATATAAAATTATATATATATACTATTAAATACCAACATAACAAACTAAATTAAATCATTGTTTCTAAGTCATACATCAGATCCATTAAATACCAATATAATAAATTTCACAACATACTACAAATTATTAAAAACTTCCTTATAAACAACATTTCTAGTAGTATTATCATATTGATCGTCTCTATCAGATATCAAAATCTTCAACCCACTCCGATTTGTCACGCACGAAACAGCCACATATAACTGCCCATGACTAAACACTGGTTTTTTCAATAATAAGCCAACATGTGACAAAGATTGCCCCTAAGATTTGTTTATTGTCATCGCATATGACACAATCAAAAGAAACTGCCTTCTCTGAAATTTAAACGACAATCTTAGATCAGACGGTGTCAGTGACATCCTTGGAATCAAAACCTTATTTCCTGCATTATTTCCACCAAGGATTTTCGCTTCAAGCACATGTTTACCAAGTTTAGTTATAACCATTCGTGTACCATTACACAATCCCAGCGAGTGGTCTATATTTCTCAAAAGCATTACAGGAGTACCAACCTTCAACACCAATTCATGATTCGGAACACCAGAACATCTAATTCCATTAAGAAATTCTGTCGTGTGTACATCAGCCAAGATACCACCACTTCGTTGCGACCTGCACGTACTATCTGAGCTCAAGTACTTTTTTCCATCACCTAAACTTATCATTTACACGATCAACCCCATCAAGCGTTGTGCCAATACAGCACGATTCTTCAAATAACTCGACATATCAGTACAATCCAAGTTTAATGGATACGTACTATGTACAATAGCTGAAATTGGATTAGTCGAGCACCTCAACAAAATATCATCAGGAATCTTTTACCTCTAAATAGTCATCATGACGCACTCCAATTGTACAATCTCCAATACTTGCAATCCAATCTTAAAATTCCCTCAATTCTTTTAATTCAATATCCGAACATGATGAATTCTGAAGCCTCATATTTTTTGTCAGACGAAGCACCCTACAATGCTGCCAAATCTTTGATGAATTTATTGTCGTACGAACAATGTCTTGTCTAGTGCCTTTTGTTATAACTAGCAATATCTGGCGAAAGTCTCCCCCAAACACAATGGTCTTACCTCCAAAAGGTCTATCTTTATTCATTGGATCATTTAGCTGCATGATATCCCTCAAACTTATATCAAGCGCTTCAAAACAATGTTTGTGCATCATCGGTGATTCATCCCATATGATAAGCTTTGTTTCAATAAGCAGATTTGCTAGTTGACCTCCCTGTTTTATATTACAGGTTGAGAACTCATCAAGACTGATTGGGATAGCAAATCTTGAATGTGCAGTCCTTCCACCAGGCAATAACAACGATGCAATTCCACTCGAAGCTACATTAAGAACAATCTCACCTTTGGATCTTATAGCTGCTGATAAAGTCTTCCAAACATATGTTTTCCCAGTTCCACCATAGCCATAAACAAAAAAAACTCCTCTATTCGATATACCAACAACATCCATAATGATATTATAAAAACTTTTTTGTTCACTTGTCAACTTCGAGAATAACGTTTTGTGCTCATCCATCAAAGCTGCACGATCATATTGGAGCTCTTCATACACCAATTTGTTTTGCAAGTACAAAATAATGTTCATGTTTGGAATTGGCATTGTATCAAAATCTCTCAAACTTTTGCCAAATTTTTGAAATATCTTCTCAATCTCAACCAATGAAAGACTTTTGATCTCTTCTTCAGTCAAGGTTAAACCTAAATGTTGGTCCCAAGTGGTGTCCGAGGTTCAAAGGGGGGGTGAATGAACCTTGATCGATTTTGCAATCTTTAAACAATCCGTTCTACTCTGCAAGTTACTTGAACTTGCAGCGTCAGATAGTTACTGCTTGCAGCACAGGGATACAGTGCTGCACGCTGTAACTTGGAGTTTTGTGCGCAGCGGAAATAACTTTTAAAATACAAGGCTGATTTTCTCAAAAATGCTTCTATCAGAAAACGTTTTATGCATATGATACAGATAAGAAACTGAAGGTAAAAGCACAGATAAGTAAAACAATAAATACTTATGGTTTATAGTGGTTTGAAGGTGGTGTAATCCTTCTACGTCCACTCTACTGCTCCTCGAGCAGGAACTTTGTTAAGCAAGATTGAATTACAGGACACTCCTAACAATCTATCAACTTTACAAAGTAACCACCTACTGAAGTCCAGCGTACACACAACAACTGCAAACTTCAAAGGCTCACCCACACAGGGTTCCACACTCCCACACAGGGAAGCTGCCTAACTCTAGACAACTATACAAACAGCAAGGATCTCTCTTATCAACTGTTCGACACCACTAAAACAACCTAAGCACACAGCAACAAGGTTAAAAAGATAAAAAAGTTTTTCTTCAACTGGTGCTTCGAAGTGAGCTTCTGAATCCTTGAAGAAACTTTCAGCTTGAACTTGCTTCACTTCGGGAGGTTGAGTGACTGAAACTGATCATAGACTTGAATACTTGGATCTTGTAAGCTGTGTGAGTTGTTCGGTTAATCAGTAGTTTCAGTAACCAGCTTCAGTGTATCTCTTCCTCTATTTATACTTGAAGGAGAAGATGTCCGTTGAAGGAGACATCTCTCTTTTGAATTTGAAGTAGTCTGACTAAAGACATGGTTCGCATTTAATGCGACTTGACTTTTTCTTTCGGAGCATTTAATGCGGCAGTTGCGGCTCGCAGCTTTCTGCAGCGCATCAGTCCACGTGGCATCTTCGTATTGGCTCCGTGTCTGCAACTTTGATCTTCTCTGGAATGACTCAATTTATTCTTGCATGAGTCTTCATTCCTCGTACTGCATTTATCCTTCCTAGGATTGTAGGATACTCCTTGTTGTAAATTGCGCTTATTGACTTGACTGGACTGTAAGCTTAGCGCTGTATCCTAGGTCTTCGTGCAGCTGATACTTTCTTGCAGTGCTGCTGTAACTTAGACCTGGTTGCAGTATCTTCCGGTAGTCCTGCTGTATCCTTTTCTTGCAGCAGTACTCCTGTACTCTTTTCTTGCAGCGATGCCGCACGCCGTTCTTTCCTTCTTTGTTGTAGAGATGTTCTGTTTTATTACGGCGTTGCTGTATCTTTCTTCTTGCAGCTGTGTTGTATTCTGCCTTCAGCAGCAATACTGTATCCTGCCTTCTTGCAACGATACCTTTTCTTAAGGGCATAGATGCAGCTTTATCCTTGTTCAACCTCCATTTTAGCACTTAACATTAGACTCAATTCTAGTCTATTTATTCACTTAAATATCGTGAAGAATGGGGTACTCAAAACTTCCTACTACATATGTGATTTCTCTCATCAAAATCTAGACATTGAAATCCTAACAATTTCCCCCTTTTTGATGATGACAAAACCTTTATATTATTTCGTTCATGAAGAAGTTTTATTTTACATTATCTCATATGGTTTATCAGGATTACATGCTTGAACAACTTTGATAAGATTAAGTCTAATCCTGGATTCATCAGAGATGCATCATGCTATTGTTTTTATCACATATCTTCAGGAAAAGAAAATGTAAACATTATGCATGAGTTCATAAGGTTTGAACTTGGACAAAACAGAAAGAAATAAAATTTCTTCATTAACCGAGAGAAATTTTACAAGATATATAATGTACAACAGGGATCATAAGAGAGTATAGATTTTACTGAAACATGGACCTTTTAGATGACGGTTCTTCAGGTATTCTTTCAGCAAACTTTTCAATGCCTTCTCTTCCTTTTGATCCTTTCCACCAGTCCCTGATGGACTCTTGATAGGACTCTTCCAGCTTGTGTATAATCACAGGAATTTGGATCCATCTGAGCCAGAAGTCCTCACAGTAGGGTACGATCCGTCATGCTTCACTAGGTCGATATAATATCTCTGAATCTCCAGATCTCCGTCTCTAACGAGCTGTTCATATCTCTTTAATGCAGTCTTGCAAGTATGATATCTGCTGAATTTGCCTTTTCTGCATAATTCTCTGAAGTGTCTGAGGTATTCTGATCGTTTATATATGGTGATCACCTCAAATGATGGATTCCTGTCAGTAGGCAGTCTGATTTCCTTGAAGATGTCAAACCTCCAAGCCATACTTTCACCTTCAGGCCTCTGATCCATCAGAACGGACACTTCAGCAGAGATTTTTTCTGTGTCAAGGCGAGGGATCTCTTGAGGAGGAAGTTGGTAGAAGTTATCTGGGATAATCCTCTTCTCACCAATTACCCCGAGTTTTTGAATCCAGGCATATGGATCTTGTTCTTCTCTTTGCTGCCTTTGACTCTCAAACTCGTCCCCGCTCATTCTCTTTCTTAAGCCTTGCTGCTGGCTCTCATCCCTTCTCTTGGACTGATAGGAGGGAGGCGCTGCATCCTTACTTGCAGCCCTGCTGAATGCAGAACCTGCAGCAGATCTTCTTCCTGCAGCTGCACCAGCTCCTTCAGCTCCAGCATCATCATCTCTTCTCCATCTCTTTGGAGAGGGGATGTCAGCAGCAGCAGATGATCCAGACCTTCTCCTCCTCCTGCTGAGAGGTTACTGGTCATCATCTTCATCATCTTCTTCAGCTCCCCTTGAGCTCCTGTATTTATCTTCTTTACTTTCCCCCTTTTTGGCATCATCAAATACCGGGGGCTGAGCAGGGGCAGCTGGGACTGTCTTGGAACGTGGACGACGGGTCGGTTCGGGGGCGGCCGCTGGAGCGTCGACAAACTGAGGAAAGGCTCGGAACATGATGTCCCTCAGTTCTCCAATAATGAGCTCCAGGTTCCCCAAACAGTCGTCCACACTTCTGGTTTGCTGAGATTGATCAGATGCGCGATCCAGAAGCGTCTGCAGGACGTGGGAGTGAGTATTCAGCCTGTTAGAGGCACTCTCAGCATGACGCTTGCACTGCCTGATCTCTTGGCGTGTCAGCGCAACTTCAACTTTCAGCTCTCCCTCAATCCTGACTCGTTCCATATAAAGCCTGTGGGAGTAATCATTCAGCGTCCTCTTGATCATCCCAGATAGAGCTTCAAGGTCCTTCTTGAAACCAGTCATGGTTTCAGCATGGAATTGGGCAGCGACCCTGAGACTGTTGCGCATGGTAGACTCGTGCTCCTGGAGGGCGTACACCAGATGTCTTACCGTGGCTTCAACTCGGTTGATCGATTCGTCAGGAGTCAGCCCAGAATTCCGTCTTGTTGAGGCGGCAGAGGATGCAGTGAATGGTATAACAGTTTGAATTTTAGGTGCTGCATCCTGCCTTGGAACCTCAGTAGCAACCTCATCCTCATGATTGCTGGTTTGAGAGCCTGTAAAGCTTGAGGATGAGTGCTCATCTTCTTCTTCTGCCTCCTCTTCGTCGGATGAGATTTGAACAGGATCTGCTCCGCCAGATTTTGGCTCATGAACAGCTATGTTGCGTTTCTTCATCATCCTTGCGAAGTCTACATCAGTAACCTCAGCTTCCTCAGTAACCTCTGCTGCTATAACCTTGAAAGGTTCTTGAGAGCATGCAGCAGCAGCAGCATCAACCTCCTCTTGAGGTGTCTCTAGCTGCATTAGGGTTACCTCAGCTCTTTCTTCTGTATCCTATGCGGTTACTGTCTGAACAGCCTCCCCAGCAGAGGTCTTCATACCCTCAGGGAGTGTTGTCAGAACAACATCCTCTCCTGAGGTCTTCTCCAAGGACTCCATCTCCTCGGCCGGTCCTACGACTTGGACAGCTTCTGCTGCAAGAATGGGTTCTTGCAGTTCTGGTTGGTTTCCTGCAGCGTCCACAGTATCCAGCACTGTACGCTCTATTACTACAAGAATCTCAGCTTCCATCATTCTTAATTCTCCAGCAGCTTCTTCAAGGATGGTCGCCTGCTGTACTGCTGTCTCCGCCAGTACAGGGAGTACCGCCTCTGCAACTTCCTCTGTAGATGCTTCATCGGCAATTTCAGCGATGTCTGAGATGATATCTCTGATTATGGCGGATGGTTCCCCCTGAGAGTCTGCACAGGCAGTTTTTTTATCTTCACGAACTGGGAAATTGCCATAGTCCAATAGTTGGGTCTTCTCCTCCAGAGGATCAAGAGAGACGATCGTGGAGAGATCTTCAACCATTTGCTCGTATGCAGAGGAGTTCATCTGATAAGAACTTGAACTTCCTTCTCCCCGCATTCTCCTTGGAGTATGCTACATCCTGGTTTCCTTCACACTTTGTTGCAGCGCCTGTTGCAGCATAGCTTCTTCAGCTTGCTCCACTCCTAAGGTGTCGATTTGCTCTCGAGCAAAAGCGACGTCATCGCCCCTTCTTACAGCCTCCACATCCGGGGTAAGAAAGACCTGCACGTTCTCCATTGCTGCTTTCATCGGCAGCTCTGCAGAGTCGGATTCTGCGAGAGCTTTTCCTTTTCTCTTGTCCTTTGCTCCCTGAGCAGCACTACTATCATCAAGCTGCTGTACTCTTGCTGCGTACTCAGGTTGCAGGAGTGCCAGAATATCTTCTGATTTGGCCCATTCCAGGACAGCTTGCTTGACTGTCAGGAAATCCCTCCACTTCAGCAGGATTTCCCCCTTAGCCAGCCTCATCTCTCTCCAAAGAGAGTACTGCTGCTCCATATTTCTAGCAACCGGAAAGATGGGATCGAGCACTAAAGCTTTTGTTTGTAGACGAGCTTTTTCTTCAGTTGGCTTGACCTGGTGCTGATATGACTCCTGAGGATGATGTGACTCATCCCCAAGGTCAACTACAACCATAGAAGGTGTAGAGAGTTAGGAATAAAGAGATCCTTCTTTATCCCTGGGCTGATGTGACTCATCCGCAATAGCAACTACAGCTAGGCTTGCTGTAGAGCGTTGTGAGTCAGCAGCTGCAGCAACCTTCTTCTTGCTGTGCGGGGCCCTTCTCATCAAGGGTGCATCGTCATCAGAGAACGAGGATTCAGTTCCAGGTACAACCTTCCCTGAACTCCTCTTGATAACAGGAAGAGGACTCGGAGCGTCCTCTCCTTCGGCTTCCTTCCCGCTGCCTGCAGCTTCATCTTGCAGAGCAATAGTTGCATTCTTTTTATTTTTGGTTTTCTTCCTCGCAACTCCTGCTCCTGCAGCCTTCGGTTGGGTCTTGCCCTTCTTCTTCTTCTCCCCGAGATACTTTTCGATGTGAATGGGGGCAGGTGCTGCAAGTTGAAGGCCAAGCTTGTGGAGCAGAGAACAGATGGTGATACTGTAGCTCTGACGCTCCGTTATCTTCTTTGCTTCCTCCCACAACCTCTTCATGATGAACCTCGCCCAGTTCACCTTTTCTCTGGCCATGATAGCGGACATGATCCGGAACCGAAGATCTGTGCTCTTGTCATAACTCCCGGTTCTGCCTTCAATGGAGTATGCACAGATATCATGAAGCAGTTCAAACTCCGGCTTGAAGAGCTTCTTGGGGGCGTTTCTCTTGATTTCAGCCCCTGCATCCCTTGCTCGAAAGAGATCCCACATCTCTTGAGCGGATGCCTCCCCATAAGATGTCAATTGACTGGGGGTCAAACCTGTAGCCGAGATGCTGAAGGTTGTGGCAAAAAATCTAGGATTTTAGACTTAGAGATTTTTCGCGAAAATGTTTTTCTCTCCTTGAAAGATGGTGAATAATGATTTCAAAAGGTGCGGTTATGGGGGTTATGGTGAAAATCAAGGGACGTGGAGAAGATCGACGGTTGAAAATATTCAAAGAGAAGTGATCTTACGGTCCACGAAAAAATGGAGATGTCAAATCGTCGCTCATAATTACCTGGCGCGTGGGTTTCTGACCGCGCCCTTTCCACTTCCTAACACCCACAGACTTTGCGTTTAATGCTGAAAGACATGCTCTTTGCCGCCTAAATAAATGTCTTTTTAAGGTTGCAACATCCTTAGTACGAGGTTGCAGAGTAATCAATACTCTTTTGAAATAAATGCTGTAACCTGGTGCTGCTTGTCGTCTCGATTTCTGCTGTACTGTAAGAATATAAGATGCAGTGCTGTTTGAACCCAGCACTGTAAAAAGGCGTAGCTTACAGCACTATACTTACTGCTTCACGCAAGCATGTAGAGGTTCCCCCTTGGTTCTTACATCTTCCTTTTCTCTTCACAAATTAAGAATTCCTAACTCGTTTCTAAGCATTGAAAACCTTGATTCACTTAATGGCTTAGTGAATATATCTGCAAGCTGGAAAGAACTTTCTCAAGCATAATGTCCTTCTTTTCCATGTGATCTCTTATAAAATGATGACGTATATCAATGTGCTTTGTTCTGGAGTGAAGTACAGGATTATGGGTAATTGCGATGACACTCGTATTATCACAGAGAATTGGAGTCTCTTTTTCTTGAATTCCATAATCCCTAAGTTGCTGCTGTATCCAGAGGATTTGCGCACATCAACTTCCTGCTGCAACATACTTTGCTTCTGCTGTAGAGGTTGCAATAGAGGTTTACTTCCTGCAGAACCATGAAACGAGTCTATTTCCCAGAAACTGACAAGTCCCACTGGTTCTTTTCCGATCAATCTTATAGCCTGCATAATCTGAATCAGAGTAGCCTTTAAGCTTGAATCCTCCTTCCTTGGGATACCATATGCCTACTTCTTGAGTTCCTTTTAGATACTTGATAATTCTTTTGACTGCTGAAAGATGTGATTCTTTTGGTGCTGCTTGAAATCTTGCATAGACTCCTACTGCAAACATGATGTCTGGCCTGCTTGCCGTAAGGTACAGTAAGGATCCAATTAAGCGTCTGTACTTTGTAATATCAACATCTTTACCATCTTTATCTTTGTCAAGACTTATTGATGTAGACATAGGAACGACCGTTGCTGCTCCATTCTCCATGCCAAACTTTTTGATAAGCTCCTTCGTGTACTTGACTTGACTGATAAAGGTTCTTGTAGGTGGCTGTTTTACTTGCAGTTCAAGAAAGAAACTTAATTCTCCCATCATACTCATCTCGAATTTTGACTGCATCAGGTTGGAGAACTTTTCACATAGCTCTTTGTTGGTGGAACCGAAGATGATGTCGTCCACATATATCTGTACTAACAGTACACTTTCTCCATCCTGTATCCTAAACAGCATCTTGTCGATCGTTCATTTCTAGAAGCCATTCTCTAGCAGATAGAGAGATAAGGTGTCATACCAAGCTCTCGGAGCTTGCTTAAGTCTATACAGGGCTTTGTGTAACCGAAACACCTTCTCTTCTGCTTGATCTTCGAAGCCTGGAGGTTGTTCAACGTAAACTCCCTCTGTAAGAAGACCATTCAGGAATGCACTCTTTACGTTCATTTGATAGACACTGAAATTCATGTGAGCTGCATATGCCAGAAAAATTCGTATTGCTTCCAGCCTTGCTACTGGAGCGAATGTCTCATCAAAATCAATTCCTTCTTCTTGGCAATATCCTTTAGCAACTAATCTTGCTTTGTTTCTTACTACGAGACCAGATTCGTCTAATTTGTTCTTGAAAACCCACTTTGTTCCAATTACTCCTTGATGAGTTGGTCTTGCAACTGTCTTCCATACTTGGTTTCTTTCAAAACCATTTAGTTCTTCTTGCATGGCCTGTATCCAGTTGCTATCTTGCAGTGCCTCTTCAACATTCTTAGGCTCTGACTGGGATATGAAGCACGCAAACATTGCTTCATGAGGGATGGATCTTCTGGTTCTTACACCAATGGATGGATCTCCTATGATAAGATCCCTTGGGTGATTCCTTAACCATGTCCTGTCAGGCTCAAAGATATGTTCTCTGGGTTGATCTTCTTGTTGCTGTAATGCAGGAGGTTCTGCAGCTGTAAGAATGTCTGTTGTATCTAAAGATGCAGCTTCCTCTTCTTTGTCTTCTTCTGTAGGCAGAACTCCTTCTACATACGGTACAACATTCTCTTTCCTTGGAGCTATTTCTTCAGGTGGCTCTTCCAACTTCCTAGTGTCACAGTGTGGTTCATCAAACACCACATGAATAGATTTTTCAACCACCAAGGTTCTTTTGTTGAAAACCCTGAAGGCTCTGCTTACAGCAGAGTAACCTAGAAATACTCATTCGTCTTATTTAGCATCAAATGTTTTTAGATGCTCCTTTCCATTGTTGAGAACATAACACCTGCATCTAAAAATATACAGATAAGAAATATTTGGTGTATGTCCATTCCAGATTTCATAAGGCGTTTTGTCTAGATCCTTGATGATTAGACATCTGTTCTGTGTGTAGCAGGCAGTGTTGGTTGCTTCAGCCCAAAATCTCTTGGGTATTTCTTCTTCTGTTATCATCGTCCTTGCTGCTTCCTTGAGGGTTCTATTCATCCTTTCAGCTACACCATTCTGCTGAGGTGTTCTTGCAGCAGAGTATTCATGTCGAATACCATTATCAGAACAGAATTTCTCAATGAATTTGTTTGTGAACTCAGTTCCTCTGTCTGATCTAATCTTCACAATACTCAAGCTCTTTTCATTCTGGATCTTCTTCATGAGATTTGGTAGCTTGTCTTGAGTTTCTGATTTCTTTGCAAGGAAGATCGTCCAGGTGTATCTGGAGTAGTCATCCACAACTACGAGAGAGTACTTCTTCCCGCTCAAGCTTACTGGTTCCACTGGTCCAAAAAGGTCCATGTGTAGAAGATCTAAGATCCTGTGAGATGACTTTTGAGACTTGTCTTTGAAAGAGCTCTTAACTTGTTTTCCTTTCTGACAAGCTCCACAAATATTTTCCTTTTTGTATGCTACATCTGGCAATTCTCTCACGAGGCCTTTCCTTGCTAGCTTGTTGATAGTCTTGAAGTTCAGATGGCCTAACCTTTTGTGCCACAACCAGCTCAGTTCTGGTGGACTCTTCACAATGAAGCATGTAGGTTGAGTAGAGAGGCTCCAATCAGCTAAATAGATGTTTCCTCTCCTTGTTCCTGTAAGCTTGACTTCATTTGAGGTGCTATCCTTGATTAAACATTTGTTGAGGTTGAATTCCACTGTGTATCATTTGTCACAGAATTGACTAATGCTTAGAAGATTGTATCTGAGTCCTTTTACATAGGATACATCCTTGATTTTTATGTTTCCTTTGACTAGGCATCCACTTCCTTTTGTACTTCCTTTGGAATCGTCTCCAAAGATGACCTTTGGTCCTTTGTATTCTTGGAAGTCTCTCAGAGAATCTTTGCGGCCTGTCATGTGCCTTGAGCAGCCGCTGTCAATGTACCATACATCACTGCTGTAACCTGACACTGAAACCTGTAACAAATTCAAATAGATTTAGGTACCCATATCTGTATGAGTCCTTTGGGGTTAGTTGCTTTGGGAACCCAGACTTTCTTAACAATTACTGATTTGCTATAAGATTTGTTGGATTTCTGATTGTATGCAGTTGTCCTAGCAATCTGCTTGTTATAAGTGTGTGCATTAACAACACGTGTGATACCAACACCTTTGTAGTGTGGTCTTCCACCATACTTCTCTTGAGTATATCCTCTTTGAGTTTTAGACATGTAAGTCTTAGTATAAGTGGGAAAGTTTCTTCTGTGCTGCAACTTAGTTGGTTGCTGCATCCTCTTGCTGCATACAACAGATGACTTTTGCTGCAGCCAGTTCTTAGATGCATGCTTACTTCCTGCAGTTGAGCACTGAGGTTTCTTCCCCTTATCCATCATTGCTGTTTCGTTCAAGATCTTCACAGAGTCACTTAGTAACTCCTTTTCCATTGGAGTTTCAGCTTGAACAAACTTTACAGCTTTGGATGTGTTTGCTGTATCCTGAGAGATGTGATTGCTGTAACCTATACCCGATTTTTCAAAGGGGTTTCTGTTTTGATTTATGCAATCCCTTGCGTCCTTTGATGATTTGCTGAAAGTGCTTATCGTGGACTGCAAGCTTTCCTTCTCAGATTTTAGCTTAGTGATCAGCAGATTTAATCTAGAGACCTCTTGTTGCAGCTTACTACACTTTGAGTTATCAGACTCTCGTACAGCGAGCATTTTAGCAATGTCAGTATTCTTGCTCTTGAGGATCTCATTGTCGATTCTAAGGTTCTCATTTTCAACCTTCAGTTCCTCATGAATTGAGTTAATTTGCTCGAAGTCACTCATGATCCTTTTTAAGGAGTGGATCATGTTCAGCTCCTCACTTTCTGGTATGGACAACGGTTGATAGATTATCTCATCTTCTTCGCTGTCCTCGTAATCTTTAGCCATCAGGCATATCAGCGCTTCTTCATCAGAGGATGAGGTTTCAGTGTCGCTGTCAGAGGATTCTGCAGCTTTCAGCACTTCCTTCGGAGCTACAGTATCCTTGCCCTTTTCCATCTCTCCTATGAGAGCTTGAAGTTTGTGCCTCTCCTCTCTTCTCTTATCTCTCCTCTGCTCTCTTTCTCCTTCAGGATACTTGTGCATGGTTGGATACGGACAGTTCCTTGCATAGTATCTCGGTTTTCTGCAATTGTAACACAAGTCAATATTTCCTGTATTTGACTGTGGAGAAGAGGATACCTGAGGAGGTGGATGACTTCTTCTGAAGTCATTCTTTTTATTGAGGTTGGTGTTGCTGCTATTATTGTTATTCTTCATGAATCTCCTGAATTTCTTTAGGAGAAGTGCCATGTCCTCTTCAGCAACTTCTGCTGTAACCTCATTCTGCTTACTGTAACTAGCGGTTGCTGTATCCTTGGTACCTCTGGCGGTGAGCGCTGTAATTTTGGAGCTCGACTCTTTGGACTCCTTTCTCCATCTGTTGATGTCATACTCGAATGCTTTGAGGTCGGAGAATAGGTCGAATGTACTCATGGATTTCAGGTCCATGGACACTCTCATGGCAGTGGTCTTGCTGTCCCACTCCACGGGTAGGGCTCTCAACACTTTCATGTTTTTCTCCTTTTGAGTGTAGTGTTTGCCCAGAGCTTCCAGTTCATTCACTATGGATGTGAACCTCAAGTCTAGTTGCTCAAGAGTCTCTTCATTCTTCATTTCGAAGAGCTCGAATAGTTGGGTAGCATTGGAGATTTTGTTGTCTTTGGTGAGCTCAGTCCCTTCACAAATTTACTCCAACTTTTCCCATATTTCTTTGGATGTTCTGCAAGTTTTGACCTTGCTGAAGGTGCCTTTATCCAAAGTGATGAATAGAGCATTTTTGGCCACGTTATCCAAGTTGGCTCTCTTCCTATCTTCATTGTTCCATTCAAGTCTTGGTTTGACTAGGAAGTTTGGTGGTGGAGGTGCTCCTTCCTCTAGCTCTCTTCCTAGCATATGATTTACTTTTGTGGGAATTATTGGTCCTTCGGTGATGACCGTCCACATTTCATCGTTCATTGCTGAAAGATGTGTCTGCATTCTTATCTTCCAATCGTCATATTCTTCTATGGAAAACATAGGTAGCTTGTGATTTGAGGAATCCATGATATGCTATAAAAATGAGTTTTGATGCAGAGAAAACAACGAGACAAAGGTGGATCTGGGTAGGTGACCAGATAAATTGGCTTTTAACCCAACCTGCTCTGATACCACTTGTTGGTCCCAAGTGGTGTCCGAGGTTCAGAGGGGGGGGGGAGGGGGTGAATGAACCTTGGTCGATTTTGCAATCTTTAAACAATCCGTTCTACTCTGCAAGTTACTTAAACTTGCAGCGTCGGATAATTACTACTTGCAGCACAGGGATACAGTGCTGCATGCTGTAACTTGGAGTTTTATGCGCAGCAGAAATAACTTTTAAAATACAAGATAGATTTTCTCAAAAATACTTCTATCAGAAAACGTTTTATGCATATGATACAGATAAGAAACTGAAGGTAAAAGCACGGATAAGTAAAGCAATAAACATTTATGGTTTATAGTGGTTCGAAGGTGGTGTAATCCTTCTACGTCCACTCTACTGCTCCTCGAGCAGGAACTTTGTTAAGCAAGATTGAATTACAGGACACTCCTAACAATCTATCAACTTTACAAAGTAACCACCTACTGAAGTCCAGCGTACACACAACAACTGTAAACTTCAAAGGTTCACCCACACAGGGTTCCACACTCCCACACAAGGAAGCTGCCTAACTCTAGACAATATACAAACAGCAAGGATCTCTCCTATCAACTGTTCGACACCACTAAAACAACCTAAGCACACAGCAACAAGGTTAAAAAGATAAAAAAGTTTTTTTTCAACTGGTGCTTCGAAGTGAGCTTCTGAATCCTTGAAGAAACTTTCAGTTTGAACTTGCTTCACTTCGGGAGGTTGAGTGACTGAAACTGATCATAGACTTGAATACTTGGATCTTGTAAGCTTTGTGAGTTGTTCGGTTAATCAGTAGTTTCAGTAACCAGCTTCAGTGTATCTCTTCCTCTATTTATACTTGAAGGAGAAGATGTCCGTTGAAGGAGACATCTCTCTTTTGAATTTGAAGTAGTCTGACCAAAGGCATGGTTCACATTTAATGCGACTTGACCTTTTTCTTTCGGAGCATTTAATGCGGCAGTTGCGGCTCGCAGCTTTCTGCAGCGCGTCAGTCCACGTGGCATCTTCGTATTGACTCCATGTCTGCAACTTTGATCTTCTCTGGAACGGCTCAATTTATTCTTGCATGAGTCTTCATTCCTCGTACTGCATTTATCCTTCCTAGTATTGTAGGATACTCCTTGTTGTAAATTACACTTATTGACTTGACTGGACTGTAAGCTTAGCGCTGTATTCTTGGTCTTCGTGCAGCTGATACTTTCTTGTAGTGCTGCTGTAACTTAGACTTGGTTGCAGTATCTTCCGGTAGTCCTGCTGTATCCTTTTCTTGCAGCAGTACTCCTGTACTCTTTTCTTGCAGCGATGCTGCATGCCGTTCTTTCCTTCTTTGCTGTAGAGATGTTCTGTCTTATTACGGCGTTGCTGTATCTTTCTTCTTGCAGCTGTGCTATATTCTACCTTCAGCAGCAATACTGTATCCTGCCTTCTTGCAGCGATATCTTTTCTTAAGGGCATAGATGCAGCTTTATCCTTGTTCAACCTCTATTTTAGCACTTAACATTAGACTCAATTCTAGTCTATTTATTCACTTAAACATCGTGACGAATGAGGTACTCAAAACTTCCTACTACATATGTGATTTGTCTCATCAAAATCTAGACATTGAAATCCTAACACTAAACATTAGCATAAAAAAATCAAGTAACACTCGAATAAATATAAAACTAATTAATGTACACAATTAACAGTAAATCATACCATCATGCTTCAATATTTGACGTTGTCGGTGTAAAATATCATCCGATAAATGAACCCAACACTTGTCCCACACATCCTTAGGATCACTCAAATTGTCCGAAGAAAGTAACGTTGCGAACAAATATCGCAAGGAATGTGCAGATGCCCAATAGCTTGCCTCAATGATCTCATCTACATACTCTTTAGCATCATCTAGAATACCAAGAACATAACATGCTTCACGAAATGTTTCATATGTAATACCATCAACAGTTCTTATATCCTTGTAATCAGCGGTTCCTTAACAATATTAAGAAGACATCTCAAATAATACTTCTTGGTGTTCATTCCCGTATATCACTCTTCCAAATAAATTTTTGTGGAAATTCTGCATACGTAAGTTTTCTTGCATCTTCATATTTCTTGTTTGCCTCAAACCAAGCCAAGAACATACTATAACCAACAGACGGGCGATTCACAACACCATCAATTTCATCTACATCCGAGAACAAAACTGTTTGTTTATCAGGAAGATGAAAACTCATACGTTCTACAGGTGTGCTCTTATATTGAATCTCAAATCCAAGTATCCTCCACATAGCTTCACACGGTGAGATATATCGACAATCGTAATGTATATCAATCTCATCCACATTTTGAGCAACCTCATCATCAGCCGTACTGTTGTAGAAAGTAGTTAAAATTTGATCATGCCCTTTATTTACATACTTGAATAAATATTTTATTGATCGAGACTGATTACACCATTCAACATTCAAATGAGCTGCGTACTTGAGCAATAAATATTTGTTATGAGGAACAACATATCTATTGTCAAGCTCCACACCATTTTTCAATATCGAAAGACCATTATCCCTTCTACAGTAAATTGGATATCCATCCTCTTCCACAGCCGTTCTGTCAGCAAAATGCTTTGGAAAATGCTTCACACATCTACCTTCTTCCATACATGGAGAGTTTGGCCTCATCACACCACAGGGTCCATGTATCATGTACTCACAAAGAGCATTATAATATACAGGATCATCATTAATGTCAGGTATTTCAGCTGAGATTATACTATCAATATCATCTAGGGTCGGATATTTATCTTGTTGCTCCATAAATAGTAGAATATGAGCATACGGCAATCCACATTTTTGAAACTTAATAGTATAAATAACTGTTACAAAATAAAATAAATAAATTCAATAAAGAAATTAATTCAAAAACCAAGAATCAAACGCAGAGAAAAATACACACACGTATATATTATGGATACGAAATTTTACCTGATCTAACAGAACCAAATATCTTATTATGTCTCAAGTCTTTGATCAATGCATCCAATTTCATCTTGAAAACATGACAAACAATATCAGCACGATCCTCAACCTTCATTCCTCTTTTCTCAAGAAAACGTATAATTTCAGGCCATTTCGGATTACACGTAAAAGTTATGAATAGGTCTGGATACCCCGCCCAATGACATATTGTCATGGCATCTTGGTAATTTTGAATCATATATCGAGTTCCACCAGTAAAAGAAGGAGGCAATTTAACTTTTTTTCCCAAAAGTCGAGGATCTGTATCACCTCAAAGTAAGGACTCAGTAAGACCTTTATACATCTCACAACGTAACTGTTTTTGATGGGTTCGTATATAAGTTAGTCTAGCAGACTCTATCATCGTGTATGCATCAACCATAAACTGTTGTGTCAATCTCATCGCACAAAGAATCGTAATAAGCTGATTGTCTCTCTCATGCAACCGATAAGAGAATCATTCCCTAATACTAACCCTTTTTCTCCCACCATTTTTTGAACTATTTGTATCAGAAAAAAGAATGTCCTCTCTATAACCATCCTCTCCATAAGGGAACAACAAAGGATACTGAAGAGCTAAATATGCAGCGTTAAGTTCATTTATCCTTTTCAGCTTGCATGTGCGTGTTTCCACTATTATGTCTCTCTCACCAAGAGATTCATCAAAATCTCCAACTAATATAGCAGCAACTTCAGACACCGAAGGTAAGTTATACCGTCTAGCATCTCGACCCTTACGACCAAATAACTTTAGCTTGATATCTGATGCATTACCACCATGAAGTTTTTCACCTACAATACAGAACGATTTCACCAATATGTTATGCTCATCAAGCATATTTTTCAACTCTGAAACTATTTCTGCATGGAGGCTTTCTATATTCTCATTACTCCTGTTTAAATAAGAAAAATCAACTGTTACATATCAACTAAATAAAACAACCTTACCACAAATAAATCTAATTTATTCAAAATATAGTGAAATTTCAATTTAAAATAAAACAAACCTAACACACTTGATTCGATTGCTGATGTCATTTTCAGTATCATAAATGTAGAGTTGCGTAAACTTCGAAACCGAACCTTCAACTAGTAACAAACTACCCATCAAATGATAATTCTGACCATGCAACTTAAAGATTGGTGGAGCGTTTTCCCGATTGGCAAAATAATCAATTTTGCCACCCATCGAAGTAAAACAAAACATATTATTGTAAGATCTTATATTATCCAAAAAATGCTTGCTTTTCTCATCTATACCATGAAGCAAATCATGCAACACCTTAAGTGCTTCATTCAATGGATGAAGCTGGATCTTTCCTTGACTACAACATAAAGAGTACCTCGGTGATTTGGCATTAAAATACGACCTTAGCCACTCTTCATACCAAAACAATGCACCACAGAACCCACACTTATATGTCGGATCACCATTATCTAAATAATCTTTAAAATTTAACATTTTTAAACAACAAAATTTTACTATCATACTGTAACACCCTAAAATTTTTAAATAAATTAATTTAAATTTAAATTATATAGTATTAATGCAATATTATAATATAAGGTGATAAATGAATAGTATTGGCTAGTTTTGGAAATTAATTGAGGATAAGAGTACAATAAAGAAATAAATAAATAAGATGTAAAATTCATTTGACATATATATACATAAGAATTTTCTTTAGTGATTAAATATGTAATATTCCAAAAATAAAATGCAACTATACAAAATATTACGGGAATGTTCTATAATTGAAATGAAATTTAAATAAAAATAATTATTACTATCATACTAATAATTTAAAATTTATTTTGTATATTATTTATGTGTGTATATATATATATGTAAGAAAAATTTATAATATTATAATAGAAATTATATAGTATTATGATATAAATTATATAATTAATAATATGACATATATTATAAGATAATAAGTATAGATCCAAGAATCCTGATATTGTAATACCTAGAATTTTATATATATATATATAACCATATATATATATATATATTTATTGCATAAATGTATATATAGTTATATGTGATAAACTTACAATATATGTTATATAATATTAGATTATGTAATATTAAGATATATAATTCATAAGATATGATTATAACATAGGTATTATATAAGTATTATGTATATAACCTAAGCTACTTTACGTAAATGACATATATACATGATATAATTATATAAGCATAAATTATGGTACATGTAGTGCATAGTAGCATAGGTATATAGGTGTGATAAGTCAATATATTTCTAGAAGAAAACTTGATTGGATATCTAAGGCCATACTCCATCCCTCACTTCAAGTACGTAAAGCACAATCAAGCAAGCAATATTGTCTTCTCTTCTTCCTCCAACTTGCAGCTGCTTTGACCGTCTCTTTTCCACCGCTGATCATCAGTTCCGGCAAGATAAACGGTCACAAATGTAGCTCTTGCCAAGCTAGTCGCAGGGATGGGTTAGGAACTTGAAACAAGGAGCCGCTGCGTATTTTCTTTTCTTCCTCACCTCTGCTGTTCTTGAAGCTGTTTCCACCGCTGGCTTGGGGCTGAGCTGGCGCCGGGGTTGCGCCGGTGCGTCGAAGTAAGAACAGCCGCTGGAAGCGGCAGTTTCGCCGGGCTGGAACTGGTTCGGTCCGGTTGTGTGTGCCTGCGTGTGTGCGTATGATGGCTGCTGTGTGCGGATGGTGTTGAGGAGAGCTGTATGGCCGTGTCTGTGGAGGGGCTGGGGTATGCTCCGGTCGTGTTGATCGTCGGCGACTTCCAGTCGCCGGCCGCAGCGAATTGGTGGCGGAAGCTGAGCTGGGGAAAGGTGACGGGCTGCAGGGGTTTGGGGAAGGGAGTGTTTGGCTAGGGAAGTTCATTTGAAAATTCATAAAAATAAAAGGGCAAAAGAGTAATTGACCTTGCTGAATTTATTTTAAAGTTTAATTAGTTTGTGAATTGCATATAAAACATCAATTAAGTAAGGGCATGCATGAAGATCACCAAAATACGAATGATGATAATCGAACCCTTAAATTTATCTAAATTACATAGGTTTTTCTTATTATGGATGTTATTATGCATTTGTTTTCCTAGATTTCTAAATGTTATATTAATGACACATGTTTTCTTTTAATATTGAAATATATTAGGAAATATAAAAGTTATAATATACTTAATAGAATTTAATATATGAAATTCGGACATTGAATTCGGATAAAATTACGTATTCTTCTCTAAATATGATGATATTATAAAATTGTCCTTCAAATTATGGAAATTATGATAAATAACACTTGGATTTTTATAATTTACTAATGTATATGGAAAATTATAGATGTTATCTTATAATTAATAGAATTTGATAATGAGATGAGTTTAATTAAATAATAAAGGTGATTATGTAAATTAATTTATGTTACTTGTATCTAATTATATGATTAAATAAAGTATAAAGTTATAAATTTTATTAAATTAATTAAGAAACTATAATGTAAACTTGAGTTGGGAATTAATTATTATTGCATTATTATTATAAACTTTAACCAAAAATTTTATTTGGAATTATAATTTAAATCTATGTTTTGCAAGATTACTTTTGAGACTAAAAATTATAAACTTATAAATATTATGGTAATTAAATTAATTTTACGATTTAATTATTATTTCTAATTTAAGGATAAATAACTCTAAACTCATATCTATTTTAATCTTAATTATTAATTTTGAATCGAATTTTATAAGTTGTAAATTTTATGTATTTAATTACAAATAGGTTATATTTAGTTATAAAATTAGGGTTTAACTTAAAAGTATTAATCTATTGAAATCAATCATAATTCGAATAGAGTCTAAGTCGAACCTTTATGCTTGTAGGAGATACTCCGGAGTTTGTGCCGTAGATAATTTGGAAAGCTAAAAGCTTATGATCAGCTGCTCTTCAGGTGGGGAAAAGTGCTAAGTCGGTATTTATATTACTTTCAAAATATTTAAATTACGCATTTTATTATGCTATATGAAATGTGTTGGGTTTATGTGCTGAATGTATGAAATGTTATTATATGATGAAGATGAATCTTATTTTATGTGAAATGTGACATATTGAAGTGCCTATGAATAAACGTGTTATGACGTATGATGACTTGAAAGTTGGTGTTTTGTTCAGTACATGTGCTTCTATGTGTATGTTTGATATATGAATTTTATTATGTGATTGTGATGAAATTATGTGTGCATGTGCATGCGTATGCAAGGCGGCTAGGGCCGTATATGACGGCTGATCACCGTATTATGACGGGTAATACCCGTAAAGAATATGTTTTCATGGCGGTTGTGGACTGCAAAATGCTTTCATGACGGCTAAGTACCGTAATGACGGTTAATAACCGTAAAGAAATGTTTTCACGGCGGCTAAGAACCGCAAAATGCTTTCATGACGGCTAAGCACCGTAATTATGTGAAAATTGATGATTGAATGTGAATGATGGATTATATGTTTCCATAGCGGCTGAAAACCGCATATGTTGCAATACGGTTAAAAACCGTAAATGTGGGAATGAAAGTGACATGTTTGAAGATGAATGATGTTGATTGTGAAGAATGCTTATATTTGAATTAATTATAAGTCATGTGATGGATGCTTACATTATAAAGTGATCTATTTTCTACGATTTTTATTTAAAATACAAACGTTTTACGAAAATCTGTTATATGTGATAAAATGGTGTTTTGGTGTGTGTATAAAATCTTTGGAAATTATTTTATATCCTCCCGAGTTTCCCTAACCCACTGAGTGTATTTCAAACACTCACCCCTCTTTTAAAATGTTTTTCAGTTTAGGGATTTTTTAAGGCGTGGAGTGCGAGTGGTGGATGCTGGTAGCCGATGAGCAACGGTTACAGAAGTTTTTATTTGTAAATGTGATATTTTATGAATTATGGAAACGTATATTTTATAATAAATCTTGAATTTTAAATTATTCTTGAACCTTTTTATTTTAAAATGATTAATTTCATGTATTAAAGAAATGTATGTTTTATAATTATTCAGGATTTTATTTATCTTTGTTCTATTTAAAGAGTGAAATTCTTTTGAAGAGGAATTTTTTTTTTAGTGAGTAACGTCTCGGTTAAGATTTATTTACAAAAGAATCGGGGCGTTACACATACCAACATATAAAAAAAATCAATCAAGAACTATACATATCATCGAACCCAAAAATAACTATAAAATAATTATTTATTATACAGCAAACATACAACAAAAAAATCACTTTATTAAAAATATATGAATTACCAGTCAAACCTTTCTTTCTTGATCATTCAAGGATTGTACTCTATCATTCACACATTTATCTACTGTCAAGCCAATCACCATGGATGTCATACCAACCATTGGAGAAATGTTTTCGCTTGATGGCTCTTTATAAATACGTGTAGATACAATCTGTGATGTACTTGTAGAACCAACTATATTGAATATAAATTAATAACTAATCAATAACAAAAATAAAATACATAAACTGCTTCAAAGAATAATCAATTAACTAATCAATGATAAGTATCAAATTCTTTCAAGTGCCATCCTTAAATACATAAAAGACCAACCACTAATGCCAAATTCAATCCTCAAACAAATTGAAAATATAACATAAATAATAATATTGACAAAAATATAAATATATGTAGTAATAATATAATTCAAACATATTTATTATCAATTTAAAAGAACTACAATTTCATAGATACATAATCATGCATATCATTTTAAATTTTTATATACTTTCAATATATTTGAATTAAAAAAATTAGCAAAAAAAAAAAACTCTCATAAAGCTATGTTTATCAACCAAATTAGAGAGACTTCTAAACTTATTGATTAATGAACTGCAATAGTTTTTCCATTGAATCATAAAAGCTATTTCGAAATTTTTATTTGATAGTTAGTTATATTAAACAAAAAACAAAATAAAATTGCGTCATCTAGTTATACCTCAACTATTTTGACTCAATTCAAAAAAAAAAATCATTGTAATCAAATATATCTTACTACCTAACCATTTAAATGTAATTTAATTAAATGTGGTAGCTTAAAAAAATTCATATGTTATCACTAAAAACACCAAATGATAAGAATTAAGCCTACAACGAAATAATCTCCCATTTTATTTCTAAAAATCAAAACATATAGCAAAACACACCAAAATTATAATACTAAAAAAAAATTTAAAAAATATTTTAACATGTAACAACACCATTTATTAACAAATATATAATAAAGCTATATATGTAAATTAAAAAAAATAGACATCTTTATAAGAAACCAAGCTACAACATATAAGAAAAATATAGCAAAAGAAACAAAAAATTTATAGCAATATATAAATTTATAAAAATATTTTAATATGAAACTATACAATTTATTAACAAATACAAAATAATGCAATATGTGTAACCATAAATAAAAAAGATAAACATTTTATCAAAAAATAATTTTTTTTACAATAAATTATACTATGTAGAAATATATAATTGTACAAAAAGTATATTAGATTTTGTATACTATATTCAATTATACAATTTCATTGTAATTTATTTTAGCCTCGTATGTTTAAGTGAAAATTTGAAATTCAAATATATAACACTATAATTGGATGTAATTTCTAACTAATAGATATTATAACTTCAAATATAAAGCAATCATTTTACTCTCATATATTTATAACTCAAATATTTGAATTAATTACAAAAAATCATTGTAATTAAAAATATATGTTACTACCCAACCATTTTAATGTAAGTTTATTAAATGAGTTAGCTTAAAAAAATCTTATTATCTAAAACGTCCAAATTATAAGAATTAACACTCATGTGACTTATGCTAGTATATCATGCATAATCATAGATACATAATCATGCATATCATTTTAAATTTTTATATAATTCGAATATATTTGAATTAAAAAAATTAGAGAAAAAATTAACTCTCATAGATCTATGTTTATCTACCAGATTAGAGAGACTTCTAAAATTATTGATTAATGAACTGAGATAGTTGTTCCAGTATATCATAAAAACTATTTACAAATTTTGAATTGATACTTATTTATAATAAACAAAAAACAAAATAAAATTGAGTCATCTATTTATAACTCAACTATTTGACTCAATTCAAAAAAAAGAAAAAATCATTGTAATCAAATATATCTTACTACCAAACCATTTAAATGCAATTTAATTATATGTGCTAGCTTAAAAAAATTCATATGTTATCACTAAAAACACCAAATGATAACAATTAAGCTCTAAAGAAATAATCTCCCATTTTATTTCTAAAAATCAAAACATATAGCAAAACACACCAAACTTATAATACAAAAACAAAAATTAGAAAATTATTTTAACATGTAACAACACCATTTATTAAAAAATACATAATAATGCTATATATGTAAATTAAAAAAAAATAGACATCTTTATAAGAAACCAACGTACAACATATACGAAATATATATTTTCTTATAATATATTGCACTATGTAGTGATACATAATGAAAAAAAAATAATGTAAGTTTTGCATAATACATTTAATGATAGATTTTCATTATAATTTATTCTGCACTTGTATATTTGAGTAACAAATTACAATTTAAACATAAAAGTACAATTGAATATAACCTTTAACTCATAGATATTATAATTTAAAATATAAATCATTTTACTCTCATCTATTTATAACTCAACTATTTGAATTAAATAAAAAAATCATTGTAATCAAATATATTTTACTACTTAACCATTTAAATGCAAGTTTATTAAATGACTTAGTTTAAAAATAAAGTTCATATTGTTATCACTAAAAGACCCAAACGATAAGAATTAATGCTCATGAAGAAATAATCCCCTATATTAATGAAAAAATTAAGACACGTAGCAAAAGAAAAAAAATTAATAGCAATATATAAAATTATAAAAATATTTTAATATGAAACTATACAAATTATTAACAAATACAAAATAATGCAATATGTGTAACCATAAATTAAAAAAATAAACATCTTTATCAGAAAAAAAAATCCAGCCCATATGAAAAATAACCTTTTCTACAATAAGTTTTACTATGTAGAGATATATAATAGTACAAAAAATATTGTAGATTTTGTATACTATATTCAATAATATAATTTCATTGTTGTTGGTCCCAAGTGTTGTCCGAGGTTCAGAGGGGGAGGGGTGAATGAACCTTGGTCGATTTTACAAAATAATGAAAAACTTTTCTGCTTTGCAAGTTACTTGAACTTGCAGCGTCAGATTGTTACTGCTTACAGCACTAGGATGCAGTGCTGCACGCTGTAACTTAGAGTTTTATACGCAGCGGAAAAATAACGTTTATAACACAAGACTGATTTTCTCAATATACTTCTTTTAAAAACGTTTAATGCTTATGAGATATGTAAGATCAAAAGGTAAATGCACAAATAAGTAAAGCAAATAAACACATATGACTTATAGTTGTAACATCCTCGACCAAAACATACACATCATTAAGCATTCATTTCATGCATCATATGCATTTCGTATTATTTATATGCTCATAGGTAATTAGTGTTGAGAAACCCCTATTATAATTGATTGAGACTCGAGTAATCTTCGAGTGCATAATATAAATTATTTGATTAATGATGATATAAATTACGTTGAATTTTATAAAGAAAATAAATATAAATTATATATATATATACTATATATATTATATATGTACATAATAAGTAACGCAGACATATTATATATATAAGTTAAACTAAATAATATTATAATATATATACAAGTAAGTAGCATATGTATAAGTATGCAAAAGGAAGCACAATATTATAATATATATATATATATATATATATATATATATATATATATGTAAGTGAAGCATGCGCTGTAGTATGCATATATATATTATAATATATAAAGTAATGTTATTATTAATATATACAATGCATGTAATGTAAGTTGCCAACTTGAATTTAATAATAATATAGTTTCATTAAGTTTAATAGTGAAGCTAGGTGAGGTGGCGGACTTTAGAAGTAAATAAATGAAGGAAGGAAAGAAAAAAAAAACAGAGAAGCTGCAGCGAGAACAGAAGCAGGGGAAGAAGAGAAAAGGAAAAAAAAAGAAAGGGGTTTGTAATTTTAGGTTTCGTTTCTTCACCGTTTTTCTTCAAAGCTTGAGGGGGTGTTCGTAGGGACGTGCTCTTCGATTTGATCGAAGTGAATTTTCAAGATTTTTCTCGAAAGGTACAAAGAAATTAGTAAATTATATATCTCCGGTTACTGTTATTCATTGAATGTTTTGGTAGCTTGGTAGGCTGAATTAGGAAAAGCTTAAAACATGGAAGTTATAGCCCTATCTCTTAGCTAAACTCAGGAGCAAACCGTGGATGTCTCGGTTAAATATTAAGTGAGATAATGTCAAAATTATAGGGCTTGGGTTAGTTTGAAAACGGTTAATTATGCTGTGTTTGTAGCCTAATTTTATATAGGTTGGAGAGTGAATTAGGAAAAGTGTTAAACATGAAAGTTGTAGAGCTATACGTTAAGTTTCTATAGAATTTTACCTTGCTCGATTCGGAATTTTATAATTCAAGTTATAAGAGGAATTTTGAACATAGTTGAATACGTCGAAAGAATAAAGGTTATTAGAATCTTGTATCATATGCATATATGAATAAATGAAATTAAACATACATGCATTGCATTTCATTGCATAATGGAAATAAATATATTAAGGGGGCGATTAGGCTAAATTGCATTGAATCGTATAGGAGCGCGGGCTGTAGAACGAGAGGAGGAAGCAGGGTGATGAACAAATCGCTTATCCTAGCCGGGTGAGTGTAAACCATATATGTGACTTATATGCTATGTGATTTATACGCAATTGGATGCAATTTATATGCAATGTTTGTTATGTGAGTATAAATCGTATATGTGATTTATACG
This sequence comes from Scutellaria barbata, assembly GCA_028654395.1. Taxonomy (NCBI): domain Eukaryota; kingdom Viridiplantae; phylum Streptophyta; class Magnoliopsida; order Lamiales; family Lamiaceae; genus Scutellaria; species Scutellaria barbata. Next base: position 19,057,551 of record CM053648.1, read on the forward strand.
CAATGTGACGTGATTTATATGCAAAGGTTGTTATATGTGTTCTATAAGAAATATATATTTATATGAATCGTCATTGGATCAAATGATATATTGGCAAATGTATACGTGATCATATTTTCTGACAATTGATATGTTGCATTACATACGACATGAAATTAAAAGGCCTGTGACTGTCTTGCGATGGATCTGTATACAAAGTGGAGACCTTCGGGTCAAATTCATATTGGAGACCTACGGGTCTATATACACAGTGGAGACCTTCGGGTCATAATCATATTGGAGACCTACGGGTCATGATCATATTGGAGACCTACGGGTCTATATACATAATGGCATATTGGAAATCTCGGGACGGATTCTAGCTTGAGCAGTTCATAAAATAATAAATTAGACATAGTGGCATTTGCACATGTATGATTATATTGTTGATTATCGTAAAGTGGATTGTTATTTGCTTGTTATTTAATGAAGTAATGGTTATATTCACTGAGTTGCGACTCATAAAAATCGCATAATTGTTTTTTTTAGGTTCAATAGCTTTTTATCGTGGGTTGTGTATATACATCGCGCTATATCAGGTTGGCCGACTGATACCTCGTGCAACCTTCTCCTCCTCCGCATTTTGCATTCTGGACATATATATCATAAGTTGTATTTAATATGATTATTGCTGGAATATGGGTTGTGTGCTTTAATCTTATATTATATTAGTTTTTAAATAATATTTTTATATTTATATGGATAAATGAAACGTCAGCATGATTTGCCTATATGATGAATATGTTATTATGAGATATACGTCATAGGGGTATAGGGTGTTACAATAGTGGTTCGAAGGTGGTGTAATCCTTCTACGTCCACTCTACTGCTCCTCAAGCAGGAACTTTGTTAAGCAAGATTGAATTACAGGACTCTCCTAACAATCTATCAACTTTACAAAGCAACCACCTATTGAAGTCCAGCGTACACACAACAACTGCAAACTTCAAAGGCTAACCCACATAGGGTTCTACACTCCCACACAGGGAAATTGCCTAACTCTAGACAACTTATACTGTAACATCCTTGACCAAGACATACATGTCATTTGGCATTCATTTCATGCATTTATTCCATAATACATTTAAAACATAGCATATTGGCATTCGTAAAGAATTTAGAATAATACTTGGTTTGAAAATAAATAGTAGAAATCAATTAGGAATATGAAAAAGACTACAAGAAATATAATGTATCATATATAGTGTATTTGTTTATCTAATTGCTAGAGTAATTATTAAAAATTAAACAAAAAGAAAAAGGTATAAAGAAAAGAAAAGTCATCACCCTTCCACTTGAAGGCTTCTTATTTATCTATATATATCCCTCCCTCTAATCTTAGTCTCTAAGTAAGATAAGAACAAGTTCATATTCAAGATATAGAAGAAAAAGAAGAAGAGAAAGAAAGGAAAAACGAAGGGTAGCAACGAAGGTGAGAAGAGAAGGAGAAGAAAAAGGAGAAACAGAGTAAGAAAAATTCTGTTCTGTATTGCTTCGTGATTTTCATATACTTCGAGTTCGATTCTGTTGAGTTGTTAAACATAAACCATGTAGAGAATTATGTCTTTTAGCTGGTTGTAAAATTTCAAAATTTTTGGAGTTAAACTCGATTTGTTATGATTTTTCAAAAAAAGTGTGAATCTGAAAGTTGTTATGTCGAAAATAATCTGTCCATCTGTTTGTCGAAATTTCTGGTAAGTTTAAAGGCTGATTTGGGGAAAACTTAAAACATGAAACTTATAGCTCTATTTGTTAGCTAAACTCAAAAAAATTCCGTGAATGATTTGGATAAGTATTTAGTGAGATAATTGTCCATTACAGAGGCTGGTTTTGTACGATCCTGTTTCGAAAACTGTTATGTATGCTGTAAGTGTAGCGTAATTTTAAGCAAGATGAAGTTGAAATTAGGGAAAATGTTAAACATAAACGTTGTAGAACTATGTGTTAAGTGTCTCCAGAAATTTACCTTGGTCAAATTGGAATTTTATAGCTCAAGTTATAGGGTAAATACGGAACATGGTCGAATATGTAGAAAGAATAAAGGTTGCTAGAATCTTGTATTATATGTATATATGAAATAAATGAAATTAAACATACATGCATTGCATTTCATTGCATGATAGAACTAGATGATAAGAGGATGATAAGGCAAAATTACATTGCATCATATAGGGTCGCGAACTATAGAACGGGAGGAGGAACCAAAGTGACGAACGGATTACTTATCCTAGCCGGGTGAGTATAAACCATATATGTGATTTATACGCAATGTGATGTGATTTATATGTAATGTGTGTTGTATAACAAATATGTGTTTATATGAATTTATCATTGGATCAAAGGATATATTGACAAATGTATATGTGATCATATGTTCAGATGATTAATATATTGCATTACATATGACATGAAATTAAAAGGCCTGTGACTATCTTGCTATGAATCTGTATACAAAGTGGAGACCTTCGGGTCAAAATTCATATTGGAGACCTACGGGTTTATATGCACAGTGGAGACCTTCGGGTCATAATCATATTGAAGACCTACGGGTCTATATACACAATGACATATTGGGAATCCCAGGACAGATCCAAGCTTGAACAGTTCACAGAATAATAAACCGGACATAGTGGAGTTTGCATATGTTTATGATTAATGTTAATGATTGTTATTCGCTTGTGATTTATCTACATTAATGATTTATATTCACTGAGTTGTGACTCATAAAAATCGCATATTTATTTTTTAGGCTCGATAACTCTTTTGACGTGGATTGTATATATATACATTACGCTACCAGGTCGGCCGGCTGATGCCTCAAGCAACCTTCTCCTTCTTCGCATTTTGCATTTTGGAACGCTTGTATCATGTTTTGTAATTAATATGTATTATGATGAGATTATGATTGTGTGATATAATCTTATACAATATTAGTCGTTAAATAATAATTTTATGCTTATATTGATAAATCAAATGTCAGTATGATTTATTTACATGATGAGTATTTTATTGGGAAATATACGTCATAGGGGTATAGGGTGTTATAGTTTAATTTGGTATCAGAGCGGGGATATGATTCCTCAGTGTCATTATGCATTCATAAGCATTACACATCATATGTACTTGACATTGCAATTGCATCCATATAAATAGGAAATACGGACATCATGAGCATGAATCATTGAGGAGAGAAGGTTCAGCCGTGCCACATCAATCGATAGAGGCATCTCATACATTACCTGCATCACATGAGCCTGCACAACATTCACCTAGACGGGTAGAACACGAGGTACAAGGGCCAGGTATAGGTTCTAAAAGGGAGGAACGGTTTGACTTTACAATATCACTTTTACAAGGGGATGCATATGATTGGTGGGAAACAGTTCCATATGCTACAGTACAACCGCCAATCCTTACTTGGAATGATTTTCTCACCGTGTTCAGAGACAGATATATGCCAGAGGTATACCGGGATAACAAACAAAGGGAATTTTTATCTCTTAAATAGGGGAATATGACAGTTGCCGAGTATGAAGTTAAATTTACTCAATTATCACCTTATGCGGCTACGATGGTTGCTACTGAGAGAGATAGATGCAGACGTTTTGAGGAGGGACTCTCATATAATATTCGAAGCAAGATTACCCTTTGGGATCTTCGTACTTACACAGATTTGCGTACTGCAGCAGTTAGGGCCGAGACTTTGTTAAAAAAACGACAATCATATTTTCAAAAACAAAAAAGAGAGTCAATGACTCATGATAGTGAGTCAAGTGGAAAGTCAATTAAACGTCAGAATTTTTCCTCTCCATCACAGACATTTACTAGAGACGGTTCATTCAGTTAGAGAGGTGGACGTGTACAATCTTTTAGTCGTGGAGGTGGCCGCGGACCTAGCCTGACAATACAAACACGACCTATGTGTCAGAATTGTGGTCGATATCATATAGGAGAGTGCCGAATGCTTACTGGAGGTTGTTATTATTGTGGACAATAAGGACATTTTTATAGGGAATGCCCAGCTAGACCTGATAGATCCAACACGGGCAGAGCGACATCAGAATCGACAGTACAAAATAATCGGCCAGCAGCACCAGTGGCGAATGTTGGTAGAGGTCGTGGTAGAGGTCAGACTTTGAGTTCTACTGCTAGTGGAGGAAGATCAGAAACACTAGGAGCACGATCACAAGGTCAGACATGAGTTTTTGCAATGTCACAGCGGGAGGCGGCTACAGCACCTGAGGTCATTACTGGTAAACTTTATTTGAATGATTTTGAAATACATGTATTGATATATCTAGGATCCACTCATTCATTCTTATCATCTGCCATAACATCTCATTTGCATAAAGAACCTGAATTACTAGATTATGACTTAGAAGTACATACACTATTGGGTGAGGTTGTAATGGTGCATACGGTATATCGAAATTGTATAATGCGGGTTGATACAGTAGAGTTACCAGCTGATTTGATCCTGTTATTTCTGAGTGAGTTTGATGTTATATTGGGTATGGACTGGTTATCGAGACATCGTGCTAAAGTGGATTGTTATACTAAAGAAGTAGTGATAGACTCTCCTGGAAAGACTAAAGTGGTTTTCTATGGTGATCGACGGATTGTACCAAAATGTTTGATTTCAGCAACAACAGCTTTCCGTATGATTAGAGATGGACACGAGGCATATCTAGCGCATGTGATAGATCGTACAACTACATATGGTGAGATTAGAGATATTCAAATTGTCAAAGATTTTCCTGATGTTTTCCCAGAGGATTTACCAGGATTACCACCTGATAGAGAGACAGAGTTCATCATTGAATTGATACCGAGTACCACACCAATCTCTATTCCTCCATATCGGATGGCTCCATTGGAGTTACAGGAATTAAAGAAACAATTGCAGGAGCTGTTAGACAAAGGGTATATACGAGCTAGTGTATCACCCTGGGGTGCGCCAGTGCTTTTCGTGAAAAAGAAAGATGGTACACTACGATTGTGCATAGATTATCGAAAGTTGAATCAAGTGACGGTAAAGAACAAATACCCATTACCTCGGATAGATGATTTATTTGATCAGCTACAGGGTGCGTAAGTATTTTCAAAGATAGATCTTCGATCTGGGTACCATCAGTTAAAGATAGTCAAAGATGATATTTCAAAGACAGCATTTAGAATTCGATATGGGCATTATGAATTTTTGGTGATGCCATTCGGGTTGACTAATGCACTAGTAGCATTTATGGCTTTAATGAATAAAGTGTTCCAACCTTTCCTTGATAGATTTGTCATTGTCTTTATTGATGATATACTGGTATATTCACAAAGTACAGAGGAACACGCTGATCATTTACGGATAATATTACAAATCTTACGAGAAAAACAACTGTACACAAAGTTGAGTAAATGTGAATTTTGGTTGGATCATGTGGTATTTTTGGGACACATAGTATCTGGACGAGGTATAGAGGTCGATTCTAGAAAGATTGAGGCAGTGGTAAAGTGGGGGGTGCCAATAACGGTTTCAGAGGTTCGAAGCTTTCTGGGTATGGCTGGATACTACCGACGGTTTGTCGAAGGATTTTCCATTATAGTAGCGCCACTTACAAAACTGCTACGAAAGAATGTTCCATTTCAATGGAATGAAAGATGCCAACAGAGTTTTGAGGAGTTAAAACACCGTTTGACTACAACACCGATACTCACAATTCCTACAGGCACTAGGGGATTTGTCGTTTACAGTGATGCTTCACATCAATGACTTGGTTGTGTTTTAAAGCAGAATGAGAAAGTAATTGCTTATACATCACGACAATTACGACCACACAAAGTTTCCTATCCTGTTCATGATTTAGAGTTGGCAACTGTGGTATTTGCTTTAAGAATTTGGCGACATTATCTTTATGGAGAGACATTCCAGATATTTACCGATCATAAAAGTTTGAAGTATTTGATGAGTCAGAGGGAACTGAACATTCGACAAAGACGTTGGATGAAACTATTGAAAGATTATGATTGCACGATAGAGTATCATCCAGGAAAGACCAATGTTGTAGCCGATGCGTTAAGTCGGAAATCCGGAGGTACAGTGGCACATATGCATTTGACTCCACTTTCAGACTTAATTGCTCTACGAAGTTTAAACACGAGATTACAGTTACATACAAGTGGAGCGCTGATTGCTATCTTAGAGATTCGTCCGATATTGAGACAACGAATACAAGATGCATAGAACAGGGATGAAAAATTGATAAAAATTATTGAACAGGTACAATATGGCGAAGACACACCATTTGATTTACAAGATGGTACATTAATGTTTGGCACCAGGTTGTGTGTACCTGATATTGATGATTTAAGATGAGAGATTTTAGATGAGGCACACAATGCACCGTATGCTATGCATCCAGGTATAACAAAGATGTATCACACATTAAGGCAACATTACTGGTGGCCAAAAATGAAGAAAAATGTTGCTGAATTTATTTCTAGATGTCTTACTTGCCAGCAAGTTAAAGTAGAACATCAAGCACCCGCAGGCACATTGAAACCCCTATCTATTCCGGTTTGGAAATGAGAGCGGATTACGATGGACTTTGTTTTGGGATTACCAAAAACGCAACAAGGGAATAATGCTATTTGGGTAATTGTGGATAGATTGACTAAATCAGCACATTTCTTACCTTTACGTTGGGGTTGTTCATTAGATCAATTGGCAAAAAAGTACGTTAGAGAAATTGTACGACTTCATGGTATACCAGTGTCCATTATTTCAGATAGAGATCCAAGATTCACTTCTCGATTTTGGGAAAGTTTTCAGACAGCTATGCGGACCAATTACACTTCAGTACGACTTTTCACCCTCAAACAGATGGCCAATCAGAAAGGACTATACAGACGTTAGAAGAGATGCTACGTGCTTGTGTTATTGAGTTTCAAGGTTCGTGGGATAAATATATTCCATTAATGGAATTTGCTTATAATAACCAGTTTCACAGTAGCATTGGAATGACACTGTATGAAGCGTTATATGGAAGAAAGTGCAGAAGTCCACTATATTGGGATAAAAAGGGTATAGAAATTTTAGAAGGGCCAGAAATTGTTCAGAATATAATTGCCAAGGTTGATGTCATTAAAAGTAAATTGAAGGCTGCACAAGACCGACAAGAGAGCTACTTTGATCAACATAGAAAAGAGATGGAATACCAAGTTGGTGATAAAGTATTTTTACGGGTTTCTCCTTGGAAAGGTGTTAGAAGATTCGGTAACAAAGGAAAATTAAGCCCACGCTATATTGGGCCGTACGATATCATCGAAAAAGTTGGACCATTGGCATACGAGTTAGCATTATCTCCAGAATTGGCACAAATTCATAATGTTTTTCATGTTAGCATGTTGCGGCGATATCGATCTGATCCTTCACATGTATTGCGGGATTCAGAGGTACAAATTGTAGAAAACTTAAGCTATATAGAAGAACCAGTATCGATAGCAGATTTCAGAATCAAACAATTACGAAATAGATAAATTCCAATGGTTAAAGTTATTTGGAGAAATCATGGTATAGAGGAAGCAACCTGAGAGGCAGAAGAAAAGATGAGAAAGTTATATCCGCATATATTCACTGGTAACTGATCTTCTTATTGGTATATGGCATAGTGGAATAACGAATTTCGAGGACAAAATTCTTATAGAGGGGAATAATTGTAACATCCTTGACCAAAACATACATGTCATTTGGCATTCATTTCATGCATTCATTCCATAATACATTTAAAACATAGCATATTGGCATTCGTAAAGAATTTAGAATAATACTTGGTTTGAAAATAAATAGTAGAAATCAATTAGGAATATGAAAAAGACTACAAGAAATATAATGTATCATATATAGTGTATTTGTTTATCTAATTGCTAGAGTAATTATTAAAAATTAAACAAAAAGAAAAAGGTTATAAAGAAAAGAAAAGTCATCACCCTTCCACTTGAAGGCTTCTTATTTATCTATATATATACCTCCCTCTAATCTTAGTCTCTAAGTAAGATAAGAACAAGTTCATATTCAAGATAAAGAAGAAAAAGAAGAAGAGAAAGAAAGGAAAAACGAAGGGTAGCAACGAAGGTGAGAAGAGAAGGAGAAGAAAAAGGAGAAACAGAGTAAGAAAAATTCTGTTCTGTATTGCTTCGTGATTTTCATATACTTCGAGTTCGATTCTGTTGAGTTGTTAAACATAAACCATGTAGAGAATTATGTCTTTTAGCTGGTTGTAAAATTTCAAAATTTTTGGAGTTAAACTCGATTTGTTATGATTTTTCAAAAAAAGTGTGAATCTGAAAGTTGTTATGTCGAAAATAATCTGTCCATCTGTTTGTCGAAATTTCTGGTAAGTTTAAAGGCTGATTTGGGGAAAACTTAAAACATGAAACTTATAGCTCTATTTGTTAGCTAAACTCAAAAAAAAATCCGTGAATGATTTGGATAAGTATTTAGTGAGATAATTGTCCGATTACAGAGGCTGGTTTTGTACGATCCTGTTTCGAAAACTGTTATGTATGCTGTAAGTGTAGCGTAATTTTAAGCAAGATGAAGTTGAAATTAGGGAAAATGTTAAACATAAACGTTGTAGAACTATGTGTTAAGTGTCTCCAGAAATTTACCTTGGTCAAATTGGAATTTTATAGCTCAAGTTATAGGGTAAATACGGAACATGGTCGAATATGTAGAAAGAATAAAGGTTGCTAGAATCTTGTATTATATGTATATATGAAATAAATGAAATTAAACATACATGCATTGCATTTCATTTCATGATAGAACTAGATGATAAGAGGATGATAAGGCAAAATTACATTGCATCATATAGGGTCGCGAACTATAGAACAGGAGGAGGAACCAAAGTGACGAACGGATCACTTATCCTAGCCGGGTGAGTATAAACCATATATGTGATTTATACGCAATGTGATGTGATTTATATGTAATGTGTGTTGTATAACAAATATGTGTTTATATGAATTTATCATTGGATCAAAGGATATATTGACAAATGTATATGTGATCATATGTTCGGATGATTAATATATTGCATTACATATGACATGAAATTAAAAGGCCTGTGACTATCTTGCTTTGAATCTGTATACAAAGTGGAGACCTTCGGGTCAAAATTCATATTGGAGACCTATGGGTCTATATGCACAGTGGAGACCTTCGGGTCATAATCATATTGGAGACCTACGGGTCTATATACACAATGGAGACCTTCGGGTCATAATCATATTGGAGAGCTACGGGTCTATATACACAATGTCATATTGGAAATCTCAGGATAGATCCAAGCTTGAGCAGTTCACATAATAATAAACCGGACATAGTGGTGTTTGCATATGTTTATGATTAATGTTAATGATTGTTATTCGCTTGTGATTTATCTACATTAATGATTTATATTCACTGAGTTGCGACTCATAAAAATCGCATATTTATTTTTTAGGTTCGATAACTCTTTTGACGTGGATTGTATATATATACATTACGCTACCAGGTCGGCCGGCTGATGCCTCGAGCAACCTTCTCCTTCTCCATATTTTACATTTTGGAACGCTTGTATCATGTTTTGTAATTAATGTGTATTACGATGGGATTATGGTTGTGTGATATAATCTTATATAATTTTAGTCGTTAAATAATAATTTTATGCTTATATGGATAAATCAAATGTCAGTATGATCTATCTACATGATGAGTATTTTATTGGGAAATATACATTATAGGGGTATATGGTGTTATATATACGAACAACAAGGATCTCTCCTATCAACTGTTCGACACCACTAAAATAACCTAAGCACACAGCAACAAGGTTAAAAGAAATAAAAAGGTTTCTTCAACTGGTGCGACGAAGTGAGCTTCTAAATCCGTTGATGGATTGTTCAGCACTGGGCTTGTTTCACTTCAAAGGTTGAGTGACTGAAACTGATAGTAGGCTTGAATATCTGTATCTTGAAAGCTTGTGAATCTTAGCTCGAATGTTTTAGTATCAGAAGATTTAGTTCAGCTTTCAGTAGTTTCAGTCACCAACTTCAGTGTATCTCTTCCTCTATATATACTTGTAGGAGAAGATGTCCGTTGAATGATACATCTTTCTTTTGAATTTGAAGTAGTCTGATCAAAGGCATGGCTCGCATTTAATGCGACTTGACTTTTTCTTTTAGAGCATTTAATACGACAGTTGCGGCTCACAGCTTTCTGCAGTGCGTCAGTCCACGTAGCGTCTTCGTGTTGGCTCCGTGTCTGCTTCTTTGATCTTGTCTCGAACGGCTCTATTTATTTTTGCTTGAATCTTTGTTCCTCGTACTGCATTTATCCTTCCTAGGATTGCAGGATACTTCTTGTTGAAATTGGCGCTGATTGGCTTCTCTGAACTGTAAGCTTTGCGCTGTATCCTAGGTTTTCGTGCAGCTAATGTATACTTGCAGTGCTGCTGTAACTAAGACCTTCTTGCAGTATCTTCTGGCAGTGCTGCTGTATTCTTTCCTTGCAGTACTCCTATATCCTTTTCTTGCAGCGACGCTGCACGCCGTTCTTCCTTCCTTAGCTATGGTGCTGTAATTGCTTTTATACTGCGATGCTGTATCTGCCTTCTTACAGCGATGTTGTATCTACCTTCTTGCAGCAGCTTCTTTTTCTTGAAAGGCTTAGATGCAGCTTTGTCCTTGTCAGACCTCCATCTTTCAACACTTAAGACTAGACTCAAACCTAGTCTATATATTCACTTAAACATTGTGAAAAATGAGGTACTCAAAACTTCCTAATACATATATGTTTTGTCTCATCAAAATCTAAACATTGAAATCCCATTTCATTGTAATTTATTTAAGACTCGTATGTTTAAGTGAAAATTTAAAATTCAAATATATAACACTATAATTGGATGTAACTTCTAACTAATAGATATTATAACTTCAAATATAAGCAACCATTTTACTCTCATATATTTATAACTAAAATATTTGAATTAATTACAAAAAACATTGTAATTAAAAATATATATTACTACCCAACCATTTAAATGTAAGTTTATTAAATGAGTTCACTTAATTTTTTTTTTTTATTATCTAAATCGTCCAAATTATAAGAATTAACGCCCATGTGACTTATGCTAGTATATCATACATAATCATAGATACATAATCATGCATATCATTTTAAAGTTTTATATAATTTCAATATATTTGAATTCAAAAAATTAGAGAAAAAAATAACTCTCATAAAGCTCTGTTTATCTATCAGATTAGAGAGATTTCTAAAATTATTGATTAATGAACTGAGATAGTTTTTTCATAAAATTATAGAAACTATTTAGAAATTTTGAATTGATACTTATTTATAATAAACAAAAAACAAAAAAAAATTGAGTCATCTATTTATAACTCAACTATTTTGACTCAATTCAAAAAAAAAAAAAAATTCATTGTAATCAAATATATCTTACTACCCAACCATTTAAATGCAATTTAATTAAATGTGCTAGCTTAAAAAACTTCATATGTTATCACTAAAAACACCAAATGATCAGATTTAAACCTAAAAAGAAATAATCTCCCATTTTATTTCTAAAAATCAAAACATATAGCAAAACACACCAAAATTATAATACCAAAAGAAAAAATTATAAAAATATTTAACATGTAACAACACCATTTATTAACAAATACATAATAATGCTATATATGTAAATTAAAAAAAAATAGACATCTTTATAAGAAACCAACGTACAACATATACGAAATATATATTTTCCTATAATATATTACACTATGTAGTGATACATAATGAAAAAAAAATAATGTAAGTTTTGCATAATACATTTAATGATAGATTTTCATTATACTTTATTCTACACTTGTATATTTGAGTAACAAATCACAATTTAAACATAAAAGTACAACTGAATATAACCTTTAACTCATAGAGATTATAATTTAAAATATAAGTCACTTTACTCTCATCTATTTATAACTCAACTATTTGAATTAAATAAAAAAATCATTGTAATCAAATATATTTTACTACTTAACCATTTAAATGCAAGTTTATTAAATGACTTAGTTTAAAAATAACGTTCATATTGTTATCACTAAAAGACCCAAACGATAAGAATTAATGCTCATGAAGAAACAATCCCCTATATTAATGTAAAAATTAAGACACGTAGCAAAAGAAAAAAAATTAATTGCAATATATAAAATTATAAAAATATTTTAATATGAAACTATACAATTTATTAACAAATACAAAATAATGCAATATGTGTAACCATAAAATAAAAAAAATTAACATCTTTATCAGAAAAAAAAATCCAGCCTATATGAAAAATAATTTTTTCTACAATAAATTTTACTATGTAGAGATATATAATAATACAAAAAGTATTGTAGATTTTGTATACTATATTCAATGATAGAATTTCATTGTAATTTATTTAAGACTCGTATGTTTAAGTGAAAATTTGAAATTCAAATATATAACACTATAATTGGATGTAACTTCTAACTAATAGATATTATAACTTCAAATATAAAGCAACCATTTTACTCTCATATATTTATAACTAAAATATTGTAATTAATTACAAAAAATCATTGTAATTAAAAATATATATTACTACCTAACCACTTCAATGTAAGTTTATTAAATGAGTTAGCTTAAAAAAAACTTATTATCTAAAACGTTCAAATTATAAGAATTAACACTCATGTGACTTATGCTAGTATATCATGCATAATCATAGATACATAATCATGCATATCATTTGAAATTTTTATATAATTTTGAATATATTTGAATTAAACAAAATTAGAGAAAAAAATAACTATCATAAAGGTATGTTTATCTACCACATTAGAGAGACTCCTAAACTTATTGATTAATGAACTGAGATAGTTTTTCCTTTAAATATCTTTTCCTATAATATATTACACTATGTACAGATACATAATGAAAAAAAACTTAATGTTAGTTTTTTATAATACATTTAATAATTGAATTGAGTATAACCTTTAATTCATAGACATTATAATTTAAAATATAAACCATTTTACTCTCATCTATTCATAACTCAACTATTTTAATTAAATAAAAAAATCATTGTAATCAAATATATTTTACTACCTAACCATTTAAATGCACGTTTATTAAATGACTTAGTTTAAAAATAAAAATCATATTGTTATCACTAAAAGACCTAAACGATAAGAATTAAGACTCATGAAGAAACAATCCCTATTTTAATGTAAAAATTAAGACATCTAGCATAAGAAACAAAAAATTTAATACCAGCATATAAAATTATAAAAATATTTTAATATGAAACTATACAATTTATTAACAAACACAAAATAATACAATATGTGTACCCATAAATTCAAAAAATCAACATTTTTATCAGAAAAAAAATCCTACCCATATGAAAAATACTTTTTTCTACAATAAATTATAGTATGTAGAGATATCTAATAATTACAAATAATTGTATATTTTGTATACTACATTTAATGATAGAATTTCATTGTAATTTATTTCAGAATCCTATGTTTAAGTAAAAAATTGAAATTTAAATATATATAACACTATAATTGGATGTAAATTCTAACTAACAAATATTATAACCTCAAATATAAAGCAACCGTTTTACTCTCATATATTTATAAATCAAATATTTTAATTACTTAAAAAAAATTGTAATAAAAAATACATGTCAGTACCCAACCATTTCAATATAAGTGTATTAAATGAGTTAGCTTAAAAAAATTCATATTATCTAAAACGTTGAAATGATAAAAATTAACACCCATTTGACTTATGCTAGTATAAAAAAAAATTACCGTTCGTGATGTCACTAAGTGGAGTTATATACTGTGTAAATACAATATTTTCTGATTTGTCACTTGATTCAACTTGTTGAGAAGAGCCTGAATAAAAACAATGATATTTCATGAATTTATTAAAGTACTAATGAATTTTAAACTTAACAGTTGAAAGGTAAAAAAATTGAATATTTATTAATCACTTATCTATTTAAATCCAACAAATATAAAAATATAATTTACTCAAGTGATATATATATAATATACCAAGTCAACCAATATATACATACACAAAAATTATATACTACATATGAATAATATATTTCAAAAAAATAATAATATTATAACTACTTTTTTTGAAACAAACAATTAAGCAAAAAAAAAAAAAATACAATAAAAAATCAAAAGCATGATTAGAATTGACCACAATTTTAATACCAACATATAAAATTATAAAAATATTTTCATATGCAACTAAAACAAACAGCAAGGATCTCTCCTATCAACTGCTTGACACCTCTAAAACAACCGAAGCACACAGCAACAAGGTTAAAAGGATAAAATGTTTTCTTCAACTTGTGCTTCGAAGTGAGCTTCTGATTCCGTAGGGAAACTTTCAGCTTGAACTCTGCTTCACTTCGATAGGTTGAGTGACTGAAACTGTTGGCTTGAATGCTTGAAATTTGTAAGCTTGAAACTTTCGCGTATGGATTTTAGTTCTTAGTAACAGTGACAGTTTTCAGTAACCAGCTTCAGTTCTCCTCGACCTCTATTTATACTTGTAGGAGAAGATGTCCGTTGAAGGAGACATCCCTCTTTTGAATTTGAAATAGCCTGTCCAAAGTATGGTTCGCATTTAATGCGACTTGACTTTTCCTTTCGGAGCATTTAATGCGGCAGTTGCGGCTCGCGGCTTTCTGCAGCGCGTCAGTCCATGTGGCATCTTCTTATTGGCTCCGTGTCTGCTACTTTGACTTTTTCTTAAACGGCTCTATTGTCCCTGCTTGGATCTCCGTTCCTCGTACTGCATTTATCCTTCCTGGAATTTACAGGATACTTCGTCTTGTAGTTGGCGCTGTATTTACTTAACTGTCCTGTAAGTCTGCGCTGTATCCTTGGTCTTTGTGCAGCTGATGCATTCTTTCAGTGCTGCTGTATTTTAGACCTGCTTGCAGTATCATCTGGCAGTGCTGCTGTAATAATCGTTCTAGCAGTACTCCTGTATCCTTTTCATGCAGGGATGCTGCACGCCATTCTTCCTTGTTTTGCTGTATTGAAGTACAGCCTTATTTATGCTTTGTTGTTCCTTTCTTCTTTCAGCAATGCTGTATCCTGCCTTTATGCAGCGATACTGTATCCTGCCTTCTTGCAGCGATATCTTCCTTTAAAGCTTAGATGTAGCTTTATCCTCTTTTAACCTCCATTTCAAAGCTTGACTCAAGACTCAATTCTAGTCTATTTATTCACTTAAACAATGTGAAAATGGGGTACTCAAAACTTCCTATTACATGATTGGTTTGTCTCATCAAAATCTAAACACTGAAATCTCAACAATTTCCCCCTTTTTGATGATGACAAAACCTTTACAATATTTCGTTCATGAAGAAGTTTCATTTTACATTAACTCATATGATTTATCCAGATTACATGCTTGCACAACTTTGAATAAATAAATCTAATCCTGGATTCATCAGAGATGCATCATGCTATTCCTTTCAACAAACACAACAGGAAAACATAAACAGCATGCATGAGTTCATAAGAGTTGAACTTGGTCAGAGCAGAAAGAAAAATTTCTTCATTTAAGAGATAGAAATTTTTACAACATCAAAAATACAACAACAAGGATCATAAGAGGGTATATGAATACAGCTTAGTAAAACGAAGACCTTTTGCTTGCTGATTCGTCTGATCTTTTTTCAAACCTTTCAAGGCCTTCCCTTCCTCTTGATCCTTTCCACCAGTCCCTGATGGACTCTTGGTAGGACTTTTCCAGCTTGTGTCTGATCACAGGAATCTGAATCCATCTCAGCCAGAAGTCCTCGTAGAATGGTACAATCAGCCCTTCCTTGACTCGATCGATGTATAGCTGTTGAATGTCAAGGCTTCCTTCCAGAACGAGCTGTTCATACCTTCTCAATGCAGTCTTGCAAGTATGATATCTGCTGAATTTGCCTTGCCTACATAGTTCTCTGAAGTGTCTGAGGTACTCTGATCGTTTGAAAATGGTGATAGCCTCAAATGTTGGATTCCGATCAAAAGGCAGTCTAACTTCTTTGAAGATGTCGAATCTCCAAGCCATGTTCTCTCCTTCAGGCCTTTGATCCATCAACACGGACACTTCAGCAGAGATATTCTCAGTGTCAAGGTGAGGGATTTCTTGAGGAGGGAATTGGTAGAAGTTGTTTGGAAATATTTTTCTAGCACCAATTACACCGAGTCTTTGAATCCAGGCATTAGGATCTGTAGCTTCTTCATATTGGCGCCTTTGATTCTCAGACTCGTCCCCGCTCATCCTCTTCCTTGAGCCTTGCTGCTGGCTATCATCCATTCTCTTATGATGATAGCTGGGCGGTGCTGCATCCTTGCTTGCAGCTCTGTTGTGTGCAGAACCTGCAGCAGATCTTCTTCCAGCAGCTGCACCGGCTCCACCAGCTCCATCATCATCTCTTCTCCATCTCTTTGGAGAAGGAATGTCAGCAGTAGCAGATGATCCAGACCTTCTTCTCCTCCTGCTGAGAGGTTGCTGGTCATCATCTTCTTCCTCTTCTGATTTAGCAGCCCCTTTGCTCCTGTAGCGATCTTCAAATCCTTCAAACCTTTCCCCCTTTTTGGCATCATCAAAAGTCGAGGGCTGAGCAGGGGCAGCTGGGACCGCCCTTGATTGCGGGCGTCGGGTCGGTGCAGGGGTGGGCTCCGGAGCGTCAACATGCTGAGGGAAAGCACGAAGCATGATATCCCTCAATTCTCCTACAATCAGCTCCAAATTCCCCAACCTGTCGTCCACACTTCTTGTTTTCTGAGATTGATCGAAGACACGATCCAGAAGTGTTTCCAGGACTTTGGAGTGTGAGTTGAGTCTGGTAGAGGCAGTCTCAGCATGCAGCTTGCATTGCCTGACCTCTTGGCGCGTCAAAGCAGCTTCGACCTTCAACTTCTTCTCCATCCTGACCCGGTCGTAGTATAGCCTATTTGAATGATCATTGAGAGTAGACTTAATCATATCAGGCAGTACTTCGAGGTCATTCTTGAAACCTGTCATGGTTTCAGCATGGAATTGGGCACTGACTCTGAGACTTTGGCGCATGGTAGACTCATGCTCCTGGAGAGCATGCAGCAGATGTCTAACAGCGGTCTCGACCCTGTTGATAGATACATCAGGAGTCAGCCCTGAATTCCTTCTTGTTGAGGCAGCAGCGGATGCAGCAAATGGAATCACCTCTTGGCATACTGGTGCTGCATCCTGCCTCGATACTTCAGCAGCAACCTCATCCTCATCCTTGCCGGTATGAGAGCTTGTAGAGCTTGAGGATGGGTGCTCATCTCCTTCTTCTTCTTCTGCCTCCTCTTCGCTGGATAAGACTGGAACAGGAACTGCTTCGCCAGATTTTGGCCCATGAACAGCAATATTCCGTTCCTTCATCCATCTTGCGAATTCGGCATCCGACATGTTAGCGTCCATAGTATCCTTCGCTGCAGTAACCTTTGAAGGTTCTTGAAAGCAAGCAGCAGCTGCAGCATCAACCTCCTCACGAGGTGTCTCTAGCTGCACTGAGGATACCTCGGCTTCAACTCCAGCATCCTCAGTGGGTACTGTCTGAACAACCTTCCCACCTAAGGTCTTCTCACACTCAGGGAGTGTTGTCAGAACAACATCCTCCACTGAGGTCTTCTCAATGGACCCCGTCTCCTCGGCCGGTCCTGTAACCTCATCGACAACCTCTGCTGCAAGAATGGGTTCTTGCAGCTCTGCATGGCTTCCTGCAGCGATCACAGTATTCAGCACTGTATCCTCTATTGCTGCTAGGATCTCAGCTTCCACCCTGCTCTTCTCTGCAGCTCCTTCTTCTTGTTAAAGGGTGGTTGCTGGCTGTACTACTGTCGCATCCAGTGTAGGGAGTACCGCCTCTGCAACTCCCTCCGTAGATGCTTCATCGGCAATCTCAGAGATGTCTGAGATGACATTCCTGATTATGGTAGATGGTTCCCCCTCAGAGTCTGCTTGGGCAGCATCTTCATCTTCACGTACTGGGGAATCACCATAATCCAGTAGTTGGGCTTCCTCCTCCTCCAAGCGATCCAGCGTGACAATGTTGGAGAGGCCCTCAACTACTTGCTCGTATGCAGGGGAGTTCATCTGATTTGAACTTGAACTGTCTTCTCCCCGCATCCTCCTTGGAGTGTGCTGCATCCTTGCTTCCTTCAAGCTCTGTTGCAGCGCTAGATGCAGCATGGCTTCTTCAGCCTGCTCCACTCCCAAGGTGTCGATTTGCTCTTGAGCAAAAGCGACATCATCGCCCCTTCTTACCGCCTCTGCAGCCGGGGCGAGGAAAACCTGCACATCTTCCACTGCTGCTTTCATCGGCAGCTCTGCAGAGTTGGATTCTGCAAGAGCCTTGCCCTTTTCCTTGTCCTGTGCTCCCTGTGCAGCGCTGCAGCCATCGAGCTCTTGAACTCTTGCTGCAAAGTCAGGTTGCAGGAGTGCCAGAATATCCTCTGATTTGGCCCACTCCAGGACAGCTTGCTCGACTGTCAGGAAATCCTTCCACTTCAACAGGATTTCCCCCTTAGACAACCGCATCTCTCTCCAAAGAGAGTACTCTGCCGGCATATTTCTAGCAGCCGGAAAGGTTGGATCGAGCACTAAAGCTTCTGTTTGTAGACGAGCTTCTTCTTCAGTGGGCTCGACCCGGTGCTGATATAGCTCTTGAAGCTGATGTGACTCATCCCCAAGGTCGACTACAACCATATCAGGCTGATGTGACACATCCCCACCAGCAGCAGCAGCTCTCTTGCTGCGTGGAGCCCTTCTCACCAAAGGTGCGTCATCATCTGGGGAAGAGGATTCAAGTTTAGGTACAGCCATCCCTGAACTCCTCTTGATAACAGGAAGATGACTCGAAGGATCCTCTTCTTCAGCATCTTCCCCGCTGACAGCAGCTTCATCTTGTAGAGCAAGAGTTGCATTCTTTTTGTCTTTGATTTTCTTCCTCGCAACTCCTGCTCATGCAACCTTCAGCTGGGTCTTGCCCTTCTTCTTCTCCTCGAGATACTTTCCAGGATGAATGGGGGCGGGTGCTGTAAGTTGAAGGCCAAGCTTGCAGAGCAGAGAGCAGATGGTGATACCGTAGCTCCGACGCTCCGTTATCTTCTCTGCTTCCTCCCAACGCCTCTTCATGATGAACCTTGCCCAGTTCACCTTCTCTCCGGCCATGATGGCAGACATGATCCGGAAACAGAGATCTGTGCACTTGTCATAACTCCTTGTCCTCCCTTCGATGGAGTATGCACAGATGTCGTGGAGAAGTTCAAACTCCGGTTTGAAGAGCTTCTTGGGGGTGCTTCTCTTGATTTCAGCCCCTGCATCGCTTGCTCGAAAGAGATCCCACATCTCTTGAGCTGATGCTTCCCCATACGTCGCCAACTGGCTGGGGGTCAAACCTGCAGCTGAAATGCTGAAGGTGGTGGAGATATCCCTAGCGGTCAGCGACCGTTCCTCTCCATCTGCATCCATTCGGAACAGGATGCAGTTCTTGTCCTCCGCCTGCCTAGCGTAGGCATAGATCCTCTGTACTGACTCCGTGGAGAAGCCAGCATATACGGTGGTCAACAGCCCTAGGACTTGGGTCTGTTGTAGAGCATCAAAAATCCTCTTGATCAGGGTATTATCATACAGCCCTGACTCCAAGATGTTTTCCCTGTTGATCATTCTTCCATCAAGAACGATGGTCTTTCTGGCAGCCATTGATGAAATCTTTGTGAGATAGAGAGAGAAGAGACGGTTTTGCACTTAGAAAATTTCTTGCGATCACAGTGTTTCTCTCTCTGAAGATGGTGAAAAGTGAATTTCAAATGGCACGTTTTGGTCTTTATGGCGGTTCTCAAGAGACGTGCGAGATTGACGGTTGAGATAAATCAGGGAAATGATCTAGTGGCTCAGGAAAAAGCGGAGATGTCAAATCGACGCTAATAATTACTTGGCGCGTGAGCTCTGTCAGCGCCCTTTCCACTCCTGACACCCGCAGTCATGCATTTAATGCTGAAAGACATGCCATTTGCCGCCTAAATAAATGCCTTTTTAAGGTTGCAGCATCTCTAGTACGAGATTGCAGAGTAATCAATACTCCTTTTGAAATTAATGCTGTAACCTGGTGCTGCTTGATTTCTTCGATAACTGTTGTATTGTAAGAATGTAGGTTGCAGCGCTGTCTGAACCCAGTGCTGTATTGACGCGTAGCTTACAGTACCAATTTTTACTGCTTCCTGCAAGCATGCAGAGGTTCCCCCTACGATCTTGCATTTTCCTTTTCTTCACAACTTAAGGATTCCCAGCTCGTTACGAAGCATAGAAAACCTAGATTCACTCAAAGGTTTTGTAAGGATATCTGCAAGCTGTAGATCCGTGTGAACCTTTTCAAGCACGACATCTTTCTTCTCAACATGATCTCTTATAAAGTGATGACGAATGTCAATGTGCTTTGTTCTTGAGTGAAAGACAGGATTATGGGTAATTGCAATAGCGCTCGTATTGTCACAGAGAATTGGCGTCTCTTTTTCTTCTATCCCATAATCTCTAAGTTGTTGCTGTATCCAGAGAATCTGCGCACAGCAACTTCCTGCTGCAACATACTCTGCTTCTGCTGTAGAGGTTGCAATTGAGGTCTGTTTCCTGCAGAACCACGAGATAAGTCTATTTCCCAGAAATTGACACGTCCCACTTGTACTCTTTCTATCAATCTTGCAGCCTGCATAATCTGAGTCAGAGTAGCCTTTAAGCTTGAATCCTCCTTCCTTAGGATACCATAGGCCGACTTCCTGAGTTCATTTCAGATACTTGATCACTCTTTTTACTGCTAAAAGATGTGATTCCTTCGGTGCTGCTTGGAATCTAGCACAAACTCCTACTGCAAACATAATATCAGGCCTGCTTGCTGTGAGATACAGCAACGATCCAATGAGGCGTCTGTACTTGGTAATGTCTATATCTTTACCATCTTCATCTTTGTCAAGACTTATGGATGTGGACATGGGAACGGACGTTGCTGCTCCATTCTTCATGCCAAATTTCTTGATAAGCTCCTTCGTATACTTGACTTGGTTGATGAAGGTTCCTGTAGGTAGCTGTTTTACTTGCAGTCCGAGAAAGAAACTTAATTCTCTCATCATACTCATCTCGAACTTTGACTGCATCAGGTTGGAGAATTTCTCACATAGCTCTTTGTTTGTGGATCCGAAGATAATATCATCCACATAAATTTGTACAAGAAGTACACTTTCTCCATCCTGTATCCTAAACAGCGTTTTGTCAATCGTTCCTTTCTGAAAACCATTTTCCAGAAGATAGAGAGATAAGGTGTCATACCAAGCTCTTGGTGCTTGCTTCAGTCCATATAGGGCCTTTTGTAATCGAAACACCTTCTCTTCTGCTTGATCCTCGAAACCAGGAGGTTGCTCAACATATACTTTCTCTGTAAGGAGACCATTCAGGAATGCGCTTTTAACATCCATTTGATAGACGTTGAAATTCATATGTGCTGCATAGGCTAAGAAAATTCTTATTGCTTCTAGCCTTGCCACTGGTGCAAAAGTCTCATCAAAATCAATTCCTTCTTCCTAACAGTATCCTTTAGCAACTAATTTTGCTTTGTTTCTTACAACGACTCCTGATTCATCTAACTTGTTCTTGAACACCTACTTTGTTCCAATTACACCTTGATGGGTTGGTCTAGCGACTGTTTGCCATACTTGATTTCTCTCAAATCCATTTAATTCTTCTTGCATGGCCTGTACCCAGTTGCTATCTTGCAGTGCCTCTTCAACATTCTTAGGCTCTGATTGTGATATGAAGCATGCAAACATTGCTTCATGTGGGATGGATCTTCTTGTCCTTACACCGATGGATGGATCTCCTATGATGAGATCTCTTGGATGATTTCTAAGCCACGTCCTGTCAGGCTCAAAGACGTGCGTTGGTATGTTTTGCTCATCATGTTGCTGTATTGTAGGAGGTTCTGCTGCTGTAAGAATGTCTGCCGCATTCAAGATTGCAGCTTCTTCTTCTTTTTCCTCTTCTGTAGGTAGAACTCCTTCTATGTATGGTACAACATTCCCTTTTCTAGGAGAGGTCTCTTCAGGTGGTTTTTCTAGCTTCTTTGTGTCACAATGTGGTTCATCAAACACCACATGTACAGATTCTTCTACCACCAGGATTCTCTTATTAAACACTCTGAAGGCTTTACTTACAGCAGAGTATCCTAGAAATACTCATTCGTCTGATTTAGCATCAAAAGTTTTCAGATGTTCCTTTCCATTGTTGAGAACATAACACCTGCATCCAAAGATATGCAGATAGGAAATGTTTGGTGTATGACCGTTCCATATTTCATACGGTGTCTTGTCAAGATCCTTGATGATTAGACATCTGTTCTGCGTGTAGCATGCAGTATTAGTTACCTCAGCCCAAAACCTCTTGGGTATCTCTGCTTCTGCTATCATTATTCTTGCTGATTCCTTGAGGGTTCTATTCATTCTTTCAGCAACCCCGTTTTGTTGAGGTGTTCTTGCAGCAGAGTATTCATGACGAATACCATTGTCAGAACAGAATTTCTCTATAAACTTATTCGTGAACTCGGTTCCTCTGTCTGATCTTATCTTCACTATGCTCAAGCTCTTTTCATTCTGAATTTTTTTCATGAGGCCAGGTAGCTTTTCTTGAGTTTCCGACTTCTTTGCTAGAAAGATCGTCCATGTGTATCTAGAGTAGTCATCCACTACTACTAGGAAGTACTTCTTCCCGCTCAAGCTTACTGGTTCTACAGGTCCAAAGAGGTCCATGTGTAGAAGATCTAGAATCCTGTGAGATGATTTCTGAATCTTATCCTTGAAAGAGCTCTTAACTTGCTTTCCTTTTTGACACGCTCCACAGACATTCTCCTTTTTGTAAGCTACATCTGGTAATCCTCTCACGAGGCCTTTTCTTGCTAGCTTGTTGACAGTCTTGAAGTTCAGGTGACTTAATCGTTTGTGCCATAACCAGCTCAGCTCCGATGGACTTTTCACTATGAAGCATGTTGATTGAGTGGAGGAATTCCAATCTGCTAGGTAGATATTACCTCTTCTTGTTCCTGTAAGCTTTACTTCATTTGTGGTGCTGTCCTTGATTAAGCACTTGTTGAGGTTGAATTCCACTGTATATCCTTTATCACAGAATTGACTGATGCTTAGGAGATTGTATCTAAGCCCCTTTACGTAGGATACATCCTTGATCTTTATGTTCCTCTTGACTAGGCATCCGCTTCCTTTGGAATCATCACCAAATATGACCTTAGGTCCTTTACATTCTTGAAAGTCTTTCAACGTTTCTTTATTGTCTGTCATGTGCCTTGAGCAGCCGCTGTCGATATACCATACATCACTGCTGCATCCTGGCACTGTAACCTGTAACAAATTCAAACAGATTTAGGTACCCATATCTATACGGGTCCTTTGGGAACCCAAACTTTCTTAACAGTAACTGATCTACTGTAAGATTTGTTGGTTCTCGATCTGTATGCAGTTATCTTGGAAAACTGCTTATGAAAGGTGTGTGCTCGACAAATATGTGTGTTACCAACACCCTTGTAGTGTGGTCTTTCACCATACTTCCCTGGAGTATATCCTCCTTGAGGTTTAGACATATAGGTCTTAGTATTGGTGGGAAAGTTTCTTCTATGCTGCAACTTTGTTGGTTGCTGCATCATTTTGCTGCATGCAGCAGATGACTTCTGCTGCAGCCAAGTCTTAGATGCAGACTTATTCCCTGCAGTTGAGCATTGGGGTTTCTTCCCTTTATCCGTCATTGCTGTTTTGTTCACTATCTTTTCAGAGTCACAGAGTAACTCTTTCTCCATTGGAGTTTTGGCTTGAACAAAATTCACAGCTTTGGATGTGCTTGCTGTATTCTGAGAGCCTTGATTGCTGTAACCTATGCCTGAAATCACAAAGGGATCTCTGACACGAT
Organism: Scutellaria barbata; assembly: GCA_028654395.1. NCBI lineage: Eukaryota > Viridiplantae > Streptophyta > Magnoliopsida > Lamiales > Lamiaceae > Scutellaria > Scutellaria barbata. Next base: position 19,081,678 of record CM053648.1, read on the forward strand.
TTATGCAATCTCTTGCGTCCTTTGAAGATTTGGTGAACGTACTCATCTTGGACTGCAAGATTTTCTTCTCAGATCTTAGCTCTGTGATCAGCAGATTCAATCTAGAGACCTCTTGTTGCAGCTTACTACACTTTGAGTTATCAGATTCTCGTGCAGCGAGCATTTTGGCAATGTCGATGTTTTTGCTCTTGAGGATCTCATTATCGATTCTAAGGTTTTCATTCTCAACCTTAAGCTCCTCATGAATTGAGTTGATCTGCTCGAAATCACTCATGATCCTTTTCAAGGAGTGGATCATGTTCAGCTCCTCATCAACTTGTATGGACAACGGTTGGTAGATTACCTCATCTTCTTCGCTGTCCTCGCTATCTTTAGCCATCAGGCATATGAGTGCTTCTTCGTCAGAGGATGAGGTTTCAGCATCGCTGTCAGAGGATTCTGCAGCTTTCAGTATTTTCTTCGGAACTACTGCATCCTTGGCTTTCTCCATCTCTCCTATGAGAGCTCGAAGCTTGTACCTTTCCTCTCGTCTTTTATCTCTCCTCTGTTCTCTTTCTCCTTCAGGATACTTGTGCACTGTTGGATAAGGACAATTCCTTGCGTAGTGTCCAGGCTTCCTGCAATTATAGCACAAGTCAACATTCCCTGTATTTGACTGAGGAGAAGAAGATACCTAAGGGGTTGAGTGACTTCTTCTGAAGTCATTCTTTTTGTTGAGGTTGGTGTTGCTGCTATTGTTATTGCTCTTGATGAATCTCCTGAATTTCTTTAGGAGGAGCGCCATATCCTCTTCAGCAACTTCTGCTGTATCCTCACTCTGCTTACTGCAACTGGCGGTTGCTGTATCTTTTGTTCCTCTGGCGGTTAGCGCTGTAACTTTGGAGACTGACTCATCTGACTCTTTTCTCCTTCTATTGATGTCATACTCGAATGCTTTCAAGTCGGAGAATAAGTCAAATGTGCTCATGGACTTCAGGTCCATAGACACTCTCATGGCAGTGGTCTTGCTATCCCACTCCGCTGGTAGGGCTCTTAACACCTTCATGTTCTTTTTCTTTTGTGTGTAGTGTTTGCCCAGAGCTTCTAGTTCATTCACTATGGATGTGAATCTCAAATCTAGTTGCTCAAGAGTCTCTTCATTCTTCATCTCGAAGAGCTCGAATAATTGGGTAGCGTTGGAGATTTTGTTATCCTTGGTGAGCTCAGTTCCTTCACAAATTTGCTCCAGCTTTTCCCATATTTCTTTGGATGTTGAGCAAGTTTTCACTTTACTAAAAGTGCCTTTATCCAAAGTAACAAATAGAGCGTTCTTTGCCACATTATCCAGGTTGGCTCTCTTCCTGTCTTCGTTTTCCCACTCTTGACGAGGTTTGGTCAGGAAGTTTGGTGGTGGCTGCTCTCCTTCTGCATGGTCTCTTCCATAAAAAGAGTTTACCTTCATGGGGATTATCGGTCCTTCAGTTATGACGGTCCACATCTCATCATTCATGGCAGAAAGATGTGCCTGCATTCTAATTTTCCAGTCGTCATATTCCTCTATGGAAAACATAGGTAGCTTGTGATTGGAGGAATCCATGATATGCTTTTAAAAATGATTTTTATACAAAGAAAACAGCGAGACAAAGGTGGATCTGGGTAGGTGACCAGATAAGTTGGCTTTTAACCCAACTCGCTCTGATACCACTTGTTGGTCCCAAGTGGTGTCCGAGGTTCAGAGGGGGGTGAATGAACCTTAGTCGATTTTTCAGAATCTTTAAAACAACCGTTCTGCACTGTAAGTTACTTGAGCTTGCAACGATAGATGGTTACTGCTTGCAGCGCTAGAATGCAGTGCTGCACGCTGTAACCTGGAGTTTTGTACGCAGCGGAAATATATTTTTAAACACAAGGCTATTTTACACAAGAATGCTTCTTTCAAACTTTTTATGATGAGAAAAGATAGATATATGTAGAAAATAAGCACAGATAAATAAAGCGATAAAAACACTTATGGCTTATAATGGTTCGAAGGTGGTGTAATCCTTCTACGTCCACTCTACTGCTCCTCGAGCAGGAACTTTGTTAAGCAAGATTGATTTACAGGACTCTCCTAACAATCTATCAACTTCACAAAGCTAACCACCTACTGAAGTCCAGCGTACACACAGCAACTGCAAACTTCAAAGGCTAACCCACACAGAGTTCTATACTCCCACACAGGGAAGCTGCCTAACTCTAGACAACTAAAACAAACAGTAAGGATCTCTCCTATCAACTGCTTGACACCTCTAAAACAACCGAAGCACACAACAACAAGGTTAAAAGGATAAAAGGTTTTCTTCAACTTGTGCTTCGAAGTGAGCTTCTGATTCCGTAGGGAAACTTTCAGCTTGAACTCTGCTTCACTTCGATAGGTTGAGTGACTGAAACTGTTGGCTTGAATGCTTGAAATTTGTAAGCTTGAAACTTTCGCGTATGGATTTTAGTTCTTAGTAACAGTGACAGTTTTCAGTAACCAGCTTCAGTTCTCCTCGACCTCTATTTATACTTGTAGGAGAAGATGTCCGTTGAAGGAGACATCCCTCTTTTGAATTTGAAATAGCCTGTCCAAAGTATGGTTCGCATTTAATGCGACTTGACTTTTCCTTTCGGAGCATTTAATGCGGCAGTTGCGGCTCGCAGCTTTCTGCAGTGCGTCAGTCCATGTGGCATCTTCTTATTGGCTCCGTGTCTGCTACTTTAACTTTTTCTTGAACGGCTCTATTGTCCCTGCTTGGATCTCCATTCCTCGTACTACATTTATCCTTCCTGGGATTTGCAGGATACTTCGTCTTGTAGTTGGCGCTGTATTTACTTAACTGTCCTGTAAGTCTGCGCTGTATCCTTGGTCTTTGTGCAGCTGATGCATTCTTTCAGTGCTGCTGTATTTTAGACCTGCTTGCAGTATCATCTGGCAGTGCTGCTGTAATCATCGTTCTAGCAGTACTCCTGTATCCTTTTCATGCAGCGATGCTGCACGCCGTTCTTCCTTGTTTTGCTGTATTGAAGTACAACCTTATTTATGCTTTGCTGTTCCTTTCTTCTTCCAGCAATGCTGTATCCTGCCTTCTTGCAGCGATATCTTCCTTTAAAGCTTAGATGCAGCTTTATCCTCTTTTAACCTCCATTTCAAAGCTTGACTCAAGACTCAATTCTAGTCTATTTATTCACTTAAACAATGTGAAAATGGGGTACTCAAAACTTCCTATTACATGATTGATTTGTCTCATCAAAATCTAAACACTGAAATCCCAACACAAGCAATAATCAAAATTATATTAATCATTGCCTAATCTAAATTAGCATTGACCTATTCTAAATTACCCTTATTAACTAAATCCCCACCAACCAAAACCCCCAACCTGTCAAAACACGGAAACCCAAATGCATCCCCAACCCTTCCAACACTCTTCCATTCGAGACTCTTGCTTAACCCTAATATGTTGTCGGCGCTGACTCTTTCTCTTCTTTCTTCTCCGATCTGAACACAAACTTCACCATCTCTCTATACTTTTTCTCAAATCTGAACAGATACTTCACCATCTCTCTCATTTCTTTTTGATCTGAATAGATACTTCACCATCCCTCCCTTCATTCTTCTCTGATCTGAACGGATACTTCACAATATCTCCCTTCTTTCTCCTTCGATCTGAACAGATACTACACGGATCTGGATAGATGCTTCACACATCTGATCGATTCGAGATCTCAGCTATGTCGGTATACTTTCTTGTCCCTATGCACCTTAATCCTTTCCGAACCTCTAATAAAAGTGAAGTTTCTATAACTTCACTCAAAAACAATATTCTAGAGGTTTTCGAAACGGATTTAGGCTGCATGTTCCGACAATGATGATTTCCTTTGTATGTTAGGTTGATTCACTTTAGGGGTTTGGAAATTTTTGGGAAATCTGAGTCCTATGTGCTAATAATATGTCCATCTGTGTGGTTCTTTACTTGCCTGCACCTGTTCTAAGTTATATGTTTGCTTTTGTCTATCCACATTCTATTGAATATCTCTTTTGTGTTTTGAGGGGTTGAGAATGAGTAAAGAAGAGTTCTTGAAGATCCAGGTAACTTCTTCTCTGCCTCATTTCTTCATAAAGGGGGTGTTATGTATCTGAGAGAGAGAGAGATTGTGTTGTTGCGTGTGCATTTGGGCTTTATGGGTAATTTCTTGATTTGGGCTAGAGATTTTCTGTGCAATTTATGTTGTTATTAACTGTTGGATGGATGTTTTCATTCTTTAAGACAGAGTTTTGGGTTTTTTAACGTTAATTTTCTTGTTTCTCACTCTGATTTTGGGTGAAAATTGATAAAGTTGAAAACTTTACCCTGTCTCTCTTCTATGGCTTTGCTTGTACTTGCAGACTTGTGTTCTCAAAGTCAATATCCACTGTGATGGCTGTAAGCATAAAGTCAAGAAAATCTTGCAGAAGATTGAGGGTATTCTTCTTCTACACATGTATTTTTCATTTAATTAGAGCTTGAATATCTGATTTCTGGTAAAAATATCAGATCATTGCCTATATTAATAGGCAAAGATGAAGAAAGAAATTGTAACACGCATGTTCTAAAAGACCAAATAAAACAGGTAAATATCTCTTCAATACCATCATTTTTCCTACAATATATATGGTTACAATTTAATGTTCTACATTTCTATGCAATGTACAATAATCAAACATGCTACTGATTTATCTTACATATCCGCATCAATGATAGATATATTATATCTGTGTACAAATACTACATCTAAAACCATTATGTGCATGTTCTAAGTTCTAACTACATTATAGTCTGCCCTGTAATCTCTATATCTTTCTATAATTCCCGTCTGACCCTGTACTATGTAGAATCACTGCAAACATTCTTTGAATCCTTATCTCAAAACCAATGATTATGCAACCTTTTTTGTGCTGTTAATCCTGATATACCTGACGTTACTACGTGGATATGTATGATTCTAACTCTTGGTTGCCTCTTTTCCAAGTCTATAGTTCATTTTTTCTGCATTTCTTATATGACTTTCATTCTTCAGCATACATAATTTTTGCTGCACTTGTACTATATATTTATAACAAAGATGATGATTATATCTTTATGATAGATCATTCATATTCACCAAAACTGCACATGAATGTTTCACTATGAATATACTCTTCTACAAAAATTAACCACAAACATGTCAACATAAAATCATGCTATTTCAACTCATCTATTTACTGAAAATTTAGGCCAAAAAAAAGTGTCAAGTTTACTATATTGTGATTTCACTCTACTTTTTAGACCCTCAACAATGAAAACTTTTAATATCAAAATTGCATGCTCAATAGATTGAAATTGATATTCTAATGAATCACATCTATCTGAACACACATTCTCTCGATTGTAATTCTCTACCACGCTTCCTATTTATCACTGTACTTTGTGTAAGCTTTCTCATGCTGCTGTGTATGTCAATGCTACCTATGAAAAAATTTGAAGTTCATTACAAAACAATGATAAAGATGTCAACTTTCCAGCTCAAAATCTACACAGCAATTTTTTTTCCTAACAAACATATACTTTCTAAAGAACAAAATTTAACTAACAAATCAATAAATGCACTTTATACAATTTCTTTAACTTTTTGTTGATTCTCTAAATACTATTGCTTTCTGCAGAAAAACCCTCAAGTTCACAGAAAAGTTCATGTTTACAACAATCACTCAAACAACAGAGAAAGGATTATCAACCATAGACAGCAACAACAGACATTCCCCAACAAAAGATAAGAATCTCATTCCTCTTACTTCAAAATATATCTAAATTAATCTATACCTAGTTATCAACTATCTATATCATCTATATGAATGCTAAGTCAATGACATAAGCCATATATATGCTACACCAAATTCCTATTGCATCATTCACTAATACCAAATTCATATAAACAACCAAGCCATTGCATCCATAATTAGTAAGCTGTGGATTTCATATTCAAATCACTACCATGTATCAATGCACTCACAACATATACTTGTAACCCACATCACCAAATAGGCTGACCCAGTATTCTGAAACCTCAATAACTTGACCACTGAACATGAATGGAACCCAACTTTCTGAAATCAGAAATATTAAAAACAAACTATGAATAAAGAAAACAAAAATTTTCAAGTGTTCAAATAGTGTGATCCAGAAAATAATTAGTTGTTTCTTGGAATTATAAAGGTTCTGTTTTAAAAAATGTATAGACACTGACCCTACACAATCATAAACCTATTAAAAAGCCCAACCCTAGCTGACACATATCCCAACATATATATGCTCATCAGTCTCAAAGTTAAATACTCATGTATGTCTATACATATGCTTTGAAAATAATAAAATGTATCATTCTTATATTTATGCAGAAAATGTGATATTAAACATTAACAAAACTTACATATACATTCTTATACCACTTAAGACATTAGCCAGCAGGCAAGTAAGCAAGAGCGGGTAGTATGAACTAACTAGAACTAATTTTCACTAGTTTTTATATTACTTCACATTCATAATTATTGATATATTTCTTTTATCTATGCATGCAGGTACAATATCAAAATTTAAAAAATATCAAACCATTACAGCAAAGCAATACGCATCAACTGAGTATAAAGTAAGATAAGTATCCTAACAACTCAATTCTCTCCTACAACTGAAAAACATGACTTCATGCAATCTTTAACTTGATATCTATTATTGTTTTCAAATACGTAATATGAAAATACAATACTTGATAATCTAGTTCATCAGAAAACTTGTGATTGTAACTTGTTACTTAAAATATGTTTATAGTCACCTGATAATATAGTATAAATTCATGTACTCATGCATATGTATTATTTTCTAATCTTACCTCGAACAATTCCACTTGATATATATTATTGATTTTCAAACACATAACATGAAAATAGAATATCTGATAATGTAGGTCATTTGAAAATTTGTGACTGTAACTTGCTATTTAAGTTATATTTATAAGTCATCTGATAATGTGGTATAAATTCATATACCTCATGCATGTGTATTATTATCTAATCTTATGTTTTAGATTCATCAGAAATTAGTTCTTATTGATCTTTTTTGTAATTTATTATAATAAAACACAAAGCCTTCAAAAAATATATATGTATTTAAAACAAAGTCTTACCAAAATAAAACACAAAGTCTTCACAAAATGATAACATATAATCCCAAACATGTTTTTCAAAAAGAAAAATAACATATAATCCCAAAATGATCCCAACATAAATGACAACATATAATCCCAACAATGTTTTTAAAAAACAGAGACATGATTCTCCAAAACAGAAAATCCAATCTATCAATTCCAAAAACTACCAACAGAAAATCCATAAAACATAATACATCCAAACAAAACAAATAACAAAGTTGCAGCAATTCAGCATTTATCACTCCTCACTCTTCTCCTTCTTAATCACAGTCTTCATTTCCTCAAAGTCTGTCATTGAGAACTCTTTAATAAGCTGTCGCTTCATAGACTTCTCAATGCCTATCAATTCACTCTTTCTATTCTTTATCACATCCTTGTCTTCTTCATCACATTTTGTCGAGAACTCATCAATCAATTTTCGCTTCAAACGCCTATCTAATAATATCTCTTCTTCGTTATCCTTATTAATCCAAGTCTGATCAGCTGGAGTGCTAAAACACAATTCTGAACAGTTAACCTACAATAAATTTATAACAAATCGGAAAACCAATAAAACCATTCAAAAAAAAACTGAATGCAATATACTGAATTCAAACAAACCTTATCAGCCTCAATACCTTCATCCCCAAGGTTATAAAAAACATCAAAACAATGTCCATTAAATTGAAACCATATGCGATTAATTCACAAAGATTTGAACACGTAAAATCACTAATAATAACACAATAATCACCTGATTTGATTGAGCTGAACCAACAGTATACTCCAACTCAATTCGTATTTTCCTAATCGTATAAGCCCCATAAAAGCAAGATACTTGATCTGGTGCCACATGCACCTTAAAAAACAGCTCCCTATCCAGAAGGTTGCCTATCTCAATTGGCAGCAAATGATCTGAATCCATGACCTAACAATAAATACGATAATATTTAATAAAATACCAAAGCACATAATTTAAAATAACTACAACAAAAATTGAAAAAAACAAACATATTGTTGACGTAATTCCAGAGCTGTCTTCCCCAATAATTGAACACATTGTTGATCCCAAAGAATGACAGATGCATTGTCAGTCGAATCCTGAACCAAAACCTGAATTTTAAATCTATACCAAAAAAAAAAAATCAAATTAGCTTCAAATAATAGTTTCCCAGCAATAGAAAAGAAATAAAAACTTATACAAAAAATAATGATCACAATATACCTAGGATTGCCAGTAGAATTAAAATCATCACAACTTGTGCAATAAAACCTTTGTTCAGCCTTAGTTAATTTCTTGAAACACCTAGGGCAAGACATGTACCACAAATCCGCAATTGACTCAATACAAAAAATCCTAGCATTCACCCAAAAAATTCCAACCTAATACAAACAAAAACAAAAATTAACACAACAAAAATCCAACAAATTACAGATTTTAATTTTTTTTAATTAATACATAAAACCATTAAGTACTGAAATGAATGTATCTACATTTCAAATTACCTCTCTACAAGTCCAAATCTGCTCAATCGTACGAATTGCAAAATTTTCTGCTGAAAAGTCACCATCATCTCCAACTTTAATAAAACAAAAGGACTTGCACTCAACTGCCCCGTCCATACCATCATCACCATCAAAACTTAACATAAAAAATTTCAGATAAGTAAAAGAAACTACAATCATTGCATTAAAATATCATTCAAAACAATAATTGCATAAACAAATTGTTAACGTTGGATTTTCCAACTTAATATTTTTCTTTTTCATTATTTTCAAAAATCATTTATTTTATTTAAAATGAGATTTGTTAGGTTTTTGAGTGTTTATAGGATTTGGTTGTTATTTAATTCCTTATCTCAAGGATTATTCTATCTAACCATTTATTCCTATCTTTTAGGATTTGCTTCTTTTCTTTTTATTTTATTTGTTATAGGATTTAAGAAAAAGAAAAGAACGTGATTTCAAGAACATGGAAAAGAACGTGAGAAGAAGAATGTGGAGAGAGAAATGAGATGGACGTGAAGTGAAGTTGATTTCAAGAGAGTGGACACATGAAGATCATGGAGTCTTCAACCATCTCTATAAATAGAAGGAAGCTCTTGAAGATTCATAGATCTATATCAAGAAAAACAGAGATTGAAGAGCATAAATAAGAGAGCTTTCGAGTCTTATTATTTGAGTCTTTTTGTATCACATATTGTGATCTTTTAATTCTTTGTATACGTCCAATTGATCATAGTATTAGGACGTATTGTTTTTCCTTCTCCTTGTACCAAAATTCTTATTATAAAGGAGCTTTTCGCCGTGTGGCAGTCCACAAGTATATTTGTACTCGTGGATAAATTTTATCTCTGTTCATTTTCGTTTTTAATATTTATTCCGCTGTGTTTTCCCGGTGTTGCCCAACACTGCGACAACATCAGGTTCTCTGATCGAAATTTTTAGCTATATAATCCACGCAGGACTTTCAGTTGGTATCAGAGCCACCCACTTGACATACTAAGTGGTGGTTCTGGTAGTCATGCAAGACATGGATTATTGCAATCCAAATTTTAGACGTGTTCCAATTTTGGATGGTTCGAACTATGCATATTGGAAGATTCGTGTTCGTTCGAAGATCAAATCAATTGATGTACGTGCCTGGACAGTAGTTGTGGAAGGCTATGTTCCACCACTCCATGAAGTTGATGGTGATTTCGTTCCAAAGCCTCAAAAATCATGGACGATTGAGGAGATCAACAATTCAAATTTCAACGAGAGAGCGATCAATATTATTTTTGAGGTTGTGGATATTAATGTTTTCAAGATGATCCAGAATTGTACCACTGCTAAGGAAGCATGGGATATTCTGCAAAAAAGATATGAAGGAGCAAGTTGTGTTCGAGAAGCAAAAATGAGACTTTTGATGTTAAAGTTTGAAAATATGCGCATGGAGGAAAGTGAGGATATTGGAAGCTACTTTGAGCGACTTAGAGACATCTCCAATCAAAGCCAAATGCTAGGAGACCCGATTGGACGCAAGCAGCTGATTTCCAAAGCCATGCGTACTTTACCATCAAGGTTCAACATCAAAGTATCCGCCATAGAAGAAGCCCACAATCTTGCTCTCATGGATTTTGATACTTTGCAGAGCATCTTCCAAACTTTTGAGCTCAATCTTCTAAGTCAACAAGAAGCATCAAATAAGGGAAAAAATATCACCTTGCAAGCTCAAGAAGATGAGGAGTCCGAGGATGAGATGAGCCGCTGGAAGTGTAACATCCCGATTCTTTTGTAATTAAACCTTAACCGAGACGTTACTTATTTATAAAAACATCACTCTTTTAAGAACAAAAATAAAGATAAATAAAAATTTAAGATCTATTATAAAAATTCATTTCCATAATTCATAAAATATTATGCTTTAAAATAAAAACATTTACAACCTTCATTTCTGGCTATCAGCATCCACCGCTCACACTCTCCGCCTTCATCTCCTTAAACTGAAAACATTTTAAAAAAAATAGGGGTGAGTGACAAAAGTACACTCAGTGGGATGGGGAACTCGAGATGACATAAAACAATTTTGGAAGATTTTACACACATGCCAAAATACCATTTTATCACATAAAACAGGTTTTCTTAAAACATTTGTCTTTTAATGAAAACCGTAGAAAATAGACCATTTCAAATCACGTGACTTAAATCATTTCACAATGTAACCATCCATCAAATCAATCATCCTTCACATTTAAATATATCACTTTCATTATCACATTTACGGTTTTTAGCCATCTTGCAAACATATGCGGGTCTTAGCCGCCCTGAAAACATATAATCCATCATTCACATTCAAACATCACTTTTCACATAATTTACGGTGTTTAGCCGCCATGAAAGCATTTTACGGTTCTTAGCCGCCATGAAAACATTTTTATGGGTCTTAGCCGTCCTGGAAACATATGCGGGTCTTAGCCGCCTTGGAAACATATACAGGTCTTAGCTCCCTGGTACGGTGATCAGCCGTCATATACGGGTCTTAGCCGTCTTGAATACGCATGCACATACACACATAATTACTTCACACATACACATATCAAATATACACATGAAAGCACATTAATTTAACACAACACTTAGTTGTAGTTCTCAATTGCCATGAAAGCACATCTTATTTGCACATATGCAAATATTAACTTCACATCATTCTTCACCTTTGCATTTTTGTAAAACATTCATAATCCATCACTTGCTTTAAATCATTCATCAATCACATTCATCGTATCATAACATTATCACACATAACATCTCATGCATTCAGCACGTATACCCAACTCATTTAATAATAATCTTAAAAGATTGCATAAACTTTATAATATCTTAATTTAAAGAATTTACCCCCACCTTGTTCGGTGGTTACCACGTGAGCAGCACCTCTTAAAGATCACGTATCCCAAGGCTTTACTTCAACAGGTAGCCTACATAAATTACGATGTTTTCTTAGATCATTATTAAATAAAATTAAAAGATTTAAACGATATCGAAAATCGAGATGAGACGGATCGGAATGGAAGGCCTAACAATTGAGGTTAAAGAAATAAAACGAAAATATCAGTTTATAAGGCTGAGATGAAAGAGAATGAATATTGGATCACAACAAAACAAGAATGAGCTCGATCGGAGTTGAAACGAGCTCGAACGGAGCGTTTTAAGATTTAGAGGTATTTTGGTAATTTGGTCAAAGGGTTGACTTTGACCGGGACCCACGACCCCCGGTCAACAATATTTTGTTGGCAACGTCTCGATGATAAAGTATGATGAAAAGAAAACGAGATTCGGATCGAAAACGAATCAAAAATACGACGTCGCGCGTGTTCCCGTCGACGGGAAAATTTCCCGACGGCGTCTCCCGTCGGCTGCCTAGTTTTCTAGACAGCGGTGCCTAGACCTCCCGTCGTCGGCCTGCTCGAGCAGCCACCTTCCCGGCGCCACCCTATGCCATCGATCCTTAGTCCTCCGACTAGCCCGCACCTTCGGCTACCAGATCCGGCCATCCTTCACGGGATTCCGGCATGAATAGTGTCTGAAAAACAGCCTCAAAAACCCTTCGTCACACACATTTCACAACTCCTTGCAACAGCCCCCCTTTCTAGGCCATTTTCCGGCACCGACGCCGCCACCCATGGCGGCGCCACCCCTCCAGTGGCTAGCCCACAACTCCGACAACCCCTCCGATGCCTGCAACGACGAGAAAAAGAGCGAGAGAAAGAGAAAAACGAGAGAGAGAAAAGATGGCAAGAAGCAAGGGTTGAGGTTTTGGAGAAGGTTTTTCGCCGTTTTCCGGCGAACACAAAATCGGAATTGAATTCCGAAAGTTGCCCTAGACTCGTATCGTCGAGGGCTACATTGTATACGAAAATCAGCCGAAACGAACGGGTTTGACATTTTCGAGCGATGGCAGCAGCGGTTTTTCGCCATTTTCCGGCGAACGGAGAATTGGAATTGAATTCCGAAAGTTGTCCTAGATTCGCCTCGCCGAGGGCTACGTTGTGTAAGAAAATCAGCCAAAACGGATGAGTTTGAATTTTTCCGGCGAACTCCGGCGACGGCGCGGGACCGCTGGTGGTGGTGCGTTGGGGACAGAAAGCAAGACTGAAAAATAAAGAGAGAGGAGAGAAAGACTTACGTGTGTTCGGCACTTTTCAGCTCGTTCGAAGAAATGGTGAAAATGAAATCGAATGAGGGCCTATTTATAGAAAATTTTGGAAGTTACTATTCACTAGGGGTTACTGTTCACTAGGTTACTATTTATGATAAGCTTCGGTTACTATTCACGATAAGATTTCGGTTATGTTCATCACGATTCCGTTCCTCATTTTTTCGAAACTCTATATTTTGCCATTTTGTTCGCCGTTTGAGCTACGGGTGTCCGATTGATGTCTAGTTCGTTTCTATTTTCTCCTTTTTCTATTACGCATCTAATCATATAAAAATATTCTATCTTTCATCTATAAATTTTATTCATTTAAAATTGGACGTTAAACACGTATCTGAAACGCACGTAATTAAATTAAACAATTAAAAATTAATACATATAAGATATTTTAATTAAGGGTTTACTTATTTAATTAATCAATTATGCTTCATTTTTATCCTGGACGCTACAGGAAGAGATCACCGAAGGACCAAACGTGGCCATGCTCATAAAAAAGTTTAATTCCATGGTTAGAAAGTTAAACAAGAAGCCATATCTAAAGGGAAAGGATCGTCAAAATATCATGAAAAATCAGCATCAATTCAAGCCTTTAGGATCGTCCTCTCAGCCCCAAAAATACCCCAAGAGAACAGTTTCTGATCATGGTAAATATACCCCCAAAGATATTGATTCTATTCAATGCCATGCATGCTCGGGGTGGGGTCATTATGCCAACGAATGCCCTAATACTTTGAGGAAGTATGGAGTGAAAAATCACTGGATTTCCCTAAGTGATGAAGAGGACGACGCTGAAGCTGAAACGGAAAGCCAAACTGCATTGGTTGTAAGAGTTGATGAACAGACTACTGGTGTTGCCGATGGTGTCACGACACCACAGACAACACCACAGAAATCTAATTTTTTCAATTTTTCAAATTTGACTTGTTTTGATTATGTATGTCTTACTAGTGTTTGTGATGCAGATTCTCAAGTTGGAGATGACTTAGATAAAGATGCATTCATTGATGAACTCCAAGGTCTTTACATCTCCTTGCTCGATGAATTGAAAAATCAAAGTAAGCAAATTGAAATTTTGTCCAAGAAGAATGACGTGCTGAAGAACTCAGTTGCTAAGTTAGAAACCGCTCTCACCAAGAAGGATATTGAACTTGGTAAAGTTCAATTAAAACTTGAGAAGACGGAATCCATCTTTGCAAAATGGAATTCAAGTTCTACCAAGGCAAAATAGCTCATTGAATCAGGTAGTACCTCCAGATCAGGTATTGGATCAGAAAATTCGGTTGAGTCGGTCTTTCCAAATCTTTTCAAAGATACACATGCAAAAATTAAATTTGTGAAAGAAAATTCAAAAGAGTCTCAAAAATCACCCAAGTTAAGTCCTAGAAAGAGGAAATATATATGTCATTATTGTTTTCGTCTAGGACATATCAAACCTTTTTGTCATGCTTTGAAACATAATCTGACCAGTGGTCTGGTGTTGCCTACGGTGTCATCTAACACCACCCAGGACACTGTCGTCAGAAAAAATGTAAAGAAAATCTGGGTTCAGAAAAAGTTGTCTCAATCCTGTAAAGTTGTGTTTACTGCTCTTAAGACTAACCTTTCAGGTTCTTGGTACTTCGATAGTGGTTGTTCACGCCACATGACGGGGACTAAGGAATATTTGTCTAATTTTGTACCTCTTTCTGGTAGGTCCGTGACCTATGGAGGCGGTGCTAAGAGCAACATTGTCGGTAAAGGGACACTGAATATTCCAGGTTTTCCTAAGTTAAAGAATGTTTTATTGGTTGATGGGCTTATGGCTAATTTAATTAGTATAAGTCAATTGTGTGATAATAATCTTGAGGTGAAGTTTTCTAAAAACTCTTGTGAAGTCTTTGATGAAACTAATATGTGTATCATGACAGGTTTAAGATCTCATGACAATTGCTATCTAGTTGAAGAAAATGTCACATGCAACAAGGCTAGTTTCGATGACACGTTTTTGTGGCATCAAAAATTAGGCCATGTGAATTTTCATACCCTACAAAATTTGTTAAAGTTCGAAGCTGTACAGGGTCTGTCGAAGCTGAATCAAATCTCGAAGGTAGTTTGTGGAGACTGCCTAAAAAGTAAACAGACCCGTGTTGCCCATGGTGTCACATCACACCAAGGACAACACTCAGGTACTGTACACTGTTTTGAACTCTTGCACATGGATCTTATGGGTCCTAGAGGTTGAGAGCCTTGGAGGTAAAAGGTATTCCTATGTCATAGTAGATGATTTTTCCCGTTTTACATGGATATTCTTTCTACGTGAAAAATCAGAAACTTTCTCACAATTCAAAATTTTATACACTACGATTAAAACCTCTTACTCTTCAAAAATTTTGAACATCAGATCAGATCACGGTAAGGAGTTTGAGAATAATTTGTTTGCTGAATTTTGTGAAAAGAAAGGTATAGGTCATCAATTTTCCGCACCCAAAACTCCACAACAAAACGGAGTTGAGGAAAGAAAGAATCGGACCTTGCAAGAGATGGCACGTGTTATGCTTAGTTCTAAAAACCTCTCACGACGTTTTTGGGCCGAAGCATTAAATACGGCTTATCATATTGGCAATCATGTCTTCTTTAGACCAGGTAGCAAATTAACACCTTATGAGATATTGAAAGGTAATAAGCCAAATTTGAAACATTTTCATGTTTTTGGGTGTTTATGCTATATTCTCAATGATCGTGATAATCTTGCCAAGTTTGACTCAAAGAGTGACAAAGCCATTGTTCTTGGATATTCTTTGAATAGTCATGCATATTGTGTTTATAATTTAAGATCAAGGACTATTCAAGAATCTGTCAATATTGTGTTTGATGATTTTTCTGATGTTACAGGAAAGACATACGAAGATTCAGTGACAGATTTGATCGAAACTCCAGCTGTGCAAGAAACTGGAAATACTGATGTTGCCCCCAGTGTCACGACACCAGAGGCAACACCGGCAGAAATTTCAGAATCTGATGATAATGAAGATGATGTGACTGATCTAGTACGTAGAGACCCACCTGCACGTATTAGGAAAAATCACCCTACCACTCAGGTGATAGAGGGATTAAATGAAGGTGTACAAACACGTAGGAAAGCCCCGATAAATTATAAACAAATGGTAAGGAATGTGTGTATGTCAACCACATTTTCAGAGGTAAAGTACTACTGTTTTGTGTCTCAAATTGAACCTAAAAATGTCTCCGAAGCTTTAAAAGATGAAGTTTGGGTACATGCAATGCAAGAGGAACTCGAACAATTCGTTAGAAATGACGTTTGGTCTCTTGTTCCTCGACCCACCGACACTAATGTGATTGGAACTAAATGGATTTTTAAAAATAAAACTGATGAGTCGGGAAACATTGTAAGAAATAAAGCTCGTTTAGTGGCTCAAGGGTACACGCAAGTTGAAGGCATCGACTACGATGAAACCTTTGCTCCCGTTGCTCGAATTGAGTCCATTAGATTACTTCTTGCAATTGCATGTTATCTAAAAATCACACTTTATCAAATGGATGTCAAAGGAGCATTTTTAAATGGTATCTTGGAAGAGGAAGCTTTTGTTGAGCAACCTAAAGGATTCGAAGATCCTTTTCAACCTTATTATGTTTACAAACTCAAGAAAGCCTTGTATGGTTTGAAACAAGCTCCTCGAGCTTGGTATGGTCGTTTGACTACTTTCTTACTTGAGTTTGGATTAATACGAGGCATGGCGGATCGAACTCTTTTCATTAAGAGAAATGATCAAAACTTTATGATGGCTCAAATTTATGTTGATGACATTGTATTTGGTGCTACTTGTCAAAATGATCTAGATGAATTTGTGAAAGCTATGTCATCTACCTTTGAAATGAGTATGATCGGGGAGCTAACTTATTTTCTAGGTTTGCAGGTCAAGCAATTGAAGGATGGGATTTTTATCTCTCAAAGCAAGTATGCCAAGAACTTGGTCTCTCACTTTGGTTTAGAAAATTCCAAGCCTATGCGTACCCCCATTGGATCTACTCAAAAGCTGTCCAAAGACAGTGTTGCCGATGGTGTCGACAACACCCTTTATCGATCAATGATTAGAAGCTTGCTGTATTTGACTGCCAGTCGATCGGATTTGATGTACAGCGTTGCTGTATGTGCACGTTACCAATCAGACCCTAAAACATCTCATCTTCAGGCTGTGAAAAGAATTTTAAGGTATGTTTCGGGTACGATTAATTTGGGTGTTTGGTATACTAAAGATACTAATCTTCATTTGATAGGCTTTAGTGATTCCGATTGGGCAGGTGATGTAGATGATAGGAAGAGTACCAGTGGTGGCTGTTTCTACTTAGGAAATAATCTCGTATCTTGGCATAGTCAAAAGCAAAATTGCGTTTTCTTGTCAACGGCTGAATCCGAGTACGTAGCCACCGGTAGTGGGTGTACTCAACTCTTGTGGTTGAGGTAAATGCTTGACGACTATGGATATCAAATTGAATCTTTGAGCCTATTTTGTGATAATGCTAGTGCAATAAATATTTCAAAGAATCCAGTACAACATTCACGCACTAAGCACATAGATATAAGACATCATTTTATTCGAGACTTAGTTGAAAAAGGGGTAATTCAAATCGATTATGTATCCACCAAAAATCAAATTGCTGATATTTTTACTAAGGCCCTAGATTTTGAGAGGTTTTCTTCTCTTAAGAAATCTCTCGGTTTGTGTGTTGCTTGATTGCATCTGAACTTTTATGGGTGTTACGAGTAATGTTGTTCACACTAGCACAACACCCATTGAATTTTTTTTATTTTTCTAGGACTTTTTAGGCATATGTGTGCTTGAATGAATTTGGACAGTGTGTTTCTTGTGTATGATATTGCTTGGACACCTAATCATTCGATGGCTCATGTTTTAGTGAAGTGCACATTTTGGTAAAAATTAAAGTCACAAAGCGCTTGGAGCACGGCGTTCGCTGCGACGATGCTTTTCAGGCAGCCTAGTGACCGATCTAAAAAGTGTTGTGTGACCTACACTGAGTAACTTGGGGCACGGCACTCGCTATGACAATGCTTCCTTGTAAAAAGGTGTAGGAGATACCACAACCGCATCAATGCTTGATCTCACAACCGAGTAACTAGACACATGGCGCTCACTACGATAGTGTGATCTTTTCAAAAGGTTGGTTGGGATCAGGTGAATATCAATTTTGGTAAGTGCACGGAAAAATTTTGTTTTTGAGCCTAAGTATTACTGTATGGTGTCCTCGCGGTGTCACATAACACTTGGAAAACACTGACCGAAAATTTGTTATGCATTTGTTACGCATCCCTAAATTTGTGCAACTAATTTTTCCAGGTTTTTAGTGGACATATTTGGCATGTGGATAACCCTTAATTCTTTTGAATTTCGAATTTATATGACACCTTATTTTTAGGAGGTTGTTGGATTGATTAATCTTAAATTTGTTAAAACAAATCTCTTTGATTCCTCCAATTTTTCAAAGGCTCAAAATTTAATTTTATCTCCTAAGTCATACCCTCTATCTCAGTATTTCGTCTCCATCTCTCTCTCTCTAAATCTCAATTTTTCCAATTGTGTGTTCTAATTCTTCTCTCAATTTTCCCCAATTTCGTGTCCTAATTTCTTTGTCATTGTCATGGATTGATCACCCTCTCATTCTGCTGACAACTTGTAAAATTTTGTCAACCATTTGTGACATCTTCTTCCTTTGATAACCCCTTCAAGGCTTTACGGGATAATTTGGACTCCATAATTTCAGCTCAAAAAGGGGGAGATGATGGAAGTAGGGGGAGTGGGGGAGATGCTTGAGCAAGTGTTGCTGCTGCTGTTTACTCTTTTCATTTGATGATTTGGTTGCAGAATTTGATTGGTTGCAGAATTGCATATTTTGATGATTAATGATTTTTGTTTAATTATTTTAATTTTGCATTAATTGTTGGTCATTATTATCTATTGAGTTTGATTGTGTTTTGCAGGATTAAGGGAGAGAATTCTTTGATTAAGGGGGAGATTTTTCATTAATGGGGAGAATGAATGATTTTTGGTTTTGAACTGAAAAAGCAAAAAAATGGGAGATTGTTAACGTTGGATTTTCCAACTTAATATTTTTCTTTTTCATTATTTTCAAAAATTATTTATTTTATTTAAAATGAGATTTGTTAGGTTTTTGAGTGTTTATAGGATTTGGTTGCTATTTAATTCCTTATCTCAAGGATTATTCTATCTAACCATTTATTCCTATCTTTTAGGATTTGCTTCTTTTCTTTTTATTTTATTTGTTATAGGATTTAAGAAAAAGAAAAGAACGTGATTTCAAGAATGTAGAAAAGAACGTGAGAAGAAGAATGTGGAGAGAGAAAGGAGATGGACGTGAAGTGAAGTTGATTTCAAGAGAGTGGACACGTGAAGATCATGGAAGATCATGGAGTCTTCAATCATCTCTATAAATAGAAGGAAACTTTTGAAGATTCATAGATCTACATCAAGAAAAACAGAGATTGAAGAGCATAGATAAGAAAGCTTTCGAGTCTTATTATTTGAGTCTTTTTGTATCACATATTGTGATCTTTTAATTATTTGTATACGTCCAATTGATCATAGTATTAGGACGTATTGTTTTTCCTTCTCCTTGTACCAAAATTCTTATTATAAAGGAGCTTTTCGCCATGTGGCAGTCCACGAGTATATTTGTACTCGTGAATAAATTTTATTTCTGTTTGTTTTCGTTTTTAATATTTATTCCACTGTATTTTTCCGGTGTTGCCCAACACTGCGACAACATCAGGTTCTCTGATCGAAATTTTCAGCTATATAATCCACGCAGGACTTTCACAAATCAAAACATTAATATACCTACTCCTAAAAGCAGAAACTTCATCCAGCTCACCATCAAGAATCATTCTTGTAGCATTATAAGTAGTAGATACAGACACATTATCTAAAAAACAACAAAATTGTACAAAAGATATCACAATATTGGAATGCATAACATATATACTATAGTTACTTATATAATGTAATATATATATATACCTCTAAACAGCTTCCGTCGACAAAACTGAAGAATCATTATAGGAGCTTCACCACCTCTTGCAACCTTCTCCATCAATTGATCAACAAAAGCTTCCTATAAAGTACAACTAAGACGATTACCACTGAAAAATAGAACACAAACTATAAGCAAAAACACTCAAGCAATTTAAAATAAGTCAACATAAACTCTACTAACTCATGATCTTCCAACACTACTTCCATCCTCTTTGTCTCATGTTCATTGTTAGTATGAATAGAAGGCTGATTGACACTGATAACACGTCCAATCACATCTGCAGAACATATATTATTCATATTAACAAGCATATAAACCAAAGAATGCAATAATCAAACTACCAATAATCAACATCCTACCTATCAAGACTGTTTCATCAATATCCAAGGGACTACATACTTCAGTAAATGGTTTGAACAAAAACATATTATTAGGAAAACCATGATCAAAGAACTCAGTAACTCGTGTATTATTAATGAAGATTAACATATAGCGATTCGATGTTGTCTTGAATCTCATCTTATTGTTAGTGACCACAAAGTTCTTCACAGCACACAATGCACCATCTGTCAAGTTCATGTTGAGTCTAGGAAGCAAATCACTCTTGATGCTTGCATGGATTCTCTGTCCCTATTGAAAATAAATAACAAAAATTGGAAATCAAAACTTTTTAAATACACAGAAACAGCAACACATGAAATAAACTGAAACTGATTCATACCTCAATGTCATGGAATATGCACTCAACACTACGTATCCTATCACGATTGCCAAATGCAGGCAGATGATACTAGCGAACCAAGCCGAGCTTTAAAGCCCACTGCGTCCTAGACGGACCAATTTCACGTAACAAACTGAAGCATAGCGCCATACTGCAACTACACAACTAACAAATCAGACCTATCAAATACAAAAAAAAAAAAGCATGAAGACTTTTAGAAGTAAAAGCACATACATTCAATATCAGAAAAACTTGCAAACTATAAACTCTAATCAGTCTCTCCTTGCTGAAATAGGAACTGCACCAACAATGCCAAGATGAAGTTTATATAGAAGATACGATGTGGAATCTGAGGAGCCATTCAAAGCCTATTGTTCATAATGACCTACATGTTAGCCACTCAAATGCTACAACCATGCAGCAACTCAGAATGTTGCAACTCATGCACCAAACTCTGCATTTTTTTAGTCATTGCCTGCAATTTTCTATAAGTGGCTATTAGCCTTTTATTTAGTATCTAATTGTGTTTTCATCTCATTGGTTGTTTTTGCATTGCAGACCATTACACCCATTTAGCTTGCTGCCATAATCTGTGATTAGCTTATTTTTTTGGTTCATTAGCTCATAGCCTTTTATTTAGTAGCAAATTGTGTTTTCATGTGTGATTGGTTGTTATGCATTGGAGACAATTAGACCCCATTTAAATTACTGTGATGGTTTGTGATAGGCTCCTTTTGATTGTTTATTAGGTAATAGCCTTTTATTTAGTAGCTAATTATGTTTTCATTTGTGATTGGTTATTCTTGCATTGGACACTATTACACTCATTTAGATAACCATGGAAACTTGTGATTGGCTATTTTTAATTGTTTATTGAGTTACCCAATTTGTAAGAAACAACATTAGAATGTGTGGGAAATCTGTGATTGGCTCTTTTCCATCGTTTATTGTCAGTCCTAATTTGCAAGCAACAACATTACTATGTGTTCTATTCTCAAATAGTGAACCAACTTTAAATAAACTCTTTTTTTGCCAACTAAAAATCATGAATTGCTGAAAGGTGAAAGGTTAAATAATTAAATAAAACAAAAGTATAATTCTAGATACATCACTACAAAGAACCTTCGAAAACCGAAAAACTGCATCACAGCCTTAAAAAAAAAAAAACAACTCCACTTGTACAAAATGACAAACACTAAAAAACAACAGAAAAATGGGCAGGAAAATGACATTTTTGTAAATAACTCAAACTGTCCTGTTATTAGTATAGTATAGATAAATGAAGAAAATATTGCGATATTTTCGTGTAATATAGCGAAAAGTGGAGGACCGAAATTATAGCATGCCATAGTTTTATTTCTATAAAAATATAGCTATATTTTGCCGAAATATCTCGTTTTTAGTTACTTTTAGTTTTTTCCTTTTTCTTTTCTATTTTTTTTCTGTTTCAATTACATTAATTAATATTGTTTTTTTTCCTTTATTTTCTTTTCTTTTCTGTTTCCTTTTTCTTTTTTATTATAAATTATATATATATTTAAAAAATATCTATCAAGCTCTATCTCTCTATATCTATATTTTTGTCTATGAGTAGAAAAAATAAAAATTTTAGTTAAATTGTTGAAGTAAATTAACATACTAGCATTTAGGTTTCTCTCATAATTTAATTAAGTTTAGTTATTTTTTTAATTTAATAAAAAAATTATGATGTATTCATTATATACTATATAATAATAGTTTATCTTTATATTTATTGTAAATATATTATTTTATTTGAAATTTTAAGTTTAATATATGTATTAATATTAGTTATAATATTATGTATACTGCTAGATATATTTTTTAATTTTTTTACTATATTTTCATACTTTTTAAAAATGATCAATATTTCCATCGAAATCGATATATCTATCAATATTTTCATAAAATTAAAATACTAATATATTTACCGATATTGATATTTTCATCTTTGATTATAATGAGTTTGTGTTGTTTTAAATGGATTTATATCAATTTGTAATAAAATAAATAAATTATCATTTGGCTTTTGGTATGATTTGGGTGCACTTTATCACTCAACTGCTTGAATCTAAGTGTATATTTTGTACTTAGTTGTATAAATTTATATATATCTAAATTTTGTTTTGAAAAAATTAACTTATTTTATAACATCTTATTTTTTTTTAAATCAATCTTAAAAGTCAAAACATTATGATTGAGAGAAGTGACCAATTAAAAGCCCACATATCGAACAGGCCCATCATCCAAAAAGACTGGGCCTTGCCGAATAAACACCGCCTTACCATATTTTGAAACAAGCGTAGGCCCATCAATGAAACCGACAAGAGCCTATTTAACGCCTAGTATTTAAAGGGAAATATTCCGAAAAAAACATGTCAAAATTCTCAATTTATTATTTCTCCTCCCATATATATACATAAAAACTTTTATAATCCGACCTGGCCTCCATGTACTTCCACGCGCACACACGCGTTTGGGTGGGTGTGCTCAAATCCACCAAAATTCACTCCAGCTACTAGATCTTTTTGTTTTATTAAGCATACCTTTATATTATGTTAGTCATACTTTTAGGACTTTTATATTATATTAAGCATATGTTAAGCATACATTTATGGTTTTATGTTATGTTAAGTATACTTTTAGAATTTTTATATTATATTAAGCATACATTCCATATCTTTATATTATGTTAAGCATACCTTTATGGTTTTATGTTATGTTAAGCATGTCTTTAGGGTTATAATGTTATGTTAAACATACCTTTTAATTATGTTAGTTGTATCTTTATGTATTATATAAAAGTATGATTAATATTAATTAAAGGTATGCGTAATATTTACATAAAAGTGTATATATATAAATTAGGGTTTTTTTGTGCTGAAATTATAGTTTTTTGGTCAAAATTAGGGTTTTTTTTTGTCAAAATTAAGGTTTTTTTTAAAGTTAAGTATTACATAAATGTATGCTAACATAATATAAAGGTATGCTTAACATAATATAAAGGTATGACTAATACAATATAAAGGTCAGGATAAAAAAAAATGTGCGGATCCGGGTCGAATTCGGCTTGACCCAACCCGCGTTGTAAGATCCATATAACAGTTACATACAAGCCTCACTCCTATATATATATATATAAGAATTATATATATATATATATATATACCAGAAGTCATCCCAAAACCACTTCTTTTTTAAAAACTCATTAATTTTTAAAATCTAACCTATTATTTATAATTTTTATATATCTTTATCTATCTATCTATATTTAAAAACGTAGTTTTAGTCAAAATAATTATACCCATTTTTTTTTATTTGGCAGCTGTTACTCATAAACTTCTTTTGTGCAGATGAGGATGACTAAAACAAACTACACAAAAAAAAATTATCATCTCCTCTATTCTTTATTAGGGAAAAGGAACAAAAAGGAAATCCATTTTATAATTTCATGAGTTTCTTGATAAAGAAGATGATTTCTCTAAAATTTCAATAATTCATATTTTTTTTTTCAGTTAACCTCTTTTCTCCAATGATACGAAAACATTTTCTCTAAGGATTGCAGGTGTTGTTTAACTCAAAATTTATGTGAAGTTTTCAGAATCGGAGCCAAGCAGTGAAGAACCGGGTTAATTTTGGTTAAATCGGGCTTAAGTCAGTAGAATTGGTGAACTCAAGTCGCGACAGTTGGTTGGAATAATTGTCCTGTGCTGAGGGTTGCAGAAGCGCAGATTCAGTTAAAAATAAGAAAATCGATGTGTTTTGGAAGTGGTTATCTAGAATTGGTTTAGGGGTTCTGTTAGTAATATATATACGCATAAGGAGTTCTGATTTGACATCTCAATTCTCTGTAATTCGTTCAATTGTATAAATTAGGGGTTCTTAGTTTTGTAGAAAACCCTAGTTTGCGTTTAGCTTTGATTCAATGTAATTTTCTCAGTAATTTTCGAAATTAATAGAGGGCTTTTGATCTCGGAGTGGATGTAGACTTATCACAAGTCAAACCACTATAAATCTTTTGTGTTCTTTTGCATTTCTTGTTCGTTTTCTTTGCATCGGTTTTTAGGGTTTTTCATCAGCTGTGTTCTTGATCAATTTTTTTAATTTCTGGGCGAAATTCTCAACAAGTGGCGCCGTGTGTGGGAAGTCCAAACAATCAAGATGGGATCAATAAAGCTAGATGTGGAGAAGTTCACCGGCTTCAGTGCCTTTACCCTATGGAAAGCAAAGATGGAAGCTATACTCATTCAACAAGGATGGGAGGATGTCATTTCAGATGTGGCATATGATTCTGAGTTATCTGAAGAAGAAGAGGCTGAATCATCCAAGGTAAGGAAAGATAAACTCAAGATTGATCGATAAGCTCAAAGTTCTATCATCTTGTGCCTTGCGGATAAAGCTCTTAGAGAAGTGTATCAAATACCAGTTTTACCTGGGGGGTGGTGATTTAGTAGCAGTGGGCGGCAAAGTGGCTTTGTTACCTATTCCATTAGGAACCGCAGATTTTTTGGTACATCATATCCATACATTTACGATTCATGTCACGGTATTGATACTCTTGAAAGGTGTTCTATTTGCTCGCAGTTCCCGTTTGATACCAGATAAAGCAAATCTTGGTTTTCGTTTTCCTTGTGATGGACCTGGGTAGATAAAGCACTTAGAGAGTGTATCAAGAAAAGACTGTATTGTATGTATGGAAGAAGCTTGAGTCCTTGTATCAAACCAAGTCTCTTGACAATCGATTGTTCTTGAAGCAAAAACTGATTTCATTCAAGATCTTGGAAAAGTTGGATGACTTTAATAAGTTAGTGGATGATTTAGCTAATATATGTGAGAAGCAGAAAGATGAAGACCTTGCTCTATTGCTGCTAAATACACTTCCAAAGACTTATCAGTCATTCAAGGATGCTTTGATCAATAGAAGAGTGACAACTATATATCTTGAATCAGTTCAAATAGCCATTCGATCAAGAGCTCTCTCAGGGGATTCAGATCTGAAAGTAGCAGGCATGGGAGAAGGATTGCATATGAAATTTAAGACCAACAACAAGTCAAATCAAAATCAGTTCAAGAAACAGAATAAATGTGGATTTCAGGCTGCTTTAGGAAATCAAGAAAAGACTGAAACGAGGAAATGTTTTGCATGTCATAAGCTCGATCATTTAAAGAGGAATTATCCTGAGAAAAAGAAGAAGTCAACTCAGCTAAATTAGGAACAAAGAGCCTTTAAAGGAGTTGATATGCTATGTGTGGTGAATGCTAAGGTTCAGAATGAATGGGTATTAGATTTCGGTTGTTCGTTTCATATGTGTCCAATAAAATCTTGGTTCATTAACCTCAAGATGGTAGATGGTGGCTCAGTGCTTCTTGGAGATGATCGCACTTGCAAAGTAAAGGGAATATGGATGATTCAACTAATGCTTCATGATGGATCGGCCAAAAACCTCAATGAAGTGAGATTTATTCCTAAGTTGAAGAGAAACCTGATTTCTCTTGGATTACTTAATGTAAGAGGGTATGAATTCTACACTCTAAAAGATCAAATTCTGGTGATAAGAGATGGAAGAACTATGCTGAAGGGCAGAAAGTTCAATAGGCCCCCATTCCCGACACCTGCACGCACGGATCCAATTCCATCACCCTAATTAATAGAATCTAAGAAATCTCACTGCACTGACCTACTAATGTAATTTCCATTACTAATGGACAAATCTGCCTATTCAGCTAGTGGGGCATTGGTCATAGCCGAAATACTGAGCTGACTAGCTCTATTTGATCTACTCAACTAGAGTAGCGAACCTGGAAAGCTTAGTAGTTAGCCAGGAAAGCTAGAGTAGAACTGGATAAGCGAATAAAGTTCTCTCTTCTTTTTCTCGCATCAAAGCTTTCCGGTTCTATTCCTTCTAGACCCGAAGCGTCAGAGTCATAGGTAGTCTAGTGCTATCAACAATATCGGGGTTGAGGCCGAAGTAAACCCTTTTCAATCAGTTGAGTGACAGTAGCACCGCAGGCGCGAAGCGTGGTAGGCCTGCACCGGGGAAGCATAGCATAGGCCCGGAAGTTGTCATTGTATACTCCCGCGGGTCGGAAGGCGGTGGGGGAAGGAGGGGGACACTGGGCGAGATTACGCCCCCTCCCTTAGATCGATCATTGGACCCCAGACGAGGAGTTACTTTCGGATTGGTCTGGAGGTCTCGACGCCCCCACCTTTTAGGTGGCATGATTCCCCACTACATGGCATGACACCTTTCGCTCATCCATTCCGTCCGCCCGTCCAGACGCGGTGCCTTTTTTCTCATTATCATCTACCACCCTACTTCAGCCAATCTAGATCCCAGGTTGCACCTTTGTGGCTCCCTAAACAACAACTTGTAAGTGCCACTTTCCCACTGGATTTTTCTCCTGCTCGCGGGGTGTTCGACAAGGAGCCACCGAAGAAATAAGAAGGGAACTCGGTAGCTCGTAAACTCGCTCCTCAATAAACGTTGGTTTTTTGATCAAGTTTTGAATGACTTTCTAGTCAGATCGTTCTTGCGTTTCGGATATGAAGTCTCATTCGAAGCTTTAGACAAAGAGCTATATATGGATCTGGGTTAGTAGCTAACTCAAATCAAGACACTTTGTTGTGGCATAAGCGAATAGGGACATATTGGATACAAAGGATTGATGGAATTATCTAAGCAGAAGCTGATTGGTTCAGACCTGATAATACAGACTCAAGAATGTGAACATTGCATATTGGGAAAGACTACAAGAACACCATTTCCAAAAGGTAAGCATATCACTACTGATATCTTTGAGTATGCTCACTCAGATATATGAGGTCCTTCAAGGACTGAAAACCATGGGTGGAGGAAGATATTACATCTCATTTATAGATGATTATTCCAGAAAAGTGTGGGTGTATATACTCAATAATAAAAGTAAGGCTTATGAAAGGTTTCAAGACTGGATAAATTTGCAAGAGAATCAGACTAGAAAATGGCTAAAATACTTAAGGACTGACAATGGATTGGAGTACCTATCTGAGGAATTTCAGGAATTTTACAAGAATAAAAGTATTACAAGGCATGAGACTACAACTTACACACCACAGCATAATGGAGTTGCAGAGAGGATGAATCAAACTTTGCTTGAGAGAGTAAGGTGCATGCTATCTGATTCAAAGTTACCAAAGTATTTTTGGGGTGAAACGCTTGTCACAACAGCTTATCTAATTAACAGATGTCCATCATCAAGTGTGGAGTTCAAATCCCCAAATGAAGTTTGGTACAAAGTAAAGCCTGATTATAGTCATCTGAATGTCTAGCTTATGCACATACTAGAGGAGACAAACTTGAAGCAAGAGCTGTCAAGTGTGTCTTCATAGGTTATGCAACTGGAGTTAAAGGCTATAAACTCTGGAGTTTTGAGCCAAGAACACCCAGATGTTTTGTAAGTAGGGATGTTACTTTCAAAGAAGATATCATGGGTTATGGAAATACTGAAATAGATGACCTTAAGGTGGAGGATGCAAGTGATTCAAGCTCTAATCATCAAAGAAAGGAATCTGAAGTTTCTGAACATTCTAGCTCTGAATTGAGCAACCATAAGGAGACTGATGATAAGAATCAGTCAGAAGAAGAACCAGAATTAGACCAAGACCAAGAGGTGGATCTTACTAACTACAAACTAGCAAGAGAGATCCAGAAGACAAATTAAAGCACCAGTCAGATATGGGAGGCTGATTCAGTTCAATATGCTTTCATGCAGCCATGGAGTTAGAATATGAAGAACCTAGGTCATTCAAAAAAGCCATAAATTCAACAGATAAGGAGAAATGGCTCCAAGCAATGCAGGAAGAACTGTTATCTCTTCATAAGAATCAAACCTGGGAATTGGTGGAGAAACTAAAGGATAGAAAGATCATTGGAAGCAAGTGGATTTTCAAGAAGAATGTGAGGTATAAAGCTAGATTAGTAGCTAAAGGGTACACTCAAAATGAATGAGTAGACTATAATGAAATATTTTCTCCTGTTGTCAAGCATGTTTCAATAAAAATTCTACTTGCATTAGTGGCTCAAGAAGACATGAAACTACATCAATTAGATATAAAAACAGTCTTTCTTCATGGAGATCTCAATGAAGTGTTGTATATGCAACAACCTGAGGGTTTTATTCTTCCTGAAGACAATGGAAAAGTATGCTTGCTAAAGAAATCTTTGTATGGTCTGAAACAAAGTCTCAGGCAGTGGTATAAGAAGTTTGACAGCTTTATGATACGTATTAGTTTGGAAAGATGTAACTTTGACAGCTACATATACATGGAAAATGATGGAATGTTGATTCATACCTATCTTCTCTTATATGTTGATGACATGTTATTAGCTGGAAGAAGCTTACTTCGAATCAATGCTTTGAAGAGTAAGCTAGCATTTGAATTTGAAATGAAAGACTTAGGTGAAGCTCGTAGAATACTTGGCATGGATATAAGAAGAGATAAGAGAAAGAACTTGATTTTTCTTCATCAATCAGAATACATTGATAAAGTTCTTCATATGTTTCAGATGCATGAATCCAAGGTAGCATCTATACCAATTGGAGCTCAGTTTCAGATGACACCTAATCAGCAACCAGTTTCAGATTCTGAAGTAAAGGAGATGATTAAGATACGTTATGCTAATGCTGTAGGAAGTGTTATGTATGCAATGGTGTGTAGCAGATCAGACATAGCTTATGCTATGTGCAAAGTTAGCAGATTCATGGCAAATCTTGGAAATATGCACTGGGAAGGAGTGAAGTGGATGCTCAGGTACATAAGGAGTACATCTGACTTAGGTTTGATGTTTGGAAAGTTAGAAGTCAGGCAAAACAATTCTCTGCAAGGCTTTGTGGATTCAGACTTTGCTGGGAATCCTGATACTAGAAAGTCTATTACAGGATATGTGTTCACACTTTTTGGCACAACTATAACCTGGAAAGCTATGCAACAATCCATAGTTGCTCTGTCCACAACCGAAGCTGAATTTGTTGTCATGTTTAAGGCAGTGAGGGAAGCTGTGTGGTTAATGGGAATTCTCAAGGAGTTTGGTGTCAAACAAAGAAGAGTTGAAGTATTTTGTAATAATCAAAGTGCTTTGTACTTGAGCAAACATCAGATGTCTCACAGTAAATGCAAGCATGAGAAACAACTAATAATTGAGAAGGGATTTAATTGAGAAGGGAGAGGTCGAAGCCAAGAAGGTAGGAACAACTGATAATCCAGCTGACATGCTAACGAAGGTGCTGCCAAGGTCCAAATTAGAACATTGTAAGAGGCTGGTGAATTCGATCAGCTGGGAAACTAAACATACTTAGTAAAGATGAAGAACTTGATCAAAGTCTCATGATATAAATTCAGAGTTAAGGTGGACATTTGAGGATTGCAGATGTTGTTTAACTTAGAATTTATGTGGAGTTTTCAGAATCGGAGCTAAATAGTAAAGAATCGGGCTAATTCTGGCTGAATCGGGCTTAAGTTAGCAGAATTGGTGAACCCGAGTTGCGGCAGTTGGTTGGAATAACTGTCCTGGGTCGAGGGTTGCAGAAACATGCAAATCAGTTAAAAAGGAAAAATCGATGTGTTTTGGAAACGGTTATCTGGAATTGATTTAGGGTTCTGTTAGTAATATATATACGCATAAGGATTTCTAATTTGGCATCTCAATTCTCTGTAATTTGTTCAATTGCATAAATTAGGGTTCTTAGTTTTGCAGAAAACCCTAGTTTGCGTTTAGTTTTGATTCGATGTAATTTTCTCAGTAATTTTCGAAATTAATAGAAGACTTTTGATTTGGGAGTGGATGTAGACTTATCACAAGTCGAACCACTATAAATCCTTTGTGTTCTTTTGCATTTCTTGTTCGTTTTCTTCGCATCAGTTTTTAGGATTTTTCATCAGCTGTGTTCTTGATCAATTTTTTTTGATTTCTGGGCGAAATTCTCAACATTCTCTTTCTACATTCTTTGTGCTTTGTTGAAGTTTATTTTATTAAAAAAAAAGTCCTCATATTTTTCTTTATCCCTAATTCCCTACTGAACAATTCCTTGATTTGAGTTTGCAAAGCAAAATCAAAGCCGCCAAGAAGAAAATACATGAGCTGCACTCAAGTTTGAAATCAACGCCATATTTTTAATTGCATAAATTATATCATGTATATTTTTCGATTGTATTTTTCTTTTCTATGATGGCATCTCTTCAAAGCTAATTTAAATTTTCAGATATTTAATGATCATTGTCTGTACAAGATGGAAGCCGATCTTAGGAATGAATATCTTTTCTAAGTATCTGTTGTAATTTGGAGTTGAATAATTTACGTATCTGTTGTAATTTGCATATAGATTTATTGGATTTTATCGACAATGTAGATATATTGAATTTTTTATTTGTGTTTTTTTTTCTTTTTCTAAAGAATGCTTCCATATGTTTGTAAACTTTTCTTGAGTAAACTGTAATATATTTGATTTTTATTTACCAATATGCAATTAATAAATGTAGCATTATATTTAACGTATGATATTATTATTATAAATTTGGTTATAATAAATTCTTTATATTTAACGTATGAATATTATTATTATCATATTATATCAATATTAGTGATTAACTCATATTTTATTTTACTAGCTGTTTTTTTTCTAATAATAATCATTTGATTTATGTTAGGAAGCTGTTACTTTGTGGGAGGATTGTGTACATATAATTTTTCAAAATATAGTATTACGAAGCAAAGAGACTAAAACCCAAACTTTTCAATTTTGTAGATTGATCAATTTTAAAAATTAGTATACATTGTTATAACTTTCGTTAATTATTAAAAATTTGTCATTTCATATGATTTAGTTTGATTTCATAATTATTATAATCTGACTTCTGCATATTATTTTGTCCATTGGTTTGATATAATTATTCAGCACATAAGATATCTCATAATTAATAAAATATAAATTTTCATCCTAATTATTTTACTTCAACATAAATATCTCATAATGGTTACGGGTTGTTATATATTTTATTATAATCATTTTTGAATAGCATAAAATGAAACCAATGTGGTAAAAAAAAATTAATTTTTTTGTGTATGATACAATACATGATTTGACTTCATAAAAGACACCTTGAAATTATCATTGATGGACAACACTTGGTTACAATTTAGAATCCGTTATTATATGTTTGTTAAAAAAATGGATTGACCAATACTCGACCAATTAGTAATTCAAGATTCCACATTTTTAGTAAATGAGAGAGAAATAGGAGTAATTTGGGATTATATTCTATGTCGAGGATTTATACTTTTGGGCTGAAGTGAATATTGTAGACCAACGGATCTGGTGATCCACAATCACCAAAACAGAAATACTATAGATGTAATATTATATATATATATATATATATAAAAGAGGAGTATGATGTGAAATAAATGGAATGGAATTTTTGTATATATTTGGAAATTAAGTATAATTATCATATATTATATATATAATTATTAATTATATAAAATATTATTAAAATCCGTGCATCGCACAACGAGTTTACTTAGTGATTATTTATCCTCCTTTTCATATTTCATAACATTTAATATATATATAATTTATTAAATCATAATATTATTAAATACACATAAGTATAATGGTTATTTTAAAATATGAGATGTATCATTAAATTTAATAAAAAATCTCATGTAAATATATAATTGTAGACCAGCAAATATACGTGGGGTGTGATGGTTCTTTTAAAATATGAAATATATCATCAAGTGTAATAGAAGATCTCATGTGAAGATATAATTGTCGGCCGTCAAATATATGAGGGGTGTGATGGTTCTTTTAAAATATGAGATGTAATATCAGGTGTAATAAAAGTCTGGCAGCCCCAGGCCTATTAGCAGGACGGGGACACCCCCCCTTCGGAATGACCGTGAGGACTGCCTCCATCTCCACTACTCGCCGGGTCAGATCAAGACAGGCATGAAGTGATGGGCAGCCAGGGAAAGAGTTGTCCTTCTTTAAAGGAATTTAGTCAGCTCTTACTGAACCCCTATACCCTATCTATGATGGGGATAATGAAGAGTCCACCGCTGCTTGTAGAGGACCTTCAGTGATCGCGCAATCACACGGTGATAATCTTCTTCTTATCTTATTTAAGAAATCTCATAAGAGAAGAAATGAAGCTTATCTTGGAAGAGCAGAGATGATTTCGGTAAACCAATGCATGAGCCGAGAGCTCAGCATGCCCGACACCGAGAAGAGATTCGAAAAAGTGAGCCCTCGCAGGCAGGGTGATATTCGGGAAGACCACCTATCCGAACCTGCTCTCACAAGACGGCACCGTTCGGTGTAATGAGACGAGCCCCTTAGCTCTCTCCAGCCAAAGTGCTTGCACCTTCGGCAGCAAACTCGCGTTAAAACGAAGAATTCTGGTCGTCCAAATCCAAATAGTCGTAGTCAGATGAGGTTTTTTTTTCACTTCCTGGATCTCTGTCCAGCAATTCACTATCCATTCAATTCCTCCAAGCGTATCCCTTTGCTTTCGAACCTCATGTCATGTGTAGAATTGCTGTGTAATAATAATTTGTGGGTCAAGATTATGAAAGGATTCTCAAAAAAATTGTGTCAAAATAATGATACCGAATCCATAAAAAAAGTTGGATTTCCCTAAAAGAATCCAAATTCAACATTCTTGAATTTAATCAAGAAGATATATAAATTTTCTCTGCCATAACACACACTTTGTTATAATAATTTATAGATAATATGTGTGAGTTACATGGCGCTTGAGATGCGTTTGCTTCCTTTATGAATGGAAATAGATAAAATACTTTGAAACACAAATTCAGACCAAATTTGATATGCACATTAGCGGGGTATAATCGGAAGTCAATCTAAAGAGCAGGTGGTGGTGTAGCTACAACCTTGGCATCCACACTATCGGATCCAGGCTTGGTCTCAGACAAGACCTGGCCCGCCTCAATGTTCCTATACGTCGTCGTTTCATAGGACTTAGCAGTGTCATAAGAAGCATGCAATCCGAAGAAGAAATAGTAAGCCAGGATCAACCCAGTCCAGGCGGTGAACCTCAGGAACGAGTCCTTGTTTATGGATCCAAGCAGGAAGATGTTAATTGCAATGGACGCAGATGGCAGCCATGGCACCAACGGCACGCCCCACAACTTAGGCTTACGAGCTTGGGGCACCCAAAACCACAGCCCAACTGTCGACAACATCCATATAGGCACAGTTATGCAGTAGCCTATCCAGCCCTTAGGCCTCACGCCCCAATAAACAGCAGTCGCGATCGACGAACCCATAATCAAGGCAAGGAACCCGACCAGCCTGTTCCGGTCTCGAGCCGATGTCTCTCCGGTCACATAGTACCTGCGAACGAGGAGGGCCAGGGCCACGAGCATGAAGATGAAGAGCGTCGAGATCGAGAGCAGATCTGAGAGCGTGCTGAGTTTGGTGAAGAAAGCTATGACGGCCGTGGCTGCGAGCATGACGATGGTGGCGTTGATGGGGGTCCCAGTTTTGGGGCTCACTTTGGCGAACCATGGAGGCATCATATGGGTCCTAGCAATGTGCGTGAGATAACGCGCCTGCCCAACCGCGCCCACCAGAAGAACTGACGTCATGCCTTTCAACGCTCCGGCGGCGACGATGTATTGGGCCCAACTCCACCCGACTTTCTCGAAGGCGATCGAGAACGGGGCGTTGATGTCGATGTTCTTGTATGGTTGCATGAGGCAGAGAGTTATGGCCATCAAGCAGTATATAACAGTGGTGATGACCATGGAGCCCACGAGGCCTATGGGGATGTCCCGGCCCGGGTTCTTGGTTTCTTCAGCCATGGTGGAAACAGCGTCGAAGCCGACGTAGGCGAAGAAGAGAACTGCGGAGGCTTTGAAGATGCCACGCGCGCCAAAGGGGGTGAAGTCTTTGTAGTTTTTGGTGTCGGCTTTGATTAGGCCAGCTATGATGATGAAGACGATGACGACGAGGTGGACGACGGAGGCGATGTAGTTCAGGCGCGAGGAACCTTTCGTGCTCAGAACTGCGATCAAGCATATGATGATGATGATGCCCACGGCTATGGGGTCCAGATGGTTGTACCCGTCTTTCAGACCGTGTACGATGATACGGAAATCCTCTGGGTCTTTGTTGCAGAGAGTCGCGAAGTAGGATGTCCACGTACGCGCCACCGCGGCGCCGCCGATTACGTACTCGAGAAGGATGTTTCCGGCGGCGATGAACGCCACGAAGTCGCCGAGCTCCACCCGCAAGTATGAAAAGGAACCGCCTGCAAAGTTGACGATAAGATTGGCGTTGACTAAGTCAAAGTTGTGTGTGTACATATACCTGCTACAGGAATCTCGACGGCGAACTCGGTGTAGCAGAAGACAGAGAGCAAGGCGGAGAGTCCGGATACAACGTAGGACAAGACGACGGCGGGGCCGGCGTCGTCACGCGCCTCTTGTCCGGTGAGAACGAATATACCGGCGCCGATGACCGCTCCCATGCCAAACCACATGAGGTCCCACCACGAAAGTGTTTTCTTCATCTCGCTGCCACTCCGCGCCTTCACCTCCATCTCCGCCTCCACATTGGACCGGGTCACTACCCGGTCCATCAGCCGAGCCGGGGTCTGTTTCAATGCACTGATGTAGTTGGACCAGCTCTTGAACGATTCCTCAGGGAGAAAATCGTCTTTTGTGCAACACCCCCTCCTCCTCCTCACCGCCTCCTCCCCCGCCCCCATCACTGAAACCTGCAAAATTCAATATTATAATATCAATACTAATCTTAAATTGCATGATATCTACAACTAATTTCGACTTTTTGGAAAAAAAAGCAGAGAGATTTATGTAATATATATATATACCTTAATGGAAAAGGGAAAGCTTAGAAATTATCTGAAAATGGGAGCATAAATGAGGAATGTTTATTTATAGAGAGAAGTGACTGTTTTCTATTGAAAATTATGGTGCGTTTTAGAAAGTCAAGTATTCGGCAAATGATGCTATACGTTAGCAGCTACACTGCAAGTCAAACAAGATATGTGTAGAAATTATTAAATGAGGGAGGCTTGTTTGTATAGATCTTAAATTCATATAATGTGGGTTGGGTCGGGTCGAATCCAACTTGGATTTATATTTTTATTTTTATTTTTTTTTATCCTGACTTTTATGTTCACTTAGTTATATTTTTTTATTAAGTTAAATATATCTTTAAGTAATATTTTAACTTTTAAAAAAAAAACCTTAATTTGTACATATATACCTTTATATAATTATTACGCATACCTTTAATTAATATTAGTCATACTTTTATATAATACATAAAGATACAACTAACATAATTAAAAGGTATGACTAACATAACATAAAAGTATGTTTAATATAATATAAAAACCTTAAAGGTATGCTTAACATAACATAAAACTATAAAGGAATGTTTAACATAACATAAAGGTATGCTTAACGTTACATAAATGTATGGTTAATTTAACATAAATGTATGTTTAATCCAATATAAAAATCCTAAAAATATGCTTAACATAACATAAAACTATAAAGGTATGTTTAACATAATATAAAGGTATGATTAACGTTGTATGAAGAATGTTTAATATAATATAAAGATCCTAAAGGTATGACTAACATAACATAAAGGTATGTTTAACATAACATTAATGTCTAGCACCAGTTGTATAAAAGTTTTTATGTTATTAAATATATTTATACCTATGTACCTAAAATGAAAATATTCTATTTTTGTTATTTCTCTAATATTATATGTATAGAAATTATTAAATATATTTATACGTATGCACCAAAAATAAAAATATCTTGAAACATCTTCGATATTTTCATTTTTGCACGTAATTGATAAAAAAATGAATATTCAGAAATATATTCAAAATTTCTCCGATAATATATGTGTAGAAATAATTAAATACATTTATACGTATGCATCAAAGATGAAAATATTCGAAAAGATCTTCGATATTTTCATTTTTGCATGTAATCGATAAAAAACAGAGATATATTTTCAATATTTTCATTTTTTCACATAACTGATAAAATGAAGAAATTTTTTATCAAAATATCTTGGCTTTATGATACAAATTATAAAAGAATAGATGAAATATTAGGAAATATTGTAAATATAGGTGGAATATCGGCAAATATCGATGTGAAATATTAGGAAATATCGTAAATTTTGGTGGAATATTGATAAAATATTGGTAAATATCAAAAAATATGCACCAATATTTTCATGATATTTTCGTAAATTGAGATATCGATATTTTCATTGAAACCCAAAAAAATATATATCGATATTTCCACTGATATCATATTTTCATAATATTTCCACTGATATAATATTTCCATAAAATTGAGATCCGTTGTTTCCATTGATATACACTAACAATGATATAATATTTCCATAAAATTGAGATCCGTTGTTTCCATTGATATACACTAACAATGATTGGTGGTGAATTATTTATTGAATCAGTCAAAATCAACTACGGCAACATCAAAAATTGACAACCTTGTCGCCTTGGATTAATCACACAGACAAGACAAATAATATTTAATTTTCAAGCAGATACTAATTAGTAATTAAGTGCAATTAAACATTCTTCAACATCACACAAATCAAATATTTATTATAAATAAGGTTTACAAAACAAAAGTATTTAAAAACTTGCAACTGCCTTTTCCCTTTAAATTTAATAAATTTCAGAGAATTTTAAATTTGTTATTCTTAGCAATCCATGAAATTATTTGTTTTAAGGAAGTGGCAAACATACTATTATAAAACTCATATTCACGTGAACATTACTTCAATCAACTTCTCATGTTCTATGACCTTTGGAGTTCGTATTCTTATATATAAATATTGTACTCAATAAAACAAATAAGATTCGATCGACACATAATTCTATGTATTCTCTCGATCTTGCCTATTTCTATTATTTTGTTCATTTTCTATTGTTAATTATAATGTAGGTGTGTTTGATGTATCATATTTTACAGCACATACCATTTATGCAAGCCAATAATAATTTTTCCAACTCCGTAAATAAATCCACCTTTCATCTTATTTATTTCAGAATCGTTGCACATAAATGAATGAAGTATAATTGTTAAACGTATATTATTATCAATTGGAAAGAGGTGGGGCACTTGACAAGGGAACTAACTTGAATTATATATCATCATAATGAAATGGAAATAACCACACAATAAAAATATAAACTGAAGCAGCAAATACTATGCACATTGCAGACTGCAAATAATAGTTTCGAAATCAATTTAGAGAGATGTTGCTGATGCAACTAATCCTCCCTCCTCGACATTCCTATACGACGTCGTCTTCTCCTGTATGGCCTTCGCTTCTTCATAGGACTTGGCAGTATCGTAAGAAGCATGCAATCCAAAAAAGAAATAGTAAAGGAGAAGAAAAGCTGACCATATGGAGAATCTTATGTACGAAACCCTGTCTATTGATCCAAGTAGGAAGATATTGACAGCAATGGATGAAGATGGCAGCCATGGCACCAACGGCACCCCCCACAGCTTAGGCTTACGTGCTTGTGGGACGAAAAGCCAGAGTCCCACGGTTGATAAGAGCCAGATTGGCGCAGATATGCAGTACAAAATCCAACCATCTTTACTGGCACCCCAGTAAGCAGCTGTTGCAATGGAGGATCCTAGGATTAGGACAAGGAATACGACAAGCTTGTTGCGGTGTTCAGGTGATGTCTCTCCGAAAACATAGTACCTACGAACAAGGAGGGCGAGGGAAACGAGCATGAATATGAAGAGCGTTGAGATGGAGAGTAGATCGGATAGGATGTCCAGACTTGTGAAGAAAGCAATGATCGCCGTGGCAACAAGCATGACAATGGTGGCGTTGATGGGAGTTCCGGTTTTGGGGTCAACTTTGGCGAACCACGGAGGCATCATATGGGTACGAGCAATGTGGGTAAGGTAACGAGCCTGTCCAACCGCGCCCACCAGAAGAACTGAAGTCATGCCTTTCAATGCGCCTAGAGCCACAATATACTGAGCCCAGCTCCACCCAACCATCTCGAATGCCCTCGAGAAAGGAGCATCAGGGTCGATGCTTCCATATGGCTGCATGAGGCAGAGAGTTACTGCTAGGAGGCAGTATAAGAAGGTGGTGATCACCATGGATCCCACGAGGCCTATGGGGATATCTCTGCCAGGATTCTTGGTTTCCTCAGCCATGGTGGAGATTGCGTCGAAACCAACATAAGCGAAGAAGAGGGTTGCAGAAGCTTTGAAGACGCCACGGGCCCCAAATGGTGCAAAACCAGGAGAGTAGTTTTTGGTGTCTGCATTAACAAGGCCAGCGACAATGATGAAGAGGATGACCAAGAGGTGGACAATGGAGGCAATGTAGTTAAGACGTGAGGAGCCTTTAGTGCTTAGAACTGCTATTAAACAAATGATTATGATGATGCCAACGGCTATGGGATCAAGCTGGTTGTAGCCATTGGCTAGAGCATCAACATGGATACGGAAATCCTCTGGCTTGTGGTTGCAGAGTGTGGCAAAGTAGGACGTCCATGAACGAGAGACCGCAGCACCACCAATCACATACTCGAGAAGGATGTTTCCGGCAGCTATGAAGGCAACGAAGTCACCAAGCTCCACTCTCAAGTAGGCAAATGAACCGCCTGCAAAATTGATTATGAGACTCTGGGCCAAATATGAGCAAACTAAGAGTCAGAGACAAATTAATGCTGTCAATCTTGACTTGTCAGCATGTATATATAATATTCACATATCATCACTTCAACAAGTTAACTTTAATAGATTAATAGCTTCTCTATTGAAAAGTCACAGAAAAATCACTAGAAAAATAAGTTATATATTGTATAACTATTTGAGATTGTAATCCCATGAATGATGAACCTGCCTGTAGATGCTTTCTAATTGACCAGCATGACATCACGATTCAAGAATTGACCATACAAAGTTACAAACAATCAATATTATCTCAAGTTATATACGATTTAAACAACAACAGATTTCTTTCTATTGTGATCCTGTTATATATACATACCAGCAACGGGGATTTCCACAGCGAATTCGGTGTAGCAAAACACGGAAAGCAAGGCGGAGAGTCCAGCAAACGCGTAGGATAGCACGACGGCAGGGCCGGCATCAAAACGCGCCTCTTTTCCGGTGAGAACGAATATTCCGGCGCCGATTACGGCGCCCATACCGAACCAAATCAAGTCCCACCATGAAAGCGTCCTCTTCATCTGGTTCTCACTACGCGCCTTAACCTCCATCTCAGCCTCCGCATTCGACCGGGACATAACCCGGTCCGCCAGCCGAGTCGGTGTCTGTTTCAGTGCACTGACGTAGTTGCCCCAGCTCTTGAACGACTCCTCGGGGAGGAAATCGTCTTTTGTGCACGAACATCCCCTCCTCTTCGTCAGCCCCGACGATCCTCCGTTCGCTTCGTTTCCTACCCCCATACTTTTCTCTGTATATGTCCAACGCCTGTAAAATTCAAGTTTATAGCAACAATTCTGAACAAAATGCTTATAATATTTGATGCTAATATCGTAATTTTATCGAGAAAAACGAAAAAAAAAAAAGTAAATTATAATCCTTCTTTGGAGATTTAGATCTGCAAAATCGCAATAACTAAACCAGAGTATCAGGAATTTTAACAGGCTTCAAAAACAACTAAAACTGAACTGAATATGCAATAAAAAAATCAAATCGCATAAAATAGCGACCTTGAAAAGAAACCTGAATCGAAAATGAAAATAGCATTAGAAACACGAAAATCGCAGCATTACGAACATGTGCCTTGAAATGAGGAAGCAGAAACAACTCCATTTTTATATGAAAAAATGCTGCGAGTACATCTACATCAACCAATTCACAAAAGATGTGTGTAGTTTATATGCATATACGTGTGTCGTGTATGCATATACGACAAAATAACTGATGAATTATTTACAGAATCACTCGAATCATGACGGCAATCACACAAACTCTACAAAAAAATAATTTGATTTTCAACAGATACTAACTAGAAAAGAATCGCTATAAAACGCACAGAATCCTCAGTGGAGAGAGAGAGTGGATATTACAGGTTCCCGTCTGCGTGGGGTGAGGAAAAGAGAGCACTGAATTTCGGTGGTGGAGTGTGAAGCGTTGACGCGAGGTATAAGAAGTCATGCAATATATCGATAGTAACTGATCTGAATTTTATAGCATAGAAATTATTATTATTATTAGATAATATAATATTACCTAGGTATGAATAAGTTCCAAGGGTGTGGGATTTTGACTTAAACCACAATTAGTGCTGTACTCTCTACTGGATACAGCTGTTTGAGATTTACCGCGATTATCACCAAATCCGTTCGTATATTTAATTAAATTTTAATTTCCTAATAATTACTAAAAGAGTCAATTTCTTGTCTATGATATATTAAATGTCAGGGATAATGTTCAAAAATACACATTTCTATATAACTTAATCCCAAACTACCTACAAAGGTAATAAATAGACCCAAAATGCTAATTTTTGATAAAAAGATCAAAAAATTCTTTGACATGACATTGAAAATTGTTATTTCCACTTCAATTTTATTATTTTCAAATCAAAATTGTTAAGTCATATTTATTGAAATCAATAAATATAACTATTAGAATATATCGGCTAGAATACTTTCTAAATACCTCTTAATATATCACGGTGTAGGGTGATCTGATGGTTTACAGCTCCACATACCGGTTATTATTTAGGAAAAGTGAATAATTGAGTTTTTTTTTTCATGATTTATATTTATTAAGAACCAATGCCCAAAAATGATATCAAGAGCTTGTCTGACTTAACCTTGAAATCTTATCCGAATAAAGGTTTTTTCTATATTTGACAGTAAGAACAAATTTGTTCTTCCCATCTTCCGATATGCACCATGTTGCATACCTTTTTTCCTATTTGTTTTGTTGCTCGAACCTTATTTTCCCAAATTAATTTTCTCTTATTTTCGAAGAAGCCTTCAGCAAATTTAGTTGTATTTCCAGTCATTGAATTTAATAGGAAAGACTCATTCGCAGAATTTTGGAAAATTTTGAATGGGTACTTCACTTTGTCCATCTCGATAAGACAGACCCATAATTTCCAGGCTCGTCTTGTTGATATTTCTTCTTCGGTGAGAGCGACCACTAAGGGGTTATTTGCTGGTGGTGGCTATCTGATCTCTGAAGTTTTAAAAACTGAAAAATTGGGTGAGACCTTTTACCCGTGATTTCTGAAGTTGCAGATATGATCTTTAACTCCAGTGTATCTCTTCGACCCAAATGTGGGTTGTTCTGCTATGAATCATGCACGGCAATGGCTATCCAGTTATATAACTTTGAAATTTTCAAAAAATTAGGTGCGGTTGTAAACACCGAAGCAATAGCTCCGAAGTCAAATCATTTTCTAACATCTTGCGGGTTTACACCGGGAGCATCCAACTTTCCAAACCAATCGAGCATTATTTTACCAGGATTGATCCCATTTCTCGTAACCAATTTCTCCCATGTCCTTTGATACACCTGAAAAGGATAAATAATTTGGTTAGTATTAACATGTCTTGGACCTGTCTATGGTCTCAAGTTAATCTCTCTTTTTAACCCCACAGGTGCTGGGTTGACTCTTCTTGTCAGGAATTTCTTCCTAACTTTTCGAATTAATATTTCCATTGGTATCTGATAGATTTCTTGTTTTGGCTTCATCAGCCATTTCACCAAAGTCTGATGAAAAACATGTATCTGTCAGATGACCGGCCTCGAGTATAAAAACACCTTATTTGTTCATCGATGATGAACTTTTTTCGTGTATTTCTTTTTGGGTCACCGATGGTGAACCCGCTTTTTGTAGAGACCCTTCTAATGCATTCCATAAATGGACTTGGGCAACTTGTGTAGCTTATATGATTTTTTGGACTTTATTCAAATTAGCCTTCTGAACATATGTAGCTACTTCGACATACGTCCTCAGCAACTCAAACGCTTTGTTCAATTCCTCAAGATTTTTCCTTAGGTGTCTCGATAGGATCGTGATGAAATCTGCTTCAAGGATGTTCATCTCTTGTCAAGAAATCTGCAAAAACATTCTCATTAGATTTCACAATGACATATCAAATAAATAATATTGACATTCTGCTTGCCACCTGATAATACGAGCTTTTTCTATTTTTAATTCAAGTTTATTTTTTAAAAAAGCTTTTACATTTTTATTATCAACTTTTAAAATAAATTTTTTTGCTAATAAAAATAAAGGTCATTTCTTAAATGTCTTCCAAATCGTAAAGAATTCCTTCTCGTTAATATACCAGACTCTAGCATGTTATTCTGAGAACAACCCTCCTATATATCTATACAGTTTTTCATCGGTAGCTATTTTTCTCATGAGCACTGCTGCCCAACAGAAATCGTTAGTGTCTGTGTAGACGACTAACTGATCCTCATCTTGAGGAATCGTGAGTTTCAACAGGTTACTGCAAACCTGTTTTAACTCTCAGACACGTTGGGAATCGATGTCTTCCCATTTTCATTTGGTCTTCTCATCCTTTTGTAACAAAGGATGGAAATTCTTGTGATATTTTGATAGATCCTTGATAAACGAACCTGCAAAATTAATCACATCTAAGAAGTTTTGAAGGTGCTTCTTATCTTTAAGAGCATTTGGAAAATTGCAGATTTTTTTCTACAATGTGTTCCTGGAGTTCCATATCTGTATGATCAATAATCACACCAAGAAACTCGATCCTATTAACCGTGATTATTGTATTCTTTTCTGAGAGCACTAATCCTTCTTTATGACATACTTTAGAAAATATTTCAAGATGTTTTAAATGATCTTTCACATTTTTTGATGCAATCAAAATGTCGTCTATGTAAACAAACAAAAATTCAAAATATTCTTTGAAAAGATTATCCATTTTTCTTTGGTATATTTGTAATGCATTTGCAAGACCTATAGGGAATACATTCCAGATATATTGACCTTATGGTGTAGAAAAATAATTAATTTTTTCGACTCTTTTTCTAACTTGATCTGATAGAATTCAGACTTACAATCGAACTTTGAAAACACTTTTAATCCTTTAATGCAATCAATTAAGTGTTCTCTACTTGGTATGTAATAACCATCATATTCAGTAATTTTATTAATACATTGATAGTTAATTACTAACTTTGCTTTACCTCTCTTTATTTCACAATGGTTTCTTACAAAAAATCCAAGGCTACTATTAGGGGAGATACCTGCTTCGATTAGATTGAGATCGATATGCTCTTTAATAATCCTTTGCATATCTATTTGATCATTTATGTTCATCTGAATTGGCTTGTATTGAACTAACTCATATTGTTATTGCTCCTAAACTTTTAGTGTTGCTTCGATCTGGTTTTTGT
Organism: Scutellaria barbata; assembly: GCA_028654395.1. NCBI lineage: Eukaryota > Viridiplantae > Streptophyta > Magnoliopsida > Lamiales > Lamiaceae > Scutellaria > Scutellaria barbata. The sequence goes on from CM053648.1 coordinate 19,125,872, forward strand.
CCTACCAAGCTAAAACATTCTCATTGAAATTCCTTTTAATTAGTCTTTTAACATTTTTAAGGGAAAGTAAACTTTTCTCATTAATGTCAATAGGAGGTGGACCTTCTTATATGACATTTTTTAGAAATTGAATAGCTTCTTCATGTGCCTCCTTGATTCCCTTTTGTCTGTAGGACAAAAGAGCTTCTCCAAATTTCCTCTTATCCTGCATTTTAGGATGGGTTAACTTGGAATCATTATCACCACATTTGTTGCGGAAAATAATAGGCATTATCCTATTGAAAGTTTTCTCCCATTGCAAAACCTGTATTAAACTCCACAATTAGTAGTAAATGTTAACAGGTTCTTGTGGTTATCTTGCTCATATTTTGCAAAGGTTTGGATAAAATTGTTACCGAACAAAATATTAGCACCTGTATCATGAATATAGATTGGTGGTATTCTTACTTTGTACCATAGGGTACTAAATGCTCCTCCTATCATTATTCGTAATGCTCGAATATCCTTATTGAGTATTAGGATTTTTTGGAAGAAATCACTTCATGCAATAAGATGTAGAGTTTCCACAAATTTGCTGGGGAAAACTCCTGACTTTGCTGTGCAAATGTCTGATCCTGAATCAATATAAGCTGTAAAGTACTCAAACTTGTATTGTTCATACAATATCTTGACGGATATGTATACGGAAAAAAACACTTGTCATTCAAAATCTTGTGGATAATTTTTATTATCTTTCCAAGATTTTAACAGGTTTATCCTTAAGCTTATCTTATTTTACTTAAACATAAATTCATGTATTTTTGTATTCTGATAAGTTAGACTTTAATTACAAAGTTCATGCAAGGCTTCTAACAAATCTTCATGTTGTTTAAAGAGATTAGAAATCTCTTTATCAATATGCAAACTTGGCATATTAAATAGAAAATGGGCTTTTTATTCTATCCTGATTGTGTGTCCATCAAAACTGAACTCCATCCATTTTCTATTTATTTTTCATGGTTTGCGTTCCTCAAGAAAACTTAGACCAAGGGTCATAGAACATTTAGTTCTACCTGAAATTCTTGTAACAAGTACTTCATAGTCTGTTATTTCTAACGTACATTCATATCTATTAACACTTGGTTGTTGTAAATGATATATATCTCATCATAAGTAAAAAAAATTATTAGTTGCAGGTATATCAAAAACAATATGGATTTCTTTCCAACCTTCAGGGTAATTTATTTTAACATTACTTACCCTAATCTTTTGTGGATTAAAATCCTTCATTGGTTCTTCTCCTCTTAGGCTTAGAATCATATCTTCAAAAAATGACATCCTATTACTAATTTCAGAATCTAACCTTAATGATCTATTTAAAATCGGGTGATCTTTTATTAGTAAATTAACACCCCCTATCTTTAGTATCTAGATTGGGTCTGGTGTCATAACTTTAGCAAATTTCCTGAAAATTCTAGAAATTTCTATATACTCTTTCCTAAGGAACATATTCGAATGATGTGTATTGGAAAGCGCATATATAATTCTATATGTGATAGAATATGGTCTATTACCTTCTTTCATTCGATCAGATTTTTTAAAATCCTGATAAAGGGTTAAGACTCTACTGAAATCTTGGTCTGCTAGGTTATATGTAATCCTAGGATGTATGTCAAACATAAGTTTGCCAGCATATAAATTTCCTACCATTGTACCAACACAACAATCTCTTAGGTTATTGATACATGTATCCATTACTGACAAATGGATTTCGAAATCAATACTTTCTTTGAAAATTGCTTTAATTACTACTGCAATAGTTCGAATATTAATCCATTTCATAGTAACCGCTACTTCTTCTTTGATATGACTCAATTCCTCAACAATTTCTTCTTTCTGAATAAACTCCATATCAACTTTATTACCGGTTAATTCCATTGGAATCGAAAACTCATCTGAGTTCACCTAGTAGATGATGTTTTGCTTGCACTGTCTTAATCCGATATAGTTATAGAATCGGTTAAGACTTCCAATCTTAAAGTCGTCGTATGTACTTAAGGTTGAATCATTTCGCATGATTATTTCCATCGTTTTGTTTAAGATGATTATTTGTGAAAAAAATTCTGATAGACTATCCGTTATTTGGAGTCTATCTTTCCACTCGCCGCAGCTACTCGTTTGATTCTGTAGATGATCTATATGACTCATCTGAATCTGATTTGAACTCTTCTTCATAGATGCTTTCATCGGAAGAAATGTCCTCAAACTAGTAAATTGGTACTAGATCGTCATAAAAAATCACATCTAGAATGTCGATTGTTGGCTTGAATTAGCACACTTCATTTTACTTCTGTGGGCAATCTGTTGAAATATGACCTCTCGCACAGCACGTCCAATAGTTGCAATCTTTGAAACTTTCATTTGTACGAGTGTGAGCTCGTTTGAAAGTTCTCTTTGTTGGTGTTCTTCCTGTTGACTTTTCTGTGGATCTAGATCCTTGTGAAGAAAACTTGGAAGGACCCGTCTTCTGACCATATTTGTAAGATCTAACCTTTGATTTGGACCACCATGATCTTCCTTGGTTAGAAGGTCTTCTTTGTGATCCTCCTGACTTAGATAGAAACACACTTTTGAAGTGTTTCTTTCTTTTTCCATGTTTTTCACGACTTGATTCTCCAATGATACTTGGAAAATCATTATTTTTGCAACAAAGAGGAGTTCTTTTTATTTGTCCTCTTAGTTTTTTCTTATTCTTCTATAGTGTTGCTTGTTGACACCATTCTCTTATATTGTCCTTAAAGAAGGACATCCTTCTAGCCACTGAATCAACCCTTACTTGAGGTACCTTATATATTTGTATAAGCATCTCTCTCCATGAGCTATATATTTTTGCAAAGAACATCTCTACAACAACATTCAATTGTATCTGAGTTTGGAAATAGTATTTGCGAAACCAATATATATATTCGTCCGTATAACATATATTTATTAATTCGAGAGTATATAAAACTTATGTATATTCTCGATTTTTTTCTTCTTTTCTTATGTAAAACTTATCAAAGTATCCATCACATATGAAGTATATTTTGAGCAAGTGTGTCGATCTTTTTGATAATTTCATAAATATTATCTTCAAATCCGATCACTTCTTTGACATGACATGGGAATCTGTAGTTTCCTATGTTTTCCTTGTTGAACCTTCCAAACTATTTTCAATAAGTTTGGTAAATTGATTTTTATCAATGTCCAGCGTTGACGAGGCAATCTTCAAGGATGTCATCCATTCATCGATCAGTTTTTCCATATTTCTGAAATCGATGATGTCAGTTATGAGCATCAACCCATATGGATGTATCGGCTCAACATGGTTTTTGCCCAAGGGCTATTAGCTGGTGTCTTACTCCATCCTGGTTATCTTCTTTGTTGAGCCACAAATATATTATGCTCGACTTGATCCGACCTCCAGGGTTGTTGGGGACGGGTATTGCTGAACTCGTACTTACTTCTTCTTGTTTGGGAATATGAGCATTTATCTTGAGATTAACTAGGTCCACAATTCCTAAATTGGAAAGTGATTCAGTTAATTTCAAGATATCAACTCTTGTTGCTTCCATCACACCTTTCAGATGATATCGATCAAGAGTTTCTCGTAGCTTTCAAACTTTCAAACTATCGTAGCCTTTCCTTTGGGAATGAGAGGTTTATCTCCGAACACAACTTTGAAACATTCGTTTATGGATCTACTTGTTCCCCTTGGTAACCTTCCTTTCAAATCTATGATTTCTTTTTTCAAATCTGAAACTTCTTGTTCGATCTCGAATAGAGATTTGAAACATCTTTTCTATCTGTCCACCATAGTATATGATGATCTTCTGGATCTCCTTAAGATCATCTGAAATCTTAGATGTGTCTGGAACAATTATGTTCCAGTTCTTGTTGGATGTCATTTTCTAATGAAATTCTGCACTTGTTTTATCTCAAAATATTTTCGGATACATTTTTTCTTGATTTTCTCCTCCCGTTAGGCATAGAAAAATAATATTGTACAAATAATTTAATTTATATCTTCAATAAACTTGGGCTCTGATATCATTTTTGGGCACCAAATCTAATAAATATAAGGATTGAAAAATTGAAAAATGACTAATGGCAATGGTGGTTTTTTAAAAATTAATAAAAATCAACAATGGTAAGATAGTAATTTTCTATGAAAAATGGATAGAAAGAGATGTTTTATTATATTTATGGATATATTGGGATGTGTTGTTATATTAATAAGTATAATGGGATGTTATATGAAAATGGGTAGAACTGGATATAATCCTTTAAATGTCACGTTAGTAGAATCTCAAAATAAGACAAAATAAAATACGTTAGAAAATTATAATTTAATAGTTTCAAGATTTATTATTTAATAAAATCTCAATATATGTACAAACAAACAAAAAAAATTCCACCCTTTATTTAATCAATTTCAATCAATCCCTAAACCACACTCAAATGATTTGTAAATCAATCCCTCTTAATATGATTAGAAAATTGACTTGGCTATATTCACAATTCCACAAAATCCTAGGATGGTCATCATACCTTCACAAAGTAATTCATATTTTCACGATAATAATTAAAAATGTATAAATCATAAATACAGTAAGATCTTACTTATCTATATATATAATAACAAAATCACCTAAATTTATTTTCCCAAAATGGTAAAATCCTAAAAAAATAAAAAATCTACTTTCCTTTATTTTTTCTTTTTCATTTTTTTATTATATTAATCTCACCCAAATTTTAAAAAATATATTAAATCATAGTTGAAACATGTCCGGATTTTAAGGAATAGAGTAAATCATTTATATATGTTGAAACTGGAATATTTGCTAATTATAAATTCATGACAAATTTTCCTACATATACATCCCTTTTTTCCAAATTGATATGGCCATATAATTTTTTAAGGAGGAAATGTCCCAAATACCAAAAACTATTTAAGAGGAAATGGTCCCAAATATCAAAAAATTATTTAAGGGTGTATCCAAATATCCAAAAACATTTAGAAGTGTATTAAATATATCCAAGTCACTATATTTTCATCCCAAACTACCCAAAAGTACATATTTTAGTCAAAAGTGTACCATATTTTATGTTTTGTTCACAAGTTGAATGAATAAATTTCATAACAAGACTAGATTAGTTCTCAATTTTAGATCCAAATTTTAAAGTTTCTCAATAAGGGACTCAATTTAACATTTTTACTCAATTCAAGACTTGAAATTTAGATTGAGTTCTCAATTCAAGACAAAATTTCATTTTCTTTTTTATTTATATTTATAAATTTATTTATACTTCTATATGTACTCATATTTTGGATAAATTAAGTCAAGTTAGTGCACTTTAAGAACAATTTCATCCGACTTATCTTAATTTATACGAAAAAAAGAAAGAAAAAAATATAATTAATTTAATTCATAAAATATAATTTATATTATTTATTAAAATCAATTTTCTATAGTTTTGTTCATAAAATTAAAAAAATAAAAGAATCTTTATTATTTTAATTGCATTTATTATATATATAAATTAATACAAATCGGATGAAGATCGTTCCAAAATTGCACGGACTTGTCTTAGTTTATCTATATTATAAATACATATTAAAATATAAATAAATTATAAATTTAATAAAAAGAAAAAAATAAAATTTTGTCTTGAATTGAGAACTCAATCTAAATTTCAAGCCTTGAATTGAGAAAAAATGTTAAATTGAACCCCTTATTGAAAAACTTTAAAATCCGAATTCAAAATTAAAAATTAATCTATAAATTGGGTCGTGTTATGAAATTTATCCCAAGTTTGAATTGTAAAAATGTTGCCTATTTAATACACAAATTTCATTAGATTATAAATACACGAAATTCAGAATAGGACTGCACGAAATTCTGATATAGGGTTACACGAAATTCGAACATAGAGCTACACGAAATTTTGACAAAGGGCTACACTAAATTCTGCCATAGGACTATAGGAAATTCTGACAAAGGGCTATACGAAATTCAAACATAGGGCTACACAAAATTCGGACATAGGGCTACACAAAATTCGAATATAGGACTATACAAAATTCTGACAAAGGGTTACACGAAATTCGTAGTAGGACTACACAAAAAACGACTGTCTCAATTTAACTTGTACTTTGACTATATATTTAATTGTATTAAGTAATGTGAAAGGAATCTATATCAATAGAGTGGAGGTGGTTATCCGAAAAATGGATAGTTTGTAATATTTTTATTTGGTATGGACATTATTAAAATAATGTTGGGTATTAATAATGTACACTATCTTAAATTGGATAATTTGAATTGTTGTCCTTAATTTAAAAATCATTTTCTCCAAAATTTGAAAAATATAATATGGGTCATGGTAATCCATGATTTAAAATTATTTTGATGTTTTTTAAAATATTTTATCATAAATTCATAATTTAACTAAATGTCCTAAAAAATTAGACATTATTTCTCAAGTGATATATCCACCATCTTTTGATATTTTTAATATCAATTATTTAATATGTGATATGTTTGTTATAAAAACACGAACATATCATATTTTATTTGGATGATTCAATATAATCTTTTATAGGGAAATATATTTCTTAGAAATTGGAAGTTATATATAAAATAGAAAACTGATTTTATGTGAGATCAAGTTTATACATTTCAAGAGTTGAGAGATCCTATTTATTTATATTCTCACATAAATCCAATTTTAAAATTTCAAAAATATTTTGTGAATCATTATTTCATCCTCTATAAATATTAAATACTACACATCAAGATGAATAAATGTGTTGCTTTTTATCGATGAAGTTTTCATAATATTTTTCCTCTTTCTCAATTTCTTCTCAGATTTTTTTTCCTCTTTCTCAATTTCTTCTAATTATTTCTCAATCTATTATGGTGTGTTCATAACTGTTTTTTATAATAATTTTTTCCTCAACTTTTTCTTCTACGTCATATGATGTTCCATTGAGTCGAAATACATCAAGATGAAAATATAAATTTTTTCACTGTCTATCATGGTGTGTTGATATGATCCGATTTTCATGGTTAGTCTTCCTCAATTTCTTCTACATTATATGACATTCATTCGAAACACCCTTTTTTTCCCGAAATAATATAACATTTACATTTAGAAAGTATTTTAAAATGTAAAACGGACTAATAAAATGTTATTGTGAATAACTTTAATAAATTTTAATTCAAAACACAATTCTATAAAAAAAAATTCCATATATTATGTATTTTCTTTAGTTTTTTTTTAACTTTATTCATATATGTTGTACATTATTATATGTAGACGTTAACAGACGACCTAGAATCACATCGAAAAAAATAAATAAAATCATATCATAATTATCATATAAAAATTGCACCCGTAAATTATTATAAATTCTACAAATTGTATAATAGTCAAAATAATATCTCATCGTCCTAAAATTTTCAATTATTATAATTTAAATTTAAAATATCATAACCCGTGCATTCACAGGTGATAGACTAGTTTGTTCAAAAGCTCGTGTACCGAGTATATTTAGTAAGATTTTTACGTCTATACGTCCTAAGGACATCTACATCAATTCATTTTGGTGTGTTATTAATTAAAATAAAAGTTGTATTAATTAATATAGGTGTATTTTTAAGTGTGTGTTTTTGTGTAGTTAGTGTGTGTGTTAAGTTTGAAAAATGTATTTTTGTCCCCTATTTTAATAATTGGCCAATGATTGATATAATGACACATCATCAATTAATGTCTTTTGCTTTTTTTTTTCTCATCTCATCTCAATATATTTATTTTCTTTTTTTTTCTATACAAATAAATTATTTTCTTTTCTTTCCTATACAAACAATTTATCATTTTTATATTATTTATACATTTTAATGTGAGTTGAAATTTTTTATCATTTTTATATTATTTATATTATCTATGTCTTTTTTTATATAATTAATTTTTTAAAATAATATTTAAATATTATTAATTATATTTTAATGTGAATTGAAAATTATAAATATCATAATTAATTAATCCAACATACAAGCAATGAATAATTACTTTAAATTGATATAAATAAAAATAAAGAATAAAAATTAGTAGATTATGGGACTCACATGTAATGATTGTATTTGTATTAAATTGATTGAAATTTGTGTTAAATTGATGTAGATGTGTGTTTTATAAAAATAGATATTTTTAATTAATGTGGTAGCATGTGAGTCTCATACTAAAATTGTGTGTTAAAAATACATTGGTGTGGATGCTCTAAATGGTGAGAATCAACTTTTTTCCTTTTATTTTTAAAGATGTTAAGGAGAGATATTAATAAAATAATTATAATTGGAATTCTCAGATTCATAGGAGAGATAAGAAAGATTCGGGAGCTGTGATACTGTGCTTTGGTCCACTGGATGTGCAGGGTGGCCACAAGTGTATCGACGGTTGTAATTCGATCTCATAATGTGGGCGCTCAATTCTAAAGGTGTTGCCCAGTGCCCACCATGGTGTGGGCTATCACGAAAGACAAAATTGCCCCCATCCCAGGAAAAGCAAATTGTATTCTGGGGGTTTATCCGTTATTCTCTTCCTAGGAAAACCTTTTTTTTTTTTTTTAAACAAATGTAGATGTGTTGGGTCCCTAAAAAAGAGAAGGTTAATAAATGATTAGGTGACAAGTAACATCAATGAGTCAAGATGTATACATCAGAAAACATATTCCTCAAAATCTATATTAATGTTTCCTTTAAAAAAAAAAAAAAACCTATTAAACAGTAAGTTGCAAAAATGTGTTTTGATCTTCAAAACCTATAATTACGTATTTAATTGCGTTATTTCTGTGTGATGATATTTATGGTGGGTAGATGAACAATTTTAAATAAATTACCTAATCGATCATATATATATAATGTAAATTGATTTTTTTTATTAGAGTTGTCAAAATAGGTTAGGTTTGTTGGGTCGGTCAGTCTCACCCACCAAGATAATGAGTTGGGTTAACTAATTATAGGCCCCCACAGAAAAGAGGGCTTAAAGCGATTAACATGTTGTGGGTTGGTCTGTTCTTTTTTTTTTTTTAATTAATTAAAAATATAGATGAAAAGTGAATAATAATGATAAAATCTCTTACCTAGGAAAAGTGATCATTTATAAAATTATTTATATGAGTAATTTATTTACTTAAATGAAGAAATTTAAGTGAAAGAACTATTTTTTAAAAAAATTGTTTCCGCATATTATATGTAAATTAATGCATATATCTTAGTGTGTATATATATGCGTTGCATATATGTTATTTTTTATTTTAAAAACTATAAAAATAAAAATATTGGTGGGCCGTTCGTCTAAGCGGGCCCAATTTTGTATCCATCCAAATACACTTTCTAATTATGGATTTCTTTTAATAAATTATTATTATTATTATTATTATTATTATTATTATTATTATTATTATTTATAATTTTAGTATAAATAAAGTATTTAAACAGCTCTTTTGGAATATAATCCATAATTGCAAAGTGCAAAACATTACTGCATAAATAAGTGTAGCCAGTCATAACTTTTGTTCAAACAAAATTCCTTAATTATTTTTTGATAACTGATTTAACTATTTTTTTTCAAAATGAATTACACGCATGAATAGAGAGTGAATTAATAGAGAGAAAATATATTTAGGAGTTGAAATATAGATTTGTTTAGATATGTGATATCTAATCTAATATATACAAATATTTATGGAAATTGAAAATAGATGAATATTGAAAATTCCATTGAGTATGTTAAAACTATCTTTTTATCAAAATTTATCAGAATACATGCTATAAAAAATTTTGGATAATTATATATATATTTGGATATTTAGATTTTCGATATCAGTGAAAACATAATTGATGAGATCAATATATATTAATTTAAAATAAAGAAATTTCTTTTGTGATATATTTCTATTCAAAATCCCCTAATCATGCTACATATTAAATACTAATACCAAAAATATCAAAAGATGGTGAACATATCTCCTTGAGAAATTATGTGCAATTTTTTTAGGATAATTAATTAAATTATAAATTAATGATAAAGAAAGTTTTTGAAAACATCAAAAAAAAAATTAAATCATTGATCACTATGATAAATGTGTCCCATAATATAGTACTTAAAGTTTGGAAAAAATGATTTTTAATTAGGCGTTCATATCAGTTTTGAAAAAAAATGGTCATAATTTTTTTAAAAACCGATTACATTATCAATTTATAATTTGTAAATATTTTAATCTCAATATATCAAAATGATTTTATATATTTCTAAAATTTGGATATATTTCAACTATAATTTAATATGTTTTTAAAAATTTAGATGAGATTAATATAATAGGAAGGAAAGAAAAAAAAAAAGGAGAATGAAAATGAGGGATTTGAACGAGAAAGTTTCATTGATTTTGTTATTATATATATGAGAGAAAATTCATATGAAAATATAGAAACATACTATTGCTTAAAAAATGAGGATACTTTATGCTAGTTATATCGGTTATATAAAGTCATATAATAATAATGAACAAATATTGTTGTTTCTTCCATATCTGACCTTTCAAACTTTCCGGCGGTATTCTGGCGCCCCTCTGGAGTTGAGTTTGATCTTATCAAAACTAGGATATTGTAATATGTTTGACTTTAATTTCCTGTGCATAATATGGTATTGGCAAAAATATGTAGTGTGTGAGTTGATAAATATGAGACGTATATGGAAAAGCTAACTCATGTTCACACTGGATGATTAATGACTAAAAAATGCTATCCAATTATTTTGGAATTTGGAAAGGGATGACTTTGCATAAGTCAAATTTCTGCATTAGTGGTTGGATCATATTCATTTAGAAAATTGATAAATATCGTACTCAATAAAATTGATAAGATGTAATAAAGTTATGTGGGTGTACACATACTATATTTAGGTGACTGAAACTAAATGCGATATATCAACAGAGACTAAAATCTTGATAAGGCATTTCTCCCCCTTCTTTTGAAAATGTATGTAACAGTTGTGGGATGAGGTGGAGGTGTGAATACAGAATTTGATTATGATTGGGTCATAGACTCATAGGTCCTGCGTCTAGTATGATTTTTAGATGGGAAAATTTTGCATTCTAACCATTTTCTTATAATTTAAATCTAATTTATTCTTTAATATGATATTAGTATTACATTTCAAATTATTCAAAAATATAAATGTTAATTTCAAAATACTTATTTTCTAATCAAAGTCAATATAAACTTGGTACTATACAGGCTCCACAATCAATTAATATACAAAATTCTCACTCTACTCATTATTTGACCGAATGCAAAGAATTTGATTTTTTTTTCTGAGGTGGGCACCGCTCCTTGTCGTCTCTTTCACCATTGTTTCACCATTAACACATCATTATTTCACCATTGAACCCGACGACTGTCATTTTTGTGTGTGAAGAACTAAAATTTTCGTGAATATTTCGTATATTGGATTTACGCTTCGCCCGAAGCTCCTGTAATTTGGTGAGCGTTCGTCGGAAAAATAATGAAGCGACGACGGTGAATCGGTGGCAGATTTGGGGAGCTATTTTCGTGTACGATCGATGGCTGAAGATGTTAGTTTTAATTCCTAATTTTTGTGGTTTATATTTCGAATTGTTTGCTTGTTGGTAATTGAGTTTGGAACCCGAAAATATGCAGTGATGATATTGATGATATGATGACAGTTTGAAATTATTTATTAATGATATTGATGATATTATGATACATGAAAATATGCAGTAGGTGATATTGATGATATTATTTCATAATGATATGTTCGTGATATTATTTCTTTTCTTGTATGCTTTGTTCATGAAATAGTGTTGGAATTGATTTAAATTGTTTGGTGTTATTTTGCCCAAAATTCGAATTGAAAATTGGACCAAGGTCGTACACAAAAATTATAGGGGTAGTCCTACACGAAAATTTCAAGTGTTTCGGCTTACACGAAAATTTTTATATGAACGAAAATAGTAGAAACAACCGTACACGAAAATACAGTAAATAATCTTACATGAAAATCACAAATGTTTGACACGAAAATTCTTAAATCAGGGCCTTTCACGAAAATTACGAAAATTTTCGTACATGAAAATTACAAAAACTTTTGTACACGAAAATTAGGAAAAATCTCATACATGAAAATTAGGAAAATTTTCGTACGTGAAAAATAAGAAAAATTTCGTACACGAAAATTACGGAAATAAACGTGCTCAAAAATTTACGAAAATTACCGTATGCAGAAATTACGAAAATTATTCAACATGAAAATTACAGAAATTGCAGAAATTATTGTACACGTAAATTATAATATAAGTTTGCGAGTGTTTGACGAGAATAACATTTTAGGAGAATAAAGTTGTAAAATAAAAATTATCTATCAACTAATTCTATGATTTTGAATGATCAATTTTCAAACATCTCAAATAAACTAATTTATTTTATGATTTAGTTTATGACATTGAATAATTTATAGGATGATAATAAAAAAAAATTCTTTTTATTTATATAATTTATTTTATTAATTTTAACCTCAAATAAGCATCATTTAGCTAGTAAAAAATTGTTTTAAAATAAATATCATTTTAGTAATTCGTTAAAAAATCTATTTTAATGTCAAAATATTCATATCTATGTAAATTCTCCTTAAAATAACTGTTATATATGTTATACATCAAGAAATATTAATTACAGCATTAATTTAAAAACTATACGAATAAATTATGACAACACATCAAATATAATTACTTATATATGTAGTTTTGTATATAATCAAATACAAGATATTGTTCTTTATCAAAATATGTACAATGATAAATTTATACAAAAAATGACAAAATAGAAACAATAATTAACATTTATTACATAAATTAATTAATATTAATTGGAATAGATAGGCCGGTATTTTTCTTTAATATAAAATTCAATAATATTAACTAACATTAATTCCAACAATACAGATTTATTAATATGAGCCTACAACCTAAATAATTTACATTAACATTATGATCGCTTTTTTGTATTTTCGTGTATGATTAATTAAAAGTATTTTCGTGTACGACAAATAGTAAAATTTTCGTGTACGGTAATTTATAACTATTTTCGTGTATACTACATTTTATGTATTTTCGTGTATGAAATTTTTTTTTAGTATTTTCGTGTAAAATAAATTTATAAGTATTTTCGTGTATGATAAATTTTATTTTATTTTCGTGTACGATAATATTTCAAATTTTCGTGTATTATATTTTTTCCGAATTTTCGTGTACAATATTTTTTTCGAATTTTTGTGTATAATAAATATTACGTATTTTTGTGTATGCTAAATATTATGTATTTTCGTATATGATAAATTTTAACTATTTTCGTGTATTCTAAATTTAACTATTTTCGTTCAAGGTAAATCTCATTTTCGTGTACGAAAATAAAACGTATCTAACATTGGGCGACACACATAACACAAAACATTAAATAAATATCACAACTATACAATTCAATTAAACACGAAATTAATAATTATGTACGGTTTAATATACTGTTATATGATAATATTCACATGGTCATAACATACCTTTAAAATTTTCGTACATGAAAATATCTTCAGGACTTCCAAGTTCTAATCCACAACCAAAAATATAAAAATGCTTATATGAGTTCGAATGCTTTTTAGACTTCAACTGCTTATATAGAATCGGAAAAAAATGGACTATATTAACAGTAATTCTCGTGTTATACTAATTTTGTCTTGGCATAACTTTGTAGATAATAATTTTCGTGATATGCCATAATAGGTGGGGGGACATTACACTCTTGTGACTTTCAAATTGACATATGGTGGGAGGGGGTAATACTATTACAAATTGGGGATTGAGGGGACTTGAAGCAATTATTGTGGGGCCCATAATGACTATGCACGTTGACTTGATGTAGGAAATTGGTATTTTGAGACTAACATCTATATTTTTGGGTATATTGGGGTGTAGTATTATATTGAAGGATAAATTGAATTTAAATTATAAAAAAATGGTTAGAAAGGGCAATTTTCCCAAAGTTTGTACGAAAATAATAAGATAGTCATTTTCTTATAAATTGGGATAAGACCCTCAAAATAATATAACAATAACTCTTTACTACCCAACTCACTATAATATTACTCAAAAACACTCAATTTCAAATCTAACATCCTTAAACACCACAGAGCAATTATTGTGAAGTGATTTTTCGATACCAAATTTATTGTTTCCAAAACCCATATTTTTTAAGTTAAATCAAAATATTCCAATTTATATATTTATCGGATCTGTTCCGCAAAAATGGTATCAAAGTCCTGGATTTATTAAAAAAATAATTTAAACTATATGTACAATATTGATTTTTCCATTTGGGTAATGGAGGAGAAAATCAAGAGAATATGTGTCCGAAATATTTTTCGAGATAATAAAAGTGTAGGACTATCTTATGACGTCCAACAAGGATTAGAATATAATTGTTCTAGACATCTAAGATCCACAAGATCTTAGAGAAATCCAGAAGATCATCATATAGTATGGTGGATCGACGAAAATGATGTCCCGATCTCTATCCAAAATCCAACGAGATGTTTTATATCTAAAAGAAAGGTTACCAAAGGGAACATGCAGATCTATAAACAAACGTTTCAAAGATGTGTTTGGGGATAGACCTATCATCCCAAAGAAATAGGTTACGGAAGTTTCAAAGTCTAAAAATTATGAGGAACTCTTGATCGACATCATCAGAAAAGTCTGATGGGAGCAACAAGAGTTGATATCTCAAAATTAAGCGAATCACTTTTCAATCTTTGGATTGTGGATTTGGTTAATATCAAAATGAACTCTTAGGTTCTTAATCCTAAAAGAAGCACGAATTCAAATATACTCGCTCCTGAGCAATCATGGAGGTCGGATCAAGACGAGCATAATACTAATTCTTTTGGTACTCTTCAGAAGAGGCAACAAGGATGGAATAAGACACCAAATAACAATCTTTGGGCAAGAACTATGTTAGAGCCAACACATCCATACGGTTTGATCCTCACAACCAATATTATCGATTTCAAAAACATGAAAAAACTAATCGATGAGTGGATGACATCCTTGAAGATTGTCACGTCAATGCTGGACATTAATAAAAATCACTTTATCAAACTAATTGAAAATAGTTTGGAAGGTTCAACAAAAAAAAACATGGAAAGCAACCGAATCCCATGTCAAATAAGAGATCATATCAGGAGATAATATTTATGATATTATTGAAAGGTTCGATCATTTGCTCAAATTATTCTTCATCGGGGATGGATACTTTGAACAAAAAAAATTGGGAATATACATAGGCTTTGTATGCTCTCGAGTTGAGAAGTATATGTGCGATAAATGAATATATTTATTGGTTTCGCAAATATTATTTCCAAACACAGATACCATTGAATGTTGATGTGAGACCCGAGCCCCTCGTTACCCTTTTGACCAAAATAGTTCATGCATCGTATACATCTCTTATTGCTTATATATTATTTGTGACGTTACATGATTATAATTTGCTTTTAAATATTGAATTATTTATATGTTCTTATGTAATTAGCATTGAGAAATCCCTATTATAATTTATTGAAACTCAAGTAATCTTCGAGTGCATAATATAAATTATTTGATTAATGATGATATAAATTATGTTGAATTCTGCAAAGAAAATAAATTTGAATTCATTATATATATATATATATATATATATATACTATATATATAAATTAGTATATATGTATATAAGTTAGCAGTAATATGTATATATATATATAAGTTAACTAATATTATAATATATATATATAAGTAATGATGCATGCACACCTATTAATAATAATAATAATATAATAATAAGTTAGTAAATGAAAATTAAGCTTACAGTTGAAGGCGGTGAACTTAGTAAGTATATTAATAAGTAAAAGGAAGGGCTGCAAAAAAATAAAACAGACAGAAAGAAAAGAAACAGAGAGTTGAGAGAAAGAAAAAGCAGAGGAGAAGAAAAAAAAAAAAAAAGAGAAGGGCTTGTGATTTTGATTTCGTTTCTTCATCGTTTTTTTTGGAATTTGAGGGAGAGCTCGTGGAGATGTGCTCTTCAATTTGATCGGAGTGAATTCTCAAGATTTTTTTTACGAAAGGTATAAAGAAGTTAGTGAATTATATATATCTTTAGTTATTGTAATTCATCGGATGTTTTGTTAGCTTTATAGGCCGAATTAGGAAAAGCTTAAAACATGGAAGTTATAGCTCTATCTCTTAGCTAAACTCAGGAGCAAACCGTGGATGTATCGATTAAATATTGAGTGAGATAATGTCAAAATTTCAGGGCTTGGTCTAATTTGAAAACGATTAATTATGTTGTGTTTGTAATCTAATTTTATGCAGGTTGGAGACTGAATTAGGAAAAGTATTAAACATGAAAGTTGTAGAGTTATATGTTAAGTTTTTATAGAATTTTTCTTTGCTCGACCCGAAATTTTATAACTAAGTTTCAATGATTTCTTTTTAGCATCTGATAATATACCTTTTAGAATAAGATTTGTGAAATATGTTAATTAATGTTTAAAGTGTAATTTAAATTTTTTTATATGTTAATTATAATTAATAATTTAATTTAAGAAAATCATAATGAGACTTTGAAAATGCATTTACCTATAAATTAACTGTTTTATGAAATTTTCCGATTAAGTTCGATAGGAAATGCTTTAATCTCTTGAAAATTTGCTTTAATTAGTTTTAATAGTCTAATAAAATATTTAACCTATTATGTTAGATTAACCTTGATAACACAAGAGACGAGTAATTTCACGGGAAGTAGAAATTCATTTGCAACTACAATGCGTAAACATAGTATTTTATGTGTTTACTTGCATTATATGATAATAGTGAATTTGCACTTCTTGATATTGGTGATTAGTTTTTTTATGTATGATTAAAGATGATACGTGGGCATTGATTTCATGTTGAGTCTGTATGCACATCATAATCATACAAAAAAAATAAAGTTAAAGCAAAGTTGGCCACTACTAGTACATCGAGGCCGGTGACATGCGAGACATGGATATGACTTAAAAGTAAAAATGTGCATATGCCATGCGAGCCGTGGTTATGGTTTGAAGATATTGGGCCATAAACATGACTTTAAAGCAAAGTAAAGTAAAGTATAGAGATTATTGAGCTAGCTCCTTTCCGATGTACTGTAGATGGGTCAAGGGCCCAACATAGTAAAAGATATCAAAGCCATGCATTCACGATATTCTTAAAGTCTTCACAGTCATTTGTATGACAGTGCATGCATAATTTCTGCTTACTGAGCTTTAGCTCACCTAGTTTATGCATTGTAGGTGAGCATGACAACGTTTGATGAGCTTTGGATCTTGCTAGTATGTTTTCGCGCTCCAACGATGTTTTGGGACGGTGTACATGGATGACGACCTGCGGGGCTAAAACTTGGGTTTATTTTGCTTTTGACCGTGTTGGTTTTGTTAAAATTTTTGGGATATGTATAAATTCGTTACGCCATATTGTTATATGTTTGGTTTAGGGGAAACTCTAATGACAGTTTGGTGTAAGATATTGGCTTATGCTCTGGTATAGATGAGGTGTTGCTTATAATATGTCATTTTTATTATTTTTGTTATTTGTTATCTTGAAAACAATTATTGTCACATTTTTGGAGTTTTGTATTTTAAGTATCTTATAAAATTTAGGACGTGGTAGAGTGGTATCAGAGCCTGTACATGAGTTCAAAACTGGTGGACCCAAATCATGCCGGTAAGCTTTATTTATATATGTTTTGCGTTATTTTATGTATTTTATTGGTCTGTGCCATATTATTGCATACAGTCAGTGATATAGCCATGGTGAGGACTAGAGGTGAGTCTAGTGGAGGTACTGGGGGAGAGGAACATAATATTCCGGTTGCAGACACTAGTCGTGATGCTCTTATTGAAAGATTAACGGGACTGGATGAACAACAGTCCCAACAGATCCAGCAGCTTATCCAACAGAGAGATATGAGTGAACAAACTAGAGATGAAAATCGGTTACAAACTCGAACAGAACCAGTAGAGGCGATCAGGAAAAGATTTAGAAAACTTAACCCACCGACATTCGAAACTACAGTAGATCCCACAGAGGCAGAGAATTGGCTGAGAACGATTGACAATATATTTCTATACAGTAGAGTGACGAATGAAGAAAAGGTGTTGTGTGCTTCATTCATGTTAAGGGAAAGTGCAGGGTATTGGTGGGATACAGTGAAAGTCATCGAGAATGTGGAAACTATGACTTGGGATCGGTTTAAAGAACTTTTTAGAAATAAATACTTCACAGCTCCAATTCGTGCAATGAAAATGAATGAGTTTATACAGTTGAGGTAGGGAGGTATGACAGTTGCAGACTATATTTCTAAATTTGAACAGTTGTCTATGTTTGATGAGCACATGGTTCGAATTGAAATACTGAAGGTGGAAAGATTTGTTGAGGGGCTGTGACCCGAACTTTATAGAGATGTTTGTATTGCTGGTACATCCGAAGTTACTTTTTTGCAAGTTGCTGAGCGAGCACTAGTGGCTGAGCAGGCTGAACAAAGAATATGGCAAGCACAAGAAGCTCGACGTCAGTTCACCCAGAGACAGGGACAACGCTGGGTGGGAAATGAAATGAAAAGGCCAGCCCAATTCCAGGGTCCGAGACCAAATTTTCAGCCTAAATAGGGTCAAGAACAAGGTGACTCGAATAAGAGGATGAGACCTACACAGGGAGGAGCACCGGTGCCACCAAATATTTGTTTTAAATATGGGAGACCACATAACGGAGTTTGTCGTCTAGATAGCCCTATTTGCTATACTTGTGGTCAACCAGGACATATTTCCACTGTATGTCCAAACAGAGCGAAAACGATAGTCCCAGGAAGAGTACCTGCAAGGGTTTTTACTATGACTAAAAAGGATGCGGAGGCAAATCCATCAGTCGTAACAGGTAAAATTCTTATCTGTTTTGCATTTGTATTGTTTGACTCTGGAGCTACACATTCTTTTGCATCCACTGGGTATGTTAGGAAGTTGGATAGAAAACCTGATATAGTAGAAAATAGTTACAATGTTATGATTCCTTCTGGAGAGTCAAAACAAACCAATCAGCTTTTACGAGCTTGCACTATCCATATTGAATGCAGAGAACTCCATACTGATCTAATTGTGTTGGATATAAATGACTATGATGTGATCTTGGGCATGAATTGGTTAGCAAAATATTGTGCTAGTATAGATTGTCAGAAAAGAATAATTACATTTCAACCGCCTGGGGATGAGCCATTTATCTTTGTTGGGATTAAGAGGAATTCTAGATTTCCAGTAATATCGGCAGTGAGAGCACAACGGTTATTGGATCTCGGTTGTGAAGGCTATTTAATTAGTATTATGAATCTTGAAGAATAACATTGTTTGACTGTTAATGAAGTACCTACAGTTCGAGATTATCCTGAGGTATTTCCAGATGATCTTCCAGGTTTGCCACCAGACCGAGAAATAGAATTTGTGATTGAGGTGTACCCAGGGACTGCTCCAATATCGAAATCACCTTATCGAATGGCACCATCTGAGATAAAAGAACTGAAGACACAATTACAAGAGTTACTTGATAAAGGTTTTATTAAACCAAGTTTTTCACCATGGGGTGCACCAGTTCTGTTAGGATTTCAATGTTTAGATTTTGATGAGACAAATCACATATGTAATAGGAAGTTTTGAGTACCCCATTTTTCACGATGTTTAAGTGAATACATAGACTAGAATTGAGTCTAGTGTTAAGTGCTAAAAATGGAGGTTGAACAAGGATAAAGCTGCATCTATGCCCTTAAGAAAAGATATCGCTGCAAGAAGGCAGGATACAGTATTGCTGCATGAAGGCAGGATACAGCATAACTGTAAGAAGGTAGATACAGTAACGCCGTAACAGGACAGAACATCACTACAGCAAAGAAGGAAAGAACGACATGTAGCATCGCTGTAAGAAAATGATACAGGAGTACTGCAAGAAGAAAAGGATACAGCAGGACTGCAAGAAGATACTGCAACCAGGTCTAAGTTACCGCAACACTGCAAGAAAGTATCAGCTGCACGAAGACCTAGAATACAGCACAAAGCTTACAGTACATATAAACCATTCAGCGCCAATTACAAAACGAAGTATCCTGCAATCCTAGGAAGGATAAATGCAGTACGAGGAACGAAGACTCATGCAAGAATAAATAGAGCCGTTCCAGAAAAGATCAAAGTTGCACACACGGAGCTAATACGAAGATGCCACGTGGACTGACGCGCTGTAGAAAGCTGCGAGCCGCAACTGCCGCATTAAATGCTCCGAAAGAAAAAGTCAAGTTATATTAAATGTGAACCATGCCTTTGGTCAGACTACTTCAAATTCAAAAGAGAGATGTCTCCTTCAACGGACATCTTCTTCTACAAGTATAAATAGAGGAAGAGATACACTGAAGCTGGTTACTGAAACTACTGATTAACTGAACCATTTACGCAAAATTCACAGAGCTTACAAGATCCAAGTATCCAAGTCTACGATCAGTTTCAGACACTCAACCTCCCGAAGTGAAGCAAGTTCAAGCTGAAAGTTTCCTCAAGGATTCAGAAGCTCACTTCGAAGCACCAGTTGAAGAAAAACCTTTTTATCATTTTAACCTTGTTGTTGTGTGCTTAGGTTGTTTTAGCGGTGTCGAACAGTTGATAGGAGAGATCCTTGCTGTTTGTATAGTTGTCTAGAGTTATGCAGCTTCCCTGTGTGGGAGTATGGAATCTTGTGTGGGTTAGCCTTTGAAGTTTGCAGTTGTTGTGTGTACGCTGGACTTCAGTAGGTTGTTATTTTGTAAAGTTGATAGATTGTTAGGAGTGTCCTGTAATCCAATCTTGCTTAACAAAGTTCCTGCTCGAGGAGCAGTAGAGTGGACGTAGAAGGATTACACCACCTTCAAACCACTATAAGCCATAAGTGTTTATTATTTTTTATCTGTGCTTTAATCTTCTATTTCTTGTTTATCCCATAAGCATAAAACATTTTCTGATATAAGCATATTTGAGAAAATCAGTCTTGTGTTATAAAAGTTATTTTTCCGCTGCGTGTAAAACTCCAAGTTACAGCGTGCAGCACTGTATCATAATGCTGTAAGCAGTAACTATCTGACGCTGCAAGTTCAAGTAACTTGCAGAGCAGAACGGTTTGTTTAAAGATTTACAAAATCGACCAAGGTTCATTCATCCCCTCTCTAAACCTCGGACACCACTTGGAACCAACAAGTGGTATCAGAGCGAGTTGGGTTAAAAGCCAACTTATCTAGTCACCTACCCAAATCCACATTTGTCTCGCTGTTTTCTCTGCATCTAAACTCATTCTTATAGCATATCATGAATTTCTCAAATCACAAGCTACCTATGTTTTCCATAGAACAATATGACGATTGAAAGATAAGAATGCAGGCACATCTATCAGCCATGAATGATGAAATGTAGATGGTCATTACCGAATGACCAATAATCCCCACAAAAGTAAATCCTATGCTAGGTAGAGAGTTAGAAGAAGGAGCACCTCCACCACCAAACTTCCTAGTCAAACCAAGACTTGAATGGAACAATGAAGATAGGAAGAGAGCTAACTTGGATAATGTGGCCAAAAATGCTCTATTCATCACTTTGGATAAAGGCACCTTTCGCAAGGTCAAAACTTGCAGAACATCCAAAGAAATATGGGAAAAGTAGGAGCAAATATGTGAAGGGACTGAGCTTACCAAAGACAATAAAATCTCCAATGCTACCCAACTATTCGAGTTCTTCAAAATGAAGAATGAAGAGATTCTTGAGCAACTAGACTTGAGGTTCACATCCATAGTGAACGAACTAGAAGCTCTGGGCAAACACTACACTCAAAAGGAGAAAAACATGAAAGTGTTGAGAGCCCTACCCGCGGAGTGGGACAGCAAGACCACTGCCATGAGAGTGTCCATGGACCTGAAATCCATGAGCACATTCGACCTATTCTCCGACCTCAAAGCGTTCGAGTATGACATCAATAGACGGAGAAAGGAGTCTGAAGAGTCGAGCTCCAAAGTTACAGCGCTGACTGCCAGAGGCACCAAGGATACAGCAACCGCTAGTTGCAGTAAACAGAATGAGGTTACAGCAGAAGTTGCTGAAGAGGACATGGCGCTTCTCCTAAAGAAATTCAGGAGATTTATGAAGAGCAACAATAATAGCAGCAACACCAACCTCAACAAAAAGAATGACTTCAGAAGAAGTCATCCACCTCCTCGGGTATCCTCTTCTCCACAGTCAAATACAGGAAATATTGACTTGTGTTATAACTATAGGAAATCGGGACACTATGCAAGGAATTGTCCGTATCCAACTGTGCATAAGTATCCTGAAGGAGAAAGAGAGCAGAGGAGAGATAAAAAAAGAGAGGAAAGGCACAAGCTTCGAGCTCTCATAGGAGAGATGGAAAAAGCCAAGGATACGGTAGTTTCGAAGGAAGTACTGAAAGCTGCAGAATCCTTTAACAGCAACACTGAAACCTCATCCTCTGATGAAGAAACGCTGATATGTCTGATGGCTAAAGATTACGAGGACAGCGAAGAAGATGAGGTAATCTATCAACTGTTGTCCATACCAGAAAGTGAGGAGCTGAACATGATCCACTCCTTAAAAAGGATCATGAGTGACTTCGAGCAGATCAACTCAATTCATGAGGAACTGAAGGTTGAAAATAAGAATCTAAGAATCGACAATGAGATCCTCAAGAGCAAGAATATTGACATTGCCAAAATGCTCGCTGCACGAGAGTCTGATAACTCAAAGTGTAGTAAGCTGCAACAAGAGGTCTCTAGATTAAATCTGTTGATCACTAAGCTAAAATCTGAGAAGGAAAGCTTGCAGTCCACGATAAGCACTTTCAGCAAATCATCAAAGGACGCAAAAGATTGCATAAATCAAAACAGAAACCCTTTTGAAAAATCGGGCATAGGTTACAGCAATCACACCTCTCAGGACACAGCAAGCACATACAAAGCTGTAAAGTTTGTTCAAGCTGAAACCCCAATGGAGAAGGAGTTACTAAGTGACTCTATGAAGATCTTAAACAAAACAGCAATGATGGATAAGGGGAAGAAACCCCAGTGCTCAACTGCAGGAAGTAAGCCTTCATCTAAGAACTGGCTGCAGCAGAAGTCATCTGTTGTATGCAGCAAGAGGATGCAGCAACCAACTAAGTTGCAGCACAGAAGAAACTTTCCCACCTATACTAAGACTTACATGTCTAAACCTCAAAGAGGATATACTCAAGAGAAGTATGGTGGAAGACCACACTACAAAGGTGTTGGTATCACACATGTTGTTAATGCACACACTTATAACAAGCAGATTGCTAGGACAACTGTATATACTCAGAGAACCAACAAATCTTACAGCAAAATGATGACTGTTAAGAAAGTTTGGGTTCCCAAAATAACTAACCCCAAAGGACCCGTACAAATATGGGTACCTAAATCTGTCTGAATTTATTACAGGTTTCAGTGCCAGGTTGCAGCAGTTATGTATGGTATATTGACAGCGGCTGCTCAAGGCATATGACAGGCAGTAAAGATTCTCTGAAAGACTTCCAAGAATGCAGAGGACCAAAGGTCATTTTTGGAGATGATTCCAAAAGAAGCACAAAAGGAAGTGGATGCCTAGTCAAAGAAAATATAAAAATCAAGGATGTATCCTATGTAAAAGGACTCAGATACAACCTTCTGAGCATCAGTCAATTCTGTGACAAAGGATACACAGTGGAATTCAACCTCAACAAATGCTTAATCAAAGACAGCACCTCAAATGAAGTTAAGCTTACAGGAACAAGGAGAGGAAATATCTATCTAGCTGATTGGAACTCCTCTACATAACCTACATGTTTCATTGTGAAGAGTCCATCAGAACTGAGCTGGCTGTGGCACAAGAGGTTAAACCATCTGAACTTCAAAACTATCAACAAGCTAGCAAGGAAAGGCCTTGTAAGAGGATTACCAGACGTAGCATACAAGAAGGAAAATATTTGTGGAGCTTGTCAGAAAGGAAAACAAGTTAAGAGCTCATTCAAAGACAAGTCTCAAAAGTCATCTCACAGGATCTTAGATCTTCTACACGTGGACCTTTTTGGACCAGTAAAACCAGTAAGTTTGAGCGGGAAGAAGTACTCTCTCGTAGTTGTAGATGACTACTCCAGATACACCTGGATGATCTTCTTTGCAAAGAAATCAGAAACTCAAGACAAGCTACCTGATCTCATGAAGAAGATCCAGAATGAAAAGAGCTTGAGCATTGTGAAGATTAGATCAGATAGAGGAGCTGAGTTCACAAAAAAATTCATTGAGAAATTCTGTTCTGATAATGGTATTCGACATGAATACTCTATTGCAAGAACACCTCAGCAGAACGGTGTAGCTGAAAGGAGGAATAGAACCCTCAAGGAAGCAGCAAGGACAATGATAGCAGAAGCAGAAGTACCCAAGAGATTTTGGGCTGAAGCAACGAATACTGCTTGCTACACACAGAACATATGTCTAATCATCAAGGATTTAGACAAAACGCCTTATGAAATCTGGAATGGATATACTCCAAATATCTCTTATCTGCATATCTTTGGATGCAGGTGTTATGTTCTCAACAATGGAAAGGAGCATCTAAAAACGTTTGATGCTAAATCAGACGAAGGAGTATTTCTAGGTTACTCCGCTGTAAGTAGAGCCTTCAGGGTATTCAACAAAAGAACCTTGGTGGTTGAAGAATCTATTCATGTGGTGTTTAATGAACCACACTGTGACACCAGGAAGTTGAAAGAGCCACCTGAAGAGATAGCTCCAAGGAAAGAGAATGTTGTACCTTATATAGAAGGAGTTATGCCTACAAAAGAAGACAAAGAAGAGGAAGCTGCATCTTTGGATGCAGCAGATATTCTTAC
The DNA here is from genome assembly GCA_028654395.1 of Scutellaria barbata. NCBI lineage: Eukaryota > Viridiplantae > Streptophyta > Magnoliopsida > Lamiales > Lamiaceae > Scutellaria > Scutellaria barbata. The sequence continues at coordinate 19,150,989 of CM053648.1, forward strand.
AGCAGCAGAACCTCCTGCACTACAGCAACAAGAAGAACAACCCAGACAAGAACATGTCTTTGAGCCTGACAGGACATGGCTTAGAAATCATCCAAGGGATCTTATCGTAGGAGATCCATCCATTGGTGTAAGAACCAGAAGATCCATCCCTCATGAAGCAATGTTTGCATGCTTCATATCCCAGTGAGAGCCTAAGAATGTTGAAGAGACACTGCAAGATAGCAACTGGGTGCAGGCCATGCAAGAAGAGTTAAACGGATTTGAAAGAAATCAAGTGTGGAAGACAGTTGCAAGACCAACTCATCAAGGAATAATTGGAACAAAGTGGGTTTTCAAGAACAAGTTAGACGAATCTGGACTCGTTGTAAGAAACAAAGCAAGATTAGTTGCTAAAGGATACTACCAGAAAGAAGGAATTGATTTTGATGAGACATTCGCTCCAGTAGCAAGGCTGGAAGCAATATGAATTTTTCTGGCATATGCAGCTCACATGAATTTCAATGTCTATCAGATGGACGTTAAGAGTGCATTCCTGAATGGTCTTCTTACAGAGGAAGTATACGTTGAACAACCTCCAGGCTTCGAAGATCAAGCAGAAGAGAAGGTGTTTCGGTTACACAAAGCCCTGTATGGACTTAAGCAAGCTTCGAGAGCTTGGTATGACACCTTATCTCTCTATCTACTAGAGAATGGTTTCCAAAAAGGGACAATCGACAAAACGCTGTTTAGAATACAGGATGGAGAAAGTGTACTGCTAGTATAGATATATGTGGACGACATCATCTTCGGTTCCACCAACAAAGAGCTATGTGAAAAGTTCTCCAACCTGATGCAGTCAAAATTCGAGATGAGTTTGATGGGAGAATTAAGTTTCTTTCTCGGGCTGCAAGTAAAATAGCTACCTACAGGAACCTTCATCAGTCAAGTCAAGTACACGAAGGAGCTTATCAAAAAGTTTGGCATGGAGAATGGAGCAGCAACGGCCGTTCCTATGTCTACATCTATAAGCCTTGACAAAGATGAAGATAGTAAAGACATTGATATCACAAAGTACAGACGCCTAATCAGATCCTTACTGTACCTTACAGCAAGCAAACCAGACATCATGTTTGCAGTAGGAGTCTGTGCAAGATTTCAAGCGGCACCAAAAGAATCACATCTTTCAGCGGTCAAAAGGATTATCAAATATCTGAAAGGAACTCAAGAAGTAGGCCTATGGTATCCCAAGGAAGGAGGATTCAAGCTTAAAGGCTACTCTGATTCAGATTATGCAAGCTGCAAGATTGATCGGAAAAGTACCAGTGGGACTTGTTAATTTCTTGGAAATAAACTCGTTTCATGGTTCTGCAGGAAGCAAACTTCAATTGCAACCTCTACAACAGAAGCAGAGTATGTTGCAGCAAGAAGTTGCTGTGCGCAAATCCTCTGGATACAGCAGCAACTAAGAGATTATGGGATAGAAGAAAATGAGACTCCAATTCTCAATGATAATACAAGTGTCATCGCAATTACCCATAATCCTGTCTTTCACTCAAGAACAAAGCACATTGATATACGTCATCATTTTATAAGAGATCATGTGAAAAAGAAAGATATTGTACTTGAGAAAGTTCATACGGATCTCCAGCTTACAGATATTCTCACTAAACCTTTGAGTGAATCGAGATTTTCTATTCTTAGAAACGAGCTGGGAATTCTTAAGTTATGAAGAGAAAAGAAAGATGCAAGAACCAAGGGAGAACCTCTGCATGCTTGCGTGAAGCAGTAAGTATAGTGCTGTAAGCTACGCATTCTTACAGTGTTGGGCTCAAACAGCACTACATCTTATATTCTTACAGTACAGCAGAAATCAGGTTTCAAACAGCACCAAGTTACAGCATTTATTTCAAAAGAGTATTGATTACTCTACAACCTCGTACTAAGGATGTGCAACCTTAAAAAGACATTTATTTAGATGGCAAAGGGCATGTCTTTCAGCATTAAATACAAAGTCTGCGCGTGTCAGAAGTGGAAGGGTTGTGCTCAGTAGCCCACGCACCTTGTAATAATTAAAGCGACGATTTGACATCTCCACTTTTTTGTGGACCGTAAGATCAATTCTCTTTGATTTTTCTCAACCGTCGATCTTCTCCACATCCCTTGATTTCTGCCATAACCCTCAAGAAATCATTTTTATTCACCATCTTCCAAGGAGAGGAAAAACCTTTTCGCGAAAAACCTCTAAGTCCAAAATCTTCGATTTTTCTCTCTATCTCTCTCTCAAAAACATCAATGGCTGCCCGACAAACCATCATTCTGGAAGAAAGGCTAATCAACCAAGAACACGTTCTTGCTTCGGGGTTGTATGATAACGCCCTCATTAGAAGAATCTTCAACGCCCTTGAGCGGACCCAAGTCCTAGGGCTGTTGACAACTATGTACGCTGGCTTCTCTGTGGAGTTAGTACAGAGATTCTATTCATACGCCAGGCAGGCGGAGGAAAGGAACTACATCCTGTTCAGGATGGATGCAGACGAAGAAGAACGGTCTCTAACCGTTAGAGACATCGCCGCCACCTTCAGCATCTCTGCTGTAGGTCTAACCCCCAGTCAGTTGACATCATATGGGGAGGACACCGCTCAAGAGATGTGGGATCTCTTTCAAGCAAGGGATGCAGGGGCTGAAATTAAAAGGAGCGCCCCCAAGAAGCTCTTCAAGCCGGAGTTCGAACTGCTTCATGATATCTGTGCATACTCCATTGAAGGAAGGACTGGGAGTTATGACAAATGTACAGATCTCCAGTTCCGGATCACGTTCGCTATCATGGCCGGAGAAAAGGTGAACTGGGTGAGGTTCATCATGAAGAGGCTTTGGGAGGAAGCAAAGAAGATAACGGAGAGTCGGAGCTACGGTATCACCATCTGTTCTCTACTCTGCAAGCTTGGCCTTCAACTTGCAGCACCTGCCCCCATTCACATCGAAAAATATCTCGGGAAGAAAAAGAAGGGCAAGACCCAACCAAATGCTGCAGAAGCAGGAGTTGCAAGGAAGAAAACCAAAGATAAAAAGAATGTAACTCTTGCTCTGCAAGATGAAGCTACAGGCAGCGGGGATGAAACCGAAGGAGAGGACATTCAGAGTGCTCTTCCTGTTATCAAGAGGAGTTCAGGGAAGGCTGTACCTGAAACTGAATCCTCGTCATCTGATGACGATGCACCCTTGGTGAGAAGGGTCCCGCGCAGCAAGAAGAAGGTTGCTGCAGTTGCTGTCTCCCAACGCTCTACAGCAAGCCTGGCTGTAGTTGCTGTTGCGGATGAATCTCATCAGCCCCGGGATAAATAAGAAGCTCTTTATTCCCAACTCTCTACACCTTCTGAGGTGGTAGCAAATCTTGGGGATGAGTCACATCAGCTTCGGGAGCCACATCAGCATTGGGTCGAGCCAACTGAAGAAGCTCGTCTACAAACAGAGACTTCAGTGCTCGATCCCACATTTCTGGCTGCTAGAAATATAAAGATGCAGTACTCTCTCTGGAGAGAGATGAGGCTGGCTAAGGGGGAAATCTTGTTGAAGTGGAAGGATTTCCTAACAGTCGAGCAAGCTGTCCTGAAGTGGGCCAAATCAGAAGATATTCTGGCACTCCTGTAACCTGAGTACGCAGCAAGAGTACAGCAGCTTGGTGATAGCAGTGCTACTTAGGGAGCAAAGGACAAAGGGAAAGGAAAAGCTCTCGCAGAATCCGACTCTGCAGAGCTGCCGATGAGAGCAACAATGGAGGACGTGCAGGTCTTCCTTGCCCCGGCTATGGAGGCTGTAAAAAGGGGCGATGATGTCGCTTTTGCTCAGGAGCAAATCGACACCTTGGGAGTGGAGCAAGCTGAAGAAGCTATGCTGCAACAAAGTGTGAAAGAAATAAGGATGCAGCACACTCCTAGGAGAATGCGGGGAGAAGGAAGTTCAAGTTCTCACCTTATGAACTCCCCTGCATATGAGCAAATGGTTGAAAGTCTCTCCACGATCGTCTCTCTTGATCTTCTGGAGGAGGAGACCCAACTATTAGACTATGGCGATTCCCCAGTTCGTGAAGTTAAAGATACTACTCATGCAGATTCTCAGGGGGAACCATCTGCCATAATCAGAGATGTCATCTCAGACATCGCTGAAATTGCCGATGAAGCATCTACGGAGGAAGTTGCAGAGGCGGTACTCCCTGTACTGGAGGAGACAGCAGTACAGCAGGCGACCATCCTTGAAGCAGCAGCTGAAGAATCAAGAAGGATGGAAACTGAGATTCTTGCAGCAATAGAGCGTACAGTGCTGGATACTGTGGACGCTGTAGGAAACCAACCAGAGCTGCAAGAACCCATTCTTGCAGCAGAAGCTGTCCAAGTTACAGGACCGATCGAGGAGACGGGGTTCTTTGAGAAGACCTCTGCTGGGGAGGTTGTTCAGACAGTACCCACAGAGGATACAGAAAGAAGAGCTGAGGTAACCCCGGTGCAGCTAGAGACACCTCAAGAGGAGGTTGATGTTGCAGCTGCTGCATGTTCTCAAGAACCTTCCAAGGTTACAGCAGCAGACGTTACTGAGGAAGCTGAGATTACTTATGCCGACTTCACAAGGATGAACATAACTATTCATGGGCCATTATCTGGCGGAGCAAATCCTGTTGAAGTCTCATCCGACGAAGAAGAGGCAGAAGAAGAAGAAGAAGATGAAGATGAAGAAGAGCACCCATCCTCAAGCTCTACAAGCTCTCAGACCAGCAACCATGAGGATGAGGTCGCTACTGAGGTTCCAAGGCAGGATGCAGCCCCTAAAAGTCAAGCTGTTATACCATTCACTACATCCTCTACCGCCTCAACAAGACGGAATTCTGGGCTGACTCCTGATAATCGATCAACCAAGTTGAAGCCGTGGTAAGACATCTGGTGCACGCTCTCAAGGAGCACGAGTCTACCATGCGCAACAGTCTCAGGGTCGCTGCCCAATTCCACGCTGAAACTATGACGGGTTTCAAGAAGAACCTTGAAGCCCTGCCTGGGATGATCAAGAGGATGCTGAATGATCACTCCCACAGGCTTTACATGGAACGGGTCAGGATGGAGGGAGAGCTGAAAGTTGAAGCTGCACAGACTCGTCAGGAGATAAGGCTGTGCAAGCGCCATGCTGAGAGTGCCTCTGACAGGCAGAACACTCACTCCCACGTCCTGCAGACACTTCTGGATTGCGCATCTGATCAATCTCAGCGAACCAGAAGTGTGGATGACCGTTTGGGGAACCTGGAGCTCATTGTTAGAGAACTGAGGGACATCATGTTCCGAGCCATCCCTCAGTTTGTCGACGCTCCTGAGGCCGCCCCCGAACCGACCCGAAGACCATATTCCAAGGTGGTCCCAGCTGCCCCTGCTCAGCCCCCGGTGTTTTATGATGCCAAAAAGAGGGAAAGAAAAGAAGATAAATACAGGAGCTCAAGGGGAGCTGAAGAGGACGATGAAGATGATGACCGGCAACCTCTCAGCAGGAGGAGGAGAAGGTCTGGATCATCTGCTGCTGCTGACATCCCCTCTCCGAAGAGATGGAGAAGAGATGATGATGCTGGAGCTGGAGGAGCTGGTGCAGCTGCAGGAGGAAGATCTACTGCAGGTGCTGCATTCAGTAGAGCTGCAAGCAATGATGCAGCGCCTCCCTCCTATCATTCCAAGAGAAGGGATGAAAGCCAGCAGCAAGGCTCAAGGAAGAGGATGAGCGGGGACGAGTCTGAGAGTAAAAGGCACCAAAGAGAAGAACAAGATTCAAATGCCTAGATTCAAAGACTCGGAGTAATTGGTGAGAAGAGACTATTCCCAGATGACTTCTACCAATATCCTCCTCACGAAATCTCTCGTCTTGACACAGGAAAAATCTCTACTGAAGTGTCCGTTCTGATGGATCAGAGACCTGAAGGTGAAAATATGGCTTGGAGGTTTGACATCTTCAAGGAAATCAGACTGCCTACTGACAGGAATCCATCATTTGAGGCGATCACTATATATAAACGATCAGAATACCTCAGACACTTCAGAGAATTATGCAGGAAATGCAAATTCAGCAGATATCATACTTGCAAGACTGCATTAAAGAAATATGAGCAGCTCGCTAGGGAGGAGATCTGGAGATTCAGAAATATTATATCGACCTAGTGAAGCATGGCGGGATCGTACCCTACTGTGAGGATTTCTGGCTCAGATGGATCCAAATTACTGTAATTATGCACAAGCTGGAAGAGTCCTATCAAGAGTCCATCAGGGACTGGTGGAAAGGATCAAAAGGAAGAGAAGGCATTGAAAAGTTTGCTGGAAGAAGACCTGAAGAACCGTCAACTAAAAGGTCCCTGATCAGTAAATTCTATACTCTCTTGTGATCTCTATTGTAAATTATATGTCTTGTAAAATTTCTCTCTGTTAATGAAGAAATTTTTCTTTCTGTTCTGTCCAAGTTCAAACCTTATGAACTCATACATGTTGTTTACGTTTTTTCTGTTGTTTTGTGTTGAAAGGAATAGCATGATGCATCTCTGATGAATCCAGGATTAGATTTAATCTTATCAAAGCTGTTCAAAGCATGTAATCCTGATAAACCATATGAGATAATGTAAAATAAAACTTCTTCATGAACGAAATAATGTAAAGGTTTTGTCATCATCAAAAAGGGGGAAATTATTAGGATTTCAATGTTTAGATTTTGATGAGACAAATCACATATGTAATAGGAAGTTTTAAGTACCCCATTTTTTACGATATTTAAGTGAATACATAGACTAGAATTGAGTCTAGTGTTAAGTGCTAAAAATGGAGGTTGAACAAGGATAAAGCTGCATCTATGCCCTTAAGAAAAGATATCGCTGCAAGAAGGCAGGATACAGTATTGCTGCATGAAGGCAGGATACAGCATAACTGTAAGAAGGTAGATACAGTAACGCCGTAACAGGACAGAACATCACTACAGCAAAGAAGGAAAGAATGGCATGCAGCGATGCTGTAAGAAAATGATACAGCAGGACTGCAAGAAGATACTGCAACCAGGTCTAAGTTACCGCAGCACTGCAAGAAAGTATCAGCTGCACGAAGACCTAGAATACAGCACAAAGCTTACAGTACATATAAACCATTCAACGTCAATTACAAAACGAAGTATCCTGCAATCCTAGGAAGGATAAATACAGTACGAGGAATGAAGACTCATGCAAGAATAAATAGAGCCGTTCCAGAAAAGATCAAAGTTGCACACACGGAGCCAATACGAAGATGCCACGTGGACTGACGCACTGCAGAAAGCTGCGAGCCGTAACTGCCGCATTAAATGCTTCGAAAGAAAAAGTCAAGTCGCATTAAATGCGAACCATGCCTTTGGTCAGACTACTTCAAATTCAAAAGAGAGATGTCTCCTTCAACGGACATCTTCTTCTACAAGTATAAATAGAGGAAGAGATACACTGAAGCTGGTTACTGAAACTACTGATTAACTGAACCATTTACGCAAAATTCACAGAGCTTACAAGATCCAAGTATCCAAGTCTACGATCAGTTTCAGTCATTCAACCTCCCGAAGTGAAGCAAGTTCAAGCTGAAAGTTTCCTCAAGGATTCAGAAGCTCACTTCGAAGCACCAGTTGAAGAAAAACTTTTTTATCCTTTTAACCTTGTTGCTATGTGCTTAGGTTGTTTTAGTGGTGTCGAACAGTTGATAGGAGAGATCCTTGCTGTTTGTATAGTTGTCTAGAGTTAGGCAGCTTTCCTGTGTGGGAGTGTGGAACCCTGTGTGGGTTAGCCTTTGAAGTTTGCAGTTGTTGTGTGTACGCTGGACTTCAGTAGGTTGTTACTTTGTAAAGTTGATAGATTGTTAGGAGTGTCCTGTAATCCAATCTTGCTTAACAAAGTTCCTGCTCGAGGAGTAGTAGAGTGGATGTAGAAGGATTACACCACCTTCAAACCACTATAAGCCATAAGTGTTTATTGTTTTTTATCTGTGCTTTAATCTTCTATTTCTTGTTTATCTCATAAGCATAAAACGTTTTTTGATAGAAGCATATTTGAGAAAATCAGTCTTGTGTTATAAAAGTTATTTTTCCGCTGCATATAAAACTCCAAGTTACAGCATGCAGCACTGTATCCTAGTGCTGTAAGCAGTAACTATCTGACGCTGCAAGTTCAAGTAACTTACAGAGTAGAACGGTTTGTTTAAAGATTTGCAAAATCGACCAAGGTTCATTCACCCCCCCTCTGAACCTCGGACACCACTTGGGACTAACAAGTTCTATTTGTTTGCAAGAAAGATAGTACAATGAGGATGTGTATAGATTATCGAGACTTGAACAAAGTTACTATCAAGAACAAATATCCTTTGCCGAGAATCGATGACCTATTTGATCAACTTCAAGGTGTGTCTATATTCTCCAAGATTGATTTACGATCAGGTTATCATCAGTTGAAAATTAAAGAGGAAGACATTCCAAAGACAGCGTTCAGTACAAGGTATGGACACTATGAATTTCTAGTAATGCCATTCGGTTTGACAAATGCTCCTGCGGTTTTTATGGATTTGATGAACCGAATATTTAGAGACTTTTAAGATAAGTTTGTTATCGTATTTATTGATGATATTTTGGTTTATTCTAAGACTAGAGAAGAACATGTTACATAATTGAGAGAAGTTCTAGAAATATTGAAAGAGAAAAAGTTGTATGCTAAATTCAAGAAATGTGAATTCTAGCTGGATCGTGTTGTGTTTTTTGGGCATGTTGTGTCAGGAGAAGGGATTTCAGTTGATCCGAGTAAAGTTGAAGCGATTAACAGTTAGCCACAACCTACAAATCCTTCAGAGGTACGTAGTTTTTTTAGGCCGTGTTGGGTATTATCGTAGATTTGTAGAGGGATTTTTGAAAATTACATCTCCATTGACACAATTGACTAGAAAGAGTGTAACATTCAAATGGACAGAAGCTTGTGAGCAAAGTTTTTGGGAATTGAAAAAGAGATTGACATCGGCACCTGTCTTATCGATTCCATCAGGCACCCAAGATTTTGTAGTTTACAGTGATGCCTCAAGGAATGGTTTGCGTTGTGTACTGATGCAACGAGGCAAAGTAATTGCATATGCATTCAGGAAGCTTAAAGAACATGAAAAGAATTACCCTATACATGATTTGGAACTTGCTGCAGTGGTATTTGCACTTAAAATTTGGAGACATTACCTACACGGGGAGCGGTGTGAAATTTTTACAGATCACAAGATCTTAAAGTACTTTTTCACGTAGAAAGAGTTGAACATGAGGCAACGAAGATGGTTAGAGCTTGTAAAAGACTATGATTGTGTTATCAACTATCACCCAGGAAAAGCAAATGTTGTAGTTGATGCATTGAGCCGAAAGTCGCACCAAAATACTGCACTAATAACCTTAATTCAGAAACAGAAATTAACTGATTTACAGATACTGAATGTTGAGCTAGTTATGCATGGGTTAGTGGAAGCTAAATTTGCAGCTTTAACTCTTCGACCTACCTTACTTGATAGAATTAAGCAGGGACAACAAACAGATGAGCATTTGACCAAGGTGAAGAAAGATGTTACGTCAGCAGTAACTTCAGATTTTCAGTTGTCGAAAGATAATGTACTACGATTCAAAAATAGGTTGTGTATACCCAATGTAAATAATATTCGTGAAGAGGTTATGACAGAAGCACACTCGACACCTTATTCAGTACATCCAGGAGCTACTAAAATGTATCAAGATTTGAAATCGCATTATTGGTGGCCAGGTATGAAGAAAGATGTAACACAGTATGTGGATCAGTGTTTAACATGTCAGCAGGTAAAGATAGAACATCAGAGACCAGCAGGAACTTTGCAACCTTTACTAATTCCGGAATGGAAATGGGAAAACATCACTATGAATTTTGTGGTAGGGTTGCCAAAGACAGTTAAAGGTCACAATGCTATTTGGGTGATTGTAGATCGACTTACTAAATCAGCCCACTTTCTTCCTATTTGTACTACTTATTCCATGGATCGCTATGCACAAATATATATACAGGAGATCATCAGACTTCATGGAGTTCCACTGTCTATCGTTTCTGATAGGACTCGAGATTTCTATCTACTTTTTGGAAGAGCCTGCACAAAGCACTAGGGACACAACTATCATTTAGTACGGCATATCATCCACAGTCTGATGGGCAATCAGAACGAACGATACAAACTTTAGAGGATATGCTTAGGGCTTGTGTGTTAGACTTTCAGGGTCAATGGAGTAAATTTCTGCCGTTGATAGAATTTTCATATAACAACAATTATCATTCTACTATCGGGATGGCTTCATATAAAGCATTATATGGTAGAAGATGTCGATCACCATTACATTGGGACGAAGTAAGTGAACGAAAACTTTTGGGGCCAGATATGATTCGAGAGATGACAGATGCTATATTACAAATCTGAGAGAGAATGACAATGGCTCAGAGTCGTCAGAAAAGTTATGCAGATAAGAAAAGAAGGGTGTTAGAGTTTTCTATGGGAGATCAAGTGTTTTTGAAAGTGTCCCCAATGAAAGGCGTGATGCGGTTTGGTGAGAAAGGAAAACTCAGTCCTAGATATATTGGCCCGTTTGCTATTGTTGAAAGAATTGGTGAGGTTGCCTACAGGCTCGACTTGCCTACATCGATGTCTCAAGTACATAATGTGTTTCATATTTCTGTATTGAGAAAATATGTTGCAAATCCGTCTCATGTCCTCAATAGTAAACCTACAGAGTTAAGGCCTGATTTGGGCTATGAAGAGGTGTCGGTGGATATTTTACAACGAGAAGTGAGACAGCTCAGAAATAAAGAAATATCATTGGTCAAGGTCTTATGGAGAAACCAGTTAGTAGAAGAGGTCACTTGGGAAAAGGAGGACGATATGAAGTCTAAGTACCCAGAACTTTTCAGGTAAATTAAATTTCGAGGACGAAATTTTTATAAGGAGGGAAGGATGTAAGACCCGAGCCCCTCGTTACCCTTTTGACCAAAATAGTTCATGCATCGTATACATCTTTTATTGTTTATATGTTATTTGTGACGTTACATGATTATAATTTTCTTTTAAATATTGAATTATTTATATACTCTTATGTAATAAGCGTTGAGAAACCCTTATTATAATTTATTGAGACTCAAGTAATCTTTGAGTGCATAATATAAATTATTTGATTAATGATGATATAAATTATGTTGAATTCTGCAAAGAAAATAAATTTGAATTTATTATATATATATATACTATATATATAAATTAGTATATATGTATATATAAGTTAGCAGTAATATGTATATATATATATAAAATTTAACTAATATTATAATATATATATATAAATAATGATGCATGCTCAACTATTAATAATAATAATAATATAATAATAAGTTAGTAAATGAAAATCAAGCTTACAGTTGAAGACGGTGAACTTAGTAAGTATATTAATAAGTAAAAGGAAGGGCAGTAAAAAAAATAAAACAGGCAGAAAGAAAATAAACAGAAAGTTGAGGGAAAGAAAGAGCAGGGGAGAAGAAAATAAAAAAAAAAGAGAAGAGTTTGTGATTTTGATTTCGTTTCTTTATCGTTTTTCTTTGGAATTTGAGGGGGAGTTCGTGGAGACGTGCTCTTCGATTTGATCGGAGTGAATTCTCAAGATTTTTTTCACGAAAGATATAAAGAAATTAGTGAATTATATATATCTTCAGTTATTGTAATTCATCGGATGTTTTGTTAGTTTTATAGGCCGAATTAGGAAAAGCTTAAAACATGGAAGTTATAGCCCTATCTCTTAGCTAAACTCAAGAACAAACCGTGGATGTATCGGTTAAATATTGAGTGAGATAATGTCAAAATTTTAGGGCTTGGTCTAAATTGAAAACGATTAATTATGTTGTGTTTGTAGTCTAATTTTATGCAGGTTGGAGACTGAATTAGGAAAAGTATTAAACATGAAAGTTGTAGAGCTATATGTTAAGTTTTTATAGAATTTTGTCTTGCTCGACCCGAAATTTTATAACTAAGTTTCAATGATTTCTTTTTAGCATCTGATAATATACCTTTTAGAATAAGATTTGTGAAGTATGTTAATTAATGTTTAAAGTGTAATTTAAATTTTTTTATCTGTTAATTATAATTAATAATTTAATTTAAGAAAATCATAATGAGACTTTGGAAATGCATTTACCTATAAATTAACTGTTTTATGAAATTTTTCCGATTAAGTTCGATAGGAAATGCTTTAATCTTTTGAAAATTTGCTTTAATTAGTTTTAATAGTCTAATAAAATATTTAACCTACTATGTTAGATTAACCTTGATAACACAAGTGATGAGGAATTTCACGGGAAGTAAGGTAAGTAGAAATTCATTTGCAACTATAATGTATAAACATTGTAAGTTTATGTGTTTACTTGCATTATATGATAATAGTGAATTTGCGCTTCTTGATATTGGTGATTAGTTTTTTATGTATGATTAAAGATGATACGTGGGCATTGAATTTTGTACATATCATTCATGAGCATAGATAGGTGTCTGCATAGAAGACATGTTGAGTCTGTATGCACATCATAATCATACAAAGAAACAAAGTTAAAGCAAAGTTGGCCACTACTAGTACATCGAGGCCGGTGGTGACATGCGAGGCATGGATATAGCTTAAAAGTAAAAGTGTGCCTATGTCATGCGAGTCGTGGTTATGGTTCGAAGATATTGGGCCATAAACATGACTTTAAAGCAAAGTAAAGTAAAGTACAGAGATTATTGAGCTAGCTCCTTTCCGATGTACTGTAGATGGGTCAAGGGCCCAACATAGTAAAAGATATCAAAGCCATGCATTCACGATATTTTTAAAGTCTTCACAGTCATTTGTATGACAGTGCGTGCATAATTTCTGCTTACTGAGCTTTAGCTCACCTAGTTTATGCATTGTAGGTGAGCATGACAACGTTTGATAAGCTTTGGATCTTGCTAATAAGTTTTGGCGCTCCAACGATGTTTTGGGACGGTGTACATGGATGATGACCTGCGGGGCTAAAACTTGGGCATATTTTGCTTTTGACCGTGTTAGTTTTGTTAAAAATTTTGGGATATGTATAAATTCGTTACGCCATATTGTTATATGTTTGGTTTAGGGGAAACTCTGATGACAGTTTGGTGTAAGATATTGGCTTATGCTCTGGTATAGATGAGGTGTTGCTTATGATATGTCGTTTTTATTATTTTTGTTATTTGTTAGCTTGAAAAAAATTATTGTCACATTTTTGGAGTTTTGTATTTTAAGTATCTTATAAAATTTAGGACGTGACAGTTGATGCAGAGATGTTATTTGCAAAAATATATAGTTCATGGAGAGAAATGATAAAATCTGTAGAACAGATTGATTTAGTGGCCTAAAGGATGTCCTTTTCCAAAGACAGCTTAAGAGAGTGGTGTCAACAAGTGCACTACAGAAAAATAAGAAAAAGCTTAGAGAACAAATTAAAAGAACTCATTTTTGTTGTGAGAACAATGATTTTCTAAGTATTATCAGAGAACCAAATCGAGAAAGACAAGGTAAAAGAAAGAAACACTTTAAAAGTGTATTTCGAGCCAAGTTTGAAGGATCATAGAGAAGGTCTTCCAACCAAGGAAGATCATCATGGTCGAAAACAAAGGCCAGAACATACAAGTCTGGTCAGAAGTCCAATCCTTCCAGATTTTCTTCATATGAAACTAGATCCATAGGGAAGTCAACAGGAAGAACACCGTCGAGAAGAACTTTCAAATGAACTCACACTCGTACAAATGAAAGTTTCAAAAATTGTAACTGTTGGACATATGGTGTGAAAGGTAATATTTTGCCAGACTGCCCACAGAAACAAGATGAATTACGTAAGTTTCGGCCAACAACAATAAGATATATAATATGATATATATTAGAAGATGGGAGAACATTTATGTTCTTATTATTAAGTTCAAGAGAAGTCTTTATTTGGACAGGGTTTCAAAATAAAATAAGACAGACCCAATCACCAGAAAAAGAAAGGCTTAAAAAGGAGTTTTAGCAAATAAAAGTAAAAAATGTAATAAGAGAAATCGGGTTTAATTAGACTCGATAAATCTTCATGTATAAGTTCAACGAACTTTCAAGTATAAGGTTCAATGGACTTTAGAAAAATTTCGTAAATGATAGTGTATAGGTTTAAACGAAATTTCATGTATAAACTAGTAATAGTATAGGTTCATCGTTTACTGTACAGATTCTAAGAGATCTTTCTTGATCCTACAAGCACATGACACTACCACCAGATACGGGGTAGTGGGATGGCCCGCCATCAACTAACGGATCCACTACTAACACAAATGGATGACAAAAAGAAGTGGAGGATCTCGTCACTAATTAAAGGAGTCCATTGCCGACACAAGCAGACAAGTGGAAAAGAGACAAACCACCAAATACTGAGCTAGAAGAGCACCTTCTGACAATTAATGGTGGATGACTCACTTACCTAATGGTGGGTGGAAATAAGATGAAAAGGGCGACCCCACAAAGTGGAAGGCAAGCTGGCATGAAAAGGTAAAGTTCGCAAATGTGAGAAGGATTTTAGCCTATAAAATGGAGGCTTCAGACTTAGAAGAGATTATCAAGCTTCACACTTCTCACACATATCAAGAAATCTTCTCTCTACAAGTGTTTAAGGTTTAAGTTTTTCTAATTCATAGGTGGTTTACCCTTCTCGAGTTTAAGTCATGAGTGACAAAACAAGTCTTCTCCTCTATTGACGGAGAATCATATATTGTAATACAGTTTAATTATTTCTTCAGTAAAAAAAATGGTTTTGTTTTCCAACATTCTGTCCAAAAGTTCATAATTATTCTGATAAAAAAATCAGCAAAGCGTCTTCCCGTGATTCCCTTAAAAAGGCAGGTGGTCATTGAAAAAAAGGTTGTAATTTGGGTTCTCACAGTGAGATCGGAGTGGAACCACTGACTGCGAGTGTGTGGTTGGATCATTGATCCATGAAAACCAGCCGAGATTAAAAGAGAATCAAAGATAAAAACGGGGTATGATAATCAGGATTATTATTTAAATACAAAAATATGTTAAGTTGGTATTGATTAGATAATTGTTAAGTCGGATCGAATAAATATATGATGTTTAAAAATCCTAACAAAAGTATATAGGTTGGAATATTTCTCTCGTACCCATACTATACTTATATTTCTACACTTTTATATTTCTACACTTATATAGTGGTCTGCAATGTTAAAAAAAGCCACGTACTTAGCAATGAATTATCTAAAATAAAAAATGATTAATGAAAATCTTGATTTTTTTGGAAAATAATAAATATCAATAAGAGTAAAGGATAATATTTTAAAAATTGGATAGAAAAGGATAATGTTATATAAAAGTGAGTGGGTATAAAATGTCCACACTATATTTGATTGGGTAATTTGGGATAGTATCCCTAAATTTAAATGTATGTCTCATCAAACTACAATGATGCTCGTATGTAGCAAAATTAATCTTTCCTGAGTTGCATCATCCAGTATGTCTCCTTCACGCTTCAAGAAACTCGTGTTTGTCTTTTAGCGAGTCTAATCATCTACATATTTATATAATAATTAATATGCTAAAATTCTCTCTTTAACATAGGTTATTTCCTAAGTTAATAAATTATATTTATTTGTCTGATATTATATAATGTAGCTCAGAACATTTATGGGCTGGTTTCTATATTGGACCTCTGCTGATATTGTGATGTGGATATATACTTTTTCCTTCACTCTTTTTTCTTATTATCTTTTTTTGGGTTGCGTGGGGGTTGGCCTTGGGACTGAGTGTTTCCCATTTTTTTTTTGGGGGGGGGGGGGGGGGGGGGGACTGATTCATTTTTTTGTTTTTATCCTTTAACTTTAAAACTTGTTATATGTTGGCAATTTTAATTAACATGATGTATATTAGAATTTTAAATGTTAAAAATAAATATTTATAATAAAAAAAACGGTGAGAGAAGAGAAATTTCTTCAATAAATGGAGGAACACTGTTACAAGATACATAAAAGTACACACAATTACACTGAAATCTACCTAAGTTAAAGATATCAGGGGAAAAAAAAAAAGTGAATGATCAAGGATGACACACGAGGCTATAATGAGAACAAAGTTAAGCAACAAACAATCAATAAATTTGCTTATTCATCTGAAATTTTCTTTTCCTTTCCTTGTCTGTTCTTTGCCTTGTCAACTTTTTTGTTGCCACTGTTCTGCTTACTGACAGATCCCTCTTGAGCACTGCACATTTGAGACTTCATTCGAAACCCGAACTTCTTCGAGACGCTCCCCCACGCACTCGATCCTTTCACCTTACCCAATTTCTCTATCTCTTGTCTCATGTTCGAACATTCTTTCTCAAGCTCAGACACCCTCATCCTCATGTTATCCATTCCAACTTTCAAGACTTGGTTTTCCCTCACAGCCGTGGCCCACCCCCCCTCGTTCGCCCCCATCACTCCACTTCTCAGTTGTCTTGAGCCGTCAAGATTGTCGGAGACGAGGAAGCAGCCGGCTATGGAAGTTCTCAGTTGGAGTTGCTCAAAGAATAGGACTTGGACTATTATTCTCAAAGGAAGCCTTTCATTTTGAGCTGCATGTGTGCAAGCTTCAAGAGAGAGCTTCTGGCAGTCTATGAGCCGGCAGAGGTGTTCTCGGTCCGATTCAGACAACCATGGATGTGACTGCCAACAACAAGATTCGTTAGGTATTTAACGTCAATCAGATCCTATGTTACAAATCATGTTTCATCTTATGTTCCAATACTTTTAAGGGTATGTTTGGACTAGGTTTTGCCCATCCTGAATATACCCCACTTTTTCTACAATTCTTAATATAAAAGTGACATCTTAACTATAGTTTTACCAAATCCCAAACCAAACATAACATTTTCAAAACTCTCTTAAATCTCAAATCCAAACTTGTAAAATCCACCTACGTCCCATCTCAGTTCAAACATACCCTTAATATATGCCTATGTATAAATAATGTCACATGATAAACGTGGTGAACACCAACCATTCTGAAACTTGAGATGAACATCATTCAAAAATTACCTTGAGATAAATGTCAATTGCACGATAAAGGCCATCGTCCAAGGGCCGCGCGTACTCCGGAACAACACCAGCAAGAGATTGAAATTTGGGGAGTTTGAGATTAACATCCGGGGCGACCTCTGCAAGGTATCCGTCGATCAATTTGGCCACCATTGTGATCGGTGTGAGTGACGGTGATCCCATAATTTGGCCATCGTCATCTGAACCTGGAGACGTACCACCAACCGCCTGATCCATCGTCAAAAAATGCTCAAGAATACGCTGAACACAGTCCACATCATACAGAGTCTCCATAGAATAAGAAAAGTTTGGCATCAAAAGATCTTCAAGAGTTGCCTGATCAAGTTGCATCCCGATTCTTTTCTCTAAGCTCGATACGCACGAGCCATTAGCTCGAAGGATCTTCGCCGTTTTCAGTAGACCAAAGAGAAACTTAGTCGGAACTAAACCCTTCTGCATTGGAAGTAAGTTATCGATCTCTTCAAGCAGAAGCTTCTGATCCTCTTCTGAGATTAACGGTCCCACTTGTACGAGCCGGTTGCTCATCTCACTGCCACCCTGCCGCCTATTTAGCCCTGGTAGGTACTTTTTCGCGTAAGAATTAAGCGAACCTGCTATTATTTCCGGTTTCGTCCCCCGAGACTCCATTGCTGAAATCAATCTTTTGTAAAGAGGTAGACTCAAACTCGATGCATCCTCATACCACCAATCCGAGCTAAAGTGCTTTGGTCGAGCGCCTGTGCTGATCCCGTTCCACAAAACACTCCCACCAGGGCTTTGCATCGGGCCACCATGCTCCATCATGGGCCATCCAAACAAAGCCGGATCCGTGCATGCCTTGGCAGCCATGGAGTCAATGCATCTTTTAGGGATGTGGAGTTGTTCAGCATAAGAGAGAACATCTTCGCAGGTCTGCAGCGCCTTCAACGAGTCCTTCCAGTTTCGTAAAACCACCTGATTTAGAAAGGTTTCGGTTTGAGAAATCAGGTTGCCTTCTCCATACTCTTCGGTCATTTCAAGATGATCGGAAGCACAGCGAAGGTGCACAACATTGGCAGCAGTAAGTTCGAGTTTAACCCCATAGCAAAATCTAGCTACAAGTTCGAATGTTTTGGCTCCACCTGGAACATCGGAGAGCTTAATGACGCAGCCTTCTTCTCTATCAGATGCCTCTGCAATGAGTCTCTCCATAACACCACTTCTTGAAAGCAATGGAAACTACAAATGAAGGATTTGACTTTAGGAATGACTAGCAAATCATCAACTTGTGTTCATATTTCAGAATGTAAAAGGTTTAAGAAAACTGAAAAATGAAAACAAATAACAATACCTTGTGAAGATGGAAGGACATTTCCTCAACTTCAACAACTACATCACTAGGGAGGCCAGACGTGCAAAACCTATAATCAAATGGCATAAAAATGTCATGAAAACAGTGATTTAGGACTAGAAAACATGTAACAAAATGCACAATTTGCAATGTGAAACTTATATCAATAAAATTGAAACAGTTGGATATAGAAGAATCAACAAAGTTAGCAACTCAAATACAGGGGATGATATCAAAACTTAACCACCCAATTTAACTGAAGCTCTATTGAGATGACAATGCACAAAGCAAGATTCCATGGATAAAGATACATTATTCAGAAATTAAAGCCCCAAAACAAGGAGAAAAGAATCAGCGGTAACCATGATGGATTGTAGTTCAAATTGCAGAGCTTTTTTTTTTTTTTTTCAAGAATATGAGAATAAATTCTGCAGATGAAGAGTAAGTTGAAGAAACATACCATGCTTGCCCTTGTCTCCTAAATGCATCAGATTTGGATCCCAATTTCACACAAGCCATCCTTTCAAATCCCAGATATTCTGAAAACCTTAACTTCCTCCAAAGTTTCAAACTCCAAATTCTTGCTCAGATCTTTGACCCAAACAGTTAGCTGCTCTAAAAACCCAGAAAAAAATGCAAGAAATCACTACAACTCAAAACCCACAAAATTGCAGAACTGCCTCTGCAAGAATTGCCGCAAAATGTGAATCCTCTGTGGTCACACCCATATGAACCGACCCAAAATCTCAGTTGCAGAGCAAAACGCTTCAAGAAATTACTTTAAAATTCCCGAATCAGACAAGCAATTTAGGTCAACCCCTCCAAAATAAAAACAAACGCAGTTGTTCTGACACAAACCACTTCTTTCTTTAACTACCAGAAGAGTCCAAAACCCCTAAATCCCAATAATGGAAAAATTGAGTACAATTTTGAGGAGAGAAAAGACACGGTTTTTATTTGCCTAATCTTCGTAATTGTGTATTATTATAATCTATGAAAGAATTTTTTTTTTTTTTCTCCTTTTGATAAGTCTGAAAAAGCTTCGGAAAACACAGTATGGTAATTAATGGCAGCTCTGAAACACAAAAGCCTTGTCTGTATAATACATGTGGGTCCTTCGCTTCAAACATACTCATTGCATAGAGATTCCAAATTCTTTAAAGTATGATCAACTTAATTTCTTAATCCTTTGAAATAAATAATAATCTTGTTTTTAATTGTTTGCCATGATTTTTGAAAGTAACAGATATATGGTTCTGTACAGCTAGGCCATGTGGATGCATTGCTTTCTTTAACTCATAATCGTTTTCAAAAAATCAAGACCTTTTTTATTATTATTTTCCTTTTTGATAAATTAGGGAAGTGGATCTTTTATTTTTAGAAAGAAAGGGAAGTGCATCTTAGTAACTAAGCCTACATGAAATTTGCCCTTTCCAATTTAATTTATCATAAAAACTTATTAATAGTTTAAACCTCAAATGTAATTTTTATATTTATTCCAAAACGATATCTATTGCTACTATTAAACTTGAGTTATACGAAAATTTTCTATTGTATATCTTCCATTCGAATTTTCATTTTCGTAATTTAAAATACAATCATTATTATTACTTAGCCTGAACATATTCTGATAAAAATTAAATTATGGTGCTATTTTTGTAATCTTATATATATATAATAGGAAAGTTTCAACTCTCCAATTATTGACATGTGGACTTGAAGATCATTTTATAGGTGCCACATTAGATTTTTTATTTCTTATGATGATGACATATGTCATCTTAGAAATGAATATGTTTGGAAAAATAAAAACAAAAGAAGAAATAGAAACGTTGGAGAGCAGTGCAAAGTAAAACCAAAATAAGCAGAGCAAAGCAAATGAAAGGTCAAAAGAAGCAGAGCAGAGCAAATGAAAGGTTGCAGGCTGCAGCGATGGAAAAGTAAAAATAAAAGAAGCAGATCAAATGAAAGGTTGGAGAGAGGCAGAGCAGTTTCCATTATCCACGTTCTCCTCCAATAAATTTTAGGGTTATTTGGATTCATGATGAACTGTTGAGTCTTCTTTTTTAATGACGTAAATGCCGTTATTTTCTAAATTATATAGACTGCCATGAACCCAAAGGTTTTTCATTTGTGTATTTAAACATGCCTACAATTTTCAAAGTGTCCAATTGTTGATGAAAAGTTTTTCAGCAAAAAGAATAGAAAGTTTAGGAATTCATATGGATTCATATTCCTCTTTTTTGCCATTAGAAGAAGTTCATTTCAACAGTTGTTCGGAAAGTATTATGGTTAGACTTTTACGTATGTGGGAGGCACGTAATCTTAAGCGCAACCGTGAATTGATGAGTGTTGATTTTCTATTACTGAATCAGAAGGTGATGTCCTTAATTCAAATGTAAAGTTTATGCGAGCTTGAAATTTTGTTGTTTATTCGTATTCTATTATATTTTCTGATGAGTTTTCGTGCTCTATTTACGGGATTTCAACATTAATGCACAAAATTCGTCAATTGAATTCCTGAGCCTGAGTTTTAATTGGTTTATTGGTGTAACATACTGTATCGATTTGGGATTTATGTCTTCTCTGTTTCTTGCATAAATAGATCACAAACAAGAAATAAGAAAATAAGCGTTTCAAATTTGGTTGTTTTGCTACTGATTTCTGACAAAAGAATTATGTTAATTAAGTTGATTTAGTGTTTTTTTGTGTTTATTGATGTAGTATATGTATCTGTATCTGTATCTGTTCTTGTGTAGCCAT
Source organism: Scutellaria barbata (assembly GCA_028654395.1). Taxonomy (NCBI): domain Eukaryota; kingdom Viridiplantae; phylum Streptophyta; class Magnoliopsida; order Lamiales; family Lamiaceae; genus Scutellaria; species Scutellaria barbata. Next base: position 19,172,205 of record CM053648.1, read on the forward strand.
GACAATATCCATGGTTTTCCATGTTTTCTTGCAAGCTAACCATATCATGTGTATCGCTTGATTATGATCTATATTAGAGGAATAAATGAACTTTGAAAAGCTTACAATGTTGGAAATATCTTAGAATATTAATTTGGAAATATGTATCTGATAGCCATTAGGCATTGTGATAAGAGTTCAGCTCCCAATCCCTCATTGGTTAGAAGCATTATCTTTGTTGAATCTTTATTAACCTGTAAAAAGTTTTAGCAACTCAGGGTTTATTACTGATATTTTGGATTTTGAGACGAGTAGGATTTTCAAGTATATACTATACTTGATTAAAATGAAGAATTTTTACTTGTAAAAATGAATCAGCTAATTATTTAAATATTTCTATATTATTTATAATTGAAGTAATTTTTTCGATGCAATATAGGATTGCCTTATACAGGGATCGATCCATCATAAGCTTCTTCCACAATTTAGGGAGCATCTAAAGGAGGGTCGGGTTTTCATCATCAAAAAGTTCGATGTTAACAAAAGTGGTAACCTATACAAGATGACTGAACATGAATTTATGATACGATTCACGGATGAAACTTCTATGGAAGAAATTGATCATGAAAATCATTCTATCAACAAAGAGAAATTCCGGATTCGATCACATGATGATTTGACAAAATTAGCTGATAAAAATGAAGATTTACCAGGTTCGAATTTCAATATTTGTTTTTCTTTCATTTTTAATGGAAATAAATATAGCATTGTAACATCTCATTTTGCAAAATTTAGATGTGATTGGATTCCTATGTAAGATCCACAAGCCCATAGTTGTGACTGCAAGTGGATCAAAAAGACTAATGCTTCGCATCATAATGGAAGAGTAAGTTTCATTATACATATAATTTCTGTGGTAAGATTCAGTTTTAATATACATTCTTTAAAAACAACGACTTATTCATTTTTATCAATACATTTTACATGCAGGGAGCTCATAGCCTATATAACTATTTGGGATGATTTGGCAGACTATGTTAATGACAAATTGCAACAAATAAATGACACCACAATAGTCATAGTGACAACGAGTGTCAACCCGAAAATATTTTCAAGTAAATTAATCAATCTTGCTTATTGTTTAATTTAGTTTTGCATTTGATCATTATTCACTTAACAAAATTTTGATGTCATTTATTTTTATGTTTAGAACACCTTTATTTGAACACGACTTCAGCATCAAAGATCTTCCTTAATTGCGAGTTTGATATCGAGAAAGGTTTCCGTGAGAGGTATGTATATGCTATTTGAAATTTAACAGACTATTTTACATGGTTGTTTAATAAGTTTTGTGACCTCGAATGGGACACAGGATGAGGATTGAACATTATTTTGAAAAAAACGTCGAACAATCAAAAATAAACAAAATCGAAGAAAAGTGTCACAACATCTCAGAGATGTTCAAATTCATCTCAAATGAAAAAGAACAGGTAAGTGGCAACATATGCTTCCCTGTTCTATAATCTATTTCGAATTACAAAAAACTTATGAGCTATGATGAATTTGATAACCTGTGTAGGAAAAGGAATTCATATGCATTGCAAAAGTTGTAAACATTTTGACCACTAAGGGCTGGAACTATATATCCTGCTCAAAATGCTCGCGTAAAATGACCAAATTCGAATGCAGACTTCAGTGTTTCAACTGCAATACCACCCAATCTATTGGAGTATTAAGGTTTCATGTCAAAATAATCACGCATATATTTTGATATCTATTTTACTTAATCTCACCATTTTATTATGCATGCAGGTTCCGGATAGAGGCTTTAGTGGATGATGGAAAGGACAAAACAACTTTTGTAATCTTCGATAAAGCTGCAAAGCAACTAACAAACAAAGCTGCTTCTGATTTAATATCACTTGATGTAAGAATTCAATTCCGATATCGTTGAATGTTAACGCTACAAAATTCAATTCCGATGTTGAATGTTAATGTCATATATACAAGACGACAATCTAAAAATAATTCAAATATACCTCTTTTTGACAGGAAATCGATTCTGAAAATGCCGGTACTAATCAATCTACTCCAGCTTGCATACTTAGTATTGTGGGGAGGAAATTCAAGTTTCAAGTCCAAATTACCCCATACAATTTCAAGTCTAAGAACCAGACATTTACTGTGATGCGCATTATAGATGAGGTTTTTACGACTAAAATATAAGAGGCGAATCAAAAGGTTGCATCAGGGATTAAAATTCATCTGAGATATTACATGCATGTATATACTTAAAGCATTGTACTTCTATAATTAACACAAAATATTAAATTCATTTACTTTCAGGAAAGAATTGCAGCTGAGTATCCTATACATAAGGGAAGACCATTACAAGATATCAAAACTGAAAAGCTAAGTACGGATTCAGAATCAGAAGAATGGGAAATAATAGCTACTAAGAAGCGCAAACTGCAAAGGTTACTTTCCATTCAATGAATAAAATCTATTTGTATTTGTATGGTTCCTTTGAATGGATTTTTTATGAGATTTGCGGTTTTATTTTAGCCTTTTATAACTTTCTTCAATAACAACAAATATGAAATAAATATGTTTTTATTTTGATAAGTATTTCAAGGATTAGATGAATGAATGATCTTAAACATTTGCTGCTAGAATTACTTTCACTTTCTATGTTTTTATTTTGATAGGTATTTGAAGGATTAGATGAATGAATGATCTTAAACATTTGTATCGTTATTTTGCAATGCTAATAGCATTTACTTGATAGGTTTTGCTGAATTTTCTGTTACATCCAGTGAATACCTTTTGAGATTGATGTCAGAGTGATAATTCCATATCTGGTATTTATCTTTCTGAAAGAGACCAAGAGGTGTACCATTTTTGTTGTAATGTATACTTATTATACTCTGGCTTCTAAACATGCTACAGTTTCAGTGTTTGAGTGTCAAAATATCTTTTTTTGGGAGTTCAGGTCACAGCTTGATATCCTCAGAGGTAGTATAACTGAATTATTCCTATGTTCAATGATGGGGATGGTCTCAGTCACTGCCATAAAATAGCCTCTGCTACCCTTCCTCACTCCAATGATAGAATGATTGGCTTACCAGCAGCGGCATCAATCTCAAAGTCCAATGAAGAAAAAATTTCTGATGATGAGGTGTGGATGTTAAATTCTTTACTTCTGTTCTATGCTACTTTATTGTAAAGAACCATCTTATGTTAGCATACATCAAAAGCTGTCATGTTTTTTGTGATGATCTCTGTTTATTAATGTTGAGTAGCAACGCATCCAGAAAATCAACCAACCTGCCTATAGAAGTGCAAGAAAAGATTTGGGTGATACATGGTCTGAAGCAAATCGTGAAGTGGAAGCATTAGTTTGGGCGAATGAGAAGTCTGGCTGTTCCTTGCTCCGTGATGTCTTTGTGAACGAAAGGACATCCTCTAAAGGTCTAAGCATGCATTTTTCTGAAAAAACAATAAGGAAGAAATCATATTAGATGCTATGTTCACCACAACTTTGATACAACTTAGTCACCCTACTTTTGGGCCCAAAGCAAACATGTTTTTTTTGAAGAATCTGTTTCTGTATTTATACATTACTTGATTCTCTCACAGTGCATCATCATTTGCAGCAGCTTTGTTGATTTATTGTTATTTATTATACTTACTCAACATTGCAGGTGGAAGTGGCAGAAGAAAAACCAAACCCAAATTTGTATTCCCTCTTCATTCACAGAAGAAAGACTTATTATCATTTGCCAGTGATAGCTATAGAAGGACATCATCTGACGATATTCCACTAGGAGATGAAATAGGCACTACAGATGATGATGAAATGGAAAATAATATGGCTGATATTCAGCTGAATATTCATGATAAAGAATCTGTACAGCTGGAAAACCACATAATCCCATTTGAACCGGCCTATAAGCATGATAGCAAAGGGCATTCAATGTCTGAGGTTCTAAATTGTTTTTTAAAGGGGAACAATCAGCAAGGAAGCTCGGAAGTGGTCAGTGATAATGAATTAGTTACAAGGAAAAGGGTCATAAAAGAAAATATTTCAATAGAGGGGCTGGGGTTGCAATTTATATAAATGTATGTCAAATGATGTGTTGCAAGTTGTAACTTGCACATGACGATGCCCTTTTAAATGTACAAAATTGATAGTTCAATGTCAATTCCATGAGCTTTGTAGCCCATTAATGATTTAGTAGTTCTAATCTATTTCTCGAAAATTCTCACATTATATGTTGGATTTTATATGCTTTCATATCAAAGAAATGAAATAACATTGATGAACTATTAAATGAAGTAAAGGCTATCAAGTTTTCGGGGGTCTCATTCAAGACTTACTCAAACTATTACTCAACAGAAAGCGTTTGATGACTGTTCAGAATGAGGAGTTTAAATGAAATGCTTGAAATTCGTATACATTAAGTATAAGAATTAAATAAAAAAATAATATTATTTAACATAATAATTCAAATATTTAAAGTACATATATATATATAGTATCAAAATAATAAATAATATAATCATTTTTTCTCATCTAAATAAAATTCTATTGATATCGTCTACACGCGAATGACAACTCGGAAAGATAATGAAAAAGGGTATAGTACTCTACCATTTAAGGAACCTCAAATCCTAACTCTAATAATATGGTATATAACCCGTGCGTTGCACGAGCTTGATTTAAGATTTATATATATTTTTAAAACTTTATTAATTAAATTGAGTCTTAAATTTATGTTTTACTAATGAAAATTTCCTTTTGTTGACCATGGAACAATTGTATCATATTAATTTATTCTATATATTCATATTGTTATTAAAATAATTTTTTCATTGATATTTAACTTTTAAAATATTAAAATAAATCCAATATGTTGTGTACTTATCTACCTACGACTCTCCAATGAATTTATTGTTAGTTAGATTTCATTAATTGAAATTAATGAATATAATAAAGATAATATTATAAGAAATTTAACAATTATAAGTCTATCTTGATAATTTAAAATTTAATGATTATAAGAGGTTATTCTAACAAATTTAATGATTATACATCTATCTTGATAATTTAAGGTTCAACGATTACAAATGTATCCTAAATATTTTAAATTTTAAGTGCTTCATTTACATTTAAATGTACACTACAATTTTTTTTTTCAAGATTTCCAAAGTATTTATATTCATCTTTATACAAGTATTAACATTGTAATAAGAAGTCACTACATAATGTAAAGTCATCAATTAATTAACGATATATAAAAGGCAATGTTCTAAAATTTTAAGTCTATCGACAAATTATTTTTATTACTTAAAGTGGTTCAAAAAATGAAGAATAACAAAATATATGACAATTGATCAAAATTAAACCCGTGCAACGCACGGGCAGTTTTCTAGTGTTTGTAATAGCAAAACTTGTAATGATTTTTGGTACGACCTATGGCAATGCCATGTGGAAGCTAATAAGTCAAAAAAATATTATTGCAGTTAGCTAACTGCAATGTCCAAATTAAAAGTTGGTGGATGAACTTTATGGTATTATAATTGCTGTTTGCCAGACTCAATAAATTTGCATTATGAAACCTGTTCTTTAATAAAATAAATATCATTTAATATACGTAACCAATTATTTATTTTTAATTGTTTTATTTTGTAATGGTTGTAGCAGTTTTGGTAGGATAATCATCCAGGAATAAATAATTATTTCTCAGATAATTTGGTGCATAATTTCGTATCCTTATACATGCCTCAGTGTGGGGGTTGAACTATTATTTTTATTTATTAATTGTTAGATAAATTTTATTTATCATTTCCATGATTTAAACCAATTGTTAGATAAATTTTTATATTAGGAAAATTATAATTAAATCACTTCGACAATCAATTTTTCATCAGTACACAACCCCTTTAAGACTTATAAAAATGATAATATGTAAAATATGATATCAATAAAAAGAGTTGCAATTACTTACAACTGTTGTATGGATCTTAAATTTATATATTATAGGTCGGATAGGGTAGAACCCAACTCGAATCCGCACATTTTCCTTTTTTTATTTATTGACTTTTATGTTGTTTAATCATATTTTTATGCTATGTTAAACATAATACTTCAACTTAAAAAAAACTCTTAATTTCGGCTAAAACATCCTAATTTGTACATATATATATTTATGTGTTAATACTCATACATTTAAGTTATATTAGTTATACATTTATGTAATACATAAAGATATAACTAATATAATTAAAAGATATGATGTATGTTTAACATAATATAGAAATCCTAAAATAAAGATATTTTTAACATAACATAGAGGTCATAAAGGTATAGCTAACATAATATAAATGTATGTTTAACATAATATAAAAATATAGCACATGAAAGCTGCAGGCATGAAGTAACTCAGGAATTATGTAAGGGTTTCTTGACGGGAAGGCTGACTCGGGCGAAGGTAGTTAGCGGGTAACAGACTCGGGCCGGCTGTTGCAACTCCTGCGCAGATCAGTTATAGAAATGGGAAATTGACGGGAAATTTCGAGCTGTTTCTAGAAACTAGTTTGGGGGTTTTGCAATGTGTATAAATATGTATCAAAAGTTATCATTTGTCTTCTGGTTCTTTTCTATATTCGATCAATTAGGGTTCTTGGTTGAGTAAAAACCCTAATTTGCGCTAATACTCAAATTCAGTGTAATTCTCCGTTTTTCTTGCAAATTAGTAAAGGGCTATGATTCAGAAAGTGGATGTAGATTCCTGGAAGTCGAACCACTATAATCCGCTGTGTTTTGAGTGTTTTCTTGTTTTCTTTTCTTTGCACTTTGAGTTTTAGGGTTTGTATCTTAGTTTTCAGTCTTGATTTATCAATTTTTGGGCAAACCTTTACAAAAGCGAATTTGGGTGGGTTTGAGCACATCTACCAAACGCGTGAGAGCATATGGGCGCGTGGAGCACCGAGAAGAAAAGGGACTCGGCGTGTACATGAGAGAAACAGGGAGGTCAACCTCTTTTAAATATACAACATGGATTCTGACAATGCAGTTGGATTTTCATATTGATCCGAATAAATCATCCATTCCGCGCTGATAAATCTTTGTCTACTAGACAAGAGGCTGGCAAATTACAAGTGGTCGGGTGGGTCAATTGCACACAAGTTTTTGTCCAATAAAAATGTATATATTAAGGTAAATCATCTATTTTAAAATATCACGACAGCTTTTACATATTTTGTATTTAGATGATTTGATTGTACTATTCACATACAATGCAATCTAATTTATAATTTAACTAAATTCCAAAGATTATGGATATAATTTTTCTTTGATTTGGAAATCTGAACAAGATTATTGAAGTGACGAAAGAATTGAGAAAACAAATAAAGAAAAAACAAAAATGGGGAGGAGCGCGTGAAGATAATACCATAATTAATGTGGGGTTTAATTATAGGCTACGCTCCTCAAAATCAGTGCGCCACTGACGAAGCCGGTCACTATTCGCGACCATCCCGCACACGCTATAATTAAAAACAAAAAGAAGATAAAAGATGTTTCCTCGCTTGTGGCTCGACTCCATCGGCTCATCAGCCGGCCTAAGATAGTGAAATCTTATGTTTTTATGCAAGGACGAAAAAATCGATATTGGTGAAAATATCGGTACCCTAATTTTACGGATATATCGGTATCGGTGAAAATATCGGACATTTTTAAAAAAAATATAAAAACTTTCTAAAAAAATTGAAAAATATATCTACTAGTTATAATATCATTATAACTGACATTAATACATATATTGAACTTATAATTTCAAATAAAATGATATATTTTCAACAAATATATAGATAAAATACTATATAAACGTTGTCTACTATAATAACATGACAAATTTTGTATAAAAAGATACTAATAAATAGAATAATTTAATAATTTTTGTATATGCTTAATACCTAAGCAATACCAAGGCATTTTAACTTATTTTTCTAGAAGTGTCTTCATATAACTAACATTAATAACTTAAAATTTCAAATCAAATGATATATTTAAAATAAATATAGAGATAAACTATTATAATATAGTATATAATATATACATCATAATTCTTTTCTTAAAATAAAAAAATTTAACTAAATTTAATTAAATTATGAGAAAAACTTAAATGCTTGTGTGTTAATTTATTTCAACAATTTAATTAAAATTATTATTTGTTCTAATCGTAGATAAAAATATAGATATAGAACTTAAGTTTTATAGATATTTTTTAAATATATATAAAAATTTTATAATAAAAAAGAAAAAAAACAGAAAAGAAAAAAAAATAAGGAAAAAAAAATTCAAAAAATACTCGACTACCGATATTTTGAAACGCCGATATATCGCCGATATGGCACGAGAAATACACTGGACTCCACCGATATCGATATAAATACCGATATTTACCGATATTTACCGATATATCGCCGATATTTTAACGAAAAAAAACTGCAGTGCATTATTATATCGGACTTCACAAAATACGGATATATCGGCTATATATCGACGATTTTTTCCGATTTTTTCATCCCTGGTTTTATGTAGGATAGAATTTTGTACGACAATCTTTATATTTCATCAATACTGGAAAAATATAGCCATCATAAATGTAATAACTTGTGCACCATATATTTGTTTTAGTTTGCTAAAAAACAGTGCATGACACTGAAATTTTGAGGGTTTGTATCTACAAGCCTGTCTTCAAGATTTGTACTCATCGGCAATAAAAAGGTACAACAATTAAAAAATGAAGAATATAAATGCAAAATTTGTTTAAAAATATTTTAAATGCAAAATTAAGAAAATACATCACCCGATTTATGGTAATCGGAGTGAAAATCTTTAAAAGGACGTAAATTTTTTTAATTTTGCTTAGTTAAGATTAGAACTCAAAATCATGATTTACAAGTTTTTTTGGTAAGCTAATTATGACCCAAGGACAACATTCATGAAGGTTTTACACATAAAAACAAATTGCTTTTTATATGATAAGAAAAAAATAGGAGTACTATTTTTTTTTTTTTTTTGTGAATAAAAAACTATCGAACTTCACATATAACTAATCATAAATTTGTTGTAACGATATTACAGGAATTCAATTAAAAATCAATCTTGACATCTTAAATACGGATTCATCTTTCATTTCTTTTTCTTTTTTTCTTGTTTTTTTAAATAATGTAATTAGAGAGGAATAATGGAAAAAATGCGTTTTAATTTTTTTCTAGCATCGAGTCAACTTTACGGTGCGCGGTCGCGGTGTGATAATGGATAATATAATAATCTGTTGCTGGTGTACATGCAACGTTATGCACAATATATTTAATCCACAAACATTAAAACCAACATTTTTAAAAAATTAAAATAAAAACTTAGAAGAATTAAAATAATCTGAGCTTGGAAGTCAATGTAATGACTCAGTTATGATTTACAGAAACTTATATACTTCATCGAGGAATATAATTTCGCGAAATAAAGTTTCTTTACTTATAATTAAAATTTATTTTCTGAAATTAAAATCTATTTCGTATGTTATATATTGTGTTGATTATTTCATAAAATTAGATTTGTAAAATCATTTTACACTGCAATATATATTCATTATTGTTTGTTTTTTTTATTCTTCACATATAGAGTTATTAACGAGTCATTAACTAACCTAATATCTTTATAATTCCTTATCTGGAATGGCAGCTGGCAACTTATTATTATAATGATGATGACAATTTAATAATAACTTTAATTGTTATAATGTTATATCATACTTGATGCAGTGTCTTTGAAAATTTAATCATACTTTCTTCCATTTCAAGTTTTAGCATTATCGATTATGTTTATGAAAATTAGTAATTTGTCTATTTTGTTATAATGAATTGAGGTTGAGAAGAGATTGTTTCATTGCAAGGTATTAATGAATAGATAACATAGAGCAAATTAATTTGATAGCAACTATAGGCCTACACAAACATACATTTATGTTTGAAACAAATCGAAGCCAGTGGCAATAAATAATAAAATACTCCCGTATAGGGGTGGGGTGAGCACGTTTTGAAGCAAGTCGGGGAAAAGAAAATCTCCAGAATTGCTCTAAAGTTCGGAGAATTTCGAAGAATTCTAAAAAAAAAAATCTGGAATTGCTCCGTCACATCGGGTCGGTTCCTTTGGAGATTCGGGTATTATGGATCAGATCAATTTGGATTTTGGAGATTCGAATTTTATAATATAAAATAAATATTTATTCAAATAAGTCATAAACTAATAAAATAAATTTGACAAATTATTAAAATAGTCGTCTTTTCTCGAAAATAACAAATTACATTCAAATTTTTCTTCATATTTTATTTTTCAAAATTGTTTTAATCTACATCTCATAAGTGGTTATTTGAAATTTTTCATTTTGAAAGTGAAATAAATATAGGTTTTATAGTAATATTTGAAGGTAGGTATAACCTAAAATTACATATATCATGCATTAGTTTATGTAAGTTATATACTAATTATTTAATTAATATTTATTGTAGTTAAAATAATTTATATTTCCAAAATATTCATTATAAGAATTTTACTTTATTATTTAATTATCAATTTCTTTTATGAAGTTTTAAAATTATAATAATATTAAATATTATTAAAATTCAATCATATTTGTAACTAATTCAGTATACCAATTCAGAAAAATGAATAAAATGATACATATAAATTTATAATATAGTTATTTTCTTAAAATCGATTTTGCTCGGTTCTAAATTCTATGTTTTGGTTTGGTACAATTCAGTTTGACATAAAAAATTATTCGGAACAGTTCGGTTTGGATAAAATCAAAAAATCACTGTTCTTTCCCAATTCAAAGTGTTTCATTTCGAATTTTTCTACAATTCGATTATCTTTGAGATCCATGCTCACCCCTACTCCCTTATATTAAATTTATAGGCGATTAAGTAATCAATCAGACAAAAAACAAAAAAAACAAGAAGGATTAAGATGGGACTAATGTGAAGCAGTATTGATGGGCCTTAATCGATGCAATTGGGCGCTTAAGGCCTCTTCTCTGTGGGCCCAATTAGTGGGCGATAGCTTATGATTTGGGAGAGACACGAACCATTTCAGATATCATCCCAATTAATTGTTCAATTGTATTTGCAAATAAGGGCCGGGCTTACTTTCTTATTAAATTGTCCCGAATATGTATTTAACTTAATAGTTCAAAAATAAATATTAAAAGTTATTATGAGATAGAATTAAATCCGATTTTTTTTTTAATATAAGAATGTTAATTAATTCAGAAGAAACAAGATAAAGGACTCGTATATTCTGATGCATTTGTTGCTTTTTCTTTATGTTACGTAAATATTTAACTCAAATATTTAAAATCTTTATTATTTTTCATAATTCTAACAACACATGTATTATGTGTGTATTTTACACATGTTCTTGATATCAATGTAAGGAAATTTCGTTCCTATCTTTCAAAATAGAAAATACCATAAAAAATAATCATTATTAATAACACATTCTTTCATCGTTTAAGAAAAAAAAAAGTCACGTATTTATAATAAAGAAAGTATAGTATACACCTTTCGTGAACTTTCTATCTTGATGTTCCACATGACCTTTCTAAAACCAAAAGTGAAAAGGCAACATGAGAATAAAGTTTTAGATCATCATAAGTTAAATGGGTTTTGGTTTGCATGTATTATGAAAAAAAAGAGTACTAAGGGTTTTGAGTAGGAGTAGACACGTTTTATTGGGAATTTAGTCAATAAACAACAAACGCTTTTGATTGGTAAAAAGGGTCCTCTAAAAAGCTAGCAATATATTAGCCATAAAAGGATTTAAAGTCGCATTATTAATGTAATAAATTCTATTTACTTCGCTACGAAGCTTGTCTTTAATAATAAAATGCGTTGTCATTGACTGGTTTTTGCATATATGTGTTGTGCATATTATCCAACCAACACACATATATGTGTCTGCTATTTAAAAGAACTAGCAGTGTACCCGCGCGTTGCGCGTTTTGTTATATAACGAAATAATTTTAATATAATTAAATTAAATTTATAAATATACAACACATCAATATTGAATACAACGATTAAACATTAATGTATATATATACACTATTAAATAACAATATAAACAATAAAAATTAAATCATTATTTCCAAATCATACATCAGATCCATCAAAAGATGTAACATAATAAATTTCACAATATACTACAAATTATTAAAAACTTCTTAATAAACAACATTTATGATAGTATTATAAACAATATACCATCTGTCATCATCTTTAATCATTTTCAGCGCGCCATCATTTTCATATGAATCGCGAAACCACTATCTTTACCTTCAGTCTCGCCCACTCTCTAGATCTGATCCATCAGCTCAAACCGTCTTCCCCTTCTTCTTTCCTTTTCCTTTCATTTCTTCTTCCTGTTATCTTCTCTTGTAAAAAATTATATTATTTCATACATGTACATATATATATATATATATATATATATATTTAAAGATATATAAAAAGATATATGAGAATATATATTGAAAGAGATATAAAGATATAGATTAGAGTGTGCTGGATGTTTTCTCATCTCCATATTTTAAGTTTGCGTATTTTTTTCTTATTATATCAAAAGTAAGCATTGATATAATAAAAAATGTTTTGGAATTCTCAAAAGTAAGCATTAATATAATAAAAAATGTCTTGAAATCTTCAAAAGTAAGCATTGATACAATAAAAATATCTTGAAATTCTCAAAAGTAAGCATTGATATAATAAAAAATATCTTAAAATTCTCAAAAGTAAGCATTAATACAATAAAAATGTCTTGGAATTCTCAAAAGTAAGCATTGATACAATAAAAAATATCTTGAAATCCTCAACAGTAAACATTGATACAATAAAAATATCTTGAAATCCTCAAAAGTAAGTATTGATATAATAAAAAAAATGTTTTGGAATTCTCAAAAGTAAGCATTAATATAATAAAAAATATCTTGAAATCCTCAAAATAAGCATTGATACAATAAAAATATTTTGAAACTCTTAAAAGTAAGCATTGATACAATAAAAAAATGTCTTGAAATCCTCAAAAGTAAGCATTCATGCAATAAAAAATATCTTTTATATTATATGTAATAATTATTCTTGAAAATTAATTAACAAAAAAATTAATAAAAAAAAATATATAACATTTATTGTAGGACAGTTTGGGCGGGAAAATGACATTCTAGTAATTATTTCCAACTGTCCTGTTATTAGTATAGTATAGATTACTCCTCCTTCCAAAAAAGGAGCCGTTGTATCTTTTCTCTTTTCTGTTTTAAAGGTGAAACACAATTATTTTTATATACAAAGTGCGTGGATTTTAAATTCATGTAATTAGGTCGACCTGATCCAAGAATATAGTTCACGCGTTTCACACATGTCTCATATTATAACATAAAGGTTATTATATAAAAGTTTTGACTACATAACATGAATTTTTATAATGAAAAAAGTATAAGTAATGCACTGAAAATGTTATGAAATTTGTACATAAATGTTATACTATTACAACATAAATATATATATTATTACAACATAAAGATTATGACATAAATTTAATATATATATATATATGGACACAAATCCAGGTTAAACATGACCCCATACCCAACTCGTACGTCCAATTGCATGGATCATGACACATGCACTTGATGCATACAAACACTATTTAAACTGATATTAGTTTTGATTGAAATTCATACAACAATCACAAAAATTTTTATACAACTGATGCACGGATCTAGGATCCGTGCACCTGACCCGACCGGACCAACGCACCACTCCACGTGTGTGCACGCGCCCCCATGCACTTGGGTGGGTGTGCTCAAACCCACCCAAATTCGCTCCAGATGCTAAACTTTTATGTTATATTAAGCATACATTTATGTTATGGTAGTCATACCTTTAGGGCTTTTATATTATATTAAGCATACATTTATATTATGTTAAGTATACATTTAGGGTTTTTATATTATATTAAACATACATTTATGTAACATTAAACATACATTTATGTTATGTTAAGCATACTTTTAGGGTCATTATGTTATGCTAAGCATACATTTATGTTATGTTAGTCATACCTTTTAATTATGTTAGTTGTACCTTTATATATTATATAAAAGTATGACTAATATTAATTAAAGGTATGCATAATATTTACATAAAAATATATATGTATAAATTAGGGTTTTTTTTTTGCTGAAATTATAGGTTTTTCATCAAAATTAGGGTTTTTTTTACTAAAATTAGAGTTTTTTTAAAAGTTAAAATATTACATAAAGGAATGTTTAACATAATATAAATGTATGACTAATATAATTTAAAGGTCAGGATAATTAAAAAAAAATACGGATTCGGGTCAGATTCGACCCGACCCGACACGCATGATATGAATTTAAGATTCATACAACAATTGCACACAAGTCTCACTCATTAACAATTTATTTAAGGAAAATCTTATAAAACAACAATTTATTAAAGTAATTGTGTGGAAAAAGAAAAAAGAAAGGAAAAATGTTTGTCTTCAATATACAATTCAGACCTTGCATTGTTGTATAATTAGGTCTGCATGTCTAAAATATTTCCAAAACCTTTAAACAAAAATTCACATATTTCCATCATTTGACAAACGTAAAAGACAATTTTTTGATTCAAGTGTAGAAATTGCTGTACTTCATCTTTCTAGTGCCTAGGATGCCTCTTCTTGGGTCTCGAGCTCCATCTCTTTACTCTTGTTTTTCTGCATTTTCTTGATTTTTCTTGCTCTCTCTTTCCATGGCAAGAATTCATTTTCAAAGAAAACCCCACTTCACTAAATCCTTTTGAATCAAGTTCTACATTCTCGTGTTCTTCTTTCTATTCTTTCCTGCTACAGTTGTTCTTCCTTTTTTTTTTTCTTTTTTTTATTCTCTCAGAACTTGTTTCCGACATTGTTGCCTCTGACGGGTCTTTGTCAGTACCAATTTTTTTGTCTTCTATTTCCTTCTTAAAAAAAAAAAAAAGAATTTCTCTCTAGATAACTCTGGTCCATCTGGCTAAAAAATTGTTTTTTTACAACAACCATTTGTTTGTATTAAGACCAGCGAATAGGTTTTGTTTGTAGTTTGCAATCTGCAGAATTTTCACATTTTTGGAGGATTTTTGTAGCAAGATTTCTTGGGTTGTGAGCATAGCAGAATGTTTGAGCAGGGTTATTAATTATTATGTATGATGTTTATTTGTCATCTCTGAATCTGTTAGAAATGCTAGCATATATTTCTGGGAAGTTAATAAAGTTCTTGAATGCTAAAATGAATGTCATTTGTCATTACTACATTGATTGTACAAACGTCTAAGAATTCTTCGACTTTAACATCCTTGTAGTGAATACTTGTGCCTTTAAAGATTTTTAGTACAAAACTTTAAGGGTTTATTTTCTATTTCAAGATTTGGAGAAATGGGGTGTGTTGCCTCAAGGATAGATAAAGAGGAGAGGGTTAGGACTTGCAAGGATAGGAAGAGACTAATGAAACAGTTGTTAAGATATAGAAAAGAATTTGCTGATTCTCAGATAGCATATTTAAGATCATTGAGAAACACTGGTGTGACACTTAGGCAGTTTACTGAATCTGAATCATTAGAAATTGAGGAGACTACTTCTGGTGTTGGATACCCCCCCTCCCCCCCTCCCCCCTTGCCTCCTTCGCCTCCACCTCCCCCGTCTTTTAGTCCTGATTTAAGGAAGTTTGAGGACAAACCACCTCAGATTCAATCCATAGAAGAAATCATTGAGATTGATGAAGAAAGTGGCCACACTCCACCCCCTCCTGTTCCTAGCTCTTCATGGGAATATTGGGATGTGTTTGGTTCTTCGTCGGTTCAATGTGGAAAAGGTGGAGAAACAGCTGAGGAGGAGAATTGGGTGGATACGAATAGTGAGTTTGTAGAAGAAGGTGAGGAGGAGGCTTTTGCTGTTGATGTGCTTCCTGAGAAACAGCAAACTGGCGAACTCATTGATGATAACTCGTCAATGATGAGCTGGCACACGAAAGACACTACTGACTTGGCAATGGTAGTTTGGAGGAGCAAGAAGACGCTGACGGGTGTTATTAAGGACTTGGACGACTATTTCTTGAAAGCATCAGCTGTAGTGAAGGATATTGCTGTTTTCATAGATATTGAAGCAGGTGGCACCTTTCTTTACCAGAGTATCAAAGAGAACAAGAGTATATTGCTTATCTCCTTACTTAAGAGTAATATTAGATTAGATATTTGGATTCATTACATTGAATTTGATTATAATATGCCTGGATCAATTACAGGGAAGAGAAGTAGTTCGGCAAAGGTTTTTAGTGCACTGACTTGGACATGGTCTTCTAAACCACTTCAATCCACTAGGGAAATGGGAGATATTTCTGGTTCTGTTGAACCCTGTAAGCCTGGAGCTCACTGTATCACTCTACAGAAACTTTACTCAGAGGAACAGAAACTCTACAAGGATGTTAAGGTGATTTTTCGCTTAGTAAATTATATGGATATACTTGCACAAGGAAATAACATTTATACATATGTATATCATTTATCTCACATCGTGTGTGTTGACATGGAAATGATATGGGACAGAATATGCTTAGTTATGAACATTGACATATGCTGAATATTACTATGTTTCCTCTTTCGAATGTTTCTTATGTTTTTCCATCTATGAATCATGTGGCAATTTACATTTCTTGAGAAAAATGTAGTGATTCGAACGAACTTTTCTTGTGATGTATCTTCATAGGAGGAAGAAATTGCCAAGGTGGAGTATGGAAGAAAATCTTTACTACTGCAGAGGCAAGAGGAGGAGCATGATTGGACAAAAGTCGATAAAACACGCTCAACTTATGAAAGTCTGCAGTTGTACATCTTATCTCTGCAAGAATCAATCGCCAGGTCTTCTTCGACTATATTGACCCTCATAAACAAGGAGCTCCACCCTCAATTGATCACACTAGCTTCAGGGTAATAAAGTCGAGATAATTTCCATTCAAGTGATAACTAATCACACATTATTTGATGAAGTTGTTTGCCTGAAAAAGTATGTAGAAACCAAGCTCTTACATGGTCTTGTATTCTCAGATTGATGCACATGTGGCAAACAATGCTCAACTCCCACCAAGTTCAGAATCATATTTCTCAACAGCTGAGTCATCTGACAGATCAGCAAAACCTGGAACCGACTACTGAATCCCAACGACAGGCTGCAGGTCAGCTTCGGACAGAGGTCACTTCCTGGTACCACAGTTTCTGTAAGCTTGTTAAATTCCAGCGAGAGTATGTTAGAGCCCTTTGCAAGTGGAGCGAACTTACTAACTCTATCGAAGACATTGACGGCCTACAGAGTGACTCTGCAAGAGTGCATGTCCTTATGGAAAAATGGCAACAAGTGCTAGATAAACTGCCTGATAAGGTACTGTTCTTGATTCTTTCTCTGAAAAGACCACTCGGGTTTATGTGAATATAATTTGTCAACTATATTCTACCTGCAGATAGTGTCTGAGGCCATTAAGTGTTTGCTATCAGCAGTTCAGTCCATCATTTTACAGCAGCAAGAAGAATGGGATATGTGTAAAAGAAACGAGAAGCTTGGGAGGAAGCTAAAAAGGGAGCTTTCTATTCTTTCAGAAGTGGAGATGAAGTTTGCTGGGAGCTTCTCCCTTGAAGATGCCAAGCATCCTTTAACGATCAGACGAGCCAAAGTTGAAGCCTTGAAGAAGTTGGTGAATGATGAGAAAGCTAAATATGTGAACTCTGTTAAAACTACGAGAGTTATGATTTCAGACAAACTGCAAACAAGCCTCCCCAAGGTGTTTCAAGCGTTGGTCATGTTTTCAAGTGCTTATGCCCATGGCTTTGAGGCGATTCTAAGCAATGCCATGATGTCTGAATCCGATGATGTTCAGACAACGACTTCTGGAGTTTAAGTTGGACCATTGTATATCCTATTGATTGGAAACTTTCCACTTTTGAGTGTAGTTGGAAAATTTCTAACCTTTTCTGGGGTTTAGGCATATGATTGAATCCTTTATCCAGGGTGAAGTGAATCTAATCCTAGGAAAAAATATCCCTGTACTTATGCATGGAGTAACTTTAGGACACTGCATATGTAGTCATTCTCAAAATTACATATCTAGGACAAAAAAGGAGGGAAAAAGAACAATCTACCCAAAGAATAATTAAATACAAATAACAAACTATACGAAAGTTGTTCAACTTTGCCTTTGAGTCCTTGGCCTATCAACGTTGCAATCCATATTCAGTGCCAGAAAATCAATGCATATAACCAACAACTTGGTTCATTTACATGTAATAATCTTGACTATGAAAGTTTTCCAAGTCCACACATTTTTTAGTTCCTTAACTGATTTTGGCCTTTTCTTCTCAGAATCAAATAACTTCTAAGAATCAAGACTGATGCTGAATGAACCATGTTTTTCATAGCTGTTAGAACTAACTTTACTAAATTTGAAGATCATCCCAATTTTCTGAGGCATCTTCCAGACCATTTATGGGTTGTTGGAGCCCGATTCTTCCCAACCTGCTCATCTCAGCAAGACCTGAGTGCAAGGTGATCGATCAGCCAACAAAAGTCACCCAATTCATATAGAAGAATATGTTTCTTGAAGAAAACTAAAAAAACACACCTTCGATTACTCTGTAGAAAGCCGACCACCATGTGTATCTTGGAACCTCAAACTGGTCAAGTGTCTCCTCGATGTCTCTGTCATGCTTTCCCAACAAAACATCCTGTAACATTACAACAGCGTCCTTTGTTTTGGTGATCACATTGTTATCATCTTCAAAGTTCAACACCTGGAGGTCCTTTACTGAAGACGTGAGATTGACAGCAAGAGCATGCTGTGTGAAAGCATTCCACCGTGAAGATAAAAGCCATCTCATTTCCCCACCAATCGGCTCCACTCCTTTAGACCTATTTCCTCCGCTGCTTTTCACAACTAAGCTTCGTAAGTACTCAGCATTTGCAGGCCCAGTACTTTGAATCATCTTAGCGAAAGCACTCGTATCATTTTTTAGAAGCTTTTCAGGAGTATCATATTCAACTACCTGTAAGAAAGACAATGAAACAGTGAAAAACCTAAACATTATATAAAGGAACTATTATCCCACTATTGTTCGGGTCATACCTGACCAGCATCGAGAACAAGAATTTGGTCGCTATCAATGATAGTATTGAGGCGATGAGCAATAGTTAGCATAGTGCAATATTTGAATTCTTCTCGAATGGTTTTCTGTATAAGTGCATCAGTCCTAACATCAACTGCTGCTGTTGCTTCATCAAGAACGAGGATTTTCGATCTCCTTAGTAATGCTCGAGCAAGACTTAGTAGTTGCCTCTGCCCCACACTAAAGTTCTCACCTCCTTCCATAACCTTGAGAAATAAGCAAATAATAGTTAATACTTCCATGCATATAAATAAAGCTTTGGAAAAACAATTGCAACTCTATCAAACATATACATGTATTTTCTTTTACCTCAGCATCCAACCCCAAAGCACTTCTCCTGATGACATCCTTTAAGTGTGCGCGCTCCAAAGATTCCCAAAGGTCTGGGTCATTGTGTTCACCAAAAGGATCAAGATTGAATCGAACAGTACCTGCAAGGAAATTCAGTTAAGAAAAGAATATATGACATAACAAATTGGATAATATAGCAGCATTGAAGAGATCTGGATAAAAACATGGATTAATCTTTAACCAAGAGAGGTTGAGAACGAAATATACCTGAGAAAAGAACAGGAGATTGGGGAATGATGCTAAGAACTTTACGTAGATCTGTTAATCCAAATTTGGCAACGTCATAATCATCAATCAGTATTCTTCCTCTTTCGAGTTCCACTATCCGAAATAATGCATTGATCATGCTTGATTTGCCAGCACCAGTTCTCCCAACTATGCCAACTTTCTGGTGCGGATAGATTGTGAACGACAATCCCTTCAGGACAGGAGGAAGTCCAGGCCTGTATCGTAGGCTAACATCTTCAAATTTGACTGACCCTGATGATGGCCATCCAGGTGGAGGACGGTTTCCATCAATTACATCTGGTGCCTCAGATGGCAAATCTATATATGTGCCTACACGTTCAACTGAATTTAAACTGTTTTCTGCTCTACTTGCTTGTCTCAGAACATTACTTAACAGATTTGTAATATTTAAAGAATAACTAAGGAGCAATCCCATAGTTGATGCAAAAGCCACCTGATCTCCAGCTCTCTCGTTCTGCATAACTGCAAAAGTTGCTGTTAACCAGATCATGACACCTCCTAGAGTTTCCAATCTTATGGTAAGCCAGCGATTTGAGCTTATATTAACCAGAGTAAATCGGGCATTATTGTCCATGGACTTCCCATTAATCTTGGCCATCCTATCATATGCTTTATATGCTCGAATTGTGGACAACCCATTCAAAGCTTCTCCAAATTGTGCATATACAGGAGATCTGGTGATGGAGTCGAGCCGTTTTACTTCCCTGGATGTGCTCTGTGGTTGATTTTGTATATCAAAATAAAGCAAATTATGAACTTTACGAAAGTTTGTATTGTGATAATCACACAAAAATTATGAAGGCCACAACACACCTATGGAAAAGATAGGAGAGAGAGAAGGGAGATTAACCAACCTGATAATAAAGATATGCTGCATAAAATAAGATGAGGAGGGGCATTATGGCCCATAGTGATATGGTGCTCACAATTCCTATGAGCACAAAAGTCGAAAGTAGCTGCGATAGTTGGCTAAGAAAATTATTGACAAGACTGGCAACGTTGCGATCAATATCGCCCATATCCTTAGCGAATCTGTTGATTACCCGTCCTACAGGATTAGTATGGAAGAATACCATTGGAGCTCTGAGTATAGAAGAGAGCATTGAATCGTGAAGTCTTTTGGCGGCTTTCAGGCTTGATGTGATCAACCAAAATGAATTTGTCAACGTCACCAATACCTACATATATGACATTAATCATGAACTCTTTTCAAGATTATAGTTATTGGAAACAAATGAAATGCTGTGAACAATGAAATAGGCCATCAATCCATTTAGATAGATGAGAATTTCCATGCGATATACAAAAGAACAAGAAATCCTACTATACATACAATAAAACAGATAAATTGTGATTTCGCCAAGGATGAACACATAAAGGCTGAGGGGGGAGAGAGAGAGGTACCTGACCAGAAGACAACATGGCATAAACAAGTATATAGAAACCAGGAGCATAACTCTCTGATGTGCTCTGTTTCGTCCACACACTCAGCCACGTGCTACTTGAAACTCGTAGAGTTTCAGTTGATGTATAACATGTAAACAGTATCATTACAACCCACAAACCCCCCAAAGCATCTTTATACCTGAGAAATTGTACGAACTAAATGAATCTCAAAAGGTTCACAAGCATATGATTAGTTGCAATAGATATAACATCTATCATCCCCTAAGACAGGATTGAAATAAACAATTGTTTCTTTTGGCCTAATAAACCAAAGCATTAAGTATCGGCTATCACCTCATCAAAACATTCCAGCTGACAATTCCTGTTTCCCGTTCCTCCTGCTTGATAAGAACTGATCTGCCTTCTTTCTTTTTAATAGTTGAGGCTGCATCTTTTGGCACCTCATAATCAGAAGCCGAAGAAAGTGATGTTGATTCAGGGGAAGAAATCATCAAATCTCCATTTTCTTGTATATGTTCTTCCATTTTGCCTGCATTTTCCATTAGCTTCTTGAACAATATTCCATTCTTGGAGAGCTCCTCAAAGGTGCCCTCCTCTTTCACCATACCTTCAGAGACCAAAATTATTCTGTCAACATGGGGGAGAAAATGTAGCTGATTTGTAACAAGAACCCTTGTTTTCCCTCCCAGTTCTTCCTTGATGCAATTATTGAAAACCTGAATGGAACCAGTAGTTCAATTCAGAAATATATTCAAAACATCGACATTTCAATACAATACATTGGCAACATGAAGATGTAGAAAACTATTCCACATTGCACAAAGGAAAGTTTAAAATATATGTCTGAAGAAATTGAATGGTAATAATATACTAATCAGATCCAAAGTATAGATCATTGTAAACATTGCAGTAGGTACATGTAAGCACCAGCACATAAGACATTCCCATTTGCAGATACATAGGCATAATCAAACATTTTTCAGAACCACCAGATAAAAATGCACATGGTTCACACTAATTCATATGAGTTGTAAGGATACCTGACGAGCAACATGAGCATCCAGAGCGCTTAACGGGTCATCAAATATGTAAACATCTGAGTTAGAGTAGACAGCCCTTGCC
This sequence comes from Scutellaria barbata, assembly GCA_028654395.1. Classification (NCBI taxonomy): domain Eukaryota; kingdom Viridiplantae; phylum Streptophyta; class Magnoliopsida; order Lamiales; family Lamiaceae; genus Scutellaria; species Scutellaria barbata. Next base: position 19,194,630 of record CM053648.1, read on the forward strand.
ATTGAAACTCTTTGCTTTTGACCTCCACTAATGTTAACTCCTCTTTCACCAATCTCTGTAAGATCACGGCCCTGAAAACAATAGAATGGGGAAGTCTTGTCACGGATGTTGAAGAACAAACCAGTTGTCAATAAGCATTGAACACAATCTCCAGACACTTAACAGGAAGCGACTCAAGGTCATGACTCAATGCAGTGACATCTACTGCCTTCCAGTATCTCGCTGGTTCAAAGGTAGACCCAAATAATATATTTCCACGTACCTGAAAATATAATTTTATCAATCAAAAATACAATCTTTTTCGACCAAAAATTTTCAATATGTGCTCGTGAACCAGCATTAATCCAGATAGAGTCAACAGACCCATGGCACTGAATTAATACATTCATTTAACAATAAACATTAAAAAGGATAGAAATATTTGAAGCTCACTGTAGCATTGAAAATCCAAGAAATCTGAGGAACATAAGCTACAGATCCTCTAATTACGACACTTGAATCCCCCAGAGGAGGAAGCTCTCCAAGCATGGCTGACACCAACGAGGTTTTTCCTTCTCCAGTGCCACCAACAACTGCAATAAGGCTGCCAACTGGTACATCCAAATTAATATTGGATAATGTGGGTCTTTCAGCCTGTAATGTGTCCACTCATGAATTTTAAAGTGAGTTTATAATTACGTCCATTTTTTAGTTAATAAAATCAGGAGCATTGAGGATCAAACACTACAGAAAGAGTCAAAAAAAAAACTCTTCTCAGAGTTTACTAAGCTTTCAAACTGTTGAACAGTAAGTAATGAATTACAGGAAAAGATGTGAGAAAAAGGTAAAATGAGGACCTTATAATCCCATGAAAAGTTTCCGCCCTTGATTGAGATGGCAGGAAGCCTTGGTTCAAGAGGTGGATTAGGTAATAAAATTCTCTCTTCAGCAAGTAATAATTCTTCTAGACGCTGCAGGGATACGTTTGCATTCACAACCTGAAAATACAACCCAAGGTCCAATGTTAAAGAAAACTGTTACTTTGTTTACTAAACATGAATTAGCTTTAAAATAGAAAATTCACCCATCAAGCAAACTCACTAGTAGAATTTCTTTTATATTATTTTTGGTCAAGTCTGTAGGAGAAATCTGGTAATCATGGTTATTAGTAACAGGGTTAGCTCTCCAATGACTTTTGTCCACAGGACTTGCTCTTAATAAGGAACAAATTTGTTGATAAAAAAGAAGTAATCCATTTGGTTCTGAAAATTGATTACATAATTTTAACAATACTGGCATCCCCCCAAGAGCAGGAGAGAGGAAGAAGAGGGGGGGGGGGGGGGGGTAGAGAGAGTGCGTGTGGAAATTTGCACACCTAAAATTGCAGAGCCATTTAAGAGCAGATTATCCAAAGAGCACACATCAATGTCTTTTTCTTAACCTACTAGACATGAATATGATGGAAACCAAACCATGCAAGAATTTACTCCAAAAATCAAAGTCAAATAAAAACAAACCTGAGTGATCAAATTAGGAAGCATATTAAGGGGATATCGCAGAACGGAGAATAAAGAAAGTGATGTAAAAGCTCTGGAAGGTGTCAAATCCCCACCAAGCAATGTGAACATCCCAAATGAAATCACTGTAACGAGGACCGGTATGCTGTTTAGTATGAAGGTATTCCACTGCAGAAGTACAAAAGGAATATGGAAACAATGTTAAGTTTGATAAAGTTCAAATATCTGCCAAGATCCATAAATACCACTGGAAAGTTTCTAGCATGATAGCTAATGCATAGATCTGGTAATTATAATGCATGGATCATGAAATACCACCGAGCAAATTCCTAACAGTTTTAGTTGTTTGTGAAGATAGATAACCAGGTGCACATATAATCGTGTCTGTGACCAAAAAAAGGCTTCACATTTTCTTGTTAGCATGTTTTTTCTGAAAATAAGGAATTCACAATAAACATGAATCACATCATACCGCTGAGAGTATTTGTGCTTTCCTGAACCAAGACAGCTCATCATCCCTCATAACTTGAATTTTTGATTTGAAACTCTTTTCCCATGCATAATATCTGCTCACAGATAAGAACAGAAAAATATATATATATATATAGATGTTACCACCGATCTTGTACAAGCAGCGAATAAAAAAATGGATAGGGTTATCAGATTTTCACAAACTTCACAGTATCCATGGCCGCCAAAATTTCATTCATTAAGCCAACTCTCTTGTCAGTACGCAGTAATCCCTCCTTGGATAGTTTTCGCATCCGGCTGATGATAAAAGTCTGTTTGCCAATATAAGTTATGTTAGCATGCCATCTGATAAATGCATTCGTGTAGGCATATATGAAATTTTATTTAAAAATAAATAAGGGGGAAAAAGAAAGAAAAACGAGAACTTTAACTAGTAAACAAAACTGATAATGAAACAGGGGTCTTTGAGGTATATATTTGTAACAAGGCTGAAAAGGAAAAAATTCGTTACCTGGATAGGGAACATGAGGACTAACATAAGAGAACCAAGAAGTGAAGCTACACCCAACTGCTGGTACAGAAGAATCATGGCCATGGTAATGCGAAATGGGGAAGACCATAAACCATGAAGCTGTTGGCATATTTGCTGAACAAAAAAAGCAATTAGGTGAAAAAAATAAAAAAAAATTGTTAGCTGATCATGGGGGAAAAAGAATACAAAAAAAACAGATAAGATTTAACTTCTATAGTAGAGCCAACCAACTTATAACACAATAAAGATGAGTGATTTCTACTTTTTGTTTATTGATAGATCGACAGAAATAAAAGCATCTCAATTTAGCTGTGTGAGTACCTGAAGTGCATTAGCATCTGTTGTCATCATATTTGTTATTTTTCCAGATGGAAACTGCTTACGAGCTTCATGTGTTAGCCGTAAGGACTTTCGAAATATAGCAGCTACCTATGTGTAACAATAAAGAGTTTTTTAGATACAAAATGACAACCTTATACAAAACGTTAAGTAAAAATGTGAAAGTATACACGTAAATAACCTCACTTTGACTGATATGCCTCAAAACAAGGACTTATCAGCTAGGGGCATAGTACCTCTATTTCACTCTTTACTATCCATCTATTGTGCCAATTACTATGTTCACTATCAACACCAAGTGGTCAATTGAATGATGGACATGTAGACGTTGCCAGGAGGTAATATATATTTGATGTTAAACAAGTTTTCATGGGCACATAAAGCACGTGGTGAGCCAAACAATGAGGGCGTAAAATTCATGAAGATGAGCACAAACAAGGAGTCACAATCAGAACCCATGTAAACGATAGCCTTTAAAGTTAGTGTTCCTTAAACTTAGGTCTGAATCAAAATACAAAACTGGTGCCATTGAAGAGTATCGGGATATTAAGCTAGATATTCTAGCATGATCCAGTTCTCCAAAAAACAAAAGAGTTCTCATGTTCTTGTGAATAAGAATCAGAAACGTACATTATGACACTAATATTTCTATAAACATTTGATTCTTTTTCATATGATAAATAGAATGATTCATCAAATCCAAGACTAAGAAGATAAAACAAAAAATATATGCATATTCTTCAAATCATGGAAATTACCAGAGTGGATCTTAGCCTGAAGCCAACACGCATGACATTTTGAAAGTACTGAGCCTCACAAAGCACTCCAATTGACTGAAGGCAATAAAAACTTCAAATCAGTACATACACCAAGGTCTGGAAGTTACAATTGATTTAATATTGAATCCTGTAATGAATGAGCTAAAAGATCCTGAGTAATTCTGTCAGCAGATGTTCTGAAAAAAATTCATAATCATTGTTAAGTTAAAAGATATCTACTTGACTGGGGATGAAAAGGGAAAATATAAATTTCTGTTAGTGGTAACTTTACTATGAAAAACAATTTACATTAAAAATTACTAAGTACCTTGTAAATGTAGTTGTCAATCTAAGTACTACAAGGAATTATCAGAAGCTGAAGATTAAAAAGCCATTCTATGTAAAATAATGAGAATAAGTTGAGATCCTTCTAGAATGCTTTTCAGCATACAAAAAAATAGTGGATTTTGTAATCATTGACAATTCTGCACTTCTGTTCTTCCATTTTCTCTCTCCTACTTCACTTTTACGTCTTTCAGCCATTGTTGGGTGCTTATGCTTGGACACTAATGTTTCAAATTAATTGTTTTACAAGTGTGCTACCAATTTAGCTTAATTCCCACAAAACTAAGAAGCCATCTTTCTTTCCAGGGCTAAACTAGTCTTACAAATTACTCATTTACTCATTTACAAGCTAGTAAAGAGAGTTTGATATAAAGAGTCATACCACGCCGACAAAAATCGATAATGCATAGATGTAACCAACCCAAGCTGGATCACCTCTTTCAAGGGACTGCAATCAGAATAAATTCAACTATAAAAACCAGAATCCTGTCACGTCAATATATACTAGAAGAGGATTATGTAAACCATGTTGGCTTATTTGATTCTTATCTATTATATTCTACAATAAAACTTAATTCTGCCAATTATTCTCCCAGTAAAAGGCTACTTTTTCCAGAAAGAAGGTATTGCCTTCACAATTTCAAAGCAAATCTAATAAGAGCTTCTAACTATACAAATTAAGTTGATAATCAGGAAATAGTACAAACCACGATTGCCTGAATTCAGGTTATGTTACAGTATCAATTAATAGATCTGTTGAGCCCTTTTAGAACAAAAATAATAAACCAGCCTGTTCAACGATGAAACATTTAGCATTCATATAAGAGATTTTGCATTTTTGGACTACCTTTAATAGATGGTTAAGTAAAACAGGTCCTGCAAGCTGGGAAAGATCATTACCAATCTGCAAGTCTCCAGAAAGTTTCATTAGTCTCAATTCAGCTGAATAGAAGGGAGTGAGAAAACATAAAAGATTTCTAGAAAGATCAATAAATGTTCTCCTATCATATTTCTGTTCTTTTCTTTTAATGCTGCATAGCATCAAGTTTATATGACCAAAAACAGAATAAACCAATTCCAGTTTAAGGCAAGAGAATTAACAGAGCCAGGCCACTGGCCAACCTGAGCATGATTACAAATAATCACACAAAAATAAGAAAAAGATTCAAGCAATATAAATTAATTGCAAGTGGACATAAAATTCCTATTTTCTGTGTATAGATGGGGTAAATAGATGGAACAGATCATTACTTTGAAGAAGCCTCCATACCAGAACCTGTACAAAAATATGAAGCAGACATGAGATCAAATTGGCTAACCATGTTACCTGATAGCTATAGCATCTATTAACTTAAAACAATAAGTCAAAGACTATTCAGATATAATCCACAGAACCAAATTTGTATACCTGCCTCCAAGGCTATGATTCAAAGCACGTAAAAGCCATGGTTTTGATCTTTTAGATTCTTCCTCCCAAGAATTCTGAAACCTATAATAATTAAAAATTAAAGAGGTTATGAAGATTTATTTTTTTATGCATGCATATATGGAGAATAGACAATAATGTAGCCACAAACTTTCTGCTCAATGGCTCAGTCTGATCCCAAGAGTCCAACTTCCAAACATCCTTTTCAGTGATGGGTTTTCTGTAGCCTTGCTGCATAAGGGGAGTCATCCAATCGAAGTAAATCCCTGCAGAATGAAGAAGAATAATATTACTAAGAAGGCAACTCAATACTATATTTTAATATTGATAATGTGTGTTATTGTTTGCTAAATGGTACATGGTTGACAAGAATATAACTAAAAATATTAATCACCATGAAAAAAAATGATAGAGGTGCCTTGCCATAGTCTAGTGAACTTTAATACGGAAAAAAAAAATCACATTAAATGATGTCATCTTAGTGTACCTGAAAAGATCCAATGTTATCAAGATAATTTCAAGTTAGAAACAAAGATTTTATTAATACAACAAAAAATGCAGGGGTTTAGGGGAAAGACAAAATGAAGATTTTGGATAAATAAACTTGTGAAAACAACAGTAAGATACAAAAGGCGCATAGGTGCTTTAGAATCATATTAGCTTATATGCTCATCATTTAAGCAAAATCAAATTTAGAACTTAGTAGGCTATCACATAAACAATGTCCATACTTACTGGAGATTATATTGGCATCTCTCTCAGGACAAACATCCTCTCCTAAAGGCTTTTCATTTTTGGTGTCATCCACGGAGTCCAATAGTGGAATGTAGCCGGGGTATGGATCCAAGTTCGGAACATATATAATAAGAAGTACCCCAAGCAAAACCTGAAAAAATAGTTAATTAGACATGGAAGTTAGGCTTTCTACAATCCCATAATACTATTTAAGCTCTCATTTTCAGCACTTGCAATTGCGGCTTGGAAACAGATTCTATTGGAAGCATTTCTTATGCAAAAAAGAGACTTCAAAAAAATATTATTTGGAAAGGCAATCGATACTCATAATAAACATAAGGTGTGAAGCACTTACTTGGATCTTGTCATTCGTCAAAATCTCATCCTATATCACTGAGATTCTACATGCTAACATGTTAAACCATATTTTTTTTATCTCTACATCAAGCTATTAACAACGCCATATGTTGATGAGAAAATTTTAGAGATTTGCATTTGGATTCCAACCTAATAGTTCACTTCTTTCGTATAATATATTGGAGTGGGGTCAGGTTTATATCCTGCACAAGTTGTAACCATCTCTAGAACAGCAAATAATTGAAACTTGACCTCAAAATCCACAAGGTGTATCATTGACCCATGGTTTCAATAAGGAATAAAAAAGGGTTGAAATGATTCCAATGGGAAAAAGAGAGTAGATTACCTGGAAAAAGACTGAACTGATACACAAAAATAATATGGACCTGCAAATTGACAAAATAATTAGTACATGAAGCTCAGAAATATCATATACACAGGAGTTGCATCGATAAGATTCTAGTTGCTATTTTATCATTCAAGAGAGACAATTACAACCATAACTGAGAATTTACAAGTCTAAGAATTCACTTTGTCAGCTATTAAGGGGATTTGTTCCTAATTCAAACTCTCTATGGATAATATTAAACTTTTGGTCAGATAATATTTTAACAACCTACTCATTCAAGTATACAGAGGCAAATCTTGACCAATACCCTTGCAAAATGCATCACCATTAAGTAAAGAAATCTTCAAAAGTAGTCATGAAAAGACTGTTGTCGTAACCTTCTTGGCTTTTGCTATCTCAATGGCTCTGAGTTGAGCTTTGTAGCGAACCAATAATATAGCCTCACTTTTTATTTTTCACCATTCAATTCGCTCAACTGTTTTAAGTTTTCAGAATTCAAAACTCCAATCATGCCCCTAACTCAGAATGGTTCCAAATTTTTGGATAGACATGTTTCCTAATACAAATTTTGATGTCAAAGTAATTTAAAAGGAGGTAATGACTTTTTGCCTTTTTGGTGAAGTTAAAGCATATATGAAGAAGGACAGAGAGACAGACCTGACATAGAAATCTTTGAGGGGGAAGATAAGATTAAAAACAACTGCATCTCCCACTAAAACATATATTACTCCAAATCTGATGTACCATCTGAACTCTTTGACATAGATTTTAGTTTCAACAAGCAGCATTAGAACCATAGAACACCATGAAATAAACTCAATGCCCAAATGAACCATCTGCATAAACACAGAAAGGCAGTTGTCTTATAAGCAGCAGTTATGTGAAACAAAAATGGTTAAAAGATCATAACTATATGTGGGTTTTGATACTGCCTCATGATTATTTCTATGCAAATTTATAATATAGATGCATACTCATCATTTAAATAACTTAGACTGATACTGAGAAGAAGTTTCAAACCTCAAAAGGAGCAAGTTCAGTCTCTTTATCCAGATTGAAGATAGATATGCCTGTAACCAATCTGAACAAAGGCTCGACAGCACAACAACCAGCTAACACGGTCAATATATAATTGTACAAATTTGATCTCAAGCAGTACCGCCTGACTCTCAGGTTAATCTTGATAAACCATACTCTATATAAGCACATTCCCAGAATGATCAAATGAGAAATATTTCCCACAACAGAATCAATGGCACAAGGTGTATAAGCGCCAAAGGCACTGTAAGTTTCTTGAGCCCAAACTCCATCTTCCACTGGCCGGCAAAACCAAACTAAGGGATCAGAACCCATCTTTCAGGGTAAGTAAGCTTGGGCAACCTCTCACCAAAAATCAGATTCTTGGCACTTCAGGGAAGATACAACACCTAAGCATAATATGTCAGGAAGATTTCAAGCACATTATAAGAGTTTCTAATTGAATTATATCATTGATCGATCACTATAGAGTATAGACTTTTGAAAGAAACTACCAAGAGGGGAAAGTAAGAAAACAGTTGATGATCAGGCAAAATCTACTCATCATTTAAACCAGTTGAATGGAAATAGTTGATGTTTTTACATTCTTCTGACTGTGGCTGACTTCTTTAACCCGGAAAGAACTTTGTCTGAGGAAAATTATACTATTAAAGCAATTTTTAAAAACTTGATAAAAGTTTAGATGATGAAGAAGATTGACATTCTCTGAGAACTATTAAGATTCAGGAGGTAAACTAAAAACATCATAACACAAGGATAACTACATTAAAAATCCATATTCATTTCAAGCACAATATAAAATTTTCTAATTGAATTACATCATCAATCACAACAGACCTGTCAAAGACACTACCATGAGGGAATAAGAAAACAGTTAATGGTCCAGCAAAATCTACTGACATTCAAACCGTTGAATGGAAAGAGAGTGCGAACAAGATTCACATTCTTTGATAACTATTAAGAATTCAAGAACTAAACTAAACTAAACATCAAAACACAAGGACAACTTCACGAAAAATTCATTTTCAAATTTCCCTCCAAAACTATCAAGAATTTCAAGAAACCAACACTTCTTAAATTGAATAAAACAACAACGAATTCATCCAATGCGAACTATTAAAGCATCTTGATACGCATGCATTCACTTTCTCCTGGATCAAGAACACCAAGAACACCATCAAGAACAACAAAATTATCAATGATTCATCAAAATCCTATCATCATGCAAACACTTACACAGAACAAATCCTAAAACTTCAACACCACACGTATTCACCGCATCAAGAATGCCAAGAAACTCCCCACTTCAGAAACTTTACCATCCGTGGGTTTATAAACTTGTAACTTCGGATTGTCTCGTTAATTAATGAAGCTTCAAGATTCTCCACACAAGAAAGAAGAAAGAAAAAGGAAAAAAGAAAAAAGAACGCCAAGAAAGCCAAGAAACCATTCAAGAACCTTAAAGAATCAACATTGTGCACAAATACAAACAAGAGTGCAGAGAAAGAACAAGAATCACCGGTAATTAGGAATTCTTGGACCAGTACGATCTTTTTGCATGAAGTAGTCGACCACTTCACCGTCAAAGACGCGGACACACTTATATACAGTGACCACTGCAAACGAGGATATGAAGAAAACGACATAGAAGAAGAAATAAGAAATGGACAAAACAAGAGCGGTCCCAGTCGGAAGCGTCATTGCTTACGAACCTATCTTTACAGCAAACAGAGGTTTTGGACTTCACAGAAAGAGAGAGAAAAACCGAGAGAGGAGAGAAAGTTCGAAACGCTATTGTTTATTACCGTATGAGATTATTTATAGACATAAAAGATTTGTTTTATATACTGAATCAGAAACGGCCAATTTAAGAACGGTAATAAATGATGATTGCCATTAAACTAAATTAAATGGTTGGCTACGCGGATTGCACCCTGGGCCCCACCGCCCCAAACTTCAAATCGCAAATTTACTATTTAGTCCTCCTATGTTTCAATTTTATGTAATTAGATGTAGAGTGTAGATGTATTACTCTAGAAAATAAAGTACTATCATAGTTAATTGATTAATTAATTCATCTGGATAACAAAATAAATTCTAGAAAAAAGAACAAGAACAAGAAATTCTATTTATTATTTAATTCATTAATATTATCACATTTATATATAAAAAATTAGAAATTCCAAAACAAATAAAATTAGGAAAGACAATATTTTCAAATGCAATCACGATTTTATCTTAAGTGCAAAAATACAATATTGATGTTGAATACATAGAGTAAATATGTGTATATAATCATTTTTAATATATAAAAGTAAGACTTGTGCCACATGTCAACCATACAATCTTCATATTAATCTTATTTTAATTTACAAATTAAATCTATAATAAATAGAATTTTGAAGCTACTTAATGTGACTATTTAATGATATCAATTTAATTTTTTTATAATAGATATTAGTAAATAATATATGAATTTTGTTTTTAAATTTTGTTAAAATTACACATGCTAGACTTGAAATATAGAAATTATTTATAAATTTTAATTTTGTTTAATCTAAAAATTTTAGTGATATTTATATAATAGATACAACAATTTTTATCATTTATTTGAAAAGAAATTTAGGGTTACTCTAAACTTTAGCAATAAAATAAACAAAATAAAAAATAGTGGGATGGTTGAACAATATAATAGAAATAACAATTTTTTTACACTGTGTTATATTTAATATTAAATTAAAAAATGTGTATCACACAAAATCATAAATATTTTTTTATTTACATAATATTTATATTTTTCTAGTTTGAATAAGTTTAATTTAGTGTTTTCATCCAGTGTATTAGGCGGGCCCTATACTAGTAAAAGATATAAAATAAAATAAAATAAAGAATTCCTATATGACATAAACAAGAAAATTGTGTATACAAATTGACGTTACAAAGAGGCCCCATGTAATTATAAAAACGTTGTTACACAAAAAAATGACTTGAGGATCATATCTGGTTTTGTGATACAGTGGCACTATGTTTCTATGCATATCTATAGCAATGATGCATCTTCTTTTATCTTTGCACGAAAGACATAAACCACAGAAGGTGCATTCTGTGCCCGATAAATGCTCTGTTTTATGTTGTTTTCGTTGAAGCAATCCAAGAAAAAAATTTGTCTGCTTCAGAATTTGCACAAACTACATACTCTGTTAAAATAATCTATCATCTGCTTGGCCAGTTGGAAGTGTGTCTTCAACTAAGAACGGAGAAGATCTACCACGAATATCAACCTGGGCATATCCAGGATCCTTTCTCACACCCAAGTCCCTCATAAAAGTTCTTACTTTCATCAGTTTATCCCAACAACCAGCAGCAGCATACATGTTTGCGATCAAGACATAGTGCCCCGAATGTTGGGGCTTCAGTTCCAACAGTTGCCCGGCTGCCCATTCCCCAATCTCCGTATCCCCGTGGATCTGACATGCTCCAATAAGTGTAGCCCACACGTCAGAGGAGGGCCTGTAAGGCATCCTTAGGATAATCTCTTTAGCTTTCTTTAATAAGCCAGCCCTCCCATATAGATCAGCCATGCAAGCTAAATGCTTCAAATGTGGAGTTATACCATATACCGTGTGCATCCTTTCAAAGAGTAACTGACCTTCAGCCACAAGACCTGAATGACTACAAGCTGATAAGATTGCAACCATAACAATATGATCTGGTGGTATTTCAGATCCTATCATTTCTTTGAATAATGTAAGAGCAACTTTGCCGTCTCCCTGTATGCCATATCCAGTTATCATTGAAGTGTAAGTCACTGTATCTTTCTTGTCCAGCAAATCAAACAGTCTTCTAGCAACTAAGACCTTACCTGATCTTGCATAAATATCGATAAGAGCATTCCAGAGTAACTGGTGTACCTGAAATTCTGCATGCCTAGCAATGTAGCAGTGGAGCTCTTTCCCATGTTTTAGGTTTGCCGCACGTGCACAAAGAGGTAGAATGCCAGCAAGTGTCACATAATTTGGTTTGATGCCCATAAGCAACAATTCTCTGAAAAGAAACATAGCTTGTTCAGTCTGATCATGCTGCGCAAAGCCCGATATGATGGAGTTCCAGGTAATTATGCTTTTAGCTTCTGCCGATCTAAACACAAGATAAGCATGTGTAAGGCCTCCACAACGAGAATAAAAAGTAATCAATGCATTTTTTACATTATCATAGTCAATAGAAGAATTTCGAATTGCCATTCCATGAATTTCTTTACCCAGTTTCAATGCACAAAGATGAGAGCAAGCACCTAAGCCAATAAGCACTGCAACAGGATCTAGATGACGGACACGTATTCTCATCTGACAGATCAGTTCAAGAGCCCTCTTGAAGTTGCCTGTCCTCAAGCAACCTCCACCAACAGTGTTCCAAGTTATAATGTTCAATTCCGTACCAGCTGCTTGCATGCTTTCAAAAAGCTCAAAAGCCTCATCCCACATACCCCTAGAGGCATATCCAGAGATTATTGAATTCCATGAAACTTGATCCTTAACCGGCATGTTATTGAAGATACTTCGAGCTGTTTCCAGGTCACCACACTTCCCATACATAGAGACCAATGAATTCTGCACAAATAAGTCTGAGTTTAAAGAGCAAGAATTAATAGACTGATGCACTTCTCTTCCAAAATCGAGATTTGTTTGCTCAGCACAAGCCTTGAGGACAGATGGGTAAGTAAAATTATCAGGTCTTATTTGCTTGCGACACATTTTTTTATAGGCACCTATAGCTTCCTCGAAACACCCTTTATTTACGTACGACGAAACAAGGATATTCCACGGTAGAGAACTAAGAATATGGGTATTTGCAACTATGAAATGAGCATCATCAAGAAAATCAAAAGCCGTATAGTAAGAAACTAGTTTTGGAACCAAAGCACTGTTTTCATGATGTCCCCAAGTAATAATCTGGGCATGAAGCTGTTTGCCTTCTCGTAGCAACTTGAGGTTGGTGCAAGACAACAACAAAGAGGACAACGAGTCTACCATAAAATCACAAGATGCAGAAGCTAAGGCATGACCTTGAATAAGAGAAAACGTCCTGAAGGCTTTGGACAAATAACCTCGGCTGGCAAAATCTTTCAAGGATACGACAAGGCAATCCACCATACAGTTATCAGTTATCTCGTCAAGTCTTATAATAGTTTCATATGAAATGTTAGATTCAAGCTTGCTTTTCTTCGGGACAACCAATGGTTGTTCAACATTTTGCCTCCATTTCATAGGAATGCATCTTTCAATGTGATTAAAGAAAATGTTTCTTGGCAGCTTATGAGGTGGAGAAGGCATGGAATGTTGGTGTTGGGTGTATTGAACATTTTGACACCACACATACACACCATCTGCATGACTGTGCCTGCATTTGCTGCCAACCAAAAACGCGCCTTCATAGTTATTTGATAATTATTAGCAGCAGCATAAATACATAAGATCATGATAGAAACTATAATATAATAACTAAAATACCAAGTACACTAGGAATTATGTCTTTTCCCATACAAAAACTTTTTTTTCCTCTTCAATTTCATCCTCATTCTTCATCATCACAATGACACAAAAGAATGTCTAACATACATATATTTAATTTCAAAAAAACAAAAACAGATGCACTAAATTTCAAGGAGGCAAAATGTAATCCTTACACGTCCATCATCACTAAACCTATACAACTTAGAAAATCTGAGATTGACCTATTTCTGTTACTTCAATCAGAAAAGGAATAGGAAAAAAATAATACCAAAAATATTTGCACCCCATCATCATCAGATATAAAAACTTCGATTTATTAAGGCAACAATGACGATTTACCATCAAGTAAATAACTTCACATCCTAATTCATATGATAAAACAACAAAGCACCAAATCAAAAAATTACCTCCGTAATTGGTTGCTTTTGGACGAGAAGAACCAGAGAGATGGTGTGAAAGGATGGGTCGATTCTTGGAGAGGGTTTAGCGTCAGGATTTAGGCAAATACTTGTATCACGTGTCCAATTGGAGATATTCAGGTATTTGTTTGGGCCTTTGGGTTTGGGGATATGATTTTTAATTTATATTTACATATCTTGCGAAAAGGGGAATGTTTTATTTGGGCTTTGAAAGCAAACTCAGTGGGCACATTTTGTATGGGCTTGTATGTGGGTTAGGCTAAATTAAAAGAAAGATAAAGCCCAATTACTGTCCCTTGATATCTAAGATGGGAAGTCTCAGGATTTTAACCCCAAAACTTGCAAACCAACACAAGAATTCAACAAGAACAAGAACACTCAATTCGAAAGAGAATAAACGAAACCAAGAATCGAAAACACACAACTTTTAAAGTGGTTCGTCATAAGCCTACATCCACTACTCTTATTAGATGATCAGAGAACAATTCACAAGATACAATACAAAAACAAAGAAGAAAACAGATCTCTTAAACTCGCTAGCTACTGCTATGACTTTTCTGCTCTCTAACTTTCTATACAGATTGAATTATGCGAAAAACTGAACTAAAGATCTGAACTACAAGATATATATAGCATCTGAGAACTTGAACCATCCAAAACCGTTAAGAAACGCGTGAGTTATCCTCCCCGCAAAACTGTCTCTCGAACCTGCATGTAACAAATCAAGAAACCAACAAACAAAGAACATAACTACTTTACCTAACTTGAAGTCGTGTTTCAAGATTACATTTTTATAAGTGGACTAGCAACTTTTCCCATACTTAGCAAAATTCAACTAAACACCTAAGCAACCGAATTTTCTTCCTTTTCCAGCTTCATGTATGCAAGTGATATGTGCTTCATGCCATATTTAACAGGAAGGAAGGCCCAAGTAAGAAAGTCCATTAAGGGAAAAAAACAAAAACAGAAACATAAAGTATTATCATATTAATATTTAACCACATAAATAAATTAGGCAAAATGCAAATTGTGAAAAAAATTAGTAATAATACTATTTTGGAGAGAGGAAGAGCAAAGATTATTTCACTTATACCAAACTCTTTTCAGTCTCTCTTTGACCGTGTAGGTGAGAGATTGTGCTTTAGGAGAAGTTATTGAAAATTTAAGGGTGATGATTGTGGAAAAAAATATTTCAGTAAAAATGGATAGTGTTTTAAAATAAAAGCAAAATATATATATATATATATGGGAAAAAATATCACTTATCACTTAATTATATTTCTTTTTAATAAACGTGTATTTATTTAAGGTTTATCTGTTACATAATATGACGTATAGTAGAATAGATAAGCCTGAGATTTTGTAGTATAACAATGTATCAATCTCATGTTTGTTATACACTAATATCCTTATATGATCTCACATGTTGCAAAGGATTACAAATTACACTAATGAATTGTCGGGTCCATAATCACATATTTTGATTTTGTGGATATATGATCTTCTTTATATTAAAAAATAAATGAATTAACAATATTAGGTGATAAATCTATACCTATAAAAGAAAGTTTTGGCACTCTCTCGACTTGATACATCAGCATTTTGGAGAAATATAGAGTCGATATGTGTCTTCCCCTCTTATTCCAAAACTGCCACATAAATATTTTCATCTTTCTCTCCTACCCCTCCAACATATTGATTTAAATGTTTCAGTTATCTTATGAAACCTTTGTTGGCTGAGTGCATATACAATGGAGACATTATCTTTCATGCAAAAGTAAATTTATCCCTGTTTATATTAGAAGGTGTGATTAGAATTGTGTTGATGCAGAGTAGCTTGATAGAACATGTAATCTGTTTAATTTTATGTCTCTCTGCAAATGGCTTTTATATGTTTTTCTCCTAAAATTCAAGACACTTGTGCATCATTTAGAGGCTGTATGGATGTAGTGGAACCTCTGAGGTTCTCTAAATTTTAAAGGATTAGCTATTGGTTAAATGTCTCTCTTAACCACCTAAGTTGTTTCTGAAATCAAATGTCATGATCAGTATATTATGTTGTTCATCTCTTTTTGTTAGTAGGATTGGAACGCTAAAATCTCGTGATAATGAATAATCAAGTCTCTTGCAACAATATTATTGACACTTTTATAAAGGTGCAGATTGTGATGACCCGGGTTCGAACCCGGGTTACGCAAGTTTTCTTGTTCTTATTGTTCCCCTCCCTTCCACTCCCCCAAAGTTATTAAAAAAATATTATTGACACTTTTATATTTTGATCTCATATAGATAAATTGTTGCTTCATACACATATATTAGAATACGCATATGTGTGTTGCTAGCAATTTATTTGTGCTTTCCATTCTGATGCTTATTGACTATGCATGTAAGAACTTATCGGCTGCCTACATTGTCTCAAAATTGTAGAGCCTTTCGTAGTTTAATCTCCCTGTTTCAATTCCTGGCTCACAGCTTTTGGGAACATCTTCTGGACGAGGAGTTTTACCTCAAGGAATGGGAATGATGGGCATGCCAACTGAGCTAGCAGCTTTCTCAGCAAAATGCACTTACTGCTGGTCAGGTATAAAATTTATTCATCAATTTCCTTCACTAATGACGCTTGATTCTCAATAAATTTAATAAAGCTTATATAATAATTGGGGATTTGAAAATAATACTTAACTACTACATCATTACATTCAAATTTAAAAATCAAAATTTTAACAACAATATTAAATATAAAGATGAGAGAAAAATTGTAACAACAATACTCAATACATAATAATAAACACCTTTAAATGTATACATGAAAGAAAAATCTTCAAATATTCATTGGTTCTCAACCATCATCTTTCATCAAATTCTTACAAAATCAACTGAAATAGGTAATCAAAATAGTCTCTTCTTCACCGATAATCATACATATTGATAAGATTATTGTCAACTTCACTTTCGTATTTAATCGTTCTGCAGGTGATATAAGCAATCATGGAAAAAGAATCTTTCAAAGATAAGCAAATTATGTCTTCATACAAACCCTTAGTTGAGGTCAATTGGAAAAGTGGTACGTGCTATGTTAGGCTGCGTTTGCTACGTTCATGGGAAAGCACAGAACTTTAAATAAGATCGACAATTGATGAGTGTTGATTTTCTACTACTAGATGAGAAGGTATATTATATTTGTAATACTTTTACATTATAGTTCTGTAGAATGAGGTATAACCTTTATGTATATGAAAATGAAATGATACGTTTATATGATTAAACTAATACACTTAAGTAATACTACGAATATATTTTTGTAAGCGAATGGTTAATACATTATAAATACTACTAATACTACTAATATTTTACTACTTACGTAAAATGTAATGTAAAAAATTATAGTAATATTATAAATAAATGAAATACATTTATGTTATATGGTTAATAAGGTTCGATTTTTGTGTTGCTAAATAGATCTTGATTAGTGTATGTTTACTGAGGATGATCTTCTATGTTTGATCTCTTTTTATGGGTCATATTTCTAGTTTTTTCCTCTACTGTGTTGGTTTTATTAGTCCTTTTTCAATCAGTTTCTTTTGGACATTTGAAGCTTATATAAATCTATAGTTGACAATCTTGCAAGGGTTCTTCACTGAACATACTTTTGATGCTTAGATCGAGTAATGAATTTGGGATTTCGTAGGTTGATTTTGGTGGTCCTGTGTGGTTGTAGATTAATGTATGTCTTACTGATGATGATCTTACATAAAAGTTATCATGAAATTATTGTGGATTTCTAATGATTTGGTTTTGAAAAAAAATTGTTTAAATTTATATACAAATAATTTCATTTCTTTAAAATTCAGGACACACTGGATCTATCCACCATCAACAAGTACATCACTTTAAAGATTCCATAATTGAGGGAAGAGTGTTTGATATTAGTCGATTTGATGTAGCTAAAAGTAGCAATCGATTCAAGTTAACAGATCACATGTTCATGACCCGCTTCACGGATAAAACCACAATGGTCCTGGTTGAAGATGATGACAATTCTATTCCTCACCAGAAATTCCGAATACAAAATTACAAGAAATTCTTGAGTCTCCCTGATAGGAATGAAGAGTTACCAGGTTTCACTTCCATGAGTTTTAATAGAAATTTTCGTAATTTTTTTAAAAATATCTTACTTCTTATTTATATGACATATTGGTATAAATTTCACATACGAAATTGCTTATGAATATTAAAAAAGGATTACAAGTTTGCAAGATTTAGTGCTTCTAATTCTTCATCATAGAATAACTTGTTCTTCTAACATCTTATTCTTAATTGAAGATGCAATTGGAATCTTATGTAAAGTTGAGATTCCCGAAATAGAAAAAGAATCAAGTAAGAGGATCCAATGAAATAAGGTGGAGAAAATTCAAATTCACCCACACGTATTCCATGAGAAATCATCCTCCGCAACGAGTCACAAACATTCATTTTGAGCCCTATCCACTGAAAGGCGGACAGGGCGGATCCCCATCCAACCTCACTTTATTAAATTTATTATTAACTATTCGAATCGAAGTGAATATTTGATTAAATTATACACGTTTGATATAGTAGATTTTGATATTTTTATGATCAATTAATCCTTTTTCTTATAATTAAGATTTACTAAATTGTTGTTAATATATAATTTGTAATTTAATTTTATATAATTAATTTTAAAAATGCAGTCAATTTTTCATTGGATGACATGTAGATTAGGGGTTTATCGATTCGTTTACTCACTATATGCATCTTTTTTAATATAAATATATATATATATATATATATATATATATATATATATTTGAATAAATAAATATATTTATACACGTTTTTTATATAAATAAATTGGTTAAATAAAAAAACTACAATATATATATATATAAAATAACAAATACATAAAATATAAATAAATATAAAATATAAATAAATAACAACTGTAAATTAGATAAGTTTTGAAGTCCGTACAACATACGAATTCAAACCTAATATTTTAAAATTAATTATTATATTTAAGATACTTAGAATCAATTATTATATTAATAAATAAAAAAATATCAATTTTTATAAAAATGGATACGAATTCAAGCCTAATATTTTAAAATTAATTATTATATTTAAGATACTTAGAATCAATTATTATATTAATAAATAAAAAAATATCAATTTTTATAAAAATGGATATAAAGGACCCATTTCCCATCCTTCAAAAGCCTTGCAATTTCGAAGTAGGAATCAAAATCTTATTCGTTACAAACACTTATTTCTGCTTTGGGAGTATCATTACTATACGTCCTTCTACCTAGTCACCTAGCTAGCACCCCCACACCCACCCTACCCCACTCCACTCCACCCTCCACATATATATACATACATATATGTGAGAGAGAGTACTTGAGTGCTTAAAGTTAATCAGTAGCAGGTGAAGATCATTAACTCTACCATGACAAGAAAGAAGCTACGCCTTCTTCTAAATCTCATTGCTTTCCAACATATTCTGGGTATTATATCTATTTCTTGCATTTTGAATCTTTGACGCATTTTTCTCAAAAACAAGTTATAATATATTTTTCTTTTAATTTTGAAGTTTATGCAGCAAAAGCTAGTGTGCAAGAGAAGGCAGAAGCAGCGATTCCATCAGCTCCAGAAGGCAACACCACATTTGTTGGTGGCACAACGTGGTGCGTGGCCCGGCCCGGTGTCTCCCTATCTGATTTGCAGGTGGCTTTGGATTGGGCTTGTGGGCCGGGCAAAGCAGAGTGCGGGCCAATCCAGGCTGGTGGGCCTTGCTTTGAGCCCAACTCACTTCTTTCCCATGCATCATTTGCTTTCAACAGTTACTACCAACAGAATGGCAACTCTGATATTGCTTGCTACTTTGGAGGCACTGCTCTTTTAACTCAAAATAATCCCAGTATGTGTTACTTTTCTTTTCTTTTTCTTTTTTTGGTTTGTTGTCGATTATTACACGAAAATGAGGTTTATTCCATATGTATCTTAATCTCTAACATTTTTTTAATGCATTAATTCAGGTTTTGCTAAATGCGTGTTTGCTACTTCAGAATCATTAAAATCTTCTTCTGCAAGTTTGTCGAAATACATGAGAAAAGGTATTTGGTTGAAGACTGATGTATTTCTTTTGCTTCTTTATTTTGGCTGACGATGCCAAGATGGTACGGATTTTGGGTTTAAGTGTGGTTAGAACTTAGGGCCATTATTAATTTGTAAAGTTCCTTGCTTGTTTTGTGTTACTGGCTTTTAACTATTTAAATTCTAGTCATGTCCACGTATGTCCCATTTTGACCATTTCTTTTATAATTAATTACACTTAAAATTTTGATTATAATTACACTTGTATTCAAATTAGGCCTTTCGTTTTTTTTTTTTTTTTTTTTGTATTAGGGCTTTTTATAACTTATAACGTTATATTTTACATTTCTTTAAGCTAATATTATATAACATGTGTATGATAAAATAGTAGATAAACTAGTGAATTACACCGAAGTGATGGATATTGGATATGCAAATTCAACTGACAGTACATACAATCGAGACCTTGGAATTCTAAACAACAAAAACAAAAATAAGAATAAAAAATTGTAAAAGGAAAAAGAAGACTATTATGCGTACTATATTCGTACACATATGCTGGAATAATAAAGCATTACCGTATTTGAAGGGGCAAAGCTATAAAACTGGGGATGAAGCAGTGTACCAACAGTAGCAATGCTGCATGCATAGTAGTTAACTCGATTTTTATATTTGATCTTCTCTTCATATGGTGCATACATATTAATAAAAATAGATAGTGTCATCATTTTATTTTACAGTTTCATAATTTAATCTTAATCTTTATAAAATAATCTTAAACCACGAATGCCGAAAATAAAACATCTTAAGATTATAATTTATAGGCGTGTCTCCCAAAGTGAAGCGCCTCGGGCGGCGTTTCCTGAGCATGCATGATTTTGCATTTGCCCGGCTTTTTTCCTCTTTGCCAATATTCTTGCTACATGTGGGACCCAAACTGGATGACTTGCCTTCTTTGCTCTTTTTTTTTTTAACATTTACCTTTACAATTATTTATGAAATAAATTTTATAATAAAATTCAATTTATAAATTAGTTTTCAAATTTTGCAACAAAATTTTCAAGTTTTTTAGTCAAAAACTTAATTTAATATTTTTTTTCTTAATTTAGGGCTTGAAAATTTATATTGAGTTTTCAATTTAAGATAAAATTCATATGTTTTTTATTTATATTTATAAATTTATGTATATTTTAATATGTATTCATTTTAATAAATTAAGTCTAAGTTAGTATGTTTTAAGAACAATATTCATCTGACTTATCTTAATTTATATGATAAAAAGAAAGAAATAAAAATATAATTAATTTAATTCTTAAAATATAATTAATATTAAATTCGATTTGTATACTTTTATTCATAAAATGAATCTTAATTTTCCTTTGCAAAGAAAGGAATCTTAATTTTTTTTAATTGCATTTAGTGTGTATATATATATATATATAAGTTAGATGAAAATCGTTCTAAAATTACACGGATTTATCTTAATTTATCTAAAATATAAATATATATTAAAATATAAATACAAAGGAAAAAAATGAAATTTTGTCTTAAATTGAGAACTCAATATAAATTTTAAGTCTTAAATTGAAAGAAAATGTAAAATTGAATCGTTTATTGAAAAATTTTAAATTTTGATTTTAGAATTAAGAACTAATATATCAATTGAGTCTTGAAATTTATCTTTATTTATAAAACCACTCATCTTATATATTTCATTTAATTTGTATATATTTAGACAATATTATTAGTGTAAATATACAAATATAAATATATGAACAAAGTATAATATTACTATAAGTAATAATGAATGTATTCTCAATTGATTTTAACCAATTCTTTAGTAAGGTTGGATAACATGAGTTATTAGAGAATATGGTAAATTATGCAATTTTAAGTCCAACTTGATTTGCGACCTGAATTTAAAAGGGTTAATTGCAAATTTAATTACGAATTTTACTAAATTTACAATTTTAGCCACATTTATTAATATTATCAAATATAATCTAAATTTTCACATTTTTTACAATTTTAACCAACGGACATATTTCAAGTATGTTTATTTTGGAAATAACTTACATCATTTCAAAATAATTATCATTTTTTAAGTTAGATCATTTTTGTATTTAAAATGGTGAGAATTATTTTTAAAATAAATATACCTACAATTTATTTGTTGGTTAAATTTATAAAAGATATGAAATTTCATGTTATATTTGATGATATTTAAAAAGTTGGTTAAAATTGCAAATTAAGTAAAGTCTGTGATTTTTCCGATAATTAACCCAATTTAAAACGTTTGAAGTCTCATTTATCAATTTTAATATTTTTTAAATTAATTTGTCAATTTGTCCTCAAGTTTTGATTTCTCTTTGAAGAAAAATAGAACACTCATCTTAGAACGCATGCTAGATTTATGGAATAATAATTCTTTTAAGCAAGAACTTAAAAAAGAATATTTGTCTATCATGGATAATCAATCATATATGAACCAATTGACAACAATTGTCACACATCAAAATCTTATCCTATTAGGATCACCCAATAGGTAATTGCCACATCAGCACAAGATCTAAGTGTATCCAATTCAGCTATCCTAAGGCCACAAACTCTTCATGTGGCTGAGGCCCAGATCAATATTATTTCTTTCTGCGAACTTATATCAGTTCAACAACATTATCAAATAATCACTTAGGAGAAACAAGAAATTTGCATTTGATTAAAAAAAAGGAAAATGGCAACAGCTGTGGTGACATCTCTCCCACAATTCAATGGGCTGAAACCCCAAATAACATCAGTTTCTCCTCTAAAAAACATGGTTAGTTTCTGTAAATTTTCCCTCATTGTATTTGAATAGAATGATTTGATAATTTATTTCTATATTTTTTAAAATATTGTACCTGCATTAATATTTTCCTTTATTTTTATAAATTAACTAATTTTGAGTAGAAAATTATTATATATTTGTTCATAATCAGGTAGCTGTCCAACCCATGAGGCGTAGAGGACAGGGAGCTTTGGGCGCTCGCTGTGATTTCATTGGCTCGTCAACAAATTTGGTAACATTTTTTTTTTAATGCGGAAAAATGCATATAAGATATGTTATACTTTTAAATTATTAAAATAATTAAATATTTACACTTTCACTTGCTAAAATCATCTAGGTTTATTTATATAAAAACGAATCTTTGTAATTTAATATAAATTAAAATCCGATCCTTATTAATTTTAGTATTAAACTTGATGCAAGTAAAAATATAAGATCTGGATTTTATATACCCTCAATTTTGATGATGATGAAAATATAAGATTTGATGTTTTGATAAATATATACAGCCACAAATCCTCCCAATACTGAATTTAAGAATTCACAATTTTATATCTTTTGACATAGATTATAACTTTGGATAAAATGCCCTCATAAAAACAAACAAATAAGATTGTTTTACAACACAATATAATTTGGGTCGGGACTAAAAGCACCACATCATTTACTTTACACACCCCAATTCTTACATTTTTCAATTAATTAAAATTCAAAAATGAGAAAATAACATTTTTATCCTAAGACCAAATCCTACTAACTTCGTTTGGTCATCATGGTCAAATGTACTTCTATGTGTTCGATCATATAGACTGAATGTGCTTCTATTTGCTCGGTCCTAATGGTTGAACATTATTTTATGTGTTTGGTCAACTAGAATCGAACAAAATTCATCGGGTTTGATATATTTTTGTTTTTTTTATACAATTTTCACATGATTTTCATACATTTAATTAATCCGTAAAATATTTGTCATTAGATTTGTATTAAATTACTCAATAAATGAAATGACACAACATTTAAGAAGTAAGAAAGATGAAAAATAGAGAGAAAATTGAGAAGGAAGAAAGATACTGGAGTTTTTTTTTTTTGATTGAAGGGTAAAATAGATATTTTTAATTTCTTTTAATTGAAATGTTTTTATTTTGGGTGTGCAAAGTAATGGGTGTCTGACTTTAGGCCCTCCCTTAATTTATTTATTTTTGTACTATAATTTATTTCAATTGTTCAAAATAACATTGCACTAACATGTGAAATAATACAAATGAGACTATGATCTAATGATACGTGTCTTTATTTATGTCTTATCAATAAGAATAAATTTGTCTTTTTTGTTTTGTTTGTGGTAAATAAAGGGTATAAACTACCTAGTATGTTAAAATAATCGATTGTTCCTAAAATTTTAGTAGTTTTGATCCATAGATAATGATAACTTCGACGAGTTTGATGTTGTTTGCGGGTCGGTTCGGATTGGCTCCATCAGCAAACCGAAAGGCAACTGCGGGTCTGAAATTGGAGGCTAGAGATTCGGGTCTTCAAACGGGTGATCCTGCAGGGTTCACATTGGCGGATACACTAGCATGTGGAACCGTGGGTCACATCATTGGTGTTGGGGTTGTGCTTGGCCTTAAGAACATTGGTGCCATCTAAATTTATGTTCACAATGTAAATTGCCTATTTTGAATTATTACATCATTTTCAACTATTTTGTCATTTGGATGTAAGTATAAATGCACCAAATAATTATTTCATTATCATATAATTATCGATCAAGTAAATCAAGAACATCACCTAAAATAAACATGTTCAACCGCAAATCCATAATTAAGTTAATTTAGTTAAATTTGGTAAAAAAAAAAAATCTGAAAGAAAGCATATAAATGAGATTGATGTGGTATTATTTTGGAAGGGTTTTATTTCCACACATATATATGTATATATCTTTTTTTGCATTTTTTCACAGATTCAACGTTAGAAAGATTTTAAAATTAAAAAGTAATCAACAAATTAAATGAGTTTGTAGGTTAACCAAACATGACCTAAAAAAATCATATCAATCATGTTTAACCCATTTTGAACCCATAACCCTCGGTGTGAATGATCATACCTATATTTCCCGTATCATGTGTAAGGTTTATTGTATCTATCAAATATGTAAGATTTATCATGCCTATAAAAAATTATCATTCACGTGTCTATCATAAATTATCATACTTATATTTCATATGTTTATCAGAAATTATCATTTATATGTCTATAAAAAATTATCACCCTTGTATTAATGATTATATCTATATTTTCCATATCACGTGTAAGGTTTATCGTGTCATCAGAAATTATCATTCCTATATATCATTCATTTCATCTACAAAAATGTTAGATTCATACATTTTCATCTATATATTACGTATTTTATTTTATCATTAAAAAATCCAAAACTTTCCTAAATAAATTATCGAAACATATATTTAAAAAAGCCTGAAATGTGAATTTCACTTTCATTCTATACAATGGGTTTGTTTGATTTGAACCATATTTTACATACAAGGGAATAATATTATTAATTGCAAGATGATGAAGAAGAAGAATGAAGGAAACCATTGTGGCAGCTTCTGATCAAAGTTGTACGCGACTTAACATTAAAATAAGGGAAAGTTCAGAAAATCATGTGACAATTGTTGGGCCAATAATCTCTTTAGTGGCCCAATAACAGAAGTTAGACAAAAGTGAGCCTAATTTAGATGGCCCTGTATTAATTGGGCTTATCCATACATAAGCCCAATAAAACCGCGCAGTTTTAAGATTAGGATTTATTATTTATACATGCTGTTTGCCCTTTAGACCATCTTCGTCGCTAGTCCCATTTAGCTTGATTGCCACGACGCCGTTTTGCGCTCACACTCTAAAAACGTGCAATTCGAGCTATTATATTGCTACTGAACCCCTCTCTCTCTCTACAGGGCAAATACACAGTGAGTGTAGTGTGAGGGTTTTCTCTAGCGGATAGAGAGGGAGAGAGAGATAGAGCTCAGTACACATAAAGGAGATAAAGATGAGCATATGGAATTATGTGGTGACGGCGCACAAGCCGACAAACGTTACACATTCTTGCGTGGGCAATTTCACCGGGCCACAGGAGCTCAATCTCATAATTGCGTAAGTACTACACTGCTTTTCTTCATTCCGTATTTGACAGAAATTTGAAGATAGGTTATTTTAGGGTGAGCAATTTGCAAATGTTTGTATTGACACAATTGAGTAGTTTCTGTGGAAATTAATTTTTTATATTTTTTTATGCATTTCATGTTTGACTATCTTGTTATTTTTGTATGTTGCCGAAGATTTTGAATTGTCAGTGGTTGAATTTATTTGCAGGAAGTGTACAAGAATAGAGATTCATTTACTCACACCTCAAGGTTTACAGGTACCAGGGATTTTATGTGAAATTAGTGGTTGATTGTGATTAATTTGATTCTGGCATGAGAAAATCGACATTCACTATCTCACCAATATTGTGGGGGTCATGCTATACTTTCATTTTTTCTCAGTTCTTGATGACAACCATTTTTAGATGGTTGGGAGCAAGAAGCTAATGGGTTGGGAATTGGGATGAGGGAGAAACTAGAGAGGGAAGCAAACCCTTTTGATGTGTGCTATCTTGTTTCATGTTAAGTCTTACGAGAGCTTTGCAATCTAGAATGGGTAGTTGGAATAACTAAATTTTCACCTTGGATTCTTTAAGCATGGTTCTATTGAAACATAACTTTATTTTTTTGCAGCCTATGTTGGATGTGCCGATATATGGAAGGATTGCCACTCTTGAGCTTTTTCGCCCACATGTGCGTATCTTTCATATATGAAACTTTGGATTGTTACCACCATCTTTTTAAAAACTCATGTAGTCTGATTTTGTTACTTCTATATGTATTGTGAAATAGAGAAAAACAATGGCATCTTACTCCTTTTACCTCTACAGGGAGAAACTCAAGATTTCCTCTTTATAGCTACAGAAAGATACAAATTCTGTGTTTTGCAATGGGATGCTGAGACTGCTGAGGTTATTACAAGGTATTATACTAGTTCTTAGAATTCTAATTGATGCATGCTGAGGTGTTGACATTTGATACTGACAATAATTCCTCAAACAAAGTTATATGCTGACAATAATTCTCAATTGGGTCAGTCCATGTTGTTGCCTTGTGAGCTATATGCTGAGTTCTTTGCATGTCCAAATAGTTTCAAGATCATAATGAGTCTCTGTGAGTTGACCATAGATAATTTAGTTATAGGTAATTAAATGGGTCATAGTCTAGTCTCTATTTCCCAGTTTATCTCAATCAATTAGTATAGGTTTTGGTGCTGTCTATTCTACATCAGTTCTAAAATTATTTTTATTTTTTTGTTGGGTGGCTTCTACAACTGAAATAGGGCAATGGGGGATGTTTCAGATCGAATTGGTCGCCCCACTGACAATGGGCAGGTACTCTGTTGTATGCTGAGAAAGCTTATGTTGTAGTCAAGGTCTCATATTTTTTTATTTTCAGAAAATGTAGCCAGTCCATGACTTCTTTATTACTTTCCTTGTAGATTGGCATAGTTGATCCAGATTGCAGGTTAATTGGACTTCATTTATATGACGGATTGTTCAAGGTATTGGTCATTCTGTGTCAGTCTTATTAATTTCTCTCTTTTTCTTTTTGTTGTTTTGTTTCTTTGGAGCTTTTAAAACTGGTGTTTTCATTCTTCTTCCAGTATATTATGAGCATCTTTTTTTTTTTGTTTTTAGGTCATTCCATTTGATAACAAAGGCCAGCTGAAGGAGGCATTTAATATCAGGTTATCGTTTCTGCGATAATTCTTGTAATGCATCAATCTGCAAGTAAAGTGGTGCCTTTAATTACTAAGAATATATAAGTTTGTGATTTAGACTTTGTATTTTGCCTTTGTATGACTGAGCATGCCTTGTTTAGTTCTTTTTTCTTGTTGTGGTTAGCTTCAAATCGTACAGTCAACTAAAACTGATTGCTAATTTGCTTTTTAAAAAAGTGCAAGTTCACTTTGCATGGTGCTCATTAATGCATGTTGGTCCTGAGGTTTTCCTGGATGTAAAATTTTCTTTTTGTGGCAAAACCAATGCAAATCTGTAGTTTTATAAACCAAGTTACCTTGACCTGCAGTTCTATAGAGCATTGTTTTCTAGTGATATATATCATAGTTTTTATTGTACAAGATAATAGTGCCATTGATTATCATTTGTTATTATGCATATACTGGGTTTCCAATTATCCTCTCTAAATTCAATGCTTCATTTGTTTTTCCTTCAGGCTTGAGGAGCTCCAAGTTTTGGATATCAAGTTTTTGTATGGTTGCCCGAAGCCAACCATTGTTGTACTTTATCAGGTTTTGATTTATTTCATTCATATCCATAGATGTGCGTGTGTGGCTTGTTTTCTTGCTCTCTTTCCATATATTGGGGAACACGATTAGAATAAACCAAGATGTTGCCTTAAGCTAGTGATTTGGTTCTATACATGAAATCAACTCGGACATGTGTGCTTTACACCAAGGTTTAGTATATTGTTAGTTTTATCTTTGTCACTTGAGATATATTGAATGGGTGGTGCTTAGATCACAGATGGTTTCAAGTAATGGTCCCTGTAAAGATTCTTACCGTATGCTTTAGACTATATACCATTTCTTGTTCAGGTGAAATTCTTGCACTTGAGCATTTTCAAGTTTATATATTGCCTACATGTGCACCCTTGTTCTTGTTTTTTACCTTTAATTATTTTATATATTTATTTGTCTTTTGTGTTCTAGCCTTGTTGTCGACCTTTTCCTTGACAACTCCTTTTTGGTTATTTATCATCGCCTTGATTAGCAGGATAACAAGGATGCTCGTCATGTGAAAACATATGAAGTTGCTTTGAAGGATAAAGATTTTGTTGAGGGTCCTTGGTCTCAGAACAATCTTGATAATGGGGCAGATTTGTTAATTCCAGTGCCACCCCCTCTTTGTGGTGTCCTAATTATTGGTGAAGAAACTATTGTGTATTGCAGTGCCTCAGCTTTCAAAGCAATCCCTATTAGACCTGTAAGTTATATATATCTTCTGCTAGGTTTATGCTAGCTCATTTTCATCATGACATTGATCCTTGCTCATGTTAAATCTTTCAAGTCCGTAACAAGAGCATATGGAAGGGTTGATCCTGATGGTTCACGCTACTTACTGGGAGATCATAATGGGCTTTTGCATCTACTTGTTATAACCCATGAAAAAGAGAAGTAGGTTTGCTGTGTCTTCAGATTCATTTTGTCTTCATATAAGTATATTTTCACTTATATTTTCTGATTATAGGTGTATATGCAAATCTTTGACATGCCTGAATGGTTTTTCATTTTGTAACCTGCTAGAGTAACTGGACTCAAAATTGAGCTCTTGGGGGAAACCTCGGTTGCATCATCAATATCCTATCTTGATAATGCTGTTGTTTTCGTGGGCTCAAGTTATGGAGATTCACAGGTTTGAAGAATGCATCTCCTTTCTTTTCTACAGATTTGATATGTTCTGTTTTCATTATGATGCAAAATGCTGATTTTAACTACTGACATTCAGGGCATTGTTTTAGAGTGTTTCATTTCCAGTACCCCAGTGGTGATAATTTTCCTTTTTAGTGTGCAATGTTTTCCAGATTTTATTTAGTGTGTTTCAACACTGATTTTGTTTGTTTGTTTGTTATCTGAATCTTTGGTAATATAACACACTTTCTGTATCTTATATATAATCCAGCTCATAAAGCTTAATCTTCAACCGGATGCAAAAGGTTCTTATGTTGAAGTTCTTGAAAGGTATGTTAATTTGGGGCCAATTGTCGACTTCTGTGTGGTTGACTTAGAGAGACAAGGCCAAGGTCAGGTCGTAACTTGCTCAGGAGCCTATAAAGATGGTTCTCTACGAATAGTGCGCAATGGGATTGGAATTAATGAGCAGGTAGGGTGTTGATAAGTTTCATTTGGCCAAAATATTAGTGACAAGTTATTTTCCCTCTAAAATCTGTTTTCACTATCATTCATAGGCATCTGTAGAGCTTCAAGGAATCAAAGGGATGTGGTCATTACGGTCCGCTACTGATGATCCTTATGACACTTTCTTGGTTGTTAGCTTTATTAGTGAGACTCGTATTTTGGCAATGAACATTGAGGATGAATTAGAGGAAACAGAGATAGAAGGTTTTTATTCAAATGTGCAGACTTTGTTTTGTCATGATGCTGTGTATGATCAGCTTGTGCAGGTATTGTTGTAGCAGCATTGAAAACCATTTTATGGAACATTGTCATTGTTTTGTCAATTATGCTTGCTAGTGCATTATTACCTTCTCAGAATATTGCATAGAGAAACTTGATCACCCTATTTACTTTTAAAATTATAGCTGTAGCCAAATTTTAATTTGAAAATGAATCGTGCAGGTTACTTCAAATGCAGTCAGATTAGTTAGTTCTACAACCAGAGAGCTTCGCAATGAATGGTTTGCTCCACCGGGTTATTCAATCAATGTTGCCACCGCAAATGTCACTCAGGTATATTTTTAACTAGTAACTATATGATAAAATCTGAAATAATTGTCTGACATGAAGCTTAGCAAAGATCATGAGTTCCTAATTAAGTTGTCACAAGGATTCATAAAGATCGTTTAGTTTAATGGTTTGTCTGTCACCTCCTGAACTTTGGATTTCATGTTTTTGCATGGGTATAGAATCTATACATATAATTTTGAGCCGGTCCCTTAAGTTGTTCCCTTGACATTATTGGCTTTTCTTACTTTTATTGTGGTAATCCCTGTGCTATCAAGCAAATAATTGTTTATAGAGAGATTTGGCAACTTTCTGTGGGTGTTGTGCTCCCCCCCTCTCCCTGTGGGTTCTCAATATACCTATGTGTTTGTTATTTCTTTTCATGAAGCTATTAAATTTTCCCCTTCTATACTTTTTCTCCAGCTGTTTACATTTTACCATCAATATTGCTAAGTCCCCCAAAATTTGTAGTCTTCCCATTCTTCTTGGAGTTGTTTGGAACATTTCTGGTGTGCTGTTTCCTTTTACAACATTTGCTGGTTTATTTCAGCTTCCTGTAACTGTAGGATTTTGCCTTGACAGGTTTTATTGGCAGCTGGTGGTGGCCATTTGATCTATCTTGAAATTGGGGATGGTGTGTTGACAGAAGTAAAACATACTCAGTTGGAGTATGACATCTCATGCCTGGACATTAATCCAATTGGTGCCAACCCAAATTGTAGTCAACTAGCAGCAGTGGGAATGTGGACAGATATCAGTGTTAGGATATTTTCACTTCCCGACTTGAATCTTATTACTAAGGAGCATTTGGGAGGGGAGATAATTCCTCGTTCTGTTCTTCTGTGCTCTTTCGAAGGGGTTAGTGTCATTCTCAATATGTTAACTTTAGAAACTTTGGGCTCTTACAGAACCACACTAATAGACACATGGCTGCCTTTCAATTTCAGATATCGTACTTGTTATGTGCTCTTGGGGATGGGCATCTCTTGAATTTTGTGTTTAATACTAGCAACGGTGAGCTGGCAGACAGGAAGAAAGTGTCTTTAGGGACCCAACCTATCACACTGCGTACTTTTTCATCAAAGAATGCTACACATGTTTTTGCTGCGTCTGATAGGCCTACTGTCATTTATAGCAGTAACAAAAAATTGCTTTACAGCAATGTAAATCTGAAAGAAGTCAGTCATATGTGCCCATTCAATTCAGCTGCTTTCCCTGACAGGTAAAACATCAACCCACTCTTGTATTATGGTTGGATCATTACTGGTTCAGTGTGATTTTACTTTAAGGTGCTAGCTTCTATGCTATCTGCATTGCTGAGGGACTGGGTTACAATGACAAGATTCTTGCACTTCATTCTTCCTTGCTTGTAATTGACATTGTTAGGCATAGTTAAAGCACTGTTAAAAATTATATTTTTTTTCTTTCTTTTTCGGACAGCCTTGCAATTGCCAAAGAAGGCGAACTAACAATTGGCACCATAGATGAAATTCAAAAGCTTCATATACGCTCAATCCCTCTTGGCGAGCATGCACGACGTATATGTCATCAGGAACAGACACGGACCTTCGCCATATGTAGTTTAAGGTATAACCAGTCAACTGCAGATGAATGTGAATTGCACTTTATCCGCCTGTTAGATGACCAGACTTTTGAGTTCATATCAACATATCCACTCGATCAGTTTGAGCATGGTTGCTCCATTCTTAGCTGCTCATTCTCTGATGACCTTAATGTGTACTACTGCGTTGGGACTGCATATGTGATGCCAGAAGAGAATGAACCTACCAAGGTTAATTTTCTGACTTTCTCTTCCTGTGTTTCCTAGAGTTTGCTTTGTGTTCCAGCATCAATACTTTATTCTCTTCTGGACCAAACTTCTGCCACGTTTCTGCATTTACCATCACTTAAATATTTTTTTTCTCCAAATAACTTTAGGGTCGGATATTAGTGTTTGCTGTCGAAGATGGAAAACTCCAGCTAATCGCTGAAAAGGAAACAAAAGGGGCTGTCTATTCTCTCAATGCCTTCAATGGGAAATTGCTTGCTGCCATCAATCAAAAGATTCAGTTATATAAGTGGATGCTTCGAGATGATGGCTCTCGTGAGTTGCAATCTGAATGTGGACATCATGGGCACATACTCGCTCTCTATGTTCAAACCCGAGGTGATTTCATTGTTGTGGGTGACCTGATGAAATCAATATCTTTGCTGATTTACAAGGTGAATATTTCTGAACTCAGGCAAATTCAGCTTCTTATATCTGTCGGATTTCCTTCTCCAAACACATGCACTTTGTTTACAATTCTCAAATTTGGCTCTAATTTCCTCCAAAATTCTTGGTTTGCCATTGTTCGCAGCATGAGGAGGGTGCTATTGAGGAGCGAGCTCGTGACTACAATGCGAATTGGATGTCAGCTGTTGAGATTCTGGATGACGATATTTACCTTGGTGCAGAGAACAATTTCAACCTTTTTACCGTCCGGAAAAATAGTGAAGGAGCAACAGATGAGGAACGTGGGCGCCTTGAGGTGGTCGGTGAATACCACCTGGGTGAATTCGTTAATCGGTTCAGACATGGTTCACTTGTCATGCGATTGCCCGATTCTGATATAGGCCAGATTCCAACGGTCATATTTGGCACTGTCAATGGAGTCATCGGTGTCATCGCCTCTCTCCCTCATGAGCAGCATCTTTTCTTGGATAAGCTGCAAACGAATCTCAGGAAAGTGATCAAGGGCGTGGGGGGGCTGAGCCACGAGCAATGGAGATCTTTCTCCAACGAGAAGAAAACAGTTGATGCTAAGAACTTCCTAGATGGTGATTTGATCGAGTCGTTTCTTGATCTCAGCCGGAATCGGATGGAGGAGATTGCAATGGCGATGAGTGTTCCGGTGGATGAACTAATGAAGAGAGTAGAAGAACTGACTCGGTTACACTAACTCAGTTATCGATTCCATATTGCATCAGAAATCGCGTCATTTTCTTACAGTTGGTTGTGTCCTTCTCTTTTGTCCTTTTGTATGCTTAAATGGTTGATCAAACAGGATCGTGTAACCATTCCCTTTTTCGCCTGTTTGTCTGTATATTTTTAGTGGGCCCAGTGGAGAAAGCGATACATATATATTTTTTTAATTTTTAAAATTTTGTTTTTGTTTTTTTTGGAGATTTTTTCATCAAACATTTTTTATTTGTCAATTTGAGACTGTAGCAGCAAAGTCCAACTTCGCTTTGTCAATGCAAAATCTTGTTGTTTTCCAACAATTAATAGCTTTTTTTGATTCCACACCAACTCTCTTTGACCCAATTTTATATGTTTCCAAAGTTTTAATATTCTCTCTATAAAAATAAATTAATAAAACTGTCCGATATATGATGTTTCTCATTTGAATTCTGAGGTTCTCATTATTGGTTCTTTTATGTTAAGATTGTTTGTGTTCAATTGGTGGTTCAACTTGTTCTTCTGATTTTATTTTATTAGTGATTCTACAAATCTCTTTGGTTCTAGAAAATATGGCACCTTTTTATTTATTTAGAGCTTAATTACAAGATAAATCATCATTTTTTTTAAATTGTAAAATTTATTCCCATTTTTTGATAATAGCAAAAAAATCAGACTTTTATTCACTATTGTAATTAGTACTATATTTATATTTATCGGCAACCGAAGTTCATGTGTCTAGCAAACATGTCACGTCATTGCCAATCAAAACAAATTTATATATCAAATTGCAAAGTAAAATCACCACTTTTTAAAAATTGCAATTTAATCTTTTTATACAAAAAAAAAAAAAAAAAGCCACAACCTTCATCCATTGTTGCAATTCGAATTCATTCTTTAGTGAGTTCATGTGTCTTAATAAATTTTCACGTGAGATGTCATATAAGTCGCACAATCTTAAAAAAATAATTTATCTACACCAAAATGACTTTGTTTCAAGTATATCTTAATTTGAATATCTTTCTTTGATTTGACAAT
Source organism: Scutellaria barbata (assembly GCA_028654395.1). Lineage (NCBI taxonomy): Eukaryota > Viridiplantae > Streptophyta > Magnoliopsida > Lamiales > Lamiaceae > Scutellaria > Scutellaria barbata. Next base: position 19,228,891 of record CM053648.1, read on the forward strand.
AAGTAAATCATATATCTTTAAAATTTGCATCCTTATTCTTTTTTCAACTATTTAACATTTTTAATTGTTGAGCATTCAAGTATTTAATTTTTTTAAATTAGCACTCCGTTATAATTGCAAATATATATTACATTTAATAATTCAAAAATGCAATTAAATATTTGCAAATATACCACAAATGTATGAATTTTAATTTTTGAATATAAGTTAAATTCTTCAATACTTGAAAATTAAAAAGGTTAAATACTTGAGTACTTGAAAAAAGGAATAATGACAATTTTTTTTAAAGATATAGAAGAAGAAGAAAAAAAAAGAGTTGGAGCGCAATGTAAAGAAGAAAATAAAGCTAATTAGGACATGTTTGGTTTGGGGGGTTAGGATTAATTAACTCGGATAAACCCGTGTTTGCTTTGATGGTTGAAAAATCCGTAATTTTTTGGGGCCCGGGTTGAAAATGACTTTTATGGTCTTATCTTGGGTTTATTTGGGTTAATTAAACCCACCAAAAGTGGTGGGTTTATAAGAGTTTATAATAAAACTTATTTTTTAATATATAAACCTAACTCAATAAATACCACAACATTCAAACCAAACACAAAATTAAATCAAACCTATCATTAAACATTCAAACTAAACATATCAAAAAATTAACCCAATTTAACCCAAATAGTGTAAACCCACCACAATCCAATTAATTTAATTAACCCAACACACGAACCAAGTATGCCCTTAGGGTTTAGGAGAAGAAAGAAATTAAAAAAAAATAAAATATATGCCTTGGGATGGGGCGGGTTGGGTTGGGGGCATGATTCATAGGATTCATACTTTAAGGGTACAAGAGACTCATTCAAGAATAAATTTGAATTGCAACAATTAATAAAGGTTGTGGTTTTTTTTTTAATATAAAAAAATTAAGATTAAATTGTAATTTTGGAAATGTGATGATTTTATTTTGCAGTTTGATATTTAAATTTGTTTTTGTTAAGAATAACTTGACCTCTGACATAATACGTGACATGCCATGTTTGCCGGACATATAGATTTCGGTCATTGAAAAATATAAATGTGATTTAAATTGTAATGATAAATAAAAATCATGATTTTTTTGCAATTATCAAAAAATGAGAATAAATTTACAATTTTTGAAAAAATGGTGATTTTTTACAATTACTCCATTTATTTATAATAAACCTTGTCTCTCAATGTAAATATTTATTTGACTATTTAGAATGTATTCAGAAGTCTTTTAGTAGAGGTTAACTAACATAAATTATATATCAAATCAACTTTAAGTTTCAGAATAAATGATATCTTTACTTTCTAAAATTTTATTCTATAGGGTAAAGTCCAATGAGGGACGAAATATAAAGTGGAGCGTTATGTAATGAGCCCGGTTATCCACACCTCAACTTTTTCTAAACATACCTTAAATTCTAAACACATCGCATAAAATTAAAAAAAATAACCTATAACATTCTAAACACACCCCACAACATTATAAAAATACCATTTATTATAAAATAATTAAATAAAATATAAAATACAAATTCTTTTACTAAACACACACCCCCTAACATACCAAGAGCACACCTCCACCCCAAACACAAATCCTAACAAAGATGAAGAACTCGAAATTTGAGCCCTACAATCGAGAAATGTTCGACCTTCAATTGATTTGTTTTTTGGCAAGTTCGATTTAATACGAAAAAGTCTACAATGGATCCACACTAAGATAATGAAATTTCAAGTAAGTGAAGTTATCAATTTTGAGGATGAAATTATCAATTTGATGTGTTAAATTTGTTTAATGTTATTTGAAATACAATGTAAATGTGTAGGATTCATGTTTAGAAAGTTTTTTGATGGAAACCAATGGTTGGTTTGATGAGAATTCATTTTTTCCACCAATTTGTGCTTGTATTCTCAGTTTTGGACAAGTCCCGTTCGGTCCCGGTTGGTCGAACAAAATGGGAGATGTTCGACCACTAGCCGAATAGAGTGAGATATGTTCGACCAGAGGCTGAACAGAAGAAAACATGTTCGACCAACCATCGAATGCTTTGTGATGTGTTCGGCCAGCGGTCAAACACTTTGTGTTGTGTTCGACCCTTGGCCGAACATTTTACGTTGTGCTCGACTACTACTCGAACAGTTTAGTTTAGTTTAGGTTAGGTTTGATGATTGTTCGGCCTATATATTGTGTAATTGACCACTATTCGAACGAGTATAAAGTGTCGTCGAATAGAACCATTCGTTGTTAGTTTTGTCGGTTCTTTCTTATTTTAGCTTGATTTGTAAAATATATATAGGTGAATTGATGAAATTATTCATGAATATTACAGGTGAGGATATTATTTATACAAGGAGGAAGACACGACCAACTACTTCGAATCAAATGCGTCGGATCGAGGAGACCTCAACGACCCAAGAACCGATTATTTCTACTTTTGCCATTCCTATGATTGATTACCAATCACATGTAGAGGAAGAAGATGTCGATGATGATGAACAAGAAGAGACACAAGAAGAGGGCGATGATGATGATGATATTCTTATTGGCCGTTGTCTTGGCGGACCACTTGATCCCCGACTGATTTCAAACTTCAAAACGCATGTGGTATATGCTATTTGGAATGGTGTGGAAAGGGGCAATTTGAAATGTTGGTGCCACACCATCAAGATGGAGATGAGAACGTTCAAGGTTCACAAACCGAATTGGGTAGAGATGTTTGATCGAAGTCCCATCTTAGACTTGAGGTGGATGTCCTATAAGACGTCGAACAAAAACCTCATTTATACGTTTGTTGAGCGTTGGCAACCGGAGACCAACACATTCCATATGCCATGGGATGAGATGACTATTACGTTCAATAACGTATTTTATCTCATCAAACTTCCTATTAATGGATGTTCAGTAATGGTAGAAGAGGGTAGAAGCAGATAGGGGCAACTTATTGAAATCAGATGATTATGTTGATTGGTTTTCCACAGTTTCACATCCGTTCATCCAGAATCCGGAGAACGTTGTTGTTGATCATATCCATTGTTGACGTCGGAATATGTATGTGAATTATTCCTAGTCGAACATCCAAATTGATGTGAAAATAGATAAAAAGTAAAATATAAAGTGTGTGGAATGTAACAAAAACTGTGCCCGGAGCCTACTCGGGTAATTTTAGTTTGGCTGATTCTGGACGGCAGAATGACCGAGCAGGACCTTGTCTCATTAATTTAGAGAAATGAGCTCTCTAGTGCTGCTTACAGAATTCAGATTCTGATCATTTACAAGTGAAAATTACAACTATTTATAGACAGGAGAAGGTAAGTCGTGAAGATCGTGGGAGAACGTGGAAGTTACACCCACTTCTCCCTTGTTTTCCGCCTACTCGTTCGGTGTTATGCGGTGGTTTTATCATCCACGATCTCCTAACGGTTGGCTTGATGCTCACTCGGTTATGTCAGCTCGGGGTGGCCTCCCTAGCTCGGCCACTGGTTCACCTCGACTATCTTTGGAGTGGATGCTCCAGGCGTCGCCCAAGGGGGGTATCTGGCCGAGGTGTCTGACCGGTTTTGGGTCCAGAGAACGACTGTTATCGGCCATATGTATGACTTGTGCAGCTCGGGTGTGTTGGCGTCACATAGCTCGGACACCATGGTCCAACATCCATATTACTAGACTCAGAGGCCCACAACCATGAGACATGATTTCTAATGCATTGGGGCACATAGAGCTTGTGTACCAGCAGTGGGTCGATAATGAAGATGGATTAGATGCTTCGCTCTTGGTTCCAGCTTTAGTTGGAGTATATTGTGCGTTAAAGATTGACAACGATAATCCACTCAAGACGTCTAGACGAGCTTCTAGTAGTAGAAGTCGTAGACCTCGTCGAGCTTAGACTTCATATTATTTATTTCCAAAGTTATCGCTATGTTTAATTTGAATATTTATGTTTTAGAAATAAATTGTCGAATACCGTAATCCTGTTTTACTTTAAGTAATTTAGCTATGAAAATTGGTTTGATATATCTTTTTGTTTATTGAATTTACTATAGTCGGATTGTCAAAGATACAACATAAAACATGCGTAATATTGCATTATTGCTCTGTAATCAACTCTGTTCGCCTACCATCAATCGAATAGAGTAAGTAATGTTCGACCACCTCTGATCGAACAAAATAGTGTTCGGCTACTAGTCGAACCAACTTGTGGCGTGTTTGACTATTAGTCAAACCAAAGTTCAACGTGTTCGACTATTGGTCGAACCAAAGTGTGACGTGTTCGGCTATTGATCAAACCAAAACATATCATTCGACCCATATGAGAACATCTTTTGATCTGTTCGACCATCATCGGTCGAACAGAAATGGTTTTACCCATTTTCAGTGCATACCATATGAGAAATAACATGAACATTATATAAATGGGTCCACCAAACTAATAAGAATACAAACTTAACGTGAAAATAATCCAATTAAAAAGCAACAATTAATGAAAATATATAAGAGGTGCCAATTGCTAAACATGTCGATTATGGGTGGTACAGTACACATAATTTTGCGGACGTTAGTTACAGAAAAAGTCTAAATCATCATCAATCTGAATTGTATCTTGACCACAGACGACTTTCACTTCGGCTTTCAACAGCGTACTTCATGATTCGTCTTTTATAGATCTCATTCCATCTAGCAGCGTATGGCAGATGGTGTTCAAACCAACAATCTATTATGGATGGTAACGGTACATCGTCATCCAATTTGACCAACAAAAAAAACCAGTGGTTATTTAAATATAAATTTGTACCTACGAAGCAACTATTGATGGACTTTTAACAAAATATAATAGTTTACTTAAACAAGGATCATGCAAACAAGTTTAAGCTTCGTTGGTACTTGAGCTCTCAACGGTAGTACCATACCGCACAATTGGGGAGAGAGATGGATGATGACCATGTTGTAAGCATTCACGACCAAATATGTCATTTTTGGGAAAGTCTATCAATGATTGATGACATATGTAGGTCTTTCGTAGAAACTCAAGTTTGATATCAACTCTTCTATCCGATCTTTTGATGTCATATATATTCGAATACAACCTTTAAAAGTCTTTGAGCTCCTAGATAAGATCACTACGAACTTTGTGACCATGAATTCTTTTCCAACCCAATTGCATGGGCTATGCTTTGAAGACCACAGTGGCCATCGCCTAATGGATTTTTGATACTTAACACATGTGGTTGTAAAAAAACCGGAAGTTGACCTACAAAAACTTCATCTCCGGCTTTGCGGACTGAATGTTGCCTTATCGATATCATCTTTATCTTCAATTATTAAAAATGAGGGTAGACTTGACATCCATTTCTACATGGATAGTTTGTTCCTCCTCAAATGAACAACTACCATGAAATGATTGAACGTATTCAAACTTACTTGGGTTTTTCATTGAGGTTTCCTTTTTAGTTTTTATTTTGCTAGGCCTACCATGAGAATGTGTGGTCATGACGGGCTCTTGCAACAAAGAGGTAGAAGGTATTGATATCTCATGCAGTCTTTTCAGCAACAACTTTTGAGCTTCAAAAGCCTCTCCAAACATGTGATTAATATCACCAACGGTTTCGACCCAACGACTACTAATATCAACGTTCATACTACCTTCCACATTAGATGGTTCACAATCTAACTTTCTCAAAAAATGATGGACTATCTCAAGCTGTATAACTTCACCATCTCGTGTCAACACAGCAAGTTTGTGTACACAAGACAACCTACACGTCTTCCTCAAAACACATCTACAAATCAGAGGATCTACACCACAACTATCCATACCACTCATCTTCTCAAAAATCTTACTAAGGGTATGATGTGACAGTAATCCTCGGATATTCTTGAACATATGAGAAAAATATCGATGTGGTGCCACATTCAAATTTTGTTGAAAAGATGCCAAAACGTGAGTATATGACGTGATGAGTAGATGATGTATTCTTTCCCATGATATCTTAAAATTTGATTGACTCGAGGCCAATTATTTTTTGAGTTTTACATGTGCACTCTCGACCCTATAAGTACAAAACTCCTTATGTAAATAAAATATAAATAAGGTATATACAAATAGTTCATAGATTAATCCTGTTTGTTACCTGTTACTCGTCGTGTTATCAAAATGCATAACATTGTTCGTCCAACATGAGACAAACCTCTCCTTATAAGGTTTGATCCAATTTTTTATGGTATAAGCCACATTCCTAGGATGATCTCGGTAGTCAACCTCAAGTCTCCTTAGTAATTCATTGAATTTGGGTTCATCCTATAAGCAAAAATCAACATATATGCAAGCATGATTGAATTGTTCCCACTTCTCCGTTCTACCGAATATATTCTTACAATTGCTCAAAATGTTTTTGTTGATATACCACCAACATAGCAAGTGTGTGGAGTTGGGGAATGTAACACTTATAGCATTCATGAGTGAGAGCTTGCGGTCAGTTACAATAATCTTTGGTAAGCAAGTGTCAGACATTAATTCTTTCAAGGTAGTAAGAGCCCATCTATAGTTATCTTCGCACTCTTAGGACATATACACACACGCCATAGAGAAAGTTATATTCGTCGAAATGACACCAACCATTTCTAAAAGTGGCATCCTATACCTATTAGTCTTATAGGTACAATCCATTAGTAACACACTAGGAAATACACTTAACAAGTCTACAGATGTTGGATGGGCATAAAAGAGATTTATAACTCTATCTATTTGCTCACATCTACTAACCAAGAAGTAATAGTTCTCCATCTTCAACTTCCCCAACAAAAACTGCATCTGAGTTCGGCCTCTATGCTCGATAACTCTATGCTTTTATCGAGCATTGTAAATTGTTTTGAGTGTCGACTCATTCTCTGAAAAAGAAAGTTTAACCGTGCTCAATATGTCTTTCGATTTGGTATTATTTATGAACAGGTCACACACAAGTTGATCTTTAGCAGCTGTTAGTCGACCTACGAATGAGTGTCCGACCAATAGCGATCCCATTGGGTGATTATGCGACCCAAATACAATCATTAAAATCCATTGTCGAGTCTCTTTCATTTCAACTCCTTTTAATATAAAATGACAATACACTTTTTAGTGCCAGTTAGCCGCCTTTTTACAGACTTCTTTTTCATGTCAGTAGAAGTATCTTCCACAACTTTTGTTTTCAGCGGACAATACTTATCACCACGCTCACAGCCTAAAAATATCTGAGCTCATCTACCACTATTTCCACTATCCGATCGTCTAACCAACACAACCATGTTAAGATGAATTTCAACCCTATATGCCCAATTCACCAAATCTTCACAAATATCAAATAGTTCATATGTTCGAAACTCCTCCGAAAATTAATTTGCTCATATATCAGATTGATAACGTTCATAATACTCAATTTTGTTTCATTTGAATCGTTTTCCTATAATAATATCAGCATGTACAAGTAAATGCATTGGCCACAAAAAAATCATTCAACTCTATTTGACCTTAATAGGTTGAACACATTAAGATATTTTCGACCTGTATTGGCTGAACATATTAACTTTGTTCGATCTTAACTAGCATAAAAAAACTTAATCATTTGACTATAGGTCAAACACCTTCAGTCCCGTTCGGTCATTTATGGTCGAACACATATCAATGTGTTTGACCAATACATGTCGAACTGAGCCCTATTGTTCAGCCTCTATTGGCCGATTGGGAACTACGAAGATTTTTTTCACATTTAAAAATAAATAAATCGGTATATCAAAACTAAATGACTTACATTGTCTATATCATGTGTTCTTTCCTGATCTATGATTTTTTTTGAACTTGAAGAGAAGGGTTTTAGGTGGAGTTTGAAGTTAAGTATGGAGTATTATGTATATATGTTGTGAGGAAGAAGATGAAAAAGGTGTGTTATGAGAGTGACAAATGAGGTGTGTTTAGTTTGTGGAAATAAGATGAGTGTGTTTTGGAAATTTGATTTTATTTTGTTTTTTATTTTGTAATTTTAAAGTAAGGGCATAATTATCTTTACACATTGTATTTATTTATTTTTTTAAATTTTGTGGGGTGTGTTTAGAAGAAATCGGAATGTGGATAGCATGACCCTTATGTAATTTCCTTTTCCGTTGGGCATTTATCGCTTTCCATAATTAAATTGAATTAAATTTATAGTTAAATGTAAGGCCGGGACTTCCACCTCATAAATTTCTAAACACACCCCATTTTTTTAGTATTTAAATAAAAAAATAAAAAATAATAATATTCCAATTTTACTTTTACAAATTAAAAAAAAAACTCTCAATCCCCTTCTCCTTCCCGTCTAACAATCATTTTCTCTCTCTTTTTTATTTTCTTTCATTTCACTAATTTTCTATCTTGAAATTTTAAACAATAACATGAGAATATGAAAAAAAATCATTTTAAGTTTTAACAAAATATGTAGAAATCGTTAAAAAAAAAGCAAACCCAAAACCCTGTTCAATACTGATTAATCGAACACACATAGTTGTGTTCGGCCACCAGACATCAAATACACATATTCGACGTTTGGTAGCCGAACATACCTTTATATGTTCGACCAATCAAGATCGTACGAAAAAAAGAAAATCAAACCCAAAGACTCGTTCGATTTTGATCGGTCGAATACACAGAGGTGTATTCGACTAAATACATAGAGGTGCATTAGACTAACCGGCTCAAACTGAGCTGTCAAATTTATATATTTTTACATAATTTTATGCAATTTTCAAATGGTTTTTACATATTTAATTAATTTATAAAATAATTTCTATTATATTATTGTGTAATTTTTCAAGAAAGGAAACTAGAAAAGTAAAAAAAAAGAAAGAGAACAGGCTGCACGACAACAGGGAGAGGGGTAAAAATACGTGGTTTACAATTTTTTTTGAGTTGCACTTGCGTGCAATTGTTGAATGGATTTAAGATCCATACAACGCAGGTCGGGTAGGGTCGAATCCAACTCGAATCCACGCTTTTCCTTTTTTTTTTTTTAAATTCTGACCTTTATGTTGTGTTAGCCATACCTTTATATTATGTTAAACATACCTTTGTGTAATACTTTAATTTTAAAATAAACCCTAATTTTGACCAAAAAACTATAATTTCAACAAAAAATCTTAATTTGTACATATATACATTTATGTAAATATTACGCATATCTTTAAGTCATATTAGTCATACCTTTATATAATATATAAAGGTACAACTAACATAATTAAAATGTATGACTAACATAATATAAATATATATTTAACATAATATAAATGTATGTTTAATATAACATAAAAATCCTAAAGGTATGCTTAACATAACATAAAACCATAAAGATATGCTTAACATAATATAAAAATATGCTTAATATAATATAAAAATATGCTTAACATAACATAAAAATTCTAAAGGTATGCTTAACATAAAATCATAAATGTATGCTTAATATAACATAAAAATATATTTAATATAATATAAAAGCCCTAAATGTATGACTAATATAATATAAATGTATGTTTAACATAATATATATGTTTAACATAATATAAATGTATAACACCTGAAGTGAACTTGAGTGAGTTTCAGTGCACCCATCCAAACACATAAGGTCGAGTGTGTATGTATGGAGGATGCGTAGACCGGATTGGATCAAGTGCAATGATGTTAGATTTGTGCACCAATTATGTAAAAAATTTTGTGATTTTTTTTTTCAATGTTAAGAGGAATATGGAAATTTAATTAATTAGTTATTTTTTTAATTGAAAAAACTTAAAGTTGGGGTGTGCTTGAAAATTGCGTGCGCTGTGTGGATAGTCCCACACTAAATGTGAATGTAAGCGGTGACGCTTGTTTTTGTCGCCTATAAAATATGTAGTAATAATCATTATTGTGTAATAATATTAGAGAGAGAGGGAGAGGGAGTGAGAGAGAGAGAGAGAGAGGGGAGTTCAACTACACAAATAGCATCCTTCTGATTTTGGGGGTCCAAGAAGAAAGGTTAGATTCCACATATATTGCTTTGGCCCACCACACTTGTATTTGATTCTTTGATCATTAAAAAGTCGCCCACCTTATCGGCAAAGGAGCTTTTTACTGCCCCAGAAATCTTGGCTCACTTTCGTATCCACTGACAATAACTCGAAAGTCTTTCTTTGGTTCTGCTACTTGTTTCTCTCTCCTCTCTGGTATTTTTCACTCATTAATGTTTCTCGTTTCGTTAGGTAAGATTCATTTTTTTTCCTTCCTATTTCTTTCTTGTTGTTGTTGATTCTTGGTGTTTCTTGAGATCTTGATTGGTTTTTCCACTCTTTTCTTGTGTTTTCGTCATGTTTCTTGATTCTTGAAGTTAGCATTCTGGTTTCTTGTGTGGTTCATGTAAGTGTTGGTTGGTCTGTTAACGTTGTATGTTCTGGTTTCCGGAGTTGACTTTCTTGGCTACATGATGAGGGCCTAATTGATAATTATTCTAAGAGGGAGGTGCTCGTTGTTGGGGAGGATGGGAAGATTTGGGGGTTTTTCCTCTATATTAAGTTGCATTATTCTTTCTTTCTTTCTTTCTTGTGGAATTACTCAAACCTTGTCCAGTGTCTAAGTTTTTTACGTGAAAAATCTATTAACTCTGTTTTTTCCAATTTAGACGGAGGGAAACTGGGGTTTCAATTTCAAGATTCACTGTTGGTTTTGCCGATGTAGAATATGCTCAATATATCTGTTTCTGTGCAAGAGTCATGTCTTTACAATTATTTTTGTACACACTAGATCTAGATGATACCGAGTTGAGTCTTTGCAGGGAAAAAGTATTGGATCCCATTCTGATCTACAATTTTAGAGATTAGAGAGGGAAGATAAAAGAAACATGCGTGTGTAGATTGAAATAGTACCAGTTACAAGAGCAAATTGGAATGGCTTTCAAGCCATTGGTATGGTATTGCAAACCAGTTGATAATGGGATCTGGTCGAAAGCAGTGGAAAATGCATTTGGAGCTTACACTCCGTGTGCTACTGACTCTCTGGTGATATGCATTTCCTATCTGGTTCTCTTGGGGTTGTGTGTAAATCGGCTATTGCGATTGAAAAGAGATAATTCAGTTCAGAGATTCCTGCTAAGATCAAACTATTACAATTATGTGTTGGCTTTGCTGGCTCTTTATTGCACTGCAGAACCTTTGGTTAGATTGGTCATGGGTATATCTGCATTTAATGTGGATGGTGAGCCTGGTCTTGCCCCGTATGAGGTAGAATTCTCTCTGTCTTTGCTATAGCATTCGCAATCTTCATTCTCTTTAAAGTCTTCTTTGATTTATTAACTTAGTAGGTTATATTTCATGGATTTCCATGATGTAAAAACTGATCTTTAACTTGATGAGCTGTCTCTTGTGTTCAATATTTTGAACTCCTTTTTCATTGAGCCATAAGTTCACATGTTGCATTTATTTGGATTATAAGGTTGCCCTAATGGCTCGGCGCAATACGTTATTTGATGGAAAATGTTAGCAAGCTGTCTGGTGCCAGTTTCATAAAATTTTCAACTTTCTCTTGAATACAGAAATTGAATTTCTTACTTGTTCTATCTGTTATGCTTAATATACCATTTTCCTATCTTTTCCTTTTTCTCCTTTGAATTGACATAATATTTTAGAGACTTTAGTTATTGAGGAGATTAAGCTCCTGATGCTCAATAGAACTCTTTTTTATGCGCAAAGTGTTTTGAGAACAATCACCATCTAACATGATGGAAGTATATGACACTTTGCACTGGCCAGTTCCTGCAATGCAATCATGCATCACATTTTCGTTTACCTGGAGCACTTTTTAATTTGAACTTCAGGTTTCTCATCAACGGTTAACCATGGATCATAATTAACTAAAATTCAGGTGAGTGTAATTATATGAGAGAAGAAATTACTTACCATGATTACAGTGACTAAAATTGGCTACCAAACATTTTGGTCCAAATATCATGACTTCCAGTGTCTCTTGCATGTATTTGAGTAATTTGAATTGTAGGTTCATTCAGTATGAGCTCATGCAACTAGCTGCTGACAAGCTTTTTACTTATATTTGTGTTTGTAGATGGTTTCTCTATTCATTGAGGCAGTGACATGGTGCTCTATGCTTGTGATGACTATACTGGAAACAACGGTTTACATCCGTGAATCACGTTGGTCTGTTAGATTTGGTGTTGTTTATGCTCTGGTAGGAGATTCAGTTATGCTGAACCTCGCCCTATCTGTCAAGGATTATTACAATTGGTTAGTTTTCTTAACATTTTCTTTAGCACATGTGTGGAGTTAATCTCAAATTTATGACTTTTCCTCTTTATTGCTGTTGTTTATATAGCTGTTGCCAATACTATTTGGTTTAATTAGCATTACGTAGCCATGACTTTCACATTATACTCTCTCTGTAGTAACCGCATTTCACTGCTAAAGTTTTGAGTCTTTGTTTCCCTATTTTCTTTCATGCACAAGTGTGACATTACTCCACATAACCCTATGTGATATTTAACATTTTCAAAGCATAGAGGTATAGGTTTGGATGCACACTAGACCTTTCTGCTCACAACTACATGAACATTTACCCATTAATATTTGATAGACAGAGTTGCTGGAACGTTATGGCTGCAAAGCCTGAAATCAATCATGTGAATCGATAGGTCTATTAGTACCGTCTCCAAATTCCTTCAAACCTGAATTTGGGATATTCCAACTCCACTTGGTCTTAACTTTGGATGGGGGATGCCAATCATTCTTCCTCCTTTGCTGGGGTCTTTGCCTCTTCTCTACCCCTACCCCACTTTATTTCCTTTTTTCTTAAGGTTCTTTGTTTCAAAGCCATATTGTTTAGGATTCTCCATTTTCTTTCTTGTTCATTCAGACAGAAAAAACATTGAAAACTTGGGCAAGTCATTTATTTTTGTATCTAATCTTTGCAGGTCTGTTTTCACTTTGTATCTCAGTGAAGTGGTTGTCCAGGTTTGTTTCACTTCTACTTTTTCCTTAACCTATAACTATTAACTCTCTCTCGGAATTTATGAGAAATTGTCTTCCCTACTCTGCATTGGCTGAGATACTGTGCCGGAGATGCTCTTGTTTCAGATGTGTTGACTGCCAATTTTGGTCTTTTTTCCGATGCTTGTCTTGACTTCTTGAGATTGTAGGAGGCACTGGAATGTGCTCTGTAAAAACTGAGTTGATTTGAGCTGAAAAGCTAAACTAAAACAAATATGATTTTATCCAATTTTGGCCTAATTAAACCGGTCATCGATGGCTAGGTCCTCTCCCACCTTATAGACTGTTGGATCTCATAATAACCTAAACTGGCATAACCAAAGCTGATTGATGCTTTTTGGTTGCACAGTGTCAGGTTATGTATGCGCAACTGTGACCAAGAAGGTCTCTCCATATTCTTAATCTGCATGTCTCCTATAGAACTTCAGTTTATTCTTTGTTGCCCATGCAGGCTTTATTTGGTGTACTTTTGGTTGTGTATGTACCTGATTTGGATCCTTATCCGGGATATTCTCCGCTGCAAACTGAATCTGTGGACAATACTGCCTATGAAGAACTCCCTGGAGAGGATCAAATATGTCCTGAGAGACGAGCCAACATATTCTCTAGTACGTTACCTCAAGCTGAACCCATTATATGATGCTATCATTTGTTGCCTCCATTAGGTGATGGTTGATATTTTTCCAATGCTGGCATGTCGGTTCATCTATAATTCCTTTGTGCTTCCTTGTGTATCTTCTTTCTTGCGGGATTGCTATTCTCTGAAATCCCTTTCTTTGACAATCAAATGTGTTTCTTCTTTAGTATTGTTACTCAAACGTCTTCGAGTTTATATCGCTTCTTATTTAGATATCTTTTCTCTCATTAAGTATAATAATTCATGGTTTATATTTGGATGTTTTTTCTCCAACTAATATTTTGTTAATTGCTTTTTTTTTTTTCAGCAATTACATTTGCATGGATGAACGAAATTATGCTGCTTGGTTCTAGAAGGCCTCTCACAGAGAAGGATGTATGGCAACTTGATACTTGGGATAGAACAGAAACACTTAATGACTCGTACTTCTAATTCTCTCTCTCTCTCTCTCTCTCTTCCCCCCCCCCCCTTCTGGCTGTGTTAATTGCTGTGGTCCATCTACAGCTTCTGAACTAATGTGACAATTTCTTTTCTCCTATTCTGGGAAGAAAATTTCCAGATGAAAAAAATTGGTAATTTTTAATTTAACTGTTCAGGTTCCAGCGATCTTGGGCTGAGGAGGTTCGGAGACCCAAACCTTGGCTTTTAAGAGCTTTAAATCGTAGCCTTGGTGGAAGGTTAGTCTTGGAAGCCAATGCTTATAAGTTATTGGCTCATATCATTCTGATCTTTTCAAATAATTCTTCATATTGCTTAATTTTTAATTCATTTCTTTATGGTAATATAAATTCTGTTTCTTTCTCAAATTTTTTTTTTAAATTCATTTCTGTTTTTCTTAAAAGAACTGCCAATCTTCTTCTTAACTTGTTATACATTAATTCTTCAGGTTTTGGTGGGGAGGCTTCTGGAAGGTAGTGAACTGATCTTGGTTTCTCTTGTTGGTAAATGTTATCATTTATTGAGGCCCCAATTTTACGCAATCAAAAATTCAGAATCTAGAAACTATCTCTGTCATTTCCAACCTTTACCTTGTGTAACTTGTTTTAGGTCAAGAGAGTTCAATATGTGGATTCTGAATGAAGTATCATGAGTCTATATTAGATGTTTGCAGGCATATATTAGATGTATGTGTTGTTATTGTGAAGAATATTGTGACAAGAACCAATTTCAGTGCCTCAACATATCACTTTTTGCACTGTTTATTTCTCGCTTTAATTTATTGAGCAAATGTTTAGGTGATTGCTTCTGGTTGAAGTTATATGCTCAAGTTATTGAACTTGACCCTTTCCAGTCGTTGGCCGAAGTTTAACACTTTATGGAGATTGTCTCTTCTATAGTTTGAGTTTGAGTTGATGACTTATCCACAACTCATAATGATCCCATTGTTAATGAATACAAAGTTTATGTTCCCTATCACAAAAATAAGTCATTGAGCTGCAGTTCATGTAGTTGAAATATGTCATAAATTCGTAATGAGCATAACCTGAGAGAATTTGTTAGCATCTTTTGCCGACATGATATGGATTAGCATAAGGTCCTTCACTTTGGTTTATGTATGTCGAGAACTATCTTTCTCCATCTTCTGCTGACACGATATGGATTAGCATCCTTCATTAGATGTAGATTGAGAAATAAGTATCAAGGCATTTCATGTGCTCATAGGTTTTGCATTATGATTTTATCCTTTGACTTTTGGCTTATCTTTATGGAACTCCTTTCATAACATGTGATTCTTTTCCGTTGTGTAGATAGGGAATGATGCTTCTCAGTTCATTGGTCCCCTTATATTGAACAATCTCTTGACGGTGAGTTATATTTTTATGGCCATGTTGGGAATATGAAACATTATATTTTTTATTTTAACACCTGCACTCTACACTCCCCCACCTAACCCCAAAAAGGCAAAAAGTTCACCCTCATGTACACACCCAAAGAGAAGCTCATTTGTTTTATTGATGCCATCTACAGTCTATGCAACGAGGGGATCCAGCTTGGATTGGTTACATCTATGCATTCTCAATTTTTGTTGGAGTGGTATGTAATGAATTCTCCATTTTCCTTATCATATATTTAAGATGGCATATGCAGCATTTGTTACTGTGGGATGTTAAGTTCATTTGAAGTTGAAAAATTTCAATTATGTTCATCTGTACACTGAAGATTGTGCTTGTGCGTTAGCAAGTTTAAATTTGTGTTGGTGACTTACTGTATTTGTTCTAGTTTCACACAGCTACACTTGAGGATAAGAAACATAATTAAAACAGAAAGCCTAAAACCTGGATCAGAAAATGAAGATGTGGGAAAGGACCCAACATCACCTTTCAGTACCATATTGTTATCTCTTGAAAACAGTTATTGTTACTTGGTTTATGATATTCTGTAGCAGGAAGTTTAATACCTTTGCTGCTACTGACATTTGTGCCTTAAGAGTGTCATATTGTTATCTCCTTAAACAGTTATTGGGTGAAATTACCGTATGATTTATGGCACTATTGGTGGGGCGAGTCCATATATTATTTACCCTTTTGAATAGAATAATTATTGTGTTATATTTGTGTTGCCAAATATATATTATATATATATATATATCCCCCTACTTATCAAGATAATATGCTACTCTTGATGGCTTTTGCATCTCCCTTTTATGTTCCACCTTCAGGTATTTGGTGTGTTATGTGAAGCTCAGTATTTTCAAAATGTCATGCGTGTTGGCTATCGTCTGAGAACAACTTTGGTAAGCAACTTTTCTTTCACTATCCCATGATCTTTGCTGCTTGAATTAGAAGCTTGTGTCCAATTATAAGTTGTATGAAAATCTTCTTAGTTTTTTTGGTTATTTCTTTCTCTTCTGCATTTCATTTGGAATTTGAGTTGGTGCTGGGGAAATACTTGAGATTTTATATCTTTTCGGAGGACTTATCACTTTTAAGGGAAATTTGCATGCTGCTAGCTGCTTGATACCACATCGTCCTAGAGGAGTCAGCTGTTCTTTTCAAATTTTCATTATCTTAATACTCTGCAAAGCTCTTATACATTTTGAACATCTTTTTTAAGGTTGCAGCAGTTTTCCGCAAATCTTTAAAGCTGACTCATGAGAGCCGCAAAAGTTTTACAACTGGGAAAATTACAAATTTGATGACTACAGATGCTGAAGCTCTTCAGGTATATTTCGTACTCTGAAAGGATCTTGTAACTTGTTATTTACTATCCTATCATGCTCAGATGGCTTAATAAATTTGAAGACGGGAAGTATATGATTAACTGTCTGCAGTAAGTTCTCTAGAGTAGTGCAGTCAAGATTCTGAAAGGCAACTAGATAATAGGATAGGGTAGTACTAAATTCAGGAAATTATTTTGTAAAATTTATTTTTCTTCAATGTGAGTTAAAGTAGAAGAGTCTTCCCCTTTCATTTTTTTTCCCTGGTCGAGGAAAAATTACAATGGACAGTCTTTTCCTGTTCTCTCTTCTCACGAATTATGCAATGATGGTGATAAAAAAAGTTGAAGAGTGATAATTTTTTTATGGCTATCTGATTGCGTATACTTGTCCATCTATAGTGTCATGAACAGGATTTAGTGTTTCCTGAGGAGTGAGTTCAACTCTATAATATTAGATGAAGCTACCTCTTCTGCTGCTTCCCGTGTCTCTTTTTTCCTGTCACTTTGCCACATACTAATCTTGATAGTTCGAAACCTGAATTAATTAAAATATTATTTTGTAATATTTGATTGTGTAATTCAGTGCTTAATGCTATTTTATGTTCATTGGTTTTTTGCAGCAAATATGCCAATCGCTCCACACATTGTGGTCAGCACCTTTCCGTATCATTATTGCATTGATTCTTCTTTACCAGCAGTTGGGTGTAGCCTCTCTTCTTGGTGCACTGTTGCTTGTTCTCTTGTTCCCAATTCAAGTATATGAACCTTACTCTAGCAGCTCAAGTTTGATTATTTATTTAATTATTCATTCATTCTTCTCTTGAAAAATTATGTCTTGTCTGATTCTGGATGCAATATTATATGACCTTTTCAGCATGTTTCCCGAGTCACCTTTTTAGCCCATTCATACTCTGTTTAATGGTAGCAATGGAAAATTGTATGGCCCCAGGAACTACTATTATAATTGCTAAATATAACTGAAGAACATTTGTAATATTTGCATCAGTACTCGAATTGATCACAATTTTATAACATTCCTCTTTTTGTAAATTCTTAGTTGGTGAATTTCAAATCGTAAGGTAATGCTTTTAATGTTAGTTTTTGTGCTCAATTTGTTTTACATGTTTATTTGTGGTCTTGACCAAAACATCAGCTACAGGTGACCACTTATATGTATCTTTAATATCGTTTCTCTGTTATTGCTTCTTGCTTGAATTTGTGTTCCTTGCATGATGATTGGATTAATATTAATTTCAAATTGAATTTCCCAAACAGACATTTATCATAAGCAGGATGCAAAAACTGACAAAAGAGGGATTGCAACGCACAGACAAGAGAATTGGACTTATGAATGAAATTTTGGCTGCTATGGACACTGTCAAGTAAGGTTTCATTCTGTGTAAGGTTTCATTCTGTATAGGGTTTCAATCTTTGTTACATAATGCATCTCTTTACGAGCATCTTTTCATGCTATACTGGATACAGATGTTATGCATGGGAGAATAGTTTCCAGACAAAGGTTCAAGGTGTCAGGAATGATGAGTTATCTTGGTACCGCAAAGCCCAGCTTCTGGCAGCTGTATGATCTTCATCCGAAAAGCTATATCCATATTCTACTGATTAACATCCATTTAATGTCCATGTAGTTTTATTCTTTGTTCTAATATTTTTTCTAGGTATAGTTTTAAGTGAGAAAATAACATTATGAAATGTAGTATTGAACTTGTTAGCCATGCCACTATAGAGAAGTCTTTGTCCATCAAATTGTGGTTGCTTAGGTACATAAAACAACTAAGGACTAGGTTCAGATTGTTGGTTGCATGTTACATATTGTTCTTGTGTCTATGGATTCATTACTGGTGATTATTTTTAATGTCCAAGTGATATATGGTATCCACCATCTTTCTTTCTTGAGCTCAAAAACATCGTATATATTTTTCTGAATTCTTTTCTTCCTCTTTATCTGATCTTGCCAGCCTCGTGCCAATTTCTCGTTTGGTATGATGACACTGTTTTTGTGAATTTGCAGTTGAACAGTTTCATACTTAACAGTATTCCTGTAGTGGTGATTGTCATTTCATTTGGGTTATACACTTTACTTGGAGGAGATCTGACACCCGCAAGGGCATTTACATCATTGTCGCTGTTTGCTGTCCTGCGGTTTCCACTTTTCATGCTTCCAAATATTATAACACAGGTATCTTCCAAATTTCATCCCCTATATTCTTACTAGCTGAAGAATTCGTTTTGATTTTGTACTTACTGATGTAAGAATGTAAAAATATGGTATGATTATGTTCTAAACTTCATGCTTTTGACGACTTTCTAAGCTCCTAATTTTGATCTCTTGTATGATGATGAGATACGTTTTAAAGCTTAACCCTTACATGTCATGTGGTCAACATAGTGTTATTTGCTAATGTTGACTTTAAAACTTAAGACGAATGTCATTGCATATGGCTCAGTATTGTTTTGAATTTTGCGATCAACCATAATTCAGATTCTTCTTTGGTTAAACGTATTCAGTTCTAATGATATTCATTTAGAAACTTTTTCGCACATTCGTAGGATGGTCAATTTTGACCCTCTCATTTAGTCATTCCAGGAAGAACCCACAGTTCACATGGTTTTGCTATTGTGATTTCCCAGGTTGTTAATGCAAATGTTTCCTTGAAACGTCTGGAGGAACTTCTTCTAGCTGAAGACCGAATTCTTCTGCCTAACCCACCCATTGAACCAGAATTACCTGCTATCTCAATCAAGAATGGGTACTTTTCTTGGGAGGCAAAGGTATTGTGTTGATTCTTGTCTTGGAACTTGAGTAACATAAAAGTGTCAATGTAGCTGGGAACATTTTGCATACTAGGTGTTTGTGATTACTTATAATTTATGGAAAAAAAAACTTTTATTATATCGATTGTTTTTTCTAGCATCAGGAAATACGTCTTTTTCATGAGTGGGTTGAATTATATGGACAATTTCACTTTCTCTTTTAGACTTATAACTGATAGGTTTTGCACCAGTTAATGATTTCAAATTCCACATTTCCTGAAGAAAGTTGTATCGAGTCCACTCTCTACGTAGCGCTGTTTTCTTGGTGCGTCATCTTACATGGTGTTTGTGCGATGTAGCTTGGACCTCCTGGGTTACTGTTTTCTGAATTTAATTCATTGGTCAGGATAGTAAAAGTAAAATAGGTTATCTCCATCTTTATTTATCATACGATGTAAGTTGAAGTATTTTTTCTTCAATTGCTTATTTTTTACTTTTTCTTTAATTAGTTGGTAGCTGTTTGATATGTAATATTTGTTGATCCTTCTGAGACTTATACTCTATTATCTATGATAGGCAGAAAGGCCAACATTGTCAAATATCAACTTGGATATACCAATTGGTAGCCTAGTAGCTGTTGTTGGCAGTACGGGGGAAGGAAAGACATCACTTGTATCAGCAATGCTTGGAGAGCTTCCTCCAGTTGCAGATGCAACTGTTGTCATCAGAGGAAAGGTGGCTTATGTACCACAAGTTTCATGGATTTTTAACGCTACGGTGAGTTAAATACTGCTTGGTTTGGGAATCTTTTCTTTTGTTAATCTTTTAAAAGTGGTTTTGGCATTGGTCATGCTGAAGTTAACTACACCTCATTAGATGAGAACATTTGCTTTTAGGTCCGTGACAACATACTGTTCGGTTCCCCATTCGAACCTGCCAGATATGAGAAGTCAATAGATGTGACCTCCCTGCGGCATGACCTGGAACTACTGCCAGTAAGAATGCTGAGAAACATCATTGCATTGTTCACTTGATTGATTATCATTGATTTGTTGAATTTAAATGTCTGAAGTTTTTACAACTTCTAATATTCCTTTGATAGGGTGGTGATTTTACTGAAATTGGAGAACGCGGGGTTAACATTAGTGGAGGCCAAAAGCAGAGAGTATCTATGGCTCGGGCTGTATATTCTAATTCGGATGTTTACCTATTTGATGATCCTTTAAGTGCTCTGGATGCTCATGTGGGGCGCCAGGTGATTCTTTCAAATATATATACAGTCCTTCAAAGTCACCCAACTTCTGATCCTGATAGAAAAATCATTGTTTGTTAGCCATTTGTTTTGATAGCATAATAAATTCTTTTGGCTGCCATTTCTGGTTCTGCATGTTTAAATGGAAAGTAAGGGTGTTCTATTCTGAAGAATAATATATGCGGAGAGTTGATACGGCGAAAAATAATTAACCATGAATATTCTTTTAAATATTAATGCAAGAATAGTTTGATCTTCCTGCATGATGTCTTTTCAGTCTATGATATAAGCTATAAGAAATTGCGTTCATGATTTATCATATGTGCTCGTCTGCTTTAGGTTTTCGAAAGATGCATCAAAGGTGAATTAAGAGGAAAAACAAGAGTTTTAGTCACAAATCAACTACATTTTCTGTCACAAGTGGATAAAATTCTACTGGTGCATGATGGTATGGTGAAAGAGGAGGGAACATTTGAAGAGCTCTCGAACAGTGGCATTCTATTCCAGAAACTGATGGAAAATGCTGGCAAAATGGAGGAGTATGTTGAAGAACTGGAAGATGTTAACGATAAAGATTCTAAAACTGTTGGTAATGGTTTGAGCAACGAGATGTCTCAAGATGTGGACAAAACAAGCAAAAAGAAAGAAAAGAAGTCCATTCTGATCAAGCAGGAAGAACGAGAAACTGGTGTTGTGAGCTGGCATGTTTTGGTGAGGTACAAAATGCTGTTTAATGTCTCACATTACCGAA
Source organism: Scutellaria barbata (assembly GCA_028654395.1). NCBI lineage: Eukaryota > Viridiplantae > Streptophyta > Magnoliopsida > Lamiales > Lamiaceae > Scutellaria > Scutellaria barbata. Next base: position 19,250,501 of record CM053648.1, read on the forward strand.
TTTGCAACATCTAATAGTCATTTTGAAGAGCCATAGTAAGCTGAGGTCTGGCCATATGTTATTTTCTTGACATGCTTTATGTTTTAGTATATAAATCTATAAATGGTCTTTTCCTAATCTACCTGCATTAGTCAATATCTCCCTTTGATTCATGCTCTGGATTACTTGTGTTCTGAACGTTAGGTCTGCACCTCTTGAACATGAAATGTGCGAGTTGGTTAAAAAGAATCAATTGCATGAAAATCTTATTATGATTGAAGAAAAGTGATCGATAAAGTTGATATCATCTAAGTTATTCTATAGTTATGTCTCACAATTGTTATGTGTCAGATTGATAATTTATCCTTTTGACCTATGTGTGTTCAAATGCAGCTAAAATAAGCATTTGTCTGCTGATTTTTGGATTATCTTAATTTTTGTTTGAACTGCTCCAGGTACAAGAATGCTTTAGGAGGTGCATGGGTTGTTATGATTCTGTTTATGTGCTATGTTCTAACAGAAATCTTGCGAGTTTCAAGCAGCACATGGCTGAGTTATTGGACAGGTCAAGACAGCAGCACAGATATACATGGGCCAATATTCTACAATTTGGTGTATTCGCTTCTTTCATTGAGTCAAGTGAGTTCTGTCTTTTTCTTTTTTCTTTTATTTATCAAAAGTTGGGTGTATTACTGCTTGCTTATAATGATGTTCTTCTCTTCTTTCATGCCTTTTATATTAAATTTCTTTTCATCATTGCAGCATAATGAAAATTAAAAAACATTGTATGTTATATAAATGTTTCAAATTTCAGGTAATGGTAGCATTAGGAAATTCATTTTGGTTGATCACTTCGAGCCTGTACGCTGCGAGACGGCTGCATATCGCCATGCTCAATGCTATCCTTAGTGCTCCAATGGTGTTCTTTCACACAAATCCACTTGGACGTATCATTAATAGATTTGCCAAGGATCTAGGTGACATTGATCGGAATGTTGCTCCCTTCACAAACATGTTCCTCGGCCAAGTGTCACAGCTTATTTCAACATTTGTGCTTATTGGAATAGTCAGCACAATGTCTTTATGGGCCATTTTGCCTCTTCTTATTTTGTTTTACGTAGCCTATCTATATTACCAGGTATGCCGAGTTTATGTTATTTTATTTTGTCTCTCCATTCAAATTGTACTACCAGTGAGTGTTTATAAAGTGCCATTTCATTATTATCCCATTGGTTTCATACTTGTCTTCATAGGCATCATATCTTGTTTATATCTCTGTTTGTTCATGGAAGCTATAATTTCCTTTAAGTGTTATTGATATTGGGCATGTATAAAATGTTGAATTTATTTAGCTGCTAAATTCTTGGTCCACCAACACAACTATTAATGCTGATATGGGGCTATCTCCAGTTCACTATAGATTGTTCAATCTGGACAGTGAAACGAATGTTAGTAGTGTAATGTAGTTAGATATTGTTGACATTCTTTCTAAATATGTAGGCAATGCATCATATCCATTTGGATGCTCAACTCTGTCCAGTTTCGAGTGCTTTCTGTGATTGCTCAATACGATTAGGCATAAGGATGTCATGTAGTCACAAATTTGATTAGCATATCACTTTTCATCTATAGCTTTTTAAGACAATGCTTATAATTTTCGAGGTTTGTAATTATTCATTTTGTTGCTTGTAGAGCACAGCCAGAGAAGTGAAACGCTTAGATTCCATTTCTAGGTCTCCTGTGTATGCCCAGTTTGGAGAAGCCCTAAATGGTCTGTCAACAATACGTGCATACAAAGCATATGATCGGATGGCCAACATCAATGGGAAGTCGATGGACAATAATATCAGATTTACTCTTGTTAGCATGAGTGGAAACCGCTGGCTTGCCATTCGCTTAGAGACAGTAGGAGGCCTCATGATTTGGTTTACTGCAACGTTTGCTGTCTTGCAGAATGGAAGGGCGGAGAATCAAGAAGCATTCGCCTCCACGATGGGTTTACTTCTTAGTTATGCATTAAATATCACGAGCTTATTGACGGCTGTTCTAAGACTTGCTAGTCTGGCCGAAAATAGTTTGAATGCGGTTGAGCGGGTTGGCACATATATTGAGTTACCCTCAGAAGCTCCACCCGTTATTGAGGACAATCGCCCTCCTCCTGGTTGGCCTTCAGCAGGATCTATACGATTTGAAAATGTTGTTTTACGATATAGGCCTGAACTTCCTCCTGTTCTACATGGGCTATCCTTCACGATTTCTCCGAGCGACAAGGTTGGAATTGTTGGAAGGACAGGAGCAGGGAAATCTAGCATGCTTAATGCTTTGTTCCGACTTGTTGAGCTGGAAAGGGGAAAAATCTTGATTGATGATTGTGATATTTCAAAGTTTGGATTAATGGACCTCAGAAAGGTTCTTGGCATCATACCACAATCACCAGTTCTTTTCTCAGGTTTGCACTCTATAGCATTACTTTTTAAGGGTTTCCAGTATATAGTTGGGTGTGACACACACATGATTTCCACTGTTGATATCAAAGGCCTTAAAAAAATCTGTTTGATAATAAGCTGGCAAAAGAATCTTCTTGCTGAATTAAATCCAATCCTTTTATAAAACAAATCAAATTGGCAGATTTCTAACCGTGGAGGATGAAAGTGGAGAATGAAAATTAAACCAAACTGAGCTATCTTTTGCATTTTATAAACAATGCATTCATTTACTTCAGTATTGTGTGTATTTTTAACCTAATGAATGAATCTACTTCTATTTCGAACAGGTTCTGTTAGGTTTAATCTGGATCCATTCAACGAACACAACGATGCGGATCTGTGGGAGGCTTTGGAAAGGGCACATTTAAAAGATGTCATTAGGAGGAATCCTTTAGGCCTCGAAGCTGAGGTAGATTAATCTCATCTTTTGCACTAATATGTTCATATTTTTCCCATTGATGTGTGCTATTTTGCTCATCACTATACATACTCCCTTGTCAAGGTCTCTGAAGCAGGGGAGAATTTCAGTGTTGGCCAGCGCCAATTACTGAGTCTTTCTCGAGCATTACTCCGAAGATCAAAAATTCTTGTTCTTGATGAAGCAACAGCTGCTGTTGATGTTAGGACCGATGCTCTCATCCAGAAGACTATTCGCGAAGAGTTCAAATCATGCACCATGTTAATCATTGCTCACCGCCTAAATACCATCATCGATTGTGACAGAATTCTTTTGCTCGATGCGGGTCAGGTATGAAAAGTCCATTGCACTATGAGTTATAAGATTTCCTGATATTTCTTGATTAAATTGCATGTAATATGTGCAGATTGTTGAATTCGATACTCCAGAGACACTGTTGGGAAAAGAAGAGAGCGCATTCTCTAAAATGGTCCAAAGTACAGGGGCAGCAAATGCCGAGTATCTACGCAGCTTAGTACTCAGACAGGACGACGATGGAAAACACAAACACGAGAAGCAGATGGATGGGCAACGCAGATGGCTGGCCTCATCCCGGTGGGCTGCAGCCGCCCAATTTGCACTTGCAGTGAGCCTGACTTCTTCACAGAACGATCTGGTGCAGTTAGAGATCAATGAAGATGAGAGCATCCTCAAGAAAACGAGGGATTCCGTGATCACTCTCCAGGGAGTATTGGAGGGGAAGCATGACAAAGAAATCGAAGAAAATCTTGAAAATTACCAGGTTTCACGGGACAGGTGGTGGTCGTCTCTCTACAAAATGATTGAAGGTAAAACTTGTTTGTTCGTTTGCATGAAAAGGGAATCTTTTTGTCGTGTGTTCTTGTTCGTTTATGAGTTTGTTGTGCAGGTCTTGCTGTGATGAGTAGACTGGCTCGGAACAAGCTTCATGACACGGATAATTTTGAAGATAGATCGATCAGTTGGGACCAGGTTGAAATGTAGACTTAATCTGGCTTTGAGGCGATTGAACAAATACTTGTCTGACTTTTATAACAAGTACCTACAGTCTTCTTTATGACAAGATTGTTGTAGTGAATTTTGAAGAATTGATCCTCTGTATTTCCTAAGAGAAAAAAGACTCATAGTTTCAACTCTTTATGTCATTCTCAAGGATACACAGAATAAAAATGTGGAGGATCCAGATTTCGGATTCTGAATTTTGAGGCCTTGTATTATTATAAAGATACTATTTTCTTTAGGTTTTAATGATTTCTTTTCATCAGAGCCTAAGCTCATCGAAGAACTTGCATACAGTATACGTATTTGTTATTGATTACTTATGCATATATACAAACTTTCTTTTCCAATTATACAATAACTAAAAGAATCTAAAGTATTAAATATATTAAATTTCTATATCTACATTGTTAAAAAAGATTTTTAAATAATTGAGAGTATTTTAGCTGTTAATTTTTCTTGTTCAATTAATTTGTAGATGTGCGCTGCACATGATAATATTACTGTTTAATTTAATATTTTTTTTCATTACGATGTAATGTTTAAAAAATATTCGTCATAATGTTGAAAAAAAAAAACTTAAAGAAAAATTACTACTCTTGAAAAAAAATCTTTACGATGTAATGTTTAAAAAAATTTCGTCATAATTTTTTTGGCATTATCAGTTTAAGTGTTTGTCAATACTGATTTCTTAATTATCTTTACTATTTTTCTTATTAATTTTTCTTCATGGGCTTATAGCCTTATATTTTCTTTGGCTGGATCTTATTTTCAAAATTAAAGGCTAATAATAGATTTGGCCTTTTTGCAAAGGCCTAAACGGGAAAATCATATAAACATGGTAGGAAGAAAACGAGTAATTGAAGAGAGTTGGGATCTCAAATCATCATCGCCATCGCCGCCGCCGGCCATCTTTCAAAGCCATCGCCCCAGCTCTCCACAATCGGTAATTATTGAAATTCATCAACTAAAGCGATTGTTAAATTAACTGATCACTGTCTACTGTTTTGCTTCCTTTTTTATATATACAACTGCAATTCAACTATATTTTAAATTTTGAGTGCTTTGTTATTTGATTAATTGAATTCCTGAATTAACAATAGGATAGTCCAGTAATAATTGAATCAATCGATTTGCTGAACTGCAATTTATTAAAATTTTGTATTAAGGTCTTTTTTGAATCTAGTTATGAATGAATTATATTCTAGTCGAATATGAAAGGGGGAATTGATTTAAATCAAGAAAAAATCCAACTACATAAAAAAACAATCATCATTATTGATAGATTTATTTGGAACATAGGAAATCAATAATTGATGAAAACCATGGGTGTAATACAAGATGATCTCTATCTAGAGCACTTTCTTAGCTAGCTCATTGAGGATAGATATTATATCTTGAAGATTTAAAGGTTTCTCCCAAAAATACTCTAAGAGAGCCTCCATGAATGCTGCCTGCTCTGCTTCCGAACTTTCAGCACTTACACCTACTATCATGCTATCGACTCCCATTCCTTGAAGCATTTGAGTTGCCTGAAAATATATGTATGTTTTAGTGTTAGATCAGTACTAATCATATACACATGTATTATATGGTGTAATTTATACCTGTGGTCCATCCATTACAGGCATGCCTTGTCTATCAACACAAGATCAAAGTTGTTTCCCGAGAGGAAAAGATCGACCGCTTCTTTGCCATTTTCCACTGTCTGAATTTGCAATCCATGGGTTGCAAGCAGCATGACATGGACGCCCCGCACTTGAGGATCATCATCAACGACAAGAACAGTTATCGCCCTCACCTCCTCTGTTTGGATAGCCACGACTTTTTTTTGAACTTTCACCTCTTTTCATTTGTTTCCCTGCAAAAGCATACAATGCACACATTTGTGATTGATTGGAATGATTGAGAAAAGAAAAGGCATGAAGGTAAGAATTTAGGGGCTCGAATTAGGAAGAACTTCACCTCTTTAATTCACCGTAGCGATATCTTACTAAAAGAAATGAATTTGGAGATTTTCTTCTTGCTGCACTCACGATTAAATAGGCTGTAAAAGTGATGTTCTTGTCAAACGTTTTGAGACTAAAATGTTAAGAGCCTTAGCCACAACTAGGAGTTCCGGGCTTACGTCCAAATAATTTGATTATATTTCATATCCACATTTGCCCTATTATTCTTTTGGGGAAATTTCAATAAATGTAAATGTCCATTATTATGTTTCGGAAATCTGCTTTTCTGATTAGGAGTTTTCATTCAATGAATGAACGCATTATTTGTAGTGAGTAAAATCATGACATTGACATTAATCATTTCTCTTGTTTTCTAAAATTAGACGTTCCTTACATACGCAATTTCTTGTCAAAATTGGTACTAAGATTAGAACTTTCTAGAAGTTGAACTTTCATATGAGCTATTTCTTTTCTAGAAGTTGAACTTTCATATGAGCTATTTCTTCTTAATTTTATTGACTTTTTTTCATTTTTAAATTCTATCGTTACAAGCAATGAGAAAATAATTCGAAACATTATTCTCCTTTACAATATGTCATCTTTTATAAAGGTTTTATTTTTTTTGGTTAGGATTTGATGATTTGTGCTTTCGAGGCCTAGGACCAAAAAATTATTTTATTTTTGGCTTATGGGCTCTCCAGTATGTCACATATGGTCTAAGTGTGCATATCCTAGACTCATTTATAGATAAGTCGCTACCTTCAACTTTGCTTAAGAATTGTGTAGATATTGTTAAATTACATTTAGAAGTATTACATTTAAATGCAAAATGTGTCGAACGTTTCTGGTCCATTTCATCTTTAACTGAGCTGGAAGATCAAGAAAGTGGTGTCAGGCCAACAAAGGAAGTGAGGAAGATATATGTTCTTATGGTGGTGAACGATGATCTTATCGTGGGGTGTCTAGATGATTCCCCTTGCTACACATGGTTTGCAAATTCAAGCAGCTGAAAATTGGCATTCATCATTTCTCCCGTTACAGTCCATTACCAATTGGAAAGGGTTAGCCATGGTAGATTTATTCTTTAGTCATAAACCTGTTTTCTGAAATTAGTCATTCTTTACGCAAATTTTGCTTTTATAATATGCTCTCTTTCTTCTCCCCACCCCACACCCACCCAAGAGTAGAACATTCTAAGAGCAAAGATGTTGAATGAACTATATATGTAGATAACAAAGTGATAACTGGTCAGTGTGGTTAATACGAAAGCCAACTTACTTCAATGATGTGTGTATTTTTAACTTAATGAATGAATCCTACTTATATTTTGGACAAGATCTGTCACATATTATCCATTCAATGAACAAAATGATGCATATCTGTGGGAGGCTTTGGAAAGAGCCCATTTAAAAAATGTCATCAGGAGGATCTTTTAGGCCTTGTAGCAGAGGTACATAAATCTGTCTCTTTAACTAATGATTACTTTTTCCAATTGATGTGTCCTATTTTGTTCATTATTATACAGTCTTGCAGGGAGCCTGACTTCTTCACAGAACGATTTGTTCATTATTATACTGTCTTGCAGTGAGCCTGACTTCTTCACAAAACTGTCTTGCAGTGAGCCTGACTTCTTCACAAAACGATCAGTTAGAGATCAACGAAGATAAAGCATCCTTAATAAAATGAGGGATGTGATGATCACTCTCAACTAGTATTGGAGGGGAAGCATGACAAAGAAATCGAAGAAAATCTTGAGAACTACCAGATGTCAAGGGACAGATGGTGGTCATCTCTCTACCAAATGATCGAAAGGTAAAACTTGCTTGTTCGTTCTTGTGCACAAAAGGTGTTCTTTTTTTGTGTGCTCTCTTACTCGTTTATGAGTTTGTTGCACATGTCTTGCTGTGATGAGTAGACTGGCTCGGAACAAGCTTCATGACACAGATAATTTTTAAGATAGATAAATCAGTTGGGACCAAGTTGAAATGTCGACTTAATCTGGGGTTGAGGCCTTTCAACAAATATTTGTCTGACTTATTTATAACAAGATTATTGTAGTGAATTTTGGAGAAAATTTTGAGGACAGATCAATGAGTTGGACCAATTCCAAATGTAGGCTTAATATTGGCTTTGAAGCCATTCATCAAAATTTTTATCTAACTTTTACAAGTACTTACAGACTTACAGTCTTATTTATAACAAGATTATTGTAGAAGATTATTGTAGAGGATTTCAGAGAATTGATCCCTTTTATCTACTAAGAGAAAAAAGACAGTTTCATTCTCAAGGATTCATAGAATGAAAAGGTAGAGGATCCAAATTTTGGTTGTGAATTTGTGGCCTTTTATTATTATAAAGATATTATTTTATTTAGGTTTATTCATTTTCAATACTAGATGTTTCTACATTAGAGCCTAACTTCATTGAAGGTTGGAAGTTAAAAGTATTAAATTTATGAGTTGTACTTGTGTGCAACTGATGTATGGGGCGCATGCGCGCGTGTGAATCTTAAATAAATGTTTTAAATCTATATATCTATATTGGTCAAAGAAAATCTTATTTTAAATAATTTGTAGATATATCATAAAAAAATGTAGAATAGAAAATAAAAAAATGTTTTAGATATGATGAGAAATATAAAAAAATGTTGTAGATATGATGAGAAATAAAATAAAATGTTGTGGATACAGTACACAATATATTTTGTAGATATGTTTTGAAAAATTAAAAAAAAAAATGTTGTAGGCATGTTTAGAAAAAAAAATGTTGTAGATATGTCAGTACACAATAGACATGTTTTGATAAATTAAAAAATAAATGTTGTTATGTTTTGAAAAATTAAAAAAATATGTTGTAGACATGTTTTGAGAAATAAATATTGTAGATATGTCTGTACATAATGTATTTTAGAGAAAATATCGGCAAATTTTAAATCATCAAAAAATATATTTTTAAAAGTGAAAGTATATCCTCAAATTTTAAAATACGCAAAGATATATTTTAGATAATAATAAATTATTTTCTTATTAATTTGGGTTTTCAGTCCATCTCAATTCCAAAATTATGGGGTTTTAGGGTTTAGCATAAACATAAAATCCTTCTAACATGAGAATAAAAATTGAAATTTTATTCTCAAATTTTAAACCACTCAAAGATATATTTTAGAAAACTATAAATCATTTTCTTAGTAATTTTTCATAATAGGTCTCGATTTTCTTGGGCTGACCATCTCATTCTCATTTAAACTATTCAAAGATATATTTAGAAAATAATAAATATTTTCTTACTAATTTGAGCTTTCTAATCATCTCATTTCCAAAATAATGGGGTTTTAGGGTTTAGCAAAAGCATAAAGTCAGCAATAAATTGAGAATAGAAATTGAAGGTTTATCCTCAAAGTTTAAATCACTCAAGATATATTTAAAAAAATAATAAATCAATTTTTTTATTAATTATGAGGCTTTTAGGGTGTAGCAAAATCGTAAAGTCCGTTATAAAAAGAAAAATAAAAACTCTTCAAATTTTAAAATACCCAAAGATATATTTTAAAAAACAATAAATTATTTTCTTATTAATTTTTCACTTGGGCTTTCATTGGGCTGACCATTGATATGTTTTAGGTTTTTGCAAAGTTGCTATAAAATAATGAGATATTGTCAATAGGAAGAAAACAAGTAGTAAGGAAGGATACCGCATCCGCATCTTTGTGGAGGGATCTCAAATGTTGTCACCGGCCACCACCCTGCATCTTTCAAACCGCCAGCACTGCAATTCGGTACTTATTAAAATCCCTAAACTAAAATAATTAATAAATTAGCTTTCTCTCTTTTTTCTTTTTACATGTACAATTCTACCATATTTTAATTTTAGATTTTTTTTTGATTAATTGAATTTCTCAATTAACAATAAGAAAGCCCAATAATAATTGAATCTATAGATTGCTTTACAAAGATGTTCTTTAACTAATTAAAGTTAACCCCCAACCCCTCAATTTTTAATATTTTTTATTTTTATTTTTTGGTTAAGATTTACTGATTTGTACTTTCAAAGCTTATTATTTTATTTTGTGTTTATGGGTTCTCTAGTTTGTCATATATGGGCTAAGTGTGCATTTTGTAGGCTCATTTGATGAGCAGCTTGGCTTAGGAAGTGTGTGAAGATATCATTTAATTACACATTTAGGAGTTTTATGATATTCATGATGTGTTACACTTTTTCTTGACCATTTCATCTTTCATTGAGTTTGGATGTTCGAAGAAGCGGTGAGGAAGATATGTGTTCTTATAGCAAACGATGATCCTATTGTGGGGTGTCTAGATGGTTCTCTTTGCTACACATGTCAAGCTAATGAAAATTGGCATTCATCATTCCTCATGTTGCAGTCCATTAAAAATTTGAAAGGGTTAGCCATGTAATATACTTGGTAGATTTGCTCTTTAAAGCCTGTTTTTGAAATTAGACATTTCTTATGCAAATTCTGCTTTTATAATCTACTTTCTTTCTTATTCCCAGCCCACCCCACCTCAAGAGTTAGAACTTTCTAGCAATAAAGATGTTGAATGAACTGTAAATGTACTCTTTATTATTATTATTATTTTTTTTTTCATATGAACTATTTAATCTTAATATCATTGAATTTATTTTATTTATTTTTTTCTTTTTAAATTCAATCATTCCAATAAATGAGATAATAATTTGAAACGTTATTCTCCTCAACCATAAATCATAGTTTTATGAATGACAAATTCTCCTGTGCATCTGGTACACGGATCTAAGATCCTTGTCATCCGGATTCGCGAATTTCTTTTCTTTTTTTTTTGTTAAATTTTATGTCTTGACCTTTATGTACAACTTCGGTGACCTTTATGTACAAATGTTGTGACTTTATGTATAAATACTGTGACCTTTATGCATTATAACTTAGAAAAAAAATGAAGAATTTCATGTATAATGTTTTGGTTTTGAAGCAAAAAAATTTTTTTTTTTTGGTCTTGAAGCAAAAAAATAAATAAAAGTACGTCGATCGGAGTCAACCTTGATCGATTCAAATTGCATGTACGTCAAATGTACATGAGACATACTCTTTATGAATTTTTTATATTCTTTTTAAACAAAATAAATTTTATATTCTTTTTAAACAAAATAAATTCCAACCCTTAGTAATTTTTTTTTTCTATTTTTGTTAAGATTTATACTTTGGAAGCCTTAAGCCCAACAATTAAATTTTAGTTTGGTCCATATATGGGTCGTCTAGTTTGACACAGATGGGCTTATGTGTGCATGTCTGGTGGACCTTACCATAGGTTCATCTGTAGATAAACCACTACCTTCAACCTCAGCTCAAGAAGTGTTTTTGAAGATATTAGTGTTTTTGAAGATATTATTTGATTACATTTAGGAGTTTATTTAAATCCTTAATGTGACTTTTACTTGGATTTGAGCCCCCGGATGAGAATCAGATTCATTATAGAATCGATGTTAAGAGTTAGGAGAATGGCTTACAATTTTGAATCTCGAATAAATTTTAGTTCGTACTATTTAGGTTTGGATTCAAAGATTTGATTTGACAAAATAATTCTTAATGACTCCATGTTAATGGATTTTATATCCTTCATGTAAAACAATATGCAATTCCCAACAATACAATAAATATAATAAGAGGATCAATATAAACAAGTCCCATGTGATAAAAAATAAAAAGAGGTTCTCAACTTGGGACTTAGCTGCAGATTTCCAGTGTGTATTACAATTTACATGACCCATCCTTCTATATACCATAACTGAGCCAATGCGCGTTAAACACTTAACATAAGATAAGCTTCAAGTCCCGAATAAGAGAAGATTGTTAATAGACAGGCATATAGGATTTACCTGTTGATTTAGGTACATTTTTCACTGAAATTCACAACAGTGGATAAATATAATAAACAAATATAATGAACCAAAATTTCATCTGAATGTCGAAATCGTGTCCCTCATTTGTGTGATTGAAGTCAACTCTTCTTCCAAGACATTTATTTCTCTCTCTTCAGCTAATTTTTCTTCACCTAGCTGCTTAATCTTGGCAAAGACAACTTGTTTCTCCTTTCGAACTGAAAGGTGAGAAAACACAGTAGCAATCAACAAGCACCCAATCACAGAAACCCTAACCAACTAAGAAACAAAAATGCAATCAAGAACGCTCAAGAACACAAGGATTTTATAATGGTTCGACTGATTTCCAGTTTACGTCCACTTGAGAACAAAAGCCCTTTATTTATCTCAGAATCAAACAACGAATTGAATACAAATTTGTAATTTTCGCACATTAGGGTTTACCGCGACACTGAAGAACCCTAATCACTCAACTCTCGATTTTCCGTACAATTAACTCTCGATTCTGCATCCAAGGTACTCGCATTTATATGCTGATTGAAACCCCTCAACCAATTGCAATCGATTCCCGCTCAATATCAATTAATTCGTGAATTCCCCAAATTAACCCTAACTGCTCGCATAACTAATTCCCAGCTGCATGCATGCACAACTAATTTTGATTCTGATTAATCTGAGCTAATCCCTAGTTAAGCTGAGCCCAGGTTTCAACTTCAACACCTCATGCACACCCCATGCAGCACAATTCAGAGTTAACTACATCAAATCTCCACCTTAATTCTAAATTTAAAAAACAAACCCTTGTTCTCAATTTCTTACTCGATCAAGTCTGTGCTGACTCCCAACTGATCATGTTGATCAGCTGCTTGCAATAGTTGAACTTAGGCCCTAGCAATATTTTGGTGAGCATGTCAGCAGGATTGTCTGCTGTTCCAATTTTCCTTGCTTCTACTTCACCCTTATCTATCAGACTCCTCACAAAATGCAGCTTTATGTCTATGTGTTTGCATTTGCTATGGAACATTTGATGCTTGCTCAGATGGAGAGCACTTTGGTTGTCACACATCACTGGAACTCTTCCCTGCTTGATTCCCAATTCTCTTAGAATTCCCCTTAACCACATGGCCTCTTTCACAGCCTCAGTCATCGCCACAAACTCGGCTTCTGTGGTGGACAACGCTACCATTGACTGTTGCATGGCTTTCCAGCTAATGGTTGAATCATAAAGAGTGAACACATAGCCTGAAACTGACTTCCTCGTATCTGGATTTCCTGCAAAGTCCGAGTCAACAAAACCCTTCAGTATATTACCTGAAACATCTTGTTTTCTGAATAACAGCCCCAAGTTAGCTGAACCTTTCATGTGCCTAAGCATCCATTTGACTCCTTCCCAGTGTTCTCTACTCGGATTTGCCATAAAGCGACTGACTTTGCACATTGCACAAGCTATATCGGGTCTGCTACACACCATAATATACATTACACTACCAACCGCATTCGCATAAGGCACTCTCAGCATATCTTTCATTTCCAGTTCTGAAGAAGGTTGATGTTCTGCAGTCATCTGAAATTGAGCACCAATTGGAGTAGTAACAGGCTTGGATTCATGCATTTGATACCTCTGTAAGAACTTAGCAATGTACTCAGACTGACTAAGAAACACCATCCCAAGCTTCCTGTTTCTGAGTATATCCATACCGAGCATTCTCCTTGCCTCTCCCAAATCCTTCATCTCAAATTTAGCAGCTAACTTGCCTTTTAATGCATTGATCCTGGACAAACTTCTCCCAGCTAACAATATATCATCCACATATAATAGAAGATAAGTATGGACTGATTTTCCTTCCTTCTCCATATAGATGCAGCTATCATAGCTGCACCTTTCAAGACCAATACTTGTCATAAAGCTATCAAACTTTCTATACCACTGTCGGGGACTTTGTTTCAGTCCATACAAAGATCTTTTCAGAAGACATACCTTTCCTTCATCTCTTGACAAAGTGAATCCTTCAGGTTGTTGCATGAACAAAGTCTCTTGCAAGTCTCCATGAAGAAATGCCGTTTTAACATCTAACTGATGTAACTCCATATCCTCTTGTGCTACTAATGAGAGTAGGATCCTAATTGATACATGCTTCACTACCGGGGAAAAAATTTCATTGTAATCCACCCCTTCCTTTTGTGTGTATCCTTTGGCTACTAATCTAGCCTCGTATCTTATACGCTCTGTACCAGCAACTTCCAGCTTACGTTTAAAGATCCATTTACAGCCTATAATCTTCCTATCCTTAGGCTTCTCCACCAAAATCCATGTCTGGTTTTTCTGTAAAGATAGGAATTCCTCATTCATAGCCTGTAGCCAATTCTCTTTGTCATCTGACCTTATTGCTTCCTTATAAGTTCTAGGCTCATCTTGATCTAATTCCATTGCTGCTAGAAGAGCATAATTAACCTCATCATCATCCCTATATCTTACAGGTACTCTTATATTCCTTCTGGACCTATTTCTTGCCAGATTATAACTTGTGAGACCATCAGTTTCCTGATCCATTTCCTGATTTGATACTTCATCAGCTGGAGCTTCATTCTGAATCATTATGTCTTGATTTCCTGCTGAACTTAATTCCAGTTGATCATCAGTTTCTCTTGGATTCTCCACCTGAACTTGTCTCACTTCTGAGTTCCCATATCCCATGATATTCTCATTGAAAGTCACATCCCTGCTTATGGAGCACCTGGGATTTCTTGGTTCCATGCTCCAGAGCTTGTAGCCTTTGACACCATCTGGATAACCTAAGAAGACACATTTTACTGCCCTAGCTTCTAATTTATCTCCTTTGTAATGAGCATAGGCTAGGCACCCAAATACCTTCAAGTGAGAGTAATCTGGTTTCTTAGAGTACCAAACTTCATTTGGAGACTTGAATTTCACTGAAGAAGATGGACTCCGATTTACTAAGTAGGCTGCAGTGGATAGTGCTTCACCCCAGAAAGTCTTTGGTAGACCCGAATCAAGAAGCATACATCTGACCCTCTCAATCAAAGTTCTATTCATTCTCTCTGCAGTGTCGTTTTGCTGTGGTGTATAAGTTGTGGTTTTATGCCTGATTATACCTTTCAACTTGCAGTAATCTTGAAACTCATCTGACAAGTACTCCAAGCCATTATCGGTTCTCAAGTATTTCAGCCTTTTCCCAGTTATATTCTCCTGCAAAGTTAACCATTCTTTGAACGTTTCAAATGCCTCACTTTTATGCTTTAAGATATAAACCCACACTTTTCTTGAGAAATCATTGATGAAGCTTATATAGTATCTTCCCCCTCCTAAAGTTTCTGTTCTTGCTGGGCCCCAAATATCAGAATGGATATAGTCAAAGATGCTAGAAGTAGTGTGCTTACCTTGTGGAAAGGGTGTCCTTGTTGATTTTCCTAACACACAGCATTCACAATTCTGAGCTGGTTCTTTTACCTCAGTTCCTAACACCTTCTGCCTGGAGAGTTCTATTACTCCTTTGTTTCCAATATGACCCAGCCTCTTATGCCAAAGAACCCCTTGTTGATCAGAGTTTACAATCACCCTTGCTTCTCTAGTGTAGGTAGATTCACACAGCAAGTATAACCCATTCGATTTCCTGCCTTTCAGAACCAATCTTCCTGCCTTAGTTACCAGTATTTCCTCCCTGTTTGTGTGAAACTCAAATCCAGTAGCATTTAACAATCCAAGGGAGATTAAGTTTCTCTTAAGGTCTGGTATATATCTAACTTTGGTGAGCTGCTTCACGGAGCCATCATGGAGTTTTAATCTTATAATTCCCTCTCCCTTGACTCTGCAGGTATGATCATTACCTAACAGCACTGCTCCACCATCTTCCAGCTTAAGATTAGTGAACCAAGCCTTGATGGGGCACATATGGAACGAGCACCCCGAATCCAAGACCCACTCCTGCTCAACCTGAGAATCAGCTACACATAACATGTCAGCACCTGTGAGATTTGACTGTTCTTGTGCTACAGCTGCTTGTTGTGTGTTTTGGCCTTGCTTCTTTTTCTTTTCAGGACAATTCCTTTTAAGATGACCCGGTTTATGGCATGCAAAACACTTTCTTGTCTCAGTTTTATCCTGATTTTCATTCCCATTATTCTAGGAGTTCTTATTTTGAATCTTGAACTTTGACTGATTTTCTTTGTTGTTCTTGTACTTTAGATTCAAGCCTTCACCAACACTTTGAGATTTTCCCTCAGTCTCATTTGAGAGAGCTCTTGTTCTTATTGCTGTCATCACAGATTCAAGTCTCAGTGCAGTGACTCTTCCATATACCACAGCATCCTTGAACGATTGGTACGATCTGGGAAAGGCGTTCAATAGCAGTAGTGCCACATCCTCATCATTTTGTTTCTCATCAATGTTGGCCAAATCATCCACCAATTTGTTGAACTCATCAAGTTTTTCCAAGACTTTCCTCTCTTCCATGATCTTGAACGATATCAGCTTCTGTTTCAAGTAGAGGCGATTAGCAATCGATTTTGTTTGGTACAAAGATTCAAGTTTCTTCCAAACTTCAAGGGCCGATTTCTCTTGATATACTTCACGCAGTGCCTTTTCTCCAAGACACAAGATAATGGAACTCCTCGCCTTTCTATCGATCTTCAGCCTCTCAGTTCTCATGACAGAAGATTCAGCATCTTCCTGTTCCGATGACCCTGAGTAATCGGCCACCTCAGAAATAGCTTCTTCCCATCCTTGTTGGATCAAGATTGCTTCCATCTTAGCCTTCCATAACGTGAAATCGCCGGAGCCGGTGAACTTCTCGACGTCCAGTTTCATCGAACCCATCTTGTTGATTTCAGGTGGCTTCCCACAGACAGCGCCACTTGAAAAATGAGAAAACACAGCAGCAATCAACAAGCACCCAATCACAGAAACCCTAACCAGCTAAGAAACAAAAATGCAATCAAGAACGCTCAAGAACAGAAGGATTTTATAGTGGTTCGACTGATTTCCAGTCTACGTCCACTTGAGAACAAAAGCCCTTTATTTATCTCAGAATCAAACAACGAATTGAATACAAATTTGCGATTTTCGCACATTAGGGTTTATCGCGACACGGAAGAACCCGAATCACTCAACTCTCGATTTTCCGTACAATTAACTCTCGATTCTGCATCCAAGGTACTTGCATTTATATGCTGATTGAAACCCCTAAACCAATTGCAACCGATTCCCGCTCAATATCAATTAATTCGTGAATTCCCCAAATTAACCCTAACTACTCGCATAACTAATTCCCAGTTGCATGCATGCACAACTAATTTTGATTCTGATTAATCTGAGCTAATCCCTGGTTAAGCTGAGCCCAGGTTTCAACTTCAACACCGCATGCACACCCCATGCAGCACACTCCAGAGTTAGCTACATCACGAACTCCATCAAGATTAACTCCAATCAACTGAAATTAAGAAAGCAACATAAACACAAAATCCACACTCAACTTTCATCGATCAAATAATGAAAACCCAAATTCTCACCCAAAAGGGTCGAGATTAGTGGATCAGGAATTAATACATAGAAAAACAAAGGCCAAGGTAACTAATTCAACTATATATAATTAATATTTAACACAATTCACATAATTAAACATTCATTTAAATCAAACGAAAATTCAATAGCATATAACGAAAATTCAGCGGCATTTCAACACATGCATTAATCCATCTCTATTATAAACAACATGTAATTCACAACAATTCGACAAATATAACTAATTTCAACTATAACTAATTCAACATATAATCAATATTTTAACACATTTCACATAATTAAACATTCATATAAATATAACAAAAATTAAATATAATCAAACGAAAACAAATGGGGTGATGGGTAGAGTAATTGACTTTATTCCCACATTGCAAACAAATGAATGAAATGTGGCTAATGTGTCAAAGATTGACACATAAAAAGTTGGAACTACAAAGTTTTATATTTACTAAAATTATGAACTTCAAATATCATTTGAGTTATAATAATTCCACCAAGTTTTAAACTTATTAAAATTATTTAATTTAAATATCTGTAAATTAAAAAATTTCCTTTAAGAAAGGGCACATATCAAATATCTTTTGAATTCTAAAAATTCCACCAAGTTTTATACTTACTAAAATTGTGTACCTCAAATATCTCTAAATTAAAATATTTCAAACAAACATCAGTATGTATTTGTACCTCATAGTAATCAACTTTCTTCCCACATCACAACAAATGACAACATGTAATCAATATTTAACACAATTTAGATAATTTCGACCCTATGTCTCTGAAAATTTCAATAATACTACAATAACCTCAAAATGCTCAAAGATTATCACGAAAACAAGAGCATAGTATCGTATCATTTCGGGTAAATATATTTGAACAAAAGTACCACAATTTCCTCAAAATGTTAAAAGATTATCACGAAAACAAGAGTAAATGCATATCTACCCCAACACATATAGTATTGTAACATTTCTACCACAAAACATATAACTTTTACACTTTCTACCATGAAAATGTTAAAAGTCAAACTTATCATTCAATATCACATCGAACATTGGATTACAATTTACAAGTGACTGATGTCTGACACTCACAAAAGTCCATAAAAATTTTTGTGTAACACCTAATTTTGTAAAATTTTTGTTTAAGGCACAATTTATTTACAAAATTTTCATCTAACTCTAATTTAGCAGAATTTTCGTGTAAGCCCGAATCACACAATTTTTTTTTATGTGAGCTCTAATTTTGTAAATTTTTTGTATAAACCCTAATTTTACAGAATTTTTATGTAAACCCTAATGACATAAAATTTCCACCAAATTTTCTTGTAAATTTAATTTTGCAAAATTTACGTGTAAATCCTAATTACACGAATTTTACAGAATTTTAGTGGAAACCCTAATTTTACAGAATTTTCGTGTAAGCTACAATTTGCTTTCTAAAATTTTACAGAATTTTCATATAATCCTAATTTTGCAAAATTTTCGAGTAAGCCCTAATTTTGCAGAATTTTCATGTGAGTCCTATTTACACGAACTTTACACAAATTTTTGTGTAAGCCTTAATTCTACATAATTTTCGTATAAACCCTAACTACACGAATTTTCTTGTAAACACTAATTTTGTAGAATTTCATGTAAAACCCCAATTACATGAATATTGTACGAAATTTCTGTGTAAGCCCTAATTTTATAGAATTTTCATGTAAACTCTAACTATACAAATTTTACATGAAATTTTCATGTAAGCCCTAATTACATGAATTTTTACTCAAAATTATCTTGAAAGTCCTAATTTTACAAACAACTTATGTAAACCTTAATTAAATGGATTTTTCACAAAATTTTCGTATAAGTCCTAATTTTAAAGAATTTTCATGTTTACTCTAATTAGATGAATTTTACATGAAATTTTTGTGTAAGCCCAAATTTTACAGAAATTTCGTATAAGCCTTAATTATATGATTTTTACATGAAATTTTCACTAAATTTGTAGTTTTCATGTAAGCAAAAATTTGTTATCGAAATTTCAAAGAATTTTCATATAAATCTTAATTTAGCAGAATTTTCTTATAAACCCTAATTACACAAAATTTTCATAAAATTTTCGTGTAAGCCTTAATTTTACATCCAAAATATTTTTCTTGTCGAATTTATCATATTTCAATTCGGTAAAATCTTTTGTATGTTAAATTTATATGATTTTAGGTAATTCTTTGAATATGTGCTATTAGTATTTCCAAGGTAATTTTATGAATCTTGACAAATTTATTTGATATCAATTTGGTAAAATCCTTTGAATTTGAGTTATTAGTATTTCTAAGGTAATTTTATGAATCTTCTTTAATTTATCTGATTTCAATTTGGTAAAATTTGTTGTATGTTGAAATTATAATTTTATCGGTGGTATTTGTATTCCTAAGGTTATAATATTTCATTTGGTGGATGAACTGGTCGATTGGGCCAAATGTGTTTGAAGAGGTGATTTCCCGAGTATAAATCTTGTTGAACATATCTCATTTCAATTTGGTAAAATCTGTCGCAATTTGCTAGAATCTGTTCTATGTTGAATTTATATAATTTCAATTAATTCATTGAATCTGTGGTATTTGTATTTCTAAGGTTATAGTATTTCATCTACACAAACGATGATGAAGCAGATATGTTGGTGGATGAACTGGTCGACTGGCCCGAAGGTGTTTGAAGAAGTGATTTCTGATTTCCTAGGTATCAATCTTGTTAAATATATCTGATTTCAATTTGGTAAAATCTATTGCAATTTGCTAAAATTTGTTGCATGTTGAATTTATATAATTTCAGTTAATTCTTTGAATATGTGGTATTCGTATTTCTACGGTCATTTTTTGCAAATTTTGTTGATTGAATTTATCTGATTTCAATTTGGTAAAATCTGTTGTTTGGTGAATTTATATAATTTGAGGTAATTCTTTGAATATGTGGTATTTGTATTTCTAAAGCAATTTTAGGAATTTTGTTGAATTTATCTTATTTCAATTTCATAAAATTTGTTTTATGTTGAATTTATATAATTTCTGGTAATTCTTTAAATCTTTGATGTTTATATTACATGGATAATTTTATGACTCTTGTTGAATTTATTTGATTTCAAATTGGTAAAATCTGTTTTATGTTGAATTCATTTAACCTTGGGTAATTCTTTAAATCTGTGATATTTATATTACTAAGGTAATTTTATGAATTTTGTTGAATTTATTTGGTAAAATCCGTTGGATGTTGAATTTATATAATTTCAGTTAATTCTTTAAATTTAGACTAGACACTAGAGAGAATCATTGTAATACTATATATAATCTATTGTGAAGAAATCTCGATTGAAGTCCATGTTGTTTTTCCGGATTTGGGTTTGCAATGACTCACTCAAGCACTCTGTTCTTATTATTTTTGTCTATTTTAAATCCACTAAGGAAAATAATACACCTTCGTATATCCATAGTGCATAGTATTTTCCCAACATTATTCATGCATCTATACCAAGAACCAGGACCAAGACTCATAATTATTGAAGCTTAGAAATTAGATATGGTTTAACACAATAAACTGAAGTTAATATTGTACAATTTTGCCATATAAAACAGAAAAAATCAGAAGGCCATTTCTTTAACTCAGAACCAACGCTCATAATTATTGAAGTTTAGAAATCAGATATAGATTAACATAATAAAAAGAAGTTAATATCGTATAATTTTGCCACATAAAATAGAAAAAACCAGAACATTCTTTATCTCTGATTAATCATGAAAACATATATTAGACTGAAAGCAAGTATGTTTACTACTCCACCGCCCAACATGCATTGCCTTCATATTATACCAGAGATGGAAGAGAACAAAAAAAAAGGAAACCAATCTCATGCATAATGTTGGTCCCAAATGGTGTCCGAGGTTCAGAGGGGGTGAATGAACCTTGGTTGATTTTGTAAATCTTTCGAAAAACTTCATGTTCTGCAAGTTATTTGAACTTGCAGCGCCAGACAGTTACTGCTTACAGCACTAGAATATAGTGCTGCACGCTGTAACTAGAGTTTATACACAGCGAAAAAATACGTTTTATAATACAAGGCTGGTTTTCTCAAATATGATCCTATTCAAAATGTTTTATGCTTATGACAAAGATAGATAGATGAAATAAAGCACATATAAGAAAACAATAAAACACTTATGACTTATAGTGGTTCGAAGGTGGTGTAATCCTTCTACGTCCACTCTACTGCTACCTCGAGCAGGAACTTTGTTAAGCAAGATTGATTTACAGGACTTTCCTAACAATCTATCAACTTTACAAAGCAAACACCTACTAGAGTCCAGCGTACATACAATAACTGCAAATTCTAAAGGCTAACCCACACAGGATTCTAAACTCCCATACAGGGAAGCTGCCTAACTCTAGACAACTTATACAAACAGCAATGATCTCTCCTATCAACTGTTCGACACCTAAAACAACCTAAACACACAACAACAAAGTTAAAAAGTATATTGTTTGTTCTTCAACTAGTGCGGTGAAGTGAGCTTTTGAATCCTTCGAAGGATCTTTCAGCTTTGAGCTTGCTTCACTTCACAGAGGTTGAGTGACTGAAACTGAGAGTAGATTTGAATGAATGTAACTTGAATGCTTGAGAGTTTTTGCGCAAATGTTTAAGTAACCAGCTTCAGTGTTGTTCATCCTCTATTTATACTTGTATGAAAAGATATCCGTTGAAGGAGATATCTCTCTTTTAAATTTTAAGTACTTGATCAAAGGCATGGCTCGCATTTAATACGACTTGACTTTCTCTTTCGGAGCATTTAATGCGGTAGTTGCGGCTAGCAGCTTTCTGCAGCGCGTCAGTCCACGTGGCATCTTCGTATTGGCTCCGTGTCTGCAACTTTGATCTTCTTTGGAACGACTCTATTTATTTTTGCTTGGATCTTTGTTCCTCGTACTGCATTTATCCTTCCTCGGATTACATGATACTTATTCTGTATGTCATTGGCACTGGTTGACTGTTTGAGTAGTAAGTTTCGCGATGTATCCTAGGTCTGTTTGCAGCTGATACTCCTTTGCAGTGCTGCTGTAACTTGGACTTGCTTGCAGTATCTTCGTACAGTACTACTATATCTCTTTCTTGCAGTACTCATGTATCCTTTTCTTACAGCGATGCTACACGCCGTTCTTTCTTACTTCGCTGTAGTACTGTAATTGCTTTCTTGCAGCAGCTTCTTTCCGAAATTCTCAATGCAGCTTTGTAACTTATGAAAACCTCCATCTTTCAACACCTATATCTAGACTCAAATCTAGTCTATGCTTTCACTTAAACATTGTGAAAAATGGGGTACACAAAACTTCTTATTACATATATGTTCTGTCTTATCAAAATCTAAACACTGAAATCCCAACACATGACTTCAGAGTTAGAGGATAAGAGCTTAGGAAATAGTAGATGAAGAGATGTTCCAATAGATCCTAGTATCAGTCCACTTAATCCGCCAATAATGACCAGCGACTTCAGTAGTTCTCGCACCAATTATGCATCATAAATTCCAGGAAAATTAAATTAAGGAAGGGCTTGCAAAATGCATTACAACACTGTAGTTAACACAACATAACAGCACTATAACATAATTATAACTTATGAATAGTTAACCTTTACTGAATTTCGATAAGCTCACACATAAATGATTAGGTTGTTTGAGAAAGAGGTTCGTCCCATACAACATTGTTCAAAGTAACGGTCGCGGTCATTGTCACGGTAACTATTGTTAAGATTATATTGCAATTTCGAGGCCGTAACGGACAATTTATTGGAAAAATTTAAAAATAGTCTAAAACATCAAGAAAATTACTTACATATATATGTTTTTACTAAATTAACGTAAAAAATAATATTACAACTAGAATTAACATATAAAACATACAATTACATAAATTATTAATACCATGTGGAATGTTGAGGTAGTTTAAAGTCATTATTATCTTCCCTTTCAGAATGAATAGGAAAATGTGCATAATCATAATGAGTTAGATGAGGCACATGTTATTCACGTGGATACTCATGATATGCATTGGCTAAATCTCGATCAACATATCATGTTGAACTTGCATGTGACGGTAATTCTTGATTATGATGATAATATCCAAATCCTTGATATCCTGAACTGTCAGAAGATCCATAATGATGAGCATGATATCCAGCACTAGTACGAAATGAGCTCACGCTATGTCTCCCACTAGTATAACTAGATGATCCATATCCATGACTAGGTTGCTGAGTTTCAATCGAACCA
This sequence comes from Scutellaria barbata, assembly GCA_028654395.1. Taxonomy (NCBI): domain Eukaryota; kingdom Viridiplantae; phylum Streptophyta; class Magnoliopsida; order Lamiales; family Lamiaceae; genus Scutellaria; species Scutellaria barbata. The sequence continues at coordinate 19,274,064 of CM053648.1, forward strand.
GTGCTATACCCTGTATTCTGAGGACCATAATCATAAGAATACCCTCTTAACCCAAGACTTTGCATTTGGTGATACATATTTTCATATCGTCTAGAAGTTCTACCAGAATATAATTGATCGGTGCTACTCGAGTAGTCTTATAAGCCTGTCAAAAACCGATGTTGTTCTTCTATTCCCGAACGATATCCATGATCAGTGTCTTGAGTAACATAATAGTTCTCTTTTTCTTGTGCCCAAGACATGCCACTATCATGTTGAGCATCCCCTGTTCGAGCACTTCTATCAATGTGCATCTGACCACCATCATCCCTATTGTCACTGCTATCATCACTAGTACAATCAGTATCCCTGAGTGATGCAACTTTCATATAGCTCTACAACTTTCATGTTTAACATTTTTCCTAATTCAATCTTCACCCTACTTAAAATAAGCTACACTTACAACATACATAACAGTTTTCGAACAGGGTCATATTAAACCAAACTCTGTAGTCTGATATAATCTATCTCAATATTTATCCAAATCATCTACGGTTTCTTCTGGTTTTAGCTAAAAAATAGGGCTATAAATTTCATATTTTAAGTTTTTCCCAATTCATCCTCTAAAATTACCTGAAACGTTCGACAATCAGATAAACAGATTGTTTCCAATAATATAGCTTTCAGATTCACACTATATTTGAAAAATTATAACAAATCGAGATTAACTCCAAATATTTTGAAATTTTACAAACAGTTAAAAGACCTAATTATCTATAAGGTTTGTGTTTAAAATTTTGACAGAATCAATCTCGAATTATATGAAAATCGAGAAGCAAAATCAGAACATAATTTTCTTACTCCTTTTTCTTCTCCCCGTCGCACCTTCGCTGCCCTTTCTTTTCCTTTCTTCTTTTCCCTCTTTATATCTACCCTACCCTGTTCTTAGTGTGAATAGCAACTACAAACATTGTTGCTACAACTTTTATTTCTTTTATTCTTTTGTGCAAGACATTCACGTTTTGTTCTTTTGTACAACTTTATTTCTTTTCAAGACATGTGATAATATACTACAAACATTATTGCTACAACTTTTATTTCTTTTCAAGACATGTGATAATATATTACAAACATATTAGATAATACAAGACATGTGAACACCTACAGGATGTTGCAGGCTTGCGGCTTTATGTTTTTCAACATTTTATAGCTTTCACTTGTCAATTATAATATACAATTCTTCCTTTATTTTTATCTCTAATAATATACTGTATATATATACATATTAATATACCTATATATAATAAACATGTATAAAGAATATTACATTCAATCGGAAAAATAATATACAATGTTCAAATTCAATCTTCTATCCGTCGTTTTCGCTTTATACCTGTTAAAATCCGTTACGGTTTTTATAACGCCGTTACAGTCCATTATAACGCCGCATAATGCTGTTACGAGCGTTATCACGCCGATATCTCAGGACCAAAAACTGTGTTGTGTGATTAAACTGAGTTATGTGTTTATGTTCCTTTTGATTGCCACTTCAAATTTGGTTGCTAAATCCCTTGCTAGTCAGGTCTGTTAATTAAATTTTATTTGATGTTTGTTAAAATTGTTATTATATGGAAGTGGTGTTTGTGGTAAAAAGTATAAACTGTAAAGTTTATACTTTCTGTATGCTCTATGCATTAATTTTTCCATTTGTGATCATTCCATTAATTCTTCTGGCATATTTTAATATAGATAACATTTTATGTTGTGCTTGTCTACTTTGCTACATCGATGGGTACAAAGCAGCTCACCAGGTTGGTTTCTTAAGGTTTATGGTGTCTAATATATGTTTTATGTTTATCTCTTTTGCTAAGACCTCATGGAATTCAACATTCATCAAATCTCTAATATAATTAGGTGATGGTACAATTGTACTGCATATGTGCTGTATGGCATGGTTCAAAATAACGCTGTTATAACGATCGTAATGACCGTTACGTAACAGTAACAACCACCTCCGCATCACTGATTCGGTTAAAAACGATCGGCTATATTATTGGGCATGATATCAGCGTGATAATGCCCGTAACGACGTTACGCGGTGTTATAATAGACTGTAACAGCGTTATAACAGCCGTAACGGATTTTAACGGGTATAAAAGCAGAAACAACGAATAGATGATTGAATTTGAACACTATATATTCTTTTTTTGATTAAATAAAGGAAGAATTGTATGTTATAATTGACAAGTGAAAGCTATAAAATGTTGAAAAACATAAAGCCGCAACATGGTGCAGGTGTTCACATGTCTTGTATTATCTAATATGTTTGTAGTATATTATCACATGTCTTGAAAAGAAATAAAAGTTGTAGTAATAATGTTTGTAGTATATTATCACATGTCTTGAAAAGAAATAAAAGTTGTAGTAATAATGCTTGTAGTATATTATCACATGTCTTGAAAAGAAATAAAATTGTAGCAATGGAATAAAGCTACACAAAAGAACAAATGAAATAAAAGTTGTAGCAATAATGTTTGTAGTTGCTATTCACACTAAGAACAAAGTAGATATAAAGAGGGAAAATAAGGGAAGAAAAGAAAAAGAAGGGGGGCAGCGAAGGTGCGACATGGAGGAGAAGAAAAAAGAATAAGGAAATTCTATTTTGATTTTGCTTCTCGATTTTCATATAATTCGAGATTAATTCTTTCAAAATGTTAAACACAAACCTTGTAGATAATTAGGTCTTTTAACTGTTTGTAAAATTTCAAAATATTTGGAGTTAATCTTGATTTGTTATGATTTTTCAAATATAGTGTGAATCTGATAGCTGTATTGTTGGAAACAATCTGTCCATCTGATTGTCGAAGGTTTCTGGTAATTTTAGACGATGAATTGGGGAAAACTTAAAATATGAAATTTATAGTCCTATTTTTTAGCTAAAACCAGAAGAAAATCGTGGATGATTTGGATAAGTATTGAGAGAGATTATGTCAGATTATAGAGTTTGGTTTAATATGACCCTCTTCGAAAACTGTTATGTATGCTGTAAGTGTAGCTTAATATTAAGCAGGTTGGAGATTGAATTAGGAAAAATGTTAAACATGAAAGTTGTAGAGCTATATGAAAATTGCATCACTCAGGGATACTGATTGTACTAGTGATAATAACAGTGACAATGATGACGATGATGATGGTGGCAACGATGGGGATGATGGTGGTCAGATGCACATTGATAGAAGTGCTCGAACAGGGGATGCTCAACATGATAGTGACATGTCTTGGACACAAGGAAAAGAGAACTATTATGCCACTCAAGGCACTGATCATGGATATCGTTTCAGGATAGAAAAACGTCGGTATTTGGCAGACTTGAAAGACTTCTCGAGTGTCACCGATCAATTATATTCTGGTAGAACTTCTAGACGATATGAAAATGTGGATCACTAAATGCAAAGTCTTGGGTTATGAGGGTATATTTATGATTATGGTCCTCGGAATACAGGGTATAACACTGGTTTGGTTGAAGCTCGGCAACCTAGTCACAGATATGGATCATTTAGTTATACTAGTGGGAGACACAGCGTGAGCTCATTTCGTACTAGTGTTGGATACCGTGATCATCATTATGGATCTTCTGACAGCATGGATATTATCATCATGATCAAAAATTACCGTCACAGGCAAGTTCAACACGATATGTTGATCGAGATTTAGCCAATGCATATCATGAGTATCCACGTTGATCAAGAATTACCGTCATAGGCAAGTTCAACACGATATATTGATGGAGATTTAGGCCTGTGCCTCATCTAACTCATTATGATTATGCACATTTTCCTATTCATCCTGAAATGGGAGATAATGATGACTTTGAACCACATCGACATTCCATGTGGTATTAATAATATATGTAATTGTATGTTTTATATGTTAATTCTAGTTGTAATATTGTTTTTTACGTTAATTTAGTAAAAACATATATATATATATACAAGTAATTTTCTTAAAGTTTTAGGCTATTTTTGAGTTTTTCCAATAAATTGTCCATTACAACCACGAAATCTCCTCGAAATTGCAATGTAACCTTAACGATAGTCACCACGACAATGACCACGACCGTTACTTTGAACCATGCTGTATGGGGCAAACCTCTTTCTCAAACAACCCAATCATTTACGCCTGAGCTTATCGAAATTTAGTAAAGGTTAGTTGTTCGTAAGTTATAATTATGTTATAGTGCTTTTATGTTGTGTTAACTACAGTGTTGTAATGCATTTTGCAAGCCCTTCATTGATTTAATTTTCCTGGAATTTATGATGCATAATTGGTACGAGAACTACTGAAGTCGCTGGTCATTATTGGCGGATTAAGTGAACTCATATTAGGATCTATTGGAACATCACTTCCTCTACTATTTCCTAAGCTCTTCTTGTCTAACTCTAAAGTCATGCATGAGGTTGGTTTCTCTTTCTTTTGTTCCTGGTATAATATGAAGGCAATGCATGTTGGGCGGTGGAGTAGTAAACATACTTGCTTTCAGTCTGATATATGTTTTCATGATTAATTAGAGATAAAGATTGTCTTGGTTTTTTCTGTTTTATGTGGCAAAATTGTACGATGTTAACTTCTTTTTATTGTGTTAATCCATATCTAATTTTTAAGCTTCAATAATTATGAGTGTTGGTTCTGAGTTAAAGAAATGACTTTCTGATTTTTTCTGCTTTATGTGGCAAAATTGTACAATATTAACTTCAGTTTATTGTGTTAAACCATATCTAATTTCTAAGCTTCAATAATTATGAGCCTTGGTCCTAGGTCTTGGTATAGATGCATGAATAATGTTGGGAAAATACTATGGACTATGGATATGCGGAGGTGTATTATTTTCCTTAGTGGATTTAAGATAGACAAAAATAATAAGAACAAAGTGCTTGAGAGAGTCATTGGAAAACCCAAATTCGAAAAAACAACATGGACTTCAGTCGAGATTTCTTCACTACAGATTATAACATTACAATGATTCTCTCTAGTGTTTAGTCTAAATTCAAAGAATTAACTGAAATTATATAAATTCAACATCCAACGGATTTTACCAAATTCAAATCAAATAAATTCAACAAGATTCATAAAATTATCTTAGTAATATAAATGTCACAAATTTAAAGAATTACCGAAGGTTAAATGAATTCAATATAAAACAGATTTTACCAAATTGAAATTAGATAAATTCAACAAGATTCATAAAATTACTCAAATAATATAAACATCAAAGATTTAAAGAATTATCAGAAATTATATAAATTCAACATAAAACAAATTTTATGAAATTGAAATAAGATAAATTCAACAAGATTCCTAAAATTACCTTAGAAATACAAATACCACATATTCAAAGAATTACCTCAAATTATATAAATTCACCAAACAACAGATTTTACCAAATTGAAATCAGATAAATTCAATCAACAAAATTTGCAAAAAATGACCGTAGAAATACGAATACCACATATTCAAAGAATTAACTGAAATTATATAAATTCAACATGCAACAAATTTTAGCAAATTGCAATAGATTTTACCAAATTGAAATCAGATATATTCAACAAGATTTATACCTAGGAAACCAGAAATCACTTATTCAAACACCTTCGGTCCAGTCAACCAATTCATCCACCAACCTATCTGCTTCATCATTGTTTGTATAGATGAAATACTATAATCTTGGATACAATAAAACCCATCATTAATCCTTAAGTAGAACCAAATGAATGGATATACCATATATTGCTCAAATGTGTGTCTTGTGATTTCCACAGACAATTTCACCAACAACATCGAAAGATTCAGAAAATTTATCATAATAATTAATCCATCTACCTTAATGCTATAGAACACAGTAAACTGAGTTTGAAATAAATGAAACTGATTAGAGACAATGAAAATTCAAGTTAATATACCTAAATCAGCAAGCTCAACGGAGCTACCTTGGCCAATAACAGTAGTGTTAATTAAACTCATCAGTGGCCAACAAATCCAAAGCCCAACAGCAGGACCAGAAAACTTCACAATCTCAAGCATCTGATCCCACAAACTCCCATTTTCTGATAATTCTTCTCTATAGTTTTTAGAAACCTCTCCCAACAATTGTATTTTCTCCCCAACTGCCACTTCAACTTCATTTTCTTCCTCAACCGGAGAAGATTGAGTAACATTATCAGTCCATGGCTTGAGAAACCACAGTTCTTGATAATTGATTGACTTTTTCTGCAACTTAGAAACCACAGTGAAAGTTGTGAGACAGGATTTTGGGATTCATGGCCGAAAGCTTCTAGTAGAAAGAGAAAGAAGAGAGCCTGGTGAGAGAGATGTATAAAACTTGAACTGTGCTGTAGTATGAATTTTTATAAAAGAAAAAACATAAAAACAAAAACAAAATTTTAGCGGCTGGGGTGTTTGGTTTTTATTTATTGGGAAAATTGGTAAAAATAACCTCTAATTTTGCCCTTATTAGGAAAATGACCTTTAAATATTGATATTTTTGAAACTAACCTCTAACTTTAAAAAAGTTGGTAAAAATGACCAATGACCTGTTGAAGCATGTAATCTTTCCTGTAACCTGCTTACGTGTCACATACATAAGCTGACACGTAAGCTGGTAAGCAGAACGATTACCCACTGGAGCCGGTCAAATGATGTTTTTACCAACATTTTGTAAGTTACGGGTCAGTTTTAAAAATACCAATATTTAGAGGTCATTTTCCTAATAAGGACAAATATATGAGTCATTTTTACCAAATTTTCCTTATTTATTTATTCTTTATCTTTATAATGAGATCAAAAAGAATTTAAATTGAAAATCGAGCGGTTCACTTAATTTTTACTCCAGCTGGGTAGCTTACCGTCTTAAACATCTTGGTGCGTGTTTGGGATGGATTAGTGTTGTGATTTCAGTGTTTAGATTTTGATGAGACAAATCAATATTGTAATAGTAAATTTGAGTATCTCATTTTTCACAGTGTTTAAGTAAAATCAAATAGACTAGGATTGAGTCTGTAAGTTTTGTTTTGAAAGATGGAGGATCTAAAAAAAGTCATGCTGTATCAAGAAAAGAAGGATTGAAGAAACCGCATGAAGAAGTTACTACAATGCAGTTGTAAGAAGTTATAATAACGCTGCAAGCAGAAGTTACAACAACACTGCAAGAATAAGTTACAGCGGTACTGTAAGTAAAAGTTACTGTAATGCAGCTGTAAGAAGAGAAAATACTATGCTGCAAGCTGCAAGCAAAAGTTACAGCTACGCTGCAAGAAGAAGTTATAGAAATGCTGCAAGCAGAAGTTACAGCAACACTGCAAGAATAAGTTATAACGGTACTGTAAGTAAGAAGTTGCTGCAAAAAAATCGAGGATACAGAGCAGAAGAGAAGACTTGCTGCATACTCCAACAAACCTCGGACACAATAACAGGAACAACGTCCTGCAGTCCGAAAAAGTATAAATGTAGTATGGAGAACGAAGACCAAATCAAGTTTAAATAGAGTCGGTTGAGACAAGATCAAAGTTGCAGTTGCAGAGCTAATACAGAGATGACACATGGCCTGACAGGTTGCAAAAAGTTACGAGCCGTAACCACTACATTAAATGCACTAAGAAGATAAGTCAAGATGCATTAAATGCAAGTCATGCCTTTAATTAGAACCCTTATTTCAAATGAGAGATATCTCCTTCAAAGGATATCTTTCTATAAATATAAATAGAGGTCGAACTACACTGAAACTAAAAACTGAAACATTTTGTGCTCAATAAACAAAAAGCATTATCAAGCTATATTCTCAATCATCCTTACAAGTTTCAGTCACTCGACCTAAGTGAAGTGAACAGGTTTCAACTTGAAAGATCCAAAAAAGAATTCAGAAGCTTACTTCACTGCACCAGTTGAAAAAACAACAATATATACTTTAACCTATTTGTTGTGTGTTAGGTTGTTTTAGGTATTGTCAGTTGATATTTATCCTTGCTGATTGTATTTAGTTGTCTAGGAGAAAGACAACTTCCCTGTGTGAGAGTTTAGAAATCCTAATTGGGTTTGCCTTTAGAACTTGCAGTTGCTGTGTGTACGCTGGGTTCTAATAGGTGTTAACTTGTTAGGTTGATAGATTGTTAGGTTGTACCCTGTAATTCAATCTTTCTTAACGAAGTTCCTACTCGGGGAAGCAGTAGAGTAGACATAGAAGGATTACACCACCTTCGAACCACTATAACTATAAGTGTTTTAATCACTTTATATATCTGTGCTGCATACTATGTTTATCTTATCATAAACATAAAAATAATCTTCATAAGATAACATATGTGAGAAAACAAGTCTTCAGTCAAAACATATTTTCCACTGCCAAAAACTCTAAGTTACAGCATACAACACTGTATCCTGGTACTGTAAGCAGTACTATCCTGTGCTATAAGTTCAAGTAACTTACAGTATCATATGTTCGAAAAGATTTTCAAAATCAACGAAGGTTCATTCAATCCTCCTCTGAACTTCCGAGACTACTTGGGACCAACAATTAGAGTTATTTAACCCAGATAAATTTATGTTAGGTTTGTTGGTTTTAAAGTTCGGGTTTAAATTGGGTTCGGACCAAAAAAGTTTAAATTGAGGTTATGGTGGGTTAAATAAACCCATCAGGTTCGGACAAAAAAGGTTTAAATTGGGGTTATGATGGGTTAAATAAACCCATCAACTTTGGTGGGTCCATAACCAATTATTTATTGGGTAGTATTTGTATACACCAAGTGTATAGTCATGATCCATGTAATTGGGCGCGTGGGTCGGGTTCGATTTAACCCAGATCCGTACCTAATTTTCTTTTTAATTTATATCATAACCTTTATGTTGTAATAATATAACATTTATGTTGTAATAGTATAACCTTTATGTACAGATTTCATAACTTTTTCAGTGCATAACTTATACTTTTTTCACTATAAAAATTCATGTTATTTAGCCGAAACCTTTATATTGTAATGATATAACCTTTATGTTGTAATAGTATAATCTTTATGTATAGATTTCATAACCTTTTCAGTGAATAACTTATACTTTTTTCATTATAAAAATTCATGTAATATAGTTGAAATTTTTATGTTGTAATAATATAACCTTTATATTGTAATAGTATAACCTTTATGTACAGATTTCATAACTTTTTCAGTGAATAACTTATATGTTTTTCACTATAAAAATTCAATATAGCCGAAACCTTTATGTTGTAATGATATAACCCTTATGTTGTAATAATATAACCTTTATGTATATATTTCATAACCTTTTTCAGTGAATAACTTATACTTTTTTCATTACATGCATTGCAAAAGGTTATGTCTATATAACTAAAAGGTTATGAGTACAGAATTAAAATGTTAAGTTCGCTAAACTAAAATATTATGCCAATATAATAATAAAACTAGGGTTTGGATGTGTGTAGGCGCATGAGACGCGAGTAGGACGCATGAAATATACTCTCAGGTCCGGTTGATTCAGTTGCACGGATCTAGGATCCTTGCACTTGGTGTATAGAAATAATTGTGTTATTTATTAAAGTGTAAAATATCATCTCTATCTTTACTATTCAACTATTAAGGACAACTTAATTTTTTGTTGAGTAGTATTATTCACACCCCTTGAACTTTTAAGGGCATCCTAATTTAAGACTAGTCAACCACCTTTTATATTAAAACCATTTTTACCCTTACTTTTTTCTTAAAATTTCCAAAATATTAGCTTGCCAATAGTCATTTTTCATTTTTTCATATCGTATCCAATTACACTCGGTATTTATATATTTTGATCGATAATCAGGCCCAACATGCTTCCGTAAATAAATAAATTTCTAAGTAAAATTTTACCTCGCCTTTCTCTCTATCTCCGACTGAATATTGCGGTCTAGTTTTTACGGATCAGTGATCCAACTATATGCCTGCAGTCGATGGTTTTAGAACTGTTTTCTCTGTGGAAACCCGATACACAACCCTTATTCCACGGCCACTTTGTCTTTCAAGGAGATCGGGGGAGACTCACTGCTGGTTTTTTTCTTAAACTTAGAAAATATAAATTTCTGGAAACAAATGTTGGAAAGCAAAGCCTTTCTTTTATTGAAGATAATAAACTTAAACTATTTTACATTACTAATTTTCTTCGCCATTGAAAGAGAAATCTTGTTTTAGCCAATCATGACTTAAACTCAAAAAGAGAAAACCCCCATAAACAGGAAAGTTCAAAGCTTAAACTATTACACTTATAGAGAGAAGATTTCCCATCTTAAGAATGAAAGATGTGTAAGACTCGATGATCTTCTTCTGAGGCTGAAGACCTCCTTATATAGCCAAGAATCCGGACTTGAAATGTGGATTTCAATTCTCTCATTTGCCAACTTGTAATCACCATGTTAGTAGTTCCTTCCCCTAACCCTTGTTTTTTTTTATTCTCGTCCACTAACTTGGTTGGTGGAGTGTCTCTTTATTTCACCCATCTTTGTCTTTTTTTCCTTGGTGGTTGAATCTTTATTGATGGCGAGACTATCCACTACTCCATTTTTTGTGGTAGTGCTATGTGCTTGGTGGAGTCAAGAAAGATCTCTTAAGAATTTTTCTAAGTGCACCCCAAAATAAAATACAATGTATTCCTATATTATTACATTCTCAGAATACATGTATACTTGTAAAATATCGAGTCCAATTAGACTTGTTTCCTTTTATTATATTTTAGATTTTTACTATCTAAAAACCATTCATTTTCCCTTCTTTTTTGGGTGGTCGGGCTTGTCTGGCTTGACCTTGAAACCTCGACCGAACAATGGTTTCTCCTATATCTGATAGTAAGAACAAATGCGTTCTTCCCATCTTTCTATATGCACCATGTTGCATAATTTTTTTCTCATTTGTTCCGTTATCGGAACCTTATTTTCCCAGATTAACTTTCTCTTATTTCAAAGAGGTTTTCAGCCAATTTAGTTATATTTCATGTCATGAAATTTAACAGAAAAGATCCATTCATAGAATTTTGAAATATCTTGAATGAATATTTTGCCTTTTCCATCTCTATGAGATAGACACAGAGTCCCAAGCTCGCCTTGTTGATATCTCATCTTCGGTGAGGGTGACCACCAAGGAACTATTTGATGGTGGAGCTTTCACTTTGTTGAGTACCATTATGTCTGATCTCTGAAGCTTTAAGAATTGAAAAGCCGGATGAGATAATTTACCTGTGATTTTTGGAGCTGTTATGATTTTTAGCTCCAATATATCACCTCGACCCAAATGTGGGTTATTCTGCCATGAATCATGTACGACAGTGGATATCTAGTCTGATAATTTTAAAATTTTTGGAAAACTTGGTGCAGTGGTAAATACCAAAACAATTGCTCAGAAATCAAACCATTCTCGAATATCCTACGGGTTTGTACCTGGGAGCATCTAAAGACTTGGATACTTTCCAGATCAATCGGTAATAATTTTACCTGGATTGATCCCATTCCTCATAATCAATTTCTCCGACGTTCTTTGGTAAACCTGAAATGGAGAAACAACTTGATTAGTGTTAACCTGTCTTGGACCAGTCTGTGGCCTCAGGTTAACCTCTTATTCTTTAATCCTAGAGGTGTTGGGTTGACTCGACTTATCTGGAATTTCTTCTTAACGTTTCGAATTAATAGTTATATCAGAATCCAATAGATTTCTTATTTTGGCGTTATCAGCCATTTCACCGGAGATCAATGAAAAATATGCATCTGTCGAATGACCTGCTTTGGATTTAAAAACACCCTGTTTGTTCATCGATGATGAACTTTTCTCATGTATTTCTTTTTGGGTCACCGATGGTGAACCAGCTTTGAGAAGAGGCTTCTTTAGCTCATCCCATAAATGGGCCTGTGCTATCTTTGTCGCTCGTATGGCTCTTTGGACATCGTCCAAATCTGTCTTCTGAATATATGAAGGTGCCTCAACACGAGTCTTTAGCAAGCTAAACACTTTGTCCAGTTTTTCAAGATTTCCCCTCAGGTATCTCGTTCACACCGTGATGGAATCCGCTTCAAGGATGTCCATTTCTTGTTAAGAAATCTGCAAGAACATTCTCATTAGATTTCACAATGACAATATCAAATAAATATAAATAGCATTCTGCTTGCCATCTGATAATATGAGCTTTTTCTATTTTTGATTCTAACTTATTTTTTAGAAAAGCCTTTACATTTGCATTATCAACTTTTACTGTAAATTCTTTAGCTAGTAAGAAAAGAGGCCATTTTTAAAGGTCTTCCAAACCGTGAAGAATTCCTTCTCGTTGATATGCCAGACTCTGACCTGTTGTTCTGTAAATAACCCTCCTATATATCTACAAGGTTTTTCATCTGTGGGTGTTTTCCTCATGAGCTTTACTGCCCATCGAAAATCGTTAGCATCTATATAGACCACTAACTGATCCTCATCTTGAGGAATCACGAGTTTCGACAGGTTACTACAAATCTGTTTTAGCTCACGAACTTGTTGGGAATGGATATCTTCCTATTTCCATTTGGTTTTCTCATCCTATTGTAATAAATGATGGAAATCCTTGCGATATTTTACTAGATCCTTGATAAATGAACCTGCAAAATTAATCACACCTAAGAAGCTTTGAATGAGTTTCTTATCCTTTAGAACATCTGGGAAATTGTGGATTTTTTCCACAATGTGTTCCTGGAGTTCCATACCTGCATGGTCAATAATAACACCCAGAAATTCGATCATATTAACCACGATTATTGCCTTCTTTTTAGAGACCACTAACATTCTTTATGACATGCTTCAAAAAATATTTCAAGATGCTTTAAATGATTTTTCATATTTTTAGATGCAATTAAAATGTCGTCTATGTAAACAAACATAAACTCAAAATAATTTTTGAAAAGATTATCCATTTTCTCTGGTTCTGGGGTGAATTTGCAAGTCCCATAAGGAGTATTTTTTGTGGAGAATTTCCAAATATACTGATTTTGTGGTGTGGAAAAGGTAGTGTATTTTTTCAAATCATTTTCCATCTTAATCTGGTAAAACCCAGATTTACAGTCAAATTTTGAAAACATTTTAGATCCTTTAATACAATCAATTAAGTTTCTCTACTAGGTATGTAATAACCATCAAAATCAAGTATCTTATTGATACTTTGATAGTTAATAACTAACCTTGTTTTATCTCTCTTAATTTCACTATGGTTTCTTATTAGAAAACTTGGGCTACTATAAGAGGAGACGCTTACTTCGATCAGATTTAGATTGATATGCTCTTTGATAATGTTTTACATAACTTTTATGTCGTTTATGTTCATCTGGATCGGCTTATATCAAACCAACTTGTATCGGTATTGTTCCCATACTTTTAACGTTACTTCGATCTGATTCTTGTCCCACCAGGCTAAAGGATTCTCATTAAAATTTCTTTTGATTAGCCTTTTAACATTTTCAAGAGAAAGTAAACTTTTCTCGTCAATGTCAATAGGAGATGGTCCTTTTTGTAATGTATTTTTTAGAAACTTAATAGCTTCTTTCGATGCATTCTCTATACCCTGTTGTCTAAAAGATAAAAGAGTTTTGCCAAATTTTCTCTTATCCTGCATTTTATGATGGATTAACTTGAAATCATTATCACCACGTTTGTTGCGGAAAGTAATATGTATTATCCTATTGAAAACTTTCTCATGTCTCAAAACCTGTATCAAACTTCCACAATTAATAATAAAGGTTAACAGGTTCGTTCTTGTGGTTATCTTGCTCATATTTTGCAAATGTTTAAATAAAATTGTTACCCAACAAAATATCAACACATGTATTATGAATATAGATTGGTGGCATTTTTACTTTGTACCAAGGGGTACTAAATGCGCCTCCGATCATTATTCTTGATTCACGAATACCTTTATTGAATATAAAAATTTTTAAAAAAAACTCTTCCCACAATAAGAGGTAGAGTCTCCACAGATTCACTAGGAAAAACTCCTAGCTTTGTCATGTAAATGCCTGATCCTGAATCAATATAAGCCGTAAAGTATTTGGACTAATACTGATCATACAATATCCCAACGGATATGTATATAGAAAATGAGCTCATCATTCCACCCTTATTAGGTGTCCATCGAGACTGAACTCCATCCATTTTCCGTTCTGTCCCCAAAGTTTGTTTTTCTCAAGGAAACTTAGACCAAGGGTCATAGAGTCTTTGGTTCTATTTGTAATACCTGTAGTAGATACTTCATAGCCTGCTATTTCTAAGATGCATTAGTATATATTAATACTCGATTGTTGTAAATTATATATCTCATCACAAGAAAACCAAGTATTAGTTTCAGATATATCAAAAACAATATGGATTTCTTTCCAACCCTCATGACATTTTATTTTAACATTACTCACTCTAATTCGTTGTGGATTAAAATCCTCAATTGGTTCTTTTCCTCTTAGACTTAGAATCCTATCTTCGGAAGGACATCTTGTTACTAATCTCAGAATCAAACCTTAATGATATATTTAAATTTGGATGATCTTTAATTAACAAATTAACACCACCTATCCTAAGTATCTGAATTGGGTCTAATGTCATAACTTTTGCAAATTTCTTGAAAATTCTAGGAATCTCTATATACTCTTTCCTAAGGAACATATTTGAATGATGTGTATCGGAAAACACATATGCAATTCTATACGTGATAGAATATGATCTATTATCTTTTTTCATTAAATCAGATCTCTTAAAATCCTGATGAAGGGTTAAGACTCTACTAAAATCTTGGTCTGCTAGGTTATATGTAATCCTAGGATGTATGTTAAACATAAGTTTGTCAGCATATAAATTTCCTACCATTGTACCAAGATAACCATCTCTTAAGTTATTGATACGCTTATCCATTACTCAAATGGATTTTTGAATCAATACATTTTTTGAAGGTAGCTTTAATCACTACTTCAATGGTTTCGATATGAATCCATTTCATAGTAACTGTTACTTCTTCTTTGATACGGCTCAGTTCCTCAAGAATTTCTTCTTTTGGAATAAGCAGCATATTAACTCTATTACCGATTAATTTCATTGGAATCAAAAACTCACCTGAATTCACCCAATAGATGATGTTATGCTTGTGCTGTTTTAGTCCAATTTGGTTACAGATTCGACTAATACTTCCAATCCTAAAGCCGACGTATGGACTTAGGGTTGAATCCTATCACATGATTCTTTCTATCGTTTTATTTGAGATGGTCATTTCTGAAAAGAATCCTGATAGACTATCCGATGTTTGGAGTCTATCTTCCTAATCATCGGAGCTACTCATCTGATTATGTAGATGATCCATATGAATCGTATGAATCTGACTCGTCTTCTTCTTCATAGATGCTTTCATTTGAAGAAATATCTTCAAATTGGTAAATTGGTACCAGATCACCGTAAAAAGACCGCATCAAGGAGTAATTCACCTTGCTTTTGTGGGCAATCTAGCGAAATATGACCTATCGCACTACATGTCCAGTTGTTGCAATCTTTGAAACTTTCATTTATATGAGTGTGAGCTCGTTTGAAAGTTATCCTTATTAGTGTTCTTCCTATTGGCTTCCATGTGGATCTAGATCCTTGTGATGAAAACCTGGAAGGACCAGACTTCTGACCAGATTTGTAAAATCTAGTCTTTGATTTGGACCACCATTATTTTCCTTAATTGGAAGGTCTTTTTTGTAATCCTCCTGACTTAGATCGAAACACACTTCTGAAGTGTTTCTTTCTTTTGTCCTATCTTTCACGACTTGGTTCTTCAATAATACTTGGAAAATCATTATTTTCACAACAAATAGGAGTTCTTTTTATCTGACCTCTTAGTTTTTTCTTGTTCTTCTGTAGTATCACTTGTTAACACCATTCTCTTATGCTGTCCTTAAAGAAGGACATCCTTCTAGACACCGAATCAACCATTCCTGGAGGTACCTTATATGTTTGTACAAGCATCTCTCTCCATGGGCTGCATATGTGCAAAGAACATCTCTGCTGCAACACTCAATGGTATATGTGTTTGGAAGTAGTATTTGCGGAACCAATATATATATTCATCAGCCGCACATATACTTCTTAATTCGAGTGTATACAAAACCTGTGTATATTCTCAATTCTTTTCTTCTTTTCTTTCATCAAAGTATCCATCTCCTATAAAGTATAATTTGAGTAAGTGACCAACCTTTTCGATAATTTCATAAATATTATTTTCAGATCCAATCTCTTCTTTGATATGAGAATCTATACCTTCTCAAGCTTTCCTTATTGAACCTTCCAAACTATTTTCAATAAGTTTGGTAAATTGATTTTTATTAATGTCCAGTGTTGACGAGATAATCTTTAAAGATGACATCCATTCATCGATTAGTTTCTCCATGTTTCTGAAATCGATGATGTTAGTTGTGAGCATCAACCCGTATGGATGTGTTGGCTCTAACATGGTTCTTGCCCAAGGGCTGTTAGCTGGTGTCTTACTCCATCTTGGTTACCTCCTCTAACGAGCACCAAATGAATTGGTATTATGCTCGTCTTGATCTGACCTCCATAATTGTTGAGGGATAGATATTTCTATACTCGTACTCCCTTCTTCTTATTTGGGAATAAGAACATTCATCTTGAGATTAACCAGATCCACAATTCCTAATTTGAAAGTGATTCGGTTAATTCCAAGATATCAACTCTTGTTGCTTCCATCAGACCTTTCGAATGATGTCTATCAAGAGTTCATCATAACTTTTAGACTGCGAAATTTCCATAGCCTTTCCTTTGGGAATGATAGGTATATCTTCGAACGCATCTTTGAATTATTCGTTCATGGATCTACCTGTTCCCTTTGGTATCCTTCCTTTTAGATCTATTATTTATTTTTTCACATCTAAAACTTCTTGTTGGATCTCGAATAGAGATCAAAACATCTTCTATGTCTGAACCCCATAGAATTGGATGGTCTTCTAGATCTCCCTAAGATAGTGTGAGATTTTAGATGTGTCTGGAACAATTATGTTCCAATCCTCGTTGGATGTCATTTCTATGAAATCCTGTACTTGTTATCTCAAAATATCTTTGGGATACATTTTTACTTGATTTTCTCCTCTCGTTAGACATAGAAAAATCAATTTGTATAAATAATTTAATTTATATCTTCAATAAACCTAGGTTCTGATACCATTTCTACGCATCGGGTTTAATTAGATACAATATCTAAAAAAAAATTATTATTCACTATTCTCAAAATTTAACCAGTACGTGACATTGTTAAACCACATAGTCCCCTATACAAGTTAAAACATAAGCATAGTTGAATGGGCTCGTAGTGGTTTTCAGCCGATATACCAAAATGGTTAACTTTGATTCAATAAGTATGGCTTGGAAATATAGTATTGGAAATCTTAATTAATTCTTGGAAATAGCCTTATGCATTTATTACCCATGTGATGTAGAAAAGTCATGGGATGTGTTTAGAAACCCTTAGGATGTGTATAGCCTCACTCTTCTTTGTTTTTCAAGTATTTACTCAATGTCATTATATAAATAGTTGAGACAATAATTTTTGTATCCTAGTTTCCTCCACCAAATGTGTTATTATTTTTATTTTTTCAAACCTAGATTTAATTATCGAAGTTGTCTGAATTAATCATTGATATTGATTTTCTTATGCATATTTGTTCGTAATTAAAATTTATGTAGTAGAATTTCACCAAATATTAACCCACCAAAAAAATTATACTACTTTAGTCTTTGATTTTAGAATTAATTTTGATATTTAGAATTAATTTTTATTGGAAAAAAATGTTAGGGATAGTTTGGTCCAGTTAATAGTAAACCTACAAAAACCTAGTTTCTTCCACTATATGTGTTTTTTTTCTAACCTATATTTGATTATCAAAGTTGACCGAATTAATCATTGACATTGATTTTCTTATACATATTTGCTGGTAATTAAAGTTTATGTAGTAAAATTTCATCAAGTATTAACCCACCAAAAAAATTGTACTACTTTAGTTTAAGATTTTAGAATTAATTTTAAAATTTAGAATTAGTTTTTATTGGGAAAAAATGTTAGGGGTATTTTGGTCAAATTAATATTAAACCAACAAAAACACTTGATCCAAACAAAGATTTGTTTGATAGACCCAATTCAAAACCAACACTTAACATTCAAACCAAACACACAAATATTAAACTCAATCTAAACCAAACAGTGCAAACCTACCATAACCTAACTAACTTAACTATTAACACGAACCAAACATGCCTGTTGGAACCGCCGGATCGCTAACCCTATGCAATTCCGATTTAGGTTCCATGCAAAATATGACAATGCGCAGTAGGAAAATGAGTCATACATTTTGCAGTGAAAATAAGACGAATTAGTTCTAAGGTCAGAACTGTAGACAGAGCAATCGATGAAGCCTCAACCTCTCGATCTTCTACTGTGTTCATTGTCTTTTCTCGAACGTTGTGTGGATAACGAGTTTTTGAGAATTCCAGCGGCTTCTACTAAATTGAATCTAAAATTTTCGTATGTTTAGAAGTGGCTGACTTAAGGCATATTTATAGGCTACAACAGGACCTAGAAGCGGATTAGGATTACGTCTCTTGATAGTCTTAGGAGTCCTATGTCACACGAACACACTTCTTAAGCCCATTAATAATAACTTGGTCCACTAAGGAGTTATTATTGAACTATCGCCCCAAATTCATATTTAATATGAGCTCCTATTTATTATGAGTACGTTTATCTCCTTATGTTTAAGATATCGAATGTCTATTAATTAAATAAATTACTGACAACTCAATTTAATTAACATCTAATTTCTTGAGTAGTACCACTCAACGCACATCCATAATAATAGAAGTCTTGTTCTATTATATAGTCAATATAAATCAAACAACCTCAATTGGTCCTGCTCAATACATACAAAATGTACTAGTGTAATTTTATAATTAAGATAGACTAATACCAAATTACACTACAATCATTCTGATGATTTGTCCAAAATCATCTTGGTTGTGAGCTACCATTTATAATTTATAAGAAACTGATAACATGATCTTTTATGTGGCACCACACACCATGTTATCTACAATATAAATTAATTGGAAATTGCAATAACATATATAAAATGCAAACATTTGACCATAAAAGATTCTCATATCAAAATAGATGTTCATACAAAAAGCTAGATTTATAGTATACATCCTAACAATGCCCTTGGGCTTCTCAACACTCATTTTCGTCATTTCCTCTTTTAATATTAATCATATATAATTGTAAATAAATCAGTGTAGACATAGACTAATCAAAACATGTTACATCGTGCCCGAACGATTTTTTTGCATTTTCGACCAATCAGGATTTTTTAGCAAGCACAAAACATGCCCATAGCTAACATATGTTTCTAAAGAAAAAGATGAAGACACTATTGTTGTGAAAACTCACTATCCTAAACATCATTGCCCTAGGAAACAAGCAAATATTCATGCAAATTCTAAGTGGTTGGCAGAGAAGTATAAGCATAAAATTTGGACAGATCCAAGGTGGCCCATATAATCCATGATTGCAGTGATTCAAAAAGATTGTAAGTTAGTATTTAACAAGAGTCAAATGTATAAAATAAAGAAGAGGGTTTTAGAGATGAAAAATGGGTGTGATGCAGAACAATTTGTAGCTCTGTGGTCTTATGCAAAAGAGATGAGAAGAGCAAATTCTGATACAACGGTTAAGATAAAATGCAGTCATGTAGATGGAACCTCAATCTTTAAAAGAATGTACATATGTTGGGGGTCGTTGAAAAAGGGATTTCTAGAGGATTGTAGCAGAGTTATTTGTCTGGATGAATGTCATTTGAAAGGGATAACATGAGGGATCCTTCTATCTGCTGTTGGGATGGATGCAAACAATGATGTTTATCCATTCTCATATACAGTGGTAGAAAAAGAAACAAAGAAGATTTGGATGTGGTTTTTGGAGTTTCTTGTTGAAGATCTTCACATACAAAATAGTGGTGGTTGGACTGTTATATCAGATAAATAGAAAGGTTTGATTGATGTAATTGACATACTACTCCCTGGTTGTGAGCATCGTTTTTGTGTGGTGCACCTATATAATAATTTCAAAATATCACACAAGGGACTAGCTTTGAAAAAACTACTATGGAAAGCTACTAGAGCCACAAGAGTTGTGGATTACAATTAAGCAATGGCTGATTTGAAGGAAAGAGATGATAAAACATATGAATGGTTAGCACAGAGAGATCCAATTCATTAGTCCAGGTCTCACTTCAGTGGGCTTGCAAAAACAGACATCTTAGTGAACAATTTAAGTGAGAGCTTCAACTCAATGATATTGTGGGCAAGGAGCATGCCTATTCTGACAATGTTAGAGATAATTAGAGACAATTAGACTTATACTAATGAGGAGACTGCATGAAAATAGGGATAAGATGTTGAAGTATGATGGTAAATTGTGTCCTATGATTGAAATTTTTTTAGAGGATAATAAGAAAAAGGCTATGGAGTACATCACTCATTGAAATGGAAAAGATTAATTTGAAGTGGACAGTTGTTTTGGGAAGAGATTTAAGGTGCACTTGACTGATAAAACATGCAGCTGTAGGAGATGAGAGCTTACTGGGATTCCTTGTGCGTATGCTATATGTAGGTTATATTATCTTTAAAAAAATCCTGAAGAATATGTGGATCAATACTATAAGAAAGACACCTTTTTGAAGTCATACAGCCCCATGATTGGTGCACTTGATGGCATGGATATGCGGCCTA
The DNA here is from genome assembly GCA_028654395.1 of Scutellaria barbata. NCBI lineage: Eukaryota > Viridiplantae > Streptophyta > Magnoliopsida > Lamiales > Lamiaceae > Scutellaria > Scutellaria barbata. Next base: position 19,294,892 of record CM053648.1, read on the forward strand.
TTGTCCATTTTCACTCCATTGTTGTCTCCAACCATCGAGAAATTACTAAGGAGACCAAAGTTGTATAGTAGAAGATTAGATCAAGATGAAAAGATCAAAAATGGAAATGAACGAGCTGGAAAGAAGACTACACCTAGAAGAAATGGGACTCAACCATTGAGTAAGAAAGGATCTATTATGAAGTGTTCAAACTATCACCAACCAAACCACAATATCAGAGGATGTCCATTGAAAAAGGACAATGAGGAAGAGATGGATGAAGGCTTGGATATACCTACACCTGTTGAGAATGAACAAGATGATGGATGCATTGATATTTCTACCCCTGAAAAACTTCATGAAGGCTTGGATATACCTGCACCTGAAGAACGACATGTTGGTGTCACATAAATTGATGAAGAAGCCCCAATTGAAACACCTGCAAGAGTACTCATGATTTGATTCTTATATATTTGTTCTTATGCATGAATTATTGTTATATGTTACTAATTATATATTCATTTGTATCATGATTCTTATATATTTGTTCTTATGCATGAATTATTGTTATATGTTACTAATTATATATTCATTTGTTGTAGGGAAAAAAGAAAAAAACACTTCTACCCAGCCCACTTAAAAGACTTATAAGAGTAAGATTTATTTCAAAATACACTTGATAGTTTTCAAGCATTGTATACATTGTGTGATCTTCTTTTTTGATTATAGGGGATGTTGAGAGCCTGTAATTCCAACACTGAAGTCACTGTTGAGGTAGAACCAACACCAATAAAAGTGCCTTTAAAGTTGCAAATAAAAGGGTAACTTTTTCTCTCATTAATTCCAACATTGTAATGAGTTTGAGGTATTTACTTATGATGTCTATTATTTATAAAGGGGAGGCCTAGAAAAGTAAAGCCTGTTGTTGGATGTGTTGTATTGAACACACAAGAATCATGTATAGTTGACATGGAGACTAAAGTTTTAGAAAAAACAGAAATTGTTGGGAAGGTATTTGATCATAACTTCATTTCAACATTCAAGTCACTGTATAAGTAGTTTGCTTATTATTGTAAACTAACTCTGATATACTATTTTTTAGAAGAGAAAAGATGGATCTTCTACTATATGTGATGTTATCTCTCCAAAAAAATAGGCTTACCAACTGATTCTAGACACAGCTTATTCAGTAAACAGAGTGCTACAATTGCTAACTTGGTAAACACTACATTAATCATTCATATATTAGTCATAACTGATAAGTACATCAATTTTTGATTGTATAACATTCATTATATGTTTATCTTTTAGGTCTCAATTAGACGACGATCTATATCCAACAACAGTTTGACTCAAGATGTTAGATTCTCAACAAAGAAAGTTTTTGATTTCTGATGGTGGAGGCATTTGCATAGTGCAAGTTTTTGAAATCTGATGTTATCAAACCTAAAGAATTTGCTTTTTATTTTATCTTCGTAATGGATTAAGAATAGAATTTTTGAGAAAGTGTTTTGCGGGTTGCACAGATTGAAATGGAGTTCATTTTGGGAGTTGCAAGAAAGGATATACAGTTTTTTTTTTGTATTTGCACAGGTTACAGTGGAGGTTTTTGTGCTATTTGCACAGGTTTTTTTAACTTGTAATCACTCCAATACTGTATTGATACATTGTGTGATATTAATGTTATAATTTATTGAGAATGAATTGCATTATTCTTTCTTTCTTCTTAGTTGAACTCCAATATAGAAAATAAACTGATGGTACAAAACATAATCTAAGATTATAAATAATATTTCATAGATCGATAAGACTCAATTACATGAAAATCTAATGAAAACTAGGACTTGGACAATCTAACAAATTCAAGAAAATCTAATACAAACTAGAACTTGGAAATCCTACATTTAAAACAATACATGACAATCCAGGAAACCACCAATGCAAACCAAAGACAATTCTTTATTTTTTTTTTCTTCTTCAATTCATCTTCAAGGTTATTCACACGTCTTAATAAATCAGGTATGATGAGTCGAGCTCTTTCACACATAGACGGATCAACCCAAGCAAAAAAGTTACATCCTCCGTTTTCCTAAATGATAATTCAAAGAGTCACAAATTTAGAACCATGTCAAATTCAATCAATTTAACAATATGCAACTATATTTTCCTAATTTTCCAAGAATACAACTGAACTCAATCACTTCAGAAAAAATAAAACACAAACAAATCATAATCTCTAAAATGTTAAAAATTAACGTGTGCAAGAAAAATGTAGAAAAAAACACCCCAAATATAACCTTAAAATGCAGAAATCATTTAGAGAAGAGCTTCTCTTAACTTTTTCAAGAATAAACTCTTGAATTCAAAAATCAAAATAATTGAACCGAATGAGACCGAACATTAAATCTCAAAACTAAATCTCCTCCTCTTAACTCTTACAGCTGCGAAAAATGGTGGATAAGAAATAATTACCCGAAATTTTTCACAAGTTGCGTACCTCCTCCTAGGGTTTCGATTCGTCCACAGAGTGAGGCGTTTGGTTGGATTTCCACAGTTGCAAATTTCGTCCATGTTAATTTTAGAAGTAAGTCTCCACATAAGCTTGAAGGAATTTGGGGATAACTATATTTTTGAAACCCTAATTTTGAAGATGAATAAGAAAGGAATGAATTACAATCGATGGAGTTGTCGTTGCCTATAACTTTACTGTAAGAAGACAAGAATAAACTTGATGTAGAATGACAAATATCCCTTAAGAAACCATGTGAGAAGCACGTGACCTCCATCCGACGACTAAAAATGACGTGGCAGCCGGATTTATTGTACTTCGTAAAATTCGTGTACTTGATATAGTAAAATAAAAACATTTATAAATGATATAGTAAAGTGCAAAAATGCATATATGAGTTTTTGTTTTTTTTACCCTAAGTAAAAATAAAAAAATAAAAAAAACGAAATGTTGTTTTGAATTGAGAACTCACCCAATAATAAAGTAAATGAAAAATAAAAATAAAAATACTAAAATGCCCTTATTTTTAAAATAAAAAATATTTCTCTCTTCTTCTACATCTTCTTCTCCATATTTCTCAAGCCCTAAGTTAAATTAAAAAAGAAAAAAAGAGAAACTCTGGAAACCTAGATTTATCGAAATAATAATCAAAGTGAGAGATGAAAGATGTATTTGAAACGTATAAGGTATAATTCAAGATTTTTCATGCGTTTTTATAATTTTATATTGTATAGTTAAATATTTCAAAAATAGAGACAATCAAATTTTTTTTGTTGAAAACATGTCGTTCGACCTGTATAAGCCGAAACTATGTGTTCGACCTCTACATGTTGAACGTTCTTAAAGATGTTCGACCATAGATGGTTGAATGCAAAGTGTAACGTTCTACCTGTAGTGGTCGAACACAATGTAGTGTAGCATTCTACTTATGATCGAACATCTTTAAGAGGGTGTCGAATACACAGTGCAACGTTCTACTAACCATGATCGAATAAAGCGATTAAAAAATTATGATTTTCAGACTTTTTCTTATGATATTTTTATACAAATCTCATTATTTTAGCTTTAAAAAATGTATTAATTAATGATTTGTGATGGATGGATGGTTTCTTCATCAATAGTTTAAAAAAAGTAAAAAAAGAGGAAGAAAAAAAAAAAAGAGAAAAACAGAGTGAGTTTGAGCAAGAAAGAAGGGGGGATTTTTTTGTTTTTGGATGTTTTATTTTTCTTTATAGCGAATGCTATAATTGTAATGTAGTAAGTTTTATAATTTTAAGTTATTGAAATGTAGACGTGTTTAATAAAGGTGTGGTTAATAAGGGGTGGAGTGTATATAGCCGTCTCTTTTTCCTTTTTTTCTTTGTGGCATTATTGTTTGTCAATTCTGATTTCTTAATTATCTTTACTAATTTTCTTATTAAATTTTCTTCACGGGCTTATACTTTCTTGGGCTGGCCATCTTATTTTCAAAATTAAAAGCCTAAACGGGAAAATCATATAAACATGGTAGGCAGAAAACGAGTAATTGAAGAGAGTTGGGATCTCAAATCAACGCCGCCATCGCCGGCGGCTGCCATCTTTCAAAGCCATCGCCCCAGCTCTCCACAATCGGTAATTATTGAAATTCATCAACTAAAGTGATTGTTAAATTAACTGATCCCTGTCTACTGTTTGGCTTCATTTTTATATGTACAACTGCAATTCAACTATATTTTAAATTTAGAGTACTTTGTTATTTGATTAATTGAATTCCTGAATTAACAATAGGAAAGTCCAGTATAATTGAATCAATCGATTTGCTGATTACAATTTATTAGTATTAAGGTCTTTTGTGAATCTAGTTATGAATAAATTATATTCTAGTCGAATATGAAAGGGGGGAATTGATTTAAATCAAGAAAAAATCAACCTACATAAAAAACAATCAACATTATTGATAGATTTATTTGGAAATAGGAAATCGATAATTGATGAAACCCATGGGTATAATAGCAAGATGATCTCTATCTAGAGCACTTTCTTAGCTAGCTCATTGAGGATAGATATTATATCTCGAGGATTTAAAGGTTTATCCCAAAAATAATCTAAGCCAGCCTCCATGAATGCTGCCTGCTCTGCTTCCGAACTTTCAGCACTTACACCTACTATCATGCTATCGATTCCCATTCCTCGAAGCATTCGAGTTGCCTGAATATATATGTGTGTTTTTATGTTAGATCAGTACTAATCATATGCATATGTATTATATGGTCTAATTTTACAGGCATGACCTTGTCCATCAACACAAGATCAAAGTTGTTTCCGGGGAGGAAAAGATCGACTGCTTCTTTGCCATTAGCCGCTGTCTGAATATGCAATCCATGGGTTGCAAGCAGCATGACATGGACGCCCCGCACTTGAGGATCATCATCGACGACAAGAGCAGTTATCGCCCTCACCTCCTCTGTTTGGATAGCCACCACTTTTTTTGAACTTTCACCTCTTTTCATTTGTTTCCCTGCAAAAGCATACAATGCACGCATTTGTGTGTGATTGGAATGATTGAGAAAAGAAAAGGCATGGAGGTAAGAATTTAGGGGGTCAAATTAGGAAGAACTGCACCTCTTTAATTCACCGTAGCGATATCTTACTAAAAGAAATGAATTTGTTGATTTTCTTCTTGCGCACTCAGGATTAAATAGGTTGTAAAAAGTGATGTTCTTGGCAAACGTTTTGAGACTAAAATGTTGAGAGCCTTAGCCACAACTAGGAGTTCTGGGCTTACGTCCAAATAATTTGATTATATTTTATATCCACATTTGCCTTTTTTTTTTTGGGGAAATTTCAGTAAATGTATATGTACATTATTATGTTTCGGAAATCTGCTTTTCTGATTTGGATTTTCTGATTAGGAGATTTCATTTAATGAATGAACGCATTATTTGTAGTGAGTAAATCATGACATTGACATTAATCATTTCTCTTGTTTTCTAAAATTGGACGTTCCTTATATATGAAATTTCTTTTCAAAATTGGTACTAAGATTAGAACTTTCTAGAAGTTGACGAACCAATAAGTATTTCTTCTTAATTTTATTGACTTTTTTTTCATTTTTAAATTCAATCCTTACAAGAAATGAGAAAATAATTTGAAACATTATTCTCCTTTACAATATATCATCTTTTATAAAAGTTCTATATTTTTTCGTTAGGATTTGATGATTTGTACTTTGGAGGCCTTAGGACCAAAAAATTATTTTATTTTTGGCTTATGGGCCAAGTGTGCATGTCCTAGGCTCATTTATAGATAAGTCGCTACCTTCAACTTGGCTTTAGAAGTGTGTAGATATTGTTAAATTACATTTAGGAGTTTTATTACATTTAAATGCAAAATGTGTCGGAACTTTTCTTGACCATTTCATCTTAAAAGAGTTGGAAGTTCAAGAAAGTGGTGTCAGGCCAACAAAGGAAGTGAGGAAGATATATGGCCTTATGGTGGTGAACGATGATCTTATCGTGGGGTGTCTAGATGATTCCCCTTGCTACACATGGATTGCAAATTCAAGCAGCTGAAAATTGGCATTCATCATTTCTCCTGTTACAGTCCATTACCAATTTGAAAAGGGTTAGCCATGTAATCTATTGGTAAAATTCCTCTTTAGTCAAAAACCTGTTTTCTGAAATTAGACATTTCTTATGCAAATTTTGCTTTTATCATATGCTCTCTTTCTTCTCCCCAGCCCCCAACCATCCCACATTCTAAGAGCAAAGATTTTGAGTGAACTATATATATATATATATATGTAGATAACAAAGTGATAACTGGTCAGTGTGGTTAATACCAAAGCCAGCTTACTTCAATGTTGTGTGTATTTTTTGACCCAATGAATGAATCGTACTTATATTTTGGACAAGATCTGTTACGTTTAATCTAGATCCATTCAATGAACACGATGATGCATATCTGTGGGAGGCTTTGGAAAGAGCCCATTTAAAAAATGTTATCAGGAGGATCTTTTAGGCCTCAAAGCAGAGGTACATAAATCTGGTATATTTAACTAATGATCACTTTTAACTAATGATTACTTTTTCCCATTGATGTGTCCTATTTTGCTCATTACTATATTGTCTTGCAGTGAGCCCGACTTCTTCACGGAACGATCTGGTGCAGTTGGAGACCAACGAAGATGAAAGCATCCTTAATAAATAAGAAGATGAAAGCATCCTTAATAAATAAGGGACGCGGTGATCACTCTCCAAGGAGTATTGGGGGGGAAGCATGATAGAGAAATAGGCAAAAATCTTGAAAACTACCAGATTCCAAGGGAAAGATGGTGGTCATGTCTCTACAAAATGATCAAAGGTAAAACTTGCTTGTTCGTTCTTGTGCACAAAAGGTGTTTTTTTTTCTTATGTGTTTTTGCTCGTTTATGAGTTTGTCACTTAGGTCTTGCTGTGATGAGTTGACTGGCTCGGAATAAGCTTCATGACACAGATAATTTTTAAGATAGATCAATCTGTTGGGACCAAGTTAAAATGTAGACTTAATCTGGGCTTTGAGGCCATTTAACATATATTTGTCCAACTTATTTATAACAAGATTATTGTAGTGAATTTTGGAGGAAATTTTGAGGACAGGTCAATCAATTGGACCAGTTCGAAATGTAGGTTTAATTTGGGTTTTAAAGTCATTCATCAAATTTTTGTCTAGCTTTTTTATAAATAATTACAGTCTTATTTATAACAAGATTATTTTAATGAATCTTGGGGAATTGATCCTTTGTATCTGCTAAGAGAAAATGGACATAGTTTCATTCTCAAGGATTCATAGAATTCATAGAGAATCCAAATTTCGAATATTGAATTTGAAGCCTTGTATTATTAAAAGAATTAAATTTATATATTTATTTTGGTCAAAGAAAATCTTAAATAAATGTTTTAAATTATAATGGTCAATAAAAATCATGATTTAAATAGTTTGTACACAATGTGTACTTAAAAAATAAATAAATGTTCAAGTAATTTGTAGATGTATCTAATGCAATAAAAAAATGTACAGTGAACAATTAAAATAAAAAAAATGTTGTACCACACATAATAAAAATATGTAGAATAAAAAATAAAAAAATGGTGTACCACACACAATAAAAATATGTAAAATAAAAAATAAAAAAGTGGTGTAGATATGTTGTACGTCGAAAAAAAAAGTTGTATGTCACTACATAAAAAAAAAAGTTAAAAAAAAAATGTTATATGTTATCACATAAAAAAAAAATGTAGAATAAAAAATTGTTGTACATATATCAATACATAAAAAAGTAAAAATATGTAGAATAAAAAATAAAAAATGTTGTAGTTTTATGTAAAAAAATGTAGAATAAAAAATAAAAAATGTTACTAAAAAAGTTAAAAAATGTAGACTAAAAAATAAAAAATGTTACATAAAAAAGTAAAAAAATGTAGAATAAAAAATAAAAAATGTTGTAGATATGTTGTACGTGGATAAAAAATCTTTTAAATATGTTGTACATGGAAAAAAAAATGTTGTACATATGTTTGTACATTAAAAAAGTGTGAACAATATTTTATGTTGAAAAATAAAATAAAGTAAAATAAATGTTGTACATTAAAAAAGTGTCAACATGTTTTATGTTGAAAAATAAAATAAAATAAATGTTGTACATATTTAGAGCACCCTCAGCAAGGCGCTAGGACAGCGCCCACCTCCAAACTTGGCCTCCCATCAAGGCGCTACTCTTAACTTCAGAATAGAGAAATAAACAATTTAGATTAAGCGTCACACTATATTGGCGCTATTCTTTTTTTTTTTTAATATATTTTGTGAAATTTGTTATTTTCTTTTCTTTTGTGATGTGTGGTGATATTTTATATTTGTTATTTATTAATTTGCCAACATGAATTGTATTATAAAAATATTTAAAGTAACATGGGTGGTAATTTTAACAACTTGGATGATAATATAAAAATTAGAGAATAAAGAAATAATTACATTAAATTATTAAAAATAGATTAAAATACATGAAAATACAACATAAAATAATTGAAAATTAAATAAAATATATGAAAATAAAACATAAAATTACCGACAATAAAATTAAATCTAATAGTCGGAGAGACCAGCCAGCTCCAAACCCGGACCCTCCAAGATTTGAAAATTGTCCAAACATATCAAACATATTAGTAAGTTTTGGTACTTGAGATTGTCTCCTCTTCTGCATAATTATTTGTTGAAATTCTTAGAAGTATTCACGTTTTACTGGATCAGCAATCGTGTCCAAATCGATGAGTAGTATGTTATCTTCTCTAGTCTTTTCATATTGGTAATTGCTTGCTGCAGTTCTTTTGCTTTTGTGCTTCAATTTTTTGTCTTTGCACCTCAATTTCATGCTCTCTATTTGCAGCCAAAGTTGACAATAATTCTCGTAATTTCTCATTTTCCTCTTTTATAGTGTTTAAAAAAGAAGACATATCTTCACCCTATTTCTTTTTAAATTTGGACTTTTTTACCCCTTGTGGCCTTTGTGATGAAGAACCACCACTTATGTTTTCATCACTTAAATCGATTGAAAATGAAGGTGCAGAAGGGTAGGAGAAATTAGAGACTCATTAACAACTTCTTGTGGTAATGATGTTGAGAATCCACTTGTGTTTTCAGCCTGCACAAATTCTTTCAAAATAGATCATACATGGTCGAATTTGAATATTTCCTTATTGTCTTTTTGTTGCACAAACAACTCGTTTACTTGTCGAATCTATAAAGAATGTTGAAATTTATTAGAGAAAATATTTATGGCATATACAATAGTAAAACATAAAGATAATTACTTACGATCTTGAGCTCATTTGCACCGCTTGGATTCATATATTCAATCTGGCACAAACAACCATTGAACTTTCTAGTATTCTTGAGAATTATTTGCATACGACATTGTAGTGATTTTTGGTTACGCTCTTTTAGGTTAGAGTTTGACATTTCAGAATTGAACGTATCTATAATGCATTTCCAAAATAGATCTCTGGATTGGTTTATACCAACAATTGGATCTTGCGAAATTTGAAGAAAGACACTGCAAAGATATTGATCTTCAGCATTTGTATAATTAGTACTACGTGGCTTCGACATTTTAGAGAGAAGATGAATATAATGTAAATGAAGAGATTTGGGAGATGTGTGATTTAGATGTATGGTATATCTTCACTATTTATAAAATGCTAGAATGATCAATTATTGTTAGTTCTACCCAATTTTTTTGTTCTACCTAACTTTCTACCCAATTGGTTCTACCTAACTTTCTACCCAACTTTTTGGTTCTACTTAACTTTCAACCCAATTGGTTCTACCTAACTTTCTACCCAACTTTTTGGTTCTACCTAACTTTCTATCCAATTGGTTCTCCTAAATTTCTACCCAAATTTTTGGTTCTACCTAACATTCAATTATTGTTGGTTATATAATAATCATATGCTACAGTAAAACCTCTATAAATTAATAAACTCTTTAAAATAATAAAATCTTCCGGTCCTGACTTGGGCCTTTGTAAAAAATCATCAAATTCGATAAGATAATAAGATAATAATTTTTCGGAAAATCTCTTTATAAATATTAGGTCTCATTAAAACTCTAAATTAATAATTCATAAATATTACAATTATAAATGTTATGGTAATTTGCTAAAATATGAATCTATTATTACTTGATTTTTCTTAAAATTTAAATGTAATTGGATTTCATCATTAACTTTTTTAATTGCAGCCAAGAGTTCTCTAGCTGCAACAAAAAATTGTGAAGAGTTGTTACATGCGTCCATGAATATAATAGTTAATTGTATACAATGAATTGATATTATACATGAATATATTTAATTAGTTACAAAGAATTGGTTAATACATGAATATAATCAATAAAACATGTATATGCATTCATTTATTTTCAATACATATGTACTAAATTTGCTGAATTTAAAAAATCTCTCTTTTAATTAATAAAATATTAATTTATCGATATATTAATATCTCTTTAAATTAATAAAATTTCATGGTTCCAAGGTTATTAATTTATAAAGGTTTTACTGTATCTAATAACTAATTCTAATATTAATAATTATGATAGTCAATATCAATATATATTTTTTCCTTAAATATTCAGAAAATATCAAAAGATATCGATATAAATATATATCTTTTAATACTCATATATAGAGGATAAATATTTTGTTTCCTTAAATATTTATAAAATATTAAAAGATATCGATATAAATATATATCCTTAATTCGAAAATATAAGTATGATCAAATATTAGTTTTATAATCGAGAAACTAATATTGGTATTTACCACGAGCCTTGTAGCTCAAGTGGTATCCCACCTTTGTAAATGTGCAGATTGTGATGACCCAGGTTCAAACCCGGGTCACGCAAGTTTTCTAGTTCTTATTGCTTCCCTCCCTTTCACTCCCCCAAACTCATTAAAAAAAAAAAACTAATATTGGTATTTTTGTAACCATATTTTTTTAAAAATATACTTATCTCCGAATATTAAAAATTTAGAGAAAATATGGACAAATTTTAAATCACCAAAAAATATATTATAAAACGTGAAAGTTTATCATCAAATTTTAAACTACCCAAAGATATATTTTAAATAATAATAAATCATTTTTTTATTAATTTACCTTTCTTTCCATCTCATTTCAAAAATTATGGGGTTTTAGGGTTTATCATTAACATGGAATCCACTATAAAACTAAATAAAAATTGAAAGTTTATCCTCAAATTTTAAACCAACCAAAAATATATTTTAGAAAACGATAAATCATTTTCTTAATGGGTAATATGAAATTTATCCTTATTTAAACCATCCAAAGATATATTTTAGTAATAAATCTTTTTGTTATTAATTTGGGTTTATGGCTATCTCATTTCCAAAATAATGGGGTTTTAGGGTTTAGAAAAAAAAAATCATTTTCTTATTAATTTGGGCTTTCTGGTCATCTCATTTCCAAAATTATGGGGGGTTTTAGAATTTAGAAAAATCATAAATTGCCCTTAAAATGAGAATAAAAATTGAATGTTTATCTTCAAATTTTAAATCACCTAAAGATATATTTTAAAAAATGATAAATCAATTTCTTATTAATTATGGTTGTTTTAGGGTTTAGCAGAATCATAAAGTCGTTATCAAACGAGAATCAAAATTGAAAGTTTATCCTTAAATGTTAAAACAAATATTTTTAAAAATAATAAATTATTTTCTTATTAATTTTTCATGGACTTTCTTGGACTGACCATCTCATTTCCAAAATTATGGGGATTTGCAAGATTGGACTTTCTTGGGCTGACCATCTCATTTTCAAAATTACTGGTGTTTTAGGGTTTTACAAAAAAGTAAGAAATCCACTATAAAACAATGAGATACAATTAATAGAAAGAAAACAAGTAATAAATAAGGACATCGCCGCATCTTAGAGGAGGAATCTCAAATGTTGTGGGCACCATCTGTTGGAGAAAATTGATTTTGATCCAATTAGAAATGTGGGTTAATGTTGACTTTTGTAGGAAGTATTGACCATACGTGTTTGACCATTATTTTGAGGAGTTAAAGTTGGACAAATGTGAAAATAAAGGGTAAAAGATCGTTCTACGTCTCGAATAGATGATCGTAGTGCATTTACACTCTTAAAATCAATTTTCGGTGAATGGAAATTCATGCACAAAGTTAGTGACCAAAACCTGTCTGATGGTCAGATGTTGCGTCTGATGGTGGCAATATAACGGACAACATCTCTCGTCTGTAAAGCTCAAAACGTAAAAGCTCATTGGGTAGCCTATTTGGAGAGGCCCATCTCAAAGCCCTAGTGGCTAATGGTCTTCCAAATCCCCTGTAACTGATGGTGTAAGGTAATGGAGAGCTCGACTTACGTAGTGGGCTTAAATGCCTTAAATGCTCATTAATATGAGGTGTCCCTTCACTTGGTGGATGTGCCTATAAATAGGGCATGGTTTTCATACCTCTGCATAAGTTTTGCACAAGCATTGTACAACATTGAAAGTATGAAATTTTTGCTAAAAGATCATTCTCATAGCATCTTTGCAAAATCAATCTTGCATTGTTTGAGCATATAAAAGTGCGATCTAGTTCTTCCACTATTTTAGTTCGTTGGTGCTTCTAGTTTTGTGGTGCTACTAACTAGAAGATATAAGTCGTTTTACCTTTGGAAACGTCACGTCGTACCATGAGCACTAACCGGGATGTGTTCATTTTTGAGGGGAAATGTCTTCTTGACTCGACTTTCCAAAATTCATTTTGGTGCATTTGGAAGGATCTTTGTTACAGGATTGTTGCTGCTACTCTCTGGATCTTGTACGTAGCCAAAGCTCAAAGATCTTACAGATTTAAGAAGTTCGAAGGCGTTTCAAGTTTCTGTAGTCATAGTGTTGTCTGCAGTGTTGCCAACATTATCGCTAACATTCGATTCCAGAATCTGTTGTGTGCGGTGTGACGACATTTGGGATAACATTTGAATTCTGTAACAGTTTTGTTTTTTGTTTTCCCATTTTAATTGACATTGTTTGGTGCACTATAAACCAACAATCTCAAAAACGAACATTAGTCTCTTGTACTCAGCAATGTCGAATGAAAGAGCCTTTGTAGCTCCTGCCCAAGGCGAGAAGCCTGAAAAGTTTATAGGTGTGGATTTCAAAAGGTGACAGCAAAAGATGTTGTTTTACCTAACGACGATAAATTTAGCGAGGTTCCTTACTGACGAATAACCCGTGGTCGCTCCTGACAACACGAATGTGGAAAGACCTATTGCGCTTGACCAATGGGGCCAAGGTGATTTCTTGTGCCGTAACTATATCCTTGGAGGACTGAGTGATGCGTTGTATAATGTATATTATACTATGAAAACGTCTAAGGAGTTGTGGGACTCTTTGGAGAAAAAGTACAAAACTGAGGATGTTGGAACTAAAAAGTTCGTGGTGGCTAAATTCCTAGATTTCAAAATGGTTGATATGAAGTCTGTTATGGAACAAGTCCAAGAATTCCAGTTGATCCTACATGATATCCTTTCTAAGGGTATGACCTTGCCGGAGGTGTTTCAAGTAGCTGCAATGATTGAGAAGTTACCTCCTTGTTGGAGGGAGTTCAAAAGTTATCTCAAGCATAAGTGAAAAGAGATGAGTCTTGAAGACTTAATTGTGAAACTCCGGATCGAAGAAGACAATCGTAAATTGGACGGTAAGTCCGTGCAAGTCTCTTTAGAGGCTAAGACAAATTTGTTGGAACATAGTTCCTCAAATAAGAGAAAGAGACCGAATGACAAAGGTAAGAAGCCTGCCTTTGGAAAACCTAAATTCACTGGCGAATGCTACAATTGTGGTAAGCTGGATCACATGGCAAAAGATTGTCGTTTTCTAAAGAAAAAGAAAAATGGTAGATAACAGTCCAATGCTAACGTGGTTGAGAACCGGGAGTTGAATGACATTGAGATGTTAGCGGTGGTGTTTGAAACCAATTTGGTTGACAACCCCAAAGAATGGTTTGTGGATACCGGTGCCATTTGTCATGTCTGTTCCGAGAAGGAAGCTTTCTTGACGTATACCCCGTTTACAGGAAGGAAGCTCAATATGGGTAACCATGCCTCATCTAACATGGTTGGTGTTGGGAGTGTGGTGTTGAAACTCACTTCTGGGAAAGAGCTGAACTTAAAGAATGTGCTGCATGTCCCAGACATTCGAAAGAACTTGATTTCTGGCTCGTTGCTAGTTAGTCATAGTTTTAAACTTGTCTTTGAGTCTGATAAGTTTATACTTGGCAAATTTGGACAGCTTTTAGGATAAGGGTACCTAGATAGTGGCTTGTTCAAAATTTCTGCTATGGTTGTTGTAAGCCGTGTTGACAAAAATGTTGTCCGCAATGTTAGCGGAAATGTCACCGACAATGTTGGCAAAGAAGTTATGAATAAAAATGATTCTACTTCTGTTTATTTGACTGAGTGCTCTTCTTTATGGCATGCAAGATTAGGACATGTAAATCTAAATGCTATAAAAAGGTTAGTAAATCTCGATTTACTTAACATTTCAAAAACTGATGCACCTAAAAAGTGTGAAATTTTTGTTGAAGCTAAAATGGCTAAGTTGTCGTTTCATTCGGTAGAAATGAGCACTTCACATCTAGACTTGGTTCACACGGATGTGTGTGATTTGAAGTTTGTACAAACTAAAGGTGGTAAAAAATATTTCATTACTTTTATTGATGATTGCACAAGATTTTGTTATATCTATATCTTGAGGAGTAAAGATGAAGTTGTGGAAGCTTTCAAACTCTACAAGAATGAAGTTGAAAATCAACTTAATACTTGAATTAAAGCAATTCGAAGTGATAGAGGTGGCGAGTATGTAGCCCCTTTTGAGCAATTGTGTTCCGCTTCGAGCATAATTCAGCAAACCACAACTCTGTATTCACCGCAGTCTAATGGTGTTGCCGAACGGAAGAATCGAACTCTTAAAGAGATGATGAATGCTATGTTAATTAGCTCAGGTTTTCCGCAGAACTTGTGGGGGGAAGCCGTTCTAACAGCCACCCACATTCTGAATAAAATTCCACACAAGACTAAGGATGTCACTCATTATGAGTTGTGGAATGGGCGGAAATCATCATATAAATACCTCAAAGTGTGGGGGTGTTTAACAAAGGTTGAAGTGTCTTTTCCTAAGCAAGTTAAGATCGGCCCTAAAACTATCGATTGTATCTTTATAAGATATGCCTTCAATAGTAGTGCTTATCGGTTTTTGATTCACAAGTCGGAAATACCCGATATGTCGAAATGCACTATCATTGAGTCAAGGAATGTAATATTCTTTGAGGACATTTTTCCTCATAAGGAAAATGAGAATGTTGGCACATTCGAGATAATATTCAAAAATGTTGGCACATCGAAGAGAACGTTCGAAAAGACTACCAATTCTTTGACTCAAGAAAAGCCGAGAAGCAGCAAGAGAGCTAAAGTAGCTAAGACTTTTGGTCCTGATTTCATCACTTATGTGTTGGAAGATGAACCTACGTCTGTCAAAGAAGCTTTATCGAGTCTAGACGCAGCGCTTTGGAAAAAAGCTATTAATAGCGAGATTGACTCGATCATGCAAAACCATATGTAGGAGTTGGTTGACCTCCCAAAAGGTTGTAAGCCCTTAGGATGTAAATGAATCCTAAAAAGAAAGTATAAAGCAGATGGGTCGAATGATAAGTATAAAGCCCGCTTGGTTGCTAAGGGTATGATTTCTTTGATACCTATTCACCTGTAACGAGGATCACTTCTATTCGTGTGCTTCTCTCGATTGCTACTTTGCACGGTCTTGAGATTCACCAAATGGAGTGAAGACTGCGTTTCTAAATGGTGAACTGAAAGAAGAGATTTATATGGATCAACCTGAAGGGTTTGTAGCACTTGAAAATGAGAAAAAGGTGTGCAAGCTCGTTCAGTCATTATATGGGCTCAAGCAAGCTCCAAAGCAATGGCATGTGAAGTTTGATAACACTATGTTATCAAATGGTTTTAAAATCAACGAATGTGACAAATGCGTGTATGTCAAAGGTACACCGGATGCATACGTCATGGTATATCTCTATGTAGATGACCTGTTGATCAATGCAATAGCCATCAAATAATCGTTGATACGAAACACATGTTGAAGCGAAACTTCGACATAAAAGATATGGGACTAGTTGATGTGATTCCGGGAATCAAGATCGAAAGGTCATCTGATGGAATCATCTTAAAGCAATCTCATTATATTGAGAAGGTATTGAAAAAGTTCAATACATTTGACGATCCTCTGGCTAAGACTCTCATAGAACTTAATGTTCACTTAAGTAAAAATAAAGGCGATCCAGTGGTTCAAGTGGAATATGCAAGGATCATAGGGAGTATGATGTATATTGTTAATTGTACACGTCCTGATCTTACGTGTGTGGTGAATAAATTAAGTAGGTTCACGAGTAATCCAAATGATGAGCATTTGAGAGCATTAAGAAAGGTTTTAAGGTACCTAAAGTACATCCTGAACTTAGGGTTGCATTATACGAAATATCCAACGATACTCGAAGGGTACAGTGATGCTAATTGGATATCCGACACGAAAGACTAATTTTCCACAAGTGGATATGTATTCACTATTGGAGGCGGAACGGTGTCATGGAAGTCCACAAAGCAAACATGTATAGCCCAATCCACCATGGAATCTGAGTTTATAGTCTTGGATAAAACTGATGAAGAGGCTGAATGGCTTCGTAATTTTCTTGAGGACATTCTATATTGGAATAAGCCTGTACCGACTGTAATGGTACATTGTGATTGCCAAGCTACCATTGGTAGAGCCTTGAGCAATATGTACAACGGAAAGTCTAGGCATATTCATCGTAGACACAATTCCGTGAAACATTTGATCATAAGTGGTGTAATGTCAATTAACTACATTAAGTCAAAAGATAACTTAGCGGATCTACTCACGAAAGGGCTAAATCGTGATCAAATAATTAAGTTGCTAGAGGGAATGGGTTTAAAATCCACAAAATAAGAATGGAAATAGTGGTAACCCAACCATGCTGACTGGAGATCCCAAGAATTTGGTTCAATGGGAAAACTAAGCTATGGATGTTCGTTGGAATACTTGAAAATTCCAACCCTTCCCTAGAGAGCACTTGTCCAAGTGTTGAAACCTGCAAGATGTGGTGAGGTTAAGTCTTTGACTTTTAATGATTCCTAAACCTCTTTGAGGTAGAGTATGACAGGATACTTGTGATAGGAGATCACTTATATCAGTAAGAAGTGTGGGCTGCTTCATGGTAACACTTATGAATCCAAAGGACTGTCCATGGCCAAAACGGACAAAAACGTGAGAACAAAAGGTGGTGAGACATCGTTGTGTCAATACTATTGTCTCGGTATACACCAAGGTGGAGTAGTTCAAGATATAACGTCCACCAAACCACCAGTATACTCGATGGTATTTGACTATGGAGGGTTCAAAGCCACAAGCTACCTTTTCTTATACAATTGAGTCTCAATTGGACTACATTGTGTGCATGTTATATGCACTAATTTCCACTCATGTGGGGGATTGTTGGAGAAAATTGGTTTTGATTCAATTAGAAGTATGGGTCAATGTTGACTTTTGTAGGAAGTCTTAACCACACGTATTTGACCATTATTTTGAGGAATCAAAGTTGGGTAAATATGAAAATAAATGGCAAAAGATCATTTTACGTCTCGAGTAGATGATCGTAGTGTATTTACACTCTAAAAATTGATTTTCGGTGAGTGGAAATTCATGCACAAAGTTAATGACCAAAACCTGTCTGGTGGTCAGATGTTGCGTCTGATATTAGTAACATGACGGGCAACATATATCGTCTGTAAAGCTCAAAACGTAAAAGCCCATTGGGTAGCCCATTTGGAGAGGCCCACCTCGAAGCCCTAGTGGCTAATGGCCTTCCAAATCCTCTGTAACTGAAGGTGTAAGGTAGTGATGAGCTCCACTTACTTAGTGGGCTTAAATGCCTTAAATGCTCATTAATATGAGGTGTCCCTTCACTTGGTGGATGTGCCTATAAATAGGGCATGGTTTTCATACCTCTGCATAAGTTTTGCACAAGCATTATACAGCATTGAGAATACGAAATTCTTGCTAAAAGATCATTCTCATAGCATCTTTGCAAAATCAATCTTGCATTGTTTGAGCATATAGAAGTGTTTTTAGTTCGTTGGTGCTTCTAGTTTTATGGTGCTACTAACTAGAAGACGTAAGTCGTTTTACCTTTGGGAACGTCACGTCGTATCGTGAGCACTAGCCAGGACATGTTCCTTTTTTAGGGGAAAGGTCTCCTTGACTCGACTTTCCAAAATTCATTTTGGTGCATTTCGAAGGATCTTTGTTGCAGGGTTATTGTCGCTACTCTCTGGATCTTGTACGTAGCCAAAGCTCAAAGATCTTACAGATTTAAGAAGTTTGAAGGTGTTTCAAGTTTCTGTTGTCACAGTGTTGTCTTCAGTGTTGCCAACATTATCGGCAACGTTCGATTCCAAAATCTGTTGTGTGCAGTGTGACGACATTTGGGATAACATTTGAATTCTGTAACAGTTTTGTTTTCTGTTTTCCCATTGTAATTGACATTATTTGGTGCACTATAAACCAACACCATCTTTCAAGGTGTTATCAACATAACGTCGTTAGGAGAGGAATCCACCGTATCTTAGATGAGGAATCTCAAATACATAAGCCGCATCTTAGAGAATGAATCTCAAATGCTGTCAGCACCGTGCATCTTTGAGTGCTATCAGCATCCTGTATTTAGGCATCAGGCTTCCAAAGTTACTGTATCTTTCAGATCACTACAGATCACTAGCATCCTGTATTTTGGCATCAGGTTATCAAATTCACTACATCTTTCAGATCACTACCATTACATCTTTCAGACCGCCACCACCCTTGACTTGTCTCAGGCTATAGACATCTGAATTCTCAGGCTGCTATAGCCCTGACATCTTTCAGACTACCACCACTTCACATCTTTCAGACCGCCACCACTCTTGACATCTTTTAAGTTGCCACCACCTTGACATCTTTCAAACCGCCACAACCTTTGACATGTTTCAAGCTGCTATAACCCTGATATCTTTCAGACCACCACCACTTTGACATCTTTCAAGCTGCTATAGCCCTGACATCTTTCAGACCGCCACCACTTTGCCATCTTTCAGGCTGCCACCACCTTTGACATCTTTCAGGCTGCTATAGCCCTGATATCTTTCAGACCGCCACCACCTTAGCCTGCTATCTTTCAGGCTACCACCACCCTTAACATCTTTCAAGTTGCTCTATAGCCTCTGACATCTTTCAAACCCTCAGACCGCCACCATGTTGCCATCTTTCAGGTTGACATAGTCCTGACATCTTTCAAACAACTAATATATTTTTGTGGCTATTATAGTCTTGACATCTTTCAGACCACCATTTTTCAGGCTACCATACCCCTGATATCTTTCAGACCGCTGACATCTTTCAAGCTGTTATAGACTGACATCTTTCAGACTGCCACCACCTTGCCATCTTTCACGCCACCACCACTCTTGACATCTTCAGGCTTTAGGCTGCTCTATAGTCCTCCAACATCTTTCAGACCTTAGACCACCACTACATACCCTTGACATCTTCGGTTGCTCTATAGCCCTACATCTTTAGCTGCTCTATAGCCATCTAACATCTTTCAGATTGTTGGACCACCACCGTGTTGCCATCTTTCAGGCTGCCATAGTCCTGACATCTTTCAAGTTGTTATAGTCTGATATCTTTCAGGACGCCACCACGTTGCCATCTTTCAGGCTGCCATAGTCTGACATCTTTCAGGCCGCCACCACATTGCCATCTTTCAGGCCGCCATAGTCCTGACATCTTTCAGGTTATTATAGTCTTAACATCTTTCAAACCGCCATTTTTCAGGCTGCTATAGCCCTGGCATCTTTCAGACTACTGACATCTTTCAAGCTACTATAGTCTGACATCTTTCAGACCGCCACCACCTTGCCATCTTTCAGGCCACCACCACCCTTGTCATCTTTCCGGCTACTATAGCCCTGATATCTTTCACGATCTTTCAAGCTCTTTCAGGCTGTTATAGCCTGACATCTTTCACCTTGCCATTTTTCAACCCTGACATCTTTCAAATTGTTATCTTTCAGGCTGTCATAGCCCTAACATCTTTCAGACCACCACCACCTAAGCCACTACATCTTTCAGATCACTACCATGACATCAGCCACGACATCGTTTAGACCGCCCCACCCCTGACATCTTTCATGTTGTTATAACCCTGACATCTTTCAGACCACCACCATCTTACCATCTTTCAGGCCGTCACCAACCTTGACATCTTTTAGGCTGTTATAGCCCTGACATCTTTCAAAACTAATCACCCCACTCTCCACAATCAGTAACTTATTAAAATCCCTAGATTAAATCAATTGATACATTAACTTTATCTCTTTTTTTTTTACACTTGCAATTCTACCATATTTTAATTTTAGATTTTTTTGTTTGATTAATTGAATTTCTGAATTAACAACAGGTGTAACACCTCATTGTTAGAAGAAAAAAATGTGCATTGCATATTTTTATAAATAAATTCAAATTTTATTTTTAAATAATTCGTTGTTAATGACCTTTACGACAAACTTTACAATTTATCAAGAAGAAATGAGCCAATGTTTCTTTAAGTTTAAAAGTCTTACAGGATAGCTATCTGAGGAGATCGAGTTCGATCATAATGCACTCGACATACACGAGCAATGGAACGAACAAAAAAAAAGATAAGTTACACATAAAATAATTTTTATAATTAATATAAAAAAATATGACTTATGTGTTTAATTATAGTTAGGTAGATTTTTATTATATAGTTTATGTGCAATAAAGTATGTGACTATTATGATGTGTTAAATAAAATATATTTTCAAACATACTTATATGACTTATTTGATATGCTAATTTGGATATAATTTCATGCATAATTATGTAATCACAATATTATCAAGACTTTAATTTAAAGACGGGCAAATTAATTTCAAGTCATGCCATTTATTTATGTGTGATTCAATTTGATTAAATTTATATGAATTTAATATTATGTGCAATAAATTACACCAATGACAAATTCATTATCATAATTATGAATTCTTTCAAGTCACATTAGATAAGCTAAGCTACAACTCTCAATCTCTCATGCCTCCATCAAATCTTCCATAACTCTCAATGCCACTACATGATATTACATTTTAAATTATATCATTATATAAGTGATCTACATGTATTAAATTATGATTTGTATGCTATATACTACATATAAAAGAGAGAGACTCCACTTTTAAGTCTTGTATTTCTCATTTGGCAAATTGCACTCCCTTTCTCTAGCTAATTTTGCTCCACTTTCTCTCTGTCAATCTCTTCATCCAAAAAGCCCTTATCTCCACCTTAAACAAGTTGGAAAATTAGGGATGGCAACGGGATAGGGCGGGGCGGGCCGGGGGAGCAATCCCCATCCTCATCCCCACGTTTGTTGGGAATCTTCATCCCCGCCAGCTTTACGGGAAAACCCCCCACCCCGTGGGGATTCCCCGTCCCGCCAGCAAAACGGGAAAAATTCCCCACCTCCCACGCCACGCAGGGATGCAGAATAACAACTCATGAAGGCTGCCGGTTAAGAGCTTGAGAAGTGAGATTTAGGGTTTATAATAATTAAGTATATTATATTAAATATAAATATATATAATATATATTTAATATTCCTGGGTCCTGCGGGGAACGTAGCGTGGAATGCGATCCCCATCCCCATCCTATCCCGTCAATCAGGGCAAAAATCAACCTCATTCCCATTCCCGCGGGGGTATATTTAGGGAAATCCCCGCTTGATTTGGGGTGGATCCCCATGGGGAACGGGGAATCCTCGCCCCACTACTATCCCTATGGAAAATCAAGATTGAAAAAATGAGAAGGAATCTCTTAAGACAAAAAGCTAAGTAGAGCTCAAGAACACTTTTGTGTGCAACCTTAAAGGTATTTTGTCTAATCCTCACCCATCTTCTTTTTTAGGAGCATGATTAAGTTTTAATTTTGAATTACATGTAAGATCTAAGTCAGATTTTCTACATATGTGATAAATTTGTTGGATACGTTGTTCTAAGTAGTGAATCTTAAAAAATATTGTCATTTTAAGTGTTGATTAAGCAGATGCATGTTGAATTAAGCTTTGCATGTTTGATTTATTTGCCTAAACTCATTGCATGTATAATTCAACGGTAATTTTCTACTAATGTGAAGAAATTCGTTCAAAGTCTTGTTTATGTGGTTAATCTTTAAAATATGTCACTTTTGAGAGTTGATTGTTCAATTGCATGTTTGATTATCTTGTCTAAGCTCATTGCATGTGTGATAAATTGAGTCAATATGGTTTATTTGAGGATAATAGAGTTATAAAGGTCAAATCTACATTTTAATTAAGAAAGTGGATGAGTTTAATCAAGTTGTGAAAAACATTAGTAATGGCAGTCCACTTTGACGATTTTTACAAAATCATGCTTGGATTTTTTTCAAAACTGTTTTAGTATGTTATGCTACATGAAGGTTTGAATTTATGGTTAAAATTTGATAATTTTTGGAGTAGTTTATGAATTATGATGATTTTTTCAAAGATAGTTCAGTTCGAGTTGGAATTATGCAGTTTCACTGTTCAATAGTTACCCTTTTTCAAGATAACTACTGCTTTAAAAGTATTGATTGAAAATTATAAAAAAGTAAATGAAGAAAAGAGAGTGGGTGAGACCACCTCTTCTTTGAGTGGAAAACAATTTGATACTATAGTAGAAAAAAGTGAAGATATTGATGAATATTTCTTAGATCATGAGAATGAACAAAAACCAAAATCAACAACCAAAGAAGAATTGGATGTGTATTTGGCAGAGTTCTTTGAGAAATATGTTCATGATTTTAATGTTTTGGAGTGGTGGAAAATGCATTCTATCAGATATACGAGTTTGAGTTGTGTTGCTAGGATGTTTTGGCTATTCAATCATCAACTGTGGTATCTGAATCAACATTTAGTACTGGAGGTCGAACTTCGGATCGATTTAGGAGTTTTTTAACTCCTACTACAATAGAAGTAATTATTTGGTGACAAGATTGGATGAGAAACTCTAAACATCCCATTGATATTGATGAACTAATAGCGGATATGGAAGAGATTGAATTAGGTATGACTTTTTGTAAGTATAGATTTGAACTAGATTATATAAAATATAGTTTCTTACAATTTTGTAAAGCTGATCTTATATTAATTGTTGCTTTATTTTTATATTTTTTGCCCTCTCTTCAGATGCAACTGAAGACCCTGAAATCAAAGAGAATATCTTTCCAAGGATGACTATAGATTGTTAGATTCATATCAACTTTACATTTGAAGGTAAAGTTATGTTTATCGTTGGTGTATATATTTTTACAATATTACATATTAAATTATTAATTAATGTGTGATCTTCATGGTTTAGAGTGTAATTTATCTTATTATTTTAAATAATATTCATCAGATTTTGTCAAGAAAAATTATCCTATCATTGTTGATTTTTGCTTGTTATTGATTATTTCAATAATGTGACAATTTATACAATATTCTTGATTTTGATCTTTTGGTTCTTAGAATACATTTTACTGTTTTTTTATCAAATAAATTCTCTCTATTAGTTGGAGCTATTAGTTTTTCTGAAGTTTAGAGTAGTTTAGATCTTGATTCTTCTTAAAATGAAATGTTAGTTACTAGTTATTCTTGAAGTTGATGTAATATCAAAAAAATAAATTAAAAAATTATTTTATATGTTATCTAATTTAATATGCCATAGTGTGACACCTCATTTTCATTAAACAACCTAGATTAATGACACATATTCTCATCTCTCCTAAAGTAATGACACCTAATCCACCTACTATGCATATCTCTATCATGTGTTGAATAAATGGGGTAAAAAGTAGAAAAAAAATTAAGTAAAAAGAGTGCAACTCTTCCCCTCCCTATTTTCTCTCTCAAGCCTCACCCAACCACCATTGTCGTTGTCATCTCTAATTTTTTGGTAAGTTTTTTTGATAAGATAATCGAACCATCCATGTGTAGTGCTCACCAAGCCCATTACAATCCGAGTTCGAAATTTGATATGGTCGCCGCCTCCACCGCGTACGGCCACGGGAAGAGTCGGAAGACCTTTCCTCTCTCTTCTCTCGTTCTCTTCTTGCTGTTGGCTGTTATTATGTACTTTTTGCGAATAGCTCGATTAGTTTTTAAGATGAATTTTATGCTTTATAGGGTACACAGAGGGGAACCGAGATAGGTCTATCTAGTGTCTTGGAGTTTTCTGAAACGTCGTGATAGAGGTAGGGTAAAATATTTTTTTTTTAAATCGTACAATTTATACGGAGAATGTTGTGACTATATGACATGAATTCTGTGATTATGTGGTGTCGATTTCAAGTGAAACGTCTTTATTATATGATTAGCATTCAAGTAAATTATATGGTTTAAAAAAACTATTGATTTCAAGGGACACAAATGCGAATGATATCATATGATGATAAGTCAGGATAATTCCCGCATAAAAATGGGTTTCTTTAGAAGTCAACATATGTCAAAGAATTTATTTGTCTATGTGTTGTCATGATTTATGTGACTCAACGTGAACGTGGTTAATGTGTATTATGTGTTATGTGAGAACCATTATGTGACAATGTAACTGCGCATGTGCCTACACACCAAGTGAGGTATTCTTCGAAAACCTAACATGAAGGGTGTAACAACACATATGGTCAGTTTGGGGTCCAAATAGGTATTCTTTGAAAACCTATCCACAGTTGCAAGGGATTACTCGGGAATCCACAATGTGTAGTATGTAAATGATATGAATAAAATATTATGTGTACCCCTTCATTGTACAGGTCGACCCCATTGAGTGTTTTTTTTTTTTTTGCACTCACCCCTTATATGATTTATTTTACAGAAAGTTTTGGATGCAAAGAGGAATGAACAGAAATGCCTGATATTTTTGCATGTATATATAAATGTATATGTGTGTTCGGCATTCCTGAAACCCTACTTTTGTATGTTGTAATGTTTATGTACTTTGTACTAAAAAAAACATATTTTCCGCTGTAAATGATTAACCCTTCGTAGTTTCGAGGGTTATCTTCTAAATCTTTGATTACTTTTAAATCTCAATAGTTTAGAAAATTGTTGGACGCCCTATGAAAAGGCTACGCTTGCTATTTTAAAAATCATATTTTCACATCTTTGTTTCTATACAAAAATGGGGCGTGACAGTTGATACATTACTTTTTTTTTCCAATATGTTATTGATTCTGATTTAGATCATTGCTTACTTTTTTCTACAGCAACAAGGGAAAAAGATTTCAACAGGGGAGAAAGATTTGTTAAGCATATCAAAAGGAATAGGCAATACTGTCAAAAGATTTGTTGAATTCATATTATTATGTGTTGAACAAACTTCTACTGTAACTATTTTGCTTGTGTTGGAATTGGTATTGATATTTAAGTTAAATTATGTTGCACTATAAATTTTTCTACTTTATACAATTTTTTTTATTCAAATAGTTATATTATATCGGAGAACTCTGAATCTCCGAATCCCTGAAACCGAACCGACCAGTTAGACCTAAATTTTCGAATTGGACTAAATCGAAAACCAATTCAAATTGGGAAATATCTGAATTTCGGAGCGGTTTCAGAAAATCCCTAATCTCCGAATTGCTCCGAACCGTGCTCACCCCTAATCATAATATTATCAAGACTCTAATTTAAAAACGAGCAAATTAATTTCAAGTCATGTCATTTATTTATGTGTAATATCAATTTGATTAATTTATATGAATTTAATATTATGTGTAATAAATTACACCAATGACAAATTCATTATCATAATCATTAATTCTTTCAAGTTACATTAGATAAGCTAAACTACCACACTCAATCTCTCATACCTCCATCAAATCTACCACAACTCTCAATACCACTACATGATATTACATCTTAAATTATATCATTATACAAGTGATCTACATGTATTAAATTATGATTTGTACACTATATACTACATATAAAATGGAGAGTCTCCACTTTTAAGCCTTTTATTTCTCATTTGGTAAGATGCACTCTCTCTCTAGCTAATTTTGCTCCACGTTCTCTCTGCCAATCTCATCATCCAAAATGCCCTCATCTCCACCTTAAACAAACTGACAAATCAAGATTGAAGAAAGGAGAAGGAATCCCTCAAGGCAAGAAGCTAAGTAGAGCTCAAGAACTTTTTTGTGTGCAACCCTAAAGGTATTTTGGCTAATCTTCAAAGTCTTGTTTATATGGTTAATCTTTAAAATATGTCACTTTTGAAAGTTGATTGTGCAATTGCATGTTGATTTAATCTTTGCATGTTTGATTATCTTATCTAAGCTCATTGCATGTGTGATAAATTGAGTCAAAATGATTTATTTGAGGATAATAGAGTTATAAAAGTCAAATATACATTTTAATTAAGAAATTTGATGAGTGTAATCAAGTTGTGAAAATATTAGTAATAGCAGTCCACTTTGACGATTTTTATAAAATCGTATACTTGGAGTTTTTCAAAACTGTTTTAGTATGTTATGCTTGGAGAAAGTCTATGGTTGAAATTTGATAAGTTTGAAGTAATGTACAAATTATAATGATTTTTTAAAATAGTTCAGTTTCGAATTTAAAATTCTACAGTTTTGGACTTTAGAAAAATAATTTTATAAAATCGATCTAGTATAATTTTTCAAAATTGTTTTAATGTGTTGAAGTACATGATGTTACAAGTTTAAATTATTAATTTTAGCATTTTTCATCAACTAAATAATTTATGGTGAATTTTATAAGACAGGATGGTTTTAGAACACTTTTCGAACAATTTTTGAATGTAGTAAATTATTTATTAAATCTTGTGTGATTAGAATATATCTCTACTATCTTAGAATGATTAAATTAAGGTTATTATATAAATTCATGATTATTTTCATGAATTTTAAATGATTATATGAATTATGCAAATTGTTGTGGTAAAGAGTGTATTTTCTACCTACATGTTACTAGTTTTATGATCAAGAATTTATTTATTATTAAACGTGCAATTAAACCATAATTCGAAACTGATCTTAAGTGATAAATTGAGAGCTTGTATGTGAAGTGATGAATATTTACATTTTAAGAATAGAGATGTTAGTTTTATGAGTTACAACGTAGGATATGATTTTCCCTTCAATGTATAACTAATGCTTGTTTTAAAGTATGTTTTAAAATTCTCCTAAATCTATAGTTATGTGTTTATGACATACAATGTGTGACATGTATGATAAGTATGTTAGGTTAGATGATTATGATATGATTTAGTGATATCATAATTAATTGAGGCACATCAACAAACACCGAATAATATGTTAAATAAGTAATCAATGAAGATGAATATATATGTAAGTTTATGATATAAAGAGTTTATTACCTATTTTGCCCCATAATTTAAAGGGTCTCACAATTTCGAACTTTAATTTTTCGAGCTGGCAATTTAGGACTTTATCTTTCCGGACTTCGTGAATTTTGTCCAATTTGAGCCCGAATTGCTTGATTTTGTCCAATTTGAATTCGGGCCAATTTTGCTAAGTTGGCATTTTTTTTTCCCTTGTAACAATTCGAATTTTTTTTATTTGCATTCCACGTGGATAAAAACTCCCTCAAATGTAATTCAATCCCTCAATGTAAAAAATCCAAAAATTCCCCCCAAATCAAGTGAGTGAAATCCCTACAATCATTTAGGAGATGTTATAATATCCTCCTACAACAATCGGTTGTCATCAAAATCATCGGCCTTGTAATCAAATTCTTCGGCATTGCTTGGAGATAGAGATGGCAGTGCAGAAAATGACCTAAAATTTAAGAAACGATATCTGGGTTCTGAAATTAACAGAGGAATTCGAGAACTAAGAGGTGGGTTTTTGATAAAATTAAGGTTGTCAAACGATTTCGATGCTGATATGATGCAAGAGACTAGAATGGAAGCTCTCCATCTCCCCATTCACTGGGGCGTCGCTGCAAAATCCTAGTTTTGCGCCTGATATCTTCTTCTGATTAAATCAGTTATCTGCTATCATTTGCATGTTGCTCGACAAGAGAAAGGGATTCGTTGTTTGTTCTGGGCATTTTTGTGGTTCGAGTATGAAGATTTAGGCAAACAAAAAATTATAAAGAAAGCTGATTTTCAATTAGGGCAATCCACCCCCAATCCCTAATCCCTGCCACCTTTTGATTGTAGGGATTTCACTCACTTGATTTGGGGGGGGGGGGGGAATTTTTGGATTTTTTCATTTAGGGATTGAATTACATTTGGGGGAGTTTTTATCCACGTGAAATGTAGATAAAAAAAATTCGAATTGCCACGGGGTAAAAAAAATACCAACTCAACAAAATTGGTTCGAATTGCTCAATTTCACGACCTCATGTGCTATTCACGTGCGATTTGGGCCCAATTAAGCAATTCAGGCTCAAATTTGGCAAAATTCACGAAGCCCGAAAAGATAAAGTCCTAAATTGCCAACCCGAAAAATTAAAGTTCGAAATTGCCAGACCCCCTAAATTACGGGGCAAAAAAGGTAATAAACTCTGATATAAATGAGATGTGATTTAAAGATTAAAAGTTAATAAATGTGTCAAGTGCAGTATGAGATGACTGGATACTTATCCCCACTTCAAGTCAAACCTCAAAAGTGAGTAACTTCTACTCTCTAGTTATGTGTTGTTAATTGAATTAGTAAATTATGTATGAAAATCTGTGGATAAAAGCACCATAGTTATAGCCGGTATGGAGCTTTCCTACCAGGCGACGACCATAAAGACGAAAGTGTCTGGTCTATGAAGTGAGGTCTAGTGGGCGAGCGATCTCACATTCCTCGATATCATGTTATGGTCCAGGTTAGTGTACCCAAGAATGATGTTGTAGTGTGTGCTTAATAGTTCAATTGCTTCAATGTATTAGAGAAGTACGGTTATTCCACTGGGTTTCCTCTTTGGAGGAGTTTTATGATGTTATCTAAAATATTTTTTAGGTCTAACTTACGACAAAGTGGATGTGTAACCGGCTATACGGACTCCTTCCTAGAAGCATATGTTTTAATTTATTTTAATGTATATGAATTTGATATTACATAAAATCTTTGAAAATTTCTATGTTGGATTAACTATTCAAGTAAATTTTCATGTGTCATATATATGTCAAAGTTTTGATTTACAAATGTGGGTAAGACACGAGTTAGTTACTTGCATGCTAAGCTTTTCGATTTAAAACAGATAGAAAAAAAAATACTCGTACTTTCAGTAAAATCTTTCACTGAATTTCTATACGAAAATGATTTTTAATTATTGTTATTTCTTTTTACGAATATTTTGAACATATAAAGTTAAGGTGATGCCTCAATCCTACTAATTGAATCTATAAATTTGCATAATTTTCAATTTATAGAAATTTGTTTGAAGCATTTTGTGAATCTGCTTATGAATAAATTATATTCTAGTCAAATAGAAATGAGATATTGATTTAAATCAACAAAACAGCTAAGTAACTAAACAAATACAATCATCTTTATCGATAGATTTATTTGGTACATAGGCAATCGATAATTGATGATAATCAAACTAAAACAAGAAGAAAATGAGTATTGATGTCTGTGTATATCACTTTCTTAGTTGCTTTGCTTCCAAACTTTAAACACTTAACCCCCATTCCTCGAAGCATTCGAATTTTGTGTTTTTTATGCTCATGACAGGCATGCTCATGTCCATCAACACATACTCAAGGTTATTTTTTTAGGGGAAAAGATCGATCGCTTATTTGCCAGTTGTTACTGCCTAAATTTGCAATCCATCACGACATGGATGTCTTACATTAGAGGATCATCATCCACGACAAGAGCAATTATCGCTCCCACCTTCTCTGCTTGGTTTGCCACCACTTTCTTTGAACTTCCATCTCGTAAAATTATGACATCATCATTAATCATTTCTCTTAATTTTCAAAAAATTTACATTTCTTATTTACAAAACTTCTTTTCAAAATTGATACTAAGATTAGAACTTTCTAACACTTTTTTTTTTTCCCAATATGAGCTATTTCTTCTTAATTCATTGCTATCTTTACAATAAATGAGAAAATAATTTGAAATATTATTTTCCTTTACAATATATCATGTTTTATAAAGGTTTTCTTTAACTAAATGATGATAACCCCTTAGTTTTTTATTTTTTTTATTTTTATTTTTTGTTAAGATTTACTAATTTGTATTTTGAAGGCCTTCAGACCAAAAAATATTATTTTATTTTGTGTTTATGGGCTCTTTAGTTTGTCATATATGGGCTAAGTGCGCATTTTCTAGGCTCATTTATAGATAAGTGACTACTTCAACTTGACTTAAAAAGTGTGTGAAGATATTGTTTAATTACTTATAGGAGTTTTATCATATTCAAGATGTGTCACACTTTTCTTGACCATTCCATCTTTTATTGAGTTGGAGGTTCAAAGAAGTGGTGTCAATTCAGCAAAGGAGGTGAGGAAGATATGTGTTCTTATGGCGAACGATGATTCTTCTTGCTACACATGGATTGCAAATTCAAGCTGATTCATCATTCCTCCTGTTGCTATCCATTAAAATTTTGAAATTAGTAGGGTTAGCCATGTAATATACTTAGTAGATTTGCTCTTGAAATTAGATATTTCTTATGCAAATTCTGCTTTTATAATCTACTCTCTTTCTTATTCCCCATCCCACCTCATCTCAATAGTAGAACTATTTAACAATAGAGATGTTGAATGAACTATAAATGTACATCTTTTTTTTTTCATATGAACTATTACTTCTTAATATCATTGAATTTCTTTCTTTCTTTCTTTCTTTCTTTTTTTTTCTTTTTAAATTCAATCATTGCAATAAATGGGATAATAATTTGAAACATTATTCTCCTTAGCGATAAATCATGTTTTATGAATTTTTATGTTCTTTTTAAACTAAATAAATTACAACACCATAGTAATTCTTTTCTTTTTTATATTTTTGTTAAGATTTGCACTTTGGAAGTCTTAAGCCCAAAAATTAACTTTTATTTTGGTCCAAATATGGGCCCTCTATTTTGACATATGTGCATGTCTGGTGGACCTTACCCTAGGTTTATCTCTAGATAAATCGTTACCTTCAACCTCATCTCAAGAAGTGTTTTTGAAGATATTGTTTAATTACATTTAGGAGTTTATTTAAATCCTTATTGTGACTTTTACTTGGATTTGTCCCCGCTTTGTGATGAAAATCAGATTCATCATAGAATTGATGTTAAGAGTTAGGAGAATGGCTTACAATTTTGGATGTCGACTAAACTTTAGTTCGTACTATTTAGGTTTGGATTCAAAGATTTGATTTGACGAAATAAATGAAGATGTTCGAATTTGATAGATTTTTTATGGTTTTTTCGTCTTTCATATGATTTTATTCATTTGCTTAATTTGTAGGATGTCCGTTATTAATTTAGCATGTAATTCCTCAAGAGATTTAGAGAATAACATCAACCGATCAAAAAAGATTTGGAAAAAAAAGAGAAAATTGAAGTGGCAAAAGAGAGGATAAGATTTCAAATTTTCTTTTTATCTTTTTTTATTTTCTCAAGGGTAATTGGTACTTTTTTGGGTGAGGCTATACAGACCCCACCATCTTCTAAACACACCCAATAATAACATAAAAAAATAATAATAATAAATTACTATTATTTTTAAAATTAAAAATATTTATCTTTTCTTCTACATTTTTTTCTTCTCCATATTTCTCAAACTAAGTTAAAAAAAAAATTGGAAACCTAGGTTTAGTGAAATAATAATCAAAGTCATAGATGAAAGATTTGAAACATATAATTCAAGATTTTTCATGCGTTTTTATAATTTTATATAGTAAAGTTAAATATTTTAAAAATAGAGATAATCAATTTTTTTTTTAAAATAGATCGAACGATTAACCTGTACAAGCGGAACGGTGTAATGTGTGTTCGACCTCTACAAGTTGAATGCTCTTACATATGTTCGACCACCCAAAGTGTAGCGTTTTACCTACAATGGTTGAACATATAGTGTAACATTCTTTCTATAGTCAAACATCTTTTAAGAGCATTCTACCTATGGTCGAACATCTTTAAAAGCGTGTCGAACACACGATGTAATGTTTTACCAACTAGGGTCAAACAAAGAGATCAAAAAACTTTGATTTTCAGACTTTTTCTTATGATATTTTCATAAGAATCTCATTATTTTAACTTCAAAAAATGTATAAATCAATGATTTGTGATGGATGGATGGTTTCTTTATCAATAATTTAAAAAAGAAAGGGAAAAAAAATAGGAATAAATAGAGAGAAAAACATAATATGTTTGAGCAAGGTAGAAGGGGTGATTTTTTTTGGATATTTAATTTTTTTTTTAATTGTAAAGGGTATAATTGTAATGTAGTGGAACGTGTTTATAAGTTTTATGATTTAAGTTATTAAATATGGGTGTGTTTAGTAAGTGGTTGTAGAAATTTTATTGATGTATTTGAAATGGATTTTCTTTTTCTTTTTTTGGCATAATCAGTTTAAGTGTTTGTCAATAATAATTTCTTAATTATCTTTACTAGTTTTCTTATTAATTTTTCTTCATGGGCTTATACTTTCTTGGGCTGGCCATCTTATTTTCAAAATTAAAAGCGAATAATAGATTTGGCCTTTTGCAAAAGCCTAAACGGGAAAATCATATAAACATGGTAGGAAGAAAACGAGTAATTGAAGAGAGTTGGGATCTCAAATCAACGCCGCCATCGCCGGCGGCTGCCATCTTTCAAAGCCATCGCCCCAGCTCTCCACAATCGGTAATTATTGAAATTCATCAACTAAAGTGATTGTTAAATTAACTGATCACTGTCTACTGTTTTGCTTCATTTTTATATGTACAACTGCAATTCAACTATATTTTAAATTTAGAGTACTTTGTTATTTGATTAATTGAATTCCTGAATTAACAATAGGAAAGTCCAGTATAATTGAATCAATCGATTTGCTGATTACAATTTATTAGTATTAAGGTCTTTTGTGAATCTAGTTATGAATAAATTATATTCTAGTCGAATATGAAAGGGGGGAATTGATTTAAATCAAGAAAAAATCAACCGACATAAAAAACAATCAACATTATTGATAGATTTATTTGGAAATAGGAAATCGATAATTGATGAAAACCATGGGTATAATAGCAGGATGATCTCTATCTAGAGCACTTTCTTAGCTAGCTCATTGAGGATAGATATTATATCTCGAGGATTTAAAGGTTTCTCCCAAAAATAATCTAAGCCAGCCTCCATGAATGCTGCCTGCTCTGCTTCCGAACTTTCAGCACTTACACCTACTATCATGCTATCGATTCCCATTCCTCGAAGCATTCGAGTTGCCTGAATATATATGTGTGTTTTTGTGTTAGATCAGTACTAATCATATGCATATGTATTATATGGTCTAATTTATACCTGTGGTCCATCCATTACAGGCATGACCATGTCCATCAACACAAGATCAAAGTTGTTTCCGGAGAGGAAAAGATCAACCGCTTCTTTGCCATTAGCCGCTGTCTGAATTTGCAATCCATGGGTTGCAAGCAGCATGACATGGACGCCCCGCACTTGAGGATCATCATCGACGACAAGAGTAGTTATCGCCCTCACCTCCTCGGTTTGGATAGCCACCACTTTTTTTGAACTTTCACCTCTTTTCATTTGTTTCCCTGCAAAAGCATACAATGCACGCATTTGTGTGTGATTGGAATGATTGATAAAAGAAAAGGCATGGAGGTAAGAATTTAGGGGGTCGAATTAGGAAGAACTGCACCTCTTTAATTCACCGTAGCGATATCTTACTAAAAGAAATGAATTTGTTGATTTTCTTCTTGCGCACTCAGGATTAAATAGGTTGTAAAAAGTGATGTTCTTGGCAAACGCTTTGAGACTAAAATGTTGAGAGCCTTAGCCACAACTAGGAGTTCCGGGCTTACGTCCAAATAATTTGATTATATTTTATATCCACATTTGCCTTTTTTTTTTTTGGGGAAATTTCAGTAAATGTATATGTACATTATTATGTTTCAGAAATCTGCTTTTCTGATTTGAATTTTCTGATTAGGAGATTTCATTTAATGAATGAACGCATTATTTGTAGTGAGTAAATCATGACATTGACATTAATCATTTCTCTTGTTTTCTAAAATTGGACGTTCCTTATATATGAAATTTCTTTTCAAAATTGGTACTAAGATTAGAACTTTCTAGAAGTTGAACGAACCAATAAGTATTTCTTCTTAATTTTATTGACTTTTTTTTCATTTTAAATTCAATCCTTACAAGAAATGAGAAAATAATTTGAAACATTATTCTCCTTTACAATATATCATCTCTTATAAAGGTTTTATTTTTTTGGTTAGGATTTGATGATTTGTACTTTCGAGGCCTAGGACCAAAAAATTATTCTATTTTTGGCTTCTGGGCTCTCTAGTATGTCATATATGGGCTAAGTGTGCATGTCCTAGGCTCATTTATAGATAAGTCTGCTACCTTCAACTTGGCTTAAGAAGTGTGTAGATGTTGTTTAATTACATTTAGGAGTTGTATTACATATAAATGCAAAAAGTGTCGAACTTTTCTTGTCCATTTCATCTTTAAAAGAGTTGGAAGTTCAAGAAAGTGGTGTCTGGCCAACAAAGGAAGTGAGGAAGATATATGTCCTTATGGTGGTGAACGATGATCTTATCGTGGGGTGTCTAGATGATTACCCTTGCTACACATGGATTGCAAATTCAAGCAGCTGATAATTGGCATTCATCATTTCTCCCGTTACAGTCCATTACCAATTTGAAAGGGTTAGCCATGTGATCTTTTGGTAGATTTATTCTTTAGTCAAAAAACCTGTTTTCTGAAATTAGACATTTCTTATGCAAATTTTGCTTTTACAATATGCTCTCTTTCTTCCCCCCACCCCCACCCACCCAAGAGTAGAACATTCTAAGAGCAAAGATGTTGAATGAACTATATATGTAGATAACAAAGTGATAATTGTTCAGTGTGGTTAATACCAAAGCCAACTTACTTCAATGATGTATGTATTTTTCACCTATGATGCATATCTGTGGGAGGCTTTGGAAAGAGCCCATTTAAAAAATGTCATCAGGAGGATCTTTTAGGCCTCGAAGCAAGGTACATAAATCTGGTATATTTAACTAATGATTACTTTTTCCCATTGATGTGTCCTATTTTGCTCATCACTATATTTTCTTGCAGTGAGCCTGACTTGGTGCAGTTAGAGATCAATGAAGATAAAGCATCCTTAATAAAACGAGGGATGCGGTGATCACTCTCCAGGTAGTATTGGAAAGGAAGCATGACAAAGAAATCATAGAAAATCTTGAAAACTACCAGATGTCAAGGGACAGATGGTGGTCATCTCTCTACCAAATGATCGAAGGTAAAACTTGCTTGTTCGTTCTTGTGCACAAAAGGTGTTCTTTTTTCATGTGTGTTCTTGCTCATTTATGAGTTTGTCGCACAGGTCTTGTTGTGATGAGTAGATTGGTTCGGAACGAGCTACATGACACAGATAATTTTTATGATAGATCAATCAGTTGGGACCAAGTTGAAATGGAGACTTAATATGGGCTCTGAGGCCTTTCAACAAATATTTGTCTGACTTATTTATAACAAGATTATTGTAGTGAATTTTGGAGAAAACTTTGAGGACAGATCAATCAGTTGGATCAGATCGAAATGTAGGCTTAATCTTAGTTTTGAAGCCATTCATCAAATTTTTTATCTAGTATTCACTACTTGTCTTATTTATAACAAGATTATTGTAGAGGATTCGGAGAATTAATCCCTTGTATCTACTAAGAGAAAAAAGACAGTTTCATTCTCAAGTATTCATAGAATAAAAAGGTAAGAGTATCCAAGATATTATTATTATAAATTTGAGGCCTTTTATTATTATAAAGATATTATTTTCTTTAGGTTTATTCATTTTCAATACAAGATGTTTCTTTTCATCAGAGCCTAACCTCATTGAAAGTTGGAAGTTAAAAGTATTAAATTTGTTAGAATATTAATATTTAGATTTTGATGAGAAAAACCAGATTTGTAATATGAAATAAGAGTATTTCATTTTTCACAGTATTTAAGTGAAATTTAGACTAGCTTTGAGTCGGGAAATTTTTAAGATTGAAGAATTAAGGACTTCAAAGGAAAGCTTGTATGCAGACTCAAAGTGAAACCTCTTATTTAAGTGGCCTAATAGATTGCAGAAAGTTGCAAGCTGCAACTGCCGCATTAATTTTTGCAAAGCAAAAACAAGCAACATTTAATGCAAGTCAATCTGAGAAGGACGTCGATTTCAAATGATAAATATTTTTTTTCATCGGACATTTTTCTACAACTATAAATAGAGGATGAGTTGCACTGAAACTGGTTGCTAAAACTTATGCTTTCAAAGTCTAAGCAAGAATCAAGAAAACAAATTTTTGTTTCAATCACTCAACCTCATGAAGTAGCCAAGTCAAGCTCATAAGCTCGAAGTGCAAAGAAAAGAGACTACTTCACAACAACAATTGAAGAATCTTATGTACTTTTACCTATTTGTTGTGTGCTAGGTTGTTTTATAGGTGCAAACCTTTGATAAGATTATATCTTTGTTGTTTGTTATAGTTGTCAAGGTCAAGGCAACTACCCTGTGTGGGTATTTTGAATCGTGTGTGGGTTAGCCTTTGGAACTGCAGTAGATGTGTGTAAATTGAGTTCCAGTAGGTGGATAATTTGTTAAGTTGTTAGTTTGTTAAGTTGTTAGTTGTACTCTGTAAATCAAACTTACTTAATGAAGTTTCTGCTTGAAAAAACAATAAAGTGGACATAGATGTACCATAAGTGTTTTTATTGCTTTATATATGTTTATGTGTTGTATGTTTATCTCTCATCATTCTGTATAAACGGTTTCTGTAAGAAAACATTTTTGGAGAAAACACTTATTCAATAAACCTTCTGTTAAAAGATATTTCCGCTGCAAGAACTTTAAGATACAGTAAACAGTACTACTCTATAATATGTATTAGTATAGTCTGTTCAAAAGATTTTATAAAATCAACAGAGGTTCATTCACCCCCTTTGAATCTCCAAGATCACTTTTATTATTCAACAAACCTTCTGTTAAAAGATATTTCCACTGCAAGAACTTTTAGATACAGCAGACAATATATATGTTTGTGTTGTATGTTTATCTCTCACCATTTTGCATAAACGGTTTCTGTAAGAAAACATTTTTGGACAAAACGCATATTCAATAAACCTTCTTATTCGCTGCAAGAACTTTTAGATACAGTAGAGGGTACTACTCTATAGTGTGTGTTGGTATAGTCTGTTCAAAAGATTTTGTAAAATCAATAGAGGTTTATTCACCCTCTTTGAACCTCTAAGACCATTTGAAACCAACAAAATTTATATATCTATATTGGTAAAAGAAAATCTTGAAAGTATTAAATTTATATATTTATATTGGTCAAAGAAAATCTTAAATAAATGTTTTTAATCTATATATCTATATTGGTCAAAGAAAATGATATTTTAAATAGTTTGCAGATATATGGTAAAAAAATGTAGAACATAAAATAAAAAAATGTTGTAGATATGATTAGAAATTAAAAAAAAATGTTGTGATATGTCAGTACACAATGTATTTTGTAGATACGTTTTGAAAAATAAAATAAAAACTGTTGTAGACATGTTTTGAAAAAAAAAATGTTGTAGATATGTCAGTACACAATTGACATGTTTTGAAAAATATGAAAAATTAAAAAACAATGTTGTAGTTATGTTTTGAAAAAAAAAATGTTTTGAAAAATTAAAAAAAAATGTTGTAGACATGTTTTAAAAAAAAAAATTGAACATATATCAGTACACAATGTATTTTAGAGAAAATATTAATAAATTTTAAATCATCAAAAATATTTTTTTAAAAGTGAAAGCGTATCCTTAAATTTTAAAGTACCCAAAATATATTTTATATAATAATAAATCATTTTCTTATTAATTTGGGTTTCTGTCCATCTCAATTCCAAAATTATGGGCTTTTAGGGTTTGGCATAAACATGAAGTCCACTGTAAAACAAGAATAAAAATTGAAAACTTATTCTCATATATTTTAGAAAATAATAAATCATTTTCTTATTAATTTGGGTTTTTGATCATCTCATTTCCAAAATTATGGGGTTTTAGCGTTTAGCAAAAGCATAAAGTTCACAATAAAATGAGAATAAAAAATGAAAGTGTATCCTCAAATTTTAAATCACCCAAAGATATATTTTAAGAAATGATAAATCATTTTTTTTATTAATTATGGGGCTTTTAGGGTTTAGCAAAATCGTAAAGACCGTTAGAAAACGAAAATAAAAACTCAAAGTTTATCTTCAAATTTAAAAACATCCAAAAATATATTTTAAAAAATAATAAATTATTTTCTTATTAATTTTTCACCTGGGCTTTCTTTAGGCTGATCATCTCATTTCCAAAATTAAGATGTTTTAGGATTTTGCAAAGTTGCTATAAAACAATGAGATACAGTCGATAGGAAGAAAATAATTAGAAAGGAAGGATGCCGCATCTTTGTGGAGGGTTCCCAAATGCGGTCACGATAGCATCTTCCATGACAGGTATGCTCATGTCCATCAGCACAAGATCAAAACTATTTTTGGAGGTGAGAAGATCGACCGCTTATTTGCCATTTTCTGCTGCCTCAATTTGCAAGAAATCCTTACAAGAAATGAGAAAATAATTTGAAACATTATTTTCCTTTACAATATATCATGTTTTATAAAGGTTTTCTTTATCTAAATTAAGATGACCCCTTAGTAACCCTTCGATTTTTTATTTTTTTTATTTTTAATTTTTTGTAAAGACTTACTGATTTGTACTTTCAAGGCCTTAGGACAAAAAAATATTGTTAAATTTTGTGCTTATGAGCTCTCTAGTTTGTCATAAATGGGCTAAGTGTGCATTTTCTAGATTCATTTCTAGATAAGCCGCTACTTCAACTTGGCTTGAGAAGTGTGTGAAGATATATCTTATAATTACACATATAGGAGTTTTATCATATTCATGATATGTCACACTTTTCTTGACCATTCCATCTTTCATTGAGTTGGATATTCAAAGAAGTGGTGTCAAGCCAAAAAAGGAGGTGAGGAAGATATGTGTTCGCTCCTATTGTGGGGTGATCAGATGATTTAATAATTAATTAATTATGAACTATTTTTTTTTAAAGTAGTATTTTTGTGCACCAAGTGCATGGGTCATGATCCATGCAATTGGGCACGTGGGTTGGGTCCGGTTTAACCCGGATCAGCGCCCAAATTTTTTTTTTTTTAACTTATGTCATAACCTTTATATTATAATAATATAACATTTATGTTGTAATAGTAACTTTTATATACATATTTCATAATATTTTCAAGCATAACTTATACTTTTTTTCACTATAAAAATTCATGTAATATAGTCAAAACCTTTATGTTGTAATAATATAACATTTATGTTGTAATAGTATAACATTTATATACAGATTTTATAATTTTTTCAATAAATAACTTATAGTTTTCTCACTATAAAAATTCAATATAGCCGAAACCTTTATGTATATAATTAGGGTTTGGGCGTGTGGGGCGCGTGTAGCGCGTGGGACACGTGAAATACACTCTCGAGTCGGGTCAACCCAGTTGCATGGATATAGAATCCATACACTTGGTGTGTAAAAATAATTGTGTTCTTCTTAATATCGTTGAATTTCTTTCTTTATTATTTTTCTTTTTAAATTCAATCATTCCAATAAATGGGATAATAATTTTTAACGTTATTCTCCTTAACGATAAATCGTGTTTTAATGAATTTTTTATAATCTTTTTAAACTAAATAAATTACAACCCCTTAGTAATTCTTTTTTTTTTCTATTTTTGTTAAGATTTGTACTTTGGAAGCCTTAAGCCCAAAAATTAAATTTTATTTTGGTCGAGATATGGGTCCTCTAATTTGAGATAAATGGGCATATGTGTCATGTGTGCATATTTGGTGGGCCTTACCCTAGGTTGGTTTCTAAATAAACTGTTACCTTCAACCTCAGTTCAGTAAGTGTTTTTGAAGATATTGTTTAATTACATTTAGCAGTTTATTTAAATCCTTATGTGATTTTTACATGGATTTGCCACCCCCCTTATGATGAGAATCATGAGAATCAGATTCATCATAGAATTGATGTTAAGAGTTAGGAGTGGCTTACAATTTTGGGTCTCAAATAAATTTTAGTTTGTAATATTTAGGTTTGGATTCAAAGATTTGATTTGACAAAATAATTTTTAATGACTCTATTTTAATGGATTTTATATCCTCCAGTTTCACTCAAGAAAAAAACTTAGCATAATGACATTCTCTTTTTTTTATTTTCCCCATACTGTTAATTATTATTTATATAGAGAATGGAGAAAATAAGTTATAAACTTAACTAATATGGCTCACGGAATTTGAATCTAAAATTAAGTCCCATGATAACCAAATATAGTGGATTTCAGATCCATCGTAAAATCAATTAATTTATTTAGGGATAGTAGTCATTTCTATCCATTTTTTTATAACATTTTCTCCTTCTACA
Organism: Scutellaria barbata; assembly: GCA_028654395.1. Classification (NCBI taxonomy): domain Eukaryota; kingdom Viridiplantae; phylum Streptophyta; class Magnoliopsida; order Lamiales; family Lamiaceae; genus Scutellaria; species Scutellaria barbata. Next base: position 19,335,765 of record CM053648.1, read on the forward strand.
CATTAATATAATAATACATCCTCATATATCCATAAATATAACAAAACATTCTTTTCTACCCATTTTTCATAAAAAATTACTATACTACCCTTGTTGATTTTTATTATTTATCAAAATACCTTAATTGCCATTAGTCATTTTTCATCTTTCCATACTTATATTTATTAGATCCGGATTATCCCTCTAATCAATATCAGGCCCAACATGCTTTCGTAAATAAAATAAAATTGAGTTTAAAGCATAACTTACCTTTGTCTCTTAAATTCTCCTGGATCTCGGTTTAGGTTTTACGGATCAAAAGATCCAACCACTCGTCTGCAGTTTATGGTTCTAAATCAATCTTCTTGAGAACCCAAATCGCAACCCTTCTTAACGGTCACCTGCCTTTAAGGGGATCACGAGGAGACTCACTGTTGGATGAATTTTACTTAGAAATATAAATTTTTGGACAGTATATCGGAAAGCAAAAGCCTTGTTTATTGAATAATATAAACTAAACTATTTTACAATAATAATTTTCTTCGTCATTGGAGGAAAAACTTGTTTTAGCCTATCATGGCTAATACTCGAGAAGGGGAAACCCCCATGAACAGGAAAACTTGAAAGCTAAACTATTACAACTTTAGAGAGAAGATTTCTCGAAACTCAAAAAGAGAGAAGTGTTGTGTGATTAGGATGATCTTCTTTTAAGGCTGAATGCCTCCTCTTATAGGCGCTAATGTACTCCTGTATAGATTCATTATTGTCTTGCCAGCATGTTCTCCACGTGATTAGTGGGCAAGGGGTCGACCTTCTTTAATTTTCCACCCAACGAGGCCATCAAGATAGACATTAAATGGTAGAAGGTAGGGGTCCTCCACTTTTGTTTCTTTGGCCATCGTCTTTCGTCGGTTGTGGATTTTTCAAAATGGTGGGGTCATTTACTACACCGTGGGAACGTCATGTGCTTGATAGGGCCAAGAAATATCCCTTGGAGCCCTTTGAACCTGTATTATACTGTATTTCTATCTATTACATTTTTTAAAATACAATACAACTTGTCTACTATCGAGTCCATTAGACTCGTTTCCTTTTATTACATTTTTTATTTTTATTGTCCAAAAACCCTTCTATTTTCCCTTCTTTTTCGGGAAATCGGGTTTATCTTGTTTAACCTTGAAACCTTGTTCGAACAAGGGTTTTTCCTGTACTTGGCAATAAGAACATATTCTTTCTTTCCACCTTCCGATATGTATCATATTACATATCTTTTTCCTTGTTTGTTCCATTGTCGGAACCTTATTTTCCCAAATTAATTTCCTCTTTTTTTCAAAGAGGCTCTCAGCAAACCTGGTTGTGTTTCCTATCATTGAATTTAACAGAAAAGACCCATTCACAGAATTTTGAAAAATCTTGAATTAGTACTTTACTTTGTCCATCTCCGTAAGACACTCATAATCCCCAAGCTCGCCTTATAGATATTTCTTCCTCGGTGAGGACGACTACTAAAGAATTATTTGATAGTAGTGTTTTGACTCTGTTGTACGCCACCATGTCTGATCTTTGTAGTTTTATAAACTGGAAAATTGGATAAGACTGTGATCTCTGGAGCGACTGAGATAATCTTTAGCTCCAGTGTATCTCCTCTACCCAAATGTGGGTTATTCTGTCATGAATCGTTCACGACAGTTGATATCCATTCCTGTAATTTTAAAATTTTTAGAAAGCTAGGAGCGGTCGTGAATACCGAAGCAATGGCTCCAAAGTCAAACCATTCTCTAATATCTTGTGGGTTCACTCGGGAGCATCCAAAGTCTTAGATACTTTCCAAACCAATCGGCAGTAATTTTACCTGGATTGATCCCATTTCTTATAACCAATTTCTCTCATGTTCTTTGGTAAACTTGAAAAGGAGAAACAACTTGATTAATGTTAATCTGTTTAGGACCAGTTTATGGTCTTAGATTAACCTCTCCATCTTTAACCCCAGAGGTGCTAGGTTGACTCGGGTTATCTGAAATTATTTCCTAACTTTCCGAATTAATTTTTCTATCGGAGTCCGATAGTTCACTTGTATTGGCTTTGTCAGCCATTTCACCAGAATCTGATGAAAAACATTTGTCTGCAAGATGGCCTGCCTCGGGTATAAAAACACCCTATTTGCTCATCGATGATGAATATTTCTCGTGTAATTCTTTTTGGATTACCGATAGTGAACCCGCTTTGAAATGTGGTTTCTCTAGCGCATCCCATAAATGAGCATGTGCTATCTTTGAAGCTCGTATGGCTCTTTGGACCGTGTCCAAATCTGCCTTCTAAACATATGAGGCTGCTTCGGCACGAGTCTTTAGCAAACCAAATACTTTGTCCAGCTCCTCAAGGTTTTCCATGAGGTGTCTCGTTCTCACCGTGATGGAATCCGCTTCAAGGATGTCCATCTCTCGTTAAGAAATCTGCAAGAACATTTTCATTAGATTTCATAATGACAATATCAAATAAATAATATTGGCATTCTGGGTGCCACTGATAATACGAGTTTTTTCTATTTTTAATTTAATTTTATTTTTTAAAAAAGCTTTTACATTTGTATTATCAACTTCTAAAGTAAATTCTTTTGCTAATAAGAATAAAGGCCATTTTTTAAACGTCTTCCAATCCGCAAAGAATTCTTTCTCGTTAATATACCAGACTCTGGCTTGTTATTCTGTAAACAACCCTTCTGTATATCTACACGGTTCTTCACCGGTAGCCATTTTTCTCATGAGTACTGCTACCCATCGGAAATCGTTAACATCTGTATAGATAACTAACTGATCCTCATCTTAAGAATTGTGAGTTTCGACAGGTTACTGCAAACCTGTTTTAACTCTTGAACTCGTTGGGAATGGATGTCTTCCCATTTCCATTTGGTCTTTTCATCATTTTGTAATAAAGGACGAAAATCCTTGCGATATTTTACTAGATCCTTCATAAATGAACCTGCAAAATTAATCACGTCTAAGAAGCTTTGAAGCTGCTTCTTATCCTTAAGAACATCTAAAAAATTATGGATTTTTTCCACAATGTGTTCCTAAAGTTTCATACCTGCATGGTCAATAATAACACTGAGAAACTTGATTCTATTAACCGCGATTATTGTCTTCTTTTCAGAAAGTACTAATCATTCTTTATGACATGCTTTAGAAAATATCTCAAGATATTTTAAATGATCTTTCATATTTTTAGAGGCAATTAAAATATCGTCTATGTAAACAAACATAAACTCAAAATAATCTTTGAAAAGATTATTCATCTTTCTTTGGTATATCTAGGGTGCATTTCCTAGTCCCATAGGAAGTACATTCCAGATATACTAACATTGAAGTGTAGAAAAAGCAGTTAATTTTTTCGACTCTTTTTCTAAATTAATCTGGTAGAATCCAAACTTATAATCAAATTTTGAAAACACTTTTGATCCCTTAATGCAATTGATTAAGTGTTCTCTACTTGGAATATAATAACCATCAAATTCAGTAATCTTATTTATACCTTAATAGTTAATTACTAACCTTGTTTTTCCCCTCTTTATTTCATCATAGTTTCTTACCAAAAACCCAAGGCTACTATAAGGAGAAATACCTGCTTTGATCAGATTGAGATCGATATACTCTTTAATAATCTTTTGCATATCTTTTCGATCTTCAATATTCATCTAAATCAGCTTATATCGAACCATCTCATATCGGTATTGTTCTTTTACCTTTAATGTTGCTTCAATTTGGTTTTTGTCCCACCAAGCTAAAGGATTTTCATTGAAATTTCTCTGGATTAGCCTTTTAACATTTTCAAGGGAAAGTAAACTTTCATCATCAATGTCAAACTGAGGTGGTTCTTCTTGCAAGACATTTTTTAGAAACTGAATTGTTTCTTCATGTGTCTTCTTCATTTCCTCTTGTCTATATGACAAAAGAGCTTCTCCAAATTTCCTCTTATCCTGCATCTTAGGATAAGTTAACTTGGCATTATTATCACCACGTTTGCTGCGAAAATTAATAGACATTATCCTATTAAAAGTTTTCTCTCGCCGCAAGACCTGTATCAAACTACCACAGTTAGTAGTAAAGGTTAATAGGTTCTTGTGATTATCCTGCTCATATTTTGTAAATGTTTGAATAAAATTATTACCCAACAAAATATCAGCACCTATATCATGAATATTGATGGGTGGCATTCTTACGTTATACCAAGGGGTATTAAATGTACATTCGATCATTATTCTTGATTCTCGAATACCCTTATTGAGTATTAGGATCTTTTGGCAGAAATCCCTTCCTGCAATAAGAGGTAGAGTTTCCATCGATTCCCTGGGAAAAACTCTTGACTTTGCTGTGCAAATACCTGAGCCTGAATCAATATAAGCTGCAAAGTACTCCGTCTTATATTGATCATATAATATCTCAACGGATATGTATATGGAGAAAACACTCGTCATTCAGAATCATCTAGATCGTCTGGATATTTTTTTCATATTTTTCCAGGATTCTAACATGGCTATCCTTAAGTTTGTTTGATTAAACTTAAACGCAACCTCTTGCAATCTTATCACATCTTGCATATGATGAGTTAGACCTTGTCTTTGCATATTTCTCATAATGTCTAACAACTCATCTCTTTCTTTTAAGAGATCTTCAATCTCTTCCTTTATACGCAATCCTGGCATAAAAATGGTTTTATTCTACCCTGATTGTGTGTCCATCAAGATTGAACTCCATCCATTTTTCTTTTCTTTCCCAAGGTTTGTGTTCCTCAAGGAAACTTAGACCAAGGATCATAGAACATTTAGTTCTACCTGCAATTCCTGTAACAGATACTTTATAACCTGCTATGTTTAACACGCCTTCGTATCTATTTACACTCGATTGCTGTAAATGATATATCTCATCACAAGGAAACAAATTATTAGCTTCAGATATATCAAAAATAATATGGATTTCTTTGCATTTCTCAGGACATTTCATTTTTACATTACTTACCCTAATTTTTTATGGATAAAAATCCTCATTTAGTTCTTTTTCTTTTAGGCTTAAAATTCTATCTTCGAAAAAGGACATCTTGTTACTAATCTCAGAATCAAACCTTGATGATTTATTTAAAATCGGATGATCCTTAATTAGAATATTAACACCACCTATCCTAGGTATCTGGATTGGATCTGGTGTCAGAACCTTGGCAAATTCCTTGAAAATTTTAGGAATTTCTATATACTATTTCCTAAGAAACATATCTGAATGATGTGTATTGGAAAGCGCATATGCAATTCTATACGTGATAGAATATGATCTATTTTCTTCCTTCATTAAATCAATGCTCTTGAAATCTTAATGAAGGGTTAAGACTCTACTGAAATCTTGGTCAGCTAGATTGTATGCAATCCTAGGATGAATGTCAAACATGAGTTTGACTGCATACAAATTACCTACCATAGTACCAAAACAGCTATCTCACAAGTTATTGATTGTTCTATCCATCACAGATAAATGTAATTTAGAATCAATACCTTCTTTGAAGGTAGCTTTAATTACTACTTCAATGGTTCCAATATGAATGCATTTCATAGTAACTGCTACTTCTTCTTTGATACGGCTCAATTCTTCAAGAATTTTTTCTTTTGGAATAAGTTGCATATCCACTTTATTATCGGTTAATTCAATGGGAATCGAAAACTCACCTGAGTTCACCCGGTAGATTATGTGGTGCTTGCACTGTCCTAACCCGATCTGGTTACAAAACCGATTAAGACTTCCAATCCTAAAGTCGTCATATGGACTTAAGGTTGAATCATGTCGCATGATTCTTTCCATCTTCTTGTTTGATATGGTCATTCTTGAAAAGAATCCTGATAGACTTTTCGAGGTTTGGAGTCTATCTTCCTGTTCGTCATGACTACTCATCTGATTCTGTAGATGATCCATAGGAACCCTCTGAATCAGATTCGAACTCTTCTTTATAAATGCTTTTATCTGAAGAGATATCCTCAAACTTGTAAATGAGCACCAAATCACCATAGAAGACTGCATCAAGGATGTCTTCTGTTGGCTCGAACTGACGCACTTTCTTTTGCTTTTGTGGGTAATCAGGCGAAATATGACCTCTCGCACCGCACGTCCAGCTGTTGCAATCTTTGAAACTTTCTTTTGTACGAGTATGAGCTTGTTTGAAAGTTCTCCTTCTGGGTGTTCCTCCTGTTGTCTTCCCTACGGATCTAGATCCTTGTGAAGAAAACCTGAGAGGATCAGACTTTTAACCAGATTTGTAAGATCTAGCCTTTGATTTGGACCACCATGATCTCTCTTGATTGGAAGGCCTTCTGTATGATCCTCCGGACTTAGATCGAAACTCTCTTTTGAAGTGTTTCTTTCTTTTTCCATGTCTCTCGCGACTTGGTTTTCCAATAATGCTTGGAAAATCATTATTGTCGCAGCAAAAAGGAGTCTTTTTTACCAATCCTCTTAGTTTTTTCTTGTTTTTATGTAGCGTCGTTTGTTGACACCACTCTCTTATGTTATCCTTTAAAAATGACATCCTTCTAGCCACTGAATCAATCCGTCCTGGAGGTACCTTATATGTTTGTATAAGCATTTCTCTCCATGGGCTACATATTTTTGCAAAGAACATTTATGTTGCAACATTCAATGGTATTTGAGCTTGGAAGTAATATTTGTGGAATCAATATATATATTCACCCATCTTGGTCGTTGCTTTTGTCGTGTCTTGAATGCACTATGGTCGATTCGATCATATTTCCACGGTTCTTGTGGTTGTTGGGGAACGGGTGTTTCAACACTCGTACTCCTTTCTTCTTGTTTGGGAATAGGATCATTCATCTTGAGATTAACCAGATCCACTATTCCTAAATTGGAAAGTGATTCGGTTAATTCCGAGATATCAACTCTTGAGACCTCCATCAACTTGTCGGATGATGTCGAGCAAGAGTTCCTCGTAGCTTTTAGACTTCGGGATTTCCGTAGCCTTTCCTTTAGGAATGATTGGTTTATCTCCGAACGCATTTTTGAAACGTTCATTCATCGATCTACTTGTTCCCCTTGGTAACCTTCCTTTCAAATCTGTAATTTCTTTTTTTCAGATCTGAAACTTCTCGTTGGATCTCGGATAGAGATTGGCACATCTTCTCCATCTATCCACCATAATATATGATTAGGGGTGGAGATCAGACTGATCGAATCGGAAATAGGGTGTTTCGGAAAAATTCCAAAAATTTTCGGAAATGAAAAATCAATTCCAATTTCCATCCAAAAAATTTCGAAAATGTGATATCCAATCCAATTTCGGAAATTTCGGAAATTTCGGAATTCCGAATTTTCAGAAATTTTCGGAAATTTTCGGAAATTTTCGGAAATTTTCGGAAATTTTCGAAATTTTTTCAGAATTTTCAAAAATTAAATATTCAAAAATTTTCAAGAACAAAGTCCTAATCAACATCAAACATTCCCAACAACACAAATTCAAGAAATAACCAACACAACATTCCCAACAGCATGGGCCATGCCATTAATTGTAATATGTCACAGTATTAATGGAATCAACCTTCTGAAAGGACCCTAGGTATAAACAATAAAGGATCAAACTACAGTTATTGACATCTTCAAGAAAAAAAAGATTGTTAATGTTGGGAGAAAGAGGAAACAAAGACGAAGAAAACAGATGTACAAAAATATATCATCCAGAAGTCCAACATGATAATAACCATAAACACCATAAACAGAAGTTTAGTTTTGAGAACCACATTGAATATTCATCTTCACAATAGAGAATGCATGTTCTGTTTTCCATAAAAGTGAACAATTGACAAAAATAGCAAAACAACCACTATGCATTATGTCGTGTCTTCAAACAGTTAATCTTTGGAGCTCTTCAATACCTACAATGAACAAATAAGAAAAAATATTATGATTTTTCATTAAAAAAAATAATGATCATAAAAAAAACTAAGTAAATAAGTAGAACATACCTTTTTCAATTTCGAAAAGAGTTTGTTCTTTTTCTTCATCTTCAACAAGTGACAAACCGCTTCTCAACCAATCTTGGGCACACACTAAAGACTCTACTAGTTTAGGTGTCAATGAACTATGAAATGGATCGAGTACTCGACCCGCCGAACTAAAAGCACACTCCGAAGCAACCGATGTGTTAGGAATGGAAAAAACATCTCGTGCCATCATTGCAACGGAACGATAAGTTGCAAACTTTCCTTGCCACCATCCCAAAATATTAAAGTTTTCACAACCATCCTCTATTCCATCATTTAAGTACCTCTCCAAATCATTCACCGCCTCTAAAGTAGTCTTCCTTTTCAATTTCGCTCTAATCTCATCCCTCACATTACTTACTTTGTTAGAATCCTTGCTTGTCGAATCATCTTCAACTTTAGAGCTTTCAACATTCACAATACTCAAAGACTCCACCTTGTAACATTCAAAAAGGCGTGACATGAAGTTCTTCACATCCCTCACAAAATTTTCAACCTTCATCTTTCTATTCTCCATGGTGAGTAAAGGATCATACTCTAACAACTTATCATACCAAAGCTCTAAATATTCCACCTTATTACGAGGGTCCAAAACAACCGACAAAAGAAAAATTGGGTTCAACTTTTCAACCTTACAATATTTTTCAAATTTTTCATTCATTTTCATTGCCATGGAAACACGAGTATAATCATCGCTACCCAATTCCCGAATTAGAAGCAATTTGACCGTGGTCACCTCATCAAAATATGTGTGAGAAGAGACATGACGAGAAGTCGAAATACGGTTCGTTAATAAGTAAAATTCTTCTAAAAATGTGTGCAAACTTTTCAATTTTTCCGAATCATAAATCTCCAAAGCACCCACATTCTCCAATTCATTTTTGAAATTTGGATCTTGATCCTCAAACCTATCAAATGCTTTTTCAAGAGGTAAAGCCGCATTTATCATATGATAGGTTGAGTTCCATCGAGTTTTGACATCCAAACGCACATTCTTTTTATACCCCATGTTTTCTTCTTCAACACATTTTTTAAACATTTGCAAACGAGATGGGCTACTCTTCACATACTTCACACTTTTCCGAAGACGCTTAATACTTGACTTAATTTCATCAATTCCATCTCTCACAACAAGATTCATGATATGAGCAAAACAACGTACATGAAAAAACTCACCCCCAAGCAACAACATGTTTCTTTTATTTAATCTTTTCTTCAAATCTTCAACACAAGTATCATTACTTCGTGCATTATCAAGGGTAATACTCATAACCTTTTCTAAACCCCACTCTAATAAACAACTCTCCACCGTCTTTGCAATCACTTCACCTTTATGTGGATGTGGAAGGACACGAAAGTTAAGGATTTTCTTATTAAGGATCCAATTTGAGTCAACATAGTGAGCGGTAATGACAATATATCCAAGATTTTGGATAGATGTCCACATATCGGTAGTGATGCATTCCCGGGTGGAGTTCTCTTTCAAAGAAGCTTTCAATTTTTCTCTTTCTTCTTGAAAAATTGTATAACAATCTATAGTTATAGTAGGTCTCTTGACTACATGAAACTTCGGTTGCATTTGATTACAAAACCCTATAAAACCTTCCTTTTCAACAATAGAAAATGGAAGCTCATCAAGAATAATCATCCTAGCAAGAGACATACGACACTTAGCTTGGTCAAACTTCCAATTAGAAATTAAACCCTCCTTAAAGGACAATAAAACTTGTGATTTATTTTTCAACTCATTGGGTAATTCCTTACAAACTTTTTGATGATTCCACAATTTATTAGTTCCCATCGACGTGGGAGAAAATACCCTCATATGACAAAACTTGCACTCACTATCCCCAATCCATTTTTTAGACTCTTCATCATTAATCTTGTCAAAAAAATTCCATACCGGGGATCGACCGTGATTGCCCGAAAGTCCTGATTTTGAAAGAGTCTTTTGCTTCTTATTTGTCGCTGCAGAGCTTACTTGAGACGATGTCATACTTGATTCTTTGTTGTACTGAAAAAACACACTAAATTGAATCAGTTATTAATTCATATCAACCATATTAATTGAAAAATACACACATTAATTGACCAAATAACAGCTATATTAATTGATGAACATAACTGAAAATAGAGGATTATGTATGCAACAACAACCATATAAATTACAGCCATATTAATAGCATAGTTGTAAATTGCAGCAACAACCATATTAAATTGCAGCCATACTACAAAATATTCTAAATTCTACACCATCCCTAATTTCATTCTGATCAAACAGTCTAGAACCCGCCATTGTTTGTGAACCACAGATCAGAAATCTCAATGGAGTGACATATACACATATATATTTATTTAAAGAAAAAGCAATAAAGAAGTTAATTAATATCAAAATGGGCTCTCAAATTCTGAAAATCTCGTCATTTTCAGCTTCCAGAACGTTCATCGCCCACGCCCCTGTTCTCTCAAGATTGCAGCAACAGCCATATTAAATTGCAGCCATATCAAGTGATTATTGCTCATCGTATGCATAGTATTATTGAAATTCAGGTTCTCTTGACATTACAGGACTGAAAAGGGATAAACTGGGAAAGCTTCTTATGTTCATTCTGTAAATCCACAAAACGGAACAGGGGATGATACATACACAGATTATCTAGCTTCGAGAACAGTTTCAGCGGGCAAAACAATTAAAAAATAGCTATTATCATACCTCAATCTTCTCTTGATTCTGTCCGGTACCTCCGATTCGAAGATGAAGATGGAGAGAAAGCAGTGGATCTGGATTTTGGAATGGTTTGGAGATGAGGGAGAGAGACGATTCACTTTGAAGCTTTTGACCTAATTCTTCAAAAAAGATTTATATTTTTTGTTTTATTTTAACCTCATATTTTATATTTAATATATACTATAGTATATTTATATAGTATAGTATATTTAAAAACTTATATATACTATAGTATATTTAAAATAAAACTATAAACTATACTATATGTAATAAAGTATATAATATATAGTATATAGTATTCTTCTATAGCATATAATATATAGTATATAATATGTAGTATATAATATAATATAATTAAAAAACTACAGTATAAACTATAATATATAGTATATATTATAAAATAATACTAAACAACTACAAATACTACAGTATAAACTATAGTATATAGTATATATTATAAAATAATACTAAAAAACTAAAATATAAACTATAGACTATAGTATATAATATATTTACATACTATCATATAGTATAAAGTATATAAAATATATATATATATAATATAGTATTATAAAGTATATTATAATATGTATATTTATATTTACAAATAGTATATTAGAAACTACAGTATGTAGTATATAATATGTAGTATATAATATAATATAATTAAAAAACTACAGTATAAACTATAGACTATAGTATATAATATATTTATATACTATCATATAGTATAAAGTATATAAAAAATATATATATATAATATATAGTATTATAATTTATAAAGTATATCATAATATGTATATTTATATTTACAAATAGTATAAAGTATATAAAATATATTATATAGTATATAGTATTATAAAGTATACTATAATATGTATATTTATATTATATATAGTATATAGTATTCTTCTATAGCATATAGTATATAGTATATAATATGTAGTATATAATATAATATAATTAAAAAACTACAGTATAAACTATAATATATAGTATATATTATAAAATAATACTAAACAACTACAGATACTACAGTATAAACTATAGTATATAGTATATATTATAAAATAATACTAAAAAACTAAAGTATAAACTATAGACTATAGTACATAATATATTTACATACTATCATATAGTATAAAGTATATAAAATATATATATAATATAGTATTATAAAGTATATTATAATATGTATATTTATATTTACAAATAGTATATTAGAAACTATAGTATATAGTATATAATATGTAGTATATAATATAATATAATTAAAAAACTACAGTATAAACTATAAACTATAGTATATAATATATTTATATACTATCATATAGTATAAAGTATATAAAATATATATATATATAATATAGTATTACAAAGTATATCATAATATGTATATTTATATTTACAAATAGTATAAAGTATATAAAATATATTATATAGTATATAGTATTATAAAGTATACTATAATATGTATATTTATATTTACATTTAGTAAATGTATATAAAATATATTATATTATATATAGTATATAGTATTCTTCTATAGCTAATAGTATATAATATAAAATGTTTGAATTATTTACAACAATTATTATTGGTTTGATGGTAATTTTGGTGCTTTGAGTGTGAGAGGTCTTGTGTTTGATTCTCAAATGCCTCTACTATCTCTACATTTTATAATTTTGGATCAAAAATCGGATCGGATCGGAAATCGGAATTTCCAAAAATTTCAAATGTCATTCCGATTTCCATCCGAAAAATCAGAATTCGGATTTTCGGATTTCGGATTAAAAATATTCGTTTCAAAATCGGAAAATTTCGGATCGAATTCGGCGGATATCGAAAATTTCCGTTCCAATCTCCACCCCTATATATGATGGTCTTCTGGACTTCCCCGGAATTTTCGAAATATTTCGGATCGGATTTCGGAATTTCCAAAAATTTCAAATGTCATTCCGATTTCCATCCGAAAAATCGGAATTCGGATTTTCGGATTTCGGACTAAAAATATTCGTTCCAAAATGATGGTCTTCTGGACTTCCCCGGAATTTTTGAAATATTTCGGATCGGATTTCGAAATTTCCAAAAATTTCAAATGTCATTCTGATTTCCATCCGAAAAATCGGAATTCGGATTTTCGGATTTCGGATTAAAAATATTCGTTCCAAAATCGGAAAATTTCAGATCGGATTCGGCGGATATCGAAAATTTTCATTCCAATCTCCACCCCTATATATGATGGTCTTCTGGACTTCCCTAAGGTCTTGTATGACTTTAGATGTGTCTAGAACAATTATATGATGGTCTTCTGGACTTCCCTAAGGTCTTGTATGACTTTAGATGTGTCTAGAACAATTATTTCTCAAACTTTGCTGGATGTCATTTAATGAGATCCTACACTTGTTATATCTCGAAAGTTTTTCGAATATATTTTTCTTGATTTTCTCCTCCCGTTAGGCATAAGAAAATAATATTGTACAAATAATTTAATTTATATCTTCAATAAAATTTGGTTCTGATACAATTTTTGAGTATCGGATCTCAATAAATATAAATTATGGAAAAATTCTATAAATTTTGTTTCCAAATAATAATCTCCAATACGTGGCATTGTTATACTACATCGATCCACTATACAAGTGAAAACACGAGTATAGCATTGGATACGCAGTGGTTTCTAGTCGATATACCAAGATAATTATATCCGATTTTAATAAATGTGACTTAGCAAATTGGTTTGATATTAATAAATTTGAAATGACAATAGCAATTTTCAATAATTAAATAATAATTTTTTATGAGATATCAAAAGACTTTTTGATCTTTTTACCAAAAATAAATATTTTAAGCTATTTATTATATTAATAAGTATTTTAACATATTGTTATATTAAAATGGGTATTTTGGACCTTATCCCAATTTATTTACGATAAAATGCAACCTTAATTTATGTCATATTCAGATTGTTTATTTAATTATTTATAGATTCATGTGTCATTTTCACTGCGGGAGATATTTTAAATATAAAATTAAAAGTACAGTTGACTTTAGGATGCGATACCAGTTTGCCAACACAAAAACAGAGATGGAAAACTCTGGCAAAACTTCTTGTCAAGGAATCATTACATAGACATCATAATAAACATATGAAACATTAACTGAAATTATTGTACAAAATCGAGAATAATATGAGCAAATTATTTAATTTTCGCACTATAATGTCAACCAGGCATGGAAACACTGTTAACATTTTCGAAAATATATTATTTGTTAATTGTCATAACCAAGAAACTGAGAAGAAAAATGTGGTAGATTCCATTCTTGGATTCATCACCAAAAAGAGATATATATATATATTCACTTAATATATTCCCATTTCTGGGTTATTCTTGACTTGGTGATTATGGTAAATTAATTAAATTTAAGTGTGAGCAGTGAGTCGGATTTGTCGATGTGACAACATATTTTGTCTTTTGTCTACCTATCAAAACACCGAGAATACTGCTATATGTTTTTTCTGAGTCCTTTTCATTAAATAAATAGGTTGGTGATTTCTTAAGTGTATTGGTAGCTTCCGTGTGTGTAGGAGATGATTTAATAATTAATTTATTATGAAGATAGTTCCAAAAAAAAACAAGGGCCACGATAGGAGTATGAATAATTAATTAAATAAGTTTAAATTTTGTTGATTTGTTTACTTTTTCTTCAATTTCATATTAGGATAACAGGATCAAATGATCGACAATTGAATGTACCCTTTGGATCTCATTAATCTAATTAGAACAAAACATTCAATTTGGCTTTTTTGGGGGGGGGGGGGAGGGGGGTAGGGTTTCCTTAAATTTAAAACTAGGCATTTATTATATTGAAAGGACAAAATAATAATAATAATAATAATAATAATAATAATAATAATAATAATAATAATAATAATAATAATAATAATAATAATTTGGATTGCAAAAATTAATAAGATATTTTGGTGTGTTTTGATAATATCTTGAGGTAAGATATCATGGAGTACTTTATAAGAGAACTAGAAAGGCAGCATTACATTTCATTGGTGTAATGATGTGTCGACAATATCTCTCCAAAAAAATCTTAATAAATGGTGATGGTGTGATTAATTTAGATTTATAATTGCTATTGATTACTTCCAAATTGATCTTATGAAAGAACAAATAGAGACAGAATATGATGCAAAATCCATAAAAGAGACGACGGATCCCACAAAATCTCCCTATTAAGATTATCTAACTATTGCAACCTTAATAATCTTTTTTACTACTAATCTAATAAATTGGTATTGCACATAAATATCATTATTGTGGTTTAAGGAGTATCCACATAAATATGAGGAAAATTTATGAATATTAATTGCTATATAGGTCGGATTAAATTATAATTAACCTGAATAACTACTTATAAAATAAAAAATATGAGTAATGAATATACATTATCAACCCTGATACCCTAACTACTATGAACATATCAAGATGTGTTAACAGCTGATATATCAAAAATTCAAAATGTCTATTAATTTCACTTTCCATATAATGAGGATGATATCATTATACGTTATCGATGGACATATTAAAAATTGCATACGATAAACATTTTAGCATTTTTCTATATATTATATTATATATTATCAATTTATAGTGGGGTTTTAAAATTTTATGTCTCACCAATTAAGTTGACAATTTTGTACCATCACATATTGTTCAAGATTCCATATATATATATATATATAATCATATTTGTTTTTTCTACCATTCCTAGGTATAATTAATGATCCATTTTACAATATACTCCCTCTATCCTATAAATATAAATATAGATATACTTTTATTTTCACATAAATTAAAAAAAATATTTAAAATTTTGATTATATCCTATCTTTCATTAATTTTAGCATTTAATGTAATAATTTCTTGTTTCATAAAATAAATAGGGAGTTAAAATGTGTTAATTAAATATACACTTAATAAAAGATATATATATAATTATAAATAAAAATTATATTAATATAGTAATAAGTCTATTTTTATGGGACAGACAAAAATAGTATACAAGTTTATTTTTATGGGATGGATGGAGTAATATAATAGAATTTAAACAAATTGAATAAAATGTGTTTCAATGACTTGATCATTAAACAAGTAATTTAATAATACTCATCTTAACGTCAATTGAAATCAAGACGTGTTTAATTAAAAATAAATTCAGATTCAATTTGTAACATCGAACAATTGACATAACGAAAATATCGTTTTCTGAACATACCAATTATAATTCAATATTAGTCTACTTTATTAGTTACCATTTTCTTAATCATTTATTTGATTGAATTAGCATAATGAGGCCAAATTGTTGTAATGATTGTATGGTATGAAAAGTGAGTGCCATAAATTTCTGCTCTAATGACTCCATAAGAAAAAATGGAGAATTTGTTATGATGCCAATATGGACCTACAACTCTTTTATATCATGAAAGGGCTCTTTTTCCTTATTCTCACTTTAGAATATCCATTTTCTCCAAATACCTAAATGCGCATGCTTTTCTTCTGATTTTTTGCCATTATGTTCTTTCCCGTTTTTTCTACATGGCTTTACTTTCATTTTTTCTACACGGCTTTACTTTCATTCACCTAAAACTTTTATATTCACAGAAAAATACTAAAATGTACTTAATATAATCATCGATAATGATTTCATTCCGTAATTATATGGAAAGTAAAATTACTATGTATGTTTGATATCTAATACATCAGTAGTTGATATATATTAATATATCTATGGTGGGTGGGATAATAAGATAATTATTTGAGATATTCGAAAAATGAAACTCAACATAATATTATATGTGTTATGGACTTGGGAAAAATGAAGAATACGATTGAACTATGATAAGAAGTCTTATATGCAAAATCACACACCCGTGAATGTGTGTAAATTGATAGTGAATCTACACTCAATTTAATTCACAAGTTGTAATATCTCAAAAACCTACATTTTGAAATAAAAAATGAGATAAGAAAACTGGACATATAAGAAATTATGTTTGGTCTAAATCATTTACTTTATTTAATATTTGTCTTACATTTTGTTTTATTAGTATCATTGAAATTTACTACTAAATTTTTGGAAAGAAAAAATTAGGGAATTGTAAAATTTGAGTAAAATTACTTAAAGAATAGTTCTTTAAAAATATAAGTATTAATAAATGGGAGTTTAAGGGTATTTAGGAAAGAATTTGTAATGAAGGGTAGCAATCTGCAAGAGTTTTATTGCATCTGCAATCCCTGGACCAACTTTTGCTCTGCGGATATGGCCCTTACTTTGAGGTCCTTTTCGAAGACTGCCAAATTACAAAAACAGTCCCAGCAATCTGACTCGTTCCAATGCCAAACACAAGTCAGTTCAGGGGTAGTCGCGACATTTCGAATCAAAAGTTTACTCAGACACCAAGTCCAAATCACGCGTACTGTATATTCTGTCCGATCGAGGCAATGAGTAAAAAATAAGCAACACTCTTCTCCTCTGACACGTGCGTTCCCCTTAAGCACGTGCCAAACTACGTCATCACTAGCAAAACGAGAAGCCCTCGCCCGTGCGCCACAGTTCCCACACGTGTCAAACTAAAACTAGGAGTAATATTTCCTTTTTATGTCCTAATTCACCAAAGTAACAAAATAAAGGTATTTAACCCACTTTATATAAACTAGTATTTTCTCCGGTGCGTTGCACGAATTATAATATTTATAATTATTTTAAAAAATTATAATATTAATGGATTCAAAATTTTAACATAATATAAAACAAATAATATCTACAATAATAACTAAAATATAATAATTACAAAACTCACAAAACTTCTTTATATACAACATTAATTGATACATAAATAAAGTTATGAATATAGTTAATATTAATACATAAATATAAAACTAAGAAACAACAATAATAAATAATTGGACCATAATTTTTTAATTTCATTATGTCTCAAGGATTTGTGTTTTTGTAGATTTAACTTTTGGGCCATGATCTTATTATTTAAATTCTACAGCTTTAATTATTGTAAGATTTTTGAAATAAATTTTAAATTTAAAAAATAATATTTAGATTTTTAAAATAATTATCAGATTTTGAAAATAAATTTCAAATTTCTCAAGAAAATTGTGGATTAGTTATATCTTAATTTTAATTTCAATTAATTTTCTTAAAATTTCCAAATAATTTTGAAATTTTTAATATTTTATTTTTAAAATCAATCACTTTTAAATTTATTATTATTAATTTTATTGTAAAACTTTTTTAAGATTTCACTTGTTTATGTGTAGATATTTAAAATAACTTCTATGATTATTTATTATGAAAATTTTAATGTCCTTATTTTAATTCTTTTATAATTTTGATATTTAAACCTTACAATTTAATTATATGAAATAGTTATATTTAAAAAAGAGTTATTCAAATTATTATGGTCTTTTTCACTAAAATTATGTTTAATTAAGGGGATATAATTTTATCAATTACTATTAAGCCCAATTATTCAAGTCAAACCCAATTAGCACTTTTATTAAATATATACATAAATAAACCCAATTATTCAAGTCAAGCCCAATTTTCATGAATACATAATATATAATTTTTAATAATTTATTATGATAGTGACATTTTTAGGAAGGAAAATGGCATTCTTGTAATATCTTCCAACTGTCTTGCTTTTATATAAGTATATATATAGAAAAAAAAAAGTTAAAATATTCATTTTGGACAGTTTTTAATATGTCTCCAAATGACGTATAATGATCAAAAAAAGTGAAATAAATAAAATTATTAAATTTTTGACACATTAACATATTAATATATTCATGGTGGGTAGGGTAGTAGAATTGCAGATGTAGATTATGATAACCATAGTTCGAGAATAGATCACATAAATTTTTTATTTTTTTTATCTCCTCCCTTCCACTTTCAAATTCATTAAAAATAAAATAATATTACTATGACAGGATATATAATAATGACTCCATTCATTTTAATTTAACTGTATCTCTAAAAAAATACCTTTTATTTTAGTTTAAATGCATTCTTTATTACGAAGAAAAAATATGATTTTTTTTCAACATTGTTCTTAATTTATTTTGTGTACTAAACTTTTACATAGTGGAATATATTAATTATGTCTGTTAAATGTTAGGTAATGTGATCATTTTAAACACAAAACTATATATTATTATTTTATTAATATGTACAGAACAACTCTAAATGAACTCAAAGTGAGCATATAGAGAAGATTTAATAATGAAACATTGTGTAATTCTTTCGTTCAAATGTATTTGTAATAGTTTATGATCGTTTACTACCACGAGCCTTTAAAAGACTACTATGATAAACTTATAACATTTAGAAAAGTTACATTAAATGAGTCACACATAGATAGATTTATTAAATCATTTAAATTTGATCCATGCATCATTGGACATTATTTTATATTAAATGGGTGAAGCTCTAAAATGCAGATTAGGAAAATGATATGAAAACATTCCATATATATATATATATATATATATATATATATATATTATGTGTGTGTGTGAGAGAGAGAGAAACTTTTATGTTTGTATATCTTGAGTAAACATTCATATTTTAATGTTGTAATATATATTATTTAGAAATTAGTATACTGTATAACAAAAAAAGAACCGCAAACTTTTAATGCATTTAAAATCTGAAAATTATAATTTTAGGTACCAACAAAGTATTGGATGAAAAATTAACATGTGTGTGGCACATGACTCGGGGACATCTTAGGCCAAAAAAGTATCAGTGGAGCTAAAGTTCTTAAATTATCCTGATTAAATTGTGAACTCAATTGTTACTAACTATATGTTTTAGGATCTGCTTGGGACCCATTTGAAGTTTATTTCTTAAAGCACTACTTATACATCTAAATATTAATAATTGGTAATATATATGAATTTTATATACAAATTTAATAATATTTTATACATCAAGACTGATAGACATATGTTAAAATGACTATGATGGTAGGAGGCATTTTCCGTACGACACTCTTAAAGTTAAAAAAAAATTGGATTTATTTCTATTTAACTCTAATTTTTAGATTAACAAGAAGGGTTGATTATTCCTTACAACTTTGAGCCTCTTTCCTTTTTACACAAGATTTTTATTTAGTACTATGCAGTACTGATTATGCCTATTTAGTATATAACACATTTTTAATTATATACATGAATCAAACATTTTCTTAGTTTTTGCAAAACAAATTTAAAGAACTGTTAATTTAATAATATATATATATATATATACACATATAACCTGCTCTGTATCAATAAAGTCGAGAATTAAATTACATTGAAGAAGGGAGAATTATTACCAGAGCATTTAATTAAAGGAAAACAGGTTATTAATTATTTAATAAATTACATCTACAGCCTCTCCGTACCATATTGCTTAAATGGCCTCCATTCCAACGACCAAGTTCCAACTTCCAACTCTCTCTCTCTCTCCCTCCCTCACTCTCTCTCTCTCTCTCTAAACTCATACAGAGGAAGAACTCTACATAGAAGCTAGCTCTAGCATTCCTAGCTACCATCTGTATTTTCAGTGTAGTGTACGGAAACCCTAATACACTAATAAAGCCTGCTTCTCTTCAACCAGTTCTTCCTCCTCCTGCCACAAATTCCTCTTTCCATTCTTCGCATCTGATTAGCGTTAAATCCGAAACTCGATTGTTTATTCAGCGCACTGTACATGAAATCTCCCTCAAAATGTTAGACGAATCTCGCAGGAATTCGGAGGAGCTGATTTCTGAAGGATTAAACTCCAGCAAAAGTTCAATGAGCAGCGACACCAGCTTCAGCCGCCTCTCATTCGAGCTACCGTCCAGCTCGCCGGAGCAGCAGGTGGCGTTGAAGCCGCACCGCTCCTCTGACTCTTCGTTCCAAGCCATCCGCTTGAGAGCGAACCTGAGCTTCCGTGACTTCACCTTCGTGCGGCAGATCGGCAGCGGAGATATCGGCAGGGTATACCTGTGCCGCCTGAGTAGAGCGGCGGAGGAAGGGCGGCTCTACGCCATGAAAGTGGTGGACAATGATGTGTTGGCTTTGAAGAAGAAGACTGAGAGGGCGGAAACTGAGAGGAAAATCATGCGGCTCTTAGACCACCCGTTTTTGCCTAGTCTTTTTGCAGAATTTGAGGCTTCGCATTTCTCTTGCGTTGTAATGGAATATTGCTCCGGCGGCGATTTGCATTCTCTCCGCCATAAACTGCCGCAGAAACGCTTCTCCCTCAGCTCTGCTAGGTAATTTTTTCTCATTCTTAGAGTTTTTTTTTTTTTTTGCTTTTTCTCGATATGATAAATCAACTTTTTGTTTGCTTATGTTAAAAAGGGCCTTTCATTCTACTTTTTCTTTAATTAAATACGTAAAAACCTCCTATTTCTGCAAATTTTGGCAGGTTCGCGATTTGAAAATTTGTTTGAAGAAAAAGGTTGAACAAATTTGAAATCTATTATTAGCCGCAATTTTCCAATAATAAAGCTTTTTTTTTTCCTTATCTGGGGTTTTTATTGTCCGTCAATAGATGAAATTTGATGCCACATTTATCAAAAATCGGGTCTTTCTCTTACCTTCTCCAACACGCAATCAGAATTCTTTTCTTTGTGTTTCTCAAAAATTTCCCATTTTCCAAAGTAAGATTCTTTCTCCAGTTTTAAATGTAATAAATTGAATAATCGTTGAATTTATTCTTTTCCAGGTTTTATGCTGCCGAGGTTCTGGTAGCATTAGAGTACCTCCACATGTTGGGAATTGTATACAGAGATTTGAAACCCGAAAACGTGTTGGTTAGATCCGACGGTCACATTATGCTCACCGACTTTGACCTCTCCCTCTGCTCCGACGCAATCCCAGCCGTTGAATCTCCCGACTTCTCACCGGACTCGCTATCCTCACCGCGGGTAGCACCAAGCCGTTCGCTCACCCCATTCTCGTGCATTCCCGGCAGGCTTTTCAGGTCCAGGAAAATCCAAACACTCTCCGCGAACCGGCTCTTCGTTGCTGAACCGGTATCGGCAAGATCCTGCTCCTTTGTTGGGACCCACGAGTACGTGGCGCCTGAGGTGGCATCCGGTAGGTCCCACGGCAACGCCGTGGATTGGTGGGCTTTTGGAATCTTTATTTACGAGATGATTTATGGACGAACCCCATTTGCTGGCGTAAACAACGAAGCTACGCTGCGTAACATCGCGAAAAAGCCGTTGACGTTCCCCTCTGACGCGCCGTGCAGCGCGAGCGAAGCTCACGCGCGGGACCTGATTTCCGGGTTGTTGAACAAGGACCCGAATAGGAGACTCGGGTCGAGGCGTGGGGCGGCGGACGTGAAAACCCACCCATTTTTCAAGGGATTGAATTTCGCGCTGATTCGGACGGTGACGCCGCCGTGTGTGGCGGGAATCCGGAGACAGAAGACGGCGGCGGCCTCGCGCCATGAAACGATGTCGTTCAGTGCGTTCTGATGTGTGACTTGTGGGACCCGCAGATTTTGGTAGTAGTACTATGTTTATTAGGTGGATGGGGAAATAAAAAGAAAAAACTATTGTAAATATAGTTGACATTAATTATGCGGGGATATTATAAGTGGTTCCACGTTATAATTGTCTTGTAATGACAGTTGAATTATGATGATGATGATGATACTATATTTATTAGGATGATGATGATAATTGAATAGAGAGATTATTATATTTATTAGGATGATGATGATAATTGAATAGAGAGATTATTATTTTTATTGGCTTCATTAATTAATGAACTTCCTCAACTGTTGCTGTACGATTGTCACCTCTGTTTTAAGGTTCAATTGTTGTTCACAAGTTGTCTGACACTTGACATTTATTAATTTTTATATCTATTTTTTAACTTGATATAGGCCACTTAATTGGATTTGATAATGGTTTAATATAAAACAAATAAAAGATTTAGAAAATGACATTAAATTAGTGTTGATCGAAACAATGTAATCACTATCACGTATGATGTTGAGTCCGTTGGATACTAATGTTTTTAGTGACCATTTTATCTTCTAATATATTACAACTAATGCTCAATATATTTATATTTATAATAATGTTATTTCTTTTTCTTTTTTTTTTTTTTTTTTTTGAAGAGAAAGACTCTACGATTATCTTCATCATGAACTAGATTATTCCCGTCGCAAAAATAGGAATAAGAATAATCAAAACTAAACCAAGAATAATTTGGGATGCTGCTTCTATAATCCTATATATAAGGACCTAAAAGGACTTTAGTCTAGATATTGAAAGTTGTAATACAATCCTGAAATATCACTAGATTTGTCAAATTTTAGAAAATTAATTATGAATTAGAGTTATAATCACCTAAATACACTACAATTCCATGTCAGGATTATTTTTGTGTAAAATTGACCATGAATTGATTGATTTGCAACCAGTGTCACCAAAATTGAATAATGAAGTACACCTCTCAAAAATATTTATTAAAAATAAATGAAATAAAGTGAAGAATCAACTTCAATGGTTCAGAAAAAGTGCAAAAATTATTGCCATCGTCGAATTTCCTAACGTGATTCCAAATCCCAGTAGCTAGCTAGTGGGAGTATTGATTCAGCTATTATTTGTTTAATGCAACTTATTTTTTCTTTATAAATAGAAATAAAAAGGATTTCGAAATTATTCCAAAAATAGGTTTGTTTGAATCTGCAGATGTCATGGTTGCAGTGAGAGTGGAAAGGGGGGAGCCCTCTAAGATGCGCCGGCGGGGGACAGCAGGAATCGTCACCATGTGCCGCCTTCAGATCATGTTTTCTTAAACACCCTCAATTCTAAGCTCTAATTTACATCATTTTTCTTCTTTTTCTAATTTCAATCCTTTTTTCCAAGATTTTTCTCTCTCCACTGTTACTTGACCTCTGACATATTTAATTGAAAAAAGAAGAAGAGATTTGGTTTTTTTTTCTTTCTTACTATTATCAATGCATATCGTTGACATAACATTGAATTTTAAATATAGTTAAATTGACATGAAAACTTGTTTTATAAAACCGTAACATAAATTTAATTTTATGTAATGAATATTTCATAACCCCTAAAATAGATAATTAATGACTTAAATAATGAATTTGTCTTATACAGATTTTTGAGATAATAAAATGAGTGTTGTCCTAAAAATCTAATAATTTCTAAATTATTGTTTCTTGACCCATGATTAAATTTTCTTCAAATTTAACGTAAATCTCCATCTTAGAATAAATTCTTATTTTCTAATTTACTATATCTAATATATTTAATTGATTATTAGACACTATTAGAATCATTTCATGTTACAATAAATGTAATAAAAGATTCAAACTTTTGCACTTATTTATGATAATAGATTGGTAACTATTTGAATAAATATGTAATAAATTAAAATTTTGGCATATCAATTTACAAGGAAGAACAAAATGATTGGAATGAAAACATATATGATATATGACAACACATGGGTTGTGAATGTGATCCACCTGCCAACCAGGCAGCCCCACCATACCTCTATCAACCACTGTCCCTTCTTCCCCAAAATCTGGGCCCCACCAAACCAAACACCAGCTGGCCCACTCAGGTCCCATTCTCACTCTGTCGTGGCACTCCATCCACGTGGCAGTGGCTCAAACATTGGAATTTATTTTTTAGGACAAATAAATTTTCTTAAATGGTGAAACAAGATTGGCTCCAACTTGAAATAGTAAAATTGTTTACATGTAAGTATGGATATCCATTTCTGCATTTATTTGCCTGCATGTATTTGCAGAATTCCGTCTCAAATAGAATAGGCAACCATGATTTTCCAATTATAAAAAGAAAAAAAAGTATTTGTATGGTATTTCTATTTTATTTTTTGCTTCCAATGATAAAAAAGTAATTTTACTCCTAATAAGAAAACATTATCATAATTTTGAAACACACAAAAAGGGAAAAAAAACTTGTTTTAATAGAAAGATAGAGTATTATATTTAGTCATATTGGATGGAACTCTATCTCATACAACCTATATATAAATGAGAATACTGAAATGTCTATCGTGGATAATTCTTAATATATTCATCGATTGACGTGTAATGAATTATTCTTCTGATTATATGAAAAATGAAATTAATAGATTTATCGTATATCTGACAAATTAGTAATGAGTACATATTAATATATCAACGATAAATAGGATAATATAATTGTATACACATTAGTAGTAGATATATATTAACATGTTAACGGTGGACAGAATAACAGGACTGTGACTGTGTATATCATATGATGAATAAATGGTTGATTTGATTTTAACAAACTTGATGGACAGAAAGAAGATATAGTGTTGTTAGTTAAAGATAAGAGATATGTATGATGGGTTTCAATGAATTGAAGGAAAAAAGTTAAGTAATGAATTGATATCAATAATGGTAATAATAATAAGTATTATTAAAATAATTATTATGAGGATGAAGAAAAGAGTTGGGCAATGATGGTGGAATGTGGAAGATATGGCTCCATGAGGCGAGTACCAAAAATTATTGCTTCTTTTCCTCATAAAAGCCAATTCCTTTTAATCTTGCTTTTTCTCATGGGTCCATTTTTCTATTTTATGGTCCACTAAATATTGTTTCTCTAAAATGATACCAATTATTATTTTCATCATCATATATACACACATACATGTGACATGTTTCTCCTATCTAAATATGTTTATGATTGGATTGAGTTAATTGTGTTATTGCTTAAATTTTAATTAAAATTGTATATAAATTTAAAAATTAATATTTATAAATCGATTATCAATCTAAACTGTTTGAATCGAATTACACTTGAGTAGCATTATTTTTTAATTTTGGTCACATGTAAAAATATGTTCATATAGGGTTGTTGGTAGTGGATATATAGTGTTGTTAATACATGAGATATACCAAAAATTAGGATTAATGTGTGAAAATAAATATGTATTGTAAGTAGTGAATAATTTAAGTTCATCACACAAAATAATATTCATAAAACAATTTTATATATCCTTTTTTTTTTTTTTTGGAAAAACAAAGGATAGTAATGGATTTTGACTTTAATTAGCATCTAAAATATGGTTATATAAGAAGCAAATATTTGTGGGAACTTGAAATACGATGAGATCGATAGTTTGGTCGGCTCAAGTTATATTGGGAGGAGATAGCATATAACTTAGATTTTAAAAATAATCGCAAAAAGTAGCAATTCACAATCACAGTTTCCAAAGCTTAACCCATTTAAATTGACTTCTATCTTTTAATGCTTATTTTCAGTAATAGTTGGCCTTGTTTGATTTAGGTTTTTATTGAAAACATTATTTCAAATTTGAATTAGAAAGTCTTACACTCTAATTTTTTATAATGACCGGGAAAAAAATCGATCATTATATACATCAATCAATATATTATTTTATAGCCACACGATGTTTAATACTCAAACATAAAAACACACACTTTAGCCAATATATTCATTTTATATTTCTGTATTTATCATCAGAAACATACACTTATTCTTTTAAAAAACGGTGCACACTCATTATCTCTATCATTTGGAAATGATAAATTTTTTAAATCCAACCGAAACAAATGCAAACAACGCCAATTTTTGTAGAAACTTTGACATTCTTGTATTTTGAGTACTTTGTAAATGTAATTTTCTTGAAATATTTAATATTATTTTTTTCATTTTTCCTTTTGGGTTGGGTCCATGTTTTTTAAAAGTATACTTTTGATGCAATTAGAAATCACAAGGTAAAAAAAAAAAAAAACCAAATTCAAAAGAAAATTGAAATTGTATAGGCCCAATTCAAGAAAATAAATAAAATTAAAGTGCAATCACTCAAATTTGATAAATAAAAGTATATTGACTCAAATCCAAACAAATTGAAAATATATGGACTTAATATTGACAAATGAAAATATAAGAACCTGATTAAAATAAATTTAAAGTTTTTTACTCATCTAAAAGAAATGAAAACACAATGGTTCAAATATGTGTATTTTTAAAAGAACTTAAAAGTTTCTTTTTTGAAAGTTAAGTTATTTATATATACTTTTCAAATGTTTTCCGATTTTTATATAAAACGTGCACTGGAATATATTTGATTCTTACAAATATTTTTGAAGAAAACAATATCTTAAAAGTTAAAAGGTTCATCCCGCAATTAACTAAAATAAATAAAAAAAGTGTCAAGGAACAATCGCTAAGCCTGAGGTATTGCAAATCTGTGGGTATTTTATACATTACCATTATCCTTTTTTTTTTTTTTTTTAAATTCTCGACAATAGAATAGTTTTATACAAAAATAAAAAAACACCGGAATAATTATCTGCGTTTACCAGTAATGGAACATCCTAAACGACGCCGTACTGAGAAGGAGAAATAGAATAAAAGAAAAGGAAGGAATAGAGGCAGTCACGTGAGGTACTGGGCGCTTGGAAACTTGTGCGTTGGTGGGGTAGGGAATTGGGTTGTCTTACGTGGTCCAAACATAATCTGCTACTTTGGGCTTTGGGTCCATATAACTCCAAAGCATTTACTGTTCTTATCACTTTTTCAGTTATCTTGTCCTATTATTGTCGATTTCTTTGTTCACTATATTATTTTCTTACATTGGTATGGGATATATTTCCATTTTAAAAGAAAATCTTCGTTGATACATTAATTATAGTAAAAAATTCAAGAAGATTTTAATGTAGTCGCATAGCATAAGTCGGTTGATGTAAATCACCCCATGTTTGTAGAGAAGGATGAAAATATTTTAAATTTTTTTTTTCGAATTTTTTATTTTTATATCAATATAAAAATGAATTGTAATTATATATATTTTTTTTAATTTTTTTTTATCAAAATATCAGTAAAATATTAATAAATATGGATATTGATATCCATTTAAGTGATTTCATGTTATAAATTATAGAAAATAATTGAAATATTAGAAAAATATCGAGAATATCGGTATCGATTTCGATATCGGTGGCTTCATAGTACAAATTAAAGAATAATCGATAAAAAAATGAAAAAATATCGGTAAATATTAAAAAAATATCGATAAATATATATACTGATATTTCTACCCATATCGATATTTTCATATATTTTTATAAAATTAAGATACCGATATTTCTATCAAGACTGAAATTTTCATCCTCATTATAGGGTGTTTGAAATATTCTAAATTTGGAATTCATAAATTAACTATGTATTAATATGTCGTGGTAACGTCTCTTTCTACAATTTGCAAATATGAACTCAATAAACATTGATAAATTGTAAATTATTGGAACCATTATGTTTGTATAACTTGTGTAAGAGCATTTACAATGCATGTAAAAAAAGTGGGTTATAGTTCAATCTCTCTTCTCCACCTACCCATCTACATCATCATTCCATTAATTATAACTTACATTTTTTAACTCCACCAACCATATCTAAAAAATGAGTTATAGTTAACTCTCTCTCATTCACTTAATATTTAATTTGAAATTTTTTATCATCTAAAATAATTTTATATTTATGATAATATGAATAAAATAAATATCAAAATTTTAAAATATAGTTGTAAACAATTATTATAAATTTAAAGAAGTAGTACATCAAATTAACAAAAACTTAATGAAGTAGTACATAAAATTGAACAAGAATTTAAAGACAATTATTGAAAATACTAACTAACATAAATTGATGAACATAAAATAAATAATAAATTAATGTCTCTCTTCGTTGGTACGTGCCCAAATATGCTCAACTAAGTCCGTACGAAGTTGGTGATGAACTGTGTTGGAACGTAGTTCCGAATTAATCCTTAAATAATTTGCGAAATCTCGTGTAGCTCCTTGTATTGGTTGTGCGGGCTCATCAACTTCATCGAAATTCCAATGAGAAATCATTTCTCCTTCATTTTTGACAATCATGTTGTGCAAAATAATACATGATAACATTATTAACTTCAATTTTTTCCTATAGAAAAAACGAGCAGGACCTCTGACAATAGCCCATCGTGCTTGCAATACCCCAAATGCTCGTTCGACGTCCTTCCTTGCAACTTCTTGTATTTCCTTAAATAATCGTCTCTTTGGATCTTGTGGACATGGAAAAGCCTTGACGAAAGTCGACCATTTTGGATAGATTACATATGTTAGATAGTATCCATGATTATAGTGTGTGTCGTTCACACTATAGTGCATTGTCGGTCCTTCCCCAAGTAAAACATGGTTGAACAAAGTAGATTCATTCAAGACGTTGATGTTATTGCAAGAACCTGCGACCCCAAAAAAGGCATGCCATATCCACAAGTCATGTGATGCGACCGCTTCAAGTACAATTGTTGGAGAGCCATGACCTCTCGAAAATTGACCTTTCCAAGCAACTGGGCAGTTCTTCCACTCCCAATGCATGCAATCAAGACTACCCAACATACCTGGAAATCCATGTCTTGACTCGTGAAGTTGTAGAAGACGTTGAACGTTATTGTTATTCGGCTTTTTGAAATATCTATCACCAAATATTGAATAAATACATTCACAAAATTTGAATAGACACCTTATAACGGTAGAATTTCCCATACGTAAGTACTCATCAAGGCTATCGGCAAGGACTCCATAAGCCAATTGACGAATAGCGGCAGTGCATTTTTGTAGTGGTAAGAGACCTTGTCTATTTATAGCGTCGTATCTTTGTTGAAATTCAGTCGAATGATTCTCCAATGCATTAACTATGAGCATGAATAAATTTCTACGCATGCGAAATCGTCGTCGAAACATATTGTCAGGATACACCGGATTCTGAGAAAAGTAATCTTGGAAGAGTCTAACATGTCCCTCTTTACGATTTCTCTCAATGAACCTTATTCTAGTGTTGTTTTGTGTCCGATTTTCAAGAAGTTGAATAATTGTAAGCATCATTTGTTCGCCAGGTGAACCAAGTTGATCGTAGGTTTCTTCATCGATGTTAGATTCATCAGAATTTTGAGAATGAGACATTATGGGGAGTATAAGAAATCTCTATATGGAAAAATGTTTTTGTAATATGAATAATTGAAAATGTTTTTGGTATATTTATAGAAAAAAATATAACCGTTTATTAACAGCCATAAACGGCTCTATTTTGATAACGGTCATAAACGGCTATTTTGGCAACGGCCATAAATGGCTCTATTTTAATTTAAAAACATTTATCATCTAAATTAATTTTATAAAATTAAAAAAAAATATTGTACATGTGGTTCTGCTACTAATTACTTATAAAATAATTAAAAAAAAATTAATTATAAAATACATAAAGTAATTAATAATAATAATTAAGAATAAGAAATAAAAACAATTAATAATAATTAGAAAAAAGAAAAAAAAGAAGGAAAACAAAAGGTGAAAAGGTGCACACATGGGAATCTCTCTCTCATGCGCCTATGTGGCGCGTGCAATGCACACGCCAATCTTGGCTCGCGTATCATGCATGCTTTTTTTTTTTTGTTCAGCATACTGAACCTAATTGTCCCATCGTACTTCATAACCCACTTTCTCTTTCTTTTACAATGCATCTTGGGTTATAGTTAGTTAGTTATAGTTCACTAACTATAACCCAATTAAATTGTGCATTGTAAATTCTCTAAGTTGTCCGTTAGAATTTAAAATATATTCCAAATGTATAATATGTATATTTGTCAAATAGTGATCACTCAAACGAGGAATTTTTTTTTCAAATGAAAGTAGAGTACACAAATAAATATATATGATTCTTCATATATTCACGGATGAAGGATAAAAACATTTATATGAGAATAGTTAAGGTATAAATTATAGACTGTAGTTTATTTCCTTTAGTTTACCCATCCTCAAAATAAGCCCATGAAACCTAACGTGAGTTTCTATTTGGAATCGTTTGTGCAAGATATTAGACATTGGACTGTCGCCAAGATTGCATTAATTGATTTATTGGATCCAATTCACGACATGGCCCAACAAAATTATATGTTATAGATTGAATTTTGTTTATTATTAATAAAATTTGCTTTTAATTTTTTTCATTTATGTTTGCATTCATAAATTTTTAATTTTTTTTAACCCATTTTAATATATCTTATTCTTTATGTATATATTAGTCCTCTACCTTTATAAACCACTGATTATTACGTTGATTAACCACTTAATTATCTACAAAGTGCTGATTAGGAATTTTGAATAATTCTCTCTGATAGATGCTGCATAGATGACAATAAGCGGAAAGCAACATTTACTTTTAAAAAAAGAAGATGTAATAAACATGTGCAAGAAGGCAAGAGTCAACAACGGAAGCTTAAAAAAATTGTAAATATATATGTCATTTTAACTACCTCATAAAATAAGAACACATTTTCAACATAATAGAGAAAACGAAACAAGAGATACGAATGTCATGCGGTGCAAATGGAGAGACTAAGATATTCGAATCACAATGAGAAATAGTGAGTTGGAAGGAAAGAGAATCAAGAACTAGTGCTAGTAGTACCAACATTATATGGACTGTCTTATGAACAAGGAAATGTTCAATCAAGAACAAACTCTCTTCTCTTAGAAATGGTCGCTACTAAGGTTGATCAACTGTCTCTGGCTACGATCCACTGCGAGACGGCACATTCTACGAAGCTGGGAGTAATAGTGCGGATTGGAGGCATTGTTCATGTGAATTGAAATACTTTCTCTGCACTATTTAAATTAACAAACCCTGCATAGTAGTAGTAGTACACACCTTTCTCTGCACTTTCCAGCATCTCCAGCCTTTGAAGAATATTAACCGTCAGATCTTCCTCAAGTTCAATCCACGGCCGCGGTGAGGATGAATCAACCGACGTAAGAATTTCCATTATGTGTATCATCTTTCCGAAATGAGAGTGAATTTTCTTCTCCCCGGCCTCATCGATAATTACAATGTTGTCGGAAGGAATTCGAAACGACATTTTTTTAAGAAAATAAACCATATTTTTTAATTACTAGAAAACTCAAAAACTATACTATCAAGTTTGCTTTCATTTTTCTTGCCTATTTCCAATTTAGATTAAATTGTAAAGTAAATTTATACTTTACAGATATGAAAACGAGTTTACATTACAGTCAATATCTTATACCAGAGAAATGAGCTTGTAATTTGACTGTATCTCATGTTAAAACATCAGTAAGAAAGCATGACTGAATGACATTCAACTTGTACCTGTACCTGTACCCAACTCAGATAAAATCTTCTCCGTCCAAGGACCATGATCCACCATCAAGATAGTATTCAATGCTGAAAGGGGAGGGGTAGTCGTCATCACATTCGGAATCAATAGAAGAACGTTCATCATCGAAAAGCCAATCGTTAGAATTAACTTCACAAGTAATACTTAAGGGGCCTTTTAGATCTTTTATCTGCTCAGAACATCTTTTACCTAAATCGCCTCTAAGATCAAGTTCATTGCAAAGTCTGAGATCAAGTAATTCTAGGTGTGGACATCCATCAAGAATGGCTTCTAGCCCCTCATTAGTAATGCAACATCCAAGTTCAAGATGGAACAAATTGGGCATGGTTGTTGCAATTGCTCCTGCAAAATCATTGTTGCTTCTATACTCACAATCGAGTTTACATGCAAATGACCTCAACATAGGGCAAGCAATGCCAATAGTTTCAACATCTTCAGCTGTGATCCAACGTAAATCAGAAAGGTACAACTCTTTCAAGTGTTCAACTTTTTTCACAGCTTTGCTCAAACCAATTCCAGTCATCCCGAAGAAACAATCAAGATTTAGATATCTCAGGTTACTTGATCTGTAAAAACAGTAGAGCATCATACCAGATAAGTGATTCTTGGAAAATAAGAATGTGTAAGAAGGAAAATTTTAAATAAGAGAAACTTCCAAAAGCAAGTATTAGCTCATTGGTTTACATACAGAATGCTTTAATGCAACGACACAACAAATAAAACAAACACCAAGGATTCTTTGATATATGAAAACACATAGGGAGAAATGATTTAAACAAATGATGTTACTCACTTGAAACGGAGGCATTTTCATCATTCAAAGATACAATGGAACAGAGTTCTAAAATGCTCCACGCACAAGGCGGGCAACATAATCAGGATTGGCATGAAACCAAAGCTAATATTGAAAAGAAACCTGTTGAATCACTGATTACATATCCAAAAAGAACCACAAACTAAATAAACAACAGCAATAACCTCAAAGGCATAAAAACAACAATGATAATCACAGTTCCACAACAAGTCATATTATTATCAAAGCTATTGGACACTTAATTGTTCAAAAATGAAAACAACAATCCACAAAAAACAAATGTAATACGGCATATCTCAATATCCAGATTTCCTTTACATGATTCTCCTTGAAACAACAGCTGCAGTTAGCAGATGCTATTGAACTGTTTAGGGCAATCCATCCAAAACTCAATTTCATAATCAAAAATTGTAATATTAACCTTCCAAATTTACTTAAAAACAACAAAGTTATCAACATATCCCTATAACCAAAAACCTAATTACTCTGCATCATCTCGTACATGATATCTGAAAAATAGAAATAATAATAAAAGATTTACCGATCGACAACATATTTTAGCAATTCATCGTCGCCGAAACCGTCGAGAGTAAGTCCGATCAATTGGCCCTGGCTACGATCCACTGCGATACGGCACATGATAGTAAACTGCTGGCGCATGGCGCCGGAGTTTTCCATGTGAATGACTCGCCACAAGGCGTGATCCTGGCAGACCTTCCGCCATGTTGTACAGACTTTTTTCTGCACTTTCCAGTATCTGTACAACGCCTAACCTTCGCAGAATATTAGCAGTCAGTTCTCCGGGAAGTTCAACCCACGGCGAAGGCAGCGAGGATGAATCAACCGTCGTTGGAAATTCCATCTTGTTTTTTTGGCTTTTAGAATTCTGAGATTGGATTTCCTTCCCTGCATGCGGATCGCCTCTTTAATGGCAACCAAGCTCGATACGAATTTTTTTGAAGGAATTCGAATCAGCAGTTACAACAGATTACAAGAAAGCTTATTATAATTTTGGGTGGGACTAAAGTGTAAAGACTCCCCTGCTCACTTCCCAATTTGAATTTAAAAAAATGAAAATTTTTGAAATACCAATTTTACATATTAAAATATTTTTTAAAATTTTAAACAGATAGTAGATTTGTAGTTTTTTTTTTTTTTTTGGATATATGTCATAATAAGACCAAATTTATAGATTAGTTCTCAATTTTGGATACAGATTTTAAAGTTTTTCAATAAGGGGCACAATTTAACATTTTTTTTCTCAATTTAAGGTTTGAAATTTAGCATTGAGTTCTCTATGCAAAACAAAATTCAATATTTTTTATTTTTTATTTATATTTATAGATTTATTTATATTTTAATATGTATTTATATTTTGAATAAATTGAAACAAGTTAGTGCATTTTAAGAACAATTTTCATCCGACTTATCTAAATTTATATAGATTTTTTTAAATTTAATTCATAAAATATAAATTATATTAAACTGATTAATATTAGAACTGATTTTATATACTTTTATTCATAAAATTAAGACAATAAAGGAATCTTAAATTTTTTGAATTGCATTTATTATATATATATATATATATATATATATATATAAATTAATATAAGTCCGATGAAGATTGCACGAACGTATCTTAATTTATCTAAACTATAAATACATATTAAAATATAAATAAATCTTTAAATTTAAATAAAAAGAAAATGAAAATAAAAATGAAATTTTGTCTTAAATTGGAAACTTAATCTAAATTTCAAATTTTAAATTGAGAAAAAATGTGAAATTGAACCCTTATTGAGAAACATTAGATTTTGTATCTAAAATTAAGAACGAATCTATAAATTTAGTCATATTATGATTTTTTATTTTGGTTTAAACTTGGGAGTAGGGAAGAATTAAAGATGGATTGAAGATGCAGAAAGCTGCCAAAACCATTTGAAAAGTAGCACCACCATTCAACCACTCAAATCTACCAAAAGAAGAAAAAAAGAACAACCTTAATCTTGTTAAAATTGAACCGGTGCGCAGCTAAGATAAAGTGCGTGTAGTCACGGGAAAATGATTCACAATTAAGATTCAAAGGGGAGGCCATGTAGCCATCAAAATCCTAATAATATGAATATGTGGATCAATTTGACAAGTAATACTACATCGCGTTTGAAATCTTTTATACGCTTAGAATGTTCATCTCTAGTCTAAATGCCCTCGTAGATCAAAAGTCCTTTGCAAAAGTGGAGATCAAGTGATTTAACCGTCCTTGAAAGTTCCATTTTGTTTTTCAGCTTCAAGATTATGAGTTTTGATTTCCTTAATATAATTACACGAAAGCTTATTTTAATTATTTCTAAGATATTATCTTTTGGGAATGATTTCAAGATATAATTTCAATTTACACAAAATATTATTACAATCTAAATTTTCCAGAAACCGGTTCCAAACCCACTACTCAATATGAAATCAAAAAAAAAAAAAAAAAAACAACAGAAGAAACATTAGTATTATAAAGTTACAAAATCCATTGACCACAACAAAACCGCATAATTTTCTCTGATAGATAATGCAGTAGATGTGCCACAATAGGTTTGTCAACACGTAG
Organism: Scutellaria barbata; assembly: GCA_028654395.1. Taxonomy (NCBI): domain Eukaryota; kingdom Viridiplantae; phylum Streptophyta; class Magnoliopsida; order Lamiales; family Lamiaceae; genus Scutellaria; species Scutellaria barbata. The sequence continues at coordinate 19,371,228 of CM053648.1, forward strand.
TGGCTGGAATCCAACATTCATTCTTAAGGAATGATTCCACAAACCTAATACAAAAGCTATAAGATTGCTAACCATGTAACTGGATATGAGCAGATATTATTAAGTGTAGCAACCAGTGTCCTAAGAACTCATGGGATCATCATCATCATTATCAAAGTCATCAGAGTCGTCATCATCACAGTCATCAGAGTCAGAGTCGTCGTCATCATCAAAGGAGCCAGAGTCATCATCATCAAAGTCATCGTGGTCAGAGTCATCATCATGTAAAGAGTATTTGAAAGTTTTGATTTGCTCAAAACATCTTTTTGCCAAATTCCCTCGTAGACGAAGCCCAATGCAATGCCGGACATCAAGTGATTCAAGGTGGGAACAACCATCAAGAATGGCTTCTAGTGCCTCATCATTCATGTCATTTGCAACAAGCTCAAGATGGATCAAATTGGGCATGGTTTTTGCAATTGCTAGTGCAAAATCATTGTCGCAAGAAGAACATGGATCATTACAAGTGAATGACTTCAACATAGGGCAAGATGCACCAATAACTTCGACATCTTCAGGATCAACACATCCCAATTTAACAAGGTGCAGCTCTTCCAAGTGTTCAAGTTTTGCAACTGCTTCACTCAAACATTGTCCAGTGATAGAAGAGCAATACTTAAGTTCAAGATATCTCAGGCAAGGTGATCTGTAAATACATTATGGGAATGCAAGAAGGCAAAAGTCAATAACGGAAGCTCCCAAAAATGAAAATCTATAAAGCAATTGTAAACATCAATAGATAATGATAAATATATGTCATATTAACTTAACTCATATGATCACATTTTCAACATAGAGAGAATGAAACAAGACACATGAACGTCATGCAGTAGAAATGGAGGGAATATATCAAAAAATACTAAACATATATATTTTTTTAATCCACATGTACATCTGCAATTATAGATGAATAACATTGAGATAGATTGAGTTAGAAGGAAAGAAAACCAAGAACTAATAGTATATACCAAATAAAATGATTTATTAGCACCTTGTCCAACAAGATATGGAAAGCCTTATGAATAAGAAAATGTTCAATCCAGCATAAACTCAACTCAATTCTTTTGGTGAGACAATTAAACAAAGCCACCTAATAATCCTTAGAGGAGGATTGCAAAATTAATCTTCCTGATGAAATTAACTACTCAATGAGCCTACATTTTTATCTTCCAAAAAGAAAAATGTAATCCTATCAGCATATCCATTTAATTACTCTGCATAATCTCGTACAAGGTAAGCACAGAATCATGCACAGAAATCCGATTTATTAAGAAAAACAAGACAAAATTGGGGAAAAGAGAACAAATATCTGGCACTTACCGTTCGACAATGTAGGTTAGCAGTTTATCGTCGAAGAAATAGTCGATAGACATGACACGAAGCTCGATCAATTGTCCCTGGCTACGATCCACTGCGAGACGGCACATTCTACCAAGCTGGATGAATTTGTACCTGTCGGCGGCTTCTTCGATGAGAATGACTCGCCACATGGCTGGATTGAGGCAAACCCTGCGCCAAGTAGCACACACATTCTCTGCAATTTCCAGTATCTCCAAAACCCCAAGCCTCTGAAGAATATTAGCCGTCAGATCTTCCGGAAGTTCAATCCACGGCGGCGGCGGTGATGAGGACAAATTAACCGACATAGGAAATTCCATTATGTTTATCGGCTTTCCGAATTCTGAGAATGGATATTTTTAAAAATAAAACGGGAAGGAATTGGAAAAGGCATTTTTGAATTAATTTTTTACACATCCCAACTTTTAAATATTTTATTTAAAAAAATTAAAAAATAATTAAATTCCAACTTTACCTTTATAATAAATAAATAAAAAATTGAAAATCTTCATCCCTCTTGCTCTCGTCTCCTTTTTTTTTTTTTTTTCTTTCTTCTTTCTTCATTTTAAAAATAAATCAATAACACCTGTCAAATTATTTTATGAATTATTTAAATGGAAAAATTGCCCAATCTAACCATTTCACTATAAATTAAATCCATTTTACCCATCAATATAATTTTACACCCCAAACTAACCTAAAATATAGTTATTTGTACCAAAATACCAATTTCTTACACAAAATCAATATAAGATTGGTACTATGCGGGCCCACTCATTACAAAATATTAACCCCACTCATTGCCTAATTATTTAACCTAATTGACTCTTTCCTTTTTTTTTTTCCCTGTGGGCACCGTTTCCTTCTCCTTCTCTCCTTCCATATGACAAAAATTGACAATCCAATTTTTTACCCTTGATGAAGCTAGCCATTTTCGTGTACGTTGTAGCTGATTCAATTTTCGTGAAGCCCCTCTAATTTGGTGAGCCTTGGCCGGAAATTTCGTGCAGCGGCGGCGACGAATCGACGGCAGATTTGGGGACAAACCATGGCTGAAGAGGTTAGTTTTAATTCCTAATTTTTATGGCTTATATTTTGCATTCTTTGATTGTTGGTAGTTGATCATATGATGATGGCAGTTTTAAGATGAAATTTCTTGTATGCTTTGTTCTTGTATGCAGTGATGGTATTGTTTTGGCTATTTATGTATGCTTTGTTCATAAAATTATATGCTATGTCTTGTTGGAATTGATTTTAATTGTGCATTGTTATTTTGCCCAAAATTCAAATTGAAAATTGGATTAAGGTTTAGCTAACGAAAATTTTAGGGGTAGTGCTTCATGAAAATTCCAATTATTTCGGCTTATACAAAAATTCATAAAATAGGAACATTCACAAAAAATTCAAAAATTTGTGTCCACGAAAATGACTAAAATTTTCGTGAGAAACTATTATACGCAAAAATTTTCGTAAAATACTATAGTACACGAAATTTTTCGTGAAAAACTATAGTAGACAAAAATATGGAATAAACTCGTCCATGAAAATTAGGATATTTCAACTGACGAAAATTTTCGTGCACGAAAATTCGGAAATTTCAACTCACAAAAATTAGAAAATTTTCATACACGAAAATTAGGAAATAAACGTGCTCAAAAATTAGGAAATATACGTGCTCGAAAATTTTCGTGTACTATAGCACAAAGGGGGTACGATACATGTAGTATAAAACTATAAATAATTAAGAAATGATTACAATACATTACACGTGTTTAAAAAATTACCTCAATTAAATATTAATCTCATAAAATTGTGATAATCAGCTCCCTAACAACTTATAATATTCGATTTTTTATATTAAATTTAGATTCGTATACAAAAGCAAGTATTAGTGTAAAATTTTAATTCCTCATATGCCACTCAATTTTCTCCACATTATCAAATGTATTTTATATGATGGGATTATTGAAATATGATGATTTCTTAAAGTATAATAATAATAATAATAATAATAATAATAATAATAATTATTATTATTATTATTATAATAATAATAATAATAATAATAATAATAATAATTATTATTATTATTATTATTATTATTATTATTATTATTATCATCAATAAAACGGTAAAAATATATAATAAAAAAGAAGTACATATAATAAACTTTAAATTCCATACAATAATGTGAAATGTCGAAAATTTATGAAGAATTGATTATATAGAATTGAAAATTTTGAGTAGGTACTATAAATCAATTAATTGAAGTACGTTGCATATTTCAGTTGGATTGGGCTTGGGTGCGCAAGGGTCGTCTGGGTCGTCAAGCCTACATTAATGGGTATACGTGGTTGAGTATACTAGAGGATATCAGGACGGAGCTGTCATCCATAGGTAGGGATTGCCTGCGTCATTTTCATACGACGTCATTCGGCCACTTCTTGTATTGGCCGACTGAAGCAGAGTAGTGTAAGATTTTACTGCATGTCCTCGTATCTCGGGAGGTGCGACACAGGACTCATCCGAATGAGCTGGAAAGATGGTTCCGCATTGGATCTCGATGCTGCAGATTCTCGAGTAGGGAGTTCGCTCTTGTGACAGGTTTATGATTTGGAGATTCAGACTTTGATCCCTCTGGCGTGCATGTTCCACCTGACGATAGTATATACTTCCAAGTTGTCGATGATTCTATTAAGGTGAAGCTTTCAGATCTCCGTACCAGATTCATTAATGGAGAATTTCGCCAGTTTCAGGAGGATGCTATGAAGGTTGCTAAAATTCTCATAGTGTATTGTATTGTTCTTGGAGTGGATTTCGGAAAGACCCATGTCGATATGTGAGTTTGGGATTTAGTTGATCAGGAGGAACGATGGGAGAGCTTCCCATGGGGAAAGTTCTCTTATCTTACACTGTTGCGAAACATGAACAAGCTCCCATCCTCTATTCCACGACAGCAGACTGGACGGACCTTCACCTACCACTTTTATGGCTTCTCCATCGCTCTGTTGGTGAGTTTCCAGATGCTTGTGTAAATCCTACATCTTATAACTTTTGTAAAATTGTGCTCGATATACTAAAATGCGTTCATCTCTTGTCTAGATTTGGGCTTACGAGGTCATTCCCCTTACGAGTACATTTACTATCCGAAGGCTTGACACACCACGTCCTATTCCACGATGTCTGAAGTGGTGTTTAACAAAGTCTACTATTGATGTTACGAACACGACATTAGATGTTGAGGTAGCTTTCTAGTCTATAAACCTCATTAAGCTTTTAAATTGTTTGTGCTATTGATTTAAAGTACCCTACTAACCCTATTAATTTGATTATTTTTCTACAGCTTGATGTATTCGAGACCCTCGTTCCTACTTTTGAGGAAGAGTCTCAGACATTTTGGCAGTTCATTGATATGGACCTGTCGTCCAGGGTACAGCCTCCAGAGCATTGACGTGGACGTAGACCCGTTGGTTAGTTGTATCCTGCTTCACGCGGTGCTGCAGCAGCAGATGTTGGTCCTTCTAGACGAGCACACACACGTGAGTCACGACCAGTGGAGGGAGATGCTTTACCAGCCCGTGTTAGGGGTCGACGGGCTACTCGAGCGACTGCGTTTCCAGCATCTAAAACACCTCCATCCACAGTTTCTCCCAATCATGGTGATATGGGTTACATGGGTAGTGAGTACTTGCCATCTGCACGTGGTGATGAGCAGCATCATATGCCGGAGATGCCGTCAGATTTCCATTACTCTTTTTCGATAAACCCATATACGGTACCACATGTCGATCCATCCGAACATGAGTATGATATGTCCTCCCACACACCTTGGGAGAGTTGGCCATCAGTTTCGGAGCAGCAGGCCACTGAGACATATACTCCGGTTCATGATCCAGTATCGCCCATCGTTCTTTATCAGCCACTGCATTTCAACCATGTGTACACACTTTACGCCACCTATTTCAGAGAAAGTTGATCACGTGCCTCCATCCGATGCAGAGTCGACTGTACCGGATATTCTGGAAACGAGGGCTGGGTTACGAGATGTCCGTTTAAGTAGAAGGTCTTGTTTCTTACGAAGTCCTTTCACTACACGGTTGACCAGACGGGTTGACCATTCCATGGAGGATTTCTTACTATGGACCGAGCTTGGGGACGCAGCTGATAAGTAAGAACTTCTACTTTAAAGATATTAACACATATTTCACTTTTCTTTTGTATAGTATTGAAAGCATGTCTTCAACTGTTTTTCAGGCGCAACATGGGCCTCAATTATCCCGTTGGACCAGAATGGTTCACAGAAATTATGGATCCAAACGGTCAACTGGAAATGGAGGTACATATCTCTATTATGTTTTTAATATCACTGAACTGATTGTTGGTTATTTCGAGATTTTATTCATGTTGTTTGTTTCATTTCTTCAGGTCATTGATGTATATCTTGGTATACTTCAGAGCCATCCCAAGGACCTTGATTGTGCACTTGATGAATCTCTTATAGGGTGGATCCAGATTATAGATTATATCTTCAATGTAAGCACCATATTATCTTATATATTAAAATGAAATATCACCTCGATATACAAAAACTTATATTTGTTGTTTTTTTTGTAGGAAACATGCATGGAAATTTGGAATAGGAAACACGCAAATGATGATCCGAGAATACGTTACGTAGAAGGGCTTCAAGAGGAATTTGAACCTGAAGACCTGGATCGTCTCGTTCCTTACATTTGTGGTGAGAAACCGAGGTGGAAACATATCAAGCCTTGGTGGGACAGGATGAACGAGGTACATTTATAGTTTTTTTGTAATATAATTCTTAATTTTTGGTGTTTTTATAAGTAAATTTGACAAAACTGTAATTGGTGCTCGTATACAGATATTTATGGTGCTTAATTTGGACGGGCATTGGGTGGCGACAGAGTTGAATCTATGACAGTATACATTAATTTTATTCGACAGTCTTCGTCATCATTGGACCAAGGATGTAGAGGCGCTATGATACCGACAAACTCTCCCTATTCGTTGCATTTTGCCGAGATTGTTGGACTATAGTGGATATTATAGTAAGTTACCATTTCACTCATATTGTCCCTCGATGTTTGGCCTCGAAAGTGTCGAGTCAAGATTTTGCTACAAGCAAGATGACCCTACGAGCTGTGGCATATGGGCATTGAAGGTGATAGAGAGTTATATTAGTTGCATGTTTTCGAGACTAGACATTCTGAACGGAGTGTATCAGATTAGACGTGATCTAGCATTGACATTGAATAAGTGGTCAGCAGATGTTGATACCATTGAGCCTCTTGAATAGATTGTTTCTCCTTATTTTGCACATTATTTTGTACTTAATTGAACATATCCAGTTGTATTTTTTTTACACTTAATTTTGACAATATATTTTTCTATATTTTCATACCCAACTATAAAGTCACAATATGGTGATACCAATACGTATGATGCAAAGATATTTATGTACGAATTTATAATATAAGTTGGCAGCCACTAAAACATAATACAGATAGATGTAAGAGTATCAAGTGCAACTATATCCACCTGGACATTCCAGGTCACCTAGATGTTGACGCCAAATAAATCGAACATTTTCTTCTCGTATGTGTTTTTGATTGACAAACTGAACATTTTTTTTTCTTCCTTTGTATTCCTTCATCGTTTCTGGGTTGAACGTCATCATTCCCAACTTCCTTATCTCGATAGTCATACTGATCTGAAATGTGCTCGGTGCATCTCGCTCTGTTGTGGTCGCCCTGGCTGCAGCGGCTGCACCTTCCGGAACGACCAAAAGGAATTCATTTTCCTTTGGGTCGTCCCGCTTATTTAACCTTGTCAGGTGCTCGACATAATTAACTTTGGACTTTATCCGATGCCACCCAAGTTTCTGGGTTAGGAACGGGATTTACCGTACCACTCCACATCCCCCTCAACCATTCGGTTGTGTAGTATGGTGCCACGTATGCCGTGAATGATTATTTTGCAAAACTATAACAAATAATAATAGTTAGGTCAAGCATTTCATTTATGTATCATAGTAAGAAGCTTCATAACATGTTGTATACATACCTTATTGTTGCACATGCATGCGAACACTGTATCAGATCCAGTTGAAAAATGAAACATGTGCACTCGAACTGGTTTAGCTCAACAATAAAAATTGTACTCCCATCAGTTACCTTGTATTTGTTTCGTTCAAGTTTTGCAACTTGCATACGCCTACCAAACTTCACAGAGTTGACTAATCTTTCATGCGCTGTGATCGTCAGAGTATTTTCTCTATCTTCAGCAGCAGTCTGCCTCTCGTAGAACCATTTCTCTAAAATCCGTCTAGCACACACCAAAAAAGAGCATATAGACAGCTTTCTTGCCCACACAAGACGACTATTCCATGTCTCAGCAGCGTTAGATGTCATGAAATTAAATCTTCTAACAGGACATCTCACCCGAACCCATCGTTGTTCTCCAGCCTTGGACAAGGTAGCTATCGCTCATTGTATGCCAGATGCTTGCAACATGGATATATACCTATAAGTACAAGTAGATTGACGCGTAAATACATTTTGGCATTTTCAATAAAACAATCATCTTTCTATTTTGGAAAATTAATTCGAAAATGTATTTTCAGTTGCATCAAAGAAAACGTACCTATTTGAACTTTGTGGACTGATAACAATATGCAGCTTTGTGGAAAAGTTCAACCAAATATGTTCCGTGTTTGGCCAAGTTTTGTTGTAAATGAAAACAACATAAACCATGGGTTGCATTAGGGGGTACACTTCCTTGATGCCATTGCTGATGCTGATGTGCTGATTAGACACTATAAGCAATTGGTCTGGGCAGTCATATGCTTCACGAACATGTTTGAAAAACCACATCCAAGATTCATCGTTCTCCATAGTTGCTATGTTAATTGCTAATAGAAAAATTTGATCTTTTCCATCCTATGTCACAACAACAAATCCAACACCTTTATATTGACCTTTCAAATGACACCATCCACAACTATAACCGACCTTACATATTGTTTAAATCTCTGAATAGATGCTGCCATTGCGTAGAACACATGTTTGAATTTTCCATCTTGGTGAGTTTCCAAAGCTGTATATGACCCGAGATTAGAAATTTTCAAGACCTCCATATACAGTGGGAGCAGAGCAAATGATTTTTTTGGGGTCACCGTATGCAACCCTCATTGCATGTCGTTTTACCTTCAATGCAACCTTATAACTAACTTGTACACCATATCGCTCCTTCATTTCATCAATTATGGTCCTAGGATCTAGCTTGTAATTTTTTTTTCTAACTGATTCAACGTAGTACTCACCGATCAAAGCTGCAGGAAGTCGACGAGGTTCACTATTGTTTAATTCACTCCCACATGTATGTTGTAAAACAATCTTTAAAATTTTCCAAATCTCATATTTCTCGTGTGCGTGTAGGGCGAATGGACAATTATTCTTACTGCATTTCACGTACCATCTCTTCTTGCCGGAACGCTCCACACGGTATTCAGCTACATTCTCCATTTGGTAAAATCCAACCGCATTTTGCAACTCTGTTATGCTACCAAAAGTGGCTCCTTTGTGCAGGGTAACATCTTCAGCCGGCTCATTCATTAATGTGGGCTGCTCATCAGATGGTACTTTTGGAATAAACCACTCCGGTCTCATAATATATGCCAAGAATTCCTCATACGCCAGACGTTGCTCTTTATCCAGAGTATTCTAGACTTCTTCGTCTAAATCGAAGTCATCATTTACATTTGTCGCATTTGTTGATTCATCTTCATCATTGATCGAACCTGAAACATGCTATACAAAAGAATATATATTACAATTGCAACATGTTATGACATACTTCAAAACATATAAAAAAAATTACCACTGTCATCGTCAGATAATTGTTGTGGTACTTTTTCTGGTTCAGCTGCCTGTGAGATTTCTTTACCCTCTGTAAACTCGTGATGTTCATAAACAGTCGGAGAACTGTTCAAATCGATGTAGTCGACACCCCAATCAGAAGCAAAGTTCACACGACCACTTGAAGAAGGCCAAGATGCCTACTAATCCACATTTGAGGTCCCAGCTTGGTTAGCTTCGTCTTCATTTGGAATTCCCCATTTTGAATAAAACGTTTCGTCCGATTGTAGTCCAAGGGGAACATTTGAAAAATCTCAATTTTGTTAGGGAATGTCAAATACCAGATATGAGCCTATCCTCGTTCCTACTCTTCTTGATAAACCCCCTACAAAATCTGTTATTCTGAGATTCAGTTGACAACACACGCTGAGATGTTCCAAAACTTCTACTTTTAAGGGAAATAAAAATGATAAGACACTCCACACTCATGGACAATACTCGTTTCAGATCCGAATCATTCTTAATTTTTTCCTTTTTCACTATTCCATTTATCTCCATCAGTGAATGTATCACATATCTCCAGCAATTCATGTCAACATACACGAATCCATGAATTGACTCTAATAGATCAGCCAATGTAATTCTTTTAAGGTGAAGAAATTCTTGGGAACCGTTTTTGTATGAAACTTATTTTTTCCTATACATGAACAAAAAAACAAAAACAAAACACATCAGAAAGTACTCATGTCTATATTTTAATAAGTGCCAAAGTGGAGCGAAATAATTGATTTTTGTCATTACACAACGTTAGGATAGACTAATAATAGTAAAGCAATTTCACGTTCTGTTAATTAAATTAATTGATGTTGTTTAATTTGAACATTTCAGGTTTTTTATTGTTAGAACTAATTTACTATTTTAAATAATAAATAGTTAAACTATGATATTGTTATAACTAAATCGCTAGAACATTTTAGGTCAAATACAAGATAATGCCCTTTATCGAAATATGTACTATCATAAATTTATACAAAAAATGATAAAAAAACAAACAAACAATAATTAACATTAATTATGTAAATTAACTAATATCAATTGGAATAGATAGGCCAGTATTTTTTTTTATATAAAATTTAATAATATTAACTAATATTAATTCCAACTGTTTAAAAACAAAATGTACAGATTTATTAATATGAGCCCACAACCTAAATAATTTACATTAATACTATGATCGCATTTTTTTATTTTTGTGTATGATTAATTAAAAGAATTTTCGTGTACGACAAATAGTACAATTTTCGTGTACGGTCATTTATAACTATTTTCGAGTATACTACTTTTTATGTATTTTCGTGCATGAAAATTATTTTCGGTATTTTCGTATAACATAAATTTATAAGTATTTTCGTGTATGAATAATTTAATCTTTTTTTCGTGAACGATAATATTTTGAATTTTCGTGTACTATATTTTTCAGAATTTTCGTGTACAATTTTTTTTCACAATTTTCGTGTACAATTATTTTTTCAGAATTTTCGTGTATAATTTTTTTTCGAATTTTCGTGTACTATGTTTTTTCAGAAGTTTTGTGTAAATTATTTTTTCAGAATTTTCGTGTAATATGTTTTTTCAGAATTTTCGTGTACAGTTATTTTTTTGAATTTTCGTGGATAATTTTTTTTCGCATTTTCGTGAACTATGTTTTTTTAGAATTTTCGTGTACAATTATTTTTTCGAATTTCAGTGTATAATTTTTTTTCGAATTTTCATGTATAATTGTTTTTCAAATTTTCGTGCACTATGTTTTTTCAGAATTTTCGTGTACAATTATTTTTTCGAATTTTCGTGTATAATTTTTTTTTTGAATTTTCGTGTATAGTTATTTTTTCGAATTTTCGTGTATAATTTTTTTTTGAATTTTCGTGTACTATATTTTTTCAAAATTTTCATGTACAATTATTTTTTTGAATTTTCGTGTATACTAAATATTGCGTATTTTCGTGTATGATAAATTTTAACTATTTTCGTGTATGATAAATTTTAACTATTTTCATGTATGCTAAATTTAACTATTTTCGTGCAAGGTTAATCTCATTTTCGTGTACGAAAATAAAACATATCTAACTATACAATTCAAGTAAACACAAAAATTAATATCACAAAGCATTAAATAAATATCACAACTACACAATTCAATTAAACATGAAAATTAATAATTATGTACGGTTTAATATATGTTATATGATAATATTTACATGCTCGTAACATACCTTTAAAATTTTTGAACACGAAAATATCTTCAGCGCTTCCAAGTTTTAATCCACAACAAAAAATATAGAAAATGTTTATATGAGTTCGAATGTTTTTTCGACTTCAACTGCTTATATAGAATCGAAATAAATAAACGGACTATACTAACAGTAAATTTCGTACAAGCATATTTTGTCTTGGCTCAGATATGTCATAATAGGGGGAGGGGGGATTACAGTATGGTGAAAATGAAATTAACACGTGGTGGGAGGGGGACGATAATTCTATGCACATGGGATGAGGGGATAATTGAGCAATTATTGTGGGGCCTAGAATCACTATGCATGTTGACTTTGTGTAAGAAATGAGTATTTTGGTACAAACAACTATATTTTAGGTTAGCTTGGGGTGTAAAATTATATTGATGGGTAAAATAGATTTAATTTATAGTGAAATGGTTAGATTGAGCAATTTTCCCTTATTTAAATATGTAAGTATTATATGAAATTATATAAACATATGGAAGTCTGTTCAGCCAGCAGGCGTTGAACATATAATAGTGTGTTCGATGCTTGGTGGCCGAATACACCTTTAGGTGTTTGACCGACCAGAATTGATTGAAATTTTTCCATTTGATTGATTTTTTTGTGTACATATTCGACACTTGGTGGCCGAGCACACCTCAATGTATTCGACCTACAAGGGGCGAACGAAACAATTTCGTTTTTTATCAAAAACAAATTTTATACGATTTTTACCCAATATTTATATATTTAATTAGGACGTGAAATGATTTACATTATACTGTGTTATTTCCTAAGGATTCAAGAAGAAAACAAAACATTGGATGGGAGGATAAGGGGAATGGGGAGGGTTTTTTTTAAGGGTATATTATTATTATTTTATTATTTTAATTAAAAATTAAAAAAATTGAGATGTGTTAAGAAAAGTATGAGGTGTGGATTGTCCCACTCTTAATTTTTATATTTACCAAAAACATAATAATTCAATAAACAAACAAATGTAAAAGAACTAGAAAAGTGTTTTCAAATAACAAGACTAGGGGTGGAGATCGGAATGATCGAATCGGAAATAGGGTGTTTCGGAAAAAATCCAAAAAATTTCGAAAATGAAAAACCAATTCCAATTTCCATCCAAAAATTTTCGGAAATGTGAAATCCAATCCGATTTCGGAAATTTTCGGAAATTTTTCGGAAATTTTCGGAATTTTCAAAAATTAAAAAATTCAGAAATTTTCGCAATTAATTAGTTGGTCTATTAGCTATATAGCATTTTCTAATATCTTAAGATATAATACGACCTCGAATCTGATATTCCAAGCATTTAACATCAATATAATATCTACCAAAGACATGAGAGATTAATTATTATGCTCATGTACAATATTCATATAAAACACACGATAGACAATACACAAAAATGCAGTTCTGTTAGTAGTAAAAATTAACAAATCATACTAAGAATCATTGACAGTAGATAAATACATATTCATATAAATTTTTATAGTTTTTGAGTCATATTTTATATTTAATATATACTATAGTATAAAATAAAACTATAAAATTTATATGAATAGTATATATTAATAGTATAAAATAAAACTATAAAACTATATTATAAACTATATTATCATTTTGTAAGTAATTATACTTATTAATTCATATTTATTAAGTTATTTTTTCTTTTAGGAAGCTCAAATCAAATGAATATTTGAATTTATATTATGATTTATGATAATGTTTTGTTCGAAATTCTTCGATATTTAAAATACTTGTTTTATAATTTGTATAATTTTCTTTATCATTATTCCTATTATATAACATGTTATCATTTTTAATGAAATTTATAATATATTTACCTTTGAAATTAGATATTCACTTTTTATTTTATATAATATATAGTATATAGTGTATAATATATGGTATATAGTATAAAGTATTCTTTTAGAGTATATAGTATAAAGTATATAGTATATAGTATGTAGTATATAGTATGCAATATATAATATAGTATAATTCTAAAACTACAGTATAAACTATAGTATATAGTATAAAATAAAATTATAGTATAAACTGTACTATATACATATAGTATATATTATATATAGCATAAAGTATATAATATAATATAATTAAAAAACTACAGTATAAACTATAATATATAGTATATATTATAAAATAATACTAAAAAACTCTAGTATAAACTATAGATTATAGTATATAATATATTTATATACTATCATATAGCATAAAGTATATAAAATATATTATATAGTATATAGTATTATAAAGTATATTATAATATGTATATTTATAGTTACACATAGTATAAAGTATATAAAATATATTATATAGAATATAGTATTATAAAGTATACTATAATATGTATATTTATATTTACATTTAGTAAATGTATATAAAATATATTATATTATATATAGTATATTATTGTATATAGTATTCTTCTATAGAAAATAGTATATAGTATAAAATGTTTGAATTATTTTCAACAATTATTATTGGTTTGATGATAAGTTTCACACTTTGAGTGTGAGAGGTCTTGTGTTCGATTCTCAAATGCCTCTACTAACTACATTTTATAAATTTTTGGAAATTTCGGATGAATTTTGGAAATCGGATCGGAATTTCGGATCGATTTTCGGAAATAAATTGAATTTCGGAAATTTTCGGATGAATTTTGGAAATCGGATCGGAATTTCGGATCGATTTTCGGAAATAAATTGAATTTCGAAAATATTTCGAATCGGATTTCGGAATTTCCAAAAATTTCAAAACTAATTCCGATTTTCATCCGAAAATTGAATTTTCAGAAATTTCGGATGAATTTTGGAAATCGGATCGGAATTTCGGATCGGAAATCGGAATTTTTGAAAATTGAATTTCGGAAATATTTCGGATCGGATTTCGGAATTTCCAAAAATTTCAAAACTAATTCCGATTTCCATCAGAAAATTTTCGAAAAAATCGGAATTCGGATTTTCGGATTTCGGATTAAAAATATTCGTTCCAAAATCGGAAAATTTCGGATTGGATTCGACGGATATCGGGATTGGATTCGACGGATATCGAAAATTTCCGTTCCAATCTCCACCCCTAAACAAGACACTCTTATGTTTGGATAAAAATGATTTAAAATTCATAATTTAAGATGTTGTATTAAAATTCACTCAAGTTAGTTGATCTGCAACATACTTATATTACTAAAAAATTAATTGGAAATGAAAGTAATAATTTAATATTCACATTTATTCAAACACGATTAATATTCAAATTAAGAAATATTATTTATTAGAAAAAAATTAATGATCATTTTCGTTTTTAACTTTTCTTGAGATATATTGCGGGTACTCATTAAGATTTTCCTATGTGAATAGAGTAGAATTTAGCTATAAAACTACAAATCATATGCCACCATATTTATTTAGAGAAATAAGTTTGTGTATGACTGTATCAAATGTTAAAACACAAGTAACAGCAGAAAGCAAATGACTGTCGACATTCAACATGTACCAAGCTCAGATAAAGTCTTAGTAGTCCAAGGACCATGATTCACCATAGTAGTAGTCCAAGTCTTAGATCTTTTATCTGCTCAGAACATCTTTTGCCTAAATCACCTTGCAGATCAAGTCCAGTGCAAAGCGAGAGGTCAAGTGATTCCAGGAGTGGACACCCATCAAGAATGGCTTCTAGTCCCTCATTAGTCATGACATATGCAAGTTCAAGATGCAACAAACTGGGCATAGTTGAGGCAATTGCTAGTGAAAAATCATTATTGCCAAAATACCCTTGTTTACATGTAAATGACTTCAACCTTGGGCAAGCAATGCCGATAGTTTTAACGTCTTCAGCTTTGATTGAACGACAATAAAAAAGGCACAGCTCTTTCAAGTGTGCAAGTTTTTTTACTGCATTGCTCAAACCTATTCCAGTTATCCCAAAGCAGCAATCAAGTTTAAGACATCTCAGGTTATTTGATCTGTAAAAACAGTAGAGCATCATACCAGATAAGTGATTCTTGGAAAATAAGAATGTGTAAGAAGGAAAAGTTTAATAACGGATACTTACAAGGCATTTACTAGTTAACTGGATTACATACACAATGCTTATGACGCAACAACACAACAAATAAAATGAACACAATTACACAAATGATTCTTTGATATTTTGAAAATGCACAAGGAGAGATGAGAAAAAAGTTAAATACTATGATGTTACTCACTTGAAATGGGGACATTTTTATAATTCAAAGATCATAAAGCAATGAGTTATACACAATTGCAAACTAGTATACTTTGCCAAATACAATCACTAATGAACACATCCCTCCAAACATCATATGAAAGGAATTGTTATGATAAGAAAAAAAAAATTAATCAATTGAATCTTCCCTTTTGGCAAGAAAACCAAACAGACTTCTCAAAGGGCCCCACATGCAAGGCAGACAACAATGGGGATTGGCATGAAATCAAAGTAGATAGTGGAAAGCAGATTGTTAAAGATACTGATCAGAAATTCAAAACGAACCACAACCTAATTAAAGAACAGCCATAACCTCAGGGAATAAAAAGGACAATGAGGTTATACTACATAATCTCAGTTTAACAGCAAGTCTTATTATCAAAGGTATTTACAATAGACAATTCATTATTCAAAAAAGAGAACAACAATTCTATCTATATCATTCAAAAGCAAATGTAATACTGCGAACCTCATTATCCCGATTTTTTAACATGATTCTCCTTGAAACAATAGTTGCGATTAGCAGATGCTATTGAACTGTTAAAACAGGAAAAAAAAAAAAAGAAAAAAGCTTCCAAGTTTAATGTTTGACTAAATACAATCCACACAAAACTCAATTTAATACTCAATAATTGTGAAATATCCTTCCAGAATTACTAAAAAACAACAAAGTTATCAACATATCCATATAATAAAAAACCTAATTACTCTGCATCTTCCAGTACATAATATCTGAAAAATAAAAATAGCAGCAAAAAAAATTACCTATCGACAACGTAGTTTAGCAACTCATTGTCGCCGAAATCGTCGAGAGTAAGTTCGATCAATTGGCCCTGACTACGATCAACTGCGTGACGGCACAAGATACGAAGATAGTGGTGCATTACGCCGGAGATATCCATTTCACAGCGTCGCCTTACGGCGACGGTGCTAGCCATGTCAATGACTCGCCACATGGTGGGATCCAGGCAAACTCTCCGCCAAGTTGTGCATACCTTTTCTGCAGTTTCCAGTATCTCTACAACGCCTAGCCTTCGTAGAATATTAGCCGTCAGATCTGCGGGAAGTTCAATCCAAGGCGGCGGCGTCGGCGGCGGCGGTGAGGATGAATTAACGGTAGTTGAAATTTCCATTTTGATTTTTGGATTTTGGAATTCTGAGTTTGGATTTCGTAAGCTCCATGCTGATCGCCTCTTTATAGGAAACGCTGGCTGTTCGTTCGGTTAAACACAACCGAACCAAATTCAATACACGGCGGCGGTGGTGAGTATGAATCAAGCGCCATAGGAGTTTCCATTTTGATGATCGTCCAGACTATATTTATAAAATCCATTTAACCCAACTAAATTCAATAATAAAATATTAATTTTTTTTTTCATTTACATAATCCACAATTTAATTTTAATATTTTTATAATTTATTAGTGACAACAATCAAACTCAATCCAATTTTTTTTTATTATTTAATAATTATATATTATTTTATAAGCATTTTTTTATTATTTTTTAAATATATTTATTAATTCCACAATATATAAATCGAAATTATTTTTTATATATTATTTTGTATATTTATTTTTTTAATATATTTATTAATTCCACAATAAACTATTTTTTATTAATGACACATTTTCATTTTTTTTGATATATAAAATAATATACAAACACAATAAGTAAATCGAAATTACAATAATTGAAATACGAAATCGAAAAAAAAAATTAACTACAAATAGATGCATACTAATAAAGATACAAATTATATATTTAATTATCAATACCAAATTTTTGCCAAATATGTTCAATCAAGTCGTTTTTAAGAGCATTATGAATTTCTCTATTTCAAAGTTGTTCCCTGTTACGCATATAAGTGAACAAGTTTGCAATGCGTTCAATAGAGTATTTGGCTAGAAACTTGATTGAGATTTGGCAGAAGAGAAAATGGCTCCTTTTACCACTTTTGATTAAATTTTAGGCCCAAATACCACATTATTTAAAATCTATGCCCTAAATACCACAAACCTTATATTATTGTCCCCAAATACCACTTTTTTATCCTTGGTCAAAAATGATATCTGACAAGTGACACCGCTTGCCATTCACTGCCACACCTCGACATCATTAGGCCCACTTGTCCATTGAGTTTGAAAAACTTTTGTGTAGGTTACTGAGCTTCTATTAAATAATAAGATAAAAATCATGAAATTCGTGTATTCTTCAATTAAATAATTAGACAAAAAGCCTCATCAAATTTTCGTGTATGGTTACTAAGCTTCAATTAAATAATAAGATAAATATCCTCATCAAATTTTCGTGTATGGTTAGTCAGATAGATTTCTTCAATTAAATAATAAGACAAAAATCCTCATCAAATTTTCGTGTAAGGGACTGAGTTCATGTAATGTAATGTAATGGACTGAGTTTAAAATAAATGGATGAAATTTTTGTGTAAGAGTAACTGGGCACCAAAATTCGTGTAAGGTTGATTTCGTCTGAAAATTCATGTAAGGTTCATTTGGGCGGAATATTTGTGTAAGGTTGTGTAACGTTCAATAGGGCGAAAAATTCATGTAAGGTTCATTTGTGTGGAAAATTCGTGTAAGGTTGAATTGGGCTGAAAATTCGTGTAAGGTTCATTTCCACGGAAAATTTGTATAAGGTTCATTTCCGCGGCAAATTCGTGTAAGGTGTAGTCTACAAATTCGACTGCGCTAAAATATTCGTGTAATTTTCGACAAAGATCTATCCTAATCATCGCACCCGTCATCGTTTAAGGACAACATTATCTCGCCCTAGGAATTAAATAAACTGGAATACCCAATTTCGTGTAAGACAATACTGTTAGAAAAGAAATCCCCAATTTATGCCATAATTCGTGTAAGAAGGAACAAATCCTCAAATTACGCTCTAATTCGTGTAAGCATAAACAAATCCCCAAAATACGCCCTAATTCGTGTAAGCACAAACAAACACATATACATACAGTTACACAAGGCTACATGAAAAGCATAATTGTTGATCCCAAGTGGTGTCCGAGGTTTAGAGGGGGGGTGAATGAACCTTGGTCGATTTTCAAAATCTTTTAAAACAACCGTTCTGCACTGCAAGTTACTAGAGCTTGCAGCGATAGATGGTTACTGTTTGCAGCGCTACGATGCAGTGCTGCACGCTGTAACCTGGAGTTTTGTACGCAGCGGAATTTAACTTTAAAACACAAGGCTGTTTTTCTCAAGAATGCTTCTTTCAAAACGTTTTATGATGAGAGACAGATAATAATGCAGAAGATAAACGCACAGATAAATAAAGCAAATAAACACTTATGGCTTATAGTAGTTCGAAGGTGGTGTAATCCTTCTACGTCCACTCTACTGCTCCTCGAGCAGGAACTTTGTTAAGCAAGATTGATTTACATGACTCTCCTAACAATCTATCAACTTTACAAAGCAAACCACCTACTGAAGTCCAGCGTACACACAACAACTGCAAACTTCAAAGGCTAACCCACACAGGGTTCTACACTCCCACACAGGGAAGCTGCCTAACTCTAGACAACTAAAACAAACAACAAGGATCTCTCCTATCAACTGCTTGACACCACTAAAACAACCTAAGCACACAGCAACAAGGTTAAAAGGATAAGAGGTTTTTCTTCAACTTGTACTTCGAAGTGAGCTTCTGAATCCGTAGGGAAACTTTCAGCTTGAACTTGCTTCACTTCGGTAGGTTGAGTGACTGAAACTAATTGTTGGCTTGAATGCTCGAGATTTGTAAGCTTGAAACTTTCACGAATGGATTTTAGTTCTTAGTAACAGTTACAGTAGCAGTAACTAGCTTCAGTGCTCCTCAACCTTTATTTATACTTGTAGGAGAAGATGTCCGTTGAAGGAGACATCCCTCTTTTGAATTTGAAGTAGTCTGGCCAAAGCATGGTTCGTATTTAATGCGACTTGACATTTCCTTTCGGAGCATTTAATGCGGCAGTTGCGGCTCGTAGCTTTCTGCAGCGTGTCAGTCCATGTGGCATCTTCTTATTGGCTCCGTGTCTGCTACTTTGACTTTTTCTTGAACGGCTCTTTTATTCTTGCTTGAATCTCCGTTCCTCGTACTGCATTTATCCTTCCTAGGATTTGCAGGATACTTCATCTTGTAGTTGGTGCTGTATTACTTAACTGACTTGTAAGTCTGCGTTGTATCCTAGGTTCTCGTGCAGCTGATGCTTTCTTTCAGTGCTGCTGTATCTTAGTCCTGGTTGCAGTATCTTCTGGCAGTACTGCTGTAACTTCTTTCTAGCAGTACTCCTGTATCCTTTTCTTGCAGCGTTGCTGTACGCCGTTCTTTCTTGCTTTGCTGTATAGAAGTTTAGCCTTATTTATACATTGATGTTCCTTCCTTCTATCAGCTATGCTGTATCCTGCCTTCCTGCAACGATACTGTATCCTGTCTTCTTGCAGCGATATCTTCCCTTAAAGCTTAGATGCAGCTTTATCCTCTTTTAACCTCCATTTTCAATACTTGACACAAGACTCAATTCTAGTCTATTTATTCACTTAAACATTGTGAAAAATGGGGTACTCAAAACTTCCTACTACATATTTGGTTTGTCTCATCAAAATCTAAATATTGAAATCCCAACAATAATCGATCAAATTCAAGAAATAACAACTGGCTTCAAACGGGCAGAAATGACTTACTTGTCTTGCATCCATTTCAGTTACGAATTGTGTTTTTCGTTTAAGTCTTCGTCCAAACCTACACGAAAATCCAGACCTTCAACTGCACACGCCCTGTTCAAACTTGCTCGCCCAACTACACCCTTACACGAAAAGTGGAAATTTTTTAGGTTACAAATTTGGACAAATATTAAAGTCAACATTTTATGTATAAGCCTTACACGAAATTTGCGGCGGCTATGGACAAGTGGGCCCAATGATGTGGAGGTGTGTCAGTCGCTTTGCAGTGGTATTGTTAACTTTCGTTGAATTGTGTCAGATGTCCTTTTTGACCAATGGTAAAAAAGTGGTATTTGGGGACAATAATATAAGGTTTGTGGTATTTAGGGTATAGATTTTAAATAGTGTGGTATTTGAGCCCAACATTTAATCAAAAGTGGTAAAAGGGCCCTTTTCTCTTTGGAGGAAATTGAGAGTTTTCATAATATCGAGGGTTTAGAAAATCTTCAAAATTCAAAAAAGATTGAAAGTTTGGATAATTTTGGGAGTTTTAAAAATAATTTGGATTGTTAGAATCCATAATAAGAAATAATAAAAATTTGATGAGAAAAAAGAGAATTTGAGATTGTGAGACAAGTGAGAATGAATTTTGGATTGGTGAGTAAATATGTTAATATTGGATTCTATTTGTAGAGAATTTTTTTTTATTAATTTTGATATTTTTTTTAAATAAAAATTATTTTGAATATCAACGCTTTAAATTATATTCGAAAAAAATTAATCGAAACCAATAGAATAATAACATATGTATATTGGGGATTAAAAGTGAATGTCATGACATTAGTCTCCAATAATAACATTAGTCACATTAGTCATGACACCCATCTTTTTTTTAATATAATATTATTATTTGTGGTGACATCATCAAATAATATCAATAAATATAATTTGAGAATAGATAGTCTTGTCCCATACTCATCGATATTTAAAATGTAACAGGAATGGATTTGATACGGTTAGGAATCGAAAGGATTTTTTTTTTATAAAGAAAATATAAAGGAAATAAACAATTTTCTTGCTAGAGTACCACAAACTAAAGTTTGCTTGCGTTTTACTCCCCTATTTCCCATTTAGATTAAATTATATAGTAATTTCAAACTAAAAGAGCTCAGTAAAACAAACAAATGTATAAAGAAGTAGAAAAGTTACAATATTGGGTGTATTTATAGTATATTAGTGGTATTAATATATCAATGATCTTAATCATTATATTTTCTATCATTGTATCCTAACTTTTCATTTTCAATTTACCTTTTTTTATATTACTTCAAAAGTTACTGCAGTAAATCATAAATTTTTTCTCAAATAGTTTAATTTCATAGGGCAATTAGTCTATATCTACCTTCTCCAATAATTGTATTTATCCACCAATAGCAACCATAAAAATACAATTAAATCTTCTTGTATTATGAAGTGTGTGATGACAAATCATTTGAGACTCATATTAGATATATTTTATTTTGTGTAAATGTAATCCTTTTATTAACAAAACTATCACGAACATAACACCCAAGGTCATTGCAATCATTGTTGATGTCAGAATTTGTTAGTGATTAAATTTCTAGTTCAACACTCAAATTAAGTGAATCTGAATTAAAGTGAAGCAAATCAGATTGAAATGAGATTAAAAATGTATGTAAAAGTGCAAAAAATATTGTGCCCAATGCTTACTCGGACAATTTAATTCGGCTGATCCTGATCGGTTTAAAGTGGTCGGCCAGAATCGTATTTTATATCTTAGAGAAATGAGCTCTCTAATGCTTGAGTACAAAAGTGTTCGAACCCTTTACAAGTTGAAAATTATACTATTTATAGCCTAGGAAGAACATGAGTAATGAGGATCATGCCCACTACTTCCTTGATTTTCGTATACTTTCAAGGGAGTGAGCGGTTAAATCTATCATACTATCTCCCATTTATAAGGAATATCCTGCTCGGTAATCCATAGCACATCTTGGCCAGCTCGGCAATGACCATTAGATCTGCTATAAAATTCATCCTGGCCGGCTCTCTCTGGTCGTCGTCCAGGAACACTGATCTGGCCGGATCATCTGAGTATTTGCTCTGAGTTATTCGGATTGGACTTATGAAGGCCATCTCTGTAATCTAGTCAGGTTAGATGTTTGGTTCTGTCTCGGGTGGGGGGTCCAACAATAGCCCCTTAGGTCGCGAGAGAAACTTTTTTTGTCTCCACCAGCCGAGCCGAGCTGAATATAGGTCAAACATGGCAAGACATAACGTTCTTCTCAGATCAGACACGTGTCATCATCTGGTACAAAGGAAGTCGAAGAGTCGCTGGATCACAACTGTCTGATCAACCACGTGTCACCTCTGACAGGATGGAAGTCGAAGGTCACTCTCGTCTTATAAATAGGGGTGACTTCTCCTCATTTTGCTTTTCACGAACTCAAAACCCTTAAGAACACCGAGTTGTATTAATCGAGCGAAATCACGCGTCCAAAATCAATCGTCCAATTTTATTAGGTAATTTCCATAAATTATGTCTTCCTCCGAATATTTCGTATATGCGTCAGCTCAGGACTATGACCAGGACAGGTTTGAGTACTAGGGGTACAGTTCGGAGGAGTTGGATTTGGAATCCAATTCTTCCGAGGCCGGGGTGGAGAGGAGTCCAACTCCGGTGATAGCAGAAGAGATGGGAACTTCAGGTCGGACATCCACTTATATCCCTATGGTGGTGCCGAGGCCTCCTTGACGCTACCGAATGACCGAACAATCTTTTGAGGACTCTGAGGCCATTTCTTAGCCGTTAGTAGTTACCCGAGCTGAGCTAAATAGGTGGCATGCGCTCTTCAATATCTCTCGAGGTACGACATTTGATATTTCAAGACCCGATGAGTGCATAGATAAGCCGTCCCAGGGATGCTTGGCCATCAGCATCCGGGCCTTCGAGGCCGGCTTCCTATTCCTTTTAGCCTCATACCTCACAGGCTATTTGTGGTACTGGGACGTTGTGCCGGCCCAGATCCATCTGAACGGCTGGTCGTCGATTCTGGGATTGCTTGTCCTCTTCTGGACATTCAATCTTGGGGTTTCGATCCCACAGAAGCTGGCCTGGGTATTGAGCATCAAGCTCCTCCCAGGGACGAAGAACCACATGTACTACCATTCATCTCTACCCTTCCGGCCACAACTTGTTCGTAGTCTTCCTTCCTCCATTAAGGATTGAAGACCAAATGGTTTTGGGTCGGAGGCGACTGGATGAGCCTTGAACTAGTCGGTCAGCTGGAGCCCTAGCGAGTGGCCTACCCCACTCATTTCGGCCCAACGAATGGTACTTTTACACTTTCTTATTTTTGCCTGACTTTTCTGATTTTAATTATCTTTCATTTTGCAGAAGTGCCTGCCTAGAGACTCTTGATCGGTGATACTTTCTCCTAAAAATACTTTTTCTCCGAGATAGCACTGAGGAGTCTCGATGGACCTTCAAGGTGCTGATTATCGAGGAGAGACTCACTCAGGCCAGTCTTATCCTTCTGTTCATTCATGTTCCCAACAACTTCCTCGGTTATTTTTTTTAAATTTGTATTCTGCTCGGCATGATGCCTATGTATTTAATCTCTTTTTTATTTTTATTTTTCAGCTATCCTCCCCCGGGAAGGCCTGTCGTTCAGGATGAATTCGAGAGAGCGCATCCGCCAAAAGGTCGATGCGGAGGCCTCTCATTAGGGGACAGGGCAAGGGCCGAGGCCCTGTCTCCTCCATGACCATCCTCGTCCCGGACCGACCAGTCCCATGATCTCCACCAATGAAGAAGCCAAGGAGGCCCCTCCTTGGGGACACCGGGCATCACAATCGCCGTCCCCCTCGATATTTGACAATCAAAAAGTTCGTTGGTTGGGTCGGTCAGCATTTGTGGGTGAGATCCCACTCGGATCGAGGTGTCCAATGAGTACCTCAGATGACGACCCCCATTCCAAATTAGTTACTCCCGGGCCCAACACCCCTCTTTGGACTTGCTGAGCCGTCTTCCTACCGAAGTAAAGCCAACAACCGAGGCCCCCATCAAGGCTTGGATGGAAGAGCTCGAGAAGTATGCCGGCTAAATGACCGATGTGGACATAGACATATGCGCCTCCATCCTCATGGCGTAGGTCTCCGTCTTCACCTGATGCGCCCACCTCCAGTACCTTGAGAAGCTGGAGAAGTACAGGGCCTAGAAGGCCAAGCTGAGGGAGAAGACTGGCCAGCTGAGTGCCGCAGCCAAGGAGAAAGAGACATTTCAGGCTCTGCTAACCTCTTCTCAAGATCTCCTGGCAGAAACATCAAAGGTCGCTGAACTGGATCACCAGAAGGTGGCCGATCTGACTATAGAGAACACCCAGCTTCGAGCCGGGATAAAGGGTTTGAAGGCTGAGCTTGAAGTTGCCCGGGCTGCCCAATCGATGAGGTTGCTATTGTGGCCAAGTACAAGAACTCCGATGAGTGCAAGTACGAGAGCATCCTCGGCTACCTTTTCGTCTTCATCGATGCCATCAACGTGGTTCGAAAGGAAAAACTGGACGAGCGTCCACTCATGACGGCCCTGACTGGCTATTTGGAGAAGAACCCCCCCTCCCGACCTACTTCTTGGGGATCATGAGCGACCTGCCCGGGTACCTTCTACCTGGGTCGGACAGGCTCCTTAGGTCGGCCCAGCCAATAAAGCTCAGGTCTGATCCATCTTACAATATGGCGATCGATCCTGATGCTGGGTAGGAGGCAGAGGTCGGCACCTCTGGGGCGGCGGACGATGAAGTGGTCGAGATCGACCAATAAATACTTGTAATGTTTTTATCTTCTTTTTTTTCTGTTCGGGCCGATTGGCCTTTTTGTACGAGGTGCTAGCCTCCAAACTAGTTTATGTTGAATGCAATCAATATTTTTTCTACTCAGCTCAGTTTCTCATGTCTCATACTTGTATTATTTTCAGTACTTGAAGCCTATATTACAACTTGGCTTGACATTTTATATAGTTTATTCTCCATTTCTTGTGGGATCGACTCCGACTTACCTTAGCTACTAGTTAGTGAGGTTAGGAAGGAAATTAATTAATTTTATCGCGTCACGACAACGCGGTCAAATTTTGGCGCCGTTGTCGGGGAGTGGTTTGAATTTATTATGTCACCTTGTGTCTTTTCTTGTTTATTTATTAAAAAAAATGAAAATTGAAAATTGAAAAAAAAATTTGGTTGAATTTCGCTGTTTTGCTTTGTTTCTGCGTGTGCTCTGTTTTGCTTCTCCTGGTACTTTGTCTTGTTCTGCTCTATTTTTCTGGTGGTCTGTTCTGATCGGCTTTATTTTTCACACTAACAGATTTAGTGTGACTCGAGTCTTCCAGTGTCAATTTCTGCAGATTGTTTCAGCGAATTTTCTGAAATTTTCTTGCTCGAATTTGCATTTTCTCACTTGAATCTCACTATCACAGGGTGTAGATGCGCATATGGCTGTAAATTCACAACAATTTGGCACTCGAGATTCAATCCGAACTGTGAATGAAGTGAATGACTCTACTTTGGAAGATAGACTCACTGAGTTAACTTTCTTTGTTCGTCAAGTAGCTGCAGGTGTTCCCCAAATGAAGCCATGTCGTATATGCAACACCACCGATCACACCACGGATTCATGTCGCATTCTCTTGATGAAATGGAGGCCCATGCTAATGCCGTAGGAAATGGAAACTATCAAGAGAGAAAATATGATCCCTTTTCTAACACGTATAATCCGGGTTAGAGAGATAATCCAAATCTAAGGTGGGAAAATCAGCAAGATACTCACGGTGGAGAGAACAACAAGCCTCCACAACTCTTGAGAAATTCTAATTACCAAGGGGGAAATTCCAACTATCAAGGGCAAACATTCGGACAAAATTCCAGCCCTTCATTAGAGGATATGTTGAAGACATTAACTTCCAACACAATGCAGTTCCAAAAAGATACTCAATCCAGTATTAGGAGTCTTGAGATGTAAATGAGCCAATTGGCAACGGCCGTGAGTCGTTTAGAAGCTCAAAGTGGAGGGAAATTACCATCCCAACTAGAGATAAATCCAAGGAATGTTAGTGTAATAACTTTAAGGAATGAGAAGCAACTGAAAGACCCAAAGAGGCCCGAAAAAAATCTGGAAAACAACAAGGAAGAAAACTTAGCCGAACAGATCGACACTGGATCACCCAGTGTGAAACAATCATCCAGTGTGAAAACTTTCAATTCTGCACAGGTAAAATCCGATTTCTCTTCTCTTATTCAAGAAAATTCAGTTCATTTCCCTTTCAAGTTGGCGAAGATAGTGAAGGAAGATAAAGAGAAGCAAGTACTTGATGTTTTTCATAAAGTCGAAATCAACATACCTCTAATTGATGCGATCAAGCAAATTCCAAGATATGCAAAATTTCTCAAGGACTTATGTACAAACAAGCGGAAGCTCAAGGGGGATGAGAAGGTTCCGATGAGAGAGAATGTATCTGCAATCTTTCAAAAGAAACTCCCTCAAAAGCGAAAAGATGCAAAGTTCAAAGCAATAAAAAAGATAAAGCTCAATGGAGCAGACGACATGGCAGTTTCTGATGTGCCTTCTTTGAGACCAATTCCAAAACCTCCTTGGTGATCTGGTGATTTCTATTACACACTTTTTATTTTTACTCTATTTTTTCTTACATATATGAATCTTGTCTTGTCTACATTTTTTTTTTTGTGCTTTGATTGCTTGAGGACAAGCAAGGTTCAAGTGTGAGGAGATGGAGAGATGTTGCATAATTGATGAAGTGTGGAGTTATTGGTCCCAAGTGGTGTCCGAGGTTCAGGGGGGGTGAATGAACTTTGGTCGATTTTGCAAATCTTTGAAAAACCTTTCTGCTCTGCAAGTTACTTGAACTTGCAGCGTCAAATCGTTACTGCTTACAGCACTAGGATGCAGTGCTGCACGCTGTAACTTGGAGTTTTATACGCAGCGGAAAAATATAAGTTATAACACAAGACTGATTTTCTCAATATGCTTCTTTCAAAAACGTTTAATGCTTATGAGATATACAAGATCAGAAAGTAAAGGCACAGATAAATAAAACAATTAAACACGTATGGCTTATAGTGGTTCGAATGTGGTGTAATCCTTCTACGTCCACTCTACTGCTCCTCGAGCAGGAACTTTGTTAAGCGAGATTGAATTACAGGACCCTCCTAACAATTTATCAACTTTAAAAACAACCACCTACTGAAGTCCAGCGTACACACAACAACTGCAAACTTCAAAGGCTAACTCACACAGGGTTCTACACTCTCACACAGGAAAGCTGCCTAACTCTAGACAGCTATACAAACAGCAAGGATCTCTCCTATCAACTGTTCGACACCTCTAAAACAACCTAAGCACACAACAACAAGGTTAAAAGTATATAAACGAGTTCTTCAACTGGTGCGGTGAAGTGAGCTTCTGAATCCGTTGATGGATCTTTCAGCACTGAGCTTGCTTCACTTCACAGAGGTTGAGTGACTGAAACTGTTGAAACTTTGAATATTTGAATCTTGATAACTTGAAAGTTTTAGCGTTGATGCTTCATTTAATCAGTTGTTCAGTAGTCAGCTTCAGTGTTGCTCTTTCTCTATTTATACTTGTAGGAGAAGATATCCGTTGAAGGAGATATCTCTCTTTTGAATTTGAAATAGTCTAATCAAAGGCATGGCTCGCATTTAATGCGACTTGACTTTCTCTTTTGGAGCATTTAATGCGGCAGATGCAGCTTGCAGCTTTCTGCAGCGCATCAGTCCACGTGGTATCTTCGTATTGGCTCTGTGTCTGCAACTTTGATCTTGTCTCGAACAGCTCTATTTATTCTTACTTGAATCTTCGTTCCTCGTACTGCATTTATCCTTCCTAGAATTGCAGGATACATTTTGTTGTAATTGGCGTTGATTGACTTCTCTGAACTGTAAGCTTTGCGCTGTTTTCCAGGTCTTCATGCAGCTGATGTTACTTTGCAGTGCTGCAGTAACTAAGACCTGGTTGCAGTATCTTTGAGTAGAGCTGCTGCATCTTTTTTTTGCAGCACTCCTGTACGCCATTCCTTCTTACTTAGCTGTAGTGAAGTTCTGTCTTCTTACAGCGATGTTGTATCTGCCTTCTTGCAGCAACTTCTTTTGTTGAAAGGCTTAGATGCAGCTTTATCTTTGTCAAAACCTCCATTTTTCAGCACATAACACTAGACTCAAACCTAGTCTATATATTCACTTAAATATTGTGAAAAATGGGGTACTTAACACTTCCTATTACAAATACGTTTTGTCTCATCAAAATCTAAACATTGAAATCCCAACAGGAGTAGATCACATGTCTTGCATGTAGTTGCATTTAGGTTCATATAGTTGCATGTAGATTGTTTTTATTTTATCTTAGCTAGTTTGTACGTTTACTTGTTTTAGCATGTTTGCATTTGCATAAAAAAAACAAGAGACGTTGAGTAAATGAGTTTGCAATGATGATCCGAGTGTTG
The DNA here is from genome assembly GCA_028654395.1 of Scutellaria barbata. Classification (NCBI taxonomy): domain Eukaryota; kingdom Viridiplantae; phylum Streptophyta; class Magnoliopsida; order Lamiales; family Lamiaceae; genus Scutellaria; species Scutellaria barbata. The sequence continues at coordinate 19,400,226 of CM053648.1, forward strand.
TTTAATTATGTATTGGGGAATTCGTTTATGTTGAATGAGGTGTTGCTGAGCATTGCTTTCTGTTGGTTAAAATTGCTGAATGATGTTTTGGGAAATTGCTGTTAAATGTCAAGTAGGATAACATTGGTTTGAGAATTGATCTATGACGTTGAGTTGATTTGTTTTGCCTATCTATATCTTGAAATGTACTTTTGAGTCCTTGATGGAAGTAGTCTTGATTGAAATTTTTGAAGGATTGATCACTTATGTTGAACTCCCTTGGTTGGAAAAAAAATTAATGTGGTTGGAGAAAAAAAAAAGGGGTGTTGAGTTGAAAAAAATTTGAAAAGTGAAAAGATGATGGAGTATGGAATCAGCTGCCTGCTTTTAGGGGTCCCGTGTAAGAAAAAAAATCAAATAAAATGCACGATAGGACTAACCTAAGAGTGGTGTGGAGCTGTCAACTCCATCCAAAAAAAAAAGAGAAAAAATTCTCTCGAGAAAAAAAAAGAAGAAAAAGAAAAAAATGAAGAAAATAGGGTGATTTATTTTGTGAGACGTCTTGATAAAATTTTGATCTAGATGAAGGATATTATAGGGGACTTAGAGTGTATTGATCGATAGAGGTAGTAGAATGGGTTAATGATTTGTCTATAAAAAATTTGATTTCTAATGCCCTGTTGACACTTGCGATTTTTTGAGACGTTACATTTAGTCCAATGTGTTTTTGCTTGCATGTGCTTTAGGTTGACATGAATTGAATTCCTATGAGTGACTGACTTGTCTTTTTATACTTGTATATATTTTTTCAATGTTATACAATTGACTTATTTCTTGCTCAGCTCGACAATATTATCTGATCGGCCTGGTATTTATTATGTAAACATAACTCGATTTAGTGTTACTATTTCTTATCATGTACTAAACGTGGTTGGTGTAGACTGGCCAATATATAGTCTCGAGTTAGCTTGGATGAATTCAAGATCGCATCTTTACCATAGCCCTAGTTTGGGCAAGATTCCAGCCTATCTGAACGGCTCGGTTGAGGACGTAGACTATTTGGGCTGAAATCTTACTATTTTGCCTAGCCTGGACGGCTCAGATAAGGCCGTAGCCTTGTTTGGGCCAAAACCTTATTGTTCTGTCTGGCCTGGGCTGCTCGGACGAGATCGTAGCCGTATTTGGGCCGAAGCCTTACTGTTCCGTTCGGCCTGGGTGGCTTGGATGAGGTCGTAGCCTTGTTTGAGCCGAAGCCTTACTGTTCCGTTCGGCCTGGGTAGCTCGGACGAGGCCGTAGCCTTATTTGGGCCGAAACCTTACTATTCTGTCTGGCCTGGGTGGCTCAAATGAGGCGGCAACCTTGTTTGGGCTAAAGTCTTGGGCCGAAGCCTTACTATTCTGTCTGGCCTGGACAGCTCGGGCGAGGCCGTAGCCTTTAGTAATTTAACAAGTTAAAACTTAACTTTATTAACTGAAAAAATAAAAAATATACAAGACAATTACAAGAAATTTCCTAGTCGGCTAATGATAATACTTTTTCAAGTGCTCGATGTTCTATGGCTTGGACATCACCTCGTCATTGAGATCAGCTATTTCATAAGCACCGTCGGCCAAGATTAGACTAATCTTGTATGGTCCTTCCCAGTTATGTCTTAAGGACCCAGTGTTAAGTTCCTTAGTGTGTTGAAAAATCTTTTTGAGGACCAGTTCTCCAACTTCAAATTTTTGTGCTCGGACCTTGGAGTTGTAATACCTTATGCTTCTTTATTTATAGATGAAATTTTTTACATTAGCATCGATCCTTCTTTCTTCGACCAGGTCAAGATTGGCCGTCATTGTCTCGGTGTTCCGCTCTTCCTGGTAGTTGTTCACTCTCTAGGTCAAGACACTGAGCTCGATTGGAATGACGACCTTGGATTTGAAGGCCAAAAAGAATGGTGTTTTTTCCGTCGTTGTCCTGACCATCGTTCTGTATGCCTAAAGTATCTCGGGAAGTTTATCCACCCATGCCCCTTTTGATTCTTCAAGTCTGGCCTTCAGGGTATGTTTGATGATCTTGTTGATGGCCTCAACTTGATCATTCCCTTGAGGGTGATATGGAGTTAAGAACAACTTTTTAATCCCCAAGTTCTCATAAAATGTCTTGAGGTCATCTGCATCGAATTGCGGTCAATTATCCGTAATGATAGAGTACGAAATCCCAAACCGGCAAATGATGGACTTCCAGATGAAATTTTTGATTTTAAGTTCGGTTATTCTTGCTAGGGGCTCGATCTTTACCCATTTGGTGAAGTAGTCGATGATAATAATTGCGAACCTCACTCTTCATCGGCCCGTCGGTATTGGGCTAATCAGATCGATTCCCCATATGATGAATGACCAGGGGGCTATGACTAAATTCAGGTCTTCGGAGGATGCTTGGATAAATGGCGCGTACCTCTGGCACCGATCACATTTCCTGACGAAGTTAATAACATACTTCTTCAGACTTAGCCATAAGTAATCGTGCTTAATAATTTTAAAGGTCAAGGACTGTCTTCCGGAGTGACTACCACACACGTCTTTGTGGACTTCTCTCAACGTATATCGGCCTCCTACTCATCCAGATACCTTAAAAGAGGTCGGGAGAATCCTCTCTTATACAAAACACCGTCCTGCATTATATACCTTGCAGCTCGAATTCTTAACTTTCTAGTCAGCGAGCGTCTTTCCCCCTTCCAAGTTATCTTCTATTCGGTGGCGTAGACTTCTTTCTGATCAAGTGTCGAGTTGTTTACCGTCCCGATGTTTACCGAACCAATATCCTCGACTTCGTCACTTGTGGCCAACCGAGCTAAGGCATCAACTTGTGTGTTTTTACTTCTTGGGATTTGCTCGGTATGGATTCTCCTAAACCCCACTAAGGCCAGCTCAACTGATCTCAAATACCTGGTCATCTGTTTTTTCCTAGCCACATACTCGCTAGATATCTGGTTCACCACCAAGAGAAAATTGCTGAAAATTTTCTAGCTCTTCCACTCCGAACTGCTTCGCCATGTCTAGGCCGGCTAGTAGTGCCTCATACTCGACTTCATTATTTGTAGCTGAAAACTTGAAGCATAGGGCTGAGCAAAAATATTTATTTGTGTGGCTGACCATGACAATACCAGCCCCTGTGCACTAGACGATCGATGATCCGTCCACAAACATCCTCTAGGGCTTTTCTATCCGCTCTTCTCGGATGATTAGATTTGGCATAAATTCTGCGATGAAATCTGTGAAGGTTTGCCCTTTGATGGTCGTTCTAGGGGTGTAATGAACGTCATACTGTTGAGCTCTACCGTCCACTTCAGTAATCGCCCTGAGGCGTCTGGGCAGTCAAGTACTTGTTTCGAAGGGAAGTTTGTAAATACTTCTACCTGGTGTGTTAGGAAATATGGACGCAGCTTTTGAGTTGAGATGACTAGGGCGTAACCTAGCTTTTTCATGGTCGGATAGTAGAGCTCGGCATCATGCAGTGATTGGCTAACATAATAGACAGGTTGCTGAGCCTTCTGTTCTGCTTAGACCAGTACTGTACTCACTGTATACTCGGATACTACTAGGTAGAGCTGCAACTTCTCACCGGGCTGATGCTTGGCTAAGATCAGGCTGCCATCAATGTCCTTTTCAGCTCGTCCAGTGCCGACTGATGCTCACCATTCCACTCAAATTGAGAATCTTTTCTGATGAGGTTGAAGAATGGTCAGTACTTATTAGTGGAGCGGGATATAAAGTGGTTAAGTGCGACCTTACCCGTCAGACTCTGGACATCCTTGATCCTTTTTTGGGGAGTTAAGTTTATGATTGCCTCGATTTTCTCTAGGTTGACTTCGATTCCCCTTTAACTTACCATGTACCCCAGGAATTTCCCAAAGCTGACCCCAAAAGAGCATTTTTTGGGATTCAGCTTCATCGTGTACTTCATTAGGATGTTGAACATCTCTTCTAGGTTGCCCACGTGGTTGGCTATTTTTCTCGACTTGACAAGCATGTCACCCATGTAGACCTCCATCGTCTTTCCAATTTGGATGACAAACATCTTGTTCACCAGCCTCTGGTAGGTCGCCCCCGTATTTTATAACCCGAACGACATTATGGTGTAGCAGTATTATGTTTGATTAGTGATAAACGTTGTGTGGACCTGGTCCTGCTTGACCATTGGTATCTGGTGGTACCCAAAATATGCATCCATAAATCTCATGAGCTCATACCCGATAGTAGTATCGACGAGCCGGTCGATGTTGGGCAAATGAAAGCAGTCCTTTGGCAGGCCTTGTTTAGGTTGGTGAAGTCCACACATAACCTCCATGACCCGTTTGTTTTCCTGACCAGGACGGGGTTGGACACTCAAGTTGCGTATTTGGTCCCCCTAATGAAGCGATGCCCTAATAGCCTCTGCACTTCCAACTCTAGCCCTTCATACCTGTTCGGACTTGGTCTTCGTCTCTTTTAGGCCATTGGCTGGGCCGCTGGGTCAATATTTAGGTAGTGGTAGACATTCTCTGATCGGATGTCCTCTATGTCTTCGTGAGCCCAAGTGAAGACATCGGTATTTGTCTGTAAGAAGAAAATCAGCTCGGCCCAGAATGGCTCTTTTAATTTCCTTCAAATACGTAGCTCTAGGTCTGGTCTGCTCAGATCCAATTTTATGAGATCCAACTCTTCAATGGGTGTTGCCATTTTCTTAAGGCCATCATTCCTATGATCCAAGGATCCCCATTCCTTAGGGGCTTTTGTCCTTCATTCATTGCTTCTCTGTCACTACTCTGGCCAGTTGTGCTCGAGGAGGACCCGACCTCGAAGGTTGGGATGATTGACAGTTCAGGTCGGGTTCCTGGTTGTGGAGGCTCTTTATCTACCTCCATGTCTTTCTGGCCGAGCTCGACTATTTCGAGAATGGTATCCTTAAAGGCATCCTCCATGTGCTCATCATCCGAGCTGGCCTAAACGAGCTCTATCATGTTGAGCTCTCTTGGACGCAGCCCCATGTCAGTCTCCCGAGCTGTTGGTTCTCCTTCACAACATACACTTTCTCATTGATTGGGAACTTAACGGCGAGGTGGTAGATTGAAACTACTGCCTTCAGCTTTGCCAGGAATGGCCGACCCCAAATGATGTTATATTAGGAGTTAAGGTCTACCACCTTGAACTCTGTTGTTGTGAAGACTTCATGGCCATCTACCCCGAATAGGATCTTCAGCTCGCATGTGTCAAGCACCTTGGTCCTCATTCCCCTGAAACCTTGAATCATGTCGGAAGAGGGCTCGAGCTGGGATTCGTGAAACCCCATCCGTTTGAATGGTGCTCAAGTAGAGCATGTTGGTATAACTCCCTGTGTCGACCATGACCCTGTGCACCATGGTCCTGCAGATGTTAAGCAATACTACTAAGTTATCACTATGAGGGTAGACTATCACTTCACTATTTAGCTCGGTGAAGAAGATAGGCGTGTGGTGGGGCTCTGCCCTAGGGAGGACGCATCTTTGATATGCATTCCTAGTCTCCCTAACCTGCTCTTTTTGGGCTCGCTTGGAGCCCCTCTGCTCACCGAAGCTATTATTAATGAGGGTTAATATCTCCCGAGCAGCCCCAATTGGTGGAAACGGAGGTAGTGCTTGCTGCTACCCCTGTCCTTGCTGTCCCTGGCCCTTCACGAACTTCTTCAGGTGGCCTTAGTCGATCAGATTCATTAACTCGGTCGGAAGTACCTAGCACTTGTCCGTATCATAGCATTTGTCTTATGATACTTGCAATACTTGTTCTAGTTGAGGTGGGTCGGGTCGGATCTTAATGATCTCAGCTTCGACAGTAAGTTTTTATCATTTATCTCTATAAGGACCTGTGTAGGGATAACTATAAGGATTTCAGTTACCTGGCCGGGTCCTCCAAGTTGGAAGGCTCTGAAATTGTCCGCCGGCCTAAACGGTCTGATCAACTTCTTCCTTCCTTCTCTCTTTTCCTCTCTCATCTCCGGTCTTCTTTCTTGTCTATCGGGTGACTTATCATCCTGAATTATCTCTTCTGTCCCGATGTACCTTTCTCCTCGGGTTAGGAACTCATGGTAGTTTTTCGACCCCTCCTCATGAACTGACCACCAAAATCTTGTTCTGGACCTCAGCTCGACCATGACAGCCATCAATATGACATCATCAGACACCTGTTTCATATCTAAGATGAGCTTGTTAAACCTGTCCAAATAAGATTTTAAAGGCTCCTCATTCTCCTACCTCACATTAATCAGTCTCTCCTTCGAGTTTGACCTCATATTCGATCTCATAAACTGTGTTAGGAATAATTCTGCTAGTTCATCTCATCCTTCGATCGAAGAATCCGGGAGTGATCTGAACCATCTTTGTACTCGGTCTTCCAAAGTAAGTAAGAAGACCTTGCACATTAAATCCTATCCAATCCTCTGGAGCTCCATCCAGGATGAGTATTTGTCCAAGTGGGTGCTCGGGTTGGTGTCGCCGTTATATTGGCCGATTGGCAGCATTTTGAACTTAGTCGACATGGTCATTGTAGAGATGTGTTAGGCAAAAGGGGTGGCCCTCTTCCAGCCCCCTCTGTCAGCCCTGTTCTTTCTGACCTGAATGTCTGTCAGCCTCTTCCTCAATTCTTGCTCTTCCGCCAGCTCAGAGTACCAGATATTATGGCTGGTACTCTCCTCATGAGGCTGTGGGACTTCACCTCTCTTATCTTGGGTCCTAGCAGGCCTCCTGGCCTCTAATGTCGAGACTGATCCCACCCAATCTTGGGCATATCTTGTCTCTATCCGTTTCTCTGCTCGGTGTGGGCACACCCTGTTGTCTATCCAAGCTTTAACTAGGGACGGGCTTCTTCTAGGTCCCTGGTCATCTACAATTCTTTTGCCCAGGTTTCGTCTCCTCCTAAGCTCATCCAAAGATTTGGAATCTTCCATCAGCCCATTCGTTGCATGTCCCTCTGCTCGGTCTCTTTCAGCCGCTCGTTTAACTAGGCCATAATGGTCCGTATTTCACTAGTGTACATAGGTATCTTGGGGGTCTCTAGAGTGATAGGTACTGTTTGGACGACCCCCACGGGAATAGCTAGATTTGGCTAGTAAAATTTGGAATTTTTCATTCATCTAGTGTAATGCCCTCTCCTTCTATCGCCAAAATGTTGACCTCGAAATTTATTAGTGATTAAATTCCTAGTTCAACACTCAAATTAAGTGAATCTGAATTAAAATGAAGCAAATCGGATTGAAATGGGATTAAAAATGTGTAAAAGTGTAAAAAACACTGTACCCGGAGCCCACTCGAAAAAATTAGTTTGGCTGATCCTAGTTGGTTTATAGTGGTCGGCCAAAATCATATTTTATATCTTAGAGAAATGAGCTTTCCAGTGCTTGAGTACAAAAGTGTTCGAACCCTTTTCAAATTGAAAATTACACTATTTATAGCTTAGGAAAAACACGAATAATGAGGATCATGCCACTACTTTCTTGATTTTCGTCTACTTTCAAAGGAGTGGGTGGTTAAATTTACTCCACTATCTCCCATTTATAAGGAATATCCTACTCAGTAATCCATAGCACATTCTGGCCAGCTCGGCAATGTCCATTAGATCCGCCATGAAATTCATCCTGGTCGGCTCCCTCTGGTCGTCGTCCAGGAACATTGATATGGTCGGATCATCTGGGTATCTGCTTTGAGTTATTCGGATTGGACTTATGAAGACCATCTCCGTAATCCGACCAGGTTAGAAGTTTGGTTGTGGCTCGGGTCGGGGGTCCAACAATCTTGATTTTGTATACACGATTAACTTTAAGAAAATATATATGTAAATACTAATTAAATATTAAAATAAATTATAAATTTTTAATTTTATATTTAATATTAATATTTAAATTAATCATTTTGCTTAATTTAATTAAATACTATATTATAAATATTAATTTTAGCCGAAATAAATATTAATTATCTTGATCACACCACTAGTTTAAAGGAAATATTAAATTATAGAATATTTAATTTACACAAATATGAAATTAATTGTCTGGTTTATGTCATCAATATTGGTTGGTTGCATGCTATTTAATTGTATATTGCTTGCATCCTATTATGGTGTTGTGTGGTAATTATTTTTAATCAAATTGATTGCACGTTATGTCATGGATATTGGTTGGTTGTTTGGTATTGTGTGGTTACTTGATAATGTTTATTATTAATTGACTTGTCATATTAGGTTATCGCATCGATTGCATATTAGGTCATCGATATTGGTTGGTTGAATGTTATTTCATTGTATGTTGTGTCATCAAAATTGGTTGGTTGTATTAGTTGGTTGCTTAACGTGTCATGAAAATTGGTTAGTTAAATTATTTCATTGTTTAACGTGTCATCAAAATTGGTTGGTGGTTGCATGTTATTTAACTAGATAAGAGTTGCATCCTACTTGCATATGACTAATTAGTAATATCACAATCTTTTAATTATAAATATTACGAATTGGATATATCTTCATCCATTATAAAAGATTTAATATGGTATGTATGTTGATTTGATTTCGATCAATTTCACATATCTCATCATTTATATGTAATCGATTTGGATAGATTTTAGTATGAATAAATCATTTCGATTTAGATGGACTTTTGTATGTCAAACAATTTTTGAATTTGATGTGATGCATTTATACACAATTAACATTAACAAAATAAATATGTTTCCATTTAAATACTAATATTAAATATTAAAATAATTGTTTACGTTACAGTGTAATTTAATTTCACATTTAATATTGCTATTTAAATTAAATAGAGAGTGTGATTAATTATTAAATACTACATTACAAGTATTAATTTAATATTCTATTTAATATAAGTATTAAAATTAACCATGTTGGTTAATAAATTAAATACTAAATTACAAATATTAATTACATTGATAACACTATTGGTTTAAATTAAATACTAATTTTAAAAAAATTAATTAACACCAATATAAAATTCATTGTGTGGTTTAATTAAATACTCACAATTATTTGTGTCATGTGATTCAAACAAAATCAAATACATGCAGTAAGAAAAGGCATATGTGCATTTTAACTTAGTAAAGAGGTCAAAAACAGCTCACAAGACCACAACTAACATCCCAACCCAAAAGTCAAAAATTACCTTAATTTTATTTACAACAGTAAAAAAAAGTAGATGTATTAATACCACTGATATATACCATATTTACCCTATAATATTTAGTAGAAACATAATGAAAAGTTTCATAATATTAATATGGTTATCTACATTTAGTTAGAATATCAATAAACAAGACACTTTACTTTGTTATTACAAGTAAAAAGACTAAAATTCAAAAGATTGATTTCAAAATATTACAAAAAGACATTAACTATAATAATATTGTTTTTGGATAAGAGTGATTTGAAATTCATAATTTGAAATATTATAATTAAATCTATCCAAAATTATATTTAATAAAAATTAATTTAAAATGAAAATGATATTTTAAATTCAATCTATCCAAAACTTTGGTTTGGTTTGTAATTATATATAGGTTTTGGCTTTGGTTTGTAATGGTCTTAGGTTTTGTTAAACCAGATGTGAGTAATATATAGCTTGAGAGACAATCTAAGTTTATATATTGATCAAAAGTTAATTTAAAATGAAAATAATGATTTAAAGTCTCTTTTGATGGACTTAATCCTCTTACTCAGAAAAGAAAAATGATAATAACAATAATAAAAAATAAAAAAGATGGAATCATACGAAACCAAAGGGAATCTAAATTTACACCAACAACAAAAAGGGAAACAAAAAAACATTGAGTCTAAAGATCTCATGTTAAGCAAGCATCACAGCTGAATGCCATGTCTGTCGACATTCAACATATACAAAATCGTTGTAACATTCATAATTGTACAAATAATCATCGTAAGCAGAAGCTGAATTAATTTCCCAAGTTATACCAGAAGGGAGTCTTAGATCTTTTATCTGCTGAGAGCATCTTTGGCCTAAATCACAGTGCAGATCAAGTCCACTGCAAAGCAAGAGATCAAGAATGGCTTCTAGTCCCTCATTAGTCATGCCATATGCAAGTTCAAGATGGAACAAATAGGGCATGGTTGAGGCAATTGCTAGTGAAAAATCATTGTTGCCAATATACCCGAGTTTTCATGTAAATGACTTCAACGTAGGGCATGCCATGCCAATAGTTTCAACATCTTCAGCTTTGATAGATCGCCATTCAAAAAGGTACAACTCTTTCAAGTGTGAGAGCTTTTTTACTGCTTTGCTCAAACCTTTTCCAGTTTCAGACGTCTCAGGTTACTTGATCTGTAAAAACAGTGGAGCATCAGACCAGATAAGTGATTCTTGGAAAATAAGAATGCGTAACTTTGATATATTGAAAATACACAGGGAGAAATGACAAAGAAGTAAAATATATACTATGATGTTAACTCACTTGGAATGGGGACATTTTCATCATTCAAAGATCATAAAGCATTGAGTTATACACCATTGCAAATATGATCACTAATGAACACATCCCTCTCCAAACATTCTATGAAAGGAATTCTTATGGATAAGAAAATATTTAATCAATAATAGAATCTTCCCCCTTGACAAGAAAATCAAACAGAGTTCTCAAAAGGCTCCACATGCAAGGCAGGTAACATAATGGGGATTGGCAAGTAAAATCAAAAAGAACCTCAACCAAAATTATAGAACACACATAACCTCATATCAATATCAAAAATGAAAACAACAATTTTATCTATATTAATTAAACGCAAACCTAATACTGCAAAACTCATTATCCAGATTTCCTTAAATAAATCTCCTTGAAACAACAGTTGCAATTAACAGATGCTACTAAACTGTTAAACAAGGATGAAAATATCGGTTTCGATGAAAATATCGATATCTTGATTTTACGGAAATATCCGTGGATATATTGGTTTCGGTGGAAATATCGAACATTTTTAAAAAGAATATGAAAAGTTTGTAAAAAAAATTGAAAAATATATCTATTAATTTACAAATTATTATAACTGACATTAATACATATATTAAAATTAAAATTTCAAATAAAATGATATATTTATAACAAATATATAGATAAAATATTATATAAACGTCTGCTACGATAATATGACAAATTTTGTACAAAGTTAATATATGGATTAGTAATTATTAATTATTAGTTTTGCAGAGTATGAAATTTACTTTCTATATAATTATTAAAATAATCGGAAAGTTTTATTAAAATGAATCCATTCATAAACTATATAATTATTAAAATAATCATTAGTTTTATTAAAATTGTAAAATGGATTCAAAAATAAACGGTCTCTGATCATGAAATGATATTAGTTTAAAAATATAAAGTGATCATAAAGTATTTAGTTGGATTGCAAATTTAAAAATTAATATCTTTTTTTTTCTCATGATATCTTACCTAGTTTTTCACTCATGTTTTTTTAATGTGTATTTCAACCTGTACTATAATAATATGTTTGTATTCTCAAATAAAAAGCAGCAACCATAATTTAATTAATTGGGCTATGATAAAAATTATAGCAATGAGAATGTAATGATAAATTTCCAAAAGGCATAAAAATAGGCCCAAAAAAAATTATACAAATCAACTCTACCCACATTTGAAAACAGTCGATATTTCATCGATATATGGACAAAATTCCATGAGATTGGGTCACTATTCACTGAAACCGAAATTTAGATGATATATCAATGATATATTATAGAAAATTTTTTGCACTGCATTATAATATCGATAGCTTGTTTATCGCGATATTTTGGGATATATCACCGAAATATCACGATATTTTAATCCGTGCTGTGAAAACAAAAAACAAAAAACTTCCAAGTTGAATGTTGGACTAAATGCAATGAGATAGCGCAATCATCCAAAACTCAATATAATACTCAATAATTGTGAAGTATCCTTCCAGAAATACTAAAAACCAACAAAGTTATCAACACGCATCCATATAATTAAAAACCTAATTACTTTGAATCATCTCGTACATAATATCTGGATAACAAAAATAGTAGCAAAAAAATTACCGATTGACAAAGTAGTTTAGCAATTCATAAACGGTAACATTGAAAAGAGAAGTGATTCTTAGAACAAAAGAACGTGCAAATCTAAATATCCAGATTTCCTTTAAACGACTTCTCCTTGAACAATGGTTGCAACTAGCAGATGCTATTAAAATGATGAAAAAAAAAGAAAACAATTTACCACAACAAAACCGCATAATTCTCTGCGATAGATACTGCACTAGATGACAGCAGAAGTTTCTCTTTTGAAAAGAAAAAAACAGGGATAAAGGGATGAGCCCAGAGTTCCAGTACAAAAGCTATAATACTACACATCATATATCTATCTATTACCTATATAAAAGTGTGAATGTTTTTTACAAAATATGGATTGACAAATATATCTCTATTAATGATTATTATTTAAGATTAAAATAGTGATTTAGAATTTTCATACTTAAATAATTTTATATTAAAATTATAACTAATTCAAAATTTTATAGAATTCTATTATAATTATAATTATAATATAAAAGTATTTATATATAAGATATTTATATTAATTGAATTGATCTCCACGTGCGTGATCTAAAACTCGTACCTGGATATGAGCGATACTAATAAAAGATGGAATGAAAAGCAGCATCACCATCCAGCAACCTAAACATGGCCATTTGAAACAAGCGAAAAACAAATTGAAACAGGACACATCCAATGGGAAAGCTGACATTAATACCATGTCTTCTCTCACGGGGAAGTGCGGTAGTTAATGATAAGCAGAGTGGAAATCAATGTCCCAAGAGCTGTAAGGATGACCGTAAACATAATAGCCAAAATAATCCAAACGGTTATATGGATACCCAGATTCATATGATGGATCATATTCCCACATACTATCAGAAGGGAATCTCAGATCCTTAATCTGCTCACAACATCTTTTTGCCAAATCCCCTCGTAGATCAAACTCCAACGCAATGCTGGAGATCAAGTGATTCAAGGTGGGGACAACTATGAAGAATGGCTTCTAGTGCCTCATTTTTCATGGCATTTGCAACAAGTCGAAGATGGATCAAATTGGACATGGTTTTTGCAATTGTTAGTGCAAAATCATTACATGTGAATGAATTCAACATAGGACAAGATACACCAATAGTTTTAACATCTCCAGCTTCAACATTTACCAGTTTAATAAGGTACAGCTCCTCTAAGTGTTCAAGTTTTGCAACTGCTTCAATCAAAGCTTTTCCACTAATATCATAGCAACATTTAAGTTTAAGAAATCTCAGGCGATATGATGTGTAAAAACACTACACATTAGACCAACTAGTGAATTATAGGAAATAAAAATGTGCAAGACAAAGTCAATACCGAAAGCTTCGAAAAAAGAAAGCAATTGTAAATATCATAGAGTAATGATAAATATTCTCATATGATTCTATGAACACATTCGAACACAGAGAGAACGAAACAAGACATGTAAGCGTCAAGTGAAGAAAAACATCAAACAAATACAAATAAAAAAACTTAATCCACAAGTGCATCTGCAGTCATAGATGAATGAACATGAGAAATATTGAGTTAGAAGGAAAGAGAATCCAGAACTAGCAGCACATATATGATTCGTTCAATCAGACAGAAAAAACAGTGTTAAAGGGATGGTTCCAGAATTCCAGTGCAAAAGCTATAATACTGCAAACCATAACTGGAGCCGATACTAATATCTGTAGGAATCATCATCATCCCCCTCCATATCATCATCACCCAAGTAAGAGTCACGGTAGAAATCATCATCGAAGTAAGAGCCATGGTAGAAATCATCATCATCATCATCATCATCATTGAAGTAAGAGTCATGGTTGAAATCATAAACATCACATCGACCAATATACTTGCAAGTAATAGGGTGGTTATAAAGATGCCAAGCTTGATATAACGAATCATATTCTGACCCTATATAAAAAGGGAGTATCAAATCTTTTATCTGCTCAGAACATCGCTTTGCCAAGTCCCCTTGTAGTTCAAGTCCAACACAACCCTGAAGATCAAGTAATTCAAGGTGGGAACAACAATCAAGAATGGCTTCAAGTGCCTCCTTTTTTATGGAATGTTGAACAAGTCGAAGATGGATCAAATTGGTCATGGTTTTTGCAATTGCTAGTGCAAAATCACTGTTGCGAGAAAAACATTTATTTAATGTGAATGATTTCAACATAGGGCAAGATACACCAATAGTTTCAACATCTCCAGCATCCACTTCCAAATGAATAAGGTGCAGCTCTTCCAAGTGTTCAAGTTTTTCAACTGCTTTAATCAAACCTTTTCCACTTATACGAAAGCAGCAATTAAGTGTAAGACATCTAAGGCCAGATGAGCTGTAAAAACAATACACATTAGAACAACTAGTGCATTAACAAAGGTCAACAATGGAAGCTTCCAAAATTGAGATCTATAAAGCAATCGTATATATCAACAGATAAAGATCAATACATGTCTTTTTAACTAACTCATATGATATGAACACATTTTCAACATAGAGAATACATCAAACAAATAAAAAAAAAATATAATCCGCATGTACGTCCGTAGTTATTGATGAATAGCAACGAGATATAGTGAGTTAAAAGGAAAGAGAATCTAGAACTAGTAAATCATATATTAGCACCTTGTCCAATATGATATGGAAAGTCATATGAATAATGAAATGTTCAATCAAGATAATTAACTCTGTTGTTTTGGTAAGACAATTAAACAAAGTCACTTAATAATCCATAAAAGAGAATTGTAAAATTAATCTTCCAGAAATCCTCAAATAGATTAAGAATAACAAAACAAATACTTGAGACTTACCGTTGGACAGTGTAATTCAGCAATTCATCGTCACAGATTGTGTCGATACTAAGGTCGATCATTTGTCCCTGGCTACGATCCACTGAGATACGAGACATGACATCAAGCTGGTAGTAATTGTACACGTAGCCGGCGTTTTTGATGTGAATGACTCGCCACATAGCTGGATTGTGGCAAACTCTGCGCCAACTAGTACACACTGTCTCTGCACTAACCAATATCTCGTCAACGCCAAGCCTTTGAAGAATATTAGCCGTCAGATCTTCCGGAAGTTCAATCCACGGCGGCGGCGAGGATGAATCGACCGCCACTGAAATTTCCATTATGTTTATCGTATTCTAATCTGAGAATAGATTTCCTTCTCTCATCGATATTTATAAATGTAATGGCAAGGGAAGAAAATATTCGGAAATATCTCAAATATATCTTCGATATTTTCATTTTTTAATGTAATCGATATAATAACGGTCTATATATTTTTCTAGTATTTACTGATATTTCTCCGATATTCCCTCGATATTTCCGTAAAATGAAGATATCGATATTTACACCGACATCGATATTGTCTTCCTTAACGACAAGAAATTCGAAACGGCTAAGAATTCGAAACGACATTTTTTTTTAAAAGGAAATAAACCATTTCTTTATTATCAGAGTACTCAAAAACTGTCACAGATAAAATTTTGTATATAATTGTAACGAAGTTTTATTTTTTAATGTTTTTTAATCATTCATCTTTGTTAGTTTTTTATCCAAGTTGTTAATTTAGCATCTATATTTATCTTATTTGGAATTACTAAAAAAATTAAAGATTCATATTTCATAATAATAATATGGTTATCTACAATTAGGTGAAAATACAAAAATTCGAAAGATTAAAATTCATAATAATATGATATGGGCATGAACCGTTAGTCGAAGGATTACTCTTAAATCTTGTTAGTTCCTATTTCAGTGGGTAGTTGATATTTAGTTGTAGTGTTAGTGCACATCATGTTCTTAGTTGTTATTTCCCCCATTTACTTTCTAACGTTATTTCTTATTTGTATATAAGGATGAGTTGATTAATGAAAAAGGTAGAATTTATGATCGGTCAAAATATTTGGTTTGATTTTATTTTGGAGTTCATCCTTTCTTGAAAATGTACTACGTTAGTTCTTAACAATAGAGAGTAGACAAAATCACGAAAGAGCATTAACTAGTAAATGTGTTCAAGTTAAAGAATGCGGTTGTCAGAAAAAAAAAAATCAATGGAAAGTCGCCAAGTTGTACTTGTACACACTTTTCTGCACTTTGCAGTATCTCTACAACGCCTAGCCTTAGTAGAATTTTAGCCGTTAGATTCAGTAGAAGACGGCAGCAAGAATGAATCAACCGTTGTTGGAATTTCCATATTATTTTTTGGCTTTTGGAATTCTGAGTTTTGATTTGTTTCGCCCCATGCTGATTGCCCCTGTACCAAAAATTCGTGTATATATAATCCTTTTTCACTGATATGAGCTAATCTTTTATGTCATAACTCAGTTTTAGATTTGCTCATTACAGCTGAAGCTTCTCCTATCACTGTACTTCCTTCAAGTATATACAGGTCATTAGATTTCTTTTCTCTCAGCACCAACTCTTCATTCTTTGTCACTAGAATTTCCTGTAGCATTTAACAAACCAAGTGAGATAAGATTTCTTTTGAGTCGAGAGATATACCTTACATCTTGAAGTGTTCTTGTTCTTCCATTATGCAGTTTCAGCCTTATATTTCCAATCCCTAAGACCCTGCAGGAATGATCATCTTCAAGTAGTACCAATCCTCCCTCTTCCAACTTCAAATTAGTAAACCACGACTTGATAGAGCACATATGAAATGAACAGCCCGATTCAAGAACCCACTCTTCCTTGATTTGTTTATTAACTATGCACAACATATCAGCACTTTCATAGTCTTTCTCAACTACTGCAGCTTGTTGGTTGTTGGGATTCGTTATTTTCTTCTTCCTCTCAGGACAATTTCTCTTAAAATGTTTTGGTTTATGACATGAAAAACAATTCCTCGTTTCAATGAATCCAGTATTCTCTCTAATCCCTTGCCCTTCAGATTTTGAATTTCCTTGTTAGAATTCTGAGGTCCCTTTTTCTTGATCTTGACATTAAGTCCTTCTCCAAAACTTTGATTCTTGAATTCGGATACCTGAGATAATGCTCTAGTTTTCATTGAGACTTGGACTTTTTCAAGAGTTAAGAGCCTCATTCTTCCATATACCATGACATTGTAAGGAATCTGATGTTTATAGGACAAATGTTGAAGCTATCCCCTTAAAGTTAATGTCTTCCCTGACTTGGGAGGCAACGAGTATAATACTCTTCCATTTAAGGATATTCATACACTAAAAATCGTATAAATATTAACCTACTTGTATCAATGTCATTTTCATTTAAAATTTACATACTCGTACAATCTATATTCATTCCAAACTCGATTATCACTATCCATGTACTATTCATACCCACTCAATACCCCATTACTATACACATACATATTCTTTATGTGAATTTAAGCGGGTATTTTAAGTGGATACTCTCTTTTTCTTTAGAAACTAGTACTACACCTCCGCAATGCGCAGTTTGTGATATAAAATTTATATTTTTTAATATTGATAATATAATGTAATTATATATCATTTCAATGTAATATATAAATATATATATATATATATATATTGCTTTTAATATCTATATTAATTAAAAATGTTAATATTTCAACTTCAAAATTATGTTTTAAAATTTGTATTTGATATAATTAGAAATTTTGGATGCAAACAATTTTGAAACTCAACATTTTAAATTTGATATAACATGTATTCAAAATGAAATCTAAATTAAATTACGAATATAATTAATTCATAAATAGAACACAATAAATATAAAATAATAAAATTTGAATAATAAAATAATAAATTGAACATCAATATTAAAAAAATAATAAAATAATAAATATGAAATCAATATTCAACAATCCAATCTGAAAATAAAATTGAACACAATATAAAATAATAATAATAGTTTTGTGTTTATGGGTTTTAATTTTTGAATAATTAAGAAGTCATTTACTAAACTTGCTAATATGTTTTGTTCATATTTTTGTTATTTTATATTTTAGAATTATTTTTAGAATGTGTAGATAATTTTCTACATTGTTTTTAGATGGATTTGTTCAAAAAAAAATTAATTTATTCCAAAATTTAGTTTATTTTTATAAAATTTAGCTTCCAAATTATTTTTATATTTTAAAATAATATTTTTTAGATTTTTTAAACCATGTTTCGAATTATTTTAAAATAAATTCTTGTTTTTTTAAAACAACTTTTAGATTAATTATATCTATTTGAAATAGGGTTTTCTTTTTTATGAGATCTATGTTGGTATATGGTGCTAAGCTTCTCCACAATTTATAAATGTGGACAAATCTTGTACAATACTCTTCTTGCTCTTTTTTATTTTCTAAAAAATATATTGAGTAAATTTAAAATTAAGATGGAAGGAAATGAATTCTATTTGAATTATTATGGCTCACAATTGAATTTTTAAATATTATAATCATAACATTTTCTTGTAAATAACAAAAAAACACATGATTTCATATACAATATTAATTTTTTAAAGCCTATAAAAAAATCAAAAATAAAATATTTATACAATCAGCATTTTGATGTGACATTTTTAGGAGGAAAAATGGTAAATCAGTAAAAATTTTCAACTTCTTTCATTTTATATATAGTATAGATTAATGAAACTAAAAAAGCAACAATGTATAAGAAAAATTACTACAAAAATCATGTGATATGCTCCCTTTGGTGATTGGAAATCCGTCGCTAAATATTTTTTTTTTTTAAGTTTTCCGATGGATTAACGATGGAATCTCGTCGGTATTCTCTAACAGCTTTTCCATCGATGAGCTTAATTTTCCGACGATTTTTCCAACAGACATCTATCGATAGGTTACTGGTGAAATATTCCGTTGGCAATCTCGGCCAAACTATGTTATTTCAAATTGCTACCTGAAATGCTTCAAAAAAAGCATCGTTTTGGCCACTATTATCAATGGATTTTCTATCGGTAAAGTGGAAAACTCAAAATGGTGTAGTATTGGTCAATATTACGGTAAAATGAGACACCAAATATAATCCGTTAATAATTTCGTCGCTAAACCTAAATTTAGAGTTTGGTAAAAAAAAATTAAAACCTGTATTCATGATTTTTTTTTTCAGATGAATGATTGATCAAAACCTAAACGAATCTATACAGCATAGCATTTGCATAATATTTTTATATTATAATAATTATGTGATCTATATATATGAGGAGGATAATTAAGTCATTCATCTATGCGATTACACTTAATATATACGTTATTGATCATATATAAAGAGGAAGTTTAGCGGTATCCTCGATTTGTATATGAAACTTTTATAAACAAATATAATTTTATTATTTATGCTACTCAAACGATTTTACATATTTGTAATTTTCGAACATGTAAAGGTTTAAATATAGTAAGTTCATTGTGTTAAATTGAGTATAACTCACTTATAAAATTGAATTTTTAATATAAGTTTGTAAATATAACTCAAAATGTGATATTGAAAAAAAAAATTTGGAATTAAAATAATACAATAAATTTAAAAATCAAACTAGAAGTTTTCCTACAGAATTCCATCGATAAATTTACAATACGTTGTCATTCAAATAATTACCAACATAAATTCTCTTAGTTTTTATTACAATTTTTTTAATAATTAAATGAAAAGTTCACTACAAGCGGATTTTTTCCGTAGGTAAATTCAAACAACACGACATCGTTTTGGTTTCCCCCAAAACATTTAGATCAAAATGAAATGACGTTGTTTTGTTGGCAATTACCGACGGATTATATCCGTCAATAATTCCGAGGAGTGAGGCATCTTCTTCCTCCCTGCCCCGCCTCGGACATGCCCACCCCCACCAGCCCGCGCGCCCCATTTTCCTTCACCCGCCGTTGCCTTGCCACCACTACCGGTCATGCAGCCTGCTGCTGTCTCCACCGTCCGCCGCAGTCGCTCGAAAGGTAAGTACAGCAGCCTCTTTTTATTTATTTATTTTTCTTTTTGAATTAAAATTAGATCAATCCAACATTGTATCAATTATGAATCATTAATTAATCCAACATTGTATGATTAACTATTAAATGAATGAGTTTCTTGTTGACTTTGATATAGATAAAGTGTGCACAGGTTTTGACAATTATAAGTTATTGTGAATAATAGTGTGAATGAATTTTTAGATGTGAATGATTTTTGTTTCTGCATTTAATAGCTAACTTTAGATTTTAGATGATAATTGATCTAATGGTCTGTATCTGCAAAAGATTATTTAAGATAATTACGTTTATTATCTTCTCTAGGTTTATTGATATCATATTATCCTTTTTCCAGATTTAATCAAATTATCGAATTTCGATTTACGTGTTATACTTGGTAAAATTATTAAACAGACACTAAGGTTTATTGAACATTTTGATTAGGATTTGGTTGAATAGTTAAGGCTTCACCGTAGTATCCTTAAATCAGAGTCATTTGGCAATGTAATTAAAATGTGGAACAACCTTATAGAATTTTCATGGTACTTATTTTCTCTTAATATATTTTAATTAAACTAAAGTGATCGAGTCAAGTTTAAGGACAAAACTTAAGTCTTATCGTGTTTGAGCTTAAATTTGACAGAATATTTACTTTACTCAATTATATCCATCTTTCAAATTAAATACAGTTGAATATCTTTTAATTGTGTTTTAAGTTTTTATAGAATATGATATGCTCAGTTAATTTATTTTAATGGACAAAAGAAAATACAAGAGATTAGACCTTTCATCTGGTAGTAATTTAATTCTATATATTAAAATCAATTAATTTTTTGTTAAATAAATAGAAAATTATAATATAAATTTTATTCGTTAAATTATCTTATATGAATTTTTTTTTTCCAAGTAAATTTGTCTAAGAATTTAGTTAGTTAAAAATATTTTTTAAATTTTAAAAAATAATTAGGGATTTAATCTAATATGATCTGTTGCCACGAGTAAGATTGGACTCCGATTTTTATGACCAATCAAAGGATGGTCCACCCAACCCGACCCAACCTGATCTGCTTTAATTTTCATGTTAAAATAATGTGGTATATGCATAGTATATAGATTTTTGGTACAGAAAATCCAATTTAATTATTTTGCTTCATCAACCTTTCAAAGTTGATATATATCTAATTACCTCCTCAATAATAGCTCAATCAAACCAAAATCTCATCCATCCTCCTCAATAATTGCATGTATCCCTGATTTTTTGAACTGGTTGATATAGATGGATGTATCCTTGATAATGAAGAAGTCGTCCAAAAGTATATGTCTTAATCTTATGAATCATTTCAACAAATAAACTCTAAAAACAATGATTAACAAAACGTCTAGACCGAAATATATGAGATATATATATATATATATATAATAATGATAAGGAACTATTTTGGATTTCTTATGAAACCAATCTGATTTATGTGGCAATATACGTATATTATATATTTTTTTATTTTTTTTTTACGTATCGTGATATTCTTTTCTTACTTAATGTAATATTCTTTTCTATGTTATTTCTTTTTTTTTTTTTACCTAATTTAATTTAGAGCTTATTATTCTTTCTTATTTTATTTCATTTTTAAATAAATCATCTCGTATATTCATATCATTTTTAAATAATTTTTTTTCTTATTCATCTCATTTCTTTCTTACTCTATATCATTGTTTCTTATTTTATCATATTTTTATATAAATTTTTTTATTCATGTCATTTTTTTTCTTATTTTATATCATTCTTTAATTTTATTTTTTTCAAACTCATCACATTCTATTTTAGTGAATTGTGAATTCTTTTCTTTCTCTTTTAGTTGCCATTACCACCACCAATAGTACTTGGAAAAATATTTTCTAAGACATATTTTTCTTTCATTGTATATAATTTAGAAATGATCTAAAACTAAGTTTCATACTCAACCATCTATTTTTTTTTTTTTTTTGTAAATTGCAAGTAAGTTTAGAACTTATTTAGAAATTGTCTAAAAGTTCTTCAAGATTTATGGAGTAATCTCAACCATTGATTATTAAATTTTACATGAGTTTAGAACTTGTCTAAAAATTGTTTAAAAGTTCTTTTAAGGATTTTTATAAAGCAATCTCAATCATCCATTTTTTAATTCTACATAATATCACAAGGTCACCACAATATTTATAAATCATTCAAATCCAAGCATTTTTATTTGTGTTTTTGGCCTAAATAAAAATAAACCTATCAAATGTCAACATAAATAAAGGAAAAACAAACCATAATAAATTATACATAACTTAACTTGTCTATTTAAAAACTAAAAAAATACTTGTTACTTGTGCAATTAATGTTAGAACCTATAAAAATACATGAAAAAATTGACATGAATAAAAAAAATTGTTTAAGATTGGGATAAAATAAGAAAAAATGATATACAATAAGAAATAAATAAGATGAATAAAAAAACAAATTATTTAAAAATGAGATGAATATACATGTATTGAGATGTTTTATTTAAAAATGGAATAAAATAAGAAAGAATGATAAGCGGTAAATTAAATTATGTAAAAAAAACAAGATAAGAAATTATGTAGAAAAGATATCACACTAAGTAAGAAAAGAATATCACGGTACATAAAAAAAATAAAAATAAAAAGATAAGAAATTATGTAGAAAAGATATCACACTAAGTAAGAAAAGAATATCACGGTACATAAAAAAAATTATACAATATACGTGTATTGCCACATAAGCCAAATAGGCTCCATAATAAACCCAACGGTGTGTTCCTTATCATTACTCTATCTATATATATATATATATATATATAGATATCATGCAATCTTAACTTATATAATTTCACGCAATAGAGAGTGAGAAGACAGCACGTACAGAGAGATTTATATGTTTTCATGCAATAGAGAGAGTGAGAAGAGAGCACGTACAGAGAGAGAGAGCGGTGGATCGCTTATGATAATCATTAATAATGGCGATGATTCCTTCTGGGTTCCATTTCGTGCCGAGTGATGAAGAACTTGTTGCGTACCTTCTCCATCACAAGGAGACGAATGGATCTTCTTACCAGTTTATTTGCGAGAAACAGATTTACGGGGATGAAGCGACCCCGTGGCTGGTGTTTGACGAGTCTCAAACAAATTGGATCGAGTCGGGGATGAAGAAGAGGAAGACCACGTACGTTATCTCCAAACCCTGCAAAGTATCCAACAAAAGGATCAGTCGAGTGGCTGGATGTGGAACCTGGGAGGGCAAATCCATGACCAATAATCTTAAAGATTCCGAAGGCCGTGTCATCGGGAAGAAAAGACAGTTCAGTTTCAAGCCCAGAAAAGAATTCAAAGAATCGGAGGCAAAGGGAAAAGGGCATTGGATCATGCACGAGCTCTCCCTTCACGGATACGACTACGTCATTTGTAGAATCATCAAAGATTTATCAAAAGAATAAACAAAGAAATTAAGAATTCATTTTCTTGCAACTCATTAATCCATTATCTTTTTCGACTACATATCAAGATTTATGTTTCTTGGATTAATGCATATATATTATCACACTCAATTAATTGCCATAACTCTTCTTGTTAATTACTCTATTCTTGCGCTTTTAGATTTATTATTATTATTATTATTATTATTATTGGGATTTGGTTTTAATATTACTGCTGAATTAATATTTATCTTTCTGTGTTACATGAATATGAGTGTGTGTGACTTGTTATAATTGATTGTATTAATGGTACAGAGAATAGGTTCATCATCTTGATACAGATGACTATAACTGTCTAATTCCCTGAGTTCACCACCACAAAACTCAACTCTTACACCTAATTAATTTGTTCAAGTCTTTTTAATAGCCTGAAATTTTCCCATTTATTGCGTTTTCTATTTTTTTTTTCAAATTTTCTATATTAAAAGCGAAACTAAAAAATGCGAGAAAGTTTGTGAATTTGCCATATGTCCCTCATGGTTTTATTTTTCAAAATTTCCTAGAAATCACATTTAATATATTTATTTCTTCTAATTTTGTATATTTCAACCAAAATATTACTACGATTGTAGAGGTTGTATACATTTAATGCTACAACAAACCATATAACATGACACATACAATCTGGTGATGAAGGCATCCTTCAGAGTCTCACTTGAAAACATTTCAACATTATGTTTGTGGATTTTGTTTCTTTGGGTAGGAATATGTGGTTCACTAAAAAAAAACATGTGGATTACCGATTGAAATTTCCATCATTGGTTTTCTTGTCGGTAATGTTTTGTCAATGGAAAAAATTATCCATCAGTAATTTGCCAATGACCACTTTCGTCGTCAATTTATTCACCGACAGATATAAAATCGATTTTTAAAAAAAATTCACGTAAAAAATCGAAAAATATTATTAACGAAAATTCAATCGATAATGTAAAAAACAAAAATAAATAAAAATATAGACGGACATGAATCCGTAAGTAATATGTCTATAAGATTATTTTAAATAGTTCTTATTAAAATTAATATAAATATATATTATTACTAAAATTAAGAACAATATACAATGAAAAATTACTAAAATAAAATATGCATGAAAAATTACTAAAATACAATATGTGTATTCGTTTACAAATTAAAATTGGAATTAAATGTTTGAAAATTTGTTTAGAATCTAAAGTATAATCCTGATTGGATCCTCCATCAGCCATCGTCAGCTTGTTCTTGAGGATCAGTCGAAGCTGCTGATCATGTGCCTGAAGTCTTCAATCACATATAAATTCTTGAGGATCAGAGCATGTGAATAGATTTTTAAATTTTAACTCTAAACAAAAAGAATCAATATTTTATAGGTACATATAAATATAATTTTAAATACACATATATCTCTCTTAATAATTTTACTTAGAAATGATTTCAAAAATAAAATATAAAGTTAAAATTATTTAATTTGAATGGTTGAACATGAATACGTCAAATATTGAAGTTCTAAAAGACTAAACATTCAAAGTCGAGTCTTGACAAGTTTTCATAGCAGAAAAAGCACGTTTACCAATAACAATAGAATTTTGCCAAGTTTTAATAACAGAAAAGGCACATTCACCAATAGCAATAGAAACAATTTCATAGCAGAATAGCAGTAGAAATAGGGAAAAGTGAGGATTGAACATTCTTCTTTTTGAAAAAACCATTAATTTTTTTATTTTTGAATTTACTTGGTTTGATTAATAACTTGAAAAATTGAAATCAAGTTTAAATAGTGAATAAAGTCAATTCATACAATTAAACAAAATCTTCAAATTAATGTATAAAAAACAAAAGATTTAATTAAATTAGGTCGAGAATAAATAAATCTAACTCACCGGTCACCACCACTGATTACATTAATCTTAGATCCGCCCATTTGCCAATTTACGATAATCTTGCTTCTAAGTTCTAATTCAGTAGAAGAACAAATACATACTGCTTCTAAGTTCTAATTCAGTAGAAGAATAAATGTATACGTTTTTGAAATGAATTATTCTGATTTTGAAGGTGGGAAGTGTAATTTGGAGTTGGGTTTGAAAAATGAGAGAAGAATCGATTACAATTCTTAAGGTAATCAAGCGTGTTGGATTAGCTTATTAATTTCAATTGCTTTTTTTTTTAATTATATGTATTCCATCAAACCAACTAATGGTTTGAACGTGGTAATATGGATTGTGGTAACTGGTGGGTCAGGTGGTTTCCACCCCTAAATCACTAATACATATCCTCCTACATTCCTAATATTTTGGGATATAAGAAAATATATCATATATAATATAATAGATATTTTTTGCCAAAATAAATATCAAAATATTGGGTAGTATTTGGATACACCAAGTACATGAGTCACGATCTATGCAATTTGACATGCGGGTCAGATTGGGTCCAATTCAGCCTAGATACACACCCAGGTTTTTTTTTTTTTATGTCATAACTTTTACGTTATAATAATATAATTTTTATATATTTAAAAAATACTATAAGGCTATATTATTACAATATAAATGTTATACTATTACATTATAAAAGTTATGTTATTACAATATAAAAGTTTTGAAAGGTATTATAAATCTATCATGCACGATAGAAGATTATGTGCATATAACTAAAAAGTTAGATTTGCAAAAGATTATGTGCATATAACTAAAAGGTTATGCAAACAAAACTAAAAAGTTAAGTTTACTAAACTAAAATTGTTGGGATTTCAGTGTTTAGATTTTGATGAGACAAAACATATATGTAATAGGAAGTTTTGTGTACCCCATTTTTCACGATGTTTAAGTGAAAGCATAGACTAGATTTGAGTCTATATATTAGTATTGAAAGATGAAGGTTTTCATAAGTTACAAAGCTGCATCGAGAATTTCGGAAAGAAGCTGCTGCAAGAAAGCAGATACAGCATTGCTGCAAGAAAGCAGTTTCAGCACTTCGCTCCTGCAGCAAAATAAAAAAGAACGGCGTGCAGCATCGCTGCAAGAAAATGATACAGGAGTACTGCAAGAAAAAGATACAGCAGTACTGTACGAAGATACAACAAGTAGGTCTAAGTTACAGCAACGCTGCAAAGGAGTATCAGCTGCAAACAGACCTAGGCTATAGCGCGAAGCTCACTGCTCAAACAGTCAACATTGTCAATAACAAAATAAAGAAGTATCCTGCAATTCGAGGAAGGATAAATGCAGTACGAGGAATAAAGAATCAAGCAAGAATAAATAGAGCCGTTTCAAAGAAGATCAAAGTTGCAGACACGGAGCCAATACAAAGATACCATGTGGACTAACGTGCTGCAGAAAGCTGCTAGCCGCAACTGCCGCATTAAATGCTCCGAAAGAGAAAGTCAAGTCGCATTAAATGCGAGTCATACCTTTGATTAAGTACTCAAAATTCAAAAGAGAGATATCTCATTCAATGGATATCTTCTCATACAAGTATAAATAGAGGATGAGCAACACTGAAACTAGTTACTGAAACATTTGCGCAAAAACTCTCAAGCATTCAAGTTATATTCATTCAAGTTTAGTCTCAGTTTCAGTCACTCAACCTCTGTGAAGTGAAGTAAGCTCAAAGCTGAAAGATCCTTCGAAGGATTCAGAAGCTCACTTCACCGCACCAGTTGAAAAACAAAACATATACTTTTTAACTTTGTTGTTGTGTGCTTAGATTGTTTTGGGTGTCGAACAATTGATAAGAGAGATCCTTGCTGTTTGTATAAGTTGTCTAGAGTTAGGCAGCTTCCCTGTGTGGGAGTTTAGAATCCTTTGTGGATTAGCCTTTAGAGTTTGCAGTTGTTGTGTGTACGCTGGACTCTAGTAGGTGTTTGCTTTGTAAAGTTGATAGATTGCTAGGAATGTCCCGTAAATCAATCTTGCTTAACAAAGTTCCTACTCGAGATAGCAGTAGAGTGGACGTAGAAGGATTACACCACCTTCGAACCACTATAAGCCATAAGTGTTTTATTGTTTTCTTATCTGTGTTTTATTTCTTTTATCTATCTTTGTCATAAGCATAAAACATTTTGAAAATGATCATATTTGAGAAAACCAGCCTTGTGTTATAAAACGTATTTTTTCGCTGCGTATAAACTCTAGTTACAGCGTGCAGCACTGCATCCTAGTGCTGTAAGCAGTAACTGTCTAGCGCTGCAAGTTCAAGTAACTTGTAGAATAAGAAGTTTTTCGAAAGATTTGTAAAATCAACCAAGGTGCATTCACCCCCCCTCTGAACCTCAAACACCACTTGAGATCAACAAGTGGTATCACAATAAGTTAGGTTAAAAGCCAACGTATCTGGTCACCTACCCAAATCCACCTTAGACTCGCTGTTTTCTCTACATCCTAAAATCTCATTCTTACAGCATATCATGGATTCCTCTAATCACAAGTTACCTATGTTTTTCATAGAGGAATATGACGATTGGAAGATAAGAATGCAGGCATATCTACCAGCCATGAACTATGAGATGTGGACGGTCATCACCGAAGGACCAATCATTCCTACAAAGATGAATCCAGTACTCGATAGAGACATGGATGAAGGAGCACCGCCACCACCAAACTTCCTGGTCAAGCCTAGACAATAGTGGAATAATGAAGATATGAAGAGGGCCAACCTAGACAACGTGGCCAAGAATGCTCTATTCATCACCTTGGATAAAGGCACATTCAGCAAAGTTAAAACTTGTAGAACGTCCAAGGAAATATGGGAAAAACTAGAGCAAATATGTGAAGGAACAGAGCTCACTAAAGACAACAAGATCTCCGACGCTACCCAACTATCCGAGCTCTTCGAGATGAAGAATAAAGAGACTCTTGAGCAACTAGATTTGAGATTCACATCCATTGTGAATGAACTAGAAGTTTTGGGCAAGCACTACACTCAAAAATAGACGAATATGAAAATGTTTAGAGCCCTGCCCGCGGAGTGGGATAGCAAGACCACTGTCATGAGAGTGTCCATAGATTTAAAATCCATGAGCACATTGGACCTATTCTCCGACCTCAAAAAATTAGAGTATGATATCAACAGACGGAGAAAGGAGTCTGAAGAATCGAGCTCCAAAGTTACAGCGCTAACTGCTAGAGGACCCAATGATACATCAACCACTAGTTGCAGTAAGCAGATGAAAGTTACAGCAGAAGATGCTGAAGAGGACATTGCTCTGCTTCTAAAGAAATTTAAAAGATTCATGAAGAGCAACAACAACAGCAACCTAAACAAGAGGAATGACTTCAGAAAAAGTCATCCACCTCCTCAGGTATCCTCCTCTCCACAGCCAAATACAAGCAATGTTGACTTGTGCTATAATTGCAGGAAACCGGGACACTATGCAAGAAATTGTCCATATCCAACAGTGCACAAGTATCCATAAGGAGAGAGAGAGAGCAAAAGAGAAAAAAGAGAAGAGAGGACAGACATAAACTTCGAGCTCTCATAGGAGAGATGGAGAAGGCTAAGGATACAGCAATCTCAAAAGAGATGCTGAAAGCTGTAGAATCATCTGACAGTGACACTGAAACCTCATCTTTTGATGAAGAAATGCTGATATGCCTGATGGCAAAAGACTGTGAGGACAGCGAAGAAGATGAGGTAATCCATTAACCGCTGTCCATATCAGTAAAAGAGGAGCTAAACATGATCCACTCTCTAAAGAGGATCATGAGTGACTTTGAGCAGATCAACTTAATCCATGAGGAACGGAAGGTTGAAAATGAGAACCTAATAATCGACAATGAGATCCTCAAAAGTAAAAACATTGATATTGCTAAAATGCTGGCTGCATGTGAGTCTGATAATTCAAGGTGCAGTAAGCTACAAAAGAGGTCTCTAGACTGAATCTGCTGGTCACTAAGCTAGAAACTGAGAAGATGAGCTTGCAATCTATGATCAGTACGTTTAGCAAATCATCTAAGAACGCAAGAGAGTGCATAAATCAAAACAGAAGTCCTTTTGAAAAATCGAGCTTAGGTTACAACACTCACACCTCTCAGGATACAGCAAGTACATCCAAAGTTGTTAAGTTTGTTCAAGCTGAAACCCCAATGGAGAAAGAGTTACTCTGTAACTCTGAGAAGATCTTGAATAAGACAGTAATGTTGGATAAGAGGAAGAAACCCCAATGCTCAGTTGTAGGAAGTAAGCCTACATCTAAGAATTGGCTGCAGCAGAAGCCATCTGCTGTAAGCAGCAAAATGATGCAGCAACCCACAAAATTGCAGCAGAGAAGAAACATTCCCACCTATACTAAGACTTACATGTCTAAACCTCAAAGAGGATATACTCAAGGGAAGTATGGTGGAAAACCACACTACAAAGGTGTTGGTAACACATATATAGTCTCTGCACACACTTTTATTAGGCAGTTTAAAACAAAATTGCATACAGTCAGAGAACCAACAACTCTTACAGCAAAACAGTGACTTTTAAGAAAGTTTGGGTTCCCAAAGTAACTAACCCCGAAGGATCCTTACAGAAGTGGGTACCTAAATCTACTTAAATTTGTTGCAGGTTTCAGTGCCAGATTGCAGCAGTGATGTATGGTATATTGAAAGTGACTGCTCAAGGCACATGACAGGCAGTAAATAAGCTCTCAAAGACTTCCAAGAATGTAAAGAACCAAAAGTCATCTTTGGAGATGATTCCAAAGGAAGTACAAAAGGAAGTGGATGCCTAGTCAAAGGGAACATAAAGATCAAGGATGTATCCCATGTGAAAGGACTCAGATACAACCTTCTGAGCATCAGTCAATTTTGTGACAAAGGATACACAGTTGAATTCAACCTCAACAAATGCTTAATCAAGGACAGTACATCAAATGAAGTCAAGCTTACAGGAACAAGAAGAGGAAATATCTATCTTGCTGACTGGAACTCTTCTATTCATCCAACATACTTCATTGTGAAGAGTCCACCAGAGCTTAGCTAGTTATGACACAAGAGATTAAGTCATCTGAACTTCAAGACTATCAATAAGCTAGCAATGAAATGTCTTGTAAGGGGATTGCCAGATGTGGCATACAAGAAGGAGAATGTGTGTGGAGCTTGTCAGAAAAGAAAGCAAGTAAAGAGCTCATTCAAGAACAAGATGCAGAAGTCATCTCACAGGATTCTAGATCTTCTACATATGGACCTCTTTGAACCAGTAGAACCAGTAAGCATAAGTGGGAAGAAATACTCACTTGTGGTAGTAGATGACTACTCTAGATACACATGGACAATCTTCCTTATCAAGAAATTAAAAACTCAAAGCAAGCTACCTGATCTCATGAAGAAGATTCAAAATGAAAAAAGCTTGAGTATAGTGAAGATCAGATCAGACAGAGGAACTGAGTTCACAAACAAATTTATTGAGAAATTTTGTTCTGATAATGGTATTCGTCATGAATACTCTGCTGCAAGAACACCTCAACAGAATGGTGTAGCTAAAAGGAGGAATAGAACCCTCAAGAAAGCAACAAGGACAATGATAATAGAAGCAGAAATACCCAAGAGATTTTGGGCTGAAGCGACCAACACTACATGCTACACACAGACCAGATGTTTGATTAACAAGAATCTAGACAAAACCCCATATGAAGTCTGGAATGGATATACACCAAATGTTTCATATATACATATCTTTGGATGCAGGTGTTATATCCTCAACAATGGAAATGAGCATTTGAAAACCTTTGATGCAAAGTCAGATGAAGGAGTATTCTTAGGATACTCTACTGTAAGTAGAGCCTTCAGAGTATTCAACAAGAGAACCTTGATGGTTGAAGAATCAATTCATGTGGTGTTTGATGAACCACACTATGACACCAAGAAGCTAGAAGAGCTTGCTGAAGATACAGCTCCAATGAAAGAAAATGATGTTCCATATGTTGAAGGAGTTCTGCATATAGGAGAAGATAAAGAAGAAGAAGAAGAAGAAGCTGCACCTCTGGATGCAGCAAATATTTTTACAGCAGTAGAACCTCCAATCATACAGCAACAAGAAGAGCAACCTAGACCTATACATGTCTTTGAGCCTGACAGGACATGGCTAAGGAATCATCGTAGGGATCTTCATTGGAGATCCATCCATAGGAGTAAGGACAATAAGGTTCATTCCTCATGAAGTAATGTTTGCATGCTTTATATCTCAAACAGAGCTCAAGAATGTTGAAAAAGCACTGCAAGATAGCAACTGGGTACAGGCCATGCAAGAAGAGCTAAATGGATTTGAAAGAAATCAAGTGTGGCAAACAGTTGCAAGACCAACTCATCAAGGAGTTATAGGAACAAAATAGGTCTTCAAGAACAAGCTAGATGAATCTTGACTTGTTGTGAGGAACAAAGCAAGATTAATTGCTAAGGGATATTGGCAGGAAGAATGAATTCATTTTGATGAGACTTTTGCTCCAGTAGCAAGGCTGGAAGCGATAAGGATTTTTCTGGCATATGCAGCTCACATGAATTTCAATGTTTATCAAATGGACGTGAAGAGTGCATTCCTGAATGGTCTTCTTACAGAAGAAGCATATGTTGAACAACCTATAGGTTTTGAAGATCAAGTAGAAGAGAAGGTGTTAAGTTACATAAGGCCTTGTATGGACTTAAGCAAGCACCAAGAGCTTGGTATGACACATTATCTCTCTATCTACTGGAGAATGGCTTTAAGAAATAAACAGTCGACAAGACTTTGTTCAGGATACAGGATGGAGACAGTGTACTTTTGGTATAAATTTATGTGGATGGTATCATCTTCGGATCCACCAACAAAGAGTTGTGTGAGAAATTCTCCAACCTGATGCAGTTGAAATTCGAAATAAGTATAATGGGAGAATTGAGTTTCTTTCTTGGGCTACAAGTAAAGCAGCTGGTTGCAGGAACTTTCATCAGCCAGGTCAAATATACAAAGGAATTTATTAAGAAATTTGGCATGGAGAATGGTGCAACAACATCCGTTCCATGTCTACATCCATAATCCTAGACAAAGATGAAGATGGTAAAGATGTAGATATCACAAAGTACAGACGGTTAATTGGATTCTTGCTGTATCTTACAGCAATCAGGCCAGACATCATGTTTGCGGTAGGAGTATGTGCAAGATTCCAAGCAGCACCAAAAGAGTCACATCTTTCAACTGTTAAAAGGATTATCAAATATCTGAAATGAACTCAGGAAGTAGGCCTATGGTATCCTAAGGAGAGAGAATTCAAGCTCAAAAGCTACTCTGATTCAGATTATGTAAGCTGCAAGATTTATAAAAAAAACACCAGTGGGACTTGTCAATTTTTGGGAAATAGACTTGTTTCACGGTTCTGCAGGAAGCAAACATCAATTGCAACTTCTACAGCAGAAGCAAAATATGTTGCGGCAGGAAGTTGTTGTGCTCAAATTCTCTAGATACAGCAGCAACTAAGAGATTATGGGATTGAAGAAAAAGAGACTCCAATTTCCTGTGATAATACAAGTGCAATTGCAATTACTCATAATTATGTTTTTCACTCAAGAACAAAGCACATAGACATTCGATATCACTTTATAAGAGATCATGTAGAGAAGAAAGATGTTGTACTTGAGAAAGTCCACACGGATCTCCAACTTGCAGATATATTCACTAAACCATTGAGTGAATTGAGGTTTTCTATGCTTAGAAACGAGCTGGAAATTCTAAAATTATAAGGTGAAAACGATGGTACAGAAGCCTAGGAGGAATCTCTGCATGCTTACAAAAAGTAATATGTATAGTGTTGTAAGCTGCGTCTTCATATAGTTCTAGGTTCAAACAGTGTTGCATCTTTTATTCTTATAGTACAGCAGCAAATGGGAGAGTAAGCAGTACCTGGTTACAGCATTTATTTCAAAGGGTATTCATTACTCTGTAACCTCAAACCCAGATTGCTGCAACCTTAAAAAGACATTCAATTAGGCGGCAAATCACATGTCTTTCAGCATTAAATGCATGTCTGCGCATGTCAGAAACCGAAGAGGCACAGTCAGAAGCCCACGCACCTAGTAATGATTATTGACGATTTGATCTCTTCGTCTTTTTCTAAGGACCGTAAGATCAATTCCCATCATTTAATCTCAACCATTGATCTTACTACACGTCCCTTGAGATCCTTCATAACCCCATAACTGCTCATATTCGAATTTATTTTCGTCATCAACCAAGAAGAGAAGTTTCATTTCTCGTAAAAATTTCTCCAAGTCCAAAACATCCAAAACCTTCAATCTTTCTCAGATCATCAATAACGGCTAGACAATCCATTATTTTGGAAGGACGCTTGATCAACCAGGAGCACGTCTACGCTTCTGGGTTGTACGACAACTCCATCATCCGTCGAATCTTCAACGCCCTTGAAAGGACTTAAATATTAGGGTTGTTGGCCACCGTTTACGCTGGGTTCTCGGTGGAATCAATGCAAAGGTTTTACTCCTTCGCCAGGACACTGGAGGAGAAGAACTGCATCCTTTTCACGATGGATGCAGATGAAGAAGAAAAGTCTCTGACCATCAGAGACATTGCCACCACCTTCAGTGTCTCTTTTGGAGGCATGACCCCTAGTCAGCTTATGACTTATGGGGAGGGCAACGCTCAAGAAATGTGAGATCTCTTTCGAGTGAGAGATGCAGGGGCTGAGATCAAGAGAAGTGCCCCGAAGAAACTCTTCAAACCGAAGTTTGAATTCCTCCATAACATTTGTGCGTACTTAATATAAGACAGGACGGGGAGTTACGACAAATGCACGATCTCCGGTTCAGGATCATGTCTGCCATCATGGCCAGAGAAAAGGTGAATTGGGTAAGGTTTATCATGAAGAGGCTATGAGAGGAAATGGAGAAGATCACGATGAGAAGAAGCTTTGGCATCACCATCTGTTCTCTACTCTGCAAGCTAGGTCTCCAGCTTGCAGCTCCCATCCTCATTCCCATTGGGAAGTATCTCGGGGAGAAGAAGAAGGGTAAGATTCAATCGAAGACAGCAGGAGCTGGGGTTGCAAGAAAGAAAACCAAAGATAAAAAGAATACAACCCTGACACTGCAAGATGAAGCTGCAGGCAGCGGAGGCGACGAGAAAGATGAGGATGTTGAGAGTCTTTTTCCGGTCATCAAGGGGACACCAATGGGGGCTGAACCTGAACCTGAAGCCTCTTCTACTGATGACGACGCACCCCTAGTCAGGAAGGCCCCGTGCAGCAAGAAGAAGGCTGCCTCAGCTGTTGATTCCCAATTCTCTACTGCAAGCTTGGTTGCAGTAGATGACCTCTAGAAGATACAGCCTGATGAAGAAGCTCGTCTACAGGGGGCTACTGACTTAGCCTCCTCGCGCGATCATGGAGCTGCTGCATCAGTGCTTGATCCCACTTTTCCAACTGCTAGAAATATGGAGCAGCAGTACAATCTCTGGAGGGAGATGAGACTATTCAAGGGGGAAGTTCTTCTGAAGTGGAAGAATTTCCTGACAGTCGAGCAAGCAGTCCTTGAGTTGGCCAATTCAGAAGATATTCTGGCACTCCTGCAACCTGAGTATGCAGCTATGGTGCAAGAACGATCAATAAACACTGCTGCTCAGGGAGCAAAGGACAAAGAGAAGGAAAAAGCTCTTGCAGGATCCCACTCTGCAGAGCTGCCGATGAGAGCAGCATTGGAAGACGTCCAAGTTTTCCTTACCCCGGCTGCGGAGGCTGTTAGAAGGGATGATGACGTCGCATTTGCCCAGAAGTAAATCGACACCCTAGGAGTGGAGCAGGCTGAGAAAGCCATGCAGCAACAGGCGCTGCAAGCAAGTGTGAATGAAACAAGGTTGCAGCACACTCCTAGGAGGATGCGGGGAGAAAGAAGCTCGAGCCAACATAACGCAAACTCCCCTACATACGAGCAAATAGTTGAAGGCCTCTTCAACATAGTCACTCTTAACCCATTAGAGGAGGAGTCTCAACTGGTGGATTACGGTGATTTCTCGGTGCATATGGACACTGCTGCTGCAGATTCTCAACGGGAACCAACCACCATCATCAGAGATGTGATCTCTGACATTGCTGAGATCGCCGATGATGCAACCACGGAGGAAGTTGTAGAGGTTGGACTCTCTGTACTGGCAGAGACAGCAGTTCAGCAGACAGCCATCTTTGCAGAAGCTGTTGGGGAAACAAGAAGGGTGGAGGCTAAGATTCTTGCAGCGATCGAGCTTATAGTGCTGCATAGTGTGGAAGCTGCAAGAAACTAACCAGAGCTGCAAGAACCCATTCTTACAGCAGAAGCTGTCGAAGTTACAGGACCAACCGAGGAGACGGGGTCCTTGCTGAAGACCTTAGGTGAGGTTGTTGTTCTGACAACACTCCCTGAGGGAGAGAAGACCTCTGTAGGGGAGGTTGTTGAGACAGTACCCTTAGGAGGAGGTTGATGCTGCAGCTGCTGCATGCTCAAAAAAACCTTCCCAGGTTACAGTAGAGCAGCATGAGGGTCGGCGCCCAATTCTATGCTGAAACAATGACAGGTTTCAAGAAAGATCTTGAAGTGCTGCCCAAGATGATCAGAAATGACTTGAATGAGTTTAACATATAGGCTGCTTCGAGATCGAGCAAGAATGAAGGGAGAGCTGAAGAGAGATGCTGAAGCCAGTCGCACTGAGATCTGACTCACCAGGAGATCAGTAAATGAAGCAACTGACAGGCTAAAATCTTACTCCATGCTGCTGGAGACACTTATGGACTAAGTTGCAGATCAATCCAGAAGAACCAGAAGTGTCGACGACCGTCTGGGGAACTTGGAGATGATAGTTGGAGAGCTGTGGGACATCATGGTGAACGTGTTCCCTCAGCATACCCAATGATCCAAGGGAGCCCCGCACCAACAAGAAGACCACGCTCCAAGATGGTCCCAGCTGCCCTTCCTCCGCCCCCGACTTTTGATGATGCCAAAAAGGGGGAAGGATTTACTGATAGATACAGGAGCTCAGGGGAACATGATGAAGAAGAAGAAGATGATGACCAACCTCTCAACAGGAGAAGGAAGAGGTTTGGATCATCTGCTGCTGCTGACATTCCCTCTCCAAAACGCTGGAGAAGAGATGATGAGGGTGGAGCAGAAGGAGCTGGTGCAGCTGCTGGAAGCAGATCAGCAGCAGGTGCTGCACACAGTAGTGCTGCAAGCAAGGATGCAGCACCTCCCTCTTCTCATCATTCTAAGAGAGGGAAAGAGAGCCAGTAGCAGGGCTCGAGGAAAAGGGTAAGCAGAGCTGAAGCAGAAAAGCATTATAATGAGAAGATGGCTGCTTAGAGAATGGAGCGAGCCAGAGCTGAAGCTGAAGAAAATGCCTGGATGCAGAGGCTTGGGCTGATTGGAGAAAGAAGGTTCTATGACAGAGACCTCTACCAGTACCCTCCTCAAGAAATCCCACAACTCGACACAGACAACATATCTGCCGAAGTGTCAGTGCTGATGAATCAGAGGTCGGATGGAGAAAACATTGCATGGAGCTTAAACATCTTCAAGGCCATCAAGCTGCCTACTGATCGCAATCCATCATTTGAAGCCATTACTCTGTACAAGAGATCTGAGTATCTTAGAGACTTCAGATTTCTGTACAGAAAGGGCAAATTCAGCAAATTCCATACATGTCAATCTGCACTGAGGAGATATGAAGAGCTTACTAAGCGATGAGAGCTTGAAATTCAAAATTACTACATCGACCTAGTGAAGTAAGGCAGGGTAGTGTCTTTCTGTGAGAACTTCTGGCTGAGATGAATTCAGATTCCGAAGATGTAGCAGATACTTGAAGAATCCTATCAAGAATCCATTCGAGATTGGTGAAAGAGATCAAGAGAAAGAGCTGAATAGGAAAGGATGAATACTGAAAGAAGACCTGAAGAATCATCATCACGAAGGTCCCTGTTTCAGTAGTTTTATATGCATGCTCTTTTGTATTCTCTGTTGTATATCTATCCCTTGTAAAATTTCTCTCAGTTAATGAAGAAATTTTTGTTGTTTTCTGTTTCATATCAAGTTCATCAATTATGAACTCCTGCATGCTTTTGCATTTTCCTGAAGATATGTGATGAAGGAATAGTATGATGCATCTCTGATGAATCCAGAATTAAACTTTATTTTATCAAAGCATATCAAGTATGTAATACGGATGAAATATGATATAATGTAAAAATGAAAAACTTTCTTCATGAACGAAATAATGTAAAGGTTTTGTCATCATCAAAAAGGGGGAAATTATTGGGATTTCAGTGTTTAAATTTTGATGAGACAAAACATATATGTAATAGGAAGTTTTGTGTACCCCATTTTTCACGATATTTAAGTGAAAACATAGACTAGATTTGAGTCTAGATATTAGTGTTGAAAGATGGAGGTTTTCATAAGTTACAAAGCTGCATCGAGAATTTAGAAAAGAAGCTGCTGCAAGAAAGCAGATACGGCATTGCTGCAAGAAAGCAGATACAACATCGCTGCAAGAAAGCAGTTTCAGCACTTCGCTCCTGCAGCGAAGTAAGAAAGAACGGTGTGCAGTATCGCTACAAGAAAAGAATATAAGAGTACTGCAAGAAAAAGATACAGCAGTACTGTACGAAGATACAACAAGTAGGTCTAAGTTACAGCAACGCTGCAAAGGAGTATCAGCTGCAAACAGACCTAGGCTATAGCGCGAAGCTCACTGCTCAAACAGTCAACATCGTCAATAACAAAATAAAGAAGTATCCTGCAATTCGAGGAAGGATAAATGCAGTACGAGGAATAAAGAATCAAGCAAGAATAAATAGAGCCGTTGCAGACACGGAACCAATACAAAGATGTCACGTGGACTGACGCGCTGCAGAAAGCTGCTAGCCGCAACTGTTGCATTTAATGCTTCAAAAGAGAAAGTCAAGTCGCATTAAATGCGAGTCATACCTTTGATCAAGTACTCAAAATTCAAAAGAGAGATCTCCTTCAACGGATATCTTCTCATACAAGTATAAATAGAGAAGCAACACTGAAACTGGTTACTGAAACATTTGCGCAAAAACTCTCAAGCATTCAAGTTACATTTATTCAAGTCTACTCTCAATTTCAGTCACTCAACCTTTGTGAAGTGAAGCAAGCTCAAAGCTGAAAGATCTTTCGAAGTATTCAGAAGCTCACTTCAGCGCACCAGTTGAAGAACAAAACATATACTTTTTAATCTTGTTGTTGTGTGCTTAGGTTATTTTAGATGTCGAACAGTTGATAGGAAAGATCCTTACTGTTTGTATAAGTTGTCTAGAGTTAGGCAGCTTCCCTGTGTGGGAGTTTAGAATCCTTTGTAGGTTAGCCTTTAGAGTTTGCAGTTGATGTGTGTACACTGAACTCTAGTAGGTGTTTACTTTATAAAGTTGATAGATTGTTAGGAAAGTCCTGTAAATTAATTTTGCTTAACAAAGTTCATGCTCGAGGTAGCAGTAGAGTTGACGTAGAAGGATTACACCACCTTCGAACCACTATAAGTCATAAGTGTTTTATTGCTTTCTTATCTGTGCTTTATTTCTTTTATCTATCTTTGTCATAAGCATAAAATATTTTGAAAGTGATCATATTTGAGAAAACCAGTCTTGTGTTATAAAACGTATTTTTCCGCTGTGTATAAACTCTAGTTACAGTGTGCAGCACTGCATCCTCGTGATGTAAGGAGTAACTGTCTGGCGCTGCAAGTTCAAGTAACTTGTAGAACAAGAAGTTTTTCTAAAGATTTACAAAATCAATCAAGGTTCATTCACCCCTCTAAACCTCGGACACCACTTGAAACCAACAAAAATATTATGTCAATATAACTGCAAAACTAAGTTTTGGACTAGAGTTTAAACTAGGATTTGGGGTACGTTAAAAGTTTTGAAATATATTATCGGGTTCGGTCAACCCAATTACATAAATTTAGAATCTCTGTACTTGGTGTATAGAAATAATTGTGCAAAATATTTTATTAAATCATAAGAATATTCCCTCGTACAAACTGGACCGAAATTTATCAATCAAAACCAACTAAATGAAATAATATCAACAGGCCACAAATTTCATTTGAACATCTTACCAAAATCGACTAAACATTCTCAAATCACATGGGTTCCAACTCATTTTACCACGAAGTATTTATTTAAACTGACTTGATTCGCGTATTTGGAGCTAGTAATGGTTGAACCCATTGAAAATTTATTTACCTCAGAATTTTATTAGAATCAAGTCCAAAATCAATGATTTTGGTTTGTGGCCCATAAATAGAAAAACCAAATTAATTAACAAACCAGGATATATATAGCAAAACCACAAAACAGACAGTCCTAAAGGATCCCCGTGTACAAAAACTACAACCCAAAAGACAAGCAACAAAAAAACATTTGAAAACAAGTGGAACCATCATCCACCAACCTTAACCAACAAAAAAGGGAGAACTTTCAAAGACTTAAGGCAAAGATTATCCCTATGTTCGACCAATTCCAAGCTAGAACATTAATCAGTCACGGTTCGTCACCACCACCATCATCATCAGAATCTTCATCACGCCAATAACAATCATCATATCCATAGTAACAATCAAACCAATCGGCATAGAGAATATCAGAGTACCAAGAATCATATTTCAGACAAGGGTTCAACTGGACATGGGCACTGATGGGGTCAGATGGGAGTTTCAGATCTTTAATCTGCTCGCGACATCTTTTGCCTAAACCCCATCCTAGCTCAAGACTTGAGCACAGCCTGAGATCAAGCGATTCAAGGTGGGGACAACCATCAAGAATGGCTTCAAGTCCCACATTTGTCATCCGGTTTGCAATGAGTCCAAGATGGCGCAAATTACGCATGGCTTCTGCAATTACCAGAGCACAATCATCCACGTTGTTTTGGCCTGTTATAAGTTCGTATTCTGGACACCCACGCAAGGAAAACGACTTCAACGTCTTACGACTTCTTACGCCAATGTTTCCTACATCTGCAGGCTTGACAGATGGCATGATGGCAATGTGCAACTCTTCCAATTCTGGAAGTTTTCCAACTACTTCACTCAGACCTTCTCCTGTTATCTTAAAGCACCGATTAAGCGAAAGACACTTGAGATTACTTGATCTGTTGAAACAATAGAACATTAAGTGATTCTTGGAAAAGAAGAGTAAGTATCAAAAGCATATCTATCTATTATTATTATTATTACCTATGTAAAATATGGATTACCGAATATATCTCCATTAAACATTATTATTTAAGGTTATAATAGTAATTTATAATTTTCACACTTAAATAATTTTATATTGAAATCATAGCTAATTCAAATCTTATAGAATTCTATTATAATTACAATTCTAATATAAAAATATTTTATATAAGATAATTGTATTTTTTTTTCTTAATTTAAATTGATCTTCACGTGTAACACACGTGATCTATCGTAGGTAAAAAATACCCTTCATGCATAAGCAAAAATATTTACAATCAAAAACACAAAGTTGTGTTCTTACCCACACAAGCTTTGAAATTGAGGTAATATCGAAGCTCTAAAAAGACATTTTGATACATAGTAAGTAAAATCTAGTTGTACTCCAAAGTTAATAACATAGAAAAAACATTAAAAACAAAAGTTAACTCATACATTATAATTATAAATTTATAAGGTTGCTTCACACAAATTAAAGTTTATAACGTTTCCACCAAAAGTCGCGAGTAAAATAAAGGCTATTAAAAAGGAAATTGTTAATTTTTAATCAACTATATGTCATTCAAACATAGTATATTAAGTTTACAATATCAGTTTTATTCTTATTAACTCCAAAAAAGGTGTCCTGACTACTTTCAGTCATCATCTAGTTAATATAGAACTAAAAATGATTTTTTTCCCATACAAGAAACAAGCAACGCAAAATTTTGATTCTTTCTTACTAATAAAAAAGATATCTGAAACAACATTGTATAATATACTCCTGAAAATTATGAAACAAAAACAGCAAAATTACCAAATCCATGTAAGAAAATGCAATGACATTATTATTATTAATGATCTGCATCATGTGGTAGTGGTACATACAATAAAACAAAACATATAAGCCTCAAATTTGATAAAAACAGAAAGCAAGCATCGTGCACAGAGTAGATAGAAAGATACTACATGTATATAAAAACAGGGGAAATCATACCGATCAACGATGAAGTTTAGCAATTCATCATCCCCAATATAATCGATACTAAGATCGATTAGTTGTCCTTGGCTCCGCTTCACTGCGAGACGGCACATGGTAAGGATCTGATCGCCCATGTCGCCGGGCTTTTTCAGGTGAATGACTCGCCAAATGGCGGGATCCAGGCTAACTCGCCGCCAGGTAGTACACACTTTCTGTGCACTCTCCAGTATCTCTATCGCGTCAAGCCTTTGTAGGATATTAGCCGTGACCTCACCGGGCAGTTCGATCCACGGCGGAGATGGCGGCGGGGCTGAGGCTGAGGCAACCGCCGCCGGAAATTGCTCATCGATTTTCCGTTTTCTGTGATTGGATTTGGATTCCATTCTGAGCACGTTAGAGTTCGATTCTGAAACGCGCGCGATAAATGTAATTCAATGGAATTTGAAACGGCATTTGTAAAGTAAATTGTATGACAGTGAACACGCAACTTATTTTATTTTATCATTAAAAAAAAAA
Organism: Scutellaria barbata; assembly: GCA_028654395.1. Lineage (NCBI taxonomy): Eukaryota > Viridiplantae > Streptophyta > Magnoliopsida > Lamiales > Lamiaceae > Scutellaria > Scutellaria barbata. The sequence goes on from CM053648.1 coordinate 19,442,375, forward strand.
ACCGTCGATTTAAATCTTGCCATAATGCATTTATTATGTAAAATCCTTATCATAATGGTATTTCCTTACTAACGTGGAAATAGTATAATGCATTTATTATGTAAAAATTTTACCATAATAAAAACTAAAAAAAGACAGTTTTTTCTTTGTAGTGCACCGTATTTTCGATCCTCGTAAATCTTAATCTAGTGGTACGATTGTCAATATACATGGTTAGCAGAATGATATAATATGGTACTTTATACACATCCAACATTGAAAAATGTAACATCAACAAAATTGAAAAGGGGAATTCTTGCCAATCAAAGAGAAATATATATATATATATATATATATATATAAGATTCTTTTTTTTTTTTTTGAGATGAAAAGACAACTTATTAATTAGTCTTATCGGGCTAGACCGAATTGTTCCAAGCTCATCTTGAAACAATAATTTCATAATTTAATCCATATTTTAAATAATAATTAAAAATCCCAACACCTCCTCACACCAACAAATTATCGGCGTAATCCGTAGTTTTGGGCTGCTCAAACATGCTCATGGGTTTGGGCCAAAATTATTAGTCCTATTTTTGAGGATAGGATTTTATGTATGATGAAAAAGAATATGGCATGCATGGGCATAGGAGTTACAGGTAATTTGTGTGCGTAGAGTGATTAGTAAAATGAGCAGTTGAGTTAAGCACATGGAAGGAGCTATCAAAATGAAAAGTAAACTAGAGCCAACCAAATTGTCTTTACTTTCCCAACAATTGCGCAAATATTAACTGCCCCAAACTACAATTTCCAGCCCTCCTCTTCATCAATCTTAAATAGAGAATAGGGAGAGGGGAGAGAGAGGGAGAGAGAGAGAGAGAGAGAGAGAGAGAGCAGAGAGGAAGAGAGAGGGTTGGCCTGCAAACCAACCTTATTTGAATCTCTCAATAACATATGCAAGAAGAAGAAGCGTATCTTCTCTTTCTAACATCTTTTCTCCTGCTATATCCTTGATCTTGAAAGTTGAAAGTATTCTTTTTGATATCTATCTCATTGTTAATTCTTGGCTATTTCGAGGTATTAATTTCCTTAATCATGAACGGAATTCGGGCAAATTCTTCCCCTAACTTAGCCTCACCGATGACAACCTCTGAACAACCCTACGATGATTCTGCATTAGAAGGTATAATTATATCTTTGTTATTCAATCTCTTTCTCTCAATCTTTCTCTCTCTAATTTGATGGAATTTTGTGGTAAAGGGGTGTCAGCAAATATGAAGTTATTATTAAAACTAATCGAAGATCACAAAGATGCATGTGGAAGAGAGAGAAACGACAGCCGGAGAATGCTGAGAGTAGCCACAATGATGACAATTCTTGATAATGTGAGGACTAGAATGCAAAAATGCCAATCCTTTAGCCACAGGAGATCACAGGCTGGTCTACGGCGGTGCAACACCGATCTCCGGCCAAACCAGCCGCCAAAGGACAAGAAGCTTGGCGGCGATGATGAGAAAGAAAAGCTTAGAAGAGAGCTGACAGCAAGTTTAGAGGCACGAAAGAGCCTCGAGATGATGTGCTCTAGTTTGGGCAAAGAGAAGGAGATAATGGCCATGGAGCTATCAAAGAAGGTACATGAATTAGACGAAATGGAGCAACTCATAGATGATCTCAAGGCACAGAATCAGAGACTGGTTGAAAAGGTTCAAAAATGTGGCTCACAACACAGGAAAATGGAAACAGGGGAGTCACAGGGGATCTTGGCTCTGCAGGAACGAAACAAGGTTCTGTCGGAGCTGCTTGTGGGGTCCCATGATGAGTATCGAATCATGAAGAAGAAGCTCGAGAAAGCAGAGGAAGAGAAGGCAATGGTGTGTGGTACGATAGGCGAGATGGGGGCGAAAATCGAGGCAAGCTTGGAGAGAGCTCGAAGGTTTAAGGATGTTAGGCTGGGGAGTGGTATCGATTTCAATGCTCAAGACGAGATTGTGGCGTTGGAGGATATGTTTGAGTGCTTCAAAATGATGGTTGAGAAACATGGTCACAAGAAGCAAGGGGAGTAGATTGAAGTGAAGAGTGAAATCAATGTTTGTGAATGAGAAGAAGACATGGCTTTGGAGAACATGATTGAGTTCTGTTCTGTTATCAAAGTAGTGGATTTTGTGGCCTAAATGATGGTGTTGGGATGACAAAGACATAAATGAGTCAAAAGGTTATCATATATCGGAGATTATTTCATGAACACTGAGTTAATATCTAGAGAGTAACATGGCTGAAAATCTATGTAAGTTGTATTCAATCTGATACTGGATATGGCAAGGAATTAAGACTCTTTTTACCAACTTTCAGTATATACTAGCATATTAGATTCTACCTAGAACGCTTTTGACAACGATGGGTTAGTCAATTACTGTTCATGTATTTTAGAAAATCCTACTTAACAGCAATCCACTAGTTGGAAAAGAAAGTAAAGTACAATTTTGAAGTAGAATTGATAAAACATCAAAAAGTGCTTTCTAAGAATACATACCAGAAGATCTAATCTTCTTAAATTTAATTTATTCCAACACTACTAAAGTTGGACTAATATAGATTAAATTGTGCAGAGGTGATGAAGTAACAATCATTCACCAATTTTTTGCAATTTGTAACCTGCAACAGAATTCATGATCCACAAATTGGTAGCTACGGCAGCTCCAGCAGAACAAGCTAAAGCTTCTGCTTGAGCTCGTCTATAGTTCAAAACCGAATTTACATCGGTAGAGTTGTGTTGGTCAGGAAGCTCGATGCTGTAAATGATAAGGGTCGTCGGAGAGCATTTGCTTAATTCATTTGCCTGGTTTTCTGCAACAGGCTTTCGGTTCAGAACCTTGCCTCCAGCAGCAACCACAAGATCATGAAGATATCCTTTGTATGAAGGCGTAAAATCACCCATGAAGTAGAATTTGTAGCCATCAAAGAGTTTTGGTTGCTGTTTAGCCACCGAAATGGAAATCATGTAAATGACATTTAGAATGAATAAGTGGTGAAGAGAGCAGTCAATAGCAAAAAAATATTAACCTTGTTTAGAAGTCTTAATCTTCCAAGCTTGGGTCCGTCCCTGATTCCGTGAATGTCGACTGAAACCTCATACTGTTGTTCATCAACTAATTCTCCCGCTTCAATGCAAGCTTTAATCCCTGAATCAATGGAAATACATGATAGATATTAAGCCCAAAAAAAAAAAAAAATGAAGTGCAGCTGCAGCATCAAATTATGTGGAACTTTGTCTTGTCAGAAGAAATAAAATATATTGAGTTGAGTTAGGCTCATTTACAAATAGAAAAAAACTCACATTGTACGCTTATAATCCATTTTCCTTCCAAGATACCCATCAAATATTTGAGTGTCCGTCTGCATGCCCCATTCTCATATGTAGATGCAATTACATGGGTGACATTTGGCTCCCATTTCTTCAGTGCCGTTACCCCAGACAATTTCTCAAATTCAGCAACAGTTTCCTGATTTACACCGTAGAGATTATGACCAAGATATTTTCTCTTCTGATTTCACTCAAAAAAATGTAGTGAATAAGTACTGGTTGGTTTACCTTCTCTGTACAGGTGAGAGCTGAGTAACAGAAAACCAGACTCTTGAACTTTTTCTGAGATTTCCACAATGAATTTGAAGGAGTTTTGCATTCATCTGTGGTTTTCACTGGATATTGATGGATGCAAGATTTTCTGGAAAAGAAAAATAGAAAAAACAAGTCAAAATATAAAGATTTGTAAATCTCTGCATTAACATTCCTATACCCATTGCTGGAAAATGCAACAGACCTTTCAGCAGAAGGTTTTCTTTTCTGCCTGGATCGAGATTGAGGCATCTCATTTGGCAGTTTAGATGAAGTATGAATTGGACATAGGATGACAAAATTTTCCTGTCATGTGTATAAAGGACACACTGTTAATTAACATTTGTTTTCTTCGGATTTCAAAGATCAGCCTTATTAGTTTATACTTACACTATCCCACCGACATTCTGGAGTCAGTCTAGCACAAGGAACATGAAAGCTCTTGCGACAACTCTTCTCATAACACCCCAGAGCAGCTCCTTTGATGCCACAGCAACAGCATCTAATTCTTCGACTTCTAGATATTTCAGTTTCAAGGTTGACAGCATCATCATTTTCAAAATACACGTTAGGCGCCCTGCAAAAGATGTATTTTGCTTTATATTACAACAGAAAATAACACAATCTCCTACAATAACCAAACCCCTCCTGGACTATCATTTTCCATCACATTACATCTTTTCAAACCAATATATGCGTATTAATATCAACATAATGCAGACAAAAGACATGAATAGCTCTTGAATTATATCAGCGGGAAATATGGAATTGGTAGTCTGATATTCATTTTCCTTCAATACAAATACTGATGATTTTCCTGAATAGCCTGAGCCAGTAAGTTCAGGAAACAAACTAGGTAATTTTATTTGTTCATCACCACTTTTTTTTCCACATATACAAAAATTACTCCAAATGACATACCATTCAGCACAATTTTTGTGCACATGTATGGCATTCTTTCTTGTATTGTGATCGTCTGCCACCAGCTTCCCATTGAGATAGTGAACCATGATCCCTGAAGCCTGAGGTTTTGGGTGTCATTCACACATATACAGAAAAAAAAATGTCTTGGCTTAGATAATCAATCAAAATTTAACATGAAGTAAAAGGCACATGGGCATTATTTCAAAAGACAGATGTACCTCGGACTCTTTAGAAGATTGACAGAAAGCACAACAGACTGAACTTGCAGATGCATTGCATTTAAGCAAAACACTGCTGTTGAGAGAGGAAATAGACTTATCAACTTTTTCTGGGACTTCCATCCCTATGTGATCCCTAGCACCTTGAATTTCTTGAAACGGCTGATTTCTCATTCTACCCTCATCATTAGCACCTGAAGACATAGCATCATAATTGTCCTTGGATGTGCCTTCAACAGAGAATTTTACCTTCTTTAGAGAATTTGGCTGTTTTTTACTCTTATCTTTATAGGTTCTTTTGATACACCTAACAGAAACTTCTTTGCCAATGCCTAATGATGACAAATTAGTATGTGACCGAGAAATGAAATCCTCATATTCTTGCTCTGTACTTAAGCACCCTTTTTCAGTTTCTGGGTTGTGAGTTTTTACTGGACTACCAAATTTCTGTGGAGTGAGTCTCTTCTTCGTGGCGCTTTTGTTGCCATTACCACTTTTCTTTAATTTCTTACACCCTTCACTGCTTTTTCCAAGATCTTCTGAAGCTAAATGAACAGATGTTGTATTCCTGTTTGCCAGAGGTTCTGTCCCATCTGACAGAGTTACGTCTTTCTCCTGAACACTAGCATCAGAGAGGACCTTTTTGTTTTTTCTGGATCTTCCTTTTGAATTCAATGGACTGTTTTTAAGGCCCTCTTGCACATCTTTATCGGTCACCCTGCCTAAGTCAGTATCAACCTCTGCTTCACAAGTTATTTTGGCTCTCTTGTTTTTTCTTGCAACACTGACTTTCTTATTAGATGTTCTGATTCCACATTTATTGTCATAGGTTTTGTCCATCTTCCTCCTCTTTACATTACATTTTCGGTTATTGGGTCTAATGCCTGCAGTTTCTGTGAAGGCAGACTCCGTTTTTTTTGGAGCTTCATTCTCTGCAGTAATATGATCAATCTGTACCAACATAATTAGCAGAAGGCTGGTTAAAAATGGTTAGTGGAAGGGGGTAAATTTTCATGTTTTTATTCATGATTAAAGTACCTGTAATCCCAGAGGGCTTGAACAAAGCTCAGGAGAACAAGGTCTTTGCGTCCAATCAAACATTTCACTGTCAATGAAATCTGCATTCTCTGATAAGATACAGGTTCCCATCTGTAAAAAGAAAAAATATGGAATGTAAAAAGGATAACTGCCATGCAAACATAGCTGAATCAGTTAGCCAGTAGCAAGGCCTGAAAAAAATTGAACTTGATGATTATACCATGAGTTTATACAAACTGCTGGTGATGCTTTCAAAATGTCAGATTAATGTGCAAATGATATATGTCATAGTCAAGTTATTGAAATTAGGGACATACTTCTGGGTTTTTTTGACAATGAACCTCATCATCTGAGTCCTTGATGTCACTGAAGCAGGGAGCTTCTGGCGGTGTATACATGACCAGATTGTCATCTGTCTGCTGGCTTAATTTCTCTAAGTCCTCTTCATCTCTCAGCCAGAAAAATGGAGTAAAAATGGGTTCACATGCCAAGGGCTTGTCTTTTTGTGAAACTGGACAGTTTTTAGATTCAGTTTTGTCAATTTCACCAATTCCAGCTCCCAGCTTTTCATGCTCCATTTCAGTCCCTGAATTTGTATAGTGTGGTACCTGAACCCTTTTCTTGGTAGGAAATGAAGGTTTTAATAAGTTTGATCCAGAAGATCTCTGTGCAGTCATTGATGTGCTTTTTGATCCTTTCCTTTGATGTCTTTTCTTTTTACCAGAGTCCAGAGCTTCTACTTTGCTTTGCTCATTATGTTGGTCCTCATACATACTGACACCACGTTGATTATCTTCACCTACATTATTGAAGCAAACAATGAGTTGATGCAGGATAAATATATCAGCAGGTATTCCAACAAGATGTTTAAAGTGAAACTTGGAAGATAGTTATATAATAATTTCCTTTTCTGGAAAAAAAAAAGGGTAATTATGCAACATTTCAAATATTCAAGTTATATGTAAATAAAGCCAAGAAAAGAAATGGTGTCACTCCGTTCACTAAAACAAAGTGCACGAAGATATACTAATATATACTCAGACATGACATAAGCTACTGATTGCATATAACAATTTCATGGAGTAACTTATTAATTCTCAACTGTTGCATGAGTTTCGACTTTTTTTTTTACATGTTCCTGAAAGAACTTATAAGCATTACTCAACTGTATACTAAATTATTACCTGATAGTTTGGTAGAAGCTGCAGTTTGAGTGACAAAAATATTGACCCCAGATGCGACTTCCATGCTTTTATAAACACTGACCAAGTTATCCATATGAGGAGCAGGCCTAATTTCTGCCAAGTGAAAACAATAAATGTAAACAATCTATATCTTGCTTATGAACTGCTCAGGTTGATTTCTGTAAAAGAAAACTCAAACACTCTTGCCTAATTATTCATCTAAAATAGTTTAACTGTTAAAGGAATTACTAACATGCTCACTATTACAGTGACGCAAAATCCCATCATATCTCAACTTTCAAGTGGTATTTAACGGGGTAATATTTGAAGTGGAGGAGCATGGCATTCCAAATTTAATTCAATAGGATTTGATTACCGCAATTCCACATATATATACCATCTTTTTGCACCATTCAGAAACTATACCAAATTCCGGAAAAAAAATGTAAATACCTCTTCGTCTATATGGCACTTTACAAACAGGACAACTTGATGACGTTTTCATAGATTTCTCGATACATGAACTGGATCAATTGAAAAACAGAAAAGAGAGTAAACCTTGAAGTTAGCTCCAAAAATATACGGATCATACACGCTTGAATTTACTAAAGCGACGAAATTCGGCTTACATGCAAAACACATGATTGCAACTGAGCGAAACTGCAGAACTCAAGAGACTCAAGCTGGTAACAGAAAAATTCACCAATACACAAAATTATAAAAACGCTTTACTGATCCAAAATCCCCAAATCCAATGAAACCTAGAAACATGATTTGAAATCAGATAAATTATATCAACAGTTTTACCATATAGGGCACTTGAGCTCCCTTCCCATTTTTTCCAGATGTGATACGTCTGCCATTTTCTCTTCCACACACACAGTCTCTCTCTCTCCCCCCCTTCTGTAATGTGTGCTATGAGATAATGAGAATGGATGAATAAAGAAGTAGATGTAATTATGTAAATCTTTTTTCTTTTCTTTTTTGAATTTTTGCTTAGCCGCGCGAATCTATTGCGGATTCTTCCATTACCCGCCGGCTGAACGGTGGGACCCCAATTTCAAAGTACTCATTTTTATTGGATTTTAAAAAAGTATTATATTAATTCTGAAAGCCCATACTTGCCACTTAAAAAAAGCCCATCAAAGATCCAACTCATATATGGGCCAATTCCAACTACCCAATTCACTAAAAGCCCAAACTGGGGTTTAACCGACCTAATATCCAGATCCAATATATAGTCAATTTACCGTTTGTTGTCTAGGGTTTTCTCTGCGGCGGCTGCATCTAGGACCGAGATTCGGACATTCACGTTTGTTTTGTTACTTAATCAAATGATGTCTTTTGAATTTCGTGATTATGAAGTCTTTTCGACACTGAGAATTTCTATTGGTTCGGTTTGTATGGTTTGGTGATTATGATCTTAAACTAGCTATTATGGAGCTCCACTGAATACTCATAGGTAAAAGAAGTGTATTTGCTTTACTCTTGTACTAAAATATGATTACTTCGATTAAAATCAGTTATCTCCCTTTATATGTTGTTTTCTCTCTCTCCGAATTGTGTTGTTGCAAAAATCAATCTGGTGTGTACTTTTTGTCTTTACTTTGTTTTGTGTATATTCACTGACTATCAGAGCCTCACGATGATAAGGTTTCTCTGAGGTTTAAAGTAGTGATAAAGCAATATTAGAGCCACAAAATATGCATCTGGTCTAGAATTGATGAGTTGATGAACGTCCTAAACAGACACTGGCTCCTATATTTTAAACCTTCGTTTTTTTCCCATTTATCGTTCTGCATAGAATCTGCTCTGTCGATTTTGAGGTTTATCGATAAATTTCAACTGAATGAATTAACGTCATTTTTTTGTTTTTTTTTGTTTTAGTTTTGTTGAATTTTGGTCTAGTTGGGCCCAAAAATAAATTTGTAACCCACTTGCTCTTTTTCGTCTTTGCTTAGGCCCAGTTCCAATGGGCTGGGATTGTACCAACCTAGCCTGCCTCGATGGGCCATGTCCATCCTAAATTCCAAACAAAAATAAATAATTCTAAAATTTATTCCATAAAAATCGTATTCAACTCATTAACGTGTGAAATCCATTAAATATATTAATCATTTTTTAAAGGCGGTGGTGTCGTTGGGAGAGCCCCAATAAACGATTAATGACTAGCAACCGTTAACTAAGGTAGATGGGAATTTATTTATTTATTTATCTATTTTGGATTCAGAGCTGGGAATTTATTGCGTTTATGATTGAATAACAACCCAATACGTCATATTTATTTTTAGGATAGTACCTTTTTCATAATTGATGTAATTGTTTATTTTCTATCATACACGATAATTAATATGTATCTTTATCACATCCAACAAAATTATAAAATTATCTTTGTTGATGAGACGATGATGGGATAAATTAACCTTTTTTTTTCACATTTAATGTATTAGTGTAATGGTTATTTTTCACAATTCACCGAGATTGTGGTAAAAAAATAAGGAAATTATATTATGTAGTAAAAAAGTCTTATTTATTTGGTTTAGTGATATTTACATTTTGCCTTTATTTTTAGGGCCGACTAGATAAAATCCATGAACCTTAGGTTAAATTTTAATTACAATACCAATTTTTATTTAAATTAATGCTGGTTTTGAATTTTGAGATTTTTTAGTTATGTCAGTGTCCTCATTGATGCGTCTCGTTTGAACAAATTCTGTGATGATGGAATGCTTAATATTACGAAAAATAAGTTTTTTTATTTTCTAAATTTATTGGATTTTTCATTATTTATCTTTCATTTTTAAAATTTTAATTTTTTATATTTAAAAATTATCATTTTTTAGTCTTCTTAAATAAATTTTTATTTTTTTAACTAAAATTGATCTTTAATATTCAAAAAATATCTTTTAATTAATAAAATACTAAATTAATATTAATAATTAAAAGCTAAACTTTTTTTGTTGATACTTCAAAATTCGAAATGCCCAAATTATTAATTTTAATAATTAATAACAAAATTCTAATCCACATCTGGAGATGAAAAAATAAATTTTTTATTTATTAATATTAATTTAGACATGTTGAATGAAGAATAAAATTTTGTGATTAAAAAAATAGTATTCTCTCAATTAAAAAAATAATATTAAAATTATATTTCAATTTTAAAAAAATAGCTACCTGTTGTAGTAAGTTAAAGGATTAAAAATGATATTTTTTAAACATTAATGACTAAAAATCAAAGTGAAAGATAAATAATGAAAAATTTAAAGAGCTAAATTTAGAGAAAAAAAATTATTTTCTCTTAAAATTATATATAGAGTTTGTGAACTTTTATAAACCGACACTTATTTACTTTCTTAAATACAGTATGCTTGATTTCGAATTCTAATATTTTAGTTAGAGAAATTTTTTGAGGATAATTGTTTTGTTAACTTGTCCAAAATCGGCTTTATTATGGGTGTTGGTTATTGGGCTTATATGAAAGTGAAACTATACATTTAATTCGCCAACCTAATACGTGTTACGCTCAAATTTGCCTAGTAATAAGTCAAAGGAAAACCATTAATTTCTAAGATTAGTCAATTCAAATCTAGATACTTTATTTATTGCCAAATAAGTACATATTTTATCCATAAATCAAACTATACACAACATTACAAAAATGGGTAGGGAGCAAAAACATATAAAATGTAAATGAATATATTTATTGTTGAGAACATTTTTACTTAGTACAACTAAAGCCTATTAAATTTTATTGCTTCGAGGTTTTTGAAAAATATTATTATACTCATTATTATTTCTAAAAACTGTTTACTGGTCATCTAGCTTTTTGAAATACGCTTTTACTAATTTGCAAAAAAAAAAAAAAATGGTCTCGATCAATTTAATAGATAATTTTATCAATTAATCTTGATTATTCCAAAATTACTTAAAGATGAATTAGCGTCAACTTACTTGAGCTTAAATTACTTAATTATCATGTTAGAGTATACTTTTTTCACATCTCGTAATTCAGTTAAAATCAACATTAACAAATAAAACTAGTACGGCGTGATTGATAAAATTGGAATAAAGAAGGTGAAAATGGAATCACTATTTATATCATTGTTCTTATTTTTTTAATTGATATGTTTTATAGGCATAAATCACAATTCTCATAGAAATTGGTATTATAGATATATGATTAGTCATTCCTTCCTCATATCCCAGTTATTAATGCAATGGTTAATTTTCTATAATATATATATATATATATATATATATATATATATATTATAATTTAAACTTCAATGATATACTGAATAAAAATATTAAAATAAAAGTATAATGGAAAATAATTTGATCAAATAAATATTAATTTAATTCATACATCTTATACGTAGTTATTAATTATGAAATAAACAATTAAAATACTGATTATTTTGTTTATTTCATATTCCTTTGTTATATATATCATAGGAGTTAATAATTTTATATCATTTCATTTTATTTCCATCTAATTTCATTCCATTATATCAATCATTTTGTTAGTTATGTTTAGGTGGTTGAAGAAATAATTATTAGAAATATAAAGAGTAAAATATTGTTCTAAAATTTGATAACAAAAACAAAAGAAGCCAGAATAGAAGTAAAAAAACAATTTTCTATTACAAATAAAGAGTCAAAGACATATACAATCACAGGCTTCACAGCATCTAAAGTTGCTGTTCATCTACTACGATTTCTTATACAAATGCGCACGTGCGCGGTGTAGATGCATCTAATATTCAAAAGAGACCAGTAGGTGGACTCTAAGCCAACCAAAATCCATTCTCACGTGCCTATGCCCTCGTCAATTTTGTTTTTCTTGTTTTTTTTCTGAAAATTCACGTGTCCATTATTCCCTTGAAATCGTAGACTGCTATGAAACGTCAAGATTCAATTAACCCAAATTGAATCTAGTTGTTGAATCACATTAATGAGTTTTGGTTTGAGTTCGACTGAAAATATTAAAGAGTTGTCCTACTCGATTGAGATTTTATTTTGTAGCAAGTATGAAAAAATTGGTATCGGTTAAAATATGGGTATCTTAATTTTACGGATATATCGGTATCGATATTGATATCGGTGAAAATATCGGATATTTTTTTTAAAATATTAAAACTTTCTAAAAAATTGAAAAATTATATCTACTAGTTTATAGATTATTATAACTAACATTAATACATATATTGAACTTATAATTTAAAAAAATGATACAACTAATATATAGATAAAAGATTATATAAACGTTGTATTTAATGATAAGGCAAAATGTCAAAAGCTATGAAATGAGTGAAAAAAACAAAAATATAGCAAGGAGTCTTGGACTGATAAAGAAGACATCCATCAATTGAGCCCTGGACGTACTATACAAGTCAAGGAAGAATTATTGCACTTTATGCATAAATTATGCAGCATAATGCAGCCAAACTTAAAAAAAAAAAAATATTAAAAAAAAAACCTAGACTACTGATATTTTGGCTCAGCCGATATATCGCCGATATAGCACGAGAAATGCACTAAACACCACCGATATCGATATTAATATCGATATCACCGATATATCGCCGATATATCGGCGATATTTTGACCAAAAAAAATTGCGGTGGATATTTATATCGGTTGCCATTTTTTCGCGATATTTCGGCGATATTTTGTTCCTTATTTTGTAGTAAGAGTTGATTCCTATTTTGCTGGATTGAGATTTTATTTTATTTTTTTGGTTGGGTTCTTATTTTACCACAAAACATATAATTTATAGCATTTTCTAATATCTAATATAACAAATTATCCTTTTATACCACTAAATATAATATTGATATCTTTTTTACCACTTTTCAAAAGAAAATATTATTTTATCCTTATTAACTTTTATTAATTTCTACAAAACCAAATTTGTCTTCAATCATTTTAATTCCTCCACTCCACTATATTCATTAGATTCGAATTAATAATTATCTAATTAATATCAAACCCAATATACTTCCGTAATTAAATAACTATTATGATTAAATTCATACCTCGCCTTTGTTTCTTAATCCTTTCTCGATTTTGACGGGTTTTTATGAATCAACGATCCAACCGCATGCCCACAGTCGGTGGTTCCACTCCAACTTCACTGTGAAAACACAGATCACAACTCTTTTTTCAACACCCACCTATCTTCTAAAGGGAGGCACACTACTGATATATTTTTCTCTCAAAATATTATAGACTTTCAAACATCATGAAGGTAAGCAAAAACATTTCGTTTTTATTGAAGAAATAAACAAACTATATTACTATACTATTTTCTCCACAAATTGGGGAGAATACTTGTCAGCCAATCATGGCTTACTCGAAGTGGAAATCCCCCAAATACTTGAAAACTAAAAACTAAAACTCTAGAGAGAAGATTTTCGATGTGTTGTATTTCAATGTTCTTCGATTTTTTATGATCTTCTCAAATACTAAAGGCCTCCTTTTATAGGCGATAGTTCGGATTTCAAAATCGGACTTTAATTTCTCTTCACCAACCTGTTATCTTCATTCGTTAGTGGACATGTGAACCTCCACTATCGATTGTCTTTGGATGCTTATCCAGCTCACATCCACTTAGATTTGTTGATGGGCTATCGTCGTTTTCCCAAATCCACCAGCTCTTTGTTGATGATAATCCGCCGTTCTTGCTTGGTGGAATGATTATCGTTTTTTTATGGTGGGGCCAACCCACTATACTCTGTCTGGTGGGTGCCAATTCTTGTAGGGTTAATGATTCATTTGAACCTATATAGTAAGAGTTCGCTGAACTTATACTATTACAAGTTTGTACATGAATTTTTGTTGAAACTATACACAAGATTTTATGAAATTTCTCTAAAGTTTATTGAACCTAATGTTCATTGAACACTACTGAAAAGGTTATTGAACCTAATGTTAGTTGATCCCTTACATGACAATTATCGAGTCTAATTATACCCATTTTCTCTTCTTACATTTCAGGATTTTATTTTCTAAAACTCCTTTTTTGGGCCCTTCTTCTTTTGGGTGATTAGGCATCTCATTTTTAACCTTGAAACCTTATCCGAACAATGGTATCTCCTTTGTTTGACAGTAAGAACAAAGTTGTTCTTCCCATCGTTTGATATGTATCATGTTACATACCTTTTTTCTTGTATTTTTTGTTGCCGGAATCTTATTTTCCTAGATAAGCTTTTTTTTAAAAGGTTTTCCGTGAATCTGGTAGTGTTTCCTATCATGAAATTTAACAGGAACGATTCATTCATCGAGTTCTGAAAGATCTTGAATGAATACTTGACTTTGTCTATCTCTGTGAGATAGACCCAAAGATCCCAAACTCACCTTGTTGATATCTTGTCTTCCGTGAGGGCGATCACTAAAGAGTTGTTTGATGGTGATGTCTTTGCTTTGTGAAAAGCCACCATATATGGTCCTTGTAGCTTAATGAACTGGAAAGTTGGGTGACACCCTTTACGTGTGATTTCTGGAGCTACTGAAATTATTTTTATCTGTAGAATATCTTCTCGACCTAAATATGGGTTGCTTTGTTATGAGTCATGAATGGTTATGGCAATCTAATCCGTTAATTTTGCAATCTCCAGAAAAAAATTACAGCAATAGTTCCAAAATTGAATCACTCTCGTACGATCTGCGGATTTACACCCGTAAGCATCCACATACATGGATATTTCTTAAACCAATCGACAGTGATTTTACCATGATTGATCTCATTTCTTGTCATCAATTTCTCCCATGTTCTATGACACACTTAAAAAGGAGAAAATGATTTGTTAGTGTTAATCCATTTCGGACCAATTTATGATTGTAGGTTAACCTCTTTCTTTTACCCCAGAGATGTTGGGTTGACTTGTCTTATCGGGAATTACTTCCTGACTTCCAAATTAATGTTTCTGTTAGAATCTGATAGATTGTTTGTATTGGCATTATCTGTCTTTTCACCAAAGTCTAATACAAAATACTTGTCTACAGGGTGTCCTACTTCGGGTTTTAAGTTATCTGATTTGTTCATTAATGATGAACTATTCTCGTTAATTTCCTTTCGGATCACCGATGGTGAATCCACATTGAGAATAGGTTTCTCCAACGCATTTTAATAATGGGCGCATGTGCTATTTGTGCAGCTCGTATGGCTTTTTGAACTAAGTCCAAGTCCACCATTTGAACATAGGAAGCCGTTTCAACATGAGTCTTTAGCAAGCCAAAGACTTTGTTCAGTTCCTCAAAAAATTTCCTAAGGCGTCTTGATCGCACCATGATAGAATCAACTTCTAGAATATCCATCTCTTGTGAGGAAATCTGCAAAAACATTTTCGTGAGATTTCATAATGACAGTATCAAATAAATAATACTAACATTCAACTTGTCATTTAATAATACAAGCTTTCTCGATTTTTGATTCGAGTTTGTTTACTGGTGTTATAATGAAAATAAACAACTTATTTTTAATATTTCGAAACATGTCATGATGACCTAATGTTTGAGTAATCGACTTTTGTTTTCTACATTTTCATTATTTGGTGGAAGTTGGTAATTTTAATATTATTTTTAAGCTTGTAAGTCGTCGGGATAAATATATCATTCTTTGGTTGACTATTAGTGAAAGAAGTTGATTTATCAATATAATTGTATACCTATAAGCAATAAATTTGGGGACAAATTTTGTGGATAGTTGGAAACTTGAAAAACACGTCGAAGCTTTACTTAATTAAAAGTTTATTCTTGCCGACTGAAGTTTGATTTATTATAAAAGTTCTAATAGGTAGGTGGTGGAATAAAGATTCAGCATAACTAACACAAAATTTATTATGATTTAATTTTGTGAAACGACAAATTAATTATCTACAAACAACATGAATTGTCGTTAATTTATATATTAATTTTTATATGTATTGTGGATTAACAAATCTTACGAAATTATGTTGTTAATATGATCTTATGAAAATTATACTTTGTAACTAAAGCTTCCTGCACAAGAAATCTAGCAATCTCATAACTTAAAATAATCTCTTTTATCTTCATCAAATTATTTTAATAATAAGTCTTCAAATTGACTAAATCCTTTTACATTTGAAATGAACTTTATACATATATATATATATATATATATAAACATTTTGATGTAGAATAGAATAAAATAAAATAAAATTTTGACAATTACTATCTTGATCTAGTAGTTTAAATCTTTTTTAATTTCTTGCTTCATAATATATATATATATATATATATATATATATATATATATATATATGTGTGTGTGTGTAAATAACGTGTTTGTATAAAGGTACATTTCAAACTTAGGTGGTAATTGGATTTCGCCCAAATTATTGCTGGCAAAATCAATGATAGACATCTTAAATAAAAAGGTAGAAATTTTGATAACAATTCATGCAAATTGATTGACCTAACTATATTATATTAATTTTAAGTGTATGATTGACCTAACCCACAAATACAATATTATTCAATTAATAATATCCAAGTGCATGCTACACGACATTCCCACCGCAAGCATAGGTAAATTATTTGGGAATTTCTGGGACTCACATGGCATGAATAAAAAATACTTGTCACAATATTATTATTATTATTATTATTATTATTATTATTATTATTATTATTATTATTATTATTATTATTATTATTATTATTATTATTATTATTATTATTATATTAATTTCTAATTTTATAAATACAACTTATGCATAAAACATGGTGGTACACATACGTTTTCAGGCATTTTGTTTTATTAATACATTAGTTGCTTTTTTTTATTCCCTACAAAATTTCCTTAAAAAGAACCAGAAGATGCAGACAGTCTCTGTCCAAATCCGATAAGTCCATTTTTAGAGGGAGGTTTCATGTCATTTTATTATGCTAAAAAATTCACGTAAAATGAAGACAGATCCAATGATCACATTAGTTTTCGCTAGTATTATTGGAGTTGAAACACGGTTGAGATTTCATTTCCATTTATTTCTAGTCACTTTAATTATAATAATTAATTATACACTTTATTTTTTGTCACACTAATTATTTGTATGTGACATACATATAAGCGTCTAATGATCACTACTCATCTCAAACATGGTTGCATCTCTTATTTGTTACTAGAAAATTACAACATATCATCAAAATTTTGAATTAGCTATATGAATACAAGATGGAATTAAGCATCATCATGTAATTAAAGAGACATATATATATATTTGATCACACTAAATATTGCGAGTAACATGTAAATATTTTGTCAATCTACCATATTTATACAACTGTTTCGTTTTCTATGTACCATTCTAAATAGATTGCATATTTTTTTAGCATAAAACCCACTAAATGACACATTTATCCTTATCCTTAATATGGTACGTTTCCATCATCACATCAATTATTTCATCATTATTCTATTTAGAGCATTCTCATCCCTAAAAAAAATAATTAACTATAACCCAAAAAAAAAAAAAAAAAGTTCATAACTGTGTTAGATGAGCTGGTTCACCATGGTAAACCAACCAAAAAAAAAAGAGAAAAACAAGTACA
Source organism: Scutellaria barbata (assembly GCA_028654395.1). NCBI lineage: Eukaryota > Viridiplantae > Streptophyta > Magnoliopsida > Lamiales > Lamiaceae > Scutellaria > Scutellaria barbata. The sequence continues at coordinate 19,459,909 of CM053648.1, forward strand.
GATTATGTGCTTCAGGACTGCACACGCCACATAAATGCGTTAGGCGTTGTAGAACCCCCATGTGGGTGTAACTCCTTTTTTTTTCTTTTTTTTTCCTAATTATTATTAATTATTTTATATTTCTTTAAGAGGATATTAATTGCTTTGTATTTTTTTAAGATGATAAAAAATCAGTGATAAAAGTATATAGCAGCGCAATGTTTTCTTCTAGTTTTATAAAATTAAAAAAATGATAAACATGTACTGCTTTATTAAGTTTTTGTTAATTTGGTGTACTACTTTAAATTTATAATAATTATTTACAACTATATATTTTCCCAAATGCAAAATAATTTTTTTTTTTATAATTCGTCCAAATATGATGAAAAAATTTATAAGACTTTTTTTACAATATATTGAAAAAATCTAAATTTTAAAAAATTAATATTTATTTTATTCATATTATCATAAATATAAAATTATTTTAGATGATTAAAATTCTCAAATTAAATATCAGAATATTTGGATAAAAATATAATTTAATTGTAGTTATTCAAATAGTGTTTAAACAATGATATGGTTGGAGGAGTTAAAAAATATGAGTTATAGTTAATGGAATGATGATGTGGAGGGCAGGGAGTTAACTATAACTCAAATTTTTCTCTCCCCATTGTAAATGTTCTTATTGAGTGCAAGGGGTATTTTTTGACAATTCATGAAAATTGTGGTAGAAAAATAATAAAGTTATGTTGTGGTGGAAAAGTAATTCTTTATATAGATTGTGGTATTTAAGAATATTTCTCCCAATTAATATTTAAATTATTTTATTGTTAGAAATATTCTTTATATCTGTGTAGTTGAGTGAGAATCATGCATGGTGATGATGCAGTTTTAGCAGTTAGCACACCATACACTGGATCCATTTATCACAGTTCACACATCACTTTTTTGAAGAATTCTTTTCCAAATATGGAGTTTGAACGCATAAACCACGACTTTTTCAAATTTCACTTTTTATGAATTGGTTGAGCCACTATTCTCTATTTCAATAATTACAAACCACGATATTCAACAATTTTATTTTATTCTTCTTCTTTTTTTTTAAAGATTAGGATGTGTCGAGCAAAGTTTGAAACAATTTAAAAAAAAAAAAATTCTTGAATTATAAAAAGGTTCGAATTGTAAAATCGAATATTGAATACTTAATAATACCTAATTTAGTCTGCACGATCTTTTCTTATAACATTATCTTTTTATCTCATATTTCAGGTGATAAAAACACAGAGATTAATTACTTTGAAACAATATTAGGTAATGGACATGAATTTGGACAAAAGTCAAATTATAAATTTGATGATATTTTAAGATAAAAATAGTCCTAGTTATAAAGTTTGATTTGGACATTTAGATATATTAAATAAATAAAATGGTAGAAATAGTTAATAAAAACAAAATGAAGAAGTCTCTTGGAAATTGACTGGCAACAATATCGTGCGCACCCAGTAATGAAGAAAGATTTTTTTTTTTTCTTATTTTTCTTCCTTTTATAAATCTAATTTTACGTGTTATAATACAAGTTTGTTACTCTACCCATCGTGGAAATATTAATATATATATCTATTATTAATATGTCAGGATATAATATATTCATTCATTTCATATTTCATAATTTAAGTGGATGAGATTATTATATATCGATGAGGACATATTAAAAATTTCTTACGATAAACATTTTAACATTTTCATATTTATGAAGCAGAAGAAGAAGATCGTGGCATATTTAAATGGCAAAGAAGATTGTTTGAATATAATGTTCCAAATTCATAGTCCTGAGTCCGTAATAGTCATAAATAAATAAATCGATCATGCATCTTCATAGACAGCTCATTATTTGGTTTTACCTAATAATTAAAGTGATATCGGTATATCATTTTAGAAATTTCAACATATTATATATAGATACAAATGCCAATTAACTTTGTCCTAATTAAGAAAAAGAATAAAATCGTGTTTTTGGTCCAAATTAATCAAGTACTTCAGACCTTTTAGGTACAATCATCCAATAACGTCACTACAACCATTTATACACGAAATTGTAACAAAATTTAATAGATTAAGAGTCAAAAGGAGGGATTTTTTAGATTTTTTTTTGAAGAACAAAATTTTTATATTAAATTATCTTAGCTTGTAGCTTGTAATATATTTTCCTTGATGAAAGCTGTCCCTAACTATATTAGTCGTTCTTGTGGACGTTAAATCTTGAGGATTAAATCAATCGTAATCTTTGATAATATTAGTTTTAATTGGAATTATTTAAACAAACAAATCTAACAAATCAACGGAAGAGAATATATGAGAATTGATGGTTTATAATTAAAATGTTAGTTAAATCACCATATATCTTATAGTTGAAATGTTATATTCACGAATAAAAGTTTTGATCAAGGTGATGATTTAAGACAATAATGAATCACCTATTTTTATTTGTATGTATTTTATTTGTACACAAATTCTCCTGCGCACCAGGTATATGAATCTAAAATTCATACAATTCAGGTCGATTTGATCTAAATCCGCGAGTTTTGTCTTATCTGTTGATCTTTATGTTATAAGTGTGTAACTTTTATATACAAATTTCGTAATCTTTATGTACTGTAACTTTAAAAAAAAAAGGAAGGATTTCAACAAAATTTGTATATAGATATTTTTACATAAAAATCATATGAATATATATAAGGGTCATATAAATATCATATAAAGATATTTATGTATAAATTTTACTGAATTTTTTTCATTTTTTTTCTAAGTTAAATTATATAAAGGTTACGAAATTTATATATAAGTTATAAAAATGGTATTTTTAGAAGGGGAAAAAAAGCTCATTTTCTAGATTAAAGGAGTATTTAATTAAATCTATTTATATGGTGAAATGAATGTCTTATAGAAAAGGGAGTAGATAAATAAATTCAAAATAACCAAGAAATAAAACGTTTAATTTATTGATTCGTTCTTGCATAGCATATATAGGTCACTCGTCTTTGCCTTGAAATTATCGTTGTATTTTTAATTAAAGTATTCTACTTACTAACCCTTCGTGTGTGATGTAAAACAGGCCACCTTTGGTCCTTTGCCTTGAAATTTTCCTAGTCTTTAACTATGAATTCATAAATCATTCTTTAATTATATCACTTAAGAAATTCTATTTAATAACACTCCATGTATATTAAAATTATTTTACAGAATGAAAAATAATTACTTTAGGAAAATAAATTTAAATGAGGGAGTAGGTGGGAACAAAGTCTGAGGGGATTAAAGGAATGACTGGTGGATGCTGCTCCCTTTCAGGATTTTTTTTTTTTTAATACTAATGGAACTTTTTTTATTGTATTATTTTGTATAGTATAAAATATCATTTCTCAAAATTTAATTATCAAATGACTTTTGTATATCCTGTGAGTAATTTTATAAAGAGTTGGTCTTGCATAGTGCTTCGGATCGATTTGAATTTATGTTTTTTTTTTTTTTTTATATTTATGAATTGATTTTTATATTATATTAGTGTGACTTTTATATACAAATATTTTAATTTTTATGTAATAATTAACTTAAATTTAAAAAAAGAATTTCAATATATTTGTATATATATATATATATATATATCATTGTGTGATATTACTTATACTTTTATATCAAAATAGTCATACATCTATATGATATATAAATGTACAACTGACATAACTAAAATATGTGACAAGATAACTAAAAGATGTAAAAGACATTAATGTAAAAGGTGTAAAGGATATTACATGTCTGTGTAATATAATGTAAATATATGAATGTAATAACCTAAAAATATGAATGTTATAATTAAAAGATATACATATTTTTTCAGAAAATGTTGAAAATAAACTAAATATATGAACACCCTCTCCAGATAGCTTAAAGGCACGTGCTGGCACATGAAAGCATATGTCGGCTCAGATCAACCTTAATTATAAGGATTTAGATTCATATAATTGGTAGTCATGAATTTTGAGTTTTATAAATATTAGATATACATAGATATCATCTAACAAATTAATAATCCATCCGAACCTATATATTTAGAGATCAATTCTTATTTCTAATTATGTGTTTTTTAAGCTATAATCCAACAATTTTTCAAACCTTATTTCCCCCTCCTAAATTATATCACAAAGATCTCTTATTTTACAATTTATGATATTTGATTTCTTAAATTCTTTATCCAACACTCTAAACCATGGATTTAGGTAATGAGTGGAGGCAAAGATTGCTCAAGAACATTTTTATCCAATTCTAATGGGTCTTCATTTATGATAAAAACTCTTTAAAAACTTTTCAATAAAGTTTAAGGAAATAATAGACTGGGGACCTTTGTCCTTTTAATCTTTAACAAAATTTGGTACAAGAAAAGTAATCAGTTGATATTAATTATATATTACCACGTACATGATATGCAAATAATTATCATATATTCATTCATCTCAAAATAATTATAATTTTAATTGGTTCACAGGGATTAATATCATTTAATAACTAAAAATATAGATGTATAAAATAAAAATATTAACCAAATTTTTATAAACATAATTAATTTCATACTGAATAAAAGTTTGGTACAAGGAACATAAGAAGGAAATTTTGAAAAATTATCATAGACTCTTTTCAATAATCAAAAAAATGAAAAATAAACAAAACTAATTTTTTTTCTTTCTATATCAACAGTTATTTAATTTTGAAAAGAGAAAACCAATATGAAGTATAGAAAGAAAAAATTGAAGTCTACATTCAAGGCGGCGCCCCGGCGGCGGTCCACGATCCACATTAACCAACTAAAAGGGAAGTAATTTTTTTATATATTTGCAATATATGTGGTGCAGTTTTAATTTAATGATATTAAAGTAATAATTACTCCATAAATTAGACATATAATTAAAGAAGAATACTATAATTATAAACTGGGAATTCCATTTTAATTTTTGTTTAAAGAAATTAATTGCTCCCGCCATCTACCTGCTGCAGGTTGCAGAAATTAGGGGCACCTGGTGGAGTATTTATTATTAATCAGATAGGGTTTATTTATTTAATGTTGAAGTACAATTCAAAGTATTTTAATTATTAGAAGACGACTCTTCATTATAATGGTGTGTGAATATTCAATAATTTTGCTCGAAATCACTTGGATGAAAGAACTTCGAACGACATAATGTAGAAATTGACGTAGCTCCTACTTAACATTGAAAAATATTTTATAAATTTTTTGGAAGCAAATTAAAATTACTTTTCAAAACTTTAATAAACAAGAATCTTATTCTAATGGCGACTTGGTGATGTTGCTGTTGTGAGACAACTCAGAATGATACCTAACACACATAATATATTGATTATATTAAGTCATGCTTCACTTTGGCTGTCCACAGTCGTATTCCATAAACATGTTATCGAACTTTGTACACAAATTGATAAAATAAAAAATAAAAAGTTTATTGAAAAGTACTACAATCTCCTAAAAAAACTAAAATTGAACATGGAAATATTAATAAATGAAATAAATAGAATTCAGTTATATCTTAATTTCCCTTTAATTTCCTATATTTGGAGGTTTACCTAGGATTCAGTAACGTGTAAAGGAAAAAAAGATTATAAACAAAAGAAATTTCCATATTTCCCATTTATCGGAAGTTGGAACGTTTAATTCTTCTATACACTAATGGGAGAAGATATTACATAGAATGAAAATATATAGATGATAAAATTTGAGAAACTAAAAAACAGGCAGCTTGGTGGAATGAATCCAACATTTGACAGGAAAAAAAAAAAATCATGAACTGGTTAAGAGGGCGTTTGCATGTTCTTGAATAACTTTCCAGGCCAAAATGATGTGCCTGTTTTCCGTCAAACTGGCGCCCACAGCGAATCGCATAACGTAGTCTCCACCAATCACTGCATGTGTCATGTAGATTTTCCCCGACTCGTTTATCGTTTCTAGAAGTTTCGCGTTCAGATTGTTCGTTGCATCTTCCTTGGATATAATCTGTTGGTGGTTTCCGCCCATCTCGATCGGCGATATGCGGAAGCACACGGTGGCGAAGTTCCTCGGCACCACCACCTCGAACCGCTTGTCCATTCCGATCAGTCCTTCGAAATTCTTCGCCATTTTTATGTGGCTTCGAAGAAACTTCCTCAGATTCGCCACGCCATAGCTGCGGAGCACCATCCACAGCTTCATGGACCGGAATCGACGGCTCAGAGTGATCTGCCAGTCCTTGTAGTCCACCACCTGCTTCGATTCCGATGCCTTGTTGCGTAGATATTCTGGATATGTCGACAGAGCTTTCACCAACGCGCCTGGATCTTTCACCCATAGACAGCAGCAATCCAGAGTTGTTAGAAACCATTTGTGTGCGTTGAAGCTGAATGAATGAGCGTTCTCCACTCCGTCCAGAAAGTGCCGGTACTCGGGGCAAATGCACGCGCTGCCGGCGTACGCGGCGTCGACATGGACCCAGATTCCGTACTCCGCCGCCACGTCACAAAGCGGGGCTAAGTAATCCACGGCCGTTGACGACGTCGTACCGATGGTGGCGCAGAGGAAGAGCGGCACCAGCCCGGCTTTTATGTCCGATTCGATCGTTGCTCGCAAGGCGTCCGCCGTCAGCCCGAACGCGTCGGCCTTGGTGGTGGTGACTGCTCGGAAATTATCAGGGTTGATCCCGGCGATCTGAGCGGCCTTCTGCAATGCGGAGTGGGTCTGATCCGACCCGTACACGACCAACTTGTTGATGTTTTCCCTGCCGCCGACTTTCTTCAGCATCTGATCCCTGGCGGCCACCAGCGTACACAGTATGGCCTCACAGGTGGTGCCCTGGAGAACTCCGCCACCTCCGCCGGAAAACAGGAACTCCGACGGCAGCTTCAGCATTTTTCCGAGCCAATCCATGACGATGCTCTCAAGCTCCGTGGCGGCCGGCGACGACATCCAGTTGAATCCGACAATGTTAAACCCGGTGCTGAGAATCTCGCCGAGAAATCCAGCAGTGCTTCCACTGGAAGGGAAGTATGCATAGTAGTTGGGGCTCTGCCAGTGAGTGATCCCCGGAACAATATCCTTCTGAACATCTTTAAGAATATCTTCGATCGGTTCCGGGTCGTACGGGGCCGAATCTGGTAACCGTTCCTTGAGATAACCGGGTTGGACTTGACTGCGAACTGGATACTTCTCAACATTCTTGTAATAATCGGCTAGAAAGTCGATGACCAGATGGCCCTGTCGCCGGAACTCTTCCGGGTCAAGAGGCTTGATGGTTCCGCTGGAGCCTACGTCTGGCTTTTGATTCTGAAGGCTGCCCATTGACTTTGTGATCTTTCTCTCTTCCTCGTTGGCTGCAAGTGAAATGGAAATTCCACTTGTTAGCTAGAGAGTATTTTGGAAAGGAGAAATTAGGGGTTTATGAATTGGAAGAGTAGTGGAAGTGTGTATATATATAGAGAGAGGAGTGGGCATATAAAGAAAATAAATGAAGGTGGTAGATGGAACAAGTTTAGCTCACGTTGAACACAAGGGTTGTTGGAGAGAGCATTGTCCGCGTAATCTTTTTTTTTTGCCACCTACTTACATGCATTAGTACTATTGGAAATTAATCAGATCTTTGAATTACATCTCTAAATCATAATGGAAGGTATCGATGGATTTCAAAAATCAATTTAAAATTCTTTCTAAGTGTCGTGTTAAAATTTAAACATTATTTCAAATCAAGTATCGTGTTAAATATTTATGCAATTTATTTTTAAATTATACCTATTAATATTCCTTAACGAAAGTTCAACGATTTGATATGATATTTTTTATAAAATTAATTTTATTCTCTTTTCAACCCAAATTTTTTGAATACTTAAGGGTATATTTGTCCAATTTTGATATTTTTTTAATTTATAACAAAAAAATTATATTTATTTTGAATTGAAGGAATATATAAGAACATATTATGATAATTAAATTTATTTTTATCTAAAGAAACGAAAGAAATATATCTGATTGATTGCAGATCTCAAGATACGATTCTTTGTTCCCTTCCATGCATATTTGCATGTCCTATGAGAGGACATGACATTCGTTCTTATATATTCAATTTTATCAATTTCCTCATTCTTAAATTTACTTTTATCTAAAGAAAAGAAAGAAATATACCTGAATAATTGCAAATCTCAAATACGATTTTTTCTTTCCAGGTTGGTGTCCTTCCATCCGATCTAGGGAGAGGACATGACTTTCTTTTATACATTCATCCTTTCATCTGGTCTGGAGAGAGGACATAACTTTCTTTTATATATTCAATTCTATCAGTTTCCTCATCTATCTAGAATTCTAATCTAATTATGAGTACAAATTGAATCTAACTACCACACTTTTTTCAATTAGGGTTCCAAATCTTTACATAATTGGGATTGATATTGATCTCATAATAAATAGAATGGCAATGGTGATCATCATTTGGATTTTCATTAGTTTTGAGGAAAAAAAAAAAGTTGTTTAATTATTTATCCATTCACTTTCTAATTTTAGTCGTATAAGTTTAAAAATTCTTGATTCTTACTCCATTTACCTGTTGTTTATTTGATATATAACTTACATATTAAAAACGAATTTATTTAAAACTATTTTAATGCATTGATAAGTAAGAGTTATATTTAATTTATTATAGAAACATTATAAAGTCTACATAAAATAAATTTTTGATTAAAAATATATAAAAAAATAATTATATTATTATACCTTCTTAAAAAAAAATATATTCAAATTTCAAATGGGCACCATGTAGATGAAAAGAATTGTCTATACAAGTTCAGATGTCAAATAAACAACAGGTAAGTCGAACTAAAAATCAATAGTGTTTTAAAATTAATATAGAATAATAAATAAATAAAAATTCTAATATTATAAAGCTAGCGAAAAAGAAAAACTTATGTTCGTAGTTTTAGCTTATAAATGTAGTTCTCATACTGTAACTTATTTTAGGTAATTAATTTATAAAGATAGATTTAATCACATGATTGACATCACATGGTAGTTGGACTTTGCAGCATAAGTGGTCGGAAAATGAAATTATTTAAATATCAAACGTGTTGAGGAATCATTTTCTTCGAAGGCTCCAATGCCAGGCCATAGTCAGCGAGCATCTCGGGATTCAACTAAGGAAATACCTATAAATAATATTATTATATACATTATTTTACATAATAATGGATTAAATAAAAATAAATATTACTAATAAACAGACAAGTTGGTAAACTCCAGTTAATGGCTACATGTTTGTTGCTATTAAAGTATAGATGTGGATCTCTCATGATAATATTGAATTAGATTTCTTATCTTTTAAATCTCGAAATATTGATGAGACTTAGATGGTTAGATTATTTATCGAGTATAAATTATTTTAGTAAATAAAATTCAAACATTTCTGTTACATTAGGATATAGGAACATGTCAAAATTAACAATATTGCTCAAGGCTATATATAATAGTCAAAATTCAATATTATTGTACAGTATCTTGTAAATTTGATCTCTAATATTGTACTAGGGAAGTTTACAAATTTACATAAATTAAAGATTCTACCACATACTGCATTATGAAATATTGCAGAACAAGCCATATAACTGAAGGGGTATGCCTATAATTCTATTAAAATTATAAAGCATTGAAAATGTTAAATATTCATTGTTGATAGTTTTTAATTTGTTAATTAACATTGTAATGATGACATACCCTAAAATTATGCAAAATAAATTAATAGATATATTAAAAATATAATACGTTAATAATAAATATATTAATATATGTTTGATGGGTGGGTAACAGAAATTACAATTCGATTAGAAAATAAACTTATAAGTTAGGTAACTAAATTTAGTCCAAAAAATGTATGGCTGTACGAGAAGAAATTGTCTGCATTTCATATCACACTCACAATCGGACAATTCAATTAATTTTGTCAAAATTTACCAAACTATTCATTCTTAATATCAGTCCACGTGTGCTACGTCACATACGCATAGGAAGTTTGGAAAAAACGAAAACAAAAAAAAACCAATTAGGCGGCCGATCTATATGGAACAAAGGGGTACAAATTTCTTAGAAAATAACAAAAAAAACTAAATTATGTAAAATTTGAATATTATCTTAACGTAGCTTAGTTGATTTGATGTCTTTTTTCAAATCTTGGATTCAACTCTTCATGATAACATGTATGATTTTTTTTCATTTTTTTTATTATTATGAATTCGTTTTCTCATATCTTTAAAATGAAGATCAATTCATTTAAAAAAAATTCTTTTATAGTGATTAAATAATAATTCTTGTATTATAAAATCTTTTAAAACAAGCAAACAAAACTTAAAAAAATCATATCAATTTTTTTATTTGTAATGAATTTTTTTTCTTATATTATAAAATCTTAAAAAATAAAAAAAAGCAAACAAAATTAGAAAAAAAAATTATATCTATTTTTTTATTTGCAAGTTTGGAGTTGTTATAGATTTAAATCTTCATTTGTATATATTTATAATTATTTTTCACACCCCCAATTTTTAAATTCTGTGTCCGCCACTACAATTAGGTGACTAGCTCAAGTAAATTTCTAGTGAGATCATCTACGTCAAAGAAAGTTTATTCTCAATATGCGAATTGTTTTATTTTTTGTCATTTTTAGAGTATTATAATTCGTCCGGACTATTGATAATTATTATTTTAAATATCCAAAAGGTTTTGTAAATCCATAATTTAAAATGAAAAATATTTCAAATTCACATTTATCAAAACACCATTGTTTGATTTGTTATCATGAATTTCAAATACCTCATAAATTCCAACTATCTAAATGAACCTTAATATTTATGTGAGTTTCTGATAATCAGTTGTCTTGTTAGGTTAATGTGTATTGCAAAAATGGGTCTTATTTTAAATATTATTGTTTTAGATATAATAATTTGAAATTTAGAATTTCAAATATCATTAATAAATTAATTATCATATATTTTAAATCTCTTTCCCGTTATGATGATCAGTTGTCTTGTTATAGGTTAATGTGTTTTCGAAAATGTGCCCAACCACCTAAATGATGGCATTTTAGTAATAATTGGTCCATTTCCATGAAAAGGGTCATAATTTCATAAATTTATTATTTTAGTTATCTTTTGCCATCCCATTTACTTTTAATTATATTTTTAATAAATTACACTCGAAGATTAGATAAATATTGGTTAGGTATACTACTGCAATAACTTATATAATTTGATGGATTATGAACAATAAATTAATTTGCTGTATTAAGTGTAAAACATTTAATAATTTTAATTTTTTCAGCACTATTATTTCTTTATTGTCACGGCATTCTTTTCATAATATATTTAATAATATATTAACAATATAACATATTAGAAATAAATTTCAAATTTATATAGCAATATTATAATATAAAATTAAAAATTTTGGTTTATAAACAAACTTATATTGTCGGACAAATTGTTCCTCTATACATGATACTTCCTTTTGTGTTTCATTAATTAATTTAATGTATAATTGTTAGTTTATATACTATTTTATTCATAGAATGTTTGTTTTAACTCAAAATCTAAAAACCATATCTAAAACATTCCAACATAGTTTAACATTTTAACATAATATTAAAAGTTATTTACGACGAATATTTTCACATTTTTCGAAGTTTTAAGAAAAAGAAAGTTTAAGTTAAGTGGAACTGTTAATTAAGTATGGAAAGAATAAAAACTAATTATGTAAAAAGTCATCAACTGTCCCTCAATAATATATCGTATAATAAATATAGGAAAAAATAATTTAGAAAAATCGTAATAATTCATAATAATAAATATTACTGAATGATTTTAATTATTAAAATTATGAAAAATAATTTGAACGTGAAAACTTATCGTCCTATAAACTCCACACGTTACATTGTAGCAGTTTTTACTTTATGATATATAAATATTTCATTATTATTTACAGTGGTAGGACCCACGTGGCTGCTTACACCTGAAATTAAACATGGATAATAAATAAATAAATCGTGTCAATAGCAAAAGTTGAGTTTAGGGCCACGTTTCTTTTCAATAATGAACCAAATAGATCTAGATTTATTTATTTATTTCTCTACCAAATATATAACATTTAAATATGTATCTATGTATAACGGCATGGCCTAGCTCTTTAATTATGGGTGGAGTTTGTGGTACGAAATAGTTTACACGTACATGAATGATATTTAAAGATTTTCTCGATTTAGGTCTCAAAAACTGCACAGGTCTAAAAAATTAGAGGACACTTGTGTGCTTCTGGGGCACGGATCTAGCCGCTCCACTCTTTTTTTTGTTTTTTTTTTTAATTTTTCTGTTTTTTTTATCTCTCCTATTTGCTGCACTCTTTTTTTGTTTTTTTTTTAATTTTTTTGTTTTTTTTATCTCTCTCCTATTTGCTGCACTCCTTTTTTGTTTTTTTTTTAATTTTTTTCTTTTTTTTCTCTCCTATGCAAATACTCATTTTTTTTCTTACCTCTTCCTGTGGTGCTATTCTTTTTTTTTTCTTTATTCCTTCTTAATTTCTTCACATGATTGCTACAAATTTAGGGTTCTTATTTTTCTAATATTTCAACAAGCTTTTTTCTTCTTAATGTGTATAAAAATCTAGGGTTTTTATTTTCTTATAACTTGAAACTTTCTATCTTAATCCGATTCATAGCAACATACAAGATAATTGATGCAACAAACACCATAGTTGGTTATTAATTGAGTAATATGATTTTGAATAAATTTTGTGGAAGAAAATGATGAAAATCTTATATTTAAAATTCTGATTTATTCTATAGGTATTATAAAAATTCTGATTGTTCATGATGTTATAAATTAGAATTATCCCAAAACATTGATATATGATCAGTGATACCTTTCAAGTATTACTAATATGATCTATAAGTACTATATATATACTCTTCAGGTATTATAAAATTACATGGTTGAATTATATGTAAGTAAAACCTTCAAGATATTATAAAAAAAAAGTATGAGGTATTATTAGTTTATTCTATAGGTATTATATATATGTTTTACAGATATTACAAAAATTCTGACTGTTTATGATTTTATAAATCATAATTACCCTAAAGCATTGATATATGATTGCTCATGACTAGTGATACTTTTAAGGTATTACTGATATGATTTATAAGTACTAGATATATACTCTTCAGGTATTATAAAATTACATGTGTAATACTTATAAGGTAAGTGTAATATTTGAAAGAAACATGTGTAATACCTGTAAGGTATTTTTTAATACTTGAAAGAATATGTGTAATATCTTAAGAGTATACAACTAATATCTTCATTGAAAAATCTTAAAATTTCAAAAAAAAAATCCTCAAAATCAACAAATCATGATTTCATATTGTTTGAAATAATTGATTTTCAATGTTTTAAAATTATTGTAATAAATTGTGATTTGAAATCAATTATCTAAATTTATGAAAATGAGTAAAAGAGAAGAGAAAGAAGAAAAAACTCCATAAATGACTTTATGAAGATTTGATGAAGAATAAGAATATAGAGAAGAATAATAATGTACAAAACAAATAAGAAAAATAACAAATTGATAAGAAAAGAGATTAAGAAGAAGAAGGAAGGAGAAGAAAAAAAAAGAGGAAAAAGAAAAAAGCAGCGCTGTTTTTACATTAAAACCTGAAGGGTAACAGTGTGATACCTTAAGAATAAATGTGTGATACCTTAAGAGTAAATGAGTGATACCTTAAAATATAAAATTTAGGTGGTGCGCGGCGCACACCAGCTATGGTGTGACCGCGCGTGGGGGTGCGTGGATGCGCGTAAAAGCGGCCCACGCGCCGGTTCGGGTTGGGGGCACGGATCTAGGATCCGTGCCCCTGATGCATATAAGTTTTTGCCAAAAAATTATAAGGTTGATATCTTTAAAATTCATTATTTCACCTTTTTCTTGGTTGTTATCTCATTTTCTTCTTGTAATTGATGGCTGTCAAATGATATTAATATGTCAATTGAAAAATTAAAATTAAAATTTAGGATGTAAAAATTTAAATTGTTATTTTATTTATTGAATAATTGTCTATTGTGTGTTCTTGATATTTGATAAAATACTTAATTGAGTATAAAATTTATGTTTTTTTATATACTTTCAATATAAATTCAATTTTAATTACAATTAAATACATTTGAACGTACTAATCAAACACGAAATGTCATGCGAACTTTCATATATATTACATGATATTGTAAAGACATGGATATAGATATTATCATGTAGACTTTCAATATATATTGATATATGTGTGTATATATATATGTATATTAATAGCTATATTTTGTGATATTATTCTGCAAACTATCAATAAATATTGATATCGCCATCTAACAATATTGTGTAATATATAATATTGATAGTCATGCATAATATTTTTCGTGTTTAATTAATATTGTTTAAATGTATGTAATTGTACTGAAAGTGGAGTCTATATTAAAAGTAATAAGAAATTAACAACAACAAATTTTGTAATTAATTGGATATTTTATTAAATATCATAGCTAACGAACACACGATAGATGTTTATGTAGTTAATTAAATAACAATTTAAAGTTTTATACTGTAATTATAATTTTCATTTTTCAATCAACACATCACGTCCACGTCAACTAACGAAAGATAATGAAATAACTATACTGATAGAGAAATGTTAACATTAATAAATTTTGAAATTTTTACTAGATAATTTCCAATCGTTTAGGTCCTTGATTGAGAAGAAATAACTTTCATAACATAATGAAAAAACATTAATAGAAAAATGTTATCGACGTAAAATTTAGGAATCTTAACATATTTCAGGTCATAAATTAATAATAATTATCTTTCATACTCCGGATAATTGACCTATAATTCGGGTCCTAAATCGATAACATCACAAAAATAATTAACAACTCAGATAATTTGGTTAAATCGATTTTAAAGTATATTGATAAAATGTAGGTCAATGTTTAAGTCTTAATGAGACTCAAGAAATCTTGATCTATAAAAAATTATACAACTAATGACGATACATTATAAAATGTAAGACGATGTAAATATATTTATATATATAAATATAAATATATTGAGTATATGAAAGTTAATGCGGATGCATGAATTAAAAAAGAGAAAATGCTTTATAGATAAGTGAGATGGTGTGCAACAATAGCTGCCCTAATTAATTCGGTTTGCTCTTTAAACAAAGAAGTAATTACGAGTTTCGATTAAATGTGCTTTAGGATAATTATTATATAATTACATTTTATAAGAGTTGAACTTGATTCCAATGTTTTCATAACCGAACCGGTGGTCAAACCGGCCTGGCCATCGGTTCACGGTTCAATCAGTCGGATCGGTTGAACCATCGGTTCAACCGGTTAAAAGATCTTTGTCTATTTTTTTTTCAATATTATTTATGTTACATTAAAAAAGTTATGCACTTATATGATTCATATTAAAATAATTACAATAAAATCATAAAATGTCAAACTATATACCTCATAATCCATAATGAAGTCTTAAACTAAAAATTAAAATATTAAATACTAAAATTTAAGATAGATAAAATGACAAAATAAAATATTTTGAATTTTGATAATTATATCACAAAGAATCGTCGTTTTTTTTACTTTTTTTAGTTTCTTTTTTAACTTTTGAAGCCCAATTTGGAAGCTCAAAGATGAAAGATCATTATTTTATAGCCCAAAACAAGAAATGGATGTAATTTAAAAAAAAAAACTGATTTTCCGGTTCAACCGGTTTCCGGTTCCCGGTTATAACCGATTCAATCGGTTTTTGACCGGTTTTTTCGGTTTAACCGAAAAAACGATTAATTGGGTGTATTTGGATCGATTTCCATGCCGGTTCCCGATTGAATCGGTTGAACCAACCGATCCGATTCGATTATGAAAACACTGTTTGATTCAATAGTGAAAGTAAATTTTCGTCTTATAAGGTTACGAGAATCTCTTTAAACGTAAAATGAATTCAACTCGATAGCCACTGTGATTAAAAAATGATTAGGTTATTATGAGTTCAATATATTCTTATGAATATATATTTTCAAAATCAATGTTTTCGTAATAAGACGGATGTTGAATCAATCTTGTTAGTAATTAAAATTAATAATATTTGCTGTCTCCTTATCTGAAATAATTATAAGTTATTATTATTATTATTATCATAAAAAATAATTTACATCTCAATTGTATAAGAGGATAAAGACAAGTTTAAAATGACACACAAAAATAAATTGAGTAGATCATGTGTGAAACTGTCTCGCAAATTTCATTTCGTGACACAGGTTGGGTCGGGTAGGACATAATAAATTAGATAATATTTTTCTATATTTCAAGTAATATTTATTATATAATATAATATAAAAGTATTATTTGAATATAGATAATGCACACAAAAATATTACATATTTCATGAGAGAAGAGCACCAGTACAGTCTAGGATTCGCGTGTTTTTTGAATGACCCGACCCAACCCAATTCGAATAATGTATCCCATAATATAAAAGTATAACATGATATACAGAAAAATATTACCTGTTACACATAAAATATTATATATTTTCTTAGAGTCCAATTCAACTCAAAATAAAAATATTATCTAATACATCCAAAAATATTACATGATTTATTAAGTTCAATCCGACCCCAACCCATTCGTGAGACGGTCTCGCCCAAAACTTTTGTCAATAAAATAATTCAACTATCTCAAATTTTGATTCGAAAATTTACTTAAACTCGGCTCAACTGATGATTAAATAAATTCAAACATGGACTTAATTTCGAACATAGAGTAAAAAGAATTCAAATAATAACATATTTGACTATATTAGAATTATTTATTTTCAGAAAGTAAATGTCAGAAGTGCAGTTGGGTTACCATCAAGGATGAAAATATCACGAATATATCGTGAATATATCATGGATATGGATATTGCGATATGAATATTAGGGGGTAATGTTTTTTTTTCTCAGGTATCGCGGATATGTCGTGGGTATCAATATCGCTATCGATATCGGTTCAGTGTAAAATAAAATTAGATGGAAATCGAAAAATATCACGGATATATTGCGAAATATCGCAACAACATCAAAAATCCCGATTTTTTATGAAAAAAAATTGATTTTATCATTATTTTCCTAATTTGAAGTATTTATTTTTGTCTCATTGTTGAGGGAATATATTGAACAACTTTCAGTCAGTTTTAATTCAATTCAATGAATATCAGTAGCAATGATCATAGTAATATATCTCAAAATTTATATGTTCCTGACATCTATGAAAGTTCATAATTTGGTTGGACTAGTCGAGATGTTTTTGATCACTCACATCCTCAAATGTCCTATGAAGGCCAAAATGAATATCAACAATATGATTGGATTAGTATACATTATCCAATTCATGGTGAAGTAGTTGGACGAGATATAACAATTTATGAATGACATGTGCATAACTATATTAATAAGTACTCTAATATGATGAGTTAGTATCAGTACTGTTTGGATCAAGATGATATTTCATCTACTATGTTTGAACCTCATAGGTCATCCTTTTATACTAATGTATTGTGTGATGTAATTTTAGTAATTTTGTCTTATATTATATAATATATTGTCAGTTTTCATTTGAAATACAATGCTTATTATCTATATGTTAGTTTTAAATATATTATTTTAATGTGATTTTGAGTGGAATATATGTGTAATGATGTGTAAAAATAATCCCTAAAATTTTATATTAAATTTTCAAAATTCTAATAAGATTTTCGTTGTTTTTTCAAATTTTTTACGATATTGATATGCGATATCAATATATCCGTAAAATCAAAATTAAAATACGACATGTGATATCGATATTTTCATTTTCATCCTTCATACCCACTTGCGTTCGTGGCTTCACTATTTGTTAGACATGAAAGACAAATTCAGTTTCGCCATTCTTTTACCAATGAAGAAAACGTGCGTTCGTGGATTCACTATTTGTCAGACATGAAATAAATTCAGTTTCGCCATTCTTTTACCAATGAAGAAAACGTGCATGAGAATTCGATTATTAATTAATCCCAGTTCAAATTATTTAAAAATTGAAGACGTAAAAATTACGATTGTTTAAACTTAAATTAAATTGCGATTTGAAGAATTTAAATTTAATATTCACATTATGTAACTGAATCGTGATTGTTTAAAGAAAGTAATTTTGATGGGATGTGAATTATATGGGTTATAACATCTATGTCCGAGATATATATACATATTAGAACTCTATTTTTATGCATGTCATATAATTTATGTCAATAAACTATGACAGTTGATATTGGTTTTTATGAGAATTAGGAAAGTATTGCTTTTGATGGAAGTTACATTTGTTCAAAAATGGTATTTATCATAATAATAATAATAATAATAATAATAATAATAATAATAATAATAATAATAATAATAATAATAATAATAATAATAATAATAATATTTTGCATTAAAGAATCTGACTAATTTGATTTGACTTTTAGTTGAACAGTGTTATAAAAGTGTAGGTTTTGTCCAAAATCTTATATTGTTATTTTTTTATTTTTTTTATTTTTATGAATAAGGTATTGATAAAAATGGATGTGGAATGTGTGAATTTTTAATTATGAGAGGCTAAAGGAAACTCAAAACTAAAAATAATAAAATTATATCTAAGTTATTTTAATTTTAAAATCATAAGCAAGTAAAAGAAACTCCACTAGAGTCGGGCATCACCAAAAACAACCTGGACTCATTAAAATTTACTGGTCCCTGCTATAACTAAGTTGATCCTACATAAATAGTAAGATTACTAAAGGTTTAAGCCAATTTAAATCTACCTAATCATAGGTATTAGGTATTTAGGTTAGTGCTTCGGAATATTGTAGTTTATCTAAACATAATAATTAGGTATTGATTTTCTTTATCAAGAAATTAGGTATTTAATTGGTGAAAACATCTGAAAATTAATTAATGTCATGTAGCCCTAAGAGATTTTACTATAAAGCCTAGTGAAGATTGCCAGCACCATACGCCACACGTAGCCTGAAGAATGTCGAAATAAAATATTACAATTATTTTCCCTAACCTAAAAGAGAAAAAAAGGATTTTTGGAGAAAAATGCAATACAAGTATACAACAAAAGAAAAATTATGACTGAAGAGGAAGAACGAAGAAGTTATCCCTAGGCCCATTATATTAGCCCACGCAGAAGGTTTGAATTAATTGTCCAGAATTTAGAATTATAGTCTAAATAAATTTGTGGAAGACCCACTTAAAAAAATAAAATTTAAAAATTTTAGAATTCTTCTCATAAATTAAGAAAAATAAGATGGAACAAAAAAATTCCCCTATAAAATCTTATGACCGGAAAAAAGTTAAGAAAAATTGTAGAAATTTATGAAAGAGATTGAATACAGTAAGACTTCGTTTACTCTGGCAAATAGACATACGCTAATTATCTAGACAAATAACTTTATAAGATAAGATATAAATTTTTATCCTCCTATGTTTACTCTAACATATAATATATGAATAAAGATATTAACTATACTTATCCACCATTTATTATATAATTAAATTTGTAAAAGAAAGGATTGTTTAATGTTTACTATAATGTAATTTCCTAATGTTATCCCAGTTTTGGGTAACTATCCTGGAGGCTTGGACTATTATCCAAGGCATTATTCGCATGTTGCAAGGTGAATTATCATGGTTAAGATTGTTATTCTTTACAATTTACAATACTAGTATTTAATTATACAGTTGGACGTTGGTGAAGGTACCGGATCTCTTTCGGATTTGACCCATGTATATACCATGATGGTTTTAATAGTGAATTGATACCAATTATGAGGGATCCTCAATTCATCCATGACCATGTCACACTCAGTTGTTCACCAACAACATATTCCTCTTAGCATCGATCCAATACTCGAGTACTCGTCCATCAAGCATGTGAAATGAAATCCCACCAAGTTCAACCCCTCCATTTTCTTGTATGAGGTAGTAAGATTCGCGATGAAATATTATTCGCCGTTAATAATAAACGAAATCATCAAATTTTCAATTGACAATATTTCTATATCATTATCAAAAATATGTTTGATAGAGAAGATCCCATCTAGGGAGAAGTATAATTCAGTTATCTTTATTATCCTTTGATTTCCTTTTTATTTTTTTGGAATTTTATCTAGGATTCAGTAAGGTGCAAGGGAATTTTTTTTGAAAACAATAGAAAATTTCCATTTTTCCCATTTATTGCAAGTTGGAATTTAAAAAATTGGAAGTGGTTAGCAACGCAGGCAAAAAATGATGTGCGAATCGTATAATGTAGTCTCCTCCTCCTTTCCCCGATTCGTTTAGTGCTTTTAGAAGCTTCGCGTTGAGATTACCATGAATGAACCTCCTCAGATTCTCCACCTCATATATCAAATCGATAGTTATAATTAATATATTTCGTGAGATATTAAGATTACATTCTTACCATTTGCTATACCTAAAATACACATACATTCTCTCGCTTTTCCATTGAGAAATAAAATGTAGATTTCCAAATTAATTGAAGGGTTGATCAAATCCAACCAAAATGGAATTTTCTTTTAGGGAAGAAAAAAATTAAGGAAAATAGAAGTTAAAATGTCCGGAAAGTTCCACCTCTTAAATAACATTATTTATACACACTCTATATTAATAATGATATAAAAATCGAAAATTAGAGGTAATCTTTGGTAGAATATCTCAACCATATTTCAAATAAATCGAGGATGATAATCGAATAATCAATCTTGCAACATGCCAACATGTCAAGCCATGAAAAACTTAGGCTTAATACACCAAAAGAAAAAAAAATAAATAAATAAATTCTCCAAGATATAAACCAAAATCTATACAATTTACAGCAATCGACTTTAATCACACAGTTGGTGAGGGTATATCTTCCGGATCTCTTTCGGGTTTGACCCATCTACCATGATGGTTTTGGACCAAGCCTTTATTAGCCAATTGGTACCAATTATGAGGGATCCTCAATTCATCCACAGCCATGTCACAGTCCTTGTTCACCAATGACACATCCCTCTTAGCATCGACCCGAAAACCAGACCCGCTACTCGTGTACCCGTCCACCAAATGAAGATAAGTCTCGAGCATATGAAACCCCACCAAGTTCAACCCTTTCTTCAAATATGGAGACAATTTTACATCGAGTTTTAACTCAACTCCAACATGTGTGTAAACCCACTCCAATGTGCCTGTTATGTCATCAAATCTTTGTAAGCTTTCATTGAACATAATTCCAGGCATACGTGGCACCACGTCCTGCTTCAACGTGACACGTAGCGTCTTAACACCCATGTGATAGAGCTCGTCGCGAAAGGCGATGTTGCCCACGCGCGGGGCCGCGAATGAGACCACACTGATCGGCAGGCCCGGGAAGTTCTTCGCGGCCTCGTAGGCGTTTAGTAGGCCCAATGCGCCACCTAGGCTATGGCCCGTGATTGTTAGGCTAACTTGTTCACCTAGGTTTGTGTAATAATCGACCAATTTCTTCACTTCTCTCATGACTTGCTCCGAGGCACTTGACCTATTGTACCTAGTTGTGTCACTTTTGGAAGTGTAGATGCTAAGAAAACCATGTTCCACTTTTGAGTCCCCTTGCCCAATTGGCTCTAATTTCCTTTGCATATTGTCGTACCACTCCGACGGGGCCACCGTGCCCCGCCACGCGACAACAATGTCGCGTCGGCCTATGCGTCTGGATTCGTGGTCGTCACTGACAGATACGAACCCGATCCAGTTGGAGTCTTTGCTCCAAGAATCGACGAATCTTGACTTTTCCAGCCACTGAGGCAGGTCAATGTGTGACATGGCATATATGTACTTGGTCACGTTGTAGCCACTTTTGGTAAGGCCTAATTTGTCGAACAACTTGCTCCGATTGTACCTACAGCTTCCACAATATTCGGAGTGTGAGTCGAAGTCGAATGCATCATAAGTTGCTTGTGCAAACTCTCCGTATTTGATGATCTCTCTTCTAAGCCACGGGTGGAGAGGGTCAAGAAGATCGTCCCAATCACCCGAGCCATGGATTTCGCGCCATTTTCCCGATATATTCTCTTTAGGAGACATGGTGGGAGTGTTGTGCTTCTCTTCTATGCTCAAAGCATTCAAATTCGATCTTTGGAGGCTTTTCTGAAGTGTACTCTCTATGTGGAGGCTCAACATGTTGGATAGGGATTCAGCCAGCTTGATGGCCTTGTTAGAAGGTTTCTTATACGGGTTTTTTCCGATCTTGAAATCTTGGTAGGCGGCGGTGGTGGCCGGAAGCCGGGTGGCGGGGAGGTTGTGGTACGAAACAAATGCATTTTTGGTGGCCATTTTTCGAGTAGGGGAGAGAGACAAGCTTTGATGATATACATATATAGGTCATTGGTGTGGATGTAGATTTGTTTGACTTTGACTATTGTATTAATATTGAAAAAACTGTAGAATTTGTGGCATGTTTTAATAATTCAACAAATTCGATTGTAGTATTCTACATTACATGGTTTGACCAATGGTTCACGCGTTGGTCTCCCCTCGGCTCGCGGTCTAAGACACCTGCTATGAAGCTTCAAAGCTATGTCCTATTTTTGAATGACTAAGTTTGTTTAATTGTTTTCAACATATATTTAAGGATAAATACTTTAAGTAAGCTTCTCACTTTCTTAATTTGATTCTGTTCTATCATGTTTTTTAACTTTTAATTCAGTTTGCACTAAAGACTTTCTTGAATTTCAATGTGGATAAAAATATACAGTGGAAGGGTTAATTTAATAAATTAATGTAATATATAAAAATATTCATGTTCGCAGCTTAAAAAATTAAAAATATTTAAGAATTTAATGAAACAAAATGTAAAAGTTTAAAGGGTATAATAACAGTTCGATACATACCATGAGGTACAATAACTAATTCGTGTTAAATGCATGCTTTAATTAATTTATGCCTTTTGTTTTAAATTTTTGCTTTTATAATTGTACGTCTTCTTCAAATTTTAGTTTTTTATATGACCAATTTGTACACTAAACGCGTTTACAACGTTTTTACACTTTCCCTAAAAAGATCAACTTTGAAAAAACAATGCATGCTTTAATTACTATATGCCTTTTGTTTTTTATTTTTGCTTTTATAATTGTACATCGTCTTCAAATTATAGTTTTTTATATGACCAATTTGTACACTAAAAAAAAGTTTACACGTGTACAACGTTTTTACACTTTCCCTTAAAAGATCAACTTTGAAAAAACAATAACAATGATAATAATAATACAAAAAAACAACAACAACAACAACAAGAATGATGATGATGATGATGATGATGATGACGACAAAATAGAGAGCTTGTTTTCTCTAAAATCTACAAAGAGAAATCACAAATACACACCAATTTCTACCATAAAATTTTCTCAATCCCTAAAAAAGAACCAATTTCCCTACTATACACCCGACCACAAAACACAACACCCTCGTGGAAACAATGAGCACAAGTTTCTAACATAAAAAACAATCTATGAAGAAAAATTACATTACACAAGTGGAAATATAGATAAGATAATTCACAAAATGTACAAATCAAACAATAGAGCCTGCAACCACATTATCTGAAACCGCGGTACCTGAAGCCACAGGACCCGATCTCGAGACATGAGATAAAGCATCGTCGAATTGGTCCTCATCAGCCTTCTCCGAGCTCAAGCTCGGCGGAACAAATGACCTGTATACAGCATCCAAGTTCGGAGTTTCCTTCAGTTCCCTGCAAGCAACGTCGAGGGCTGTGGACTGGAAAAACCGATAGTATTTCTTGTTGCAGACAAAGACAAAGATAAAGGAGAAAATAGGAAGTGGAATCAAAATGGGGGCGTAGAAGAATTCTTTGGCAAGCAAGTATCCGATCATGGTGAGTTGATAAAGGACCAATGCGGCCACAATTCGAATGAACATGTGTGGCCACATTTTCCCATAGCTCTCGTATTTTGGAACCAAGACTTTGAGTACCTGTTGATGGCAAAAAAGCCAAAAACTTGTTAAATAAACAATCTTTGTTAAAACATGTAGGATCTAAAGAAAAAAGGTGAAAGGCTGCTTTTATAGATCCTACATTGTCCCTTCTACTAAATAGATCGTACTCTTCTATGTTATACAAAGAAGAAATTGTTCTCGAAACCAAAAGGGATTTCAGTCAAGTGTCATACACAAAGTTGACTTGATGAGAATTTTGAAGAAAGTTGTGAATTGATCTTTATAAGAAGTATAACAACTGAATTGATTTCTGAATTATGATCTAGGATGTATTTATAGAGATCAAAGCTGCATAAGATAAGATAGCAATTAACTTTTCATATTTGGAAATAACTTACTACTTAACTAGCTAATCATATTAATTAACTTTCATATTACTCCAGAAATGACTTTATTTGATCTTGGCTTATTTCTTCTTCTTGAGACATTATAAGCATCAAACATTGGTATGTGAGTTTTGGGGGATATATGGATGGTGTTTTCATGTGAAGAGTGTTACCTGATTACGTAGAACAAGCCATCCCAAGCCAAAGTAGATGACTCCAAAAGGAATGATGATGGGTGCAATGACGGAATAGCAGATAACAATGGTGAGAATGAGCATGTCACTGGGAAATCTAGTTGCATATCCAAGATCTCCAGGTGCCCAAGCTTCTTTCACCTGTGCCTCTGTCTTACACAGATACTTCTTCTTTATGTGGAATATTATTAAAGGAATTATTCGTGATAAGTCGAGCCCATACCCCACAAAGAACCTGAACGAAACATAACATATCAGTACCACATTTCAGTCAATCACACACTGATTCGCCAAGAAATGAAACAACAAGACAAGAATGAGTAGTAAAAGGGACCAGTGTTCTTACTTCAAAGCCACAAAAGTCAAGAAGAATGTAGCACTTCCAGGCAGGCTTTTTGCCAGCAATGGAATAATAGAGTCTGGCTGCTTCTGAAGTTCCTTCAATGTAGTAAACAGCGTACTACCCAAAGTAACCCCAATAAACACATTAAGCACCGAGAAATAGAAGTACTTTCCAGAAGCAGCCCTTTGGGCATGGCTTTCAGAAGCAATGCCCTCAGCCTTGGATAGAAACAACAGAAAACTTGGCAAGAACGAAAGAAACAATATAAGTGCAAGCTGAGGCAAGTACGCCTCGAGCACTGTCTTGATCGCAGATTGATCCACCACCGGTTTCAAAAAGGGCAGAAGCTTCTTCAAGTTCTCTAAAGTAGTCAATGCAGATACGAACCCTATTGGTATCATGTAAAAGAAAATGGTCAAAAACACGATGAAATAGACAAGATATTGCCTAATCTCCCTCTCATAGTAATTCTTGGAAAGGTTGTTCCATAATATCTGGCGGGGCTCCGGGGAGTCCAAAGCCGTCCATGTATCCACCATTGTATCGTGTAGACATTGCGAAGCAGCAGCCGCTGTTACCCTGTTGTTAAAGAAGATGATGGCCGCTGATTGCTGCTTGTCTTTCAGAGTGACTTTCTGGGCAGATTCTAACTTCAAAACCAACTCTTTTATCTTCTCATCATAGTACTCTATTGCATCGACCTTTTTGCCTATTAGACCTAGAAAGCCAGTTTTAGTAGTTGGCCTCGTTCCTTCAGGATTAGCAGTTCCTTTAGAGTTTTCATATATGACCTCTGAAGTAGAAAGCTTCTTTCTGTATCCTTGCAACTCATCATAGATTTTGTTAACCTGAAAGTAATCAAAGGTATGTGAAGTTAGAACCAAGTTCTTGATATACAGTCAACCATATTCACAAACAAATACCTGCTTATTGTCTGTGACCACCATTGACCTGTAAAAGGTATCTGGATAGATAGCCTTGAAATAAGCATCCACCTGTTCCTTTCTAGTTTGGCCCAAAGGGACATGGGGTATATCTCGAACAACAACTGCAAACTGCTCGTTCTTCACATCTGGTGACATTAGGGCATCAGCCCTCAAGTCAGAGACATGTTTATAGGCCTTCCATAAGAGGTAATACGAAACAAAGGAAACCCAATATATAGCAATCAGACACGCCCAAAATCGAGGACTTCGTTCCTGTTAACATCATTGCAAAAGAATTACATCACTCTAATGAAGATAAATGCATATTGATTTAAACATAGAGAATTGAATGTACTCACTTCAATATGCCCCATTGATAGCTTGTCTAGATCATCGAAAGCTCCTTTACTAGTGTCATTGGTTTTCATCACTGCATGAGCTGTGGCACACACCGGCAGAAGGACAGGCAGAAGGATAACTCCGGACAAAACCAGTATCGACAAAGCTGGATGAAACGATAAGTTTAGCTAAACAAAATTAGTAACTGACTAAGAAAGAAGGCATTACAAATCAAGACAAACAAGCGTGTTAAAATAAATTCAGTTTAAGATTCATACCACTAACACAAAAAAGATAACTAACTGACAAAAGACGGGAGACTTAAATCAAGAGATAATTCAGTCCAAGATTCACATCGCTAACACAAAAAAGATAGCTAACTGACAAAGACAGAAGAAATTAAAATCAAGAGAAAATCAAGCTTATTAAAAAAAATTCAGTCCAAGATTATACCACTAACACAAAAAGATTAATTTTTTTTTTGTGTTTTAAGTTGTAAACTTGTCATAATTAGGGAAATAGAAACATTGCAAACAACCCATCAATAAGCATATTCAAGAAATAAGAAAGCCTCAAGATTTCAGTTACCAATTCAAGATAGCAATTACATATTCCAGAGTAAAAAAATCCTCAAAATTTCAGTTACCATTCAAACCAAAAAATCACTGAACTAAGAAAAGTTTCAAGAAAAACCCATCAAAAGAATCCAAATTAAAAATCAAAGAAAGAGCAGAAAAGGTACCAGTGGTCATGAAAACAAAATAGACGGCAGAATCAAGGCCGGACGTTCTGATGACGTCAGCCTCAGTAGAGGCGAAGGCTTCCCGAATCCAAGCAAACGGGTTTCGGGTCAACCGGATGCCCTCATACGGGTCCAGCCCTTTGAGGATCCGATTCGGGTAGTAAATAACGTGGTTACCGGGTCGCCGTGACAGCCACGTGAATAGAAGCATCAGCACAAAGAATATGATGAACGACGTTCCTAACGACGTCAAGAACGAACTGAAATCCATAGCTGCTTCTTCTTCTTCTTCTTCTTCTTCTCACTCTCTCTCCTCCTCCTCACCACTCCTATGAGTTCTTGAACGGTGATAATATCAGTTTTTTTTTTTTTTTTCCTGATAATAATATCAAATTAATGGAGCGTTGAACAAGAACTAGGAGCCGTTAAGGGCCATTAAAGAAGGAAAGTAACCGTTGAGCGAGGCAGTTGAAGAGATGCATAATGTTCATTTAGATCAGAACTCAATTGTGAGAGTGTGTATATATGGAAAGTGGGGTCACTCTGCAATTTTTATAATTTTCTATTACACAATTAAAAAAATATTGTTTCTTGATTTTGCAATTTTGGATTTGTGCATGGATAATATGATGTATATCTGTCAATTTTCTTGCCTTCTCTTCTTTTATGCAGCAACTCTCTCTCTCTCTCTCTCTCTCTCTCTCTCTGTGAAGTGAGATTAGTGAAGCGAGGCGGATTAGCAGGAAAGGTGGTAATAATTTTTAGTGCCTAAAATTACCATAACAGCCTTTTCATAATATTTCTAAAACATAAAAGCAGCTTATAATAATTATAAGCATCATTTTTTTTTTGTTGTAAAAAGAAAAATGTACGTCGACATAGATTGAGAATTTAAATTTTTTTAAAAATAATTTTATACTAATTTTTCTTTAAGAGAAATAATTGGATATAGCCCTTGTCGACTAAGTTTTGTATAATATAATGAAGACGTGTGAGCAAGAAAATGATGTTATAGTTGCGGTAATCATTATTAAGTGAAATCATCAAATTTTTAGGTGCGTGAAATTAATAATGATTTCCATCAATTCTTTAACGAATTTTTTTACGTGAACTTCCATCATATATAATTTGATATGTGAAATGATTTCATTAATTTATCTTCTTTAATATTTAATTATGTCAGCTCAATCTTGTAAAAGAATTCGAAAAAATGTTTGAAGATACACTTCAAAGCCATTGAATATGACATTAAAAAAAAAAAAGTTGGTGTGTGATAATAGGTTAGTACTTCCAAATAGACATGTTCAATCGGTTCGAAAAATCGGAATCGAGTCGGTTTCGGTTCCGAACCAGAACCGTCATCGTAATCAAGGATATGAAGGTTCGGTTTCGATTCGGCGTGTTTCAAAACTGGTAACTGGAGATTTGAACCGCCGGTTTCTAATTTTTTTATTATTATTATTTTATTTTATTGCATTTTGGAAAGTGTCACGTGGACGGCTGAGATCGCTTGACCGTTGATGATCAACGGTTCACGTTAAAGTATCGTTGGAAACCGCCGGTTCGAACCGGAACCGGTGCCTATAATTTTTTTTTTTTAAAACGACACGTATATGCCTCAGATCGCTTGACCGTTGATGACGGTCAAGATATGTCGACCGTTGTAAACCGACGGTTCAAACCGGCCGACCCTTTTTTTTTTGTAAAAATTATGAATTGTGTTCTATAAATACCTCATTCCATTTCACTTCAAACCACACTATTCCTCAATCTTCTCTCTCAATTCTCAAGCTTGAAATCATTCAATTTGTGCTCATTGTAGTTTCAATTTTATTGTTTCATAATTCTTCAATCTTTCTCTCAATTATTCTCATAATTTCATTCTTGATAGCTACTACTCTTCCATTTCAATTTCATTCACTCCTTATTCTAGTTTTCAATTTTTCCTTCTCCTTCATCTTAAAAAAAATGTCTCGAAGAGTCGGTTTCTAGATGACCTCATTGATTCTTACTCTCCTCATTGGAGTCAAGAATGTGAGAATTTGGAGGAATGTCTAGGCTCTAATACCGTCGCCGCCTTTAGTACCGAGCAAGAAGAGGAGGAGGTGTCGAGAGATACTCAAGGAAGTGGTAATACTAAGCGTACTACTTCTCGAGCACCTTCGACACTTCGAAGTGATATTTTCTCCGTTCATTTTAGGAAGGAGAAAATATCGAATAGCGACGTGGATTATATAATTACGTGCAACTATTGTGGGAAAAACTACAAATTCAAGCATGGAAGAGGCTACGAAACATTCAACAACCACGTGTTGAAGAAGCATCCCGACAAGTTGGGCAATGATCGATCGCAAACCTAACTTCATGGAAATACCGACTCTTCTCAAGGTGTCGAAAGTATGGATTATTTGCTCTTTAAATTTAGTCAATATCACATAGGAAAAGAGTAGCCGAATTTGTTGCTAAAAAATATCTAGCTTTAGGATTTCCATGTGATGATGATTTTAAAGAATATACTAGAAATTATTTATAACCTTCTAGTAGAAAAATATCTAGAAATACCGTAACTAAAGATATAGAGAAAACTGTAGGAGAATATAAATATAAATTAAATGAGGAGTTTAAAATGTCTCAACAAAAAATATCTATATGTAGTGATATTTGGAATGATCTTTATCAAATAAATAATTATATGGGGATTACGGCTCATTGGATAAATGATGCATGAAATGTACAAAAATGTTTAATTGCATATATTGACTTTAATGATAGACATTCGGCTATGAATATTACACGTAAAATAATTGATGTTTTAAATGATTATGGTATAGTAAAAAAAAAATTTAGTATCACATTTGATAATGTTAGTGCTATTACGGCTAGTGTACCCTTGTTAATTAAATATTGTAAACCTCCATTAGATGATAAATTTTTTCATAGTCGATGTATGTGTCATACATTAAATTTATATGTTCAAGATGACTTACAATAATTAAATGAATATATTGCACCTATTAGATCCGCCGTTCATGAAATTGCAAAATCAACATTATGGCATAAGAAATAGGTTAGATTTTGTAAGAATAATGGAATGGAAGTTAAAAAATTTGTAGTTGATATTAAACATCGTTGGAATTCTGCTTGTAATATGCTTAACGATTCTTTTGCATATAAAGATTTGCTTTGTCAAATTTTTATGGAAAATCCACATGATGACATAATGTTAATGAACAATTCATGGGAAACATGTATTAATTTGATTCAACTTTTAAATTTTTTTGAAGAGGCAACCAGAGAATTATCCAGGTTGTTATTATCCTACTTCTCCATTAGTTCTAGACCATTGTGTGAAAATTACTTTTATTTTCAATGAATATTCTACATATCCTATTTTAGGAGATACAATTATAGTTATGAGATCGAAATGGTTAAAATATTTTCATGAAATACCTGATGTATTTTTATGTGCTAAATTATTAGATCTTAGGATCAGAGAAGATGGCTTAGGAGAATTATTAAAAATGTATTATTATGCATTGTTCCCAAATTTTATATTAGGAGAATATAATGAAGTTGAACATGTTCCTAATTATATGGAAGTTGTTGCTAGAGCTAAACAATCATTAATCGAACTATTTAAAGAATATAAAATATTATTTGGTGATTCTAGTGATGATGATCATGTAGGTGCACAAAATGTAGGAAGTAGTAGTTCTTCTAGTTTTGGTGGTAGTCTTAGTCAATTTTACAATGTTTATGATAATAGAACACATAAACGACCTAGAGCATATCACGAATTAGATTCATATTTAAGTGCTACTTTCGAATTAATTGATTTTACACATCCATCGGATCTATTGAAGTGGTGGTAAAAAAAGACCACTATTTATCCTATTCTAACTATTATTGCTAGGAAATTTTTGCAAGTCCCGCCTCAATTGGCTCCGTTGAACAAGCATTTTCCAAAGGAGGTCACATGTTCGAAGATCGAAATTGACTAAAGAGAATGTACAAAACATTACTCTTCTTGAAAATTGGGTGAAAGCCAAAAACCGTCAACAACATTTAGATTTCTCAAATTTAGATGAAGATTCCGATGATACTTATGGCTACAATTCAAACACATCCTCCTTCACCGGAACCAACGTTGACGAATGAAGGTAAGTTTAGGTAAGAAAACTACATGAGCTTTGATTCCTTAATTTTACTAAGGATACGTAGGTAATTTCATTCAAAGTTTGAAAATGTAATTTTAATTTTACTTTCAAACTTAAAATGAAACTTAAGCTCTTTAAAAAAAAAAAATTCCTCTTCTTTCATTTATTTATACTTAGTTGTAACTTGTAATTTTTTTTAACTTCAATATTGATGTATGATTGTAATATATTGAGAGTTGTAACTTGTAATTTGTGTTTTCATTCATCATTGTAATTGTAATATATTCAATTGTAAATTTGTAATGACTATTGAGTTTTATTTTTTAACTTGTGACTTGTTATTTTTTTCCCTCATTTCATTTTAATTTTAATCTATCTTGTGCATTTATGTTAATTAAAAGTTTATGTTATGATGAAATAAATAAACGAAAATGCAAAAATATATATATATATATATTTCAAAACCGATCAAACCATAGCAAAATTAAAAAAAAAAAAAAAAACGGGAAACCGACGGTTCAAATCGCCGATTCCGGTTAACCGTCGATTTTCAAACCGGAACCAAAACCACCACGATTCGGTTTCGATTTGCTCTCCTCGGTTTCAAAAACCGCCAGTTCCGAACTGACAAATCGGAACCGGCTGAACATGTCTACTTCCAAGCTTAAAATATCGTATTGATTAATTATAAGTAAATAAGTTAATAGACATATGTAATGTTTAAGATTATATCTCAATCATGCTTAGAAAATGAAATCAATAAATGTTTCTTTCTTAAAAGGAAAATATTTTTCTGTTAATCTATCTTAGTTTGTGTACTAAAAGAGTTTTCATCAAAATTCATGGGATAACACATATAAAGATTCAAATCAGAAGAGAATGTGGAGCCAAGGTTTATATATGAATTATACAATCAATAACAATAACAATATGGAATATCAAACTTTTTTTAATTAATTAGAGTTTAATAGTACTCTTTGATCGGGTATTTTCTAATAATAAGAAATCCTTTTCATGATTCGTACAACTTCATAATTGGAAAGATTCTTTGCGTTCCTACTTCTACAAGTTCCATCGTGTTATTAAAAAAACATTATGTTTGATGTTAGATTAGATAAAATATATTAAGTAATTAAGAAATAGATACTTTTAAATACTTTATGGTGAAGCTATCATCATCACTTTTTAATTAAATTTATTTTTTATGAATAATAATTATTAATAGTAAAAGTCAAAAGGATTTTTCACTTGCAAAGTACTCATTGATAATTAATCCTCCTTCTTGGCTTCCTATTTTATGTCGGTAGCAAATTTCTTTTAAGAAAGTCGTCCTACTTTTCTTTTAGTGTAAATGTTTGATTTTAAATAAAGCCATTCGTTTGTAAGTTTTAACTTTTGATTATTTTATAATCAGACTATAAAAATAAAAATAAAAATTGTAGACACCAACTCCATGAATTTAAAATCATACAACTCGACATGTCCCACATTAAAATTTATTCCTATTATAATTAAACTATGATTTATTTGTGTGTGTTAAGCATCATGGAACCCACCACGAATCATGAATGCTATGTGGAACCTAACTGTCCACAAAATCAAGATTTATTACATTGCCTCTTTTTCTTTTCTAAATATAAGAGATCTTTGAAAAAGATGGAGGATGTGGACCACTTGATACTTAGTTAAAGAGTAGTTTAAATATTAAAAAAATTAAACTTGAATCATATATGCAGTAAAGATACTAAAATACTCATTGTAAATACTCCCTCCGTCCCGAGCTATTTTGCCTACTTTGACCGGCACGGATGCTAAGAAAATACAGTTGACTGTTGATTGAATGTTTAAGTTTATGCTTTTTTAGTGCTTTTTTTTTGCCATTTTTGGGTTGGCAAAATAAGTTGGGACAAACAAAAATGGAAAGTAGGTAAAATAAGGTGGGATGGAGGGAGTATCTTTTAATATGTAAATTAATAACATGTAATGATTTATTATATAAAAATTGAAATTTATATATATATATATATATATTATATTGAATATCTAATAAATCAATAATAGACACAGTAAATAATAAGATAGCAGAACTGATATTCAATATTCGATATGGTCTCGAATAGGATTTATTTTGATACGATATCTCGATGGGTGTATCTAAATATTTCTTACTCCACGTTAGATAATATCTTAAAACGATACAAAATTTGTTTCTAAAAAAGAAAAAAAAAAGAATAAAAATTGAATTAGTGCACGACACTTAAAAGAGGCGACGTGGATGCAAGAAAACATTTCCAGCAAATGGCTTTGCCGACAGAGAATTTGAAAGCTCCAACTATCAGACTTAACGTGACTTATCTGTTTTGTGGGTCCCACAATTATCCCCGTAGTGTATACATCTCTTTAATGTTACTAGAGCTCAATAATTATTTACCTTTTCAGCAATATTTCAATAATTGGCCACTTCTTATTCTATACCAAGAATATTTCTAATAATTCATATTTATCATATTTGATTTTTTCCATTGTATAAGGACATTTTTGTCCTATTTTAATAATAATTTATAACAAAAATTCTGAAGTGCCATTTTAATATAATTGAAGAAAATAACCATTTCATCAATATTTTTGGATCATCTTACATTTACACATTATATAGACTCATGACCACTACGATGTGATATAACAACACACACCTCTTGCATTGAAGAACAATGTATGTCCCCAAGCATAGGTCAAAATTCAAATGGTGAATAATATAGGCTTTAATAAATTGGCCATTTTATGAGATATGAATGTTTTGTCCGTATCTGGACTTAGGTCAAAACGGGTCACGGGTCCTTAACCACCTATTAATATTTGGACCATAAACTAATGACATCTCAGACAGTGGGGCAAACACTTGGGTCCATGTACATTATTGCTAAACTAGTGAACGCCACTTACTCCAACTAGAAATTGGACCTCAAAATCAAGAATGTAAGTGAAAAAGGACAAGATTTAGAATGGCTCCTCGCCAACCAAAGAAACATATCTCAGAATGCAAAAGGCTAAACATCTAATCTAATACACTTCATATGCATGTTTTAAACATATGAACAAAACTTGGGTCGAGGAGACAGCTCTTTCATTACACTACTACAAACTACAGGGGGCGAAATAGTACAATATCTAGATCATCCTATACAGCTTGTACAATGGGCTCAGTCGAGCAAGGGTGAAAACATGGCCAATCCTAGAGATTATGATGAGATATGGCTTATAATGGCCTCAGCCTTCATATAAGCAGATTTGTAATCGTGGAGTAAGGATTCCCGAATGGACAAATCTAGGATAGCGAAGTTACTGCAACATGGTATATACGACATTTTGTTCCAGCTAAGATCATGTGTTACCTCAAATATTACAGCAACGGGGTTGACCCTTCAACAAATTGTCCCATAAACATATCATCTGCCTTGGGGATTGGTAATGTGCAGTGTGATAGTCCTCCATGCAACCGTATTGACAATATTTCCAATTGTGATTATATTTAACATGTTTGGTGGTGTTGAACTGCTCGACCCACATTCCCATGCTCACATCCTCCATTTTAAATAGCTGCAGATTTTTTTATTTATGGGTGTGGGGAGGGGGGTATATGCCTCAGATAGTAAGAAAAGATCGTAATTTCCAGAATAAAATAAAGGAAAAGGGAGATAAGGGACTACAAACCCGTAGGGTATGTTTTGCATGTTGAGAAACAATATAATTGGCGATTTCACTTGATATTATATATCCAGGCCCATTGGCATAAGGGGGGTAAATTTCCTCAGGCCATTCCTGCAGGCAAGATAAAACCATCTTTCTGAGAAAGCTACCAAAGGTAACAAATACTTAGATTGATATGTTTCCTTGCATGAGTGAACATACATACCTCAAAAGTGACGGCCCATTTCCCAGTCCTAAGAGGACGGTGCAAGAGGTTTAGATTTCCCAAATACAATGGCCTTTCAGGGGACATGCCTTCGATGTCTTTTAAAATTGTTTCCACCCTAATAAAAGTGTCATCATCACATTTCATAATGTAAGCAGCCGTTACATTTTGAACCTACGATGAGAATGTTAAGAGCCAGTGAGAAGGAAGCAATCTGCTTGCAATAAAACTAGAGAGATTGAATAAAGCATTAAGGAGAGAAATAACACAGATCATACCCCATATTCACAAATGGCAACAGTTTTAAGAACCACTAGCTCATAATGATCCATAAATGGAACAATCTCTATATCACCAAAGTAAGCCGCCTCCTTCTTCAAAACTGCATTCACCTCGCTCCGTGTATTCTATGAGTAAAAAAACTCTTCACATTGGTTAGATATCAGCCAATAATTACAGTCACAAGCAGAATTATGCTTAACTAAATATAGTCATCCACCAAGTTGGAGAACATAAAATAATGCAAGATGCCATACCATTAGCATATCAAAATATATAATACCACTTTTCTTTATTTTCATCTCAATTGGAAATGAATGTAAGGAATGTATATTCATTCTACTTAAGCTTGGCCAAACATAATGACTAGTGTTGAAAGTATTTGCACATGTACACAATACTCAAAAAGTTATCATGTTCCTTTTCAATACACTGATGATAAAATAAATTTACCCAGGGAAGAGAACACATTTGAAAGAGTAAGCTGGCTTACCAGTGCAACAAAGAACCGGACAGCTACTTTAGAGGTCTTGATTGGCATAGATTGCATCCATGTCTTTCTTACTGCCATACGCTCCGCAAAATGATTTGTCGCAGAAAGAACCCCAATGAAGAGTTGAACACCATTTTGGGGTATGGAATGAGATTTCCACTTCTCAGAGAAATCTAAAACTCTATGGGGTGAAAAACTTGGATGAGAAGTTGGCAACGAGGTAGCATATACTGAATGCACATCCACATCACCCTTGATTGCTAATCCTGTTGCATCTTCCAGTGTAAAACCCTGGATGAGAGATAACGATCAGAAATTACTATGTTCTTCCAGGGATTTTCAGAAACTATGTAATCTATCAATAGTTAGGAAAGTATAGCTGTCAAATATTAGCAATATGCAGGAATCAGCAATGGTTAAAAATTACTGTAGTTTAGTGTATTTCTATTGCAGACATTGTGTGTCCTAATGGGGAAGCATTAAAAATAATAAATACATAACGGTGCTAATAACTGAGAAGAATACATATTTTCTTTATCATCTGTTGTTGAACTTTTGCAAGTCATCACACTAATAATGTTCACATCCAAACCGGTAGTAAAAGCTCAATAATAATCGGCTGATGGAAATGCAGTCAGCACTGCAAGTAACATACCATTCGGTATGGAAATGATGTCACATGACGACCCCCTGCATTTATATGATATCCCTCTACTCCTGCGCGTATGGTCAAAACAAACATTCGCCCTTCCCGAAAGGGAAATGGCCAGGTTACTTCTGGTTTCTGGGCCCGTCCTATGAAACGCTCAAACCATGAGAATATCTTGGACCCTTTCGTATCAATGATATCATTGTGCATCCACTTTTCACAGCGTAGATGTCCATCAACTGCAAGGATAACATAACAGACTTTTTATAAAGTCAAGCTGGAGGGCAAACAAATTAATCATGTTCAATGAAATGAAAAAAAACTATAATAGTCAATACAAGAGCGTCACATCACACTCTATAATGGAAAATCCACAAAACAAAAGGAGACATAATTCTTGTGGGAACTCATACACTTCCGCATCACTTCATGGCCGTTACCTCGGCATAATTAATGCACTAAACTAAAAATACCGTATCTAATAAAATATTCTTCCCATTTAACAAGCCAATTGCAAAGCTTCAAATATTTGGGATATTAACCATAAAAGAAAAGTCACACTTCCTGATTTCATGCTTTCGCTACCCTATAACTGAAAATACCATTGAATTCCTGAAAGTTCCAACTTGTATATTTGTATAAGCCATTCATGCTTCAGCCACCATCATATTGTCAGCATATAATTATATTAGCCCATCCATGTTTTGGCTGCCCTAGAATTAAAATACCATCTTAAATCCTGAAATTCTGCACTAGTATATTTGCTTATCCCGTACGTGATTCAGACACCACCTGATGTAAGGATATATAATATCTCCTTCATTCAGTGAAAAGTTGGAAAATAGTATTGTTAACATGGATGAATTTAAGCAAACCAAGAACATTAACAAAATCTTACCCAGCATATCATCATCACTCTTGGATGGTAGGCCATCACACCTCTGAGCTGTTCCCCACTGCATCCTATAACATGTATTATGCTCAATTACTTGTTGATGGCTCCAGTCACCTCTTAATCTAGGATTTAAATGCAAAGTCTTTGGTGGATCCTCCCCATGCACAGCCTTTAATCCTTGCAGCTCAACCATGAATTGTGACACTAAAACCAATCCATCATTGGCCCTCAGCTTAGCAAGCTGTGGTACATACTCGTGGTGAGCATGGTGTGGAGTTCCAACCACTGTGATGGAAGAACCTGCAGCAAGACCACATGGAAGGAACATAAGAAAATCCCTCTTGGCCAATTCTTCTCCACTCACTGAAACCCATGAAGGGCATGACTCAGGCTTCCCTTCGAGTATGGTGCTCATGTCAATCTCCTTTTCATCATATTTGCTTGCCTCTTCCCAAGCCTTCAACCCTAAAGCCCAAGCCTCATCTACCATTTTGTCCAGCACAGACAGGTTGTTGGTCCTATTCATCCGCCTCAATATTTCAGCAGTTATTCGACCATATTGCTGCTGTGAAGACTTAGCCATTGGATGACGATTTCCTGTCTCTTTTGAAGCCCCTTCTCGAGGCTTCATAGGATCATCTTGAATTTCATTATTCTGTAAAATTCTGTGGAACCCATCTGAATTGACTCGTGACGCATCACCTTCATTGCTCAGCGAGAATCCATCAAAACCATGATTGCTATCATCACCACTTAAAATAGAAGCAGTCTCCAAATATTCAGGAAACTTGAAGAAAATAAGAATCAAATACAATGCTGCTGCACCCATCAGAATGTACGATAATTTGAGCCTTCTTACACTCGGAGACTCGCCTTTCAACTTCTTCATCCTCAGAAGCCCAATAAACAAACAGAACTCCTCATCAAAAGCCTAAAATCACTCCAACCCACTCCTCACAAAAACAGTACTCCAGCGGAAACCCACAGCTCATAGACGCCTAAAATGCACGACATTAGCAAACAATATCACACACTCAAACATCAACGGAATCTGATGCGCAAAGCTAATTCCGATCAAGAAGTCGTAAATGCATATACACAAAACCCTTGTTCTCCGTTAAACTGATCTCAAAGTTGTTCTTATAAATAATTAAATGCCCCAAAAAAATTGTGAAATTAAAAAAGTACCATCGGCGAAATTCGCAGAAACCGCAAAGCAAATTCCAAAACGTTGCAGCAGATCGACGTTTACGGTGATCGGAGAAGAGTCCGAAACAAACCCTAGCTTTTTCTCTGTGCAGTTTTAGGGAAAAAATCAAATGGAAATTGAAGTAAATAAAAAAATTAATCTCCTTTTATTCATTGAGCAGATAGTGGATGGAAGTTGTGGGCAAATCCAGATATGAAAGTGGTGGATGGTCCTGGATTAACAAATACATTAAATTGTAGCGCCAAAAGTTGAAAACATTTATATCGATAAGGGATAACAATTAAAGAATAATGAATATTGAATGCCAGTAAAGAATGATCAAATCAGCCCCCAGTTTTTTTTAACTCGTTAAACATGAATGATATATGGCAGCAGTCCCGACTATCCACACCTCAAATTTTCTAAATACATCCAGATTTTAAATATACCTCACATAATAAAAAAATAATCAATATAATACTAAACACACCCCCATAATATTACCAAAATATCCTTAATAATAAAATAATGAAAGAAAATGAAAAAATAAATTAATTTACTAAACACACACACCCCAAACACAAACTCTAACACATACCAAGCCGTCTCCCGCCTCCAAGCTACAAACCGTAAGAATCGATTGTTTGAGGATTGTTCAACCTTCAATCGAACATTTTTTGGCAAGTTCGATTGAATTCAAATAGTTCATTTGTTCGAATAGTTCATTTATTACGGTTATCAAATAGTTCATTTGTTCGAAACTCCTCTGAGAAATCAATTTGCTCATACATCAAACTGATAACCTTGAATTCATCAGGTATGTTCATAATACTCAATTGAGTTTCATTTGAATTATATTC
The DNA here is from genome assembly GCA_028654395.1 of Scutellaria barbata. Taxonomy (NCBI): domain Eukaryota; kingdom Viridiplantae; phylum Streptophyta; class Magnoliopsida; order Lamiales; family Lamiaceae; genus Scutellaria; species Scutellaria barbata. The sequence goes on from CM053648.1 coordinate 19,499,396, forward strand.
CTATCAAAATATCAACATGTACAAGTAAATGCATTGACCACAAAAAAATTAGTCTCGGTTTGACTTTTATAGGACGAACATATTAGCATATGTTCGACCATAATTGACCGAAAAATAACAAACACGTTCGACCCTAGGCCGAACATAACACGTAGTGTTCGACTACTAAAGATCGAACAACTTCTTTATTGTTCGACCAAGATAGGTCGAACCTCTTCTTCATTGTTCGGCCAACACATGTCGAACCCATAACTCAAGGTTCGACCTGTCTTGGTTGATCAGGAACTACACAAATATTTTTTTATATTATATTGAAGAATAAATCGGTAAAACGAAACTAAATGACTTACGTTGTGGATATCATGTGCTCTTTCTTGATCCATGATATTTTTCAACTTGAAGAGAAGAGTTTTGGGTAGGGTTTTGTGTAGAAATTGCTTAAGGTTTTTAGAGTTTAGTATGTTGTGAGGAAGAAGATGAATGGTGTACCTCAATTTCCTTTCAAAAGTGACAAATGAGGTGTATTTAGAATCAACAAATTAGGTGAGTGTGTTTGGATATTTGTTTTCATTTTGTTTTTTTTTTTTTTTAAATTAGGGGTAAGAACATTATTAACTTTACACATTATATTTATTTTTTTTCTTATTGTGATGGGTGTGTTTAGAAGAATTTAGGGTGTGGATAGCTGGGTCCATGGCAGTATATAATTTCTTTTTTATATGGATATATATATATATATATATAATAAGATAAGTTTAACAGTGTTGTGACTTGGCGATCAAAAGGAACAAAATAAAGTTTGGTATAGTCAACTAACCTAGGAAGCAATTTAGAAAACGCTTTATTTGATCCATTTTAAATGAATTTCTAGTTTGTGGTCCTAAATAAGTAGTTGACGTGGACATTCTCTACAGAGAAGCCTGGAAATCTAAGTATTCTTTTTCTAATTTTGACGATAATAGTAATTTATGATGCTTGGTAATATTCATATTTTGTAGAGATATGATAATGTTTTTGTTGTGTTACTGAATTATTTTTTGTATGGTTCAAACTATCCACGCATTAAATACAATTTGGATAAATTATCAACTAAAACTAATTGATGTTTATTCAACTATGTTGATTTTACTTTAGGAAAAGGAGATTTGCATTTTATTTAATTAATTCTTATAAATAAATTTGTTTTTGGTTTGGAACAAAAATAAATATTTATAATTAGGAAATTACGATTTTGTTTCTTCTAAGTTTTCTTTTTTGCTGGGGCCAGATCTTAAATGGAATGAATAGTATGATCAATTGTTGTTGATTTGATTAGGAGTTGAGCTGGACAATCCAGGTGAATGGTAAACAATATTGGAATGATTTGGGCCTTTTGGGGACTAAATTAATTAAATAAATAGTTATGTAGCAAAGAAACAAATGTTAATATTGAGGATAAAGCAAAATAATTTTTGAGTAGATATGCCCTTCAATTTAATGAATTGGTTAACAAATGGTTTCATTTGTGCAAATTTGAGTTCATAAGATAGATTTTCATAATTTACAACTCAGCATAATATGTGAGTATTAATACACACAAAATCACGAAGTTCATTCAAAAGTCCAACTTTCTTTACACCTCTATCATTATGTTGTCTTCTTTGTTATTATTTTAGATGTTCTTAATCCTCAGGCAAAACCAAGTTCTAAACCCAACAGTATCTGATCTACTACATATAAAATAAATGACTTTTACAACGATTTAATGATTAAAAAAAAAAGGTAAATAAACGTGTGAATTAGAGTAACCAATAAAGAAAAACCAAAGGCTGGCTAAGTTCATCAATTGTAGAACTCATTAAAACCTCAATATAGAAAAACTCATGATGATGAAAAAGAATATCATTCAAAATCATATGAAAAATGAAAAAACTCTTGATCAAAGAAATCTAAAAATATAGCATGCCACAGACAAAACAGAGTCGAATATCACCAGCTAAAATCCACATTCATTTTTGAAAGCCTATTTGTCACCCTCACGACAGATATATATGTTGGAGAAAATTAGTTTTGATCCAATTAGAAGTGTGGGTCAATATTGATTTTTGTAGGAAGTTTTGGCCACACGTGTTTGACCATTATTATGAGGAGTCAAAGTTGGGCAAATGTGAAGGTAAAGAGCAAAAGGTCGTTTTACGTCTTGAGTAGATGATTGTAGTGTATTTACACTCTTAAAATCGATTTTCGATAAGTGAAAATTCATGTACAAAGTTAGTAACCAAAACCTATTTGGTGGTCAGATGTTTCGTCTGATGTTGGCAACATAACAGGCAATATTGCTCGTTTGCAAAGCCCAAAACGTAAAAGTCCTTTGGATAGCCCATTTGGGAAAGCCCATCTCGGAGCCCTAGTGACTAATGGTCTTCCAAATCCTCTGTAACTGATGTTGTAAGGTAGTAGAGTGCTCCACTTACTTAGTAGGCTTAAATGTCTTAAATGCTCATTAATATGAGGTGTCCCTTCACTTGGTGGATGTGCCTATAAATAGGGCATAGTTTTCATACCTTTGTACAAACTTTATACAAGGAAAAATACAGCATTGAGAGCACGAAATTCTTGATAAAAGATGTGGCACCCCAACCCAACTTAGGAGGATTAAGGCACCACTCTGACATTATATACTCAAAATATTCGTAAAAATATATAATAATAATTTAAAATCATTTGCGTAAAGAAATTCAGCGAAAGACTTTACTAAAACCACAAGTATATATATATTTTTTTAAAATCGAAAAGCTTAAAATGTAAGAAACTAACTCATGTTCTACCCACATTTGTAAATCGAAACCATGACATATTTAAAACACATGAAAATTTTACTTGAATGATTAATCCAATATAGAAGTTTTCAAGGACTTTATGTAATATCAAAATTCATACAAATTAAAATAAATTAAAACATAAACTTATAAGAAGAAGTTCGTATAGCCGGCTACACATCCATTTCATCGTAAACTGAACCTGAAAAAATATTTTAGATAACATCATGGACTCCTCCGGAAAAGAAGCGCAGTGGAATAATCGTACTTCTCTAATACATTGAAGCAATTAAATTGTTAAACACATACTACAACATTATCCTTGGGTACGCTAATTCTTGGACCATAACATAACATCTAGGAAAGTGAGATTGCTCACTTACTAAACCTTGCTTTGTAGACCAGACACTTTCGCCTTTAAGGTCGACGCCCGGTAGGAAAGCTGCATACCGGTTATAGCTACGGTACGTTTATCCGTAGATTTTCATACATAACTTACTAATTCAATTAACAACACGTAGCTAAAGAGTAAAAGTTACCCACTTTTGAGATTTAACTTTAAGTGGTGATAGCTATTGAAGTATTCGGTCGTCTCATACTGCACTCGGCATATTCATTAACTTGTAGTCTTTAAATCACATCTCATTTATATCATAAACATACATACATATTAATCTTCACCGATTACATAGTTTACATATTATTCGATGTTTATTGATGTGCTTCAATTAATTATAATATCACTAAATCATATCATAATCATCTAACCTAATGTGCTTAACATAAATGTCATACATTGTGTATCATAAACACATAACTATAATTTTAAGAGAATTTTAAAGCATAGTTTAAAACAAACATCAATTGTACCTTGAAGGGCATAAATATCGTATTTTACATCTTAGCTCATAAAACTCTAATGTATATGCTAAAGACTTAAAATTATTTAACACTTCACACATAAGCACACATTTAATCACATAATATCAGTTTCAAAATATGGTCAAATTGCATTCTTAAATTATAGATAAAATTTTGATCTTGAAATTAGTAGTATATAGGAAGAAAAGACACTATTTACCATAACAATTTTCATAATTTAAATGATCATTCAAAATTCATGAAATTAAGTATACATTTACATAACAACCCTCAGTCATCCATGCTAAAATATTAGGGATAAATTCAAATCACAAAAGCTTTAATAAATCATTTACTATAATAAAAAATTGTTCGAAGTTGCTCTAAAATCAGTCTGTGTTATAAAATTCACTGTAAATTGTATATTTACTGAAACCTTCTGAAATTAATAATTTAGACTCGTAACATCATGTACTCAAACATAGTAAAGCATTTTTGAAAATGTATAATGGACCTATTTTATATAATTAATTTTTCAAGGTCCAAAACTGCAGAATCTTAAATTCGAAACTGGACTTATTTTGAAAAATTATTATAATTCGTACACTACTTCAAAAAATTACCATATTTCAACCATAAACCCAAAACTTCATGTAGGATAACATACTAAAAGAGTTTTGAAAAATTTCCTGAATTTATAAAATTATTTTTCTAAGATTTGAAACTGCATAATTCTAACTCAAAACTGGACCATCCTTGAAAAATCACCATAATTAATAAACTACTCCAAATATTACCAAATTTTTATCATAAGCTCAAAACTTCATGTAGCATAACATAATAAAACATTTTTGAAAAACTCCAAGTATACAATTTTATAAAAATCTACAAAGTGGACTGTCATTACTAATATTTTTCACAACTTGATAAAACTCATTAAATTTTTTAATTAAAATGTAAATCCGACTTTAATAACTCCATTAACCTTCAATAAACCATCTTGACTCAATTTATCACACATGCAATGAGCTTAAAAAAGATAATCAAACATGCAAAGACTAAATCAACATGCAATTGCACAATCAACTCCCAAAAGAGACATATTTTAAAGATCAACCACATAAAACAAGACTTTGAACATTTTCTTCACATTAGTAGAAAATCACTCTTGGATCACACATGCAATGTATTTAGATAAAGAAATCAAACATACAAAGCTTAATTCAACATGTATTTGTTCAATCAATAGTCACAATAACATACTTTTGAAGATTAATTATTTAGAATAAGATATTCAGCAAATTTATCTCATTTGTAGGAAATCTTACTTAGATCTTACATACAACACAAAATTAGAACTTAATCATGCTCTTAAGGAAGAAGAATGATGAGGATTTACAAAAATTACTTCTTGAATGCACTAACTATGTGTTCTTGAAAATTGCTTGGAAGAAGCTTTTAATGTGAGCTTGATTTCCTATCTTGTCTTGAAAAGATTTTGATTTTTCACTTAAATTTTGAAAAATGACAGTTTGGTTGAAGATGATGATGAAGGTTTTTTAGGGGAATAAAAGTTTAGAGAGAAGGAGCAACAAAATTAGCTAGAGAGAGAAATAGAACATCTTGCCAAATGAGAAATGAAAAACTTAAGAGTGGAGTCTCTCTCTTTTGCATGTAGTAGATAAAGTACAAATCATAATTTAATACATGTAGTATACATGTAGATGATATAATTTAAGATATAATATCATGTAGTGACATTAAGAGTTGTAGCTTAGCTTATCTAATATGATATAAAAGAATCTATGATTATGATAATTAATTTGTTATTGGTGTAATTTATTGCACATCATATTAAATTCATATAAATTTAATCAAATTGGTGTCACACATAAATAAGATGACATGACTTGAAATTAATTTGCAGATCTTTAAATTAGAATCTTAATAATATTATGATCACATAATTATGTATGTAGGTATGTTCACTTAATATATCATATAAGTCATATAAGTATGTTTGAAAATATATTTAATTTAACACATCATAATAATCACATACTTTATTGTACATAAACTATATAATAAAAATTTACCTAACTATAATTAAACACATAAGTCACATTTTTTTAATATTAATTATTAAAATTATTTTATATATAACTTATAACTTTTCTTTTCTTTTTTTTTTTGTTCCATTGCTCGTGCATGTCGAGTGCATTACGATCGAACTCGATCTCTTCGGGTAGCTATCCTACAAGATCTTTAAACTTAAAGAAACATTAACTCATTTCTTCTTGATAAAATATAAAGCTTGTCATAAAGGTCATTAACAACGAATTATTTAAAAATAAAATTTGAATTTATTTATAAAAATATGCATTCAAGTTCTTCTACATAGAATCTTTGCAACCAATTTATAAAAACGGGTGTTACAAAAGATCATTCTCATAACATCTTTGCAAAATCAATCTTGCATTGTTTGAGCATATAGAAGTGCGATCCAGTCCTTCTACTATTTTAGTTCGTTGGTGCTTCTAGTTTTGTAGTGCTACTAACTAGAAGACGTAAGTCGTTTTACCTTTGGGAATCTCAGGTTGTACCGTGACCACTAGCCGGGACGTGTTGTTTTTTAGGAAAAATATCACCTTGACTCGACTTTCCAAAATTTATTTTAATGCATTTCGAATGATCTTTATTGCAGGGTTGTTGCTGCTGCTCTCTGGATCTTGTACATAGTCAAAACTCGAAGATCTTACTGGGGTTTGAAGTTCGAAGGCGTTTCAAGTTTCTGTTGTGACAGTGTTGTCTGCAGTATTACCAACATTATCGGCAATATTCGGTTCCAGAATCTGTTGTGTGAATGTGACAACATTTGTGATAACATTTTATATTTTATAACATTTTTGTTTTCTGTTTTCCCATTATAATTGACATTGTTTGGTGCATTATAAACCAAGAATATGAGATCCGAAAATCCATTTCATAGAGAAAATGTAGAATATAGAGTCACTATTGCGATAAGGCCATGCCACCAACTCTCAACGCTGATCAATAATAATAACAACATATACTGAGTCCGAATCAAACCACAAACGAACATTGTCGAAATGAATTATGCTTCAAAAATGTTCCCGACACCGCATCAGAACGTGTAGTGACAATTCATCTGCAACTTTGTTTTGAACTCTCAAGCTCGTGAGCAATAATCCGTGTCGAGCCACCAACACCGCCTATCATTTTCCTAAACCATTTTATTTAGGTTATAAATGCACAAAATGATGTCTTGTGTAATTTTGTTTTAAGAGGTCTTTTTAAAATGAATGATATGTGATCTAATGTTGTTGGTAGATTTATATCCCAAAAAATGAAAACAATGTAATTATAGAGTTTATATGATGCTACATCTTTAAAAAAAGTATTGTTAAAGTATTTAAATAAATGGAGATATCTAATCTAATTATAATGATAATTTTATAATTAAAACGGAATAAAGAACATTTTAAAACAAGAACACATCTAAAATGATGGGAATATTTCCTTATTAAAAAAAGAAAACCGTAAACTTATATCATATTATTTTTTAAACAAATAAGATCTAAATGTTTCTTAAAAACTGTTTTTGAAGTTTGTAAGTGGCCATACATTCTCAGACTCATACCCTCATGTTGAAAGCATATTATCTATCTTTAGAAAAGACTATAACTAACTACATTTATCCTGCATATGTAACAAATTTCTTATTTCACTTGAATCAATAAGTATATTTAAGAAGGCTTTAATATGGACAGAACCTCTGTTGTTTACTTACAGCAATTACAGTGCATGGGCAGAAACACAGAAACAAACAAACAGAAATAAAACATGACTTATATGACACCTATTCTATTACAAAGATGTAGCAATAGAATGATCTTCAAGTTGAGCCGAGAAAGGTCTCTCTCCTTAAGACAAGATACGTCCAGGGTAGTGCTCATTGGATTGTGCATATCGTCTCGCAAAGAAAAAATGACTACGTCTCTTGTGATGTAGCACCAAGCTCCAATGAATTTGGGTGTTTAGAAAACTAAGTAAATGCAAATGGAAGGCTTGATGTTTCATATATTTCGATTTTCATTCATATATTCAAAAATGATGCATGATGACCCTTATATATAGGTCTCCACCACAGGGATTGAACCTGAGAATTGATGGGAAGTAATTATCCAATAACGAATCTTTAAATGACCCCTATATATAAATCTTTAATTGGGGAAATGATTGTGATTAAAATTGATCATCTTGGGATATAACATTAATAAAAATTAAATTTATAAATTACATCGTGCACTCCTAATATAGCTAATATATATATATATATTTATTTTTGGGTGAATATTAACCAAGAGATCCTTCAGCATGGATATTCAACATTCTACACAAGATCAATCTGGCCGAAGCTATCTCCAAAAACATTACAAGCTACATGATGATAGTCAAGTACATCACCAGCTGCAAGCTTATACATTATAGGAGCAACTAGTGAAGCATTAAAATATGAATTATGAAGCATTAAGCATATAATAATAATAATAATAATAATAATAATAATAATAATAATAAAAATAAATTATTATTATTATTATTTATGATTTGTTGTCATATGCCCAAATTATACACATATGACAATCATTTTACCAAGTCAATCAATATAAATTCATAAAAGAATAATTATATTTTTTTAAATCGTGATAATATAATATATATTTTACTAAATTTTTTTAAACATAATAAAATATATTAGCTACACTCTAAAGTTTAAGCAATATTCATGTGTATATTGTATATGGTTTATCGTTTTTTAAGGAGAAATTTTGTCTTCAATTGTTTGTCTTTTAAAACTACTTTTATACAATTTTTTCCCAAAGTTATTCATATTGTTATTCCTTGAACAAAAGTTAGGAATTTGGTAGAAATCCATTTTTACAATTAATTTGATTGTCTATTAAAGTTTAGATCCCATATAAATGAGTAGTTCTCTTGTACACTTGGTGTACATACAATTCGGGTTGACCCAGGTTGACCTGGATCTGCGCACTTTTACCTTTTTTTTTTTGATTTTTTTGTTCCAGGCCAAAACCTTTATGTACAAAGTTGGTGACCTTTATATACAAATTTTGTGATCTTTATGTATAAATTTTGTGACCTTTATGTTAAATAACTTAGAAAAAAATGAAGAATTTTAGCAAAATTTGTACATGAATACCTTTATGTTATATTTATATGACCCTTATGTATGTTTATGTGACTTTTATGTATAAATGTATAAATATTCATACCTTTATATATTACATAAAGGTATGCATATTTGTACATAAAAGTCATATGAAATATATATAAGGATCACATGAATATTACATAAAGGTATCTATGTACAAATTTTACTGAAATTCTTCCTTTTTTTTTCTAAGTTACAATGCATAAAGGTCACAGCAGTTATACATAAATGTCACAATATTTGTACATAAAGATCACCAAATTTGTATATAAACGTCAAGACATAAAATTTATAAAAAAAAAAAAAAAGAAATTCGCTGGATCCGGGTCGGGTTGACCCGGATTACACGGATCTTAGATCCGTACACCAGGTGCACAGGAGAATTTGTCCATATAAATTTATCCATCACTTAACTGCATATATTAGTCAAAATTTACTTTCATCCATAATTTTTTATAAAATTCTAAACCTATACTCATTATAAATAAGATTTGCTTTCTTTAAAAATAAAGAAATATACATAAAAGTTATACCATAACCTTATTTATTTTATTGTTTGAAATATGGCAAATATGAAATATTGATTTTAAAGAATATGTGAGAAAAATCAATACATTTTAAAAAGGAAGTAAAAATATAATTTTTTAGGAAAAAAGGAAAGAAAATTAAACCGAAGTATCATTTTAAAATAAATTGTTAATTCAAACAAAGGACAAAAATATCGTGTTTGCGGATATATCGACGGATATATCGATATCGGTGGAAATATCGATAATTTCGAGAAAAAAATAAAAAATAAAAATAAAAAAATTGAAATTTTTTTTTGGAAATTGTATCTAGCACTTTATATAATATTATAATAAATATTAATATATATTGAAGTTAAATTTCAAACAAAAAGATATGTTTATAACCAACATTAAGAGATAAACTATTATATAAATGTTGTCTCATATTGGTTTACACGTGAAATTACCATTGACAATTAATACATGACTTAATAATAACTTGAACTCCTATGAGGTTCAAATGTATATCGGGGATAAATTGGCGATATATCCTGATATATCCGGATATATCGGAGATATATTGCAGATTAGATGTACTATTTACCGATAAAGATATATCTTCGATATATTTCGGATATATCGGGAATATTATAACAGATTAAGATATATCTTTGATATATTCCGGATATATCGGGAATATTATAACCGATTAAGATATATTTTCGATATATTCCGAATATATCTGGATATTATAACGGATTATTTTATCAGCCCATATCAATATTCATAAACTGATTTTACGGATATATCGTGGATATATCCGTATATTTCGTCCTTCTTCTGATTTTAGAGTCACTCACCAACTCTTATTGAAATTGATTCAAACTAGGATTTAATGTCAGTACCCCTCTCTCTCCCTCTGCGCATCTGTCTCTCTCTGATTATTTATTAATTATAGAATCAGAATAAATTGAGTAGTACGTTGAGGTACCCACCCTGCGTGCGGCGTTTCTACTTTCTGGAACTTTCTGAGACCAGAGAGAGAGAGGGGGGGAACGAACCAGTGCTGAAATGGGTGCGAGCAGCGATCCGAATCAAGATGGGTCGGACGAGCAGCAGCGCCGCTCCGAGATCTATACATACGAAGCTCCATGGCACATCTACGCCATGAACTGGAGCGTACGCAAGGACAAGAAATACCGTCTCGCCATCGCCAGCCTCATCGAGCAGTATCCGAATCGGGTCGAAATTGTTCAGCTAGACGATTCTACCGGAGAGATTCGTTCCGACCCGACGATATCATTCGACCACCCATACCCGCCCACGAAGCTAATCTTCATCCCCGATAAGGAATGCCAGCGCCCCGATTTGCTTGCTTCGTCCTCCGATTTCCTCCGTCTCTGGCAAATTTCCGATTCTGACGGCGGGCGGCGCGTGGAGCTCAAGAGCTTGTTGAACAACAACCGGAACAGCGAGTTTTCCGGACCGTTGACTTCGTTTGACTGGAACGAAGCTGAGCCGAGGAGGATTGGCACTTCCAGTATTGATACAACCTGTACGATTTGGGATATTGAAAAGGAAGTGGTGGATACGCAGCTAATTGCTCATGATAAGGAGGTTTATGATATCGCCTGGGGCGGCGTTGGGGTTTTCGCTTCCGTTTCTGCTGATGGTTCGGTTAGGGTTTTCGATCTACGAGATAAGGAGCATTCGACGATTATTTATGAGAGTTCGGAACCGGATACTCCATTAGTGAGGCTCGGGTGGAATAAACAGGATCCAAGATACATGGCTACAATTATAATGGATAGTAGCAAGGTTGTGGTGCTGGATATACGCTTTCCGACGTTGCCGGTGGTGGAGCTACAGAGGCATCAGGCTAGTGTGAATGCGATTGCGTGGGCCCCGCATAGTTCTTGCCACATTTGTACGGCTGGGGATGATTCACAAGCTTTAATATGGGATCTTTCGTCTATGGGACAGCCAGTGGAGGGTGGGTTGGATCCAATTCTGGCCTACACTGCTGGGGCGGAGATTGAGCAGCTGCAGTGGTCTTCTTCCCAACCTGATTGGGTGGCGATTGCTTTTTCGAACAAGCTACAGATTCTGAGGGTATGAGTAGATGAATTGTTTGTCAATTAGTGGTACTTTACTGACAATCCGCAGCTTGACCTTAGTATTTGAACGATATTTAGTTTATACAAACTCGGCATTGTTCAGTTTGGTTAATGTTTGAATTCTAATTGCCTTTTCTTGCTGGGTTAATTGAAGAAAGAAAGGATTTACTTAGTTCTGTGTTTCTCAATTCTGATAATCATGATAATTTGCATAATATGGCTTGTTTTTTGTTTGCCAAAATAATTGCTTTTTGATGATTTACTTGCCTTATGAATCTATGACCAAATTTTATTATGGCAATCCCAATTTCTTCTTTGCACTTCATTTCAATGTTGAAACCTTTGTTTGAATACAAAGTTCTCGAACACTGTTTGTTATGATGGATGGTTAACTCTGCTGGATAAACACAAATATTACTGAATTGTTATTAAATTTGCTAACTGCTTAGAATTTCCATTTCTCAGTAGGGTCAAAATGTGGAAATGAGCATGGCCTTGCATATCACTCACCCTATACTAAGTCTCAAATGCATACTTATAAGCTAGAAACACTAACTTGTAGCGGGTTTAGCTATTTCTAACACCAGTCAAAGCTCTCAAAGAACCTTCAACACACACTTGAAAATGCAAGTTGTACAGCCACAGGAATACCATTGCATGTTTGTTGGTTATGATACAATTCCACATTTGCATACTAAATTTTCATCATGAACACCACCACATCAGCGAAAGCAGAAACTTCCTCACAGAATCTCGCAAGCACATAAGTTAGAATCTATTAGCTTGTGGTATTTACATGAGTTCTGCCACCAGTCATGCCCCTGTTGTGGGCCTGACAAAAAAAGATAACGGACAATTTTTGTCAGGATTAATGGCGCTTTGCCTCCATGACTCAATCTGCTTGGAGTTTAAGTGGATCAGAATGTTGAAGGAGGTGTTCTGTAGACTAAGCTGTGCAAGAATGACCAGTGATCACTGGATGGTGGGTGAACATGGTTGTAAGGTACCTGCTGCCTTCACTGTTTATTTTATAAAAAATAATTTGGCCTTGAAAATACTTACTGCCTAAAGGCCAAGTATATTTCATGGTTGTTGCAGTGGGGTATCATTAAATCATATTTGTGCTGCAATTATTGTCGGTATGCCAGCTCTAACACAAAGAGTACATTATAAGTATTCTGCAAATTTTGATTTCAATTACTCATCTTAATCTTAAGCAATAGGAGGGGACTCGGTTCAGGTTATCTATATACTTGAAACTAAGAAATTTTTTGACTTTTAAATAACTCTCTTTCTGATGTCTTCCAACCTTATGTTTTGCTAATTCTGAGACTGTCTGATTTTGGGGCTCTGGACCCGAATTTTTGTCATAAAAAGAGAGTTAATTAACACTCCTACATGCGGTGATAGTTTCTGTGCTGTAGAGTGGAAGGCATGATTATGTTGTTCAAGTACTGAAACTTATAGGTACTCCTAAGGATGCAGTTGACCAAAAAGAGAGAGAGAGTTAAGGAACACTCCTACATGCGGTAATATTTTCTGTGTTGTAGAGTAGAAAGCATGATTATGTTGTACAAGTACTGAAACTTATAGGTACTCCTGAGGATGCAGTTGACGTATTTCCTCAGAAAACATTTCCTATCTTGCACTCTTGTATTGTCGTTGCACTATTACTCTATGTATCACTATCCAGAAAGCACGCAGACATTTTTGAAGATCAAGTGAAGGCCTGTGTTAATATCTTGGATAAAAATGTCTTCTAGCTAAATAGCAAATTGTCTATACAGTTACAGTGCCATGAGTTGTGATGGTTTTCAGACTTTATCAAGTTTAACTTGGTTGGAAGGCATTCAGTGCTATATATAGAAAAGTGTTGGAAAGCTGTAGTACAATGCATAGTGTAGAATATAAATGGTCAGGTGAGCTTTATTATATGTAACCGGCCCATTGAAATGGCTGTAGCATGTCTCTCTGCCAAGGAGAATTCATAGTTCTTTCATTTCTGGAATTTGTCTTCCCATGGAATCTAATCTCAATCCACCCTCTTAGCCTAGTTTCCTAATATCCAGGAACCAAAATACACTCTGAAATGGAGTTAGGCCAATTGTTAATTTGTGGAAGGCAGATGCAGGATGCCTTCGAAGGTGCATTTAGATGGTACACTTTGTGAAAACCTTTTTCCATTGAGTGCTTTATCTAAGTAGTTTAGAATAAGCGGGTTCATTCAGTGTTAAGCATTTATCAGTTGTTATCTGTTTGTGTTCTGCTATTCATGGTTTAATGTATTCTTCAATCTCATGAGGAACACTAGCCCTATAATTTTGTAGAAATGTTACCCAGTGTTTATTGTCGTAATTGCACACCACTCTGTAGATTTTTCACGATTAATGGAATGTTACGTGTTTTTTATTATTCTTATTGAACCATCTGAATTGAAACTAATTACGTGTTTTTTTATTATTATTATTGAACCATCTGAATCGAAACGAAGTCGTTTTGCTTTTGTTGTGATCACCATTTTTGGTTCATTGCATTTGGAACAGTGTTACATTGGAGCATAGTGATTCCTACCTTCAGCTTGACCCTGAATTTTTGCATGAAAGAAAATAAGCAAGCAGTGTGTGTTATGTTTCATTTTCTGATGGTTCTTTTATATGGGATTTTGGAAGTGTGAACAAGTGTAGGATTTGAGATCGTATTTTTCTGAGTTGTAAAATGAATCTGCCAACCCCTACCATGGTGTACGTTTGCAAGTACTGTTGCTAACAAATTGCAAAATTAGTCGGTTAATTTATGGCATAAAAATGGTCACGTTTAAATTAAAGTTCGTATCAAATCTTATAGTTAAATAAAAAAAAAATATAAATATCTACATGCGTCAGGTGTGCATATGCGATTTTCACGTTTCTCATGTGCTCTATGTCTGCGTTCGCATTCTTATCTCAGTGTTTAACTTTTTTGTTATGTTTACATAACCTATTATGTTGGTGTAACCATATTTGTGTAAATAAATTATACTAGTTTAACATTTACATTATAGTATAAACATATAATACATTTTAATCATTTATATTATAATAATTTAACTTTTATTTTATAATAATAATTATATAACCTTATGAAGTACTTTAAAACATAAATGTTATTTTATTTGTATATAAAAATTATATTAATATAAAATAAAATAATTATAATATAAGATACAACTGTATTATCTGAATTTTTATATTGAAAAAAAAAAGTGTCATCATTTAAAGGTTAAGATATTTGTACATAAATATTATATTAATATAACATAAAAATTATTATATAAATTGAAAAAAAAAAAATTAGACGTGGATTTAGATCGAATCTAATCCAGTCCGATCCACATATGCTCAGTTGCATGTTTGAGCATATCGCAACTAATGCATAAAAACACTGCAATTTAGTTTGAGAAGTATTATTTTCATTAAATTTCATTAACTACTTGATTAAATTTACAATTTGCCTAATTGGTGAGTCACTTCACCCTTCTATGCCTGGGGGCGCGGATCCACTCCGCCAGCTCAATAACCCTGCCCATTCTTTATATTTTTTTAATTTTTTTTCTCCCTCCAGCTTCTTCCTTCTGTTTTTTTTTTTTTTTTCTCTCGTCCTCTGACTATTCTCTTCCTTTTGTTTTTCTTTTTTACTCTCTTTCTTTTCTAATTCTTCATATAATTGTTTTTCAATTTTTGCTTAATTTCTTCTCAATATCTAAGGTTCTCATCCTTCAAATATCTAGGGCTGGAAGAAATTTAAAGAATGAGTAAGGTAAAATATTTCGCTGCACTACAACAAAAATGCTCAAAGGCAACACTATAACAACAACATTTTTAAGCATAAAATGTTGTTGTTTTGAAATTTACAACACTTATTGCTTAAAGTGTTGAGAAAGGTGTATATTTTTTGGTCAAATACAACATTTTGACAACATCTTTCGTGAAGTGTTGTCTTTGGGCGTGTTTTTATCAACAAATAACTACAATTAGACAACACTTTTATTGTAGTGTTGTGTTTGGGCGAATTATTATTACCAAACTACAACACTTTAGGGGAAGTGTTGTCTTTGAGTTGCCTTTTTGAGATAATAACATTTTTTTAAGTGTTGACTTTATATACACTCTTCTAAAATGACAACATTTGAAATGTGTTATCTTTTAACCATAAAGACATTCGTTTTGGAAAGTGGTAAATTTATGATGAAACTGATGTGTGACCTCTTCCAAACAATTATTAATAATTAATAATTATAATAGTATTATTATTGTATTTGAGGTATATAATTATTATTATTGCTATTTTTATTTTATTATTATGATTACAATTCCATTATTTTTTTAGCTTTGATTTATCAGATACTTAGGTTGAATCTTTATAAGCTTATATTGTTGAGAAATTTTTATTTATTTATTGATCATTTTTTAATCATCGATATTGAGGGTAAATTATTGTTGATTCATATTGAGCATTGAGAATGTTGATAAGTTGATTACTAATTATTGATGGATAATTTAATTCAACATTTATTGATGATTTATTAATTTTTGGGTAAATTAATACTATAATCAATTAGATAAGAAATTAATCAAATGGAAAAAAGTTAGAAAATTAAGTAACAAATTGGGAATCAATATACTTAGGCAGTTCCTTAAAAAAAGAACTCGAACTTCATAATTAATTAGTAATGCATATTATTATTATTATTATTATTATTATTATTATTATTATTAATTTTTTTAATTTTATTTCATGTTAATTAACACTAGAGTTTGACCTAAAGTAAAAACAAAAGGAAAAAAAAATAGAAATAATATGTATTAATATTATTATTAATTTTTTTAATTTTATTTCATGTTAATTAGGATTAGAGTTTGACTTAAAGTAAAAAACAAAAGGAATAAAAAAAGACAGTGGAAGAAAAGACTAATACACGATGAAGAGAAATACATTGTGAAGAGAAATACAACAGAACAAAAAGACCTAGAGTTTTACTTTCTCAGGACTTTATCAGGAAGAAGTTATCACAGTAAAAAATTAGAATCGGTATTTTACCTTCTCAAGACTTGCGCGCGAAGAAGGTATCACAGTAAAAAGTTTGAATCAGTGATTTATCGTGGAAGAAGATTGATGATTTACCGTGGAAGAAGATTGGTGATTTTACCAGTTTCTTCAAACTTGAGTTGAACAACAGTAATCAATCTTCAAATTTCTTCCTAATTCCTTACTTTTCCCTCTCAATCTCAAGTTCCCCTCATTCTTCTCAAGTATGCTTTTCAATTTGCCCCAATTTCTCAAGTTTATTGTTTTGAGAAAATTTATTTTGTGGATTACAATTATTATTTGAATTTCATGATTATCGATAAACCCTTGTTGAACCCACGCCTAACCCACCCATTTTCCTTCATTAAATTGAGACCCATATGTTGTAAGAATATGAAAAATTTCAGAACCTTTCGAAATTTGTTCTAGTTAAATTGATAGATTGTGTTTTACTGTATGGATGGTGAAAGAACCATATATATTTCAGATCTTAGATATTTGGAGTTCTATGAAGTGCGATCGGAATGAGTAGATTGTGTTCAAGATCATCTACATATCTAACATGATTTAGTAAGTGATTGGCCAATACTTTTCTCGTATATGTTAATATAATGATAAAATTTGAATATTTGCTTGAATTTTGGACATGAACTGGGAATTTACATTGAGAAGTTCATGTTGTTGTGCATGCTGAATCTAGTAGTTTGTTTGATAAAAATTTAGGAAGTTTGTAGTTACATTGAAGCTTTGTGATTGTACAAAGGAAATTTTGTGGTCGCATTACAGCTTTTACATTTAGCCACTAGGTAAGTTGTTTATATTAATATGTAAATTGAAATGAAGTAAGGTTTCTTTTTTTGCTTCATTGAATTGTGAATGAAAACTGTTCTTAGGCAATAAGATGATAAATTATAATATTATTAATTTTCCTACTTACATTGAATTGATTGGATTGAGAAATGCACTATAAGCATGAGATATAAGCAAGTAGATTTGAGTTTAAGGTAATTAGAATCTTAGATTAGGAGATTATATCATAATTATGTTAAGTTTATTAAGATCAAATTGTTGGTCTCATAGGATTATATCATTTGTTGGTCCCAAGTGGTGTCCGAGGTTTCCAGGAGGGGTGAATGAACTTTTGTTGATTTTGTAAATCTTTCGAAAAACTTCTTATTTTGCAAGTTACTTGAACTTGTAGCGCTAGGCAGCTACTGCTTACAGCACTAGGATGCAGTGATGCCGCTGTAACTAGAGTTTATACGCAGCGGAAAAATACGATTTATAACACAAGGCTGATTTTTTCAAATATGATCATTTTTCAAAACGTTTTATGCTTATGACAAAGATAGATATAAATAAAATAAAGCACAGATAAGAAAGCTATAGACACTTATGACTTATAGTGGTTCGAAGGTGGTGTAATCCTTCTACGTCCATTCTACTGCTACCTTGAACAGGAACTTTGTTTAGTAAGATTGATTTACAGGATTTTCCTAACAATCTATCAACTGTACAAAGTAAACACCTACTAGAGTCCAGCGTACACACAGCAACTGCAAACTCTAAAGGCCAACCCACACAGGATTCTAAACTCCCACACAAGGAAGCTGCCTAACA
Organism: Scutellaria barbata; assembly: GCA_028654395.1. NCBI lineage: Eukaryota > Viridiplantae > Streptophyta > Magnoliopsida > Lamiales > Lamiaceae > Scutellaria > Scutellaria barbata. The sequence goes on from CM053648.1 coordinate 19,517,622, forward strand.
CTATACAACTATACAAACAACAAATATTTCTCCTATCAACTGTTCGACACCTAAAACAACCTAAACACACAACAATAAGGTTAAAAAGTATATGGTTTGTTCTTCAACTGGTGCGGTGAAGTGAGCTTCTAAATTCTTCAAATGATCTTTCAGCTTGAGGTTGCTTCACTTCATAGAGGTTGAGTGACTGAAATTGAGTGTAGACTTGAGAAAGTGTAGCTTGAATGCTTGAGAGTTTTTGAGCAAATGTTTCAGTAACCAGCTTCAGTGTTGCTCATCCTCTATTTATACTTGAATGAGAAGATATCCGTTGAAGGAGATATCTCTCTTTTGAATTTTGAGTACTTGATCAAAGGCATGACTCGCATTTAATGCGACTTGACTTTATCTTTCGAAGCATTTAATGCGGCAGTTGCGGCTAGCAGCTTTCTGCAGTGCGTCAGTCCACATGGCATCTTTGTATTGGCTCCGTATTTGCAACTTTGATCTTCTCTGGAACGGCTCTATTTATTCTTGCTTGGATCTCTGTTTTTCGTATTGCATTTATCCTTCCTCGAATTGTAGGATACTTATTCTGTATATTATAGGCGCTGTTTGACTGTTAGAGCAGTAAACTTAGCGCTGTATCCTAGGTCTGTTTGCAGCTGATACTTCCTTACAGTGCTGCTGTAACTTGGACCTATTTGCAGTATCTCTATACAGTACTGCTGTATTTCTTTCTTGCAGTACTCCTATATCATTTTCTTGCAGCGATGCTGCACGCCGCTCTTTCTTACTTCACTACAGTGCTGTAACTGCCTTCTTGCAGCGATACTGTATCTGGTTTCTTGTAGTAGCTTCTTTTCGAAATTCTCGATGCAGCTTTGTAACATGTGAAAACTTCCATTTTTCAACATCTATATCTAGACTCAAATCTAGTTTATGCTTTTACTTAAACATTATAAAAAAATGGGGTACACAAAACTTCTTATTACATATATGTTTTGTCTCATCAAAATCTAAATACTGAAATCCCAACATCATTTACACGAATTGTTGTTCTTTTCTTTTGATGTGCAGGTTTTTTTGGTATTTGAATCTTTTGGAGAGACGCCATCAACAAATCTAGTAAATACATGCTCATAATTTTTCATTTCAAGCATTGGTGTTGATGTTTTGGAGAAATAATACATGTTCATAACCTTTTTCAAGTATAGACTTTTATGTTTTGGAGAAATAGCAATAGCCTTAGTTTTTGTCAAGAATTGTTATACGATGTAATATTCACAGATATTTGTACATATACTTTATATTTGAAGATTTTATGTTTTGAATATGAAATATTTTCAATTTATATATTCTAGAATTTTTTTAATATCACTGATCAACAACAGTTTTAAGGAAAAGAAATTATTGTCTTACACAATCAAAGACAACAATTACAAAATGTTGTGGATAAATATAAAGACAACACTTATAAACTATTGTCTTTTTAGACAAAGCGTTGTGTATTATTGGAAATTTTATGTACAAAGACAATAGTAATTTAAGAAGGACAACAATTCAAAAATATTGTCAATAAACGGAACAACAACAGTTCGAAAGTGTTGTCTATAAGCGAAATATTTTATATAAAAGATAACAGTTTGTATATTAAGGACAACATCTTAAAAGTGTTGTCTATGAGAAAACGACAACACTTATTAAGTGGTCTTTGGGCGCCCCTTTTCGGCAACAGTGACATAGATTACAATTTAAAACCTACAATGACAACACTTTACAATTGTTATCTTTCAACTTTTTTGTTGTAGTGCTGGAGACGGTTTCAAGAATTTGTTCATGCACAGCTGAACAGAGTAGGAATTCTAGTTATGTTGAATTTTAGGGTTGGAGGAGATTTGAACAATGAGTAAGGTAAATATTTCGTTGAAAACGGTTTCAAAAATTTGTTCATACAAAGTCCTTAATACAGCTGAATAGAGTAAGAATTCTGGTTATGTTTAATTTAAGAATTGGATTCCCCAATTGCAGTCTTCCTCTACATTCACTTTGAGCATTTAAGATTAATGGTTCAAGCAGGGCAGCGTGGCTAATGCAAATAAATGAGCAGTTGTTGTCATATAATTGTGATTGAGTTTAAATTATGCTCCAAATATGACTGTTTAAGATATTAGTAAGTATTACTGATTTGTACTATAGATATGAGATATATGTATGGTCTATAGGCATTATAAATATATCTTCAAAATATTATAAAAATACTTTTGAGGTATTATTGATTTCTTATACAGGTATTAAACATATGGTTTACATGTATTACAAAATTTACATGTTTGAATGATAATGTAAATAATATCTTCAAGTTATTATGAAAAATATTTTTAAGATATTACTAATTTGTTATATATGTATTAAACATATGTTCAAAAGGTATTACAATACTTTTATTATAGATGATATGTCTGAAACAATTGATGTAAGTGGCTCTCTACTTGAATTAACAAGACATACAGTTTAAGGTATTATGGTGATTGAGTTTAATGAAAAACTTGACTATATTTCTGAATGTTTATGCTTTAAGGTATTATGCAAATACTTTAAAAATCCTCATTTGACATATTGAATTATGATAATTGAGTTTAAAGTAGAGCTTGAGCTTTGAGTTATGTTCCAAACATCAATATATGACTGTTAATGATATTAGTAAAACTTTAATAAGGTATTAGTGATATGATCTAAAAGTACTGGATATATGTTCTACAAGTATTACAAAATTACATGCTTGAATGATGTAAGTAAAACCTTCAAGGTATTATGAAAATATTTTTGAAGTATTCCTGATTTGTTCTATAGATATTAGACATACAGTATATATATATATGTATTACAAAATTATATGCTTGAATGATATGTAAGTAATACCTTTAAGTTATTATGAAAACACTTTTGAGGTCTTACTGATTTGTACTTTATGTATAAGACATATATTCTAATGGTATTATAATACTTCTATTGTAGATGACATACTTGAGACAATTGATGTAAATGGCGTATTACAACATAAATGGGGGAGCAAGAAGAATTGTTGAAGATTGAAGGAATGACATATTACAACAGAAATAAGGGAGCAAGAAAAATTGTTGAAGATTAAAGGATAACAACAGATGATTAAAAGTTCATTTTGAAAAGAATAAGATGACAAAAGAAGTTAGCTCAAATTCAATAGCAACATAGAAGTTTGGTTCGAAAACACCTATAGCTAGATTATTATTTAGTCATTATTGTTGACGTCGGAATTTGTTGAAGAGTTAATTCCTAGTCTAACACCCAAAAGTATGTGAAATGAAGTATAAAGTGCAAAAAGACTGGCCCGGAGCCTACTCGGGCAATTTAGCTCGGCTGATCCTAGACGGTTAGTATGACCGGGCAGGACCTTATAGCATTAACTTAGAGAAATAAGCTCTCTAGTGCTGTTTACAGTATATGAATTCGAACCCTTTACCTGTTGAAATTCCATCTATTTATAGCTACAAAACAACTTAAACGGAGGAGATCATGGAGATCATGGGGGTTGTGGAAGTTGAGCCCACTTTCTCCCTAACTTTTGCCTATTTATGCAGCATTGAGCGGTTTCGTCACCCACGATCTCTTGGCGGTTGGCCGTTACCTGAATAACTATTTCGGCTCTGGCCGGCCAAACTAATCTGCCAAGGATTCCTCCCAATTAGCATGGACGGTCTGTTAGGGAGGATATTGTCATCGTGGTCGGCCAAGTGGAGTGATGGCCTTCATTAGGCCGTCCAGGTGCGATGTGCTGTGCAGCTCGGGTCGGACGCCCAACAATAGCCCTTTAGGTCTTGACAGAAAGTTGCTTCTATTGAGACGTAATCAATCCTGGCCAGTCGAGCCGAGCAGGAAAAAGGTGTGAGCTGCAAATTGGTTTTTCTTAGGGTAAACATATGTCATCATCTGATGGAGTGGGAGTCAAAGAGCCACCATTCGTTCGATCTTCCACGTTCCTGTATGTGGTTTTCCAGAAACTGAAGAGTCATGCTTCACCTATATATAGCGGCGTCTCTTTCTCATTTGATCTTTTAAACAACTTTAGTTTTGAGCAATTGTTATATATATTCCGAGCAGAATCGACCAGTCAGGATATCATGCGCTACGTCATCCTACGAGAGCGACCTTATTCGCAAGGTAATTTCCTTCTCTCTTTCTCAACTATGTCTCAGATTCCTACTGAGATCCCATCTGGATGGTCGCAAGGCCACCGAGTAGAGATACCTTTTGAGGATTCAGAAGCCATGAAGTGGCCTTTCGTCGTTACCCAGTTTGAGCTGGACCGATGGCAGTCCCGCTTTAATATACCCTTGGGAGTTTCCTTCATCGTCCCCCGTCTTGAGGAGCGAATGCATAAGCCGCGGAAAGATTGTGTTGTTATGAATCTTCAAGCATTGGAGGGAGGTCTGCGGTTTCCCATGACGTCTTGTTTATCTCGCTAACTTCGTCCAAATAGCTGGTCCTCTCTCTTGGGTTTGTTGGTGCTTTTCCATAGTTATAACCTCGGAGAGCCCAGCTTTGAAGAGCTGTTCTGGCTATTCAAACTTGAGCTTATACCTGGAGTAGAAAATCATTTTTATTACCTCGCCCCTCGGATACATCAGCCCCAATTAGTCTGTGATCTTTCTTTGCCAATTAGAGATTGGAGAAGTGATTGGTTTTGGGTCGATGGGGGTTGGAAGAGTCGAGGGATGTTTAACCATTCATTCGCTGTTCGGGCGTCTTGCCCAGTTGGTTTCGGTCCTACTGAAGGTATACCTTTGTAATTCTCTTAGTCAAGGTCTTCTAATGTTTTTAATATTCTTTTATCTTGCAGAAGGGTCGCTTGAGAGTCTCGAGAGCGGCGGTGACTTCTCTCGCAAGATTTGTTTCTTGCGGGACATCGTTAACCCAGCACAGCGGGCGTTTAGGGAGCTGATTACAGAAGATCGGCTTGTTCGGGCTGGCCTTGTCTTCCTTTTTTCGTGCGTTGCCATAGATTTCCAAGGTAGGTTTTGCTATTGTACCAAGATTGTGCTCGGCTATTTTCTAACTGATTGTTCTTTGTGTAGCTGTCCTTCCTCAAGACAGTCTTTGTCCCGAGATGAATCCGGCCGAACGCATTAGGATCAGGACTGAGCGAGGTGGGAAGCAGAAGAAGCCGATTGAGAAAAGGTAAGGTCCTGCACGCCCGGTGATTGAGAACCTTGCTCCGAGTCAAAATCCTGTCGAGCCGCCTACAAAGAGATCACGCCCGACATCTAGCGAGCAGCCGGTTGATAGCCCCGATGTTGTCACTTCAGCTCGTCCTGGAGTATGGTCCTCCGAGTCTCCTCTGGCCGGCTCGGTTAGCATTTGTGGTTGGGATCTGTTGGTCCAAAGTGGTGTCCGAGGTTCAGGGGGGGGTGAATGAACTTTGATCGATTTTCAAAATCTTTAAAACAACCGTTCTGCACTGCAAGTTACTTGAGCTTGCAGCGTTAGATGGTTACTGCTTACAGCGCTAGGAAACAGTGCTGCACGCTGTAACCTGGAGTTTTATATGCAGCGGAAATAAACTTTTTAAACGCAAGGTTGTTTTTCTCAAAATGCTTCTTTCAAAATGTTTTATGATAAGAGACAAATAATAATGCAGAAGATAAGCGCACAGATAAATAAAGCAATAAACACTTATGGCTTATAGTGGTTCGAAGGTGGTGTAATCCTTCTACGTCCACTCTACTACTCCTCGAGCAGGAACTTTGTTAAGCAAGATTGATTTACAGGACCCTCTGAACAATCTATCAACTTTACAAAGAAACCACCTACTGAAGTCCAGCGTACACGCAGCAACTGCAAACTTCAAAGGCTAACCCACACAGGGTTCCACACTCCCACACAGGGAAGCTGCCTAACTCTAGACAACTAAACAAACAGCAAGGATCTCTCCTATCAACTGCTTGACACCACTAAAACAACCTAAGCACACATCAACAAGGTTAAAAGGATAAAAGATTTTTCTTCAACTTGTGCTTCGAAGTGAGCTTCTGAATCCATAAGGAACCTTTCAGCTTGAACTTGCTTCACTTCGGTAGGTTGAGTGACTGATACTGATTGTAAGCTTGAATGCTTGAATCTTGTAAGCTTAGAATATTTCGCGAAGGACTTTTAGGTCTCAGTAATAGTTTCAGTAACAGTAACAGTTTCAGTACTCCTCAACCTCTATTTATACTTGTAGGAGAAGATGTCCGTTGAAGGAGATATCCCTCTTTTGAATTTGAAGTAGTCTGACCAAAGTATGGTTCGCATTTAATGCGACTTGACTTTCTCTTTCGGAGCATTTAATGCGGCAGTTGTGGCTCGCAGCTTTCTGCAGCGCGTCAGTCTATGTGGCATCTTCTTATTGGCTCCGTGTTTGCTACTTTGACCTTTTCTTGAACGGCTCTATTTATTCTTGCTTGAATCTCCGTTCCTCGTACTGCATTTATCCTTTCTAGGATTTACAGGATACTTCGTTTTGTGGTTGGCGCTGTATGACTCAACTGTACTGTAAGTTCTGCGCTGTATCCTAGGTCTTCGTACAGCTGATACTTTCTTTTAGTGCTGCGGTAACTTAGACCTGGTTGCAGTATCTTCTGGCAGTGCTGCTGTAACTCCTTTCTAGCAGTACTCCTGTATCATTTTCTTGCAGTGTTGCTGCACGCCGTTCTTTCTTACTTTGCTGTATAGAAGATTTGACTCGTTGAACTGTTGTTGTATCTTCTTTCAACCAGCTATGCTGTATCCTTATCTTCTTGTAGCAATACTGTATTCTGCCTTCTTGCAGCGACAACTTCCCTTAAAGCTTAGATGCAGCTTTATCCTTTTTCATCCTCCATTTTAACACTTATCACAAGACTCAATTCTAGTCTATTTATTCACTTAAACAATGTGAAAAATGGGGTACTTAAAACTTCCTATTACATATTTGGTTTGTCTCATCAAAATCTAAACATTGAAATCCCAACAATTTCCCCCTTTTTGATGATGACAAAACCTTTACATTATTTCGTTCATGAAGAAGTTTTATTTTACATTAACTCATATGGATTATCAGGATTACATGTTTGAACAGCTTAATAAAATTAAATATAATCCTTAATTCATCAGAGATGCATCATGCTACTCCTTTCATCATAAATTAACAGGAAAACGTAACCAGCATGCATGAGTTCATAAGAATTGAACTTGGTCAGAACAGAAAGAAAAATTTCTTCATTGACAGAGAGAAATTTTTACAAGGTAGAAAATTTACAGCATGGATCACAAGAGGGTATATATAATTTACTGAAACAGGGACCTTTTACTTGGCGGTTCTTCGGGTCTTTTTTCAGCAAATCTTTCAAGGCCTTCACTTCCTCTTGATCCTTTCCACCAGTCCCTGATGGACTCTTGGTAGGACTCTTCCAGCTTGTGCATGATCACAGGAATTTGAATCCACCTAAGTCAGAAGTCCTCACAGAATGGTACAATCAGTCCTTCCTTTACTCGGTTGATGTAAAATTCTTGAATTTCAAGGCCTTTTTCCCGAGCGAGCTATTCATATCTCCTCAATGCAGTCTTGCAAGTCTGATACTTGCTGAATTTGCCTTTTCTGCATAGTTCTCTGAAGTGTTTGAGGTACTCTGAACGTTTGAAAATGGTAATCGCCTCAAATGATGGATTCCTGTCATAAGGCAGTCTGATTTCCTTGAAGATGTCGAATCTCCAAGCCATGTTTTCTCCTTCAGGCCTTTGATCCATCATGACGGACACTTCAGCAGAGATATTTTCTGTATCAAGGCGAGGAATTTCTTGAGGAGGAAATTGGTAGAAGTGATCTGGGATTATTCTTCTTTCACCAATTACACCGAGTTTTTGAATCCAGGCATTAGGATCTACATCTTCTTCTCTTTGGCGCCTATGACTCTCAAACTCGTCCCCGCTCATCCTCTTCCTTGAGCCTTGCTGCTGGCTATCATCCATTCTCTTTGAATGATAGGAGGGAGGCGCTGCATCCTTGCTTGCAGCTCTGCTGTGTGCAGCGCCTGCAGCCGGTCTTCTTCCAGCAGCTGCACCAGCACCTCCAGCTCCAGCATCATCATCTCTTCTCCATCTCTTCGGAGAGGGGATGTCAGCAGCAGCGGATGATCCAAACCTTCTTCTCCTCCTACTGAGAGGTTGCTGGTCATCATCTTCTTCTTCATCTTCAGCAGCAGCAGCCCCTGTGCTCCTGTATCTATCTTCTACTCCTTCCCCCTTTTTGGCATCATCAAATACCGAGGGCTGAGCAGGGGCAGCTGGGACCACCTTGGAACGTGGGCGACGGGTCGGTTCTGGGGCGGCCGCTGAAGCATCAACATGCTGAGGGAAAGCTCAGACCATGATGTCCCTCAGTTCTCCCACAATTAGCTCCAGGTTCCCCAAACGGTCGTCCACACTTCTGGTTCTTTGAGATTGATCACATACGTGATCCAAAAGTGTTTCCAGGACTGTGGAGTGAGTATTCAGCCTATCAGAGGCACTCTCAGCATGACGCTTGCACACCCTGATCTCCTGGCGTGTTAGCGCAGCTTCAACTTTTAGCTCCTTCTCCATCCTGACCCGTTCTCAGTACAGCTTGTTGGAGTGATCATTAAGAGTCCTCTTGATCATCTCCGGCAGTACTTCCAGGTCCTTCTTGAAACCTGTCATGGTTTCAGCATGGAATTGGGCATTGACCCTGAGACTGTTGCGCATGGTAGACTTATGCTCTTGGAGAGCATGCAGCAGGTGTCTAACAGTAGCTTCAACTCGGTTGATAGATTCGTGAGGGGTCAGTCCCGAATTCTTTCTCGTCGAGGCAGCAGTGGATACAGCAAATGGAATAACAACTTGACATACTGGTGCTGCATCCTGCCTCTGAGCTTCAGTAGCAACCTCATTCTCATCGTTGCTGGTTTGAGAGCTTGTAGAGCTTGAAGATGGGTGCTCTTCTTCTTCTTTTTCTTCATCTGCCTCCTCTTCGCCGGATGAGATTTGAACAGGAACTGCTCCGCCAGATTTTGGCCCATGAACAGCTATGTTGCGTTCCTTCACCATCTTTGCGAAGTCGGCATGAGAGACCTCAGCTTCCACAGTAACCTCTGCTGCTGTAACCTTGGAAGGTTCTTTGAGAGCATGCAGCAGCTGCAACATCAACCTTCTCTTGAGGTGTCTCCAGCTGCACTTGGGTTACCTCAGCTTCAACTTCAATATCCTCAGTGAGTACTGTCTGAACAGCCTCCCCACATGAGGTCTTCTCACCCTCAGGGAGTGTTTTCAGAACAACATCCTCCCCCGAGGTCTTCTTCAAGGACCCCGTCTCCTCGGCCGGTCCTGAAGCTTCGACAAACTCTGCTGCAAGAATGGGTTTTTGCAGCTCTGCTTGGTTTCCTGCAGCGTTCACAGCTTTCAGCACTGTATGCTTTACTGCTGCAAGAATCTCGGCTTCCACCCTGCTTGATTCTTCTGCTGCCACTTCTTGAAGGGTGGTCGCTTGCTGCACTGCTGTCGCGGCCAGTGCAGGGAGTACCGCCTCTGCAACTTCCTCCGTAGATGCTTCATCGGCAATCTCAGAGATGTCTGAGATAACATCTCTGATTATGGCTGATGGTTCCCCCTGAGAATCTGCAAACGCAACATCTTCATCTTCACGAGTTGGGGAATCACCATAATCCAATAGTTGAGTCTCCTTCTCCAAAGGATCAAGAGAGACGATCGTGGAGAGACCTTCAACTAATTGATCGTATGCAGGGGAGTTCATCAGATGCTGGCTTGAACTTCCTTCTCTCCGCATTCTCCTTGGAGTGTGCTGCATCCTGGTTTCCTTCATACTTTGTTGCAGTGCCTGTTGCAGCATAGCTTCTTCAGCTTGCTCCACTCCCAAGGTGTCGATTTGCTCTTGAGCAAACACGACGTCATCGCCCCTTCTTACAACCTTCGCAGCCGGGACAAGGAAGACCTGCGCGTCCTCCACTGCTGCTCTCATTGGCAGCTCTGCAGAGTCGGATTCTGTAAGAGCTTTACCCTTTTTCTTTGTCCTTTGCCCCCTGTGCAGTACTGCATCCTTCGAGCTCTTGAACTCTTGCTGCAAAGTCAAGTTGCAGGAGTGCCAGAATGTCTTCTGATTTGGCCCACTCCAGGATAGCTTGCTCGACTGTCAGGAAATCCTTCCACTTCAATAGGATTTCCCCCTTAGCCAGCCTCATTTCTCTCCAGAGAGAGTATTCCGCAGCCATATTTCTAGCCGCTGGAAGGGTAGGATCGAGCACTGAAGCTTCTGTTTGTAGATGAGCTTCTTCTTCAGTTGGCCCGACCCGATGCTGATGTGGCTCCTGAAGCCGATGTGACTCATCTGCAAGGTCAACTACAACCATAGAAGGTGTAGCGAGTTGGGAATAAAGAGTCTTCTTTATTCCTGGGCTGATGTGACTCATCCACAACAGCAGCAACAGCCCTCTTGCTGCGTGGAGCCCTTCTCATCAAGGGTGCGTCATCATCCGGGGAAGAGGATTCAAGTTCAGGTACAGCCTTCCCTGAACTCCTCTTGATAACAGGAAGAGGACTCGGAGCGTCCTTTTCTTCGGCTTCCTCCCCGCTGCCTGCAGCTTCATCTTGCAGAGCAAGAGTTGCATTCTTTTTGTCTTTGGTTTTCTTCCTCGCAACTCCTGCTCCTACAGCCTTCGGTTGGGTCTTGCCCTTCTTCTTCTTCTCCCCGAGATACTTTCCAATGTGAATGGGGGTGGGTGCTGCAAGTTGAAGCCCAAGCTTGCAGAGTAGAGAACAGATGGTGATACCGTAGCTCCGACGCTCCGTTAGCTTCTCTGCTTTCTCCCACAGCCTCTTCATGATGAACCTCGCCCAGTTCACCTTTTCTCCGGCCATGATGGCAGACATGATCCGGAACCGAAGATCCGTGCATTTGTCATAACTCCCGGTCCTTCCTTCGATGGAGTATACACAGATGTCGTGGAGTAGTTCAAACTCCGGTTTGAAGAGCTTCTTGGGGGCGCTTCTCTTGATTTCAGCCCCTGCATCCCTTGCTCGAAAGAGATCCCACATCTCTTGAGCCGATGCCTCCCCATATGTTGTCAACTGACCAGGGGTAAGACCTGCAGCGGAGATGCTGAAGGTGGTGGCGATGTCCCTGATAGTCAAGGACTGTTCTTCATCTTCTGCATCCATCCTGAACAGGATGCAGTTCCTTTCCTCTGCCTACCTGGCGTAGGCATAAAATCTCTGTACTGACTCCACAGAGAAGCTGGCATAAACAGTGGTCAACAACCCTAAGATCTGGGTCTGTTGAAGAGCATCAAAAATTCTTTTGATAAGGGCGTTATCATACAGCCCTGATGCATAGACATGCTCTTGGTTGATTAGCCTTCCATCCAGAACAATGATACGTTGGGCAGCCATTGAGGATTTTTGAGAGAGAGAAAAAGAGAAAAATTCAAAGATTTGGACTTAGAGGGTTTTTTGCGAAGAACGTTTTCTCTCCTTGGAAGATGATGAATAATGAATTCAAAAGACACGGTTATGGTGTTTATGACGATTCTCAAGGGACGTGTGTAAGATCGACTGTTGAGATAAATCAAGGGAATGATCTTGTGGTTCAAGAAAAAGTAGAGATGTCAAATCGTCGCTAATAATTACCTGACGCGTGGGTCTGACTGTGCCCTTTCCACTTCCTGACACACGCAGACATGCATTTAATGCTGAAAGACATGCCATTTGCCGCCTAAATAAATACCTTTTTAAGGTTGCTGCATTTCAAGTATGAGGTAGCAGAGTAATCAATACTCTCTTTGAAATGAATGCTGTAACCTGGTGCTGCTTGAATTCTTGATTTCTGCTGTACTGTAAGAATATAAGATGCATCGCTGTCTGAACCCAGTGTTGTATTGACGTGTAGCTTACAGTACCGTTCGTACTGCTTTTCGCAAGCATGCAGAGGTTCCCCCTCGGTTCTTACATCTTCCTTTTCTCTTCATAATTTAAGAATTCCTAGCTCGCTCCTTAGCATAGAAAACCTTGATTTACTTAAGGGCTTAGTGAATATATCTGCAAGCTGGAAATCCGTGTGAACTTTCTTAAGCACAATATCCTTCTTTTCAACATGATCTCTTATAAAGTGATGACGTATATCAATGTGCTTCGTTCTTGAGTGAAATACAGGATTATGCGTTATTGCAATAACACTTGTATTATCACAGAGAATTGAAGTCTCTTTTTCTTGAATTCCATAATCCCTTAGTTGCTGCCATATCCATAGAATTTGCGCACAGCAACTTCCTGCTGCAACATACTCTGCTTCTGCTGTAGAGGTTGCGATAGAAGTTTGCTTCCTGCAGAACCAAGAGACAAGTCTGTTTCCCAGAAACTGACACATCCCACTGGTACTCTTCCGATCAATCTTGCAGCCTGCATAATCTGAGTCGGAATAGCCTTTAAACTTGAATCCTCCTTCCTTAGGATACCATAGGCCGACTTCCTGAGTTCATTTCAGATATTTAATCACTCTTTTTACTGCTAACATGTGTGATTCCTTTGGTGCTGCTTGGAACCTTGCACAGACTCCTACTGCAAACATAATGTCTGGCCTGCTTGCTATGAGATACAGCAATGATCCAATGAGTCGTCTGTACTTGGTTATGTCAACATCTTTGCCTTCCTCATCTTTGTCAAGACTTATGGATGTGGACATGGAAACGGACATTGCTGCTCCATTCTCCATGCCGAATTTCTTGATAAGTTCCTTCGTATACTTGACTTGACTGATGAAGGTTCCTGTAGGTAGCTGTTTTACTTGCAGTCCGAGAAAGAAACTTAATTCTCCCATCATACTCATCTTGAACTTTGACTGCATCAGGTTGGAGAATTTCTCACATAGTTCTTTGTTTGTGGAGCCGAAAATAATGTCATCCACATATATTTGTACTAGAAGTACACTTTCTCCATCCTGTATCCTAAACAGCATCTTGTCGATCGTCCCTTTCTGGAAGCCATTTTCCAGAAGATAAAGAGATAAGGTGTCATACCATGCTCTAGGTGCTTGCTTAAGTCCATACAGAGCCTTTTGTAAACGAAACACCTTCTCTTCTCCTTGATCTTCGAAGCCTGGAGGTTGTTCAACATATACTTCCTCTATAAGGAGACCATTCAGGAATGCGCTTTTAACATCCATTTGATATACATTGAAATTCATGTGTGCTGCATAGGCTAGAAAAATCCTTATAGCTTCCAACCCTGCCACTGGAACAAAAGTCTCATCAAAATCAATTCCTTCTTCCTGACAGTATCCTTTGGCCACTAATCTTGCCTTATTTCTAACAACAACTCCAGACTCATCTAACTTGTTCTTGAACACCCACTTTGTTCCAATTACACCTTGATGGTTTGGTCTTGCAACTGTTTGCCATACTTGATTTCTCTCAAATCCGTTCAGCTCTTCTTGTATGGCTTGCACCCAGTTGCTATCTTGCAGTGCCTCTTCAACACACTTAGGTTCTGACTGAGATATGAAACATGCAAACATTGCTTCATATGGAATTGATTTTCTTGTTCTTACACCAATGGATGGATCTCCTATTATAAGATCTCTTGGATGATTCATTAGCCATGTCCTATCTAGCTCAAAGACATGAGTTGGTGTAGCTTGCTCATCTTGTTGCTGTATTGCAGGAGGTTCTACTGCTGTAAGAATATCTGATGCATCCTCGGTTGCAGCTTCTTCATCATTTTCTTCTCCTGTAGGCAGAACTCCTTCTATATAAGGTACATCATTATCTTTCTTTGGAGCAGTCTCTTCAGGTGGTTCTTCCAACTTCTTTTTGTCACAATGTGGTTCATCAAACACCACATGAATAGATTCTTCTACCACCAGGGTTCTCTTGTTAAAAAATCTGAAAGCTCTACTTACAGCATAGTATCCTAGAAATACTCCTTCGTCTGATTTAGCATCGAAAGTTTTCAGATGTTCCTTTCCATTGTTGAGAATGTAACACCTGCATCCAAAGATATGCAGATACGAGATATTTGGTGTATGACCATTTAATATTTCATAAGGCGTTTTGTCAAGATCCTTGATGATTAGACATCTATTCTATGTGTAGCATGCAGTGTTGGTAGCTTCAGCCCAAAATCTCTTGGGTACTTCTGCTTCTGCTATCATTGTCCTTACTGCTTCTTTGAGGGTTCTATTCCTTCTTTCAGCAACACCGTTTTGTTGCGGTGTTCTTACAGCAGAGTATTCATGACGAATATCATTATCAGAACAAAATTTCTCTATAAATTTATTCGTGAACTCAGTTCCTCTGTCTGATCTTATCTTCACTACGCTTAAGCTCTTTTCATTCTGAATTTTCTTCATGAGACCAGGTAGCTTTTCTTGAGTTTCTGACTTCTTTGTAAGAAAGATCGTCCATGTATATTTGGAGTAGTCATCTACTACTACTAGGGAGTATTTCTTCCCACTCAAGCTTACTGGTTCTATTGGTCCAAAAAGGTCCATGTGTAGAAGGTCTAGGTTTCTGTGAGATGATTTCTGAATTTTTTCTTTGAATGAGCTTTTAACTTGCTTTCCTTTTTGACATGCTCCACAGACATTCTCCTTCTTGTATGCTACGTCTGGTAAACCTCTCACGAGGCCTTTCCTTGCTAGCTTGTTAATAGTCTTGAAGTTCAGATGACTTAACCTCTTGTGCCATAGTCAGCTCAGCTCTGGTGGACTTTTCACAATGAAGCATGTTGATTGTGTAGAGGAGTTCCAATCTGCTAGGTAGATACTTCCTCTCATTGTTCCTGTAAGCTTTACTTCATTCGTGGTGCTGTCCTTGATTAAGCATTTGTTGAGATTGAATTCCACTGTGTATCCTTTGTTACAGAATTGACTTATGCTTAGAAGATTGTATCTAAGCCCCTTTACATAGGATACATCCTTGATCTTTATTTTTCCTTTGACTAGGCATCCACTTCCTTTTGTGCTTCATTTGGAATCATCTCCAAAGATGACCTTGGGTCCTTTGCATTCTTGGAAGTCTTTTAACGTGTCTTTACTGTCTGTCATGTGCCTTGAGCAGCCGCTGTCGATATACCATACATCACTGCTGCAACCTGGCACTGTAACCTGTAACAATTTCAAACAGATTTAAGTACCCATATCTGTACGGGTCCTTTGGGGTTAGTTACTTTGGGAACCCAAACTTTCTTAACAGTCACTGTTTTACTGTAAGATTTGTTGGTTCTCGAGCTGTATGCAGTTGTCTTGAAAAATTGCTTGTTAAAAGAATGTGCATTAACAATGTGTGTGATACCATCACTTTTGTAGTGCGGTCTTCCACCATACTTCCCTAGAGTATATTCTCTTTGAGGTTTAGACATGTAAGTCTCAGTATAGGTGGGAAATTTTCTTCTATGCTGCAACTTTGTTGGTTGCTGCATCCTCTTGCTGCATGCAGCAGATGACTTCTGTGCAGCCAATTCCTAAATGCAGGCTTACTTCCTGCAGTTGAGCACTGGGGTTTCTTCCCCTTATCCATCATTGTTGTTTTGTTCATTATTTTTACAGAGTCACAGAGTAACTCTTTCTTCATTGGAGTTTCAGCTTGAACAAAATTTACAGCTTTGGATGTACTTGCTGTATTCTGAGAGGTATGATTGCTGTAACCTATACCCGATTTTTCAAAAGGGTTTCTGTTTTGATTTATGCAATCTCTTGCGTCCTTTGATGATTTAGTGAAAGTGCTTATCGTGAACTGCAAACTTTCCTTCTCAGATTTTAGCTTGGTGACCAGCAGATTTAATCTAGAGACCTCCTGTTGTAGCTTACTACACTTTGAGTTATCAGACTCTCGTGCAGCGAGCATTTTGGCAATATCGATATTTTTGCTCTTGAGGATCTCATTATCGATTCTTAGGTTTTCATTCTCAACCTTCAATTCCTTATGAATTGAGTTGATCTGCTCAAAGTCACTCATGATCCTTTTCAAGGAGTGGATCATGTTCATCTTCTCACTATCTGGTATGGACAACGGTTGGTAGATTACCTCATCTTCTTCACTGTCCTCGCCATCTCTAGCCATTAGGCATATCAGCGCTTCTTCATCAGAGGATGAGGTTTCAGTGTCACTGCTAGAGGATTCTGCAGCTTTCAGTACTTCCTTCGGAACTACTGCATCCTTGGCTTTTTCCATTTCTCCTATGAGAGCTCGAAGCTTGTGTCTTTCCTCTCTTCTTTTATCTCTCATCTGCTCTCTTTCCTCTCTTCTTTTATCTCTCATCTGCTCTCTTTCTCCTTCTGGATACTTGTGCATGGTTGGATACGGATAATTCCTTGCATAGTGCCCTGGTTTCCTGCAGTTGTAACACAGGTCAACATTGCTTATATTTGATTATGGAGAAGATGATACCTGAGGAGGTGGATGGTTTCTTCTGAAGTCGTTCTTCTTGTTGAGGTTGGTATTGCTGCTATTGTTGCTTTTTATAAATCTCCTGAATTTCTTTAGGAGAAGCGCCATATCCTCTTCAGCAACTTCTGCTGTATCCTCATTTTTTTTACTGCAACTAGTGGTTGCTGTATCCTTGGTTCCTCTGGCCGTCAGCGCTGTAACTTTGGAGCTTGACTCCTCTGACTATTTTCTCCTTCTATTGATGTCATACTCAAAAGCTTTCAGGTCGGAGAATAGGTTGAATGTGCTCATGGACTTTAGGTCCATAGATACTCTCATGGTAGTGGTCTTACTATCCCACTCCACAGGTAGGGCTCTTAACACCTTCATGTTTTTCTCTTTCTGTGTGTAGTATTTGCCCAAAGCTTCTAGTTCATTCACTATGGATGTAAATCTCAAATCTAGTTGCTCAAGAGTCTCTTCATTCTTCATCTCAAAGAGCTCAAATAGTTGGGTCGCGTTGGAGATTTTGTTGTCTTTTGTGAGCTTAGTTCCTTCACAGATTTGCTCCAACTTTTCCCATATTTCTTTGGATGTTGAGCAAGTTTTCACTTTGCTAAATGTGCTTTTATCCAAAGTAATAAATAGAGCATTATTTGCCACATTATTGAGGTTGACTCTCTTCCTGTCTTCGTTTCCCCACTCTTGACGTGGTTTGATCAGGAAGTTAGGTGGTGGCTGCTCTCCTTCCGCATGGTCTCTCTCATACATTGGATTCACCTTCATGGGGATTATTGGTCCTTCAGTTATGACCGTCCACATCTCATTGTTCATGGCTGAAAGGTGTGCCTGCATTCTTATCTTCCAATCGTCATATTCCTCTATGAAAAACATAGGTAGTTTGTAATTGGAGGTATCCATGATATGCTTGAAGAATGAGTTTTATGTAGAGAAAACAGCAAGACAAGGGTGGATCTGGGTAGGTGACCAGATAAGTTGGTTTTTAACCCAACTCGCTTTGATACCACTTGTTGGTCCCAAGTGGTGTCCGAGGTTCAGAGGGGGGGTGAATGAACCTTGATTGATTTTCAAAATCTTTTAAACAACCATTCTGCACTGCAAGTTACTTGAGCTTGCAGCGTTAGATGGTTACTGCTTGCAGCGCTAGGAAACAGTGCTGCACGCTGTAATCTGGAGTTTTATACGCAGCGGAAATAAGCTTTTTAAACGCAAGACTGTTTTTCTCAAAATGCTTCTTTCAAAACATTTTATGATAAAAGAAAAATAATAATGCAGAAGATAAGCGCACAGATAAATAAAGCAATAAACACTTATGGCTTATAGTGGTTCGAAGGTGGTGTAATCCTTCTACGTCCACTCTACTGCTCCTCGAGCAGGAACTTTGTTAAGCAAGATTGATTTACAGGACCCTCTGAACAATCTATCAACTTTACAAAGAAACCACCTACTGAAGTCCAGCGTACACGCAGCAACTACAAACTTCAAAGGCTAACCCACACAGGGTTCCACACTCCCACACAGGGAAGCTACCTAACTCTAGACAACTAAACAAACAGCAATGATCTCTCATATCAACTACTTGACACCACTAAAACAACCTAAGCACACAACAACAAGGTTAAAAGGATAAAAAGTTTTTCTTCAACTTGTGCTTCGAAGTGAGCTTCTGAATCCGTAAGGAACCTCTCAGCTTGAACTTGCTTCACTTCGGTAGGTTGAGTGACTGATACTGATTGTAAGCTTGAATGCTTGAATCTTGTAAGCTTAGAATATTTCGCGAAGGACTTTTAGGTCTCAGTAATATTTTCAGTAATAGTTTCAGTACTCCTCAACCCCTATTTATACTTGTAGGAGAAGATGTCCGTTGAAGGAGACATCCCTCTTTTGAATTTGAAGTAGTCTGACCAAAGTATGGTTCGTATTTAATACGACTTGACTTTCTCTTTCGGAGCATTTAATGCGGCAGTTGCGGCTCGCAGCTTTCTGCAGCGCGTCAGTCCATGTGGCATCTTCTTATTGGCTCCGTGTCTGCTACTTTGACCTTTTCTTGAACGACTCTATTTATTCTTGCTTGAATCTCCGTTCCTCGTACTGCATTTATCCTTTCTAGGATTTGCAGGATACTTCGTTTTGTGGTTGGCGCTGTATGACTCAACTGTACTGTAAGTTCTGCACTGTATCCTAGGTCTTCGTACAGCTGATACTTTCTTTTAGTGCTGCGGTAACTTAGACCTGGTTGAAGTATCTTCTGGCAGTGCTGCTGTAACTCCTTTCTAGCAGTACTCCTGTATCATTTTCTTGCAGTGTTGTTGCACGCCGTTCTTTCTTACTTTGCTGTATAGAAGATTTAACTCGTTGAATTGTTGATGTATCTTCTTTCAACCAGCTATGCTGTATCCTTGTCTTCTTGCAGTGATACTGTATCTTGCCTTCTTGCAGCGATAACTTCCCTTAAAGCTTAGATGCAGCTTTATCATTTTTCATCCTCCATTTTAACACTTATCACAAGACTCAATTCTAGTCTATTTATTCACTTAAACAATGTGAAAAAATGGGGTACTTAAAACTTCCTATTACATATTTGGTTTGTCTCATCAAAATCTAAACATTGAAATCCCAACAGGATCCCAACCTGATTGAGAGCTCCAAAGAGTTCCTTGGGTATCGGCCTCCATTTCAGATCAGTTTCTCTCGCGCTCGGGCGCCCAACGTAGATTTAATGAGGAATCTTCCATCTGGAATTAGGCCAGCTATGGAGGCTCCAGCGAAAGCCTGGACGGGGGAGTTGGAGGATTATGCAAGAAGGATGTCGGTAGCTGACATGAGGGCTTGTTCGGCAATTTTGAATGCTCAAGCGTCCATCTTTTCTTGGCGGGCTCATCGCGAATACCTTAATCAGTAGGATAAATACGTAGCAAGCAGGATGGAGCTTGGTGAGAAGAAGGCCTAATTGGCTGCTACTTCTGAGGAGATAAAGGATCTCAAGGCTAAGCTGGCTTTTGCCCAAGAATCATTGACCCAGGCCACCAAGGTTGCCAAGTTGGATCGCCAGCAGATGGCTGAGGTGGGCATTGAGAAGACCCAACTTAAGGGTAAACTCAAAGCGGCTCAGGCCGAGCTGAAGTCTGTTCGTGATGAACTGGAGGTTGCTAGAGCTGGCCGGTTGGATGAGGCCGTCATCGCATGAAAGTATAAGGATTCTGATGAATATAAGTATGAGGGAATTTTGGCCTACCTCTTTGCTTTTATCGACAATATTGAGGTGGCTAGGAAGGTAAAGATGGACGATCGTCCTTTTAGTGCGGCTTTAGCCGATTATCTGTGCAAGAATCCTCTTCCTGAGTACTATTTGGATCTGATGGATGATCTACCCGACTATCTCCCTTCAAGCTCTGAACATCTCTTGCAGCCAGCTCCTCCTATCTAATTTATGTCAAATCCCGACCTGGGGGCTTCTAGGTCCGGGCAGGTCGAGGAGACTGGTGCAACCGGGGCTGAAGACGATGTAATCGTGCTCCAGGATGATTGACAGATCAATATAAACCCTCTCTTTTTTATTTGCCGCTTGGCCCTTTGTGAAGAGGTTTTGGCCTCCAAACCAGTCTGTATAATTATGATTTTGAACGGACTGTATTTCATGTGTATTGCCATACTTGTTTGAACATATCAGGCTAGTACTTTGTCTTGACCGGTTCAGCTCTTGGCATAACATTCTGGCCGACTTTTTAGGGGATTGAATATGATAGGACTTCAAATAGCCCCTAGGTTTAACTTTCATGTGTATTGCCTTACTTGTTTGAACATATCAGGCTAGTACTTTGTCTTGACCGGTTCAGCTCTTGGCATAACATTCTGGCCGACTTCATATTTAGGGGATTGAATATGATAGGGCTTCGAATAGCCCCTAGGTTTAACACGTGTCGCAATCTGGT
The DNA here is from genome assembly GCA_028654395.1 of Scutellaria barbata. Lineage (NCBI taxonomy): Eukaryota > Viridiplantae > Streptophyta > Magnoliopsida > Lamiales > Lamiaceae > Scutellaria > Scutellaria barbata. Next base: position 19,537,999 of record CM053648.1, read on the forward strand.
AGCATAGAAGATTACACGTTAGTTATTGGCCCTCGGGTCAGCCACGCGTCACCTATAGTAGGGTAGGATCCTAGAGGTCACGATCGCTTTATAAATAGCAGCGACTTATTCATTTTCACCTTCGCGAGCTTGCTATGATACTCCTTAACTAACCGTTACATTCCAACCTTAGCCGTACAAGAATTACCGCTTAGGATGACCCGTTCTCAATTAACCGTCCTGTTTGCGACGGACCCCAGCATGGAAACTTCCGGACCCGGGCAAGCTGAAGAGGCTGGTGTAACTAGGTCTGAAGACGGTATGATCGTGCTCGAAGATGATCGATATTACGATCTTGGCCAGGAAGAGTTCCGAGCAGTTCTCTTAAGCTTAAGTACTTGGCAACATATTCAGCAACCACCATTACTTCATAAAACGCTCTAGCTGACGTGTCAATATTGAGAGAGAGGCTTGGTCGGATTGGAGGACCTGATAAAATCTTCCAATATTGTAGATCATTGCCGAGCTGCTCATTTGAGTTCCTTTTGTTTAGGGTTTAGGGTTTAATGGATCATCTGTCAAGAGGTTCTGGCCTCCAAACCAGCTATCTTTAATGATATCTTTAATTTCAAATCTAATTGTGTCCATATTGCATATTTATCATACAATTGTTAACATGCAACTTTAAACCTGATTTCATCTCGGACGGCCTGGATATGTCCGTCGGAGAAATCGCTTTTAGATGACTGACCATCTTTAAATGTCACTTACTTTGTCTTGGCCGGCCTATCTGTTGTTGCCGTGTTCTGGTCGGCTTTACATCGAGGAGATCGAGATCTGGTATGATAGGGCCCTGGGTGTCATTTAGGCCTGACGCGTGTCACAATCTGGTGTTTTGGGAGACGAAACGTCGTCCGTCGTTGGCCATCCGATTCGCCACGCGTCGCCACTGGTCGGATGAGAGTCGGGAGGTCGCGCTCTCCTTATAAATAGGGACGACTTTCATTTATTTTGACCTTCACGAGTTTGTAACCCTTAGAGATTTCTCTGATATTCCACGACCAGCTTTAACCGTCAAACATCTCCCGTCTAGGATAACCCGCTCTCGATCAACTGTCCAGATCAATTTTTAGGTAATTTTACTTACTCATCATGTCTTCTACTTCATCTTCTGGGACTGAGTCCGGGTATCGAGGATACCCTTTCGAAGAATTGAGCATAGAGGTTAGCTCTTCTTCGGAGGAGATTAGGAGTTCAAGTCCTCTAGTGGTCGAGGTGGCAGGGATATTGGGCCGGTCAGCCCGTTATATCCCAATAGGGATGCCTAGGCCGCCTAGGCAATATAGTCGGACTGAGTAGCCGTATGTAGATTCGGAGGTTATGTCCTGGCCATCCGTAGTTACCCGGGCTGAGTTGGACAAGTGGCACGCCCTCTTTAACATTCCGCGGGGGGTGTCCTTTGATATTCCGAGGCTGAACGAGCGGATGGATAAACCGTCCATGGATAGTGTGGCCATCAACCTTCGATCTTTGGAAGGTGGTCTTCGGTTTCCCTTGGCTCCTTCTCTTACCAACTATCTTCGATTTTGGGGGGTCGCTCCCGGCCAGTTGCATCCGAATAGCTGGTCCTCCATTCTTGGGTTGCTCGTCCTCTTTTGGACGTTCAACCTCAGTGTTCCGACCCCGGAAGAGATGTCTTGGTTGCTGGGTTTGAAACTCCTACTCGGAACTCAGAACTACTTATACTATCTATCCCCCCGATAGAAGCATCCTCAGTTGGAAGACGAAATGGTTCTGGGTCAGGGGTGATTGGATGAGCCCTGGCCAGGTTGGAGAGCAAGGGCCAGAGCGGGTGTTCTGCCCAATATTTTTCGGGACCGCAAATAGTATATCTGCATTTTTCTTATTTTCTGCTTGGTTATCTGATTTTAATTATCTTTCATTTTGCAGAGATCTCCGTGGAGAACCTCCCAACTGGCAGCACATTTTCTCGGAAGATTGTATTTCTTCGGGACCATACCGCCCCCTCTCAGCGGACCTTTAAGACGCTCATTATCGAGGAACGTCTTGTTAGTGCCGGTCTCATTCTTCCATTCCGGCCTGCTCCGAATAATTATCTCGGTAATATTCTCGAATTTGTACCTTTTAGTTTTACTCGGTGAAGTATACTTAATTACGTTTCTTATTTTTCAGCCGTCCTCCCCCTGAAGGCCTGCAGCTCGAAATGAATCCTGCTCAGCGCATTCGGCAGAGAACTCAACAGTCAGCCACCGGGCAGGCGAGGAGGCCTCAAGATCGAGGCCAGGGTAAAGACCGGGGACTCGAACGCCCAGTCTCAATTGCACCAGCTCCAGCCCTCATCCCATAGGATGCGGCTCCGCGTGCTCCGCCGGCCAAGTGATCCAGGCCGGGTCCCAGTGGCATTGCGGGAGCCTCTAGAGGCAGCTCAGGAGCTGGGAGAGGAAGCTCAGGAACCCCTGGAGCTTCAGTCGCTTGTTCGGCGCCTGGCGTTTGGGCTGCTGAGAGCCCCCTAGCCGGGTCTGTTAGCGTCTGCGGGTGGGACCCAAGGACAAAAATATTCGGATATATCCACGATATATTTCCGATATATCCGTAAAATTAGCCTATGAATATCGATATGGGCTGACAAAATAATCCGTTATAATATCCCCGATATATCCGGATATATCCGGGATATATCGAAGATATATCTTTATCAATAAATAGTACACCTAATCTGCAATATATCTCCAATATATCCGGGATATATCGCCAATTTATCCCTAATATATCGTTGGACTAGTTTTTGTTGGTTTTTTTTTTAGTGGAAGCCACTTTCTATGAGTTTTGATTCAATGAATATGAGTAATGATCCTTACGATGCATATCAACCGTTGTATACTCACGGCAGACATAGCACTTCACAGCTTGATTGGTCTAGTCAAAATCCATTTTATAACCCACTACTTGAAATGTCCTATGGAGGTTCAAGCATGCATCAACATAGTTGGGTCAATCCACGTTACCAAATTCATGGAAACACAGTTGGAAGAAGTAAAGAAATATATGAAAGTTATTTCCATAATTACGCTGAAAATTGAAAATTGGTCTAGTATCTTAAGTTGGTATCAATATTGTTTCACTCAAGATGACATGTCATCTTATACATTTGAACCTCATAGGAGTTCAAGTTATTATTAGGTTATGTATTAATTGTCAATGGTAATTTGACGTGTAAACCAATATGAGACAACATTTATATAATAGTTTATCTCTTAATGTTGGTTGTAAACATATCTTTTTGTTTGAAATTTAACTTCAATATATATTAATATTCATTATAATATTATGTAAAGTGCTAGATACAATTTCAAAAAAAAAATCAATTTTTTTATTTTTTTCTCAAAATTATCGATATTTCCACCGATATCGATATATCCATCGATATATCCGTAAAATTAAGGTACCGATATATCCGCAAACATGGATATTTTTGTCCTTGGTGGGACCTTGCCCTAGTGGAGGACACCAAGGAGTATCTTGGTCGTCACCCTCCTTTCCAGATCAGCTTTTCACGGGCCCAATCTCCGTCCCAGGAAGTCATGGATATGCTCCCGGCCGGGGTGTCCTCTACTGTCGAAGCCCCGGTGAAGGCCTGGATGGAAGAGTTAGATAGCTACTCCAGCCAGATGTCTGGCATGGACATGAGTTCCTGTGCCAACATCCTTTTGGCGCAGGCGTCCGTGTTCTCCTGGCAGGCCCACCATCAGTATCAGGAACGACTGTCCAAAATAAAGGATCTGAAGGCCGAACTGAGGTAGAAGAATGGCCAGCTTAGGGCTGCGACTGAGGAGAAAGAGACACTGCAGACTCAGCTGGCTTCTTCTCAAGAAGCCCTGTTGCATGCCACCCAGGCCGCTGAACTGGATAGGAAAAATGTGGCTGATCTGGTGGTGGAGAATGCCCGGCTCCAGGCCGGGGTGGACGAGCTGAAGGTGGAGTTAGAAAATGTCCGGGCTGCTCAGGTTGATGAGGTCACCGTGGTTGTTAAGTACAAGGACTCCGACGAGTGCAAGTGCGAAAGCAACCTTGGTTATCTTTTTGCCTTCATCGACGCCATTGAAGTGGCTCGAAAGGAGAAGTTGGATGGTCGTCCGCTTATGGCAGCTTTGGCCGGCTATCTAGAAAAGAATCCGCTCCCGGCCTATTATTGGGATCTGATGAGCAATCTACCTGGGTATCTTCCGTCCGGGTCAGAGAAGTTGCTCACCCCGGCTTCCCCAATCAAGCTTATGTCCAATCCGACCTTGGACATGGGGGCCGGTTCTGGAGCTGGGCAGCCTGCCGAGGTGGCGAGTGAGGTGATAGAGGAGGAGCTGGTCGACATTGGCCAGTAATACTTGTAAATTTTCTGTTTTTTCTTTGTAAGAGGTACTGGACTCCAAACCAGTTTTGATATCAATGTATGCCAATTGTTTTGCTCATCAGTGTTTCTATCTTTATGTTTCCGTGTTATGACGTTCGATCAAATTAGAGCTTGTGCGGCTCAGTTATTTTAGCTAACCAGCTCGGTTTTATAATGTCAATCCAAACACTTGGTAGAAATTTATTAAAATCAGATAATCGCATTGTTGGCCAGCTCGGCTTAGCGTGTTTGGTTTTACCATTTCTGGTTGATCAATGTCTTAATCCCAGAATTTTTCGGCTAATTAATGTTTTTATACTGGGCCGAGACCGTGGTCGGTTCGGATGAGGCCGTAACATTTCATTGTTCCATCCGGCCTGGACGGCTCAGATGAGGTTGTAGCCTTAAGTGGGCCGGAGCCTTAGTAGGCCGAAGCCTTACTGTTCCATCCGGTTTGGACGGCTCGGATGAGGCCGTAGCCTTAAGTGGGCCGAAGCCTTGGTTGGCCAAAGCCTTACTGTTCCATTCGAATCCGAGCCGTAGCCTTAAGTGGGTCGAAGCCTTGGTGGGCCGAAGTCTTACTGTTCTATCCGACCTGGACGGCTCGGATGAGGCCGTAGCCTTAAGTGGGCCGAAGCCTTGATGGACCGAAGACTTACTGTTCCATCCAGCCTGGACGGCTCGGATGAGGCCGTAGCCTTAAGTGGTATACAAGCTGGGAAATAACTTCATTAATCAAGTATAAAGAAATTACAAGGGATTTACAATTGAAATCCTAGCCGGCTAATGATAATACTTTTTCAGGTGCTCGATGTTCCATGGTTTGGATACCACTTGGCCGTTCAGGTCGGCTATCTCGTATGCACCTCCAGCTAGGATTCTGCTAATCTTGTACGGTCCTTCCCAGTTGTGTCCCAAAGATCCACTTGGTAGTAGGACTTTCTTGAGAACGAGATTTCCAACCTTGAATCTTCTAGCTCGGACCTTTGAGTTATAGTACCTTGCACTTCGCTACTTGTAGATGGAATTTCTCACATCTGCATCAATTCTTCTTTCCTCCAGCAAGTTAAGGTTGGCTGCTAGCGCCTCTGTGTTTTGATCGTCCTGATATTTATTTACCCTCCAAGTTCGAACACCGAGTTCAATTGGGATGATAGCATCGGAGCCAAATGCTAGGGAGAATGATGTTTCTCTCGTCACTGTCCTGGCCGTTGTTCTGTAGGCCCACAGCACCTCGGGCAGTTCATCGGCCCAGGCCCCTTTTGATTCTTCAAGCCTGACCTTCAGGGTGTTCTTGATAATTTTGTTCATGGCCTCGACTTGGCCGTTCCCTTGAGGATGATATGGGGTAGAGAGTAGCTTCTTGATGCCCAAGTTTTCACAGAATGTCTTTAGATCGTCGCTGTCGAACTGCCGACCATTGTCTGTGATGATAGAATGGGGGACCCCGAACCGGCAGATGATGGATTTCCATATGAAGTTCGTAACTCTCAGCTCGGTTATCCGTGCCAAAGGCTCTGCCTCTACCCATTTGGTGAAATAGTCGACGACGACTATAGCGAATCTCACTCCTCCTCGGCCAGTTGGTATCGAGCCATTTAGATCTATTCCCCATTTTACGAATGGCCATGGGGCCATGATTGTGTTCAGATCCTCCGATGGTGGTCGGATGAGAGGTGCGCACCTCTGGCATATATCGCATTTTCTGGCGAAACTGATAGCATCTTTCTTCAGACTAGGCCAAAAGTACCCCTGCCTGATAACCTTGAAGGCCAAAGACTGGCCTCTTGAATGATTGCCGCATACACCCTCATGGATCTTAGTTAACACATACTGGCCTCGTCTTCATCTAGACATTTTAGAAGGGGATGAGAAAACCCTCTTTTGTACACACTACAAGAAAATTGGTTTTATATGACACTGAAAAATATCCTTATATATTAGATATTAATACATTTGAACTATTAAGACACTTTCTAAAAGTGTCCTCTATTCTAATGTAGCAACAAGCCAAATGCATTGAAAGATATTCTTTTAATACACTTTGAGATGTCTTTTTAGATATGTTAAATGTACAGAAAAAGTTATTGAAAGACACTTCAAAGTGCCTTGTTAGATTTTGTATAATGTCATATAAAAGTGTCTTCTAAAATAATATAATACTACTCTTTTATTAAAATTTGTAAAGACACTATGAAATGTCTCTAAACCAATTTTATTATGATATTTAGTAATGTCCACTTAGATTATTTTTATTACACTTTCAAGTGTCTCGTTAAGATTCATTTTCATGTTTTTTTGTGACATTTTCAAATGTCACTTTAGGTTAATTTACATATTAATTAAATTGTTATTTATATTATCTAATATTTATATAATATTTTTTCATCATCATGATTTAATAAAAGCTCAAATACAAAATTCTAAAAATTTCGTATCAAATTGTTGAAATCATTCAAATGAAACAATAAACATTACATAAATGAGACAACTTAAATTAATAAACATTATACAAATAATAATCCAAATCAAGCTTGTGTGTGTTATAAAGAGTACTGTGCATATCTATCGCTGGGAGAATAATATACAAATCACGACTATCACTAGGAGAATAATATACAAATTGCCAACACTGATTTGTAACAACCTTCCAGAATTAATACTATAATACGTACGTTAATAAGATCTTCGTAATATAGAATGATGTGTCTTGTGGTGCTGAAATACTCCAATGCCTCTAAGACCATCTTCTCCATGAGCTTTAAATCCATCATCAATGACGTTGTGCTGATTACTGGTTTGTATTTGGAAAGAGTATCAGCCTACAATAAGTAGATTGTGATCATCAGATCCTGCAAGAATGTCAGTTAGGAGTTGAAGGGGAAAGATTTACCTCTTGGGGTGAGTGAACATGGGACTTGTAGGTCCCATTAAAGAGTCGAGCAGTCATAGGAATTAACAAGCACTGAAACCATCAGCCTTAGCAGATTTCTACGGAAATGGAATATTACTGAAATACCTCTGTCATTGAAGTAATTTGCAATTTCCTTATGGTACTCCATCAACCCCTGCATTAGCAATAACATAAATATCACCAATGGAAGCACAAGTCTATAGTTTCTACAATTGTTACAGCTAAATTTTCATTGCACAAGTACAATATGATACATTTTGAATAGTCAAACAATGATCATGCAAAATTGATGATAGTGGAATGTTTTTTCCTCTTTTTCAGAGAACTTGAATAATTGACAGGTTTTAATTGTTAAAGAGCTACACAATATGCAGAAAAGTCCTCAAAGACACATCACAATATTCAATTTTTAATTTTTTCTAAACAACAGCAAAATTAGAGCCTCACAAGTATAAGGCATTGTAAGCAATCCTAAAATACTGTCATAAAAATATGATGCAATTCTAATGAGACATTTCTTGATTTTAGCATCATACATAAACATAGTGCACCTTAGTGTACATCTATGCATGTGGCATTGCAGCATAATATGCACCAAGTGCAATGCAAGTGTTTAATCGTTTCTTGTGAAATTGGTATAAATCAAGCATTTATTTACTTTAAGCTTTGTTCAAACATATTATCATCCCTAGAGACATGAATATTATTAGTAACTAGATATCCATATATTCTTATAGTCGAAAGCCAAAATGATGGACTATCTAAATGTAAGCATAATAACATTTGGAATATCTTACTTAGTTAAACATCCACTTGAAGCCAATAGCAGCCGAACACTGATTCTTGGAAGCACTAGTAAACATGTCCAAATTGTAAACTCTATCCAGAGTTGACAAGATCAAAGAAGCATTGTTTCTCCTCTCATTAACAGAAAATATCTCCCCCTCGAGCTTCGATTAATGTGGTTGTTCAATAAGTTTCAAACCATCCACTTCCAGATCTTTACATCAACGGAATAGTGAAAAGCCGAACGAGATTACAAGCCATTGTCAAGCACATAAGTGAATAAAGTAAAAATGTATAAAGTAAATAAGAAATCCAACATTAAAGATAAATTTCAATGACTAGTTATAATGTAAATTTCAAAAGAAAACCAAAAGTACTGAAACTTGACAAACTTTGATTAAACAAACACTAGCAACATTTCAATATACTAAGCTTCAAATCTCAAAGGCAACATTGAAGCAATTATCAATCTTCATTACTTGTTACTTGAATGAAGAAAATAAATACAATGAAGAGTCAAAATAGTGAGGCATTGAGTAAATTTTAACTGTAAGATTTGGAAAAATAAAATATACCAAAGTACAAGGCCAAGCAATCATTTCTCCAAGAGTATCAGCAATCTTTTGGAGATTATCATAAGGTCTGATCAATTGCTCTTCGGGTTCAACAACCACTTTTACATTTACTTCACACCAATTCGAACCCAAGATTTGTCCCCCAACTTGAACATTGGGATTGGTGTTCTGAATACATCCTTTAGCAATGATTTTTGTCGGATTAAATAGACTTTTGAGAGAAACATATGCACCATCCTTAAAAAGCCAAAATGAAAATAATATACATGTTTAATTAACTGAATTTTTTTAAATTCATATAAGCATTGGAACATACCACAAACAAATAATAAACTTAATCATAAAAAAATAAAGAAACTTAACCTCCAGAGGTAGTGTTGTGGTAGCATGGTTTGAGGGAGGGTCAAATACCGACATATGTTGCCCATGACTACCTCGTGTAGCACCACATGTCTGTTGTCTTAAAAGTGATTCTCAATGTGCAATTTTTGACTGTTGCTCCATCAGTAAACGATTGGATTTATTCCGGGGAACTTCACCCCATACATCTGAAGGGCAGATTTCTTGACCCATCATTCGTACGTAATCAGGCTTATCATGTCCCATGATTTGGGCAAACACATCATTTTGACTAATTGGATCATCAAAGCCTTCTGGTAGCTGATCATTGAGTTCTTTCATTTTCTCCTATTGTTGTTTTTATCAAGAGTCACTACATATTTTATTATAGAAAAAGTGGAAACAAAACAGACTTACATATATTTTATAAGTCTCAGCACAAGAGCTTCCATCTGATTTAATATAACAAGCAGCAAATAATTCGAAGCGCTTTGGGGGACGTCCTAATTTCTTTGTCTATGAATACATATTGTCAAGTATTAATGTGTATTAAACATATGATGAAATAAATGAAGAAAGGTAGCAAATATTACCAGTTCATCCCTAACTTGGGCAAATGACATTTTTCTAGTTAATTGATCCATGATCCTTTTAGCTCTAGCGTTCGTATTCTTTTGACTTGATTTCTGAAATTGAAGTTTATAAAGATAATTGAATTAATAATACAATGACTAAATGTTTATAATAATCTAAAAATGACATATAAACCTTCGCTTCATCTGTATTCCAATAAGTAAGAAGCTTCATCCATTGATCAGGCAAATCTCTTTCATCTCTTTCATTTCTTAAATGATCCAAAGGAACATTAGGAACCCAATATGTTGTTTTCAAGAAATGCTTCCAATTTCTCCATTTGTGCCCAATTGAGGTTAAAATCCATTTCTCGGCAATAATAGGGACATGAAACCGTATCTGTAACATGACAAATGATTATATTTTTAAGTATTCCAAATATGTGAATACATAAAAATAATGGAAAATTGTAGTAAAACAATTACTGGAAAACTGTAGTAAGATCATTAATTAGTAGATATAAAATATTATTAGTGTAAAATAAGAAAAATGTCAAAAATTGAAAAAAAAAACAAAAGAATATGAAAATCATTATTTTAAACACATGCATAATAAAAATGGAATTACCTTCACAACATCCATCATTTCAGTCTTCTTTTCTCTTGGCATAACGCACCAGTTGATCACATCAAGTGGACAATATTTACCATTTCTTGCAATTGAACCTAAGAAATGGCAAAGCTTGCTACTCTCTCCACCTATAGGTTGGCCGAATTCATTATAGTCAACATGATATCGTGGTAGATTAGAAGCTCGACCCCATACATTTTGCATATATGTGGGGCCTCGAGTTTCTTTTCTAGTAATTTCGGAATTTATTTCACCACCTGAGATCAACAAAAGATATGAGTTTTATTATATAGAGTTTATGATGTTTATTGTACTATTTTGGTTTCAAACGTTGCCTTGTTCATATTCTTGTTCATAGCTTTCATTCATAACCTCATTCTCGATTCTTGATTCCTCTCTAAGTCTATTGTTTGAGGAGCTATTCAATGTATCCTTTTGAGTCAAACCTAAACTCACGTAGAAATTACAAAATGTCAATACATGTGGGTGGATTTATCCAATATAAGAAGTTAGGACGTTATAGAATACACAGTTAGGACGTTATAGAATACACAATTGATTGCACATTATATGTGAGTTAACTACTACAAAAATTCCATCAAATTCAAAGATAAAAAGATTTCACTGGTTTTCTTTGTAATATGCAATACCTTGTGTTTGCACAAACTAACATGTGACAATACAATTGAAAATAACAAAAGTTAGGAATACTTAAAAGTTTGATGCTTTTTGTTGATATTATAAAATGAGTCTCCTAAAATATTTAGTCTTACTAACATATATAATGAATCAGAAACATAAATAATGTAAAGAATATATTTATTATGTCTTACCACTGTGGCCAACTTGTGGTATGCTAGTGACCTCATGCCCATGTTGGACATGTCTTCCCACACTTTAAGTATTTTGTAAATGTCCACCATAAGTTCTTTTACCCAATTGAGTTTTATTTGTCATCACTATAGATTACCCCAAAATATATTAAAGAAATTGTGTAACATGATCATGAATAAAATGTCTACTTTGTATAGAATAAAAAAAATGTAAACAAGGTATATACTTACATGTCTCCCCATGATTTTGGGGGTCAAATTGGGTGGGAACACATCGAAGACGATCATTAGCTGTCATTATTCTAGGTGGCTGTTCAATTGGCTCATCACGAAGACTAAAGATATTCGTTAAATTTCTTGACTTATGCTTTCTACTTTTTTCTGCCATATCTAGAAAATGAAAGAGTACAATATTAGATATATACAAATAAAAAACAGCAAAGATACTAATCATAAATATTGAGTAACTACTTCAACTACCCAGTTGGATTAGATGACTTTATTCCATGACGCTTGAAAAATTCTCTAAATCCGTAGGTGCTGACATCAAAGTGGTACTGCCAAGTGAAACCACATGAATGATTTCAGATGTATATAAAGTATAGTTTAATAAAGAATTTTTTGTAACTAGGCAAAATCCTCATGGGTAGTTTTTGTTACTACCCGCATTTACATTAAAAAAATTTGTCGATAGGAGTTATGCTATAGTTCATTTAGGTGAAATTTCAAATGAATGGACTTGTTTGGATAAAATATGACTAATTTACCAAACATAATTTTTTGGTATACATTGACAAAGAGAAGAGATGTAGGGGTTTAGTAAACTAAAATGTTCAAATCTCAAAGATGAATGCTATGTTGAAGCAAGGAACCATATATGGCATGCTGAAAACTACAAATACTTACGGGTAAAACTTTCACAGCATATTTCGTGATACTAGAATCGACAACCTTTGCTTCATTAGCAGCCTGTATAACAATATCAGTGGCTCATTACATTAAAGATTGGGGAGTGAAAACAAATATGACACCACAGAGGAACAAAATTCCTTAACTTTCCTAAAGCAGAGTAGAAAAGAGGACTTTCATAATTTGCAACAATAAAATAATAAACCTAACGTACTTAGCGACAGATTGTGTCTAATATAATGGTTCCAAGATGATAATGAGTAAATACTAAGGCAATGATCTCTAATAAAATACAGGAGGCACTCACTTATTTATAGTACAGAATACAAGCAGTGACTAACCAACAACTTTACCTGTTCTGGGCTGTGAAATATTTCTATAAATGGATATTCTGTCTTCTGGCGAGTTAAGCAGAATCCAGGATACTTCGGGCACTCCACCTAAGAAGCCAGCACCAGAAAATGGAAGACAAAAAGTTTCAGTCATTCTTTAACCCATCCATAGAATCCACTAATTCTTCAAATATAAGAAAGTAAATAAATGATAATAAAATTATTTTAGTGTTAAACTTCAGACATAATCTAATTCATGCCCCTAATGATATGAATGAATAGTCCAAGATGGTAGAATCTGACAAATTGCAATTGATTATTTAGCTTCAAATTAAAATATTTGAAAGAAGACACCCAAATAAATGCATACATGCATCGGCCGTTATCCAGTTTGGACCACAAAATTGGTCCAAAACAAGTAAAACTCTTTCTTTACAAGGATTGAATATAACTTAGTTGTGAACTCGTATACAACAATAGAAATCAGAGAAATAGAAGGAAAAATCAATACCTCATAATCTTGGATCTGGTCTACGAATTTGAAGTATGTCCCTGTATTACACTAACATTGATAGATTCGAATCAATAGGAGAAATATAAATAAGGATAGAGAGAATGAGAAGGAAAAATTACTGAGTATTGATGCACCTATCGTTTTCCCCAATCAAGCTATGATTTTCCTCAATCACCAGTGAAACTAAATCTGCGCAAAAATTTGTGAAATATGGTTCAAGGTAGATAATTGTAGAATTGAACATGGTCAAACTCTCTCCTCTCCATGATTTAATATTTTCATTTTGGCGGGTAGTATTTTGCGCTCTTCCACTGCGCGGTCATATATGAGTTGAGTAGTAGATTTTTCATTGCTTCCCACATTTTATTTAATTTTATGTGTTCTAAGCCATTAAAAAAATTAAATCAAAAAGGCCCAAAAGATATTATATTATAATGAATTAGGAGTAATATGTCTTTTTTTGTTGAGTGAGTAATAAAAATATGTTAGATTGATAAATGAAATCCTGAAATCGTTTTTTTAAATGTCTTTTTTGTAATGTAAATATTTAATTACTTATAAATTCTTGAACAAAAAAAATTAAAAATTATAAAAAAAATTAAGAAAATATGCAACGATAAAGAAAAGGTAATATTATATGATATCTATCTTTGATTAATTTAATAGATAAATATTTTTGTAAGTGTTTAATAAATGTGTAAAAAGTTCAACAAAACCACTTAACACGTATATCTAAAAAAATATAAGTTGTAATTTATAACATGTAATATTTTAATATATTGTAATTAATATTCTATAAGCGATATTTTAACATATAATTCTCAATAATAATTAACATAATTTAAGTGATACTTCATCATATTTTTAATGGATTAGACCCAAGGATGAAAATATTTGGAAATATCTTCGATATTTCTTCGATATTTCAATTTTTTCACGTAACCGATATAATAACGGTCTGCAGCAATATATCTTCGATATTTTCATTTTTTCACATAACCGATAAAAAAATGAGAAATTTTATCAAAATATCGATAAATATCGGTATCGATTTTGATATCAATGGCTCCATAGTATAAATGGTAGGAAAATAGGTGAAATATCGGGAAAAGATCGATAAATAATTATAAAAATATCGATAAGTATCGGTAAAGATTACAACATCGGTGGTTTTATGTTACAAATTATAGGAAAATCGGTGAAATATTAGGAAATAATCAAAATATCGGTAAAATATCGATAAACATCGGTATCGATTTCGATATCAGTGGCTCCATTATATAAACGGTAGGAAAATAGGTGAAATTTTGGAAAAATATCGATAAGTATCGGTAAATATTATAATATCAATGGTTTTATGTTACAAATTATAGAAAAATCGGTGAAATATCGATTAATATCAGTATCGATTTCAATATCAGTGACTCCATAGTATAAATGGTAGAAAAATAAGTGAAATATTGGGAAAATATAGATAGATATCGGTAAAATATCGATAAGTATCGATAAAGATTACAATATCGGTGGTTTTATGTTACAAATTATAGAAAAATCAGTGAAATATTAGGAAATATCGGTAAATATCGGTGGAATATAAGGAAAATTGTGAGTTGGTGGCTCAATCAATGTGATTTTGTATGCATGGACACCTGCTGGATCAGGAACCGGACTTAATTGCTGAAGAACCGGGCTAATTGCAGCTCAATTGATCAAAATTCAGACCTAGGGCTTGGAATTCAATTTGGGGCTAAAATTAGGGTTCTAAGGGCAATTTTAGAACATCACAAAGTCAATTCGAATCCGATTGGGAATCAAATCTTGGGACTTTTATTCCTGATGATAAGGTGGATCTAAATTGATAAGAATTGTTAGATTTGAATAAGTATTGAGTCCGATTGCATATTTAGGGTTTATAGGGATATAAACCCTAAAGAGCTTGGATTTGGGGGCTGATTTGATTCTCTGTAATTTTGGTGAAATTAGTGATTGGGTTTCTCTCTCCCATGGACGTAGATCAAGTTTGCTTGATTGAATTTTTCTTTGATTCCAATTAGGTTTAGGGTTCTTGGGTTCAAGCATAATCCTATTAAATCTGCAATTGCTAATTTGGTTTGTTTGATTGAATTAATCTAAAACTTAACAAAAATATTGGTAAATATCGAAAAAATATTGATAAGTATGATGTATCGATATTTCCATCGATACCAATATTTCCATAAAATTTAAATATCGATATTCCATCGACATCGAACTTTTTATCCTAGACTTGAGAATTTAACATATTACAATTTAACAAATAACAATCGATATTTTAATTAATAAAGAATATAATTAATTAGTTTTTATATAATAAGTGATATTTAAAAAATTAACCAACAATACTATATCATATAAAAAAACAAAATGATAATTTCACCAATATTAATTCATCGGGTTTGTCCATTAACCCTTAACCAGCTTATTGATTATTGATTATTTTCTAGTGATGAGATATGTCCACTCAACCAGCTTTGGGTACAAAAAAATCCAATCCCAGTCTGCAAACATTTCCTATGTAACAATTTATTTGAGTCAACATGATTAGGAATTAATAAAAACTGATTAATGCTTTCTTTCTACTTAATCAATAAGGTGCATTGAGAAGATACAAATGGAGACATAATCATAATACAACATTCAAGGTAAGAGATCAGATTGAGGAGAAGCAAATATAATAACAAAGCATACGTGGTTCAATGGAGAAAATTATACTTGTGTTGAAAGGTAAATACGCTAGAATATCCAAATCTACTATAACATGCAAGCATGTTACAATATCAGAAGGGTATGTTCCTGCATCCGGTGCATTACAATAGGTGTAGATGCACAAGAGAAATACACTGGGTTTATGAAAGAATGACGCATCATTCAATCAGAGAATGTGAGCATAGAGATGAGAGACTTATACTTGGGAAATAAGCTCAGAACATTTTGCCAGCTCAAAATCATCAAACTCGAATGCAGGGGCACAGGTGCATCCTACAAGAGAGAAGTGTTCTTCGGGATCCTTTATAGCCGCTCTTTTGACTGGTGTGATGTTTTCAACATCCTTAGGTGGAAATGCACCAAACCATACATTTGGAGGCATTACGTGCTGCACAACTTGATCCTCATCAAGTGGATTGGGTCCAAGGCATGTTAACTTAACACTCCCATCATTTTCATTTAGCTCTACCACCTTAAACGAAAAATCAACATCACAGAAATACACAAATGTAAGTTAGCCATTAAATTTGAATGGAAAATTTACAGCTATTTTAGTTTGAAAGGGTCTGAGATCAGGGTACATTTTAAGGAAGAGTTATATAGATTATCAAGACATTACTGAATACATGTTACTTATGGAGTCCACCGATGTGACGGAAGTGGGGTGTTATCATCCTGAGGAGAAGAACTGGATGTTAAAAGTACATGTAAAAGATCATGCTATTTAAGGTCAACAAAGATAATGTAAAAGTACCAAAGCCTGCATATCAATAAAAATAAAGTATATCAGTTTCAAGACAAATTGCAACAACAACAAGAAGAAGGTAAATGCAAACTGCAAACAAGTAAATGAGGCCAAAAAAAAAGAAAATAAAGAAAAAAGCTAAAGTGAATTTCAAAACAAACTAGCACATACCCAATGTCAAACTAATGAGAACAAAATGTCGAGGCTGCAAATGCTTTCACATATCAATGTCAATTTCAGTTCCTTCAATATCTTCACGAACCCAACTAAATTGATGATCACTCTCACTATTAGCTGGAGGATTGCAAATATCGCTTTGCAAGTACGTTTCAACATCAACAATGAATTCTATGTTGTAATATGTTCTTGCAGCCGTAAGAACAACTACATGCCAATCAGACTCAATTGGATCTTGAACATAAAAAACTTGCTCAGCTTGGGATACTAAAATGAATGGCTCATTGTGACGTTTCACATTCAAAAAATTAGCTAATGTAAACCCATCATCATCTTGTTTCAATCGTTTCCCTTTGGACACCCAGTCACACTCAAACAATACAACCCTACGATCACCACCATAATCTAGCTCAATAATATTTTTTAGAACTCCATAATAATCTAGCTCGCTTAAGATAGGATTTTGTTCCCTTGTACTTGAAAAACTTGATGTTGTGGCCTTAACACTTACACCACTATTTTGTGTCTTTCTTTTACTCTTCAACTCCTTGGTGTGAAATCTAAAACCATGAATCAAATATTTTTCATATTTCAATCCTATAAAGTTTGGGCGACGAGCAAGTAACTTCAAGTCTCTTGATATTGGATTTTCCTCAATCATTTTTGATCTTTCAACCTATTCCAAAACTTTAAGCATAAGATTTCAAACCTATATTAAATAGTTAATATTGCTATCAACTTAATAACTTACATATTCGGCAAACTAATCAGCAAAAGTTTCACTATGAATGCGTTCAATTTGATGGCGAGCAATTCGGGGATGAGTCTCTTCAACTATATTATGATGCTGCCTACAAAAGTTAAGATGATAAGTTTCAAATTCAAGAAATATTAAGTTATTATATGTACAAAATAAAACCTAGTAACTTACTCGATATAAGGTCTGATAGCTTCACAATTAAACAAAACATATTGGTGTGCTTTCTTTAATGTCTCAACATCAAATTTTGTCGGAGTTCCTTTCCCAATAGCACGTCCTCTCATTTGAAATATGTCTAAAATAGATGTGGTTCTGTCATTTGTATCTTCATTTCTACTTGTTTGATTGAACTTTGACTCCACATAATCTGCTAGGTATATAGAGCAAAATGTCAGACATTCTTCTGCTAAATAACCTTCAGCAATTGAACCTTCTGGTTTACTTCTATTCCGCACGTAGGACTTCAATGTGCCTAGATACCTTGTACATTCCAAGAAAAAACAATTAAAGGTGAAATGATAACATTGATAAAAATGATAAAACCTTTGAAAAATATTATAATAGAATAATGAAAACTTTCAATAATTTCATAGTTACCTTTCAATTGGATACATCCAACGATAGTATACTGGTCCAGCTAACTTTACTTCAGTGGCTAAATGTATAGTTAGATGCACCATGATATCAAAAAATGACGGCGGAAATATTTTCTCTAATTGACAAAGTATAACTGCAATATCCTTTTCCAAACGAACCACTTCTGCAGGATTAATTACTTTTGAGCATAGCTTTCTAAAGTACCTACTCAATTTGAGCAAAGAAGAGCGCACACTCTTTGAAAGTGTTTTCCGTAACGCTATAAACAACAATTGTTGTATCAAAATATGATAATCATGACTTTTTAGGCCTAGAAGCTTAGGTGGTTTTAGTTGGACACACCGTGAAATGTTCGAAGCATAACCATCAGGAACTTTAATCCTTTTTAGAACATCACAAAACATGGTCCTCTCTTTCCTATCCATCGTAAAAGAAGCTGGCGGCAAGTAAACTTTTCCAGAATCATTCAAAATAGGATAAAGTTCTGGTCTAATCCCCGATTCTTTTAAATCAAGTCTTGATTTATAATTATCTTTCGTTTTACCATCCATGCCCAACAAGATTCCACAAATGCTCTCACAAACATTTTTCTCTCTATGCATAAAGTCAAGATTGTGACGCACAACATTACTTTTCCAATATGGCAATTCAAAAAAAATGCTTCTCTTTTTCCAATTGAAAGGCAACTTTGGATTATCACCAACTAACTTTCCAAATTTGATAGAAAAATCTTCCAATTCATCCATTACCATAGTACCAGAAATCCAGGGTGGTGCATGTCCATACTCTACTGAGCCATCAAATAGTTGGCTATTCTTTCGGAACTCATGGTTTTTATTTAAAAATCTTCTATGACCCATATAACAGTATTTTCCACCATTTCGTAACCGTAATGAATGTGTATGCTTGTGACAAATAGGACATGCGAATTGACCTTTAGTGCTCCATCCCGACAAAGTTGCATATCCTGGAAAATCACTTATAGTCCATAGTAATGATGCGTGTAATTGAAAATTTTGCTTACATGATGCATCATATATTTCAACCCCTACTTCCCACAAATCTTTCAAATCAGCAATAAGTGGTTGTAGATAAATATCAATAAAGACAACATGAAATATGGTTATTTCATACACATCCATGGTGGTAGATTATAAGGAATTAGTATCACCGGCCATGTACTATAGGTGACACTCATGTTTTTGAAAGGATTAAATCCATCTGAAGCCAATCCTAGCCGAACATTCCGAGGGTCATTAGCAAATTCAGGATGTAAACTATCAAATTTCTGCCATGCCGGAGAATCAGCAAGATGTCTCATGTGGCCATCCTTCGTTTGACTTTCAAAATGCCATCTCATATTGTTGGGATTTCATTGTTTAGATTTTGATGAGACAAACCAATCATATAATAGGAAGTTTTGAGTACCCCATTTTCACATTGTTTAAGTGAATAAATAGACTAGAATTGAGTCTTGAGTCAAGGATTGAAATGGAGGTTAAAAGAGGATAAAGCTGCATCTAAGCTTTAAAGGAAGATATCGCTGCATAAAGGCAGGATACAGTATCGCTGCATAAAGGCAGGATACAACATTGATGGAAGAAGAAAGGAACAGCAAAGCATAAATAAGGCTGTATTTCAATACATCAAAGCAAGAAAGAACGGCGTGCAGCATCGCTGCATGAAAAGGATACAGGAGTACTGCTAGAACGAAGATTACAGCAGCACTGCCAGATGATACTGCAAGCAGGTCTAAAATACAGCAGCACTGAAAGAATGCATCAGCTGCACAAAGACCAAGGATACAGCGCAGACTTACAGGACAATTAAGTAAATACAGCGACAAACTACAAGACAAAGTATCCTACAAATCCCAGGAAGGATAAATGCAGTACGAGGAACGGAGATCCAAGCAGGGACAAAAGAGCCGTTCAAGAAAAAGTCAAAGTAGCAGACACGGAGCCAATAAGAAGATGCCACCTGGACTGACGCGCCGCAGAAAGCTGCGAGCCGCAACTGCCGCATTAAATGCTCCGAAAGGAAAAGTCAAGTCGCATTAATTGCGAACCATACTTTGGCCAGGCTATTTCAAATTCAAAAGAGGGATGTCTCCTTCAACGGACATCTTCTCCTACAAGTATAAAAAGAGGTCGAGAAGAACTGAAGCTGGTTACTGATACTGTCACTATTCCTAAAGACTAAAATCCATACGCGAAAATTTCAAGCATTCAAGCCAACAGTTTCAGTTACTCAACCTATCGAAGTGAAGCAGAGTTCAAGCTGAAAGTTTCCCTACGGAATCAGAAGCTCACTTCGAAGCACAAGTTGAAGAAAACCTTTTTATCCTTTTAACCTTGTTGCTGTGTGCTTAAGTTGTTTTAGTGGTGTCAAGCAGTTGATAGGAGAGATCCTTGCTGTTTGTTTTTAGTTGTCTAGAGTTAGGCAGTTTCCCTGTGTGGGAGTATAGAACCCTGTGTGGGTTAGCCTTTGAAGTTTGCAGTTGCTGTGTGTACGCTGGACTTCAGTAGGTGGTTAACTTTGTAAGTTGATAGATTGTTAGGAGAGTCCTGTAAATCAATCTTGCTTAACAAAGTTCCTGCTCGAGGAGCAATAGAGTGGACGTAGAAGGATTACACCACCTTCGAACCACTATAAGCCTTAAGTGTTTTTATCGCTTTATTTATCTGTGCTTATTTTCTGCATATATCTATCTTTTCTCATCATAAAACGTTTGAAAGAAGCATTCTTGTGTAAAACAGCCTTGTGTTTAAAAGTATATTTCCGCTGCGTACAAAACTCCAGGTTACAGCGTGCAGCACTGCATTCTAGCGCTGCAAGCAGTAACCATCTATCGCTGCAAGCTCAAGTAACTTGCAGTGCAGAACGGTTGTTTTAAAGATTCTGAAAAATCGACCAAGGTTCATTCACCCCCCCTCTGAACCTCGGACACCACTTGGGACCAACACATATGGCAAGCGGTCTTCCTAGACATGAACAATCTTTGCAATCTTGGTTTAAGTGGAAAATACCATAATGTTTTCCGAGCTACCTTTCTTTTAACACCCGTAGGATCCTTGTCTATAATCTGCCACCTAAACTCCTTGCATGTCTCACATGAAATATTTTTGTCATTTAGCCCCCAATATAGAGTGCAGTCATTTGGACATGCATCAATTTTTTCATAACCAAGTCCTAACTCTTTCATCAATTTCTCAGCTTCATAGTAAGATTTAGGTAAGTCGACCATCGCTTCTGGGAATGCTTCCTTTAATAAGTCCAAAAACATATCAAAAATTTTATTAGTCAATCTCCCAAGACACTTAAGGTGCAACAAACGAATGATAAATGAAAGTTTTGAGAACTTTTCACATCCTTCATATAATTTTTATTGGGAAGCATCAATCAACTGATAAAATTTTCCAGCCTGTCCCCTAGCAACTTTCACATCTCTTGGAGAACCAATTATATTATCATGTTCTTGTGGAACTCCAAAAGCATCATGAATTAAACTTTGCATGTCATCTATATGGTTAGAAGCCGACGGACAATCATGTTGAGGTTCAACTCTTGAAGGACTCCTTGAAAGCTCTCCATGAGCTATCTATTGAGTGTATCCATGAATGAATCCCTCAACTGTTAGGTGTTCAAATGCCTCTTCTCTACTTATAAATACACCGATTTTGCAGCGTTTGCATGGACATAGTATCATTCCATTTACACTTGAATTTGCAAAAGAAAAGTCCAAGAAAAACTTAAGTCCATGTTGATACTCTTCACTTACTCTTGACTTGGTCATCCAACTTCTATCCATGTTACTGTTTAAAATAAGACTGAAAATTAGGGACACTAATTGCATCTTACCAATCTAAAGATACTCTACTTCTATCTTTTTCTATAACAAAAAAAAGTATCCAAAAATGAAGACTCTAATACCAAAAAAAAGTAACCAGAAATCTTTAGTCCTGTTAAACTATTAGATGTGAACAAAAAAAAAAAAATAACTTTGTAAACATAATAAATAAACACTAAAAATTTGAAAATATAAACTCTAAATCCATAATGCCAAGTTATACAATTCACAGTGGCATTGACTTTGTTTTGTCAACTCAGCACTTAGAAAACAATTGAATTGAATCTAAATTGTTGCTCAATTGAATTGAATTGAATTATTACCAAACAATGAGAGAGTCGTCACATTTCTCTTTCATTATAAATAACCAAAAAAGTTTTCAACACATCGAATCAATTGAAAATGTTCCATCCATTAAGAGAAAATCTAAACTGGTCAATATAACAAATCAAGAATTGACAATACAAAATATTCTTAGAATTTCAATCAACTAACAAGCATTAAATTTTTAATTACGAGCCCTTCAAAAGCTCCTTTACTCAATCCAATTACCACAGATGAATCTCAATATCAGATTCTTGAACACACTATCCCAAACACACAGCACTGATATCCAAGAATTTAAGCTTTTAACATAAAATATTCTTTTCAACATAAATTATAGAGGAAAAAAGGGGTTTACAAAAACAATAAGTAAAAAGGGGAAACATTCTCACCTGTTGCAATTGAAGGTGAAAAAATCAAATTGAAATCTTTCAAAAATTCTCAGTCGTGATACGTGGATGTCATATTAGTTTCAAGTGAGTTTTCACATTGGTGGAAAAGAGAAGTGTATCAGGTGGACTTTTAGGTTTTGGGTGGGAGAATTGTCTCATCAAGAAAGCCCTTTGTATATGTATTTTACGGATTGCAATTAGAGAAGACAAAGAGAGCTTTGGGGACTTTCAGGTTTTGGGTGGGATAGAGAAGACAGAGAGAGAAGATAGGGAGAGCTAAAGTGAGAGAAGAGAAGGCTAAAGTAAAAAATTGTGGCTGAGAAAATAATTTTCATATATTTTTATCTCATGCTTTTTTTTATTTACTTATTTTATTTTTTTCTTTTATCTATTTATTTAAACAACCTGCTGTGAATTAGCAATATGGATATTTTAGGTTGTAAATTTTGTTAAGATTTTTAAATATATAATAATGTTGTAATGGAATAATTTATCGTGACATTTATATCTTAGTGCATTAATAGCAGTGTTATTAGATTGTTAAGAAAATAATTAGTATTATTGAAAGTGCTAGTTATAATAGGATATTAAGACATTTAATTTATAGTGCCTTAATAGTATTATTATAGTTGTAGTGATAGGCATGAAAATGCTAAATGCCTCAAATGAGTATATTTCAAGACATTTAATTTTAAGTGTCTCAAAATTAATGTAGTTATAGGTCTATTTTCTAGTAGTGACAGCATGCCGTCCTGGATAGTATACCGGGTAGCTCGAATTCGTAACTTCCTTGCCTCGTCCTGGTCGGTGGGCACCTTCCCCCCTTTCAAGTATCCTTTTGCTCGAGAGCCGAGCTGTCCACTGTCCCAATATTAACCGAGCCAATATCTTCAGCTCCTTCACTTGTAGCCAGTCGAGCAAGAGCGTCAGCTTGTGCATTCTTGCTGCGTGGAATTTGCTCTGCTCTGATTCGTCGAAACTCTGCAAAGGCCAGCTCGACCGACCTTAAGTATCTGGCCATTTGTTCATCCCTGGCCACATATTCACCGGATATCTGGTTGACTACTAGGAGAAAGTCACTGAAAACTTCGAGGTCGTCCACTCCGAACTGTTTTGCTATGTCTAGTCTGGCCAGAAGTGCTTCATATTCGACCTTGTTGTTCGTTGCAGGAAATTTAAAGCATAAGGCCGAGCATAAGTATTTTTGGGTAGGGTTGACCAAAACAATTCCAGCCCCGGCGTAGTGAGTAGTCGATGATCTGTCAACATACATCCTCCAAGGTTTCTCTATTCTTTCCTCACGGAGGATGAGGGTTGGGGTGAATTCGGCTATGAAGTCAGCAAGAGCCTGAGCTTTTATTGCCGTTCTTGGTGCATAATGGATGGCATATTGGCCGAGCTCGACTGCCCACTTTAGTAATCT
Source organism: Scutellaria barbata (assembly GCA_028654395.1). Classification (NCBI taxonomy): domain Eukaryota; kingdom Viridiplantae; phylum Streptophyta; class Magnoliopsida; order Lamiales; family Lamiaceae; genus Scutellaria; species Scutellaria barbata. Next base: position 19,561,801 of record CM053648.1, read on the forward strand.
TCCAGAGGCATCTGTTTTAGAGGAAAGTTAGTTAATAGCTCAACCTGATGTGCCAGGAAGTATGGGCGTAACTTCCGGGCTGAGATGACCAGTGCGTAGGCCAACTTTTCCATCACTGGGTAACGGAGCTCGGCGTCATGCAGTGATTGGCTCACATAATAAACAGGTTGTTGAGCCTTATGTTCTGTGCGGACCAGCACAGAGCTTACTGCATACTCAGACACTGCCAGGTAGAGTTGCAACTTTTCACCGGATTGAGGTTTGGCCAAGACTGGGGCTTCCATAAATGCTTTCTTGAGATCCTCTAAGGCCGACTAGCATTCACTGTTCCATTCAAATTGAGCATTTTTTCTGATCAAGTTGAAGAATGGCCGACATTTATCGGTGGACCGGGATATGAACCGGTTGAGGACGGCAACCTTGCCAGTCAGACTCTAGACATCCTTGATCCGCCTTGACGAGGTTAGATTCATGACGGCCTGAATTTTCTCGGGGTTGGCCTCAATTCCTCTCTGGCTTACCATATATCCTAGGAATTTTCCTGATCCTATCCCGAATGAGCAATTTTTGGGATTCAACTTCATCCTGTACCTCCGCAGGATGTTGAACATTTCTGCCAAGTAGTCGACGTGGTCGGCTTTTTGTTTTGACTTGACCAACATATCGTCTACATAGACCTCCATTGTTTTCCCGATTTGCGAGGCGAACATTTTGTTTACCAGCCGTTGATAACCCCTGCATTTTTTAATCCGAAAAGCATCATGGTGTAGCAGTACTGCGCCCGGTCAGTGATGAGCGTGGTGTGAACCTGGTCTTGCACGGCCATTGGTATCTGATGATAGCCTGAGTATGCATCCATGAAGCTCATGAGTTCATGGTCGGCAGTAGTGTCAACTAACTGATCGATATTGGGTAGCGGAAAACAATCTTTCGGGCATGCTTTGTTCAGATCAGTGAAATCTACGCATAGCCTCCAGGACACGTTTGGCTTCCTGACCAGGACGGGGTTAGAGACCCAAGTGGCGTACTTGGTTTTCCTGATAAAACGATAACCCAACAACCTTTGCACTTCCAACTCTAGCCCCTCGTATCTGTCTGGGCTCAGTCGGCGTCTTTTCTAGGCTACTGGCTAGGCGGCAGGGTCTATGTTAAGGTGGTGGCAGGCATCTTCTGAGATGGCCCACAAAGACGTCAGTATTGCCCTACAAAAAAGTTATTAACTCGGTGCGGAAAGGCTCTTGCAGCTCTCGATCGATCCGTAGTTCCAAATCGGGCCTGCTTGGATCCAAATTAACGAGATCCAACTCCTCAATAGGCGCGACCCGTCTTTGTGGGCCATCTCTTCGGGGGTCGATGGATCCACATTCCTCCTCGGGCTCTTGTACTTCCATTACCACTTCTCCTCCGCCATTGTGAGCGGTTGTGTCTGAGGAGGACCCAACCTCGAAGGTTGAGCTGACCGGCAGTTCTGGGATACTAGCCGGTTGTGGAGGTTCGTCATCGACCTTCTATTGGTCTGATCGTGCTCGGCAGCTTTTAGGACGGAATCCTCGAAAGTGTCTTCCATCTGTTCATCGACCAAGGCGGCTTGAGTGAGCTCGAGCTGATTGAGCTCTCTCGGACGCAACCCCATATCTGTCTCTCGGGCAGCCAACTGGTTTCCCTTTAGAACATACACCTCATCGTCCACTGAAAACTTAAGGGCGAGGTGATAGATTGAGACCACCGCTTTCAATTTTGCAAGAAGCGGTCTGCCCCAGATGGCATTGTATTGAGAGTTCAAGTCCACCATCTTAAACTCTGTTGTTGTGAACACTTCCCAGTCGCCAGATCCGAATAGGACCTTGAGCTCACAGGTGCCGAGTACTCTAGTCCCCATTCCTCCAAAGCCCTGAATTGTGTTGGAGGACGGCGTGAGCTGGGATTCGTGAAATCCCATCCGTTTGAAAGTGCTCAAATAGAGCACGTTGGCGTATGCACTCGCGTCGACCATGACCCTGTGCACCATAGTCCTGTAGATATTGAGCGATACCACCAAGGTATTGCTATGAGGGTAAGCTATCTCTTCACTGTCCTGGTCGGTGAATAGGATAGGTGTATGGCGGGGCTCCGTCCTGGGTGTAACGCATTGCTGGTAAGGGTTCCTGGCCTCCCGAACTTGTTCTTTTCGGGCTCTCTTGGACCCACGCTGCTCGTCAAAATTGTTGTTGATGAGAGTATGAATTTCGTGAGCAGCGCCGTTCGGTGGTGGTGGTGGAGGTAATGCTTGTGGCGCCCCTTGGCCCTGCTGCCCTTGGCCCTTCACATATTTTTTTAGCTGACCCTGATCGATCAACTTCATCAGCTCGGCCAGAAGTGCCCAGCATTTATCTGTATCATGACCCTTCGCCTTATGATATTTGCAATACTTGTTTTGGTTTAGGCGATTCGGGTCGGCTCTCATGGGCCTCGGTTCGGGCAGTAGATTCTTATCTTTGATTTCAGTAAGGACCTATGATGGGATAACCGTGAGAATTTTAGTCATCTGGTCGGGGCCTCCAGGGTGGAAAGCCCTGAAATTCATGGCTGGCCTGAACGGTTTCATGGGTTTTCTCCATTCTTTCCTCTTTTCTTCCCGCCGTTTAGGCCTTCTATCTTTCTCGAATGGTTTATCATCCAGGATGGCCTCCTCAGCCCCGATGTACCGCTCTGCTCTATTGAGGAAGTCATGATATGTTTTCGGCCCCTCTTCATGAATGGACCACCAGAATCTGGTCTGGGGCCTTAATTCGGCCATAACTGTCATAAGGATGACATCGTCTAACACCTACTCCATGCCCAGGACCAGCCTATTGAAGCGGTCGAGGTATGACTTCAGAGGCTCGGCCTTATCTTGCCTCACATTGACAGTCTCTCCTTCGGGGTTAAGCGCATCCTCGATCCCATGAATTATGTTAGGAACAATTCGGCTAGCTCGTCTCATCCCCCAATTGAGGAGTCTGGGAGGGAACGAAACCATCTTTGTGCTCGGTCCCCTAAGATAAGCGGGAAGTCCTTGCACATCAGCTCTTCTCCTATGCCCTGCAGCTCCATCCAGGACGTGTAATTATCCAGGTGAGTGGTGAGGTCGGTCTCCCCATTATATTGACCGATGCGGGGCATCTTGAATTTTGCTGGATTGGTCAGAGCGAAAATGTGCTCCGCAAAGGGGTGGCTCGCTTCCAGCCCCCTCTGTTCCTCCTGGCCTGAATGTCAGCTAATCGTTTTCGGACCTCCTGCTCCTCCATTAGTTACGAGTATCGGAGGTTGTGGCCGGTACTTTTGTCGTGAAGTAGGACCTCTTCTCTATCTTGAGGAAGCCTGTTTGGCCTCCTGGCTTCTATTGTTATGGCCGGTCCTACATTGTCTCGGGTGCATTGTCTATCGTCATTTTCGCCTGTGTGGTCTGGACGGGCTCGGTGGTGGTCAGTTCGAGTCTGTATAAGGGAGGGGCTTCTCTATGGCCTATCCTCGGCTATTTGTTTTCCCAGATTTCGTCTCTGCCTGGGTCCGCCTGAGAATTCAGAGTCCTCCAGTAAGCCGTTGGTCACTCTGGCATTTTCCCTCTGTTCAGCTTCTTTTAACCTTTCATTCAGTTGAAGTATGAGGGCCCGAATCTCTGTAGCAGTCATGGGCGGTTGAGTTGCTTCCACTGTGACTGGTGCCGGTTGAGCTACCCCTATAGGGATAGCCAGAGGTGGCTGGTTAGGCCCGCCAGCGTGAGTCGACCGAACTTGGGAATCGGGTGTCTGTTCGTTGCTCATGTTGAATATCAGAGTTGTGTTCAGGTGTGTTGAAATACGCCCCCTCCTTCTAGCACCAAAATATTGACGTCGGAATTTGTTGAAGAGTTAATTCCTAGTCTAACACCCAAAAGTATGTGAAATGAAGTGTAAAGTGCAAAAAGACTGGCCCGGAGCCTACTCGGGCAATTTAGCTCAGCTGATTTTGGACGGTTAATGTGACCGGGCAGGACCTTATAGCATTAATTTAGAGAAATAAGCTCTCTAGTACTGTTTACAGTATATGAATTCAAACCCTTTACCTGTTGAAATTCCATCTATTTATAGCTACAAAACAACTTAAACGGAGGAGATCGTGGGGATCATGGGGGTTGTGGAAGTTGAGCCCACTTTCTCCCTAACTTTTGTCTATTTATGCGGCATTGAGCGGTTTCGTCACCCACGATCTCTTGACGGTTGGCCATTATCTGGACGACTATTTCGGCTCTGGCTGGCCAAACTAATCTGCCAAGGATTCCTCCCAATTAGCATGGACGGTCTGTTAGGGAGGATATTATCATCGTGGCCGGCCAAGTGGAGTGATGGCCTTCATTAGGCCGTCCAGGTGCGATGTGCTGTGCAACTCGAGTCGGACTATGGTTTACACATTCTGATCATGTATTTTTTTATTTGTAATACTTGTAAGGAACATTTGTAATGCTTACAAATTACTTATATAATACCTGAAATGAACATGTGTAATATTTGGTTATACTTGAAAGAAACAAGTGTAATACCTGTAAGGTCTTTATGTAATACTTGAAAGAACATATGTAATACATGTAAAGTATTTATGTAATACCTGAAATGAACATGTGTAATGCCTATAAGATATTTATGTAATACTTTAAGAGTATACAACTAATATTTTCATTGAAAAATCTTAAAATTTCAAATGTTCCATCTTCTTCCTCAAACTCAGCAAATTATGATTTCAAATTGTTTGAAACAATTGATTTTCAATGTTTTAAAATTATTGTAATGAATTGTGATTTGAAATCAATTACAAAATCTATGACAATGAGTAAAAGAGAAGAAAAAGAAGAAAAAACACTCATAAATGACTCAATGAAGATTTGAAGAAGAATAAGAACAAAAAGATATAGAAGAAAAATAAGAACAAGAAGATAGAGAAGAAGAAGAATGTACAAAACAAATAAGAAGAATAATAAATTGATAAGAAACAAGATTAAAAAGAAGGAAGAATAAGAACAAGAAGATAAAGAAGAAGAAGAATGTACAAAATAAATAAAGAGAATAACAAATTGATAAGAAAAAAGATTAAGAAGAAGAAGAAGGAGATAAGAGAAAAAAAAAGAGGAATAAGAAGAGACCAACCTTATTTTTACATTAATACCTGAAAGGTAACAATGTGATACCTTAAGAATAAATGTGTGCTCAGTGATATAAATTCGAGCCGGGCTAATAGGGTCTGCCCATTTAGCCCTAAAAAATGCAGGGTTAGGTCCGAGATATTAAAGACCCGTTTAAATTCGGGCCTTTTTGGCCCGGCCCTATTAGCCCGCGGGCTAAACGGGCCAGCCCGTCGATTAACCGAGCCAGCCCATTTAGCCCGGTTAAAAAATTGCAACCTGTCGGATTCAAATCATTGACCTACACACCTCCACTCTACCAACTAAACTGAGGTTTATTTCATTTAATTGCATCTATAATTTTATTTAAATAAAGGTAGTTAATGTTAGGAAGTAAGATAATGATGTTAACTTTTTCAAGTATAGTTTCAAATCGAATAAATTTCATCATAAGACCTAATTTATAAATTAGTTCTCAATTCTAAACCCAAATTTTCAAATTTCACAATAAGGGACTCAATTTTATATTTTTTTCTCAATTTCAGGCTTGAAAATTAGATTGAGTTCTCAATTTAAGACAAAATTTCATTTTTTTACGTAACCCGATTAGTGGCCCGTTTAACCCGAGGCCCGCTAGGGTTAGGGTTAGGTCCTCACTATGAGAGGCCCGTTAAGAGTGAACCGGATAAGGCCCTAGCCCGTTTAGCCCGTGGCCCTATAGGGTTAGGGTCAACCCGTTTAACAACTCTATGTGTGATACCTTAAGAGTAACACAAAAACTTTTATACAACTGGTGTATGGATCTAGGATCCGTACACCTGACCCGACCCGGTCTCCATACACGCGCACGCGCCTAGGTGGGTGCGCTCAAACCCACCCAAAATTCGCTCCAGGTGCTAGAGTTTTATGTTATGTTAAGCATATCTTTATGTTATGCTAGTCATACCTTTAGGACCTTTTATATTATATTAAGCATACCTTTATGCAAGTCTTTTATATTATATTAATCATACATTTATGCAACGTTAAGCATACATTTATGTTATGTTAAGCATACCTTTATGATTTTATGTTATGTTAAGCATACCTTTAGGGTTATAATGTTATGTTAAACATATTTTTATATTATGTTAAACATACATTTATGTTATATTAGTCATACTTTTGAATTATGTTAGTTGTACATTTATGTATTATATAAAAGTATGACTAATATTAATTAAAGGTATGCGTAATATTTATATAAAGGTATATATATATATACAAATTAGGGTTTTTTGTGCTGAAATTATAATTTTTTCTTCAAAATTAGGGTTTTTTGTCAAAATTAGGGTTTTTTTAAAAAAGTTAAACTGTTACATAAAGGTATGTTTAACATAATATATAGGTATGCTTAACATAATATAAAGGTATGACTAACACAACATAAAAGTCAGGATAAAAAAAAAAGAAAATGCGCGGATTCAGGTCGGATTCAGCCCGACCCGACCCGCGTTGTATGGATCTAAGATTCATATAACAGTTACACACAAGTCTCACTCTAAGAGTAAATATGTGATATTTTAAAATATAAAATTCAGGTGATGTGTTGTACACACCAACTATAGTGTGGATGCGTGTGGGGACGCGTGGAAGCAGCCCATATTCCAAATTGGATTGGGAACACGAACCCTGATGCATATAAATTTTAGTGTATATTTATATATTTTTATCAAAATAAGGCACGAAATAAAGCTAAATGATCAAATTGGACGTCTAAAAAATATAATTCAAAACTTTAAAGAAAAATATTATTCAAAGACTTGTAAAATTAAAACTTTGTTTAATATCTTATGATATTATTTAAAATTATTTTTAAAATGATAATCTCAAATATGATCCATAAATTTCATTATGGGTACCCACCTTCTTCTAAACTCATTTCATTTAAATAAATACAAAATTAAATAGATAAATAAACACCAAAATGCCCTTATATTAAATAAATAAACACTAACATTCTTAGACGTTCGGCTAAGGCAGTCGAAAGCTTAATTATGTGCTCGGCTGAGGAAGCCGAACGCCTACCTATGTGTTTAACTGAGGTGATCGAACAGCCTCAAACGGTGTTGGCTAATCAGGACTGCCCGTTCTGTTCGTGGTCGTCGAGTTTTCTTCCAAAATTTCATGATTTTTCAACAATTTTCATGAAAATCAACTACTATTTCACTAACCCATTACTAACTTTAAATGTAACTAACCAAATTTGTATGAAAATTTGATCGAACAAAAACATTAAAAATTAATTTACTCATAAAATTTTGCTCGGTATATTCCATTCAAAATGCTTTTCGACGACGTTCCATTGTGGGAAGTGTTCGGACAGGTCAACGGAACAAAATTGAAGAAGATGAAGTAATGAAGACTTAGAGGTTTTTCGATCGAATCGGCCAAACAAGAAGAGAGGAAGAGAATGAAAGAAGAATGTAATTTTTTTGACCACAAGGATAGAGTGAGAATACTATGAGGTATGCTTAGAAAAGTGTTAAAGTGTGTTTTTTATTTTTGGGGTGGCCCGGGTAAATGGGGTGGGTTTAAAAGACTATGAGGTATCTTTAGTCCCTCCCTTTTATTATATGGAAAGAAAGAATAGGAAAATAAAATATTTATATGTATTAATATTATGGAAAAAAAAAATCTAATTCTTGTAAGATTTCAATTAATAACTTTTATCATTCAAAATAAAAATCGATAGTTAATGTCATTAAGGTCTCAAATTTGATAGCTAATATATCTTTTAGGTTAAAATTGATAAAAAAGTTTAACAAAACACGAATAATGCAAACTGCGGCAAAAGAGAAACCGCTGTGTTTCATATTTAAGACGCGTTTTCACCAACGGTAAATAGAACTATATTAATACAACGTTGTACAGTAACTTCGGCAATGTTTGTAAATTCATTCTATCCTCCAAAATCTTTTTCGGCTTAAACCCAAGAATTCTTCTGTTGAAGAAAAATGGCGTCTATTTCACCTTCTTGGTATTATCATCAAGGTCGCATTACGTTTCTCTTTTATGCGTTTTTGCATATATGTTATGCTCGAGAGGCTCACTCTTTCGTTTCTACTGTTTCAGATGGAGGATTAAGGGTTATTAACAAGAATTTGAAGGTTAGTTTTTTATTGGTGACTGTGCTGAACGTTTATGTTCTAGTGGGTTTTTTTGCTTTTCTTCTCTTTTTGAACGATTTTTGGAATTCCAGAATGGTCTCTCGTTTGTCTTGATTAAATCACTGGAAATTATTTCCTGAATTCAAGAATCTTTTTTTTTTTTTTTTCTTGATTACTTTATGGTAACACTTTCTGGAATTCAAGAATTGTCTCTTTCTTGATAATTCAGTTGAGTTTTTTTTGGGTTGAAGAATCGTCTTGTCTTTTCTTGATAAGTGTGGAATCTTGATGATGAAATGATGGATTACTTGCAGATAAATGAAAAGTTTTCTTTTGAATGATATTTGGAATTCAAGAATAGTCTCATATTTTCTTGTTTCTTGAATTCAAGAAACCTGTTCTGTTTTCTTGATTAGTCAATAGGAACACTTTCTGGAATTCAAGAACGATATATTTCTTGATAATTCAGTGAGTTAGTTCTTGAGTTGAAGAATAATCTTGTCTTTCTCGATATTTGTAGAATCTTGATGATGAATGGTGGATTACTTTCAGATAATAATATTTTCCCCCTGATTATAGCCAAGTACATTCTGAAGTTACTATATTTGTCACTCTTTGATTGAGAGAAGGTGCTTTCTTTTACTGTCTCGTCATTGACCAGCAGATCAGAAGTTTTAGGCTAGTCATATGCTTTTGATCATCTCTTAAGTCAGAACTACAATGTGTCCATTAAATCGTGATCTGATTCTAGAAAGACCGTTGCCCACATAACAATGTACGCTAGGAATAATGTTCAAGGATGACAAGAATCGAAGGCAGAATCTTCTTTGAGTTTTTTTTCTAAGTTGTTTGTATAAATCATGGTCTTGGACAAGATGTGGTTTGGTTCCTTAACTTCTCATCGTTCTTCGATTCTTGGTTTAACCTTGTTTTGCCGTAGCCTGACTGGTGCTTTTCATTCTTCTCTTGTTGTACAATCATTGCTGAGTTCTCTTCTGAGGTGGAAATGAAAGAATTTGATGTAGGGCATCTCTTAATTATTTATACTTGTATAGCTGATTCATTTTTGACTTAACATATTGTCCTTTGGTCTACCCAGCTACCACTTGCAGGTTCATTTCCTCCATCAATATCAAAGTCTAAAGTTGGCACAAGCACTTGGCCAAAAAAGACTCCTTTGCTTCCTCATATAAATTGTGAGAAAAATGATAAGGAGGTTCCTTTTCGGCATATATCGGTTGAGCGGCCCCCTTATGATAGCTATATGGACTCCACATCTGGACAGCTTGAGCCAGCTTCTGGTGCTCGTGCAAGTATTCCAGGGGAAGATTATTGGCCAGAAGGTACAGCCAGTCGAGTGAGGGCTGCCAGGGCTCCTGAACCAACTGGTGTGTCAACTGGAAAACCATCTTTTGGAAAAAACCCTGGAAGTAGGAGGAGAAAGCACAAGTCTTCGGTTTCTGCTTCTGAATCTTCAGAGACGAATGTGGTTCTAACTGATCAAGTGGAGGGTTTATCTCAAGATGATTTATCTGATGAGTCTAAAGAGCTCTCATCTGAGTACGTAGTCTATCAGTCAGAACCTGATAAAGAATTGACTGGCTATGAACTGGACAAAAAGGTTGGGAATCCTCACCCCTTTATTGATCCAAAAGTTAAGAAACCAATTGAAGAGCCTCTTACAAGTGAAGAACTATGGTGGAACTGGAGAAAGCCTGAGAAGGAACAGTGGTCCAGATGGCAAAGGAGACGACCAGATGTTGAGACGGTATGTAGCTTCTGACCAAAGCTAAGAAAGAACACCTTTGCATGATTGGATAATAAAACAAGCAAGAACCACTTAGTTAGGTTGAGTATAACAATCTGATCTTTATATGTCAATTAGAATTTGTCTTAATATCTTTGAAACAATGCAATCTGATTTTTTCATGTTGTGTTCAATCTAATTCACACATTTTTCTATTGCTTTTGTTTTTGAATGGCTAATGTATGGATTTCTGTTTCTTGTGATCATTTCTGCGATCACATTTGGATCATTTCTTCCAGGTGTTTCTGAAAGCTATGGCAGAGACTGGGGAAATAAAGCTTTATGGTGAAGAACCAACACTTACCGAGTGTGCTCTTTACAGAGCTAGGCGGCATATTTATAAAGAAGAGAGGTATGGTATATCATGATTTCTATAGCTAAGATTAGACATGATCAACCGGTTCGGAACTGCCGGTTCCGATTCCGAACCAATAGAGGCGAACCGAAACCGATCCAGGGGGTCTCGGTTCCGGTTTGAAACCGGTGGTCAAACTGAAACCGCCGGTTTGTCCCTTTTTTTTTTTTTTTTTTTACATTTTCCTTTATTTATTTCATCATCCTAAGTCCTAACATAAAGGTTTATGTGGATTTTAAGTTGGATAAGTTGGAAAAATGCTATGAATTAAGTTGAAAAAATCATGTATGTTGAAAATTAAAACAAGTTGCAACTCAATATATTACAAATTACAATTATGAATGAAAAATTACAAGTTACAATTATGAATGAAAAAAAATTTGAAATTACAACTCAATATATTACAATCATACATCAATATTGAAGTTTAAAATATTACAACTTTGTATAAATAAATGAAAGAAGAGGTAAAAAAAATTTTGAAAGAGCGAGTTTCATTCTAAGTTTGGAAGTGAAATTAAAAATTACACGTCCAAACTTAGAATGAAATTGGCTACGTATCTTTAGCAAAATTAAGAAATCAAAGCTCACGTAGATCTCTTACTTAAACTTACCTTTATTCGTCAACGTTAGTTCCGGCGGAGGAGGATGTGTTGGAATCGTAACCATACGTGTCGTCGGTATCTTCATCTAAATATGAGAAATCTAGATGTTGTTAAAGTTATTTGGCTCTCACCCAATCTTCAAGAAAAGTAATGTTTTGTACATTCTTTTTGGTTAATCTTGATCTTCTTGGATTAACATATAACCTCCTTTGGAAAATGTTTGTTGAACGGAGACGGTTGAGACGAGACTTACAAATATTTTTTTAGCAATAATAATTAAAATAGGATAAATGGTGGTCTTTTTTTACCACCACTTCAATAGATCTAATGGATTTGTAAAATCAATTAATTTAAAAGTAACACTTAAATATGAATCTAATTCGTGACAAGGGTTACCTTTAGCTTGTTTTTGTGTTCTATTATCATAAAAATTGTAAAATTGACTAAGACTACCACCAATACTAGATGAATAAGAGGAAGAACGACTACTTTCTACATTTTGTGCTACATGATCATCATCACTAGAATCACCAAATAGTATTTTATATTCTTTAAATATTTCGACGAATGATTGTTTAGCTATACCAACAACTTCCATATAATTAGGAACATATTCAACTTCATCATATTCTCTTAATATAAATTTTGGGAACAATGCACTATAATACATTTTCAATAATGCTCCTAAGTCATCTTCCCTAATTTTAGGATCTAATAATTTAGCACATAAAAATACATCGGGTATTTTTTGAAAATATTTTAACCATTTCGATCTCATCACTATAATTGTAAAATAGGGCATATAGAATATTTATTGAAAATAAAAGCAATTTTCACACAATGATCTAAAACTAATGGAGAGGTAAGACAATAACAATCGGATAATTCTCTAGTTGTCTCTTCAAAAAAAATTAAAAGTTGAAGTAAATTAATACATGCATCCCATGAATTGTTAAATAACATAATTTGACTATGTGGATTTTTCATAAAAATTTGACAAAACAAATCTCTATACTCATAAGAATCGTTAAACATGTTATAAGTTGAATTCCAACAATGTTTCACATCTTGTACAAATTTTTAACTTCCATTCAGTTATTTTTACAAAATTTAGCCCATTTCTTATATTATACGGTTAATCTAGCAATTTCATTGTAATAGGTTTAATATATTTATCTAATTCTTCTAATCTATTTCGAACACATAAATTTAAACAATGACATATACAACGAATATGAAAAATTTACCTTCCAATGGAGATAATTAACATAGGCATACGAGCCGTATTAGCACTAGCATTATCAAATTCAATAGAAAATATTTTTTGTACTATACCATAATTATTTAAAATGGAAATTATTTTACGTGCAATGTTTATAGCTGAATGTTTTTCATCGGTCCACATATGCAATTAAACGTTTTTGTACATTCAATGAATCATCTATTCAATGAGTCGTAATATCCATATAATCATGATGTTTATAAGGATCATTCCAAATATCACTACATATAGATATTTTTTGTTTAAACATTTTAAACTTTTCAATTAATTTATATATTTATTCTCCTACAATTTTTTTATATCATGTTTTACGATATTTCTAGATATTTTTCTACTATTAGGTTATATATAAATGCTAGTATATTCTTCAAAATCATCACATGAAAATTGTAAAGGAAGATGTTTTTTAGCAACAAATTCGGCAACTCCTTTCTTATGAAATAATTGACTAAATTAAAAAAGGATAGAATCCATACCTTCGACTTAGAAATCTTATTGGAATGTTTTTTTAACACATGGTTGTTGAATGTCTGGTAGCCTCCCTATGCTTGAATTTATAGTTTTTTCCACAATAGTTGCAAGTGACTATGTAATCCATGTCACTATTCGATATTTTTTCCTTAAAATAACGGAGAAAATACCATTTTGAAGTATTGAAGGTGCTCAAGAAGGGTACGCGCCGTATTACACTCTCTTAAGTGCCTCTCGGCACCTCTTTTTCTTCTTGATTGGCAAAGACGGCGGTATTAGGGCCTAGAGTTGCCTCCAAATCATCACATTCTTGACTCCAATAAGGAGAGTAAGAATCAATGAGATCATCTAGAGGCAAATCTTGTGATGGCGGCATATGACTTTTTCCTTTCCTAGGATGAATCGACGGAAGAAGTACCTCTTATAGTCATTTTTTTGGTTTTGAAAGAGACGAAACTAGAATAAAATGAATGAAATTGAATAAAACTTGAAAATTAAAATGGAAGAGTAGTAGTAGCTATGAGAATGAGAGTGTGAAATTGAAATGAAATGGAAGAGTAGTAACTAAGCACTAATTATGATTCTATGAAATTGAAATAACAATTAATACAAAAAGAATGATTTGGAGCTTGAGAGTTGTGAGAGAGATTAAAGAATTGTGTGAAAATGAAGAATGAAGTGTAAGTATTTATAGAGGTGGATCATTCATATTTAAAAAATAAAAATAAAAGGGTCGGCTGGTTCCGGTTTGGTTCGAACCGGCTGTTCACAACGGTCAACAAATCTCAACCGTTGGTCAAGTCATCACGGCCCTACACTGTGTCTTTTTCAAAAATAAAAAAAAATAAATCGGCATGTTCGAACCGGTGGTTTCTAACGGTCGAACCGTCGAGACCATTGATCATCAACGGTCGACTCATCTGAGCCGTCCATGTGTCACCTCTGAAAATAAAATAAAATAAAAAAACCGGAAACCGTAGGTTTAACCTGATATCCACGGTTTGCGGTTTCGGTTTGGAACTGGAACCGGATCAACGGTTTTTGGAACATTGACCGTCGGTTCGAACCGGCCTAGTTCCGGTTTTTTGAACCGGATGATCATGTCTAGCTAAGATTACATATGCATTAGTCATTTCTTTCTAAACTATTGTGAACATGTGGTAAAGTCTTCATATTAGAATATCTGTTAATAAGGAGGTCTAAGTGTTACGAAAAATCCCCATTTCTAGTTGTAGCGGGGGTGTATTTGACCTGAGCTAAACTACCAATAACAGGTTAGAAACCAAGAACATGTGAAATGGAAATACTTTATAGCATCCTCTTTTATTGTTGATTCGTTGGGAGCACGTTAGGCACATGCTTCTTCTACTTAAAGAATTTTTCATATACTAAAATAATTATCCCACGTTTCCAGGAAAGAGAACTCATTCAGTTCTGGTGTTCTCTAGATCAGGTAGAGATTTTACAGCCATATTTGACTTCTTTTACCCATTATCACATATATCCAATTTGGTGGCCAATGTTGGTGTTGGCTAAGATCTCAAGAATGGCTTGGATGATATCTGTGAATATTTAGTTGAATTAGATGGAAGAAGAAATTGTCAATTGCTGCACGAGATTCTCTATTCCAAATATAATTTCATAACCTACTCCAGTGTGACAATGTTTGAAGGTGTATACATGTCTTTGAAATTTTTAATGTTCATTGTTTTCAACTAAATGTGTACACTGATGATGAAACTTTCCCACTGAAGGAAGTTCTTTGCATTGGAAAAAAAGAAAGATTTTTCATGTTTTTCTTTCAGTTAAGTTGCTATAAAGTTGTTGCGTTTTTTGAACTATGATGTCACTTTGTAGGCTTCAGGCAGAACAAGAAAAACTGGACAAAATAGGTCCTTTAGCATATTATTCGGAATGGGTTGAAGCTTGGAAAAGAGACACTTCTCGAGAGGCAGTTCAGAAGCATTTTGAAGAGACAGGGGAAGATGAGAACACACAACTAATCGAGATGTTCACACATCAAACTGATAGAGAATACCGCATCATGATGGGTACTGATATCCGAATTCGTCGAGATCCACTTGCAATGCGCTTGCGGGAGGATCAAATAAAGCAAAGTATTTTCTCTATTCTCATTTTTTAGCCCATTTTATTTATAAAAATCGGATGAAAGCATATAGAACTTTTGAGACATATTCATAGTTCTATAGTCAATATCCTTCTCGCTTACTTAATATCTGCTTGTTTCTGTGCAGTATGGGGTGGAGACCCTGTTTACCCAACTATAAACTATATTCAGGATCCAAATGAGGTGATCGATTACAGGGGTCCAGATTTTCACGAACCTACTCCAAACATGCTCGATTATCTTAAAGAGGTTTGGCAGAGTTGAATACTTGTATATATACATCCTTTCTTAGTTATTGCATGTCTCATTTCATTCTCTTGTTTGGATATAACAAACACTCTTGTGTCATCAGAAAGCCATCTTATTTCATCTGTTTATATTTGCTATAAGAAGTATATGTTTATAAACTGGGAAAACAAATTTAGTATAGATCATTGAGTTTTTCTGTACGATTATCCAATGATGTTTTTCTGTAAAATTCTTTATCAGCATGGAAAAATAATAACAAGAGAGGAGCTGGAGAAAATCTTGGCCAAAGAGAAGACAGAAGTAGTCGAGGTAATGGTGACAGTTGATCGTTTCTATCGTTTCAGATTAATCATTTTATCTGCTATTCTTTAAAATGTTTACCTTCTGCAACAGATGACAGACATGGATGAAGCTATGGCACGAGCTGTTGACATAGGAGAAAATGATGTGAGATTTTTTTCTCTACTACTCTCAATATTTTGTACTATAAGAGTTGAGAGTATCGCAAGTTGGTGCCGTTTCTCTGACAGGATGGAGAGGACAGTGAGGATGAAGGTGATGATGAAAAAGACGGTGTCAAAGAAGGGAAAGTTACACGGAATTGGAGTGTCTTAAAAAGCAACCAACAAGTGACTAAGTCAAAGGTGATTCAAGACTTCCATACTAACAATACGGATATATATATACATTATGATTCCAAGAGAATGTATCCTGATTTCGTTGTTGTTAACATCCCTACTTTCAGTTGGAGACCAAACCTAAAAAGAGTAGCATGTCTCTAGATGAAGCTGTTGATGATTCAGAAAACTTGACTGATTTTCTTTTAGACTTCGAAGAAGATGACTAGTTTGAACTCATGTAAGTTCAAGTTCCTAAATTTGTTTCATTGTGTTTCGATTTTATTGAGCTTTAATGTAGAATCTGCTATTTTAATTTGAAGGTTAAAGAAAAAATAAAGTGTGTTTCAACTGCTGAGCCAACACCAATTCGATTCTGTCGATGAATGACGGGGCGACAACATTGCTTCCTATCTCCTGGCATTCAAGGTGAGATGGTGGAATCTAGGAAGAATCTTGATTGGTGTTGGATTTTGATTAGATTAATGATTTGTATATACATAAGTGTTGCTGTGATCTAAATTTATAACTTGAGCAGTAGGAATCAGTGGGATATATAATGATTTTGGACAATTTCTTTGATTCTTTGCTAAAAGTTTAGCACGATATTTTGATGGGAAGATAAAATGTCACGGATCTGATTTTTGGTTGTTTGTAAAATCTAGGAGAATTAATATATAAAAGCAAAAATATAGCATAATTTTATTTGAATTATGAAAAATAATATATATGATTTTGTAATGTTTAGTTTATACTTAAATTTATTTAGCCAGACCAATATCCTATTGGTGATATTTAGTTGGGCCCATAGCTAGCCCATTGGAAAACCATTTCAGACCTTCCGATAAGTATATAATATTCACTATCCCACACAAAATTATAATAACAATAATTTTTATTTTTTTTCCGTACTATGTTTTATTTTTTATCAACAAAAAGATTGTACAGTATCTTGCAAGTCATCAAATCCAACTAACTATTCAAACAAATCCTAAAAATATTTTAAGACAAAAGAAGTTTTTGAAATGATCCTTTTTGGAATGGGGAGAGGGAGGGGACGAGCTTAACCTACTCAGAATTATCGTTACAAATGTTATACTTGATGAATTATATATTAAATATTGTATTTACAAATGAACACACATATATAAGTGAGTATGTGTCTGCAATATCTAAACACATATTTTAATAGATGTATCTTTCACTGTTTAATACAGGTACCCATTCAAAATATAATTGCTTAGATTAGGATCAACCAAATCTTTTGATTGCATATTGATAAATAAATGAAAACAAATCAGAGACATAGAAATCGTGTGCTTATTAATTCCCCCTGAAATGGGCCCTTCTTTACATTTCCATTTCCATTTCCATTTCTTCTTATTAAAAGTCTCTTATCACCTAAGCTCCATTAATAAGTTATCTCAACACTGTTATCCATGGCCCACACTATCTCTCTGATGCCTTTGATATCTTAAAAGTGATTTGACAAATAATTCTTTTATACCAATATTTCTCTTTCAGAGAGAGAGAGAGATGTGTTTTTTGATTAAAAAATTGTTAAAATAATGAAGTGCTCATTTATGCATGCGAAGGCCTACCATATGAGTCACATTAGATGTGTTTGGACATTTATATATATATATATATATGGTCCCATTATGTGTCTAAGATTCTTACTTTCAAACCTCAATAATTCTCATGCACATCATTAATAATAAATCTTTCTTATTTTCTATCTACTATTTATTCTTCGATTCTCAACTACAAATATGGATTCAGATCCCACTTAGAATAGATCTCCATTTTTATAAACGAATATTACATGAAATGAAAAACTTAGTTTTTTAAATACGTTCCTTACCAAGTTTAAAATTGGGACTGCTTTGGTTCCTTAATTTTTGGAAAAGAAAAGAAAAGTGGATCTGTGAAAGCTAAAGGCAATTAATTAATAATATATATTTGGGTTAATAAATAATGTTAGGACAATTTGGTTCCTTAATTCTCGGAGAAATGATATAAAAATGATTAGTGAGGTCGGTTTTAAAACAACACTATTAATTAAAACAATCGTCGTACATTGAATTTCCTTTTTTTAAGGCTTTCTTAGACATATATGTTGGATCCTTTGTGTCACCTAAAACATGATCAACAAAAGCAACTAATGAATTGTTCTTCTTGTTTCCTTGCCTTGTTTCCCTTTGTATTATTCATAACCAATGGGGCTTTTACAAAATCATTAGTCTTTAATGATTATAGTGAAGATTTGGTGTTTTGGTGATCCCAGTTGTTTCCATTGTATTATCCAAAATATATAAAAAAAAATTGATAAATACTATAATAACCCCTTCTTTTATTTATTTTAAACAAATCGAGAGGGAATTAACATTAATGACAATCATTATATTCTTAATCATAATTATTCTCCCTTTAATAGCTTTATTTTGTCAAAAAGATTATCATTTTCTTGATACACACGAACATGATTAGCACCTGGGGCTCCATTAATCATAATATATATGCTCGCTTTATCCTAATCATAGCTAATTAAAACCCTTTATTGACATGTTAATCCACAATTGCCATAATAGATTTTATAATTAACTAAATATTAAATATAAAATTCATGTCATTTTCAAAAGAGGAATTACTGTCATATTAGAACATGGTACTACTTATTCAAGCCTACAAGTTATTGTACCAACACTTAAGTCATTTTGGTTGTCAAATCAATTATTGATATATATTTTAATTTGTATGTAACCATCATACGCCGACAATTAGAACTACATTATTCGATATGCATCAACAATTGTGATACAATATAAAATTGATATTTTTTTTTTTTGTGTAATTTTATAATATCATTAGTTTTGTTAGAATTTAAATCAAGCTCCGAATAGATAGTTGATCGTTTATTATTATTGAACTTTCAAGTTTGTAATAAATTTCTGAATGGAACCTCCAAATTTTTGTATAGGTCGATAATCATACAATCATGACTTAATGTTAGAAAAGTTTACAAATTCCTTTACTAGCTATTCAATGAATATTTATAGACGTAAACTCATGAGAGTGCATAAACAAATTAAATATCAGTTTACGTCACAATATATTTTACAATATAATATTTGTCAAATTGACCCGATACCAGTATAGGATTAGGTCAAACTATGAATAGAAATACTCACATCTAATGACATTTTAAAAAATAATGTGTTTTCCTAATTTGAAGGGTAATTTCGTCTCTTTATTAATAGTTTCACGTATAATGAACATCTGAAGTCCAATATTACAGCCATAAGAATATTTAATCACAATGATAGGTGTGCGAAAAGGGCTTAGTGTCATTATCAAGAATTAAGTCACTTTTTAATTAAGGATTAATGAATTAATTAAAGGTGAGACACAAGAGCAAAAGTTCCAAATATTCTGGTATTTCCCACTTTCTGGACCAAACCACTAAAATGGGCCGGGCATGTCCTATCATTCTACAGCCCACTTTCATGGGCCCACTCCAAGAAAAGTAATAATTAAGTTCGGCAAACGAAAAATATCACATCCATTTTTAATACGTATTTTATTTAAATAAATTTCATACAATTGCCATAACTTCTATTATTATTATAAAAAAATAAAAAAATTAACCACCCAACTTTTGAACTAGATTTCTAGATTTTTCTTGAAAATAATTCTTTTAATTCAGATATTTTTCTTGTCAAAAAAAAAAAAAAATCAGACACAATGGAGTGGGTTTTCGTCTCAACAAAGTTTTTACCTATATATTATTTTATTTTTTGGATTTACTTCGTAGAGACCATACTTCAGTTTCACAATCACAATAATAAATACAGGATATTATTAGTTATAAGATGAGGATAATTGTGGACCAAATTGAAAATAAAAGAAAAGGGAGGGGCCAAAATTAATAATAAGGGCGGCTGAGAGAGAAAGTGTGAAAGGTTTGACGCCACCAGGGTCATCGTCAAAAAGCGCGACATAAATCATGGGGCCCGCAGGTAAGGAAATTTAGATTTAGCTGAAATTTGGTGGGACCCCCAAATCTAAGGGGTGAGCTGTTCCTTTCTCACTCTCTCACCTTTTAAATACTGCAAGAAAAAAAATTGATTTCTTTTTTTTAGTTTTACGTATAAATAAATTTGAACTTTTCCTAGAATTAAATAGTTATTTTGTATCTTAATCAGAACAAACAAAAATAAAGTTCGAGTTATGGGCTATTCTATTTTTTTAGATTATATAAATTAAAAGATTAATTTAGAGTATTAGTCACCAAGTACGTATTATATGGAATAAGTATAATAAGTGTAATGAATGTTTCGATGTAAGATACAATGTGTTTTTATTAAATTTTAAAAAAAAATTAAATGTCATTTTTAGATAATTTAATAATATTAAAAAATAAATTAACTATTTAATTAAGAATCCGAATTAAAAAAAAATTAAATACCATTTTTAGATGTTTTAGAGTAATTTAAAAAAATAGGGGTTTGCTACTTGTTGAACCCCCAACCTGAGCTGGTCAACGCATCAACTCTGGTCGGTTCGGAGAGAAGGTCTGCAAGAACATATTTCATTGAGTTGACGAGCGAGCCGATCAGGATGTGTCACACCTGGACATTTCCTTGACGACCCGGCCAGGACCATTACTATGGCGGACCCAAATGGACATGGCCAACCCGGACAGGACTTGCCGAGCTGAAAGTCCCCAACTGCTAAGAGATCGTGGGGGATTAAACCACCCACTATCGTCAAAATATGCGAAAATCAAGGAGTAATAGGCACGATCCCCACTATTTTGACTCTTCTTTAGCTATAAATAGATATAGTTTCAACTTGTAAAGGGTTCCAACATTTTCTGTACTAAGCACGGGAGAGCTGATTTCTCTCAAATAAATTATATAAGATTTTGGCTGGCCACATAAAACCGTCCAAGATCAGCCGACCAAATCCGTCCGAGTAGGCTCTGGGCACAGTGTTTTCTACACATTTTCACACATTTTATACACTTTTCTCATCCGATTTTCACTAATTTAATCCAAATTTGATCATTTTGAGTGTTCGACTAGAAATTAATCAATTACAAATTCCGACGTCAACATTTTGGCGCTACAAGAAGGAGGGCTAAGCACGAACATAACTCCACATTTCAATATGAGCAACGATGAACACAACACTACTCCGGATTCTCAGGCCCAATTCTCTCAGCCTGGTGGATCTGGCAGGCCAAACTTAGCCATACTGGAAGGGACCACCCAGACGGCCCCTATAACTCTGGAAACTCCAAGGACTCATATGTCCACAAACGCAATAAGGGTCATAATGGTCTAGTTGAATGAGTGGTTGAGAGAGGCCGAGCAGAGAGAGATGACCCAGCAAGTGAATGGCCAGACTGAGGATACACAATCATCGGACGAGCCTAGACCGAGGAAAAACCTTGGAAAGAGGATTCGGGAGGACCATAGAACCAGAAGCCTATCGTCGTGCTGAGCACGGCTCGGTGTCTGAAATCAACCGAATCGGGCAGATGTGGAGGCTAGAGATGTCTCCGTCCAAGTGGCGCCGACCACCGCGATAGGGGCTAAAAGGCCAATTAGGAACAGAGAGGACATAGAGGGGGCTCAGCAACCCCATAAGGAGAGCACCGACCACACTTAAGGGTATTCATACCTGGCCAAGAAACAGGAATTAAAGAAGAGATTGGCTGAAATCCAGTCACAGAAGACTAAGACAAACAGAGAGGGCTGGAAAAGGGCCACTCCCTTTGCGAAGTACATCTCTACAATGGCAACACCGGTCAAGTTCAAGATGCCTCCAATTGGCCAATACAATAGGAAAACCAATTCGAGCACCCACCTGGACAAGTACTCGTCCTGGATGGAACTCCAGGAAATTGGAGAGGAGCTGATGTGCAAGGCCTTCCCGCTTATTTTGGGAGATCGAGCACAAAGGTGGTTCCGATCACTCTCCTACTCTTCGATTGGAGGATGGGACGAGCTGATCAAACTGTTCCTAACATAGTTCATGGGGTCGAAGATGAGGTCGACCTCGAAGGAGAGACTTGTAAATGTAAGGTAAGAGAAGGCCGAGTCTCTGAAATCCTACATGGACAGGTTCAACAAACTTGTCCTAGAAATATAGTAGGTGTCAAATGACGCTGTGTTGATGGCCATCATGGCCGGGCTTAGGCTTAGAATGAGGTTTTGGTGGTCAGTCCATGAGGATGGCCATCAACACAGCGTCATAAGACGAATGGACAAATGAACATTTTAGCCAAGTGTTGGTGATATAAATCGGGCCAGCCAGATAATATGCCGAGCCAATCAAGTTATAATTATAATTACATAACATTGTTAAGTGAATGCATTAGTAGATAAGAAAAGCCAAGCTGAGCAGGGCAAAATGTCATATACATTAAAATGAAAGCTGGTTTGGAAGCCAGCACCTCGTACAAAAAAGGCCAACTAGCCCGAAAAAAAAAGAAACAAAGTAAAAAATATATACAAGTATCAATGGTCGATCTCGACCACCTCTTCGTCAGCTGCCTCGCCCGCTGCCACAATCTCCTGTCCAACATCAAGCCGGCCTCCATCACGTAGTTCGGGTCAGATATAAGACGGATATGTGGGGTCGATTTCAAGAGATGCCCGAACCAGAAGGCAAATACCCGGGGAGATCGGGTATCATCCCCATGAAATAGGTCAGGAGGGGATTCTTCTCCACATCGATGAAGGCAAAGAGATAGCCGATGATGCTTTCGTACTTGCACTCCTCGGAGTCCTTGTACTTAGCAACGACGACCTTCTCGTCAATCGGGATGGCCCGGGTAGCTTCAAGCTCAACCTTCAGGTCCTCCATCCTAGCCAGGAGTCGGACATTATTCACCGTCAAGTCGGCCACCTTCTACATGTCCAGCTTAGCGGCCTTGGTTGTGTCCGCCAAGGTTTCTTGGGAGGAGGCCAGCTGAGTCTAAAGAGTCTCATTCTCTTCAACGGCGATGCTCAACTAGTTGGCCTTCTCACGCAGCTCGGCTTTTTGAGCCCGGAGCCTCTCCAGTCTTTCTTGGTGCTGGAAGTGAGCCCACCAGGCGAAAACGGACGCCTGCTTCAGGAGAACATTGGCACAGGCGTCCATGTCCACGCCGGTCATCCTGCTGGCATACCCCTCCAACTCTTTCGTCTAGGCCTTTATGGGCGCCTCGGCAGCAACCGCCATCCCATCTGGAAGGCAGCTCAGGACCTCTTTGGACGGTGATTGGACCCGGGAATAACTGATCTGAAAGGGAGACTGACGACCCAGATACTCCTTGGACCCCTCAACGACGGTGGGGTCCCAACTGCAGATACTGACCGAGCCATCCAACGGGCTTTCGACGGTCCAGACACCGGGTAGAGCAGCAACAGTAACTTTAGGAGTTCCTGAGTTGCCCCTAGCAGTTCCTGAGTTGCCACTTGCATCAGGCCTAGACCTCTTAGCCGGTGGGGATCGTGGAGTCGTCTTCTCCGGGATGGGGGCTGGGACAGACATAACGGCCTTTTAATTGGCCCCTGATCGGAGCTCTCTTCGTCTGCTCGGCCCTTTGTCGGATGCACTCTTGTGGGTTCATCCTGAGTTGTAGTCCTTCTCGAGGGAGGATGTCTGAAAAATAAAATAAAAAAATTTTAAGTACAAAGACATTGTGCCGAGCATGACACAAAGAAAAAAATCTCACCGAGAAAGTTGTTAGGGACAGAACAGAATGGGAAGATAAGATCAGCTCGGCTGAGTCGGTCTTCGGTGATGAGAATCTTGAATGTCCGACGATTGTCCTCGGTGCTATCCCGCAGAAATACAATCTTCTAGGAAAAGGTATCACCGATCACAAGGTTCTGGACGGGTACCTCTGCAAAATGAAATGTAATTAAAATCAAAAAAGTTGAGCAAGAATAAGGAAATATTGATATACCGTTTGTCGTCCTGAAATGAGTGGGGCATGATACTCGCTGGGGCTCCAGTTGCCCGGGTAGCCCAGGACTCATGCAATCGTCCCCGATCCAAAACCACTTGGTCTTTCAATCCTTGATGGAAGAAGGAAGACCGCGGACCAGCTGTAGCCGAAAGGGTCAGGGGAAAATGTAGTAAAGGTGGTTCTGTGTTCCGGGTAGGAGCTTGATGCTCAAAACTCAGGTCAGCTCCTGTGGTGTGGGGACCCCGAAGTTAGAACGTCCAAAAAAAGACGAGCAGGCTGAGAATGGACGACCAACTGTTCGGGTGGATTTGAGCCGGCCAGAAAATAGCCTCAGAGTCCGTGGACGGCTACTCGGTCTTATAATATTGTCTAGGGGGCATTGGCACCTCCATAGAAATATAACGGGCTAACCGACCCAAGGTCCCCACCTCTTCACCCACTGATGGAGTTGAGCTCCTAATTTCTGGAAACTGAGATGAGCTGGACTCCAAGCTCAGCTCCTCAAAGCTATACCCTTGATACCCAGATTTCTCCTGGTCGTAGTCCTGGGCTGACCCACATTGAGAATCAGAAGACATAATTAATGAGCTAAGTTATAAATACCTAAAAAGACTTTGGACGGTAGATTCAGAACGGTTGATTCTTCACAGGCAATCCTGCTCGGTTAATACTGCTCGAAAAATTTAAGAATTTCTCTTAAGGGTTCAAGTCTGTGAAGGTCAAAATGAATTGAAGACGACCCTATTTATAAGGAGAGCACTACCCTTCAACTTTTATCCTACCAGAGTTCGACGTGTGGCCAATCCGATGATTAGGATTTGGTGACGCTTCACATTCCTTCACATCAGATGATGACACGTGTCCAATAGAGGAGCGGATTATGCTTCACTATGCCCGACCAATATCAAGCTCGGCTCGATTGGTGTAATTTAGTTAGGTCCCCACAGAATATTTTCTCTCACGACCTAATGGGCTATTGTTGGACCCTCAACCCGAGCTAATCAACGCATCAACTCTGGACGGTTCGGAAAGAAGGCCTTCAAGAACATATTTCATTAAGTTGACGGGTGAGCCAGCCAGGATGTGTCACACCTGGACATCTCCTCGGCGACCCAGCCAGAACCATTATTGTGGTGGACCCAAATGGGCATGGCCGACCTAGGCAAGACTTGTCGAGCTGGAAGTCCCCAACTGCTAAGAGATCGTGGGGGATTAAACCGCTCATTATCGTAAAAATAGACAAAAATCAAGGAGTGATAGGCACGATCCCCACTACTTTAGCTTCTCTTTAGCTATAAATAAATGTAATTTCAACTTGTAAATGGTTCCAACATTCTCTGTACTAAGCACAGGAGAGCTGATTTCTCTCAGATAAATTATATAAGATTCTAGCTGGCCACATAAAATCGTCCAGGATCAGCCTACCAAATTCGCCTGAGTAGGCTCCGGGCATAGTATTTTCCACACATTTTCACACATTTTATACACTTTTCTCATCCGATTTTCACTAATTTAATCCAAATTCGATCATTTTGAGTGTTCGATTAGGAATTAATCAATTATAAATTCTAACGTCAACACTATTGTTATTATAGGGACAAATATTAAAAAGATTTTTTTGTTGTTTTTTTACTTTAGGTCGCCATGAGATGTATGCATTTTTTATAAAAAATATCTTAAATGATTTTCATTGGTATATATGATTATGACTCAAGTAAGTAGAGAGAAAATGTAAAGTATGATCTGTAGTATATAGAATCAGAAACGATTCATTTAGAATCGGGTTAAATAGGTCTGAATCGAGTGACGCAACAAAACGAGACTGCATGAACCGGATAGGGTTTCTGTTTGGGTTTATTGGGAAAATATTCAAAATTGATCCCCGAATCTTTTGCAATGTATAAATAGATCATATGATTTTTGTTTCTTAATGTGAGACCATCTAATATGATAGATTTCATCTGAAATAGATTAGTATTGAGGGAGAATCAAGATTTAGGGTTCCAAGCATATAAAGCCTAAATTCTGCAGATTCCTAGGTTTTCAATTATGTATGTTTAATTCTTAGAGAAAAGAGTGTTTTCTTGCTCCCGTGGATGTAGGTCAAGTGGACCCGACCGAACCACGTAAATTCTTAGTGTTTTGATCGTTGCATGCATTGGTTTTTCATCTAATATATTGATTGAAAGTTCTTGCTAAAACTTTGATATTCTAGCATATTTGATCTAAAATCTTGATCAATATCTATTGCTTGAATTAACAACTGACGCCGTCTATGGAAAACGCTTGGCAAGATGATAGGATCAATGAAGTTGGATGTGGAGAAATTCAATGGGAAGAACGACTATAATCTCTGAAAAGTGAAAGTTAAGGCTATGCTTACTCAACATGGTCTGGATGAGGTTTAGGAGGGTGATTTTGGATCATCCACTTCACAATTGGCAGAGAAGAAAAAAGAGATGGAGAAGAAGGCTCGAATTGGGATAAAATTGTTCCTTGGAGATAAGGACTTGAGAGTTGTATGTAAGGAACCAACTGCAAAGAGTCTAATGACCAAAATGGATTCTTTATACCTTACTAAGACTCTAGCAAACCAACTGTTTCTAAAGCATAAGTTATATGCTTTCAGAATGCATGATAAGAAAATTGCTAAGAATATTAATGAGTTCAATAAGATCATAGATGATCTAGACAATATAGGAGTGACGATAGAAGATGAAGATAACGTCTTCATGTTGTTGCATTCACTTCCTAGGTCCTTTGAACACTTCAACAATTCATTGGTGTATGGGACGTGGGATAAGATGCTCTCATTTGAAGATGTTCAGGTAGCACTAAAAACTAAAGTCTTGCAGAGTCACCTGAATCCAAGGGTCAACATTTAGTAGAAAGTCTGAATGTGAGATTTAAAAATCAGAAGAAAGGGCAAAACAGCTTCAAGAAGACTAACAATGATAGTGATGCATCAAAGATAAATAAACAATGAGAAGAACAAAAGGAAACTAGAAAGTGTTTTCACTGTCAAAGAGTAGGTCATTTGAAGAAGAATCGTCTTGATAAGAAATCAGAAAAACCACCTAAGCAACCACAAGCAGATGTGCAGAAAAAGGATATGATAGTTCTAAAATGTTGTGTGTGTTTCTGAAACACAAGCTTCAGGAGATTGGGTTCTAGATTCTGGCTGTTCTTTCTATATTTGTCTAATGGAGTCCTATTTCATCGATCTCAAGAAAGAAGAAAGTGGAGTGGAGTTATTAGGAAATGATCAATCCTGCAGAGTGCAAGATATTGGGACTGTGAAACTGAAATTACATAATGGAAAGATCAAGAAGTTACCTAATGTAAGGTACATTCCATCCCTAAAAAGAAATCTAATTTCTCTTGGTTCTCTTTATAGTTTAGGATATAATTTCAATACAAGTAGAGGTGTCATCATAAATATTACCAAGGATGGAGAAACACTAATGAAAGACAAGAAAAACAATGGATTATTTATCTTGATTGGCATTACTGTAATTGGTGATAATATGTTGACTATGAGCATTGAAGAAACAAGTTTATGGCATAAAAGACTAGGACACGTTGGTGAGAAGGGACTGTTGGAATTAGTTAAAGGAAAGTGTTTGGAGATAACACTTTGATAAAGTTAGAATTCTGTGAACAGTGTGTTGGGTAAGACAAAGAAGCTACAGTATCCAATTGACTCTCACAACACAGATGGAATAATGGATTATGCTCACTCAGATGTGTGGGGACCAACAAGAACTTTTACATATGGAGGAGGAAAATATTTTCTAACAATCATAGATGATTACTTCAGAAAAATTTGGATCTATGTGATGAAGAACAAGAGTGATGCTTTCACATGTTTTTAAAGAGTGGCTAACTATGTAGGAAAACACCATTAGAAAGTCACTAAAGCACTTGAGAATTGATAATGGATTAGAGTTCTTGTCTGAAGAATTCCAAAGCTTCTGCAAGGACAAAGGTATTATTAAGCACAAAATATTAGCTTCCAATCCTCAATAAAATAGAGTTGCTAAAAGGATGAATATAACATTGTTAGAGAGTGTGAGATATATGCTTCTTGGAGCTGGCCTACCCAAATCATTTTGGGGAGAAGCAGTGAACACTGCTGTATACCTAATAAACAAGAGTCCATTATCAGCTTTGAAATTCAAGTCTCCAGGTGAGGTATGGTACTCTAAAACTTCAAACTATGCTCATTTGAAAGTGTTTGGTTGTCAGGCTTTCGCACACATCAAACAAGACAAGGTGGAAGCCAGAGCTCTTAAATGCATATTTATTGGATATCTAAGAGGAGTGAAGGGCTATAAGTTGTGGTTCTTGGAACCAGGATATCAGAAATGCATAATTAGCGGGGATGTGATCTTTAATGAAGGTGTGATGAGATTTAAAGGTTCAACGACCAATACAGAAACACAAAAGGAAAGCACATCAAATGATGATATTCAATTTGAGGTGGAGCCTAAATAAGATTCACAATAGATGAAAGAAGAGGTTGTGAATGAAGATCAGACAATTCCCACTGATCCCAATTCAAAGTCAAATAGTGATACTTAAAACAATAAACTTGGTCAGAGATAAACAAATAAGGTAGATACACCCCCTTGATAGATTTGGTCAAGCAGATGTAGTATACTATGCATTAGTGGTTGCAGGATATATTGAATATGAAGAACAAATTCATATAATGTTGTCATCAGATCAAAAGACAGGGATAAATGGATTCAAACCATGAATGAAAAGATCATATCACTTGAAAAGAATCAGACTTGGATTCTTGTATATAAACCAAATGGGCAGAAGATTGTAGGGTGCAAATGAATATTCAAGAGAAAAATTGAAGTAGCAAGCATTGAACAAATAAGGTTTAAAACTAGATTGGCTGCAAAAGGCTTTACACAAATAGAAGGAATAGACTTCAATGAAGTCTTCTCTCTAGTTGTGCAACACTGCTTCATCAGACTTCTTCTAGCCTTAGTGACTCAGTGGGATATGGAGCTCCAACAACTTAATGTAAAAATAACATCTTACATGAAAATCTAGATGAGGTGATCTACATGAGGCAATCTGAAGGTTTCATATTGCCTGAAAATGAGAACAAAGTTTGCAGTCTGATATCTCTCTAATGGGTTGAAGCAAAGCCCTAAAGACCAAGTTTGATGAATTCATGATCAAGATTGGTCTCACAAGATGCAGCTACCAATGTGTGTACCTGGAAATTGAAGGAGAAATAATACACATATATCTATTCTTATATATAGATGATGTACTTATAGCAAGCAGAGACAATAAGAGAATTGACACATTGAAACAGAAACTGAAATCTCAGTTTGAGATGAAAGATTTGGGAGATGCTAGAAGAATCTTAGGGATGGATATAAAAAAAGACAGAGCATCTGGAAAATTGTTCCCGAATCAATCTGACTACTTAAGTAAGGTGCTGAAAAGATTCAATATGCACCTTGCAAGACCTGTAGTCATCCCAATAGGACAACAAGTCAAGCTATCAGCTCACAGTCCTAAAACTACAACTGATCAGAAACACATGCAAAATGTGTTTTATGTCAATGGAGTTGGAAGCTTGATGTACTCCATGGTATATAGCAAACCTGACTTATCATATAGCATGAGTGTTGTGAGCAGATATATGGCTAACCTTGGAAAGATCCACTGGGAAGCTCTGAAATTGGTGCTAAAATACATAGTAGGATCTTTCGATAAGGGACTTCTATTTGTAAGGAAAGAGAACACAAAGTCAGCCGCGGATTTGTGCATGGACTCAGAATTTGCAGGGAATCAAGATAGCCGAAAGTCCCTTGCAGGCTATGTGTTTACACTCTATGGAACTGCAATATGTTGAAAAACAATCCAGCAAGCAACAGTGGCTCTATCAACCACTAAAAAAAGGCTGAATTTTTTTCCATGACTAAAACATTCAAAGAAGCTATTTGGCTAAGAGGGATAATAAAAGAGTTTGGATTGGAAAAAACATAATTCATATGCATTGTGACAATCAAAGTGCACTCCACCTAACTAAGCATCAAGTGTTTCATGAACGATCAAAACACATTGATGTTAAAATGCACTTCATAAGAGACATTATTGAAGAAGGATCAGTTGGAGTCAAGAAAATTGGCACTGAAGACAACCTATCAGATATGCTAACTAAATCAGTGTGCAACTTTAAGTTTCTCCATTACATGAACCTAATCCAGGTTCATGCATGAGACTAACAAATTCCTAAAACCTTTTACAATTGGAGGTAGAGAGAACATTTAACTTCTCTGAGTTAAGGTGGAGAATTGTGATTATGACTTAAGCAAGTAGAGGTGAAACGTAAAGCATGATTTGCATTATATAGAACTAGAAACGGTTCACCCAGAACTGGGCTAAATTGGTCCAAACCGGGCGATGCAACAAAATTAGGTTGCATGGACTGGATGGGGTTTCTGTTAGAATATATCGGGAAAATCTTTAAAATTGATCCCCGAATCTTTTGCAATGTATAAATAGATCTTAGGGCTTTTGTTTCTCAGTGTGAGACACATTTAATATGATAGATTTCACCTGATATAGATTAGTAGTGAAGGAGAATCAAGATTTAGGGTTATAAGCATATAAACCCTAAATTCTACAGATTCCTAGGTTTTTAATTATGTACGTTCAATTCTTAGTGAAAAGAGTGTTTTCTTGCTTCCGTGAACATAGGCCAAATGAACCCGATCGAACCACGTAAATTATTGGTGTTTTGGTCGTTGCATGCATTAATTTTTCATCTACCATATTGATTGAAGGTTCTTGCTAAAACTTTGATATTCTAGCATATTTGATCTAAAAGCTTGATCAATATCTGTTGCTTGAATTAACAGTATATATATTATAAAAAAATAAAACACCTACAAGTCTAAAGATTTAAAACGGACCCAATCTGTGAATTGGTTGTGATAATGTCCATTACCAAATGATTATCGTAATATATTTGTTGTCTTATGTTGTTAACACCTTAATTACTTCAATATCAATGATATTGAGTTGATGATTTCCGACAAGCTGCTGTGAGATGTCCATAATTAAGATACTAAGTAATTATAATAATTATTATTAATAATAGTAATGCGTTAAATTATGCGATTCCCATTATTATTAAACAAACAGTATATAGGTTCCGACATATATATGAAAGGTGCAGTACTTTCTCAGTTAAGTGAGTGTTTGAAAAGGACATTAATTAATCTCCATAATTAAACTTGGTCTGAATTTGTATTCATGAGAAAAATGTGAATTTCATGTGATTTCAACTGTTCATATTGCTGCAGTTGAACAAGTCAAGATCTATGGAAAGTACTTTAGTGCTTTTAGTTCCATCATCTAACTTTTTCGCATTCATATCATTTTAACATGAAATAGTTCCATCAACAACATCTATGTATTACTGTTAAAATGATTTGATTTTGATGACTAAATAAAATTGTTATCAAAACTGTTAAAACGCTTGAAATAGTTAATTGATGGAGAGAATTAAAAAAAAAATGGTGGATATATAATTTGTGGGGAAGACTTGCTGCAAATTTAAGATTGAGGGATAATGTTGGGATTTGGGAATAACTACTTCAAATCTTTTTGTTAGCTTATATATAAGTAACAAATAACAAGTTAAGTAAATTATATTTCTTAAAATAATTAATCACAGTTTAAATCTTTTGCCAAGATATTTAAAGCCGATTAATTTCTCATGATTGAGAGGATTGATACTGGATTTCATTTCCTATGATGGAGGTGGATGAATAAATTCCCTTTAATCTTTATCATCTAAATTTATTTAAAAAGTTTTTACTTTTTATAGAAAAGTAAAAAAAAAAACTAAAATTTGCTCTCTTTTAAAAGCATAAAAAAAAAATATCTTAGAAAATGTTTGAGGCTTGCTGTTGACATGATTGTAGATCCTAAAACAAGTGGCTGTCATTTCTATGGCACTCATCACTCATCCATTCACAGAGTACACAATGCAGGTACGAAGTTAATTTTAATGCAAATATTTATATGTAATTTATTCTGTACTATATGTGACATTATTGGGTTGATATTATATAT
This sequence comes from Scutellaria barbata, assembly GCA_028654395.1. NCBI lineage: Eukaryota > Viridiplantae > Streptophyta > Magnoliopsida > Lamiales > Lamiaceae > Scutellaria > Scutellaria barbata. The sequence goes on from CM053648.1 coordinate 19,593,661, forward strand.
GTATTTCATTTGAATATATACATGTGAACTTGTGGATTTATAAATAATGAAAGATATATAGATAATATATTTGGTGTACGTAATTCAATACACGTAGCATGAATTCTGTAATGTGAATGTGTATGGTAATTATTGAGGTATGAATTGGGACATTCGACCAACCTAGACTATGGCTAGATATGAATGGACACATATCTATTATGCCTATATATGATGTATGAGTTTTGCCACTTGTGCAAATTAATTGAAACAAACAAGAAAAAAAAAGGGTATCATTTTGGTGCATGGATTGGAGGAGCTAGTGAGGGTGGGCCGTAATAGGGTATACCTTAAAATCTAGGTACCATCACTTTTTCAGACTCCGTTTTATTTAATTCCAAATATATATATTTTTAGATTTTTAAATTTGAAATCCTAAATAATTAAATCGTTTCCAAACACAACCTTACTATCTTTGGTCATCACTCTTCTAGACCCAGCTCATGGCCTCGCTCAATATTTATTGGACCCAAAAAATACTTTTTTTTTCAAGAAAAAAAAATGAAAACTAGAAAATGTTTCGCATATGTATAAATATGAATTTCTAAGCATAGAAGGAAATTGTAGACATTTAATTTATTTTAATAATACACACACTGTCTCTATATTGTATCTCATGTATAATGTAACTGAAAATCTCAACCTAATATAATCATTCATTGATAATCAATTTTTTGAAATATTTATGAATGATACACTTACACGATGCACCATAAGCTTTAACTAGTACATATCAATAAACATTACACGACAAAAGGTGACAATCAAACATTAGACTATCTTCATTAGTACGCAAAAAATTGGTTAAATTCTGAAGTTTAAAAGGCTGCCAAGTTATATTAGATAAAAGAGTTAACTCCTATGATATGGTTTTGCGGGTATTATTTGTGAGACATTTGTGAGACGATGCTTCACTAATCTTAAATTAAATTCTCTTTTATGTGAATTCGTATATGTATAGTTTATAGTATATTGTGAATTGACGAATTTTATGAAATTAGATTTGTGAGATATATATGATCGCAAAATAATCATATCGAGTACGTTAAAAATTATGACATCATAATAATAATGGACTAGAAATTCATGTACAATAAATGTATGTTCTCCGCCAATAACATTCTACGCCCCCAACCAGTTCTAAAAATATAGGATTTCGCGTAATAAGTTTTTGATATTTAGTTTAGAGTGGAATTTGAACCCTCGATACGAGTAACTCATACATTTTAATAATGAAAAATTAGGATTTAAAGAATTATGAACCATCCTTGTTTTTATTATTTTTTTAAAGTTTTTTTTTATATTTTTGCACCATATTTTGTAAGTATTTTTATTCATTTAAATGGATTTAAATTATCTGTAAGTAGGATTTTTGTGAAACTGTTTCATAGATGAGCTAACTAAGTATGATGAGTAAACTCACAATCCAAATTCTACAAGTGATCGCATCTTCTAAGTCATGGCGTGATCTCACGCTAACTATTCTTGATATCTTCTAATATGAGTTTATGTGATCGTCTATTACAAAATATCATATAATTTTAGATTTTATTGCACCATAATATAATTTAACAAAGATAATGTTTCATTTTCTAGGTCCACATCATGAATACATACCATGTGTATAGAATAAAATATTTACTTATATATATATATATATTGTTAAAATATTAAATGAAACACAAAGTTTATGGAACAAAGAGAATATAATTTTAGCATAAAAAATTCATCCGTGTTTCAGTATAGAGCAAATTATCCTTTGTACCATCAAACATGTAAATTGATATCCTTTTCACCATCAAAGATAAAAGAAAAATACGTTATTTCTATTACTTAGGGTCAGGTTGAAAAAGGGAGTTTTGGATGGCAAGTGAAATGACGACTACATGTCAGTGGAAGACTTACATGCAAACAGTAATAATAATGTGTGTGTATTAATTATAGGTTTAGTATTTTATTTATTATTCGTGTATGTCTAACCAGTAACAATTACGTTCGTGTAACTTTTATATATAGAAATATTCAATACTGCAATTTAATACCCATTTGCTGCAATTATTAATACTTCATTTACTGTATTATTTAATATCCATACATGTCTAAACAGTAACAATAATATTCATGCATTATTTATAGATTTAAATTTTGTAATATCTAAGACTTCGAATATTTAATACTTCATTACTCTCATGTGTCCCTATATTCATCCTTTTCAGTATATGTCTATATATCTTAATAACATATTCTTCAAAACTTAAGATTATAATACAAATCATGCAATACAAATAAAATCTCAATCAAATTTAAGATCGACTGTAATTATTAGGGGTAATCCGAAAAATAATTCATCTAGTCGATATACTTATTCATGCTAGATATATAGTAACCAAAAAAAAAAAAAATTTGGAAATTATTGGTAAAAACGGCGTTAGTGTGTGAAACAAAAATGATATCCATATTGAATAGAGAGTGTGGTCCATAGCCTCAGCATGTACGGAAACCGTACTGGGTATCCGTATCCCGTTCTATTTTTGTTTTCCAGTTCACTAACAATTGCAAGAAAAAGAAAATTACGATTTTACTAAAATACCCCTACCTGCCGTTAGGTTAACTGTCTTGTAACCTCCAAAATTAATTACGACTCTCTCGCTTTCTCATTATGATTTATGAGATGGAGCCTTTAAACTTGCTGCCTCTTTATTCAAGAGAAATACAATTAAATTGTTTATGATAAATTAGCGGAATAAGTTAATCTATAATCTACAACTCGATCAAATAAAAATTAATTATGAAAATAAGTTTGATTTGTGAATAGTATATACGTCATATTACTGAATAATATTTATGAAATTCTCTCATATAATTATTTGCGTAAGAGATTTAGATACCTTTTCGTAAATTAATGACTAGCTTGTGTTTGGTTTTGTTGTTTGGTGGCTGGGGTGCCTTCCAATTTCTAAAACTCGGCCCATGCAATTAAACACCTGCAACTTGTTGATATATTCAATTTATAACGAATTTCATGTTATAAATATATAAAATTTGAAATTACGAAATATAACTTATATCTTATTAGAGTTATGTGTACGCTATAAACAATGGAGTAATGAATAAATAAGAATATCAATTTTTCTATATCTCATTTTTTTTCTATTTTACGTTTATATTATTTATGATAAAAATGTGATTAGATGAACTTGATTCGAAGATCCATGAAAAAACAATCACTATATGATTCAAAGCCAAAGTATAAAAAAATATTATAATTTAAATAAGAGTGTAACTTTGAATCAACTTTAAAAGTTGATCATGATATTGATATTCCCTTCATTTTCAAAATAATTATCATTCAAAATTGTTTCGTAGATATTAAAAACCTTTTATTAGGTACAATTACACGATTAAAATAACTATAATATCACCAAACATTTAATATACACAATTAATGTGTTTCATTAAATAAAACTCAATAAAAAAAAACACAATATACACAAAGTTTGAAAATTCATTATATATATATATATCTTTTTAAAAAATAAAACGATAGATAAATAGAACCATTTTTTATTTAGGATGATTATCTTGAAGTAGAGTAAGTAAACAATTTAGGGAGGAATTAAAAGGGGAAGATATGGTGTATTCAAACCATTTGATGACTAGAGAAGCAATTGCACATGTTGTGTCAACTTCTATCAAAAAATTGGCAATTGAAGGGTTTTTGCTTTGTGATTCGTAGCTTCCTTCTTTCACTCTTCTACTACTCCATGTTTATTTCTCATTTAAGTAACAATATTTACATTAATCTATATTCAATTTTAGAAAATATCTTCTAGTGTTAACAAATCAATGTGTCTTTCTTTTTTCTTTTCCGAAATTAGCGATCTTAAAATAGATAATAGCGAACCATTAAATTTATTTGAATAATTCACACCACAATATATGAAAATTGAATTCATTACCTATTAAATTGTGATAGAATTTAAGTTATGCATCATGATCTTTATAGTAATTTTAATTTAACACAACGTTGGAATACTAGGTGGGGCTGGGTATATTAATTAACATATTGAACCTGCCTATATTGATTGCTATGGGCTTATTTATTGAGTTGGTCAAAAAAAAACTCCAAACAGTGCATGTGTTTCATTTATAGTGAGATGACCTCCCCAAAGAAAAATTCCATTCCCATCGTTTGCCTGATTTTAGTTACAAGATTATTCAGTTGATGTCATCCAAAATCCAGCTGGTCTATTATTTAATACTATTTATGATGAAAATATAACACGAGTTAGTCTATTATTCAAGTTACATATGTCCTAAAATAAATATTATTTTAACAAAAAAAAAATGTTTCAAAATAAGTGTTATTATAAGATTTTAAAGCACATTAACCTATAATCTACTAATATTATTTTCATTTACTTTTACCTAATTAAAGAATGTTGTTAAGAGAAAAGAGAAAAAAAACTTTCATAATAATTATATAGAATATCTGATTTTTCATTATCCGTATATGTAGTTCCATCACTAAACCATCCACGACACTAAATTTGTGGATTAGAATATAAACAAAATAATGATAAAAAGGGTATACAAATAGTTACAACATATTAACAAATTTACAAGACTCATGTGCTCAGCCTTTTCTCCTTTCTTTGTCATTATGAGACTTATTATAATCTTCATAAAGTGTAAATCAAGCTACATGTGAGATGATCATATTTAAACATATAAAATAATTACTTCCAAAAAAAATTAATTGAAAAACAAGAGGGTCAGTCCTATTGGCTATGTTGTGTATATTGCTTCGTCAATCAATCAAACAAGAAGAACAATTCCAGGACTCAACTCTTGAAGAAAATCCCACAGAAAACGCAGAAAGAATAACGAGTAATCACAAGCATGCAGCGTGATCAACAGACAAGATTTGAGGGTGGTTTGGCGCGCCACATCGGCCTACATCCACCACAAGAAGAATCACCAAATTTCACTAAGAAACAAGGGAGAAAAATCGATTACAAGATTGTAGACTAATTTGGGAATTTTCTGTTGTTATGAACCCTAATTTCGTAATCTTGAGATGCTATAAATTTCGATACAATTATAGAACTGAATGAACTACATTATGTAAGAAATCAAAGCCCTAAACTAATTTCAGTAGAGCGGTTATAGAACACGGCAACTTCGAGCTGAAAGAAACGGAATTGCTCGAACAATCCCTAACCCTAAATTGAATTCTAACTGAATTAACTGCCGTGAACCAGCTAAACTTAACACCATCGATTCATCCCGATTCATACTGGTTCCTGAGCTGTTATTTCCGGTTCCTAATTTCCAAAATTATTTCTGATTTATTCACATAACAATTCTCCACCTTAAATCAGAAACAATTCTGACCAGTGAACCACAACACTTTTCACTAAGTGTTGTCTTTCCAGCTCTCCAAGTGAATCAGCTTCCTGCAGTGTAGCACTTTATTTCCTGGCAACGATTTGGTTAACATATTAGCTGGATTATCATCAGTTGTTACCTTATTTGCTTCCACTTCCCCCTTATCAATTAGATCTCTCAAAAAATGTAGTTTGATATCTATGTGCTTGCATCTTTCATGAAACATTTGGTGTTTGGATAAGTGCAATGCTCCTTGGTTGTCATAATAGATGGATACTCTTCTTTGCCTTACATTCAGCTCCTTCAAGATACCTTTTAGCCATATAGCTTCCTTTATAGCCTTAGTCATGGCTACAAATTTAGGCTCAATTGTAGAAAGAGCCATTATCGATTGCTGCATAGTTTTCCAAATTATTATTGTTCCAAATAGCTTAAAAACATATCCTGTGATTGATTTTCTTGAATAATCCACATTACCTGCAAAATCAAAATCAACATATCCCTCCAAAGGATTTGAAGTGTTAGCTTGTTTTACAAATTTTAAACCTAAAGTGCTAGTTCCATTCAAGTATCTGAGCATCCATTTAACAGCTTCCCAATGTCTTATCCCAGGATCTGCCATAAACCTGGTTACCATACTCATAGCATAAGCAATATCTGGCCTGCTACAAACCATAGCATACATAATGCTACTTACAGCACTAGAGTATGGTACTGACAGCATATATCTCTTTTCAGTTTCAGCACTAAGCCTTTGATCTGCAGACAATTTAAACTGAATTCCCAGAAATGTTGTCACAGGTTTTGCTTCATGCATGAAGAATCTCTGCAATACTTTCTTGATATACTCAGTTTGATATGAGAATAACTCATTAGACTTCTTGTTTCTCTTTATATCCATGCCCAAAATCCTCCTTGCATTACCTAAGTCTTTCATCTCAAACTGAGACTTTAACTTAGTTTTTAATCTGTCAATTCTACATATGCTTTTGCTTGCAATTAGCATATCATCTACATATAGTAGTAGATAAGTATGAACTGTACTCCTTATTTCTCAAGATAAACACAACTATTATAGTTGCACCTTTCCAGACCAATACTTATCATATATGTATCAAATCTCTTATACCATTGCCTTAGGCTTTGTTTTAGACCATATAGAGATCTCTTTAATAAGCAAACCTTGCTTTCATCTCCAGGTTGAATGAATCCTTCAAGTTGCTGCATATACAAAGTTTCTTGTAGATTACCATGTAGAAAGGCTATTTTAACATCCAGTTGCTGCAACTCCATGTCTTCTTGGGTCACTAGGGCTAGTAACAATCTTATTGAAACATGCTTCACAACTGGAGAAAAGATTTCATTGTAATCTATACCCTCTCTATGAGTATACCCTTTTGCTACCATCCTTGCTTTGTACCTTGTTGGGATTTCAGTGTTTAGATTTTGATGAGACAAACCAATCATGTAATAGGAAGTTTTGAGTATCCCATTTTCACATTGTTTAAGTGAATAAATAGACTAGAATTGAGTCTTGAGTCGTGCATTGAAATGGAGGTTAAAAGAGGATAAAGCTGCATCTAAGCTTTATAGGAAGATATCGCTGCATGAAGGAAGGATACAGCAAAGCAAGGAAGAACGGCGTGCAGCATCGCTGCAAGAAAAGGATACAGGAGTACTGCTAGAACGAAGTTACAGCAGCACTGCCAGATGATACTGCAATCAGGTCTAAAATACAGCAGCACTGAAAGAATGCATCAGCTGCACAAAGACCAAGGATACATCACAGACTTACAGGACAGTTAAGTAATACAGCGCCAACTACAAGACGAAGTATCCTGCAAATCCCAGGAAGGATAAATGCAGTACGAGGAACGGAGATCCAAGCAGGGACAAAAGAGCCGTTCAAGAAAAAGTCAAAGTAGCAGACACGGAGCCAATAAGAAGATGTCACATGGACTGACGCGCCGCAGAAAGCTGCAAGCCGCAACTGCCGCATTAAATACTCTGAAAGGAAAAGTCAGTCGCATTAAATGCGAACTATACTTTGGTCAGACTATTTCAAATTCAAAAGAGGGATGTCTCCTTCAACGGACATCTTCTCCTATAAGTATAAATAGAGGTCGAGGAGTACTGAAGCTGGTTACTGTTACTGAGATCTAAAATTTCATACGCGAAAAATTCTAAGCTTACAAGATCCAAATATTCAAGTCTACAATCAGTTTCAGTCACTCAACCTATCGAAGTGAAGCAAGTTCAAGCTGAAAGATTTCTTACGGATTCAGAAGCTCACTTCGAAGCACAAGTTGAAGAAAACCTTTTTTATCCTTTTAACCTTGTTGCTGTGTGCTTAGGTTGTTTTAGTGGTGTCAAGCAGTTGATATGAGAGATCCTTGCTGTTTGTTTTAGTTGTCTAAAGTTAGGCAGCTTCCCTGTGTGGGAGTATAGAACCCTGTGTGGGTTAGCCTTTGAAGTTTGCAGTTGCTGTGTGTACGCTGGACTTCAGTAGGTGGTTTACTTTGTAAAGTTGATAGATTGTTAGGGGTGTCCTGTAAATCAATCTTGCTTAACAAAGTTCCTGCTCGAGGAGCAGTAGAGTGGACGTAGAAGGATTACACCACCTTCGAACCACTATAAGCCATAAGTGTTTTTATCGCTTTATTTATCTGCGCTTATTTCCTACATATACATATCCATCTCTCATCATAAAACGTTTGAAAGAAACATTCTTGTGTAAAACAGCCTTGTGTTTAAAAGTATATTTCCGCTGCGTACAAAACTCCAGGTTACAGCGTGCAACACTGCATTCTAGCGCTGCAAGCAGTAACCATCTATCGCTGCAAGCTCAAGTAACTTGCAGTGCAGAACGGTTGTTTTAAAGATTCTGAAAAATCGACCAAGATTCATTCACCCCCCCTCTGAACCTCGGACACCACTTGGGACCAACATACCTTATTTGCTCCTTTTCAACTACCTCAATCTTTCTTTTAAAAATCCACTTATTACCTATAACCTTAGCATTTATTAGCTTGTCAACCAGATCCCATGTATGATTCTTCTTGAGTGAATTGATCTCCTCACTCATTGCTTCAGTCCATCTTTCTTTATCTGCAGATCTCATAGCTGCCTTAAAGGTACTAGGTTCTTCATATTCTATCTCTTGAGCTACATTTAGAGCATAATGAACAATGTCAGTTTGTCCATATCTTACTGGTGGATGTATGATTCTTCTAGGTCTATCTTTAACCAGACTGTAATTTCTCAGGTCTTGTTGTGGCACAAAAAGTTCAGTATCCAGTTCATCTTTATTAGAGATATCATCAACAAGATGGTTCTTCTCTTCCTCTTCCTGATCAAGACTTTCAAACTCCACCTAAAGCTGATTCTCTTCTCTTTGAATTTCATCCGTTTTTGTTGCCTCAGATGGACTTGTTTCTTCCTGCTCATTTGATAACCTTTTATATCCCATAGTGTCTTCTTTGAACACTACATCCCTACTAACAAAACATCTTCTCATTCCAGGCTCTAAGCTCCACAATTTATAATATTTAATCCCATTAGGATATCCTATGAAAATGCACTTAACAGCTCTTGGTTTCAGTTTGTCTTGTCTGATATGGGCATAAGCAAGATAGCCAAATATTCTTAAGTGTGAGTAAGTAAAGGGTTTTCCATACCATTTCTCATTTGGAGTCTTGAATCCCATAGATGGTGAGGGGCTTCTGTTTATGAGATAGCTGCAGTCACCACGGCTTCTCTCCAAAATGATTTTGGCATATTTGCATCCAATAGAAGACATCTAACTCTTTCAAGTAATGTTCTATTTAGCCTTTCAACCACCCCATTTTGTTGGGGTGTAACTGCAACAGATTTATGTCTAGCTATGCCTCTTTCCCTGCAAAACTCATGGAATTCCTTGGACAAGTACTCAAGGCCATTATCAGTTCTTAGACATTTCAAGATATTTTCAGTTTGATTTTCTAACATGATTAGCCATTCTTTAAATTTTTCAAAAGCTTCATTTTTATGTTTCAAAACATATATCCAAACTTTCCTTAAATAATCATCAATTAAGGACATAAAATACCTACCTCCACCATGAGTTTCAGATCTAGAGGGCCCCCACAAATCTGAGTGTACATATTCAAGAGGTTTAGTAGAAGTGTGTTTACCTGTAGGAAAGCTGGATCTTGTAGCTTTTCTTAAGATGCATTTTTCATATTTTTCAAGCTTTGTGGTCTTAGCATCTCCCAACAGCTTTTGATTAAACAGTTCAATCAACCCTCTCTCACTAATATGAGCTAATCTTTTATGCCATAACTTGGTTTCTTCTTTGCTGGTTATAGTTGATACTTCTCCTGTAATAGTGCTACCCTCTAGAATGTATAGGCCATTGGATTTCTTGTTTTTAATTATCAGCACATCATTCTTTGTTATGAGAATTTCTTCTTTATGTGTCTTGAATTCATATCCTGTGGCTTTAAGAAGACCAAGTGAGATTAAGTTTCGTTTTAGTTGAGGAATATACCTGACATTTGGAAGTGTCTTGGTGCTACCATCATGTAGTTTGAGCCTAATATTTCCTGTTCCCAGAACCTGACATGATTGATCATTTCCCAGCAACACAAGCCCTCCATTTTCCATCATCAACTCAATAAACCAAGACTTTGTTGGACACATGTGAAACGAACATCTTGAATCAAGAACCCATTTATTCTTGATTTTGGTGTCAACAATCCACAACATATCAGCAACTTCATAGTTTTTTTCAGCAACAGCAGCTTACTGATTTGCAGTAGGGTTTTCTTTCTTCTTCTTGTCAGGACAATTTCTCTTCAGATGGCCCAGCTTATGACAGTGGAAACACTTCCTTGTTTCTAAGTATTCAGCCCCTCCTTTGTTGTCTTGACCTTCCACTTTTTGATTGTTTCTTTTATTCGTATTCTAAGGCCCTTTTCTCTTGAACTTCACGTTCAATCCTTCTACAAAATTTTGACCCTTGGATTCAGGAACATATGAGAGAGCTCTTATCTTGATCAACACTTAAACTTCTTCTAAAGTTAAGAGTTCTTTCCTTCCATATACCACTGCATCCCTAAAGGATTGAAATGATCTTGGCAATGCATTTAACATAAGCAGTGCAAGATCTTCATCATCTTGCTCTTCACCAATGTTTTCCAAATCATCTATTATTTTGTTCAATTCATCTAGCTTCTCCAAGATCTTCTTCTCATCTTGAATCCTGAAAGAATTCAGCTTTTGCTTCAAGAATAAGCGATTAGCCATAGACCTTGTCATGTAAAGTGCACTCAATTTCTTCCATACAACCCTTGCAGTGACTTTTTTGCATACTTCTCTTAAAGCTTTACCCGTAAGACACAAGAGAATAACACTTCTTGCTTTCTTGTCCATGTCTTTCCTTTTCTCAGCACTTGAGGATGAAAATTGTCCACTCTCCTCTTTCAAAGCATCTTCAATTCCATGCTGGATTAGAAGAGACTTCATATGCACCTTCCACAGATTGAATTCCCCATTCCCTGAAAATTTCTGCACGTCAAGCTTCATCGAACTCATCTTATTTGGCGATCAAGCATTCCCACAGGCGGCGCCAATTGTTGTGCATATTGCTTCTTCAATCAATGAAACAAGAAAAACAATTCCAGAACTCAACTCTTGAAGAAAATCCCACAGAAAATGCAGAAAGAATAACGAGTAATCACAAGCATGCAGTGTGATCAACAGGCAAGATTTGAGGGTGGTTTGGCGCGCCACATCGGCCTACATCCACCACAAGAAGAATCACCAAATTTCACTAAGAAATAAAGAAGAAAAATCGATCACAAGATTGCAGACTAATTTGGGGATTTTTTGCTGCTATGAACCCTAATTTCGTAACCTTGAGCTATGCTATGAATTTCGATACAATTATAGAACTGAATGAACTACATTATATAAGAAATCAAAACCCGAAACTAATTTCAGTAGAGCGGTTATGGAACGCGGCAACTTCGAGCTGAAAGAAACGAAATTGCGCGAACAAACACTAACCCCTAAATTGAATTCTAACTGAATTAACTGCCGTGAACCGGCTAGACTTAACACCACCGGTTCATCCCGATTCCTGAATTGTTATTTTCGGTTCCTAATTTCCAAAATTATTTCTGATTTATTCACATAACAGGCTAAAAAAATAAAAATAAAATAGAAGCACCAAAAATTGAGACTTTGGAATATAATTGAACATCTATCTTAAATTGAAATATGCAATGTCAGGTTAAGTTGGTGAGTGCATATTACATACTATCATTTACACATTCAATAATTCATACATCCAACAGTACATATAAATGTTGGTCACTAATATTTACCAAATCAAGACAAAGTGATTTCAGCAAATATCATTATACTAGATTTCCTATGTGCCTTCTCCAAATTTTGTATTAAAATAATGTAAGCCAAAAATGCTTTAATTTGTATGTTATCAATAGCCGAATTATCAGACAAATAATTTGAATAGAAATCAAGTACTCATTCATTTAAAAATAACCATCGTTTAACAAAATAAAATTTATTTCAATTTATCGTCATTTTTTATTTAAAAATAATTAAATCATTTCTTCCCATTTTCCTCTTATCTTATTTCTGTATTAGGTATTCATTTATCGTCATTATTCATAATTTTTGTGGTAATTCAAAACTTGATATTTTAATTATTGTATACACATAATAATAATAATAATAATAATAATAATAATAATAATAATAATATTATTATTATTATTATTATTATTATTACTATTATTATTATTATTATTATTATTATTATTAAATGAGTTCTTAATTTGTATGAAACTAAAATGGAAGTTCCCACATTTGTGGGTGTTTGAAATTTGCGGCTCAAACAATTATTTCAAATTTGAAGTAGTTAGAGAAATTAGGCAAAGTGTTGACTTGTCATAAGCACTAATTCCTTGTCTTAAAAAAAAGTCATTTTTGTAGTACATCCTTTTCTTTTTATCAATTAATTGGAAATACAAGCAATCTTTTGTGAATTAATCAATCTCACCTGAATAGTTTTCAAAATATCAAAATATATCTTAGTTGTTCATTTTATGAATTATGAAGAAACAATTCGAACGTTGAATACTAAATAATTATCTGAAATAGTTACTTATATCAATAGTAAAAGTACAATTTTAAATCTACTAAATTTAATATAAAATACGCAATTTAACTAGAAGGAACTACCGAATTAGAATAAATTAGAGGATTTTGAATCAAAGCAAGATCAAAACAATTGATCCATAACCTTTACCCTATATTTAAATTGAGTAGGTGTTCCATACACAAGTTGCATGGAGATCCATGCAACTGGTCTATCCGATCCGGATTCATGTCTATTAGGTTTTTTATTTATTTATTCATGTATTATCTTTATATTGTATTCATATGACATTTATGTTATATTAGTATAATATTTATGTACAAATATCCTTACATTTATGCACTGTAACTTAAGGAAAAAAAAGAAGGAATTTCAACACAATTTATACATATATACCTTTATGTGATATTACTCATAATTTTATGTGATATAATTTATATCTTTATATTAACATAGTCATAGCCTTGTGTATTATATAAAGGTGCAACTAACATAATTAAAAGATTTGAGGAATATCACATAAAGGTATGATGATTCAATAAAAACACTGAAATTCTTTTCTTTTTTTTTAAGTTACAATACATAAAGGTTATGATATTTGTACCTAAAAGTCATACTAATATAACATAAAGATAACATATGAATCCAAAAAAAAAAAAAAAAATCAAAACTTGCCGATCTAATCGACCCGAATTACACAGATTTAAGATCCATACATCAATTTCATGGAAGAATTTATGATTTAAATTTGGATCAGATTAATTCACTCATTATTTTCTTACCTTATATTGGATTTTTCATAAGAATTGAGATAGTTAGTGGAAATATAATTAAACAAGTTAATTTTAAACTTTGTCTGTATTTAACAAGCATTATATTTTATAGCATATTATTTAATAATACATATTGAATATGAGTATATTAGTGAATGAGCTAACACACAATAGACCATACATTTTACATTTTCGGAAAAAGAAAACAAATACTTTAAAATGTATAATGATTTAGGCAAAGTATTGGGAGAGTCCGTTTCACTGACCTCATTTCGTGAAACAAGTTGGTCGAATCGAATATAAGAAATTATGTGATTTTTTTGTGTGTATTGAGTAATATTTTTCTTTATATTAGATAATATAAGGATACATGACCTGAATTGAGATGATTTTGAGTTGAGTTGGATTATAAGAAAATATGTAATACTTTTATATGTATTAGGTAATATTTTTCTATATATCAATTATCAGGTAATACTTTTGTTTTTAGTTGAGTTGAACTAGAAAAAAATATGTAATACTTTTGTGTATATTAGACAATACTTTTTTTCTTTCGTGTACTTTTATATATATTAGACAATACTTTTCTATATATCATATAATATTTTTGTATTATGTACATATACTATATCACATAATATAAAAGTATTATCTGATTTTTTATATTCAATCTAACACATTTCATCTCACGAAATGAGATCCGTGTCTCACACAAGACTTATTCAATAATTTAAGGGAAACTGAAGCGAGATGCATTTATGCAAAGCATTGATTAACAAAATAATTAGAAAAAAGGAGGGAGGAAAATGAATAAAGAGTATTAATAGTAAAAATTCCTGGTTGGGCTGGCAGAGTGGCCCATTAATGACAGCAATTCCAGCAGATCTTTCATCGAAAAAAGCCCCAACTACTAGTCCCAATCTTAGGCCCACTTAACATTGGCATTTATTTATATAGAGCCCCACGAGGAGAAAATTAAAATAAAAAAATATCGAAAAAGGTAAGTGAAAGGGCACAGCAGTAATTTAGTTCTTCTAAAGGTCTAATTATTGCATGGTCCACTGCTCCCACCACATTCTCTCTCTAGAAAAAAGGGAGAGAGATCTGACACACTTTCTCTCTCTACTACTAAATAAAAAATGACATCTGAAGAAATGAAAAAAGTTTGTATTGAATATTGACTGATTGGAGCAGTGGAGAGAGAAACTGAATATAGAGAGAGTAACATTACATAACATACTCGTATTAACTCTATAATACTCCTGACAGTGGTAGATGGATATAATTTGCAGTGAGAGAAAGAGAGAGGTTGAGCTTAAACTGTGTCATCTCAGTTTCACCATTTCCAGTGTAATCAAAGCATTTTGTAGTTTGTTTTAAGTATACGAATACGTATATACCTGTGCTCAGTGGTAGGCGCACGCGCATGCATCGGTGGAGTTGATTTATGTGGAAATCTGTGCTTCGAACACAAGTCCATTTACACTGGTGGATGCAAGAAATGGGCTTTTGCACATGCTTCATTCTGGGCCTAATTGGTTGAATTTCTTTAAGGTGAAACTGGGGTTTTAGATGAATCTTGCTGCTCATGAGATCTGAAGAGGGTTGGGGAGTATCTAAATCTTGAGTTCTTGAAATTGTAGTTTCTTGAGTTCTTCTAATTCTTGGGTTGGAAAGCCTCTAATTCTTGAGTTCTTTTTCTTGAAATTGTAGTTTCTTGAATTAATTTTCTTCCCTTCTTGGTGTTGGGTGCGAGTTCTTGATTGCATTTTGTTGTATTTGGGGCATTTTGTGAAGAAGATCAAGAACTGATGGTGCTGAACTTTTTTGTAGTTTATAGTGGAATATGTTTTGGGTGAGAGAGAACATGTATTCATGTTAAGGCTTAATCTTCTGTAAAATTTATTTAAGTTTTTTGTGTTAATTGGTGGAGGAAGGGGAAGCAAGTTCATGCATTGGATTTTTGGTGGGTGTTTTTGAGGATAAAGTGCAGGTGTTATGCTATTCTGGGATATAAAGGAGGTACTGTGAGCTTTTTAATTTTTTTTTTTCTTGGCTATTGAGGAGCCATGATTTGTTTTTTTTTATTTTTTTTTATGATTTATTCGGATGCTTTGCAGTTATTTTGCTTTCTTGCTGCTGGAACTTTTGTTGTTTAAATCTGCATGATGAAATTCTCTGCCGGAGTTAATCAGCAGTCTCCTGAAGGTGAAATAGCTTTCTTCCTTGTCATTTTGTTCTTCTAGAGATAGTTGATATGGAATCTTGATTTGTTTTTATGTTTATCAAGTTAATTAAAAAAAAAAAATTCTTCTGAAAAACTGTAAAAAAGATAAAATTGATCCTCTTTCTTCAATTTTCATTTCTTCCTTCTTTTATGGTGATGAGGGTTTTGGGGGGATGTTGACCATTGTGCCTTTTACAAAATTCAAGAAAATATAAAGAAAGTCATTTTCTTGAAAAGGGTATCTTTCTACTCTGTCATTTTTGTTATAATTCCTAATCCTTCTTTCAGTTTTTCCTTTTCTTTATATTTAAATTTGGGAAAATTATATGGAAATGGCTAATTCTTGAGTCCTTGGGGTGTTTGAGAAGTGTTAATTCTTCTTGAATTTTGATTAGCAGGAGATAAAAACTGCCTAAATTCAGAACTTTGGCATGCCTGTGCTGGTCCTCTTGTTTCTCTACCTTCAATTGGTAGTCATGTGGTGTATTTTCCTCCGGGCCACAGTGAGCAGGTATAATTCTAGCCTGTCACAGACGTTGATTATGCTAACACAGTAAATTTAATTGATTGAAGATCATTCATATATCTTTCTCTCAAGATTTGCAATTATTCTATATGGATATTGATGTGTGATAAATTAGGTTGCTATATCTACAAACAAGGAAGTTGATGCTCAAATACCTAATTACCCGAGCTTACCTCCTCAGCTCATTTGCCAGCTGCATAATGTGACGATGCACGTAAGTTGTATCAACTTATGATTATGTTCATGTTGCTACTAAGGGCTTGTGCTTGAAGCTTATAAACTTTGTTTAACCAGGCTGATATTGAAACGGATGAGGTTTATGCTCAAATGACCTTGCAACCATTAAGTGCAGTATGTCACTCATCCTTATAGTACTTAGACAATCCTTATTTTCATGTCTGTTTCTTACACTTTTGGTTTCATTCTTGTTGTGTCTGAAGCAAGAGCAGAAAGAGGTTTCCTTCCTCCCTGCAGACTTGGGTGCTCCCAGCAAACAGCCGACTAATTACTTTTGCAAAACTTTGACTGCCAGTGATACCAGTACTCATGGTGGTTTTTCAGTTCCTCGTCGGGCAGCTGAAAAAGTGTTTCCGCCCCTGGTAAATGTTTTGGTTGTTAGAATTGAAAACCATAAAGAGTTATGTTTTTCTAGTTCTGATGTGTATGGTGATTTGATACTTGTATGCAGGACTTCACCCAACAACCTCCTGCACAAGAGTTGATTGCTAGGGATCTTCATAACAATGAGTGGAAATTCAGACATATTTTCCGAGGTGAGTTCTTGATTGTAGAGAAAAAGGGATTGGTGGGAAAATGAATAGTCAATATTTACTAGACTTTTGATAATCAATGCTTTTACGTGGATCGTTATTTTAGACGTAATTAAGCCTGAAAATAGTACTTAAGAAGGTCCCTGATGGTTACTTCTGTATGATTAGAATTTTGATTAACAGGGCAGTTCTTTTAGCTTTTCTAGAAGTAGATCTGCTATTTGGTTATCAATATTTTCTTATTTTATCCTAATCTCAGGTCAGCCAAAGAGGCATCTTCTTACGACGGGGTGGAGTGTTTTTGTGAGCGCAAAACGTCTTGTTGCTGGTGATTCAGTCCTTTTCATATGGTAAGCAATAAAGTATTTCTACCTAATTTGGCAGCATCTTTTACAGAATGCTGTTTCTGATCTGTTTGTCTTGCATATATATCAGGAATGAGAAAAACCAGCTGCTTCTTGGTATTCGACGTGCCAATAGGCCTCAAACAGTCATGCCTTCATCGGTTCTATCAAGTGATAGTATGCATCTTGGCCTACTCGCTGCTGCTGCACATGCAGCTGCAACGAATAGCCGTTTCACCATATTTTATAATCCTAGGTATGGTGCTTCCTCAATACTGAGTGCCTTAAATATTCAATATCTCCTGATCTTTTTTTAATGTAAGTTTAATTCAGGGCTTGTCCTTCTGAATTTGTCATACCTCTGGCTAAATATGTAAAAGCTGTATACCACACACGAGTGTCTGTCGGCATGCGCTTCCGAATGCTGTTCGAAACAGAGGAATCTAGTGTTCGTCGGTAAGTTGACATGTCTTTAACCAAATGAATCTATACCATGATTTCATTTTATTTTATTTCAAGAGATGCAATTACCTATTTCTTATGGCTTCTGAAATTTCTTGGTTCCAGCTACATGGGCACGATAACTGGCATAAGCGACTTGGATCCGGTTAGGTGGCCAAATTCACATTGGCGTTCCGTTAAGGTATTTACTGTCAATGTCCTGTGGGTCTGAGTTAGTCACAATGGAGTCTGTCCTGCCTCAATTTACTCCCAATACTTGACATTGAATTTCACTGCTGGGTACAGGTTGGCTGGGATGAATCAACAGCTGGGGAGCGGCAGCCAAGAGTGTCTCTTTGGGAAATTGAACCTTTAACAACTTTCCCGATATATCCATCACCTTTTCCTCTAAGACTGAAGCGACCATGGCCCGTAGGTCTCCCATCCTTCCCTGGTATGAATCCTTCTCTTTTCTCCTTTTTGCTTCATATCAAACATGGCAGTAAGATCAGAATTGACCTTAAGGTTATCGTATATTGTACCTAGGGATGAAGACCGATGATATGGGATTAAATCCTAACCTCATGTGGCTTCGCGGAGACATTGGCGACCGAGGATTCCAATCTCTCAACCAAGGGATGGGGGTTACACCATGGATGCAGCCAAGGCTTGACCCATCAATGCTTGGCATGCAGAACGATTTTTACCAAGCCATGGCTGCTGCCGCCATTCAGGATATGAGGGTTGTAGACCCTTCTAAACAGATGCTTTCTTCGATCATGCAATTCCAGCAACCCCAACCTCAGATGATGCAGCAGCAGTCTCCCTTTCTTCAGAATCTTCCAGGCGGCCAGTCTCAGGCGGCACCACCACCATCTCAGGCTAACCTTCTTCACCAGCAACTGCTCCACCAGAGCTCGTTCAATAATGCACAGATCCATAACCAACATCAGCAGTCTACTCCGATGCAACATGCTATTGATCCTCAGCATCAGCAACATCAGCAGTCGATGTCTTCCATCCATCACAACTTTACAGAGTCGAATATCAAACCTGCCATTGCCAATAATTCTTCCCCGTTGCACAGCTTATTGAGTTCAGTCACTCAGGATGAGGCATCCAATCTTCTCAATGTGCCTAGATCCAACAACTTATTGTCTTCAAATGGCTGGCCAACAAAGCGGGTTGCGCTTGACGGTGTATCACAGGCTATTTCACCCCAGACTGATCAGTTAGTATCATCAAACACAAATGCAACCCACAATCCCGTTTCTTTGCCTCCGTTTCCTGGTAGAGAGTGCTTGATCGACCAAGAAGGAAACAATGATCCCCAAAACCACTTTCTATTTGGGGTTAATATAGATTCATCTAACCTTCTTATGCAGCAGAATGGTATGTCGACACTTAAAGCAGTTGTTAGCGAAAGTGATAATGCAACCATGGCCTTTGCGCCCTCCAGCTACATGACTAGCTCTTGTGCTGATTACACCCTCAACCCTACGACGACTTCAAGCAGTTGTATTGATGAGTCGGGTTTTCTGATGTCTTCTGACAATGTTGGAAATGCAAATCCACCCAATAGAACATTTGTCAAGGTTAGTTTCATCCATCTTTTCACCCTGCCATTAATAATCTAATTCAATATGTCACTCAATATGCATATTGCTATGATCACAGGTTTACAAGTCAGGGTCGTTTGGAAGGTCGCTCGATATCACCAAGTTCAGCAGCTACCCTGAGCTGCGCGGTGAGCTTGCTCAGATGTTTGGCCTTGAAGGCCAATTGGAAGACCCCTTAAGATCAGGCTGGCAGCTTGTATTTGTGGACCGAGAAAATGATGTTCTTCTTCTTGGTGATGACCCCTGGCAGTAAGTTTTTCTTCTGCATTATCTTTACTATAGTTACCACAAAAGTATTCATTGTGGCCCTGATCTTATACACCATATTACTCATTATTTCAGGGAGTTTGTAAACAGTGTGTGGTGTATCAAGATTCTATCGCCTCAAGAGGTCCAGGAGATGGGAAAACGAGGATTGGAGCTTCTGAACTCGGTTCCTCTTCAGAGGTTGCCTCTCCAAAATGTTAGTTGCGACAGTTATGGAAGCCGACAGGAGGCCAGAAACATGAATGCTGGCATACCATCTGTTGGAAGTCTTGATTTCTGAACCAATTTTAGTACTTCATTTCTCTTGCTAAGTTGTAATATTAGCATCGTCTTCGTCGACTCCGGTAGGCAAGAAAGATTCTGTTTCTAACTTAAGCTTTTTATATAGAAGCTATATTACTGTAATTATGGTAGTACATTCTCCTTTGTTCTTTGCTTCAAATGCAAGAGACCTCTACCCCATATGCTATCTGGTAAATAGCTCTAGATTTTATTATGAAACTTTTTTAAGCACTTCAAATTTTGCATATTGGCTCTACTTTACAGTTAATTGCTGATTGCTTTCATCTTCCTAAACTATTTAAATATCCAAGTTTCTTTTGCATATTCCTAAAAACTGTACATACTCTAATTTATCTTGTAAATCTTCTTTTAGAATACGTGGTATCACTTGCTTATAGTTAATTAGGCTTATATTAATATCACTTCTGTTCCTTTTAAAGCCTGTTCTCTTTCTTTCAGAAGCTCTTTCTTTCAGAAGCTTATTCAAGTTAGTTTTTTCACATCCTAATTTAAGGCGTTGAGAAGGTAGTTCCAACACATTTATGCGTATTAAATAATTAAATATTGAACCTAGTATTTGAGCACCAGATACATAGCAAAAAAAATAAAATTGGCAGTCACTAAGCCAAACTATACAGATTTTAAATGAAGAAATGTATCAGTTCCAAGATTGCTATCCCATCTCAACGCCTGAAAATCTTGATTGTCAATAGATACAGAGATGGATAAAATAAACCAAAATGCAGCACTGTTCTAATGGTGGCTTAACACAGAAACTATTCCAATGGAGAATACCTCTGCATCTTATGCTGAGAACTATATACTTGACCTAAATGGGGGTGATTCCATTATGCAGTATCCGTGGTTCAATTACGACCAACCACAGCAGATGAAAGGAGATGACGGGATTCGGCCTGTTTGGCGAATGTATTCTGCTTGTGCTGAGGTTTTTTCTGCCTGTTGATTTCTTTTAGCTTCGGCTGCAGATCGTTTTTCCTCTGATTTTTGCCTTGCCAATGCTATCTTCTTCACCATCTTTGCTTGAGCATGTGCTTTCATTTGTTCTATTTGGGCCTGAAGGTTAAATTTTCACTTTGTCATAATCAGAAGCTTCTTTTTTCATGGTGAGTTTTATTCAATATGATCACAGAACTATAGACTATACACACATTATGGAGAAAAGAATCAAGCTTATAAGCTCCTCTGATATAAAAAAAACTGATATTGATAAAACATACAATATATTCCCTGATTCTAATCACATAAGAAAAACATCTAGATGCATTTGGCAGAACTGCAATGCTGTGATGCGATACTACATATTTAACTCATGAATAAGAGATGATATATCTACCTCTATTTTCCTCATTTCAGCTTCAAGCCTTGCTTTCTGCTGACTCTCCCATGCTTGAATTCTGATTTCTTCCCGTTTAAACCTGATGGTGAATAAAATTAAAGTTAGACGTTGCTTTGATAACTAAACAGCTAGCTCAAATGAATCCCACTATAGAACTACAAGCATCAGATTTTTAGGGTGAACCTGGCAGCATGTTTCGACTTCTCAGCTTCTTCCCATGCGGCCGCACGCTTTGCATACTCGATCTGTTCAAGCTCGTCCTGATTATCGGTTTCGTTGCCCGAATTAGATTTTTCCTTCTCATCCTTACTTGCCCAAGCAGCAATACTCATCTTACCGAGTTGAACACCCAATGCTACAATCTCTCTTCTGGTTTTGAGCTTCAGTTCTTGCTCTGACAACTCCTTTTTCCCATTTTCAGCGATGTTTTGTGCTGAATTGCCGATGGAGTGTTCTGTTGGTGTTGGTGTTGGGTCTCCTCTTCGAGGAGTCGAAGGTATAGAAGAAGTTGGGCTGCGGATTGGGGTTGAACTTACAGGAGTAGCACTTCTTGAAGGCTCCTGACTTGGAATAGGAGTCATTTCTGTCCCCATATCTCTCATGGACACTGATCTTATTGCAGGGGCTGCTTTATTATTGACAAGAAATCAATGGAGCAAGATGTTAGACAAAGTCACAAAACAAGGTTTCTTTTCTTGGTTTTGAAATTTTAACTTCAACAGATTAACAAAAGAATAACTGCAATAGCCATGTCATGCATTTTAGACTATGAATTTGAAGTGTTCAACAGAGGAGACTTTATCTGGACAAATATTGCATGGCAGGAGAGGCTATAAACGTCTCAACTTCTTTCTTTTTAAGTAGTGTTGCTCTCTTTTGAACTAATCTAGGGCAATCAGATGTAATCATGGTAAAATGCTTGAAAACAAAACAAATTCATGTTTTCGTGAAAATAGTAATCACCTGTAGTTTCTTCTGTAACACTCTTGGTGCAAGGCAAACCTGCATTATCCACCTCCGTCAAATCCTTGCTTTCAGGGCATACATCAATCAACGCATTCGCTCCATGTACTTGGCCTGAAATAGTTCCAGCTCCATTCGAAGTAAAAGCAAACCTCATCAACCCAGTCTGTGAGGCAGGTTGGCAAAAATCAACCCTCTTCACAGACGGTTTATTTTCAGCAGTCATAGACTCTGGTGCAACTCTCACCATATTTGTTGCTGGAGGCCTGTTCACTTGATTAAGCATATTGGTCTTCTTTGAACTATTGAATTGCACATTCTGCTTGTTCATAATCCACTTCTCTGCATCATTCCACTTAGAAGACATGGGTCTTGATAAGGACCTAGTCATCGAATGGTGCAGTGGTCTCTCCCCTTTATGAAACTCAAAGCTCGACGTGCTATCATAATCAAGATTTTCATCTTCAGATATTCTAACCGGATGAACGGAACTAGAATTACCACTATCCCCCTTCACAACCATCTGCATTCTAAAGCGGCCACCATCCCCATTATCCTTTGGAGAAAGCTCCTTCGACTGCAATGAATTCCCATCACCTTGGCTTGCATCTGATACTACACTGTCCCCCAATATAATTGGCGGAACTTCTAAATTCAACGCTGCCAGAACAGAAATTGAAAACACAATCAGGCCTCGAACCTAAAATCAGTAGGGTTTGCACAATACAGTACTAAGAATTCACTCAAAATCAGAACTAAAATTGATGTCCACAGCAATAACTTCAAAATCCTACATTTCATAAACTATCAGCAATTACTATTGAAAGGGCCGATAAACAACAGTGCAAATAAGGTAAAAACCCCAGGCCTATTGCTCTAGTGCTACAATAAATACAATTTCTACCATTAACAGTGATTGAAAGTAAACTTGAAAAGGGGCGAAATCATCACACCTTCCTCACAGAAATCCCCATTTTGAGATGCCAACAAGCTGTTCTTGACAAACTCTGAATCCTCCATTCTAGCAGGAGATGTTCTTGAAGAATTACTGTTTGATTCTTCTTTTTTCTTCTGTTTGTGGGGCCCCATAAGCTTCATCCTCAACTTACTTGGAGATATAATACCACTCTGCATCAACCCCAAAAATTAAAAATAAAAACCAACACAAATAGCTTCCCCGAACTGAGAAGATACAAACTCCATTTTACCCAATAATCAACAGAAAAGAACCAGTGAAGTGATTTAATTCAAAAAAAAATTTAGTCCAGCAATTTGAAATGCTGAGATCAGAGACATTTGATTTGGAAGGGGGAGTTCTAAAAACATATACATATATATATTCAAACCCAATTGGAGATAAAACAACAGCTCTCAGAAATGCAAAAAAAATCAAAAATCAAATGAAATCAAATGCATGTACGCATATGAAAAAAACAAAGATGTGACCGTGATACAATACCTGAACTTTGTGTATCCTCTCGTAATCCATAAGATCTTCTCTGTTTTTTCCCTTCTATCTCTCTCTCTCACACGCTCACAGTCACACACTTGAACACGCACTTACAAAGCAATATCTTGAACAGAAGTTTAGTGAGAGAGAGAGAGGAACAACTCGGAAGAAGCCAAAGCTCTTTAAGAACACAGCTCCGCTCATTTAGAGAGAGAGAGGGCGAGAAACAGACACAGTCACACAGAGTATAAGTTGGTGTAAAAGGTTGGCGATATTTTGCCGATTTATTGACTAATAACTCGGCGATAATTTTCTCTTACATTTTCCCAATTCTAGCCTAGCCAAATTCTTGTTTGGTCAATCAAGTCCCTATGAGCATGTGTAAACTGAAAAAGTGAGTTATTTCCTTTTCCTTTTTCCT
Organism: Scutellaria barbata; assembly: GCA_028654395.1. NCBI lineage: Eukaryota > Viridiplantae > Streptophyta > Magnoliopsida > Lamiales > Lamiaceae > Scutellaria > Scutellaria barbata. The sequence continues at coordinate 19,617,696 of CM053648.1, forward strand.
CATAAATTTCTCTTTTGTTGTTTTATAATTTACTCGGGTGAATTCCAACTCAATCTGAAATCTATTTTGATAATCTGATCAAATTTAGAAAATATATACGTAATTCATCCTTTATTACATTATAAACAAAATATCTTACTATAAAATAATATTGTATAATTAACTACCTAAAATGGTTGTAAATTAATATTAAATAAATTATGTGTATCAATTTATGAGTAGCTTTGAGAACACTTATTGGAGCGATAGTGAGGCATGAAAGTCATGTTCTCAAGTGCTCTGAGGATAATCTAGTAACATTCCTTAAGATATGTAAACAAACAAATTTGTGTTTTAAAAAAAAAATTCAATCACTGAACATTTATTTTTTCTTTTGCTTTAAAATTGGATCTTGATTGTACTTAATTATCAATTCATCCAACATAAATACCTAGTTTTAATTAAAAAATTACAGAAACTTTATTTTTACGAATAATTACATATCCCTGAGTTTAATGCAGTTTAAAAAAACCCAATATTTACAATTAAAAGTATAAAATTCAACCAAATAAAGTATAACTTGTAAGGATCCACATATACATTTTTCGTAAATATATTTTAAAAAATTAAATAGTGGAGAAATGGAAATGAAACCGCCTCTTATAAAAAAAACGTGGCTGGTAATGGAAGAATCTATGGACTGAACAAAAAATTGTATGAATGGCTCTTGCATTTTTTATTTTTTGGGGGGCTCTTTTGCAATAAATTGAAGTTATAATGGCAAAAACTTTGTAAGTTGATCTGATCTGAAAATTCATTGCTTAAATTAAATTTATGTCACACTCAATCAATCAAAAAAGAAAAGGAAAATATTCAGAATAATATAGTGCAAAATACAATTAATGAGCCAAATTGTTCATTTCCCCTCCACAAAAGGCAATTTCTTGAGTTTGTCTTTAACAATTATTATTACAACTAACCTAGCAATTATGACTTCAAAGTTTGACCGCTCTGTTAAGGTGGATGGAGTCTAATCAAATGAAATTAGTACTAAAAAACTGTGTGAATTTAACTTACTTTAATCCGTGACTACAAATTATGTGGCATTTTTTAGTTAATAAGAAAATTTTAAGGACACTATTTCATGAGTTGCATACTCTAAGACGAATTCTGAAATCTATTTAATTATGAAAATTTGAGAAGTATTTATGTGTGAATAAGCTTAATCTTGGCATGTTTCAAGAATTTACCTACAAAATGTTCATATAAGAGGCTTATTGGTTAGGTAAATCTAATCTCAATTTTCTAAGTATTCATTTGTATACCTTACAATCGCTATATAAATACATTATTATATGGTGATAAAATGAAATAGGAGCTATGAAAGATTAGGTTACTTTTGTGCATGATGTTTACATGAATTTGGTTATGTACCAAAATATAGAAAAGATTAATCTTTTGTCTAGAAAAAGGGGATTCCATGTTTTACACACTTTTGGTAAAAGGGTCCAAGCAACTTTTTTCTCTTTCTCTGCTTGTATTATTGGTTTTGGATTTAAAAGGGTGTAGAAGGTTGGTTGTATTATTAAATGTTTTCAAGAAAAAAATCTTGAAAAATTGTGACACAAATTTGTCAACTTAAATTCAAAATCGTGATTAGTGGACTTTGAGAATTGGGGTTCCATATGTCCCACATGCTTATGAAATTTTGACAAAAGTAGACAATTAGAGACAAGAAATTTTGATAATATTGTGGGAGTAATTTATTTATTACTTTTTTTTTTTTTTTTGAAATTTGAAGATCAAGAAAAAGTTTTCATTATGGTCCCAAGAAATAGAAATAGAAATAAAAATCCAAGGCAGGTGAGAGGCTATATGAGTTCAAAAAAGTTAGGCGCGAGAGAGAAAGGGTTAATGATTGTGCATTAAGGTTAAGAAAATGAGGAAGAAAAGGGTGAAAAAAATGTAGCAGTTGAGATATATCTGATACTATTTTACTTATTTCAGAAGTTATGTTGTATACCCTCTCTTGCAGATTGCAGGCCTATGATATGATTATAGACCTGCCACTACTCTATCCTATTTTCTCCTTTTCTTTTCTTTTGCCTTATTAAATAAACAATTCCCTTTATTTGAATTGCTTTGAGTATATGTGGACTAAAATATATACAAAACCATAAAGGCAATATGAGATGTATGCATGTTTCCAAATATCATCATATCCACATTTTGTTTTCATTTGAATGATATAATTTTATATTGAGAATGAGTTTTTGTGGTTGACACTCGTTTTCTATAACTAAATCGAATTTACAAAACACAAATTAAGGAACTATTTTCTCATCAAATTGGGTTCGATTCCGATAGTCGGTTTTTTTCTCTTTTTCATTTTTTTATTCAAGAAAAACGGATAATCTTCCTTTGGAATTCGAAATCAAAGAATATTGAAAAAGTTGATTTTCCGGAAAGAAAAAAAAAAAAAAAGGAAGAAATTAAGAAATTCTAACATATTATTTTGATTAGAAAATGATATTTTAGATTAAAGTTTTGAAATTAGGAGTTACTTTGTACTCTAATGAATATCAACAGTCAACAGTATCATGCTACTATTTTGATTGACAGAACAATATTTTCACTTCAAAGGAGTTAAAAGCTCATACAGTAAAGACGGCTTCAAAATTAATTATTAATTAATGTTTTTTATTGTGTTGCGAATTTAATCTTGATTATTGAATTAGGGATTCACCCATCTTACATGATTAGTTTTATGAAATAGTCTTACATAAAACTTTTTTTGGTATTAATTTATTTTAATCAAGTAATTTACTAGACAATCAAATTAATTTAGTGAAAAGAAAAAAAAAAGAAAGAAAGTTAAATTTACACATGAATGAGTAAAGTGTACCATTAGAATCAGGAAATAGGCTACTGAATTCTATAATGCGATCTATCACATTGGTCATTATCTCCAAAATGCCCCTACAAATTAGCACACATAAGCCAAATATATGTAGTAACAAATTAAAAAAAAAAAAAAAAAAGTAATAGTACTATATTTTATTTAGTGGTATGATTTTGAGGAGCATGACACAGTATTCAAAAAGACTAGTGGTGTAGTAATTGGTCAATACCTGATCCACTATGACAGAGACCCTCAAAACCCTCTTCCCTCTCCATATGTTGCTTTATCTTAAATTATTTTAATTTATTATTTATCATAATCCAAAATAAATAAATAAGTGAACTAGAGTAGCCACCATTTGGCCCATTATTAAACAAGACACGTGAGTGGGATAATTTATTAATCGGTTTTGAATTTTTTAACTATTTAATTTAATACTTGAAATAAATTTTAGTTGGGAAAATATAAAAAGAGTAAACTGGAGCAACAATTAAAGGGCATCCAAAGTACGAGGATTGAGTGATATAATATATATAAATATAGGCTAGTTCTCATGATAATGTAATGTATATAGGGATTTAGGAATATAATTAATAATAAATTTGGGGACTAATTAGCTGCCATTTATACTTTTTATGCCATGATTTGGTATTAACATAAAGTTAAGCCCCATGTGATCACATCGCCCGAGACTAGAAATTGCTTGGCGTAAAATAACACATTACTGGATGACTATCACACGTGCCCGGTCACGTGACATTCAGTATAGATTTATAAAAGAAAACCTTTAAATATATTGTACTTCATGCCTTATCGTTATATGGAGTTCGATTTCAATTTAATGTCAATATAACATAGTTAAAGTATATATATTACAGATTCCACTAAAAAAAATCTTAAATTTTTTTAATAAAATATTAAAATATTATTCGTTACTAAAAAAATTTAATTATCATGCAATTATTTTATATGAATCAAAATTATTTTCCAAATTATTATATTTTTCACTTAAAATGTATTACATTTTTATATAAAATTCGTGTATTACACTACCAGTAAATTATAATGGCTTAACTATTGTAACTTTAAAAAAAAAAAAAAAAAAACTATACAACAATAGTGGATTGTAACTATTGTAACTTAATAAACTATTGTAATAGTGGATTGTAACCAATTCATTTTACGAATCAAATCTATATAACGATAATACAAACGTTATTTAACTCATAAATTATTATATGAGAAAACCGTCCGACTTGCCCTTTTTCTTTATAAGCAAGTCAGTTATGCCCTTGGTTAAAAAAAAAAAACCCCCCACTACCCTAATTGCTATAATAATTGCCCCAAATGCCCCATTTGTTATCTAACTCACTGCTCCAATCACATCGGCCTGCAATGGCTAACGGATTCGTACGAGAAGAATAGCCCATTGTCGCTTATTTTTTTTTTTTTCACACACAAATTCGAAATTAATAAATTTTCGTGTAAAATGAATAGTTTAGATTATTTCTTCCAATAATTTATTAAAAAATGAATTAATTGTCACCTACAAAATATCTACACGGGAAAATTTTAAAAAAATTAATGTTATTCGAAGAAAGGACCAACACGAAATTCCCTAGAAAGATATTAAATAAAAATATTTTTTTTTATTTTTTCATACACAAATTCGAAAGTAATACATTTTCGTGTAAGAGGAATTTTGTTTTATTTTTTCGTCCAACAATTTATTAAAAGATGAATTAATTGTGCCAATGGAAATACCCTACACGAAATGTAGGGGAAAATTAAAAAAAATTAATTTTTTTCCAAAAAAGGACCTACACGAAATGAGGGTGAAAGATATTAAATAAATTTATTTTTTTTTATTTTTTCATACACAAATTCGAAATTCATTATGTTTTCGTGTAAGAGGTTTTTTTTATTTTCGTCCAATAATTTATTAAAATATGAATTAAAAAAACCCTACAGGAATTGTAGGGGAAAATTAAAAAAATTTAATTTTTTTCCAGAAAAGGACCTACACGAAATGAGGGTGAAAGATATTAAATAATTTTTTTTTTTCACACACAAATTCGAAATTCATTATGTTTTCGTGTAAGAGGATTGTTTTTAATTTTTTCGTCCAATAATTCATTAAAATAAGAATTAATTATGGCCTAAAAAAAACCCTACACGAATTGTAGGGGAAAATGAAAAAAATTTAATTTTTTTTATTTAAAAAGGACCTACACGAATTGAGGGTGAAAGCTATTAAATAAATTTTTTTTGTTCATACACAAATTCGAAATTCATTAAGTTTTCGTGTAAGAGGTTTTTTTTTATTTTTTCGACCAATAATTTATTAAAATATGAATTAATTAAGGCCTAAAAAAACCCTACACGAATTGTAGGGAAAAATGAAAAAAAATTATTATTTTTTATTTAAAAAAGACCTACACGAAATGAGGGTGAAAGATATTAAATAAATTTTTTTTTTATTTTTTCATACACAAATTCGAAATTCATTATGTTTTCGTGTAAGAGGTTTTTTTTTATTTTTTCGGCCAATAATTTATTAAAATATGAATTGATTATGGCCTAAAAAAAACCCTACACGAATTGTTTTAGGAAAAATGAAAAAAAATTAATTTTTTTTATTTAAAAAGGACCTACACGAAATGAGGGTGAAAGCTATTAAATAATTTTTTTTTTTTCATACACAAATTCGAAATTCATTATGTTTTCGTGTAAGAGGATTTTTTTTAATTTTTTCGGCCAATAATTTATTAAAATATGAATTAATTAAGGCCTAAAAAACCCTACACGAATTGTTTTAGGAAAAATGAAAAAAAAATAATTTTTTTTTATTTAAAAAGGACCTACACGAAATGAGGGTGAAAGATATTAAATAAATTTTTTTTTTAAATTTTTCATACACAAATTCGAAATTCATTATGTTTTCGTGTAAGAGGTTTTTTTTTTATTTTTTCGGCCAATAATTTATTAAAATATGAATTAATTATGGCCTAAAAAAAACCCTACACGAATTGTTTTAGGAAAAATGAAAAAAAATTAATTTTTTTTATTTAAAAAGGACCTACACGAAATGAGGGTGAAAGCTATTAAATAAATTTTTTTTTAATTTTTTCATACACAAATTCGGCCTTCATTATGTTTTCGTGTAAGAGGTTTTTTTTTTTTTTTTTCGGCCAATAATTTATTAAAATATGAATTAGTTATGGCCTAAAAAAAACCCTACACGAATTGTTTTAGGAAAAACGAAAAAAAATTAATTTTTTTTATTTAAAAAGGACCTACACGAAATGAGGGTGAAAGCTATTAAATAAAATTTTTTTTTTAATTTTTTCATACACAAATTCGGCCTTCATTATGTTTTCGTGTAAGAGGTTTTTTTTTTATTTTTTCGGCCAATAATTTATTAAAATATGAATTAATTATGGCCTAAAAAAAACCCTACACGAATTGTTTTAGGAAAAATGAAAAAAAATTAATTTTTTTATTTAAAAAGGACCTACACGAAATGAGGGTGAAAGCTATTAAAGAAATTTTTTTTTTTCATACACAAATTCGAAAGTAATACATTGTCGTGTAGGAGGAATTTTGTTTTATTTTTTCGTCCAACAATTTATTAAAAAATCAATTAATTGTGCCTATGGAAATACACTACACGAAATGTAGGGGAAAATTAAAAAAATTAAATTTTTTTTATTTTCCCACACAAATTCGAAATTAAATAATTTTTCGTGAAATGAAGTAATTTTTTTAATTTTTCGTCCAATAATTTATTTAAAAATGACTAAATTTTCCCTAAAAACTACCGTACACGAAATGATTTTGTGTATATTTCCACATGTTAAAAAAATATTGGAAAATAATTCATAATTTGCTATTTTAAAATTTTAACTTTAATTTATACGTTGCCACAAAATAAAAATGAAAATGAAGGATAACAAAATAATTCAAAGTAAATTTACAATTAAGTAATAATTTAGATCAGGACCTCATTTTTTTAATTTTTTTATGATAATATAATATAAGAGAAATAATATCCTAATATGTTTTGTACATAATGCGGGCCAGAAGTTGATTTTTTTAAGCATTCCAAAACCAGCGACAATTCGTGTAAGAGAGAGGGCCGAATTCAGCAGCATTTCAGCAGCAATTCGTCGGCGATTTTCAACCCAATTCAATTCGCCCACTCTAAATTTCGTGTAAGTTTCTTTCCATTTGTGTTTCGATTAGTACGCATCGATTCTTACACGAAATGTTTGTTGTTTGTCGTCAAATTCTGCAGCCACTTCGTCGCCCATATCCGTCGGCTGAGCTTCATTTTTTTTTGGCAAAAAATTCTTCATGGACAGTAGTCAAGTAAGTAAAAAACGCGAATATCTGTTTGCATATGTGTTTGATGTTAGAAATTAAGCAATTTAGGGCTTTCAGTTTACGAATAGACGAACTCTGAGGGCTTACACGAATTCACCTGCTCTACGTTTATTGAATTGATTTGATGAAAATGAGCCTAACAATTGAGGAATCTTACACGATTTTGGTTAATTTACAAGCTTACACGAATTTAGGCTGTCATTAGGGCTTACACGAATTTAGGCTGTCATTAGGGCTTACACGAATTTACCCTCCAATTAGGGCTTACACGAATTTACCCTCCAATTAGGGCTTACACGAATTTTTGAAAGATCCAAATATCAAATGAAATTTCAAAAAATTCATGCTTACAAGAATTAGGTCTTACACGAATTTGTGCTAAATGTAGGGCTTACACGAAAGTTTGGAAAAATAGGTTGTAAACGATTTTCCAACTAAAAGTATTAGTGCAAGATTACACTTTCAATCGGCAACAATTGTTGGGCAATAAATTTCACAAATTCGTGTAAGTAATTTTAATTGGACTAATTTGAAAAAAATTATTGGAAAATTCGTGTAAGATGAAATTGTTAGTCTGATTTAAAAAAAATGTTATTAATATTGATCTCTTCTTGTTAACTATATTAAGTAAGCCTTATTAATAGTAATAAGTTTTGACAATGAAATGCTTACACCATTTTTTTAGGTGTGCTTAAACGAATTTGGTAAATATTATTAGAAAATGCTTACACAAATAATTAATATTTATATTTGTTAAATATGATTATAAATTCCTTTTACACGATTGATTAGAAAAAAAATCGTTGCTTACATGAATTGTTTTAAAAATATAGGTCTTATAGGGAAACTAAGCGAACATTAATTACAAAAACTGTTAAAAAAATAACATTATTAACTAATAATATAACTGATTTTTAAATGTTAGTTGGATCGTCCCTGGGTTCGGCGTGGATGTCAGGGTCGGCTAGCTTACATTAATGGCTACACCCGTTTGAGTCTATTAGATGACCTACGCACCGAGCTAAGAGCTGTAGGTGGCGACTGCATGACCCGTTTTGGACGTACGTGTTTCGGTCATTTTTTATTATGGACGACCGACGCAGAGACGTGTAAAGGTTTTCTCCATGTATTGATGTCCCGTGAGGTGGCACGGACACAGGCTGACGACCCGTATGATCGCTGGTTTCGGATTGGACGAGGCCAGTTGTGTCGTTTCTCGAGGAGAGAGTTCGCTCTTGTCACGGGACTACGCTTTGGTGACTCGGACTTCGATCCTTCTTATCCACTCCAGCCCCCCAGTAGTGGAGTGTATGCACGGATTGTTTGTCGATGGCCACGAGCGACCGTTGCAGATCTTCGCACACGATTTGTTGGGGGGGAGTTTCGCCAAAACCCAGACGATTGTATAAAGATTGCGAAGATTCTTGTATTGTATTGTATACTATTTGGCGTGGATACTGGGAAAACAAAAGTCGAGAAGTGGGTATGGGTGTTGGTAGAGATTGAGGACATGTGGGAGAGCTTTCCATGGGGGAAATTCTCATACCTCAATCTATTACGACACATGGATCGGCTGCCAGTGGAGGTTCCAGCAGTGCAGAGGAATCGAGCCTTCACTTACCATTTTTATGGGTTTTCCGTCGCTTTACTGGTGAGTAATCTTAATAATTTGAGTAATTCTATATTCTATATTGTGGGGTAAATTAATGGCATTATTACTAACATTTTCAACTTTACGTTTGTATTTAGATATGGGCCTACGAGGCTATTCCTATGACTGGCACTCTGGTCGGTCGTCGTTTAGACGTCCCCCATCGATTCCCGAGATGTTTGAAGTGGTCCACCATTAGATCCACCGTGGAGATTCTACATTGCCTCGATGACGAGGTATTTTGCTCCATCCACATAATTGTCAATGAATTAATAAATGTTTTGGCCTGTACATATCTGCATCGTTCTGACGATTTTAATTTTTTTAGCAGGTAGATTGTTTCCATACACTCGTACCGTCATACGAGGAGGAGCAGATGCTGTATTGGACGGATATAGATACCGAGCTTAGTGTGGGGGTCCAGCCTCGCCGGGGCCCACGGGATGGTGTAGCGGCACGACCAGCTACGGTTGATGAGAGGATTAGCCGTGGTTCGTCCCATCGAGCACCCAGAGCGACTCGAGCGACGAGACGATCCACTCGCAGTACACGACAGTTGGTCGATGAACCTGAGTCGGGACCCGATGACGACGTTCAAGAGCATGACGCCCGTGATCAGAGTAGAGGATTCGACGGGGTCCGAGACGAGACGTCGGGTTTTGATCGTGATGCATACGGCGGCAGATCATATGGACAGACACCTCCAGAAACATACCCGACGTCGGCAGCTTTCGACTGGCGTGATTCTCCGGCTCATCAGGCGACACATGATTCTCCAACTCAGCAGGGGACGACCCACGACTACTCTCCGGTACATAGGGTTTATGATGAGGATGAGCCGCCCATACGAGCATCTCCCATTTCAAGTCGCCCGGGTTTATGCAGGCAAGCTCGTGTGGGCTCATCGTCTGAGCACTCCCCTCCTTCTCCAGATGCATCGACAGGTGATCGGTACCCAGACGCTGATGGCTTCTTTGCCCGATTCTCAGCCGATATGGATGCCCGATTTCAGACGTTGCATTCGTACTTCGATCAGCGTTTTGACCGCATGGAGACAGCTATCAGGCACGAGCATTCCCGACTTCAGGAGCAGATTCCACAGATGATTATGGATCAGCTGCAAAGTTTCTTTGGACCCGCCGGCGATACAGGGTATGGTGATCAGTTTGGCGCTCGATCAGGGGCTCAGTACAGTCGTCCTACATCCTACCACCAGGATACCCCGCCACCCAGACATGACGATTGGCACTCTTCACCCGATGCTCCTCCACCACCACACTGGTGTCCCGATCCACCGATGCCTGCTCAGTGGGCCCCTTGGCCCTGCGCTATTGATGAGCATGCTGCATCACCTGCGACCCCTGGTCCTGTAGACCCCCTATCCGCACTTGTGCTTTTCGATCCACCTATTGGCCTTCGCGATTATTCCGGGTATTCTACTCCGCCGATCCAGTATTCCAGACATGATGTTGATCGGAGTGAAGCATCAGATAGTACACATCCAGGTATGCCTGAGACGTCGGCAGGCATTCGTCAGGTTCGTCGGCGTGCCCGGTCGCGGTTCTTACGGAGTCCATTCGAGTCGACTTTTCACAGACGGGCTGATCATTCCATAGATGACTTTCTCCTGTGGACTCGCCTAGGAGATGCTGCAGATCAGTAAGTACCATCTATTTTGGTATTTACAAGTTGTTTTATCACTGTTTATTTCACTGCATCTAAGAGTGAAATATAATGTCATGTTTCAGGCGTAACGTCGGTATTGGCTACGCCGTTGGTCCATCATTCTTCACATCCATTGTAGACCCGCACAGCGAGTTGGATCGAGAGGTGAGTTCTACCTTACAGATGTTATGACTTAATTTTAAACACATCATGCTCATTGGCTAATCATTCTATTATGTTATATACAGGTTTTAGATGCATACCTTGCACTGTTGCAGAGCCATCCGGATGTGTTGGGTGTTTCGATCGACGATTCTCTTAAGGGACTGACGCAGATCATCAATTGTTCCTTCAATGTAAGTCTTTACTCGCCCGATATAAATGTTATTCAACGCCTATTGTATACTTTAATCCATTTGTCTTCTGTAGGAAACATGCAAAGATATCTGGCGAGCTAAACATGCCGACGACGACGAAGGATGTGCCTATTATGAGGCCGAATGAGAGGACTTTTCTGAAGCTGATCTAGATCGACTAGTACCGTATGTTCGTGGTGAGAGACCGAAGTGGGACGACTCGAGGCCATGGTGGGACAGGACATCTAAGGTGACCTATTTTCAACACGCTTTAGCCTCTATGACTTTATATCGGTGTACTAATTTGTTATTTTCCTTGTTGTATCCTTCAGATTTACCTTATCTTGAACTTGGATGGACATTGGGTCGCAGGCGAGGTGAATATGCAAAATTACACTCTGACCCTCTTCGATAGTCTTCGACATACTTGGACAGAGCATATTGAGGGGATTCGGTATTTTCAGACCCTGCCGATCCGACGCATTTTACCGAAGCTGTTGCGGCATTCTGGCTACTACCGTGAGCTAGATCGTTCATCACACTATCCCAACCGATTGGACCTCAAGACAGCAGAGTCCAGACTTTGTTACAGGCAGGACGATTCGACGTCATGCGGCATTTACGCGTTGAAGGCGATCGAGAGCTGCTTGAGTTGTACGTTTCCTCGTCCCGATATTGCTGACGGGATACTCGAGATGCGTAGACGTATAGCTTACAGTTTGTATAGGTGGTCGGCCGACGGAGACACCGTTGCTGCTGACGAGATGATGGATTGATCTTACAGTTTTAATTAGATCGAGTAATATTGAACGAACCGAAGTTTTGAAAATGTTTTATCATTTTAGTATTCAATTCGATATTTATGTTTGAAATTACGATATTTATGTTGGAAATTACGATTCTCCTATGCCAAATGTGTCGTAACAATTCAGAATTTTTGGTACGGTACAATGGAAAAAGGGTAAATAGCTGATTCATTACATATGTATACAAAACACACATTTCAGACATCCCCTGTATTAGCTGCTAAAAAGATAGGACATTTTCTCTTTGTATGGGTCTCCGATCTACAAACAGAGCACTTTTTCTTACGTCTTGTGGTGCTATCATTGTGCGGTGGGGCAGAGACACCTTCATCCTCTTCAGGTCTAAGCTGCTGAGATGATGACACATGCGAGGTTTCAGTACAGCGTGCTCTGTTGTGTCCAGTGCGCCCGCATCGACTACATAAGCCGGAACGATGTGATTTTGCAGACCCGAGGCCCGTAGATGGAATCCTACGAGTTCTCGGTCGGCCAGCTTGTCTAGGATTGTCTGGGGCTACACAAATCCATTGTTGTATTTCTTCAGATGGAAGCCAATCCTGTGGGCTTGGTACAGGAATAACCTCGCAACCCCACATTTGTTTGAGCCAATCGGTGCTGTAATACGAATGGACATATGCAGTCACTGATTCTCTTACGGAACTGACATGAAAATAAAAGTAGTTATTTAATTGATGTTATATTGTACAATCAAGTGTGCAAGAAATCACATAAATCAGTAAATAACTTTCCGGAATTGTACCTTATCGCTGCACACGCATGCGAGCATGGAATTAACTCGTATTGAAAAAACTGACACTCGCATGTCCGGTTTGATAGGTCGACAATATGAAGTGTACCACCGTCCGAAATCTTGAATTTATATCGTGTTAGTTTGTCGACGGTCATTCGCCGGCCTCTTTTCACTGATTCAATCAGCCGGTCATTTGCCGACTTAGTAAGGGATTCTGTCCTTTCCTCTGCAGCGTTCCTTCGCTCGTAAAACCACTTCTCCATAACTCGTCTAGCACACTCCAAAAACGAACACACTGGTAGCTTTCGGGCCCAGAGCAGACGATTGTTCCAGACCTCAGCCGCATTGGAGGTCATGAAGTTAAATCTTCGTACGGGACATCTGACACGAGACCACCTTTCTACTCCGGCATTTGCCAAGGTGTCAAGCGCACCTTGTTTATTAGTTTCTGATAGGGTATTCATGTACCTGCGAATGTAAACAGAGCCATACGTATTAGTGTAATCGCTCGAGTTTGAATTAGTTTGAAAAAAATATTATTTAAGTTTGATGGACAATAGTCATACCTTTCGAATTCAGTCTCCGAATAACAGTAAGCTGTTTTTTGGAAAAGCCCTACAAAATGTGATCCGTACTTTACCAAATTTTGTTGCAGATGAAAACAACATAGACCATGGGTCGCCTCAGGGTACGCATTGATAATAGCATTTCTGATGCTCGTGTGTTGATCAGACACTATTAGTAGTTCATCCGGGCAGCCATACGAATTTCGAACATGCTGCAAAAACCAGGTCCAGGATTCATCATTTTCCACATTTCCTATCCCAATGGCAAGTGGAAAAATTTGGTCATTGCCATCCTTTGATACAGCGACAAATCCGATGCCTTTGTACTGACCCTTTAAATGGCAACCATCCACGACTATAACCGGTCGCGCGAAATTTCGAAACCCATGAATTGATGCGGCCAAAGCGTAGAACACGTACTTGAATTGGCCATTATTTAGTGTCTCCAAAGCTGTGTACGAGCCCGGGTTATATGTCTTCAACACTTCCAAATACATTGGCAGCATTGAAAAGGATGTTTTAGGATCTCCATATGCAAGTTTCATAGCATGCTTTTTTGCCCGGGAAGCAACCTTATAACTGAGGTTTATCCCATGTCTTTGGTTCATTTCGCGCATTATGCTTCTAGGGTCCAGATGGCGATCCTCTTTGCGAATATGGTCAACGTAATATTGCCCGATCAATGCAGATGAAAGTCGATGAGGAACATTGAAATTGTTCAGATCGTGCGCACATTGATGGGGAATGACGACGTTCGAGATTCTCCAAATCCCATACTTCTCAGATGCATGGAGTACAAAGGGGCAATTTTCCCTTTCGCATTTAATTCGATATCTCTTTGTATCTGACTTCACCACACGGTATTCAACATGGTTATCTAAATGGTAAATTCCCACAGCAATCTGTAATTGAGTTTTTGTTGCAAAAGTCGCCCCCTTTTCTAAAACATTAGGTGGAGGTGGCTCATTGTCGCCTAAATCCCCTGCAGATTGTCCTTTTAGCTCCGGCATCTCCGGAATGAACCATTCAAAGTGATGAATGTACCTCAAAAACTCCTCGTATGCAGATCGTTGCTCCTCATCCAAAACATTTTCGTCCTCTTCGTCTAGCTCGAACAGGTCTTTCATTGTTTTCTCCGGATCCGATTCATCTTCCTCATGTTCTGAAACTACGACAATGTAAAAAAACATATTACAAAGTCCGAAGAGTAAGATGATAAAAATACAGTCAATAAATAAAGAAATTTGAAAATACCTTCACCAACTGTATATCCCTCTTCTTGCCCTCCATCATCCTGTGTCGGAGGGAATACTACATCGTCAGGAACATTCTTCTCACATTCATATGCAGTCGGGGACCTATTCAAGTCAATATAGTCAATACCCCAATCTGCTCCAAAGTCAACACGACCGCTACATGAAGGATATTGACCCCATATATCATTATTTGAAGATGTTCCAACCTCAAATGATTTCTCTTCATACGGGACACCCCACTTTGTGTAAAATGTTTCGTCATTTTGTAACCCAAAGGGAACATTATCACGACCCCAATGTTCGTTGCCTGTGTCACCTGACCATGCGATCTCTCCTTCATATGACGAATGATGATACGTATACGGTTCTCCTTGAGCTTCGGATCCAACGTTAACATTCAAATCTCCAAGGCTGCGATTCTCGTAATCTCTTGAAAACCCAGCATTAGATGCTTCAACATCCAGTAACTTGAGTGTAACAAAAACAACAAGAACATCGTCGCTCTTCGACAATACTCTTTCCAAATGGTAATCGTTCTTAATTTTTTTCTTTTTCACTCTTCCATTCTTTTCTACTATTGATTGAATCACATATCCCCAACGAAGTATGTCAGCACACACAAGTCCATGGATACACATGAATAAAGTATAGAACGTCAAACTTTCTATTTCAACCTCCTCTTTATAACCATTTTTATACTCCAAACCTTCCCAATGGCCTCCATACCAAACCACTATCATCCTGCCACTCATATCCTCTATGCAGGAACAAAAACACAAATGAAACACAGTCAATCACATCATCATCTATTTACAAGTGCATAATGTATATATTTATCTACTGCTCTGTAAATTCATGAAAGAGTAAAATAGCATATGTATGACATATCATGTTATGTCCTCGGAGACCTACTTCGACTAACAAAATATTATGAACTAGTAATGCAACTTTCAGACCAAATTGTATCACTGATTCTCGTAAAATAAATTCGTGTAAGCTCACTACGCTTCAAAACACAACATTGACATAATAACAAGATAAATAATTGACTACTAACATACCTTGTGAAACCAAAACAGCGAAATATTTTCCCCGTACTTATTGGCTTCGAAGTAGTCTTCGGAAGTTAGGACGATGAAAAATTTGTTCATTAAAAAAATTTGAATTCAAGTGAAGATACTCAAAAGAAACTTTATTTTCATATTGTCATTATATAGAGGATTTCCAGCGAGAAATTTGCATGTGACTCACTACTGATAAGTAATAATTCACTAAGTACTAATTCACTAATTTACCACTGCATGCATGTGACTCACTGCCACTGCATGCATGTGACTCACTAGTGACAGGTAATAATTCACTGACTTAGTGATCATGTATTATCTTATCAGTTACTTTGTGTCTTACACGTAATTTGTATTACTCACCCGATTTCACAACGTGTAATCAATCACACCAACCAAAATATTTGCATCACTATTCACTATCTAATATGTCTTTTTTCATCAATTAAAAAAAAATTCCTACACAAATTAAACTTACATGAAAATATAAAAACAATTATATTACACGAAAATGATTCCATTTCCTATTTGTGTGGGAAAAAAAAATATTTTTATTTAATATCTTTCTAGGGAATTTCGTGTAGGTCATTTATTCCAAGAAAATTAAATTTTTTTTATTTTTCCCTAAAATTCGTGTAGGGTATTTTCATAGGCGAAAATTCATTCATTTGTAAATACATTATTAAAAAATTCATATTACACGAAACAAAAATTTAATTTTGAATTTGTGTGAGAAAAAATAAAAAAAATTTAATTTTATTTAATATCTTTCTAAGGAATTTCGTGTAGGTCATTTATTCCAAGAAAATTAAGTTTTTTTATTTTTCCCTAGAATTCGTGTAGGGTATTTCCAGAGGCGAAAATTCATTCATTTTTAAATAAATTATTGGACAAAAAAATAAAAAAAAAATTAATATTACACAAAAAAAATTTAGTTTCGACTTTGTGTGGGAAAAAATGAAAATTTTTTTTTATTTAATATCTTTCTAGAGAATTTCGTGTAGGTCCTTTTTCCGAATAAAATTAATTTTCTTTTAATTTTCCCCTAAATTTCGTGTAGGGTATTTCCATAGGCGAAAATTAATTGTTTTTTTAATAAATTATTGGACGAAAAAATAAAAAAAATTTATATTCCACGAAATTTTATTAAATTCGAATTTGTGTGGGGAAAAATTCAAAAAAACTAATTTTATTTAACATCTTTGTACTGAAATTCGTGTAGGTCATTTATTTCCAAGAATTTTGTTTTCCCTACAATTCGTGTAGGATTTTTTTAGGCCATAATTAATTCATATTTTAATAAATTATTGGACCGAAAAAAAAAAAAATCTTACACGAAAACATAATGAATTTCGAATTTGTGTATGAAAAAATTAAAATAAAAAAATTATTTAATAGCTTTCACCCTCATTTCGTGTAGGTCCTTTTTAAATAAAAAAATTAATTTTTTTTCATTTTCTCCTACAATTCGTGTAGGGTTTTTTTAGGCCATAATTAATTCATATTTTAATAAATTATTGACCCAAAAAATAAAAAAAAACCTCTTACACGAAAACATAATGAATTTCGAATTTGTGTATGAAAAAATAAAAAAAACAATTTATTTAATAGCTTTCACCCTCATTTCGTGTAGGTCCCTTTTAAATAAAAAAAATTAATTTTTTTTCATTTTTCCTAAAACAATTCGTGTAAGGTTTTTTTTAGGCCATAATTAATTCATATTTTAATAAATTATTGGCCGAAAAAATAAAAAAAAAACCTCTTACACGAAAACATAATGAATTTCGAATTTGTGTATGAAAAAATAAAAAAAAATATTTATTTAATAGCTTTCACCCTCATTTCGTGTAGGTCCTTTTTAAATAAAAAAAATTAATTTTTTTTCATTTTTCCTAAAACAATTCGTGTAAGGTTTTTTTTAGGCCATAATTAATTCATATTTTAATAAATTATTGGCCGAAAAAAATAAAAAAAAACCTCTTACACGAAAACATAATGAATTTCGAATTTGTGTATGAAAAAATTAAAAAAAAAATTTATTTAATATTTTTCACCCTCATTTCGTGTAGGTCCTTTTTAAATAAAAAAAATTAATTTTTTTTCATTTTTCCTAAAACAATTCGTGTAGGGTTTTTTTTAGGCCATAATTAATTCATATTTTAATAAATTATTGGTTAATAGCTAATAACTAATGGTTAATAATTTTCGTGTAGGATTAACTAATAATTATCCAATTTTCGTGTAGGGTTAAATTAATAATTACTAATTATCCAATTTTCGTGTAGGGTTAAATTAGTAATTAATAATGCATAATTACACTAAATTCGTGTAAGATTAGTGTTTGGTGGTGAAAAAATAATAATTATTCAATAGGTTGACTTCTTACACGAATTTTGTCTCCAATTACTAATTGATAATTAATATTTAATAATTAGGGCTTACACGAAAATTAATAGCTAGCTAATAACTAATGGTTAATAATTTTCGTGTAGGATTAATTAATAATTATCCAATTTTCGTGTAGGGTTAAATTAATAATTACTAATTATCCAATTTTCGTGTAGGGTTAAATTAGTAATTAATAATGCATAATTACACAAAATTCGTGTAAGATTAGTGTTTGGTGGTGAAAAAATAATAATTATGAAATAGGTTGACTTCTTACACGAATTTTGTCTCCAATTAGTCTAATTAATATTTAATAATTAGGGCTTACACGAAAATTAATAGCTAATAATTAATGGTTAATAATTTTCGTGTAGGATTAATTAATAATTAATAATGACTAATTACACAATTTTCGTGTAAGATTTACGCTTTGGTGTTGAAAAAATAATTATTAAATAAAGATTCACTTCTTACACGAAAATGACTCCAATTACTAATTGATAATTATTAACAGGGCTTACACGAAAATTAATAGCTAATACTTAATAGTTAATAATTTTCGTGTAGGATTAATTAATAATTAATAATTATCCAATTTTCGTGTAGGGTTAAATTAATAATTACTAATTATCCAATTTTCGTGTAGGATTAAATTAATAATTAATAATGACTAATTACACAATTTTCGTGTAAGATTTACGCTTTTGTGTTGAAAAAATAATTATTAAATAAAGATAAATTTCTTACACGAAAATGTCTCCAATTACTAATTGATAATTAGTAACGCATATGTAGGGCTTACACGAAAATTAATAACTAAATTAGTTATTAATTTTCGTGTAGGATTAATTAATAATTAATAATTATCCAATTATCGTGTAGGGTTAAATTAATAATTAATAATGAATAATTATACAATTTTCGTGTAGGGAAGTTTGGTGTTGGAAAAAATTATTATTAAATAGTTTCACTTACACGAAAATAAAAACAAATTACTAATTGATAATTAATATTCAATAATTAGGGCTTACACGAAAATTAATAACTAATAATTAATTGTTAATAATTTTCGTGTAGGGTATTAATTAATAATTACTAATTATCTAATTTTCGTGTAGGGTTAAATTAATAATTAATAATGAATAATTACACAATTTTCGTGTAGGGAAGTTTGGTGTTCGAAAAAATAATTAATAAATACCTTAACTTACACGAAAAAGTTCGAAAAGTACTAATTCATAATTAATAATTATTAAACTTACACGACAAAACGAAAATTAATAATTAATAATTATCCCATAATTAATATTCAACAATTAATATTTCATAATTAGCCATTTTCGTATAGGGAATAATTGGATTAAAAAATAAATATTTAATAATTAAATTCCCTACACGAAAATAAGTATTCATACTTTACTCATAATAATTATTAATTAAATGTCAGGTAAAAAATATTTACTAATTACATTTCCCTACACGAAAATTACTCTTAATGATTTAATTGTGAGAAATGAGAAATTGTCTGGCTTTATCAGTGCGGATCATTATCTGTCGGAAGGTGTCGGAAGGAGTTGCTATTTGGGATAGGAAAAGGGGCATTTGGGGCTAATATTATAACAAATAGGGCATGTGGGGCATTTTTTTTTATTTTAAGAACATTGACGGATTAATTTTAGTGAATTAGGGCAAAGTGGGCCAATTTCTCATTATTATATACGTGTCTATGAATGTACAAGTCCGATAAGCATGACACATATTTCTGGGGCACAAAACCCTAGACTATGCTGCAACAAATTAATTATTAATTACTGTATCCATTAACTTAATTAAAACCCCAAATTTCCTTTTCTAAAGAATTAGACTCCCAAATTAGGCACAAAGTTCTAGAAATTAGGGCACCTCCTTCCACAATTCTATCATTCTCACCCCACCCTTTATGTCTACAATGATTATGATAAGCTTTTCTAATTAACTAGACTAGATATATTCTCCAAATAAATTTTCTATTAATTAACGGTGCAGAATTGGTTAATTACTAATAGTTAATTACTACCTTGCATTCCAAGAAATAATTCTTTTGTTTTAATCTTCATTTAAATTAATAAATATTTTTTTATAGCAAATAAGAGTAGAAAGATCCGAACCTAGAACATTATCGAGATTGAGCAGTGTATCTGCCATTATTATTTAAAAACATTGTGATTTTGAGGAAATAATTATTTATAATTTATAATATAATTTGTTATAATCAATGTGAAGTAATGTCCTTTTCAGAAATTTTGCTTCTTTATGCACTATTAGGTAGAAATTGATGAATGTAAACAACTTAAATAACTCAGATTATTTACTAGTCAAACATAATTATGTATATATATTTTTTTTTTGTTCTTTAATCCTTGTAAATACAGCTTAAGAGAATGATAAACTGCATAAACCATATAAGTTCAAAACATTCTTTCTAAGAATAGGGTATTTATGATTAGTGGGGTGGGGTGGGGTGTTACTACATTCACATGGAGTGTTCCCATATTTTGGTGGGCCCATTGTCCTCAATTTAGTTTCCAATGTATCATATATGGATGGCTGCATATTAGTGTCCTTAGCCCAATCTTTGACCTTACTTCTATTCTTCTTACCATATTTAAGAAGATGATGTAATAATATGGGAATGGAATTTTATTAGTCAAAATTATGCAAATCTTTGACCAATCTTTCAAAATGCAAACAACAATCATGCTTTGCTATTTTGAATAACTCATCATCCATTATAGGGTACATGAGGTGTTGAATCATGCTCCTCACAAACATCACATTGTTTCTTTCTTGTTTTTCAAAACTTCCCAAAAGCAAAGAATAATCAATAATATTATTATTGGCAGGGAAATCATTTTAACATCTTAGACCTTTTTAGTTGTTAAGATCAGAACATCAAATAGATTTAGAAAAAATTGCGATTATTTAGTTTGATAGGGACCAGTTTTGCAGTTTATAAAAAATAACAAAAATATCCTTCAATTGTGCATGTGCAAATTACATGTGCGGATTTTAGTTGAAATTTTAAAAATTGAAAAAAAAAAAAAAAGGCGTAAAGAAATGATATTATGCCTAAAAATAAAGGACCAAGGTGAGTAATAGTGTATATCCGGGGGCTCCTTTGTAAATCCACACAAGTTGTGTAATAAAGGACAGAATGCTGCGACGTCTACAGTACTTTCCAGTGCAATTGGATGTGGATTGGAAGTCGCTACTGCTATTACTGTCACTACAATCTTGTAAATCTCATTAACAACAACATCAAGTACAAATATTTATTATCATTGTGTATACATTCATATATAAATAAATACCCAAAAAAGAAGGGAAATTTGAAGAAAAAAAGAAATATGAAATTGTATTAATGGTTCACATGTTTTGACTGAGATGGCATGATTTGGTTTATGGGTCCTTCAAATTTGTCACCTTTTCTACCAAACTCTTGAAAGAATAGGCAAAAGCTGTTTTTCCCCATTCCCATTATTATAGAGACATCATCAAGAAATAAAAGAAAAATAATAATAATTGAGTGTGGCTATTCAATTCAAATATCTCTTCCTCATTCTCTTTGTGGACCTTTCTTTACATTTAATATGCAGTTGAAAAATCATTGATATTTTGGACTTAGAATTCATTGACATTTGGTACTTGTATTCAATGAATTTATGATAACTGAGAATTTCATTAAAATTTGTTGGATTACATATATAGTGCAAATTGTTGTTGAAAATCATATCTAGTTTGATGCAGGTGAAGTTCTTTTTTTATTATATTTTGATTTTTGAACTCTAGTTATATGTATAAAATTATAATAATTTTTATAGACACGGTGTACTAATTGAATAAAATTATGAAATTTAATAACCATGTGTTTGTGTGTTGTTTTAAAAGTGATTGAATAAGGATGGGTCAATAAAATGTTCCATCAAGTACAATTAACTGTAAGCACACGAGGTTTCTTTCTTTATTTCTTCTTTTTGGTTAAGATCTTTATTTGAGTAAGACAATTATTCTCATGGATATTTACAAACAACCTGACAATTATAAAAAGCCAAAAAAAGAATTTATAAAAGAACTATAGTGCGATGGCTGGAGTTATATTGTTGACATTATTTGGGCCCAATATCAACTCGATGAGATCACACTTTGGGCTGATGATAGCAGCTAGACCGGCCCAAGTTATGTGTGCGTGTTAATAATGTCACAATTATTAAATTTGGGCCCATACTTTATGAGTCGTGTTTATAAATTTTGTTGTAGCCCTTTAAGAAAAATAAAAACCTATTTTGGCTTTCATAATATATTCTTTTTAAAACAAGAATCTTTATAATTTTGAGAAAGTAATAAAAGACAGATTACATGGCCTCAATAAAAACCAAAGGGTAGATTTAAAATTTGAATCTTTAGTGCATGTTTTCAATTTATATTTGTTTGTATACATAACAAAATTGAGATGGAGAATAAAAATGATGAAGATTTATATATGAGCTTGATCATCTACCTCTCTTTAGAATCCTGCAAAACCGGACATGAGACTTGATTGTTATCGACTCCATTTCCGTCCGTAGGACAAAATTGAGTGTTGATCAAGGCAGAATGATCTTGGCCACTGACATAAACTACACGAAAAACATCGTACTTGAGATCAACTGCAAAATCATCAAAGTATGGAAGAACTTTGTTTCTATAATCCGAGGTTAATATGTAGGTGTAGCAAAACTGAAGCGATTTCCAGACAATAATGGCAGCAGTTCTTGGCAGGGTTTGAGACTGAAAGCAAACCCCAGATCTTGCACCCTCCATCTTCAGGAACTGATCTTTGAAGATCGCTAAACACGCGTAGGAAGAAGCGTTGTTGTTTTGGCCGGAGTTGGTGGCTGAGCTCAGGGTCACGATGTCGCCGGTGAAGAATTTCGCCGCCGGCGAGCCATCTCTCGATTCTCCGGCGAATGCGTCGAAGAAGCTGTACTCCATTAAGATCGCCATGCTTTCTACATTTCTCAGGACTGACAGCTGTCAAGAAGAAACCTAAAGGGTCAAGTTTCTTGTGAAAATGGTAAATGTTAATCAGGAGAAACAAGTCTTGATATATACGATCCATTTACTACTACTTACAAGAGCAGCAATTAGTAGTTGCTTCTTCTCGTTACTCTTTTTGATCCATGCACCATACCATACAATCTGCAGCAAAGAACATATATATTATTGATCATGAGATCTAGAGAGAGAGAGAGAGTGCGCGTGCTTGATTACCATGCTGCCATGAATGCTCGTGAAAATGGAACTATGAACAGAACCCAGGTGGGTGTGAGTGTAGACAGAGAATTGCTTCAAAGAGAGAAGAAGATGATCCAAACACACAACAGTTGGTCTGAATATAAAGAAGCTAACATCCAGATTTTTGTTGTTAAAAGGGACATAACATGCCATTTCTTTTCTTTTCCTGATCTTAATTAAATTACATGCCTTTTCCATCTCTACCCATTATTATGTATATGATCAAGAAAATAAGACAAATACTGGAATTTAGTCAGAGTCGTACGTAGCAGTTTATTTTAATTACTTTAGTCATATATTTTGGCTTCTTTTCTGGACCAAAAACCAAGTAAATTGTTGAATGAGTTGAACAAGCATCCATAGTCCACCATGTTGACTACGTTACATTGTACAACTAATATTGCTTCTTTCTTTATTTCTTTCCAGAATGTCTTCTCATGTCAAATAATTAATGCAATGATAAATGTTGTTGAAATTCTGCATTACAAATATCATTCCAGGAAGTCATCCAAACTCCTAACATTATAAATAAATAATGACTCCATATTGTTTGCTTGACATTCAACTTATGTTCTAACAAATTTTATCACACGATGCCTATTTATTATTTTGAATAGTTTGAAAGTTTAAAAGTTATAATAATAATAATAATAATATCTGTTTCGGTTTTTAAAATTAGATAAAGAATATGCATACACCTTTTTATTTATCAAATCTATAAATATTTTAGAAACTTACTCTTTAATAGTTTGAATGCCAAATAAACAACAAATTTTTAACCTATTATTAGAAGTATCCATTCGAAATAAAAATCAAACGTTTTTAAAATTAAATAACTAATAAATGACTAAAAATCTTAGAAGGCAAAACATAAGTACTAAAAAAAAAAAAAAGTGGTTTCTTTCCTGAAATTTTCAAAAAAAGCAGCAGCAGCTGCTCTGACCGTTGAATCACAACGCATTAATCAAATATCAAAGAGTATCTCTTCAGTTAATAACAGAATTCAGAGTGCATTTCCCAGAAATTAAAGCAATAGGAACCACCAACAAATCTACTACATTAAGTATCACTATCTCTGCGAGTTGCAGATCTGCTTCAACGACTGGACTCTTGATTCTGGTGATGATAACAATTCCGATGTATATATGTTCCTTCCCCCGTTTTACTAATACATAAGGGGAAGAAACGATAAGTGTCGTATGTTTACGAGCAAAGCTCATACTTCAAACCTGCGGAGGCCAACAGAAAAAACACGTGTACGTTTTTACTAATAGAAAGGGTAATAATGTCAATCAACACTTGAGAAATATTTAATACCATTCAGATAGTTGTAGCATTTGGTTCAAACTATCTTACATGATGTGATTACATTAAAATCGATAAATTATAGCATTGAATATGTGTATCCTAAAGTTCAGCTAACATGCCACATTGATTTTCCAAGATGGGTTTACTTCATTCTCACGATATGTTCTTCACTCATTGAAAAGACTGGCAGTGAAGTAAACCCCTTAACTCTTAATCAGTAGGCACATAAAAACTGAAGTTTCATTATATAAATAATTTCATTACCTTGGTTAAAGGTCTACAGAGATTCGTAGCCCATCGTATGCAAGTTGAACTGGTATTCCTTCTCTATTAACAAGTGAAAATCAACTGAGTTATGTTTGAGAGGCTCAAAATAAAGACATTACATTCTTAGGCAGGGGATTGAGCTGGGAAGAGGGAAACTTGGCTACTTTTTGTTTATGACAGAAATTTACACAATGGATTTGAAATAATATTGAATTCTACAAATGCCCTTAAACGACGAGTCAAGGTTTATAATGGATAAGTATTGTATGATGGGAGTTACATGATCAATACATGTGCTTCTTGTGCAGAGTTATACTAAAAATTTCAATGAGGACATGCAGCAAATACCTTTCGGACCAGTCCTTGAGAAACTCGTTGTCTTTGTGGTGATCAAATTCATGGGTCATTCCAATAAGCAAAGCTTTCTTTGGGTGTATCCTCTTCAAGGCATCAAGAGTCTGGAGATAACAAACACGATAAATGTAACACAAACAGCAATTGCCAATTTCTTTTTTATCAAGAACAAATTGCATAACCGTAACCTGAAGGAAACAGAAGTGAGTGTTGTGGGATCCTTTCTGCAAATATGAGTAGATAGTTAAGCAAAATTAAAAAGTGAACACACAAAACCGAATTAGTATAAGAATTAGGAGTGAAAAAACAGAATCTAAAAGCCATAAAACGATACTCACGTTTGCTTGAAAAATGTACTTCAACAATAGAGAAACTTAAAAGAATTAAGCCAGAGAAAAGGGTGGTGTTGTCAGATAAGTCAATAGTCAACTGGAGATGGAATGATACACTGAAAAATATCTAGATGCTATCAAATCAATAAGAATGAATCTTCTTAAATGAAAAACAAGAGGAACGCAAGAGTTGAACACTAATGCTTTATTGTAACTATGATGGTTTTTTTTTTCTTCTTTTTATTTGATAATGTGATAACACTACTTTTGGTATAGGATAATATTCAATGTATATTCATACATAAAAGCTCTGTGCAATTTCTCCAATAAGCAAGAACTGCATCATATGAAATCAAATAAAACAAGAAAGGCTTCAATTGCTTAATGTTTATGTGGCTATATACATAAAACTACAAGGATCATACGAATAATAACCAACCTTATACAGTGTGTCCAAAATAAGAAGATCCAACTGTTGATCACCATCTTTCGAAATATCTACAAGAACACATATACATTTACAAAAGGATCCAGATCTTTAGTTATATAGAAACAGTACAACGCTTGTTCTTTAGTGCTCCTTCTCAGTTTAGGCTCATCCAATGCCTCATAACCACCAATTACAAATTCTAGACCATTGCATTAGTTGTTTTATACATTAAACTTCTTCATTGTGCTTCTTCCTTCATCTTTTCCTTTATAAACAAGTGACAACTCATGTCATAAATAGAATGTTTGGAACTTAAAAAGATTTAAGGACCAGCACTGCAGGCCATGGGGTTCATTTAAGAAAATATGGTGTGAATGGCAGTGCTTACACTTTTCTGTAGGTGGAAGGAAGCGCGAAACGTCTGATATATATGCTACTTTATATCTATCACCAAAGAGAAAACCCAAGCATATGTAGTCTTCACCATGCATCACCTAGGAAGAACATACAAAGGAAATATAAAAGAAAAGTATGAGAAATATCTACAGTTAAAACAATATGCATGAGGCAGGGTAAGAGGTTTCTAAATATAGAACATAAAAAGCACAAGATAAAACTAACAGGCAGAGGAACAAACTGCAATCCTGATGCCTCAAATGGTTTTGTACAATCATTCTCTATGGTTTTCCACTCAAGTTGTGCTACACGTCTAATTTCCTGGCCAGGCTTGAGCTTTTTCTGAACCAAGTATGGGAATTTCACTGCAATGCTGTCCAAAAGGAATCAACTATTAGATGAATCATAAAAAGTGCAAGTGCAATTGGCAAATAACATTTAATTCAAGATTTTCTAATTAACAATTGGTAGTATACACATCATCAATTACAATGGCATAAACTATACATGTGAAGATTTTATAACCAAAACAATATACAAACAACTGGCCATTGACTAAAAGCAAGGATTGGTTCATTGGGTGTTAAGGATATGGGCAAACATCACACCATCCTCCATTCCCTAAGCAGAAATGAAAATTTTACATGTTCTATTTTCCAAGAAAAGAGAAATAACACAAGCAGTTATGCATAAACAATACCAATCCGAGGGAAATCTGCATTTTTACTGCATACCAAACTTAATTTGCCTATCTAAGATATTTATAGCAACATCATCATTCTAATTAATGATCAAAATTATGATTTTATATGTGAACCAAGGAAACACAATGTAACCTCCAAACATAAAGAACTTGTCCATGACAGAGGTCAATTAGAAGATAATAGCACCGAAGTGAAAGAAATAGGAATTGGAAATTGGCATGTTGTTGTTGCTAAAACTCTTGAAAAGCGAAAAGTATCATTGCGTGTATAAAATCGTAACAAATCAGCAAAGTGAAAATACCTCTCCATTGCATATTGGGTGAGATAGATGGGAGTTGGGTTGATGTCATTTGTTGGACTAAAAGGTTGCACAACACGTATATCATCCAAACCAAGAACAGCATCAGCATGTTCATGAGTTAATATAATCTGCAGAAGTTGAAAAATTAGAAAACTAGATCATTCTGTTTCTGAATAATAAATTAGCCAATAACAATTTAAATGTAATGCAGAAGCTGGGAAAAAGGAGTCTCCTTCCTGCTGGACTGTTATCCGGATCATCTAACTTGCTAACCTTGCCTGGTTTAAGTGAATAAAGCAGAGCTTCTGCTCAAATATATTTGTATCCATTTGAAACAATCAGTAGCAATTACTTCTTCATAAGCATTCAGAAAAATAGATTGTGTTCAATGTAGTGGTAATTATGATATATGTATCAACAACTGAAATCAGTACAGATATCCATCATTTTGAGGATAATCTTTTATTCCATGGAAAATCAAATTTTAAGAGAAGTACTATAAGTAAAATCCTGTGGATCTCTTTCTGCATTGCCTCATGAATCTCTTCACAGATTGTTCATCAAGGCAAATCAACTTACTTTTCTTTATTCCCTTTCCTAAACCTCAAACATTGAAAAAAAAAAAAAGGAGGAAATCGAATTTGAGAACAAATGTAAAACATGAAGTTTATTTCCATGTTTATATTTCTGTTCACTTCACTAGGAACTCTAAGTTATAGGAGATGGTTATGTATAATCTTCTTAATTGCCACTTTCCTAAATCATCAGGAAGGTAAAGTGAAATAAACCACTATATGGTATGCTGAGATTATAACTAAATGTAGCACAGCCCTAGGCATGTTATTAAGTCTACAAGGGCTGATGCAGTATTATCCACCGTAACGATTGGCCAAAATGACAGCAGTGACCAAAGATTTATGATATTTTGAGGCAGAGACCAAGGTTTCATACTCAAATGGCTGGTAATTACAACTTTGTGAATTCCAAAAGTTGTAAACTGGACAATGTAACAGAAAGAAGTCTCTTGGCTATCTAATTGCATTCTAATTCCTCCAGTTCTCTTCTTTTTGCCAAACTTGACAGTGATTTTGCATTCACATGGTAACTATTCACTGTTATCTAGACTCAAACTTACCATTTGCACTGATGCATAGGCATCTAATATCACTAGATGAGTTTGGATTATTTAGTTATCTAGGGTGAAATTAAGGCAGTCACTTTTTGTTGTTTCCCAATCAGAGTACTCAATCATTTGAATGCACAACATGAAGGAAACAATTACAATCAATTTATGTTGGCTACAGCCTGCAGAGAAATTTCTTAGAGGAAGAGGAGATAGTTAGAAAGACAAACTCACAGAATCAACTTGTGGAATTTTATGAAAAGTGAACCATCTGAGAACTTGCTCCCTAAATGTCTTCCCAACATCGATCAAAATATACTTATGTTTGCTGTCACTGTCAAAATAATCAATCAAGAGGGATGTGTTGCACCTACAATGCCATTAACAACCGTTAGAAAAAAAAAAATAGCAGTACATACAATGCAAGAAAAGATCTACTGTCAATCCAAGAAAAAACAGTGCAATCATATGATTCAATCATTGAAGTTTGAACAACAAGAAAAGATGTACAGGCTGCAAGAAAACTTGTTCCTCTCCAAGAATCCAAGACACAACAATTTATGCATAGCAATATAGCA
The DNA here is from genome assembly GCA_028654395.1 of Scutellaria barbata. Taxonomy (NCBI): domain Eukaryota; kingdom Viridiplantae; phylum Streptophyta; class Magnoliopsida; order Lamiales; family Lamiaceae; genus Scutellaria; species Scutellaria barbata. Next base: position 19,646,572 of record CM053648.1, read on the forward strand.
TAACAACATAAAACGTATGCAATGCGAAAGATATTTCTGTGATCAATCCAAGAAATAATTAATAAAGCCATAGCAAGACTCCATAAATGCGCAAGAACTACTACCAGAACCAGGAACCAAAAGCTATGATTCCAAAGAACACAAGAACCTAAGGCTATGATTCCAGAGATTCAAAACAAGGTTAAGAATTATTATCAACTGACTCCAAGATTTTTTCAATAAATTGATGATAAATTTCTACAGGAAGCGTTGAAATAATGTGTAATTTTAAACCTGTAATTAGGGTTTTGGTCGGGGCGTAGCGATAAAGATTGAGAGCAAACGGGACAAGGAGGATCAGAAGGCTGAATCAAGCACAACGCATTCGGCACCGCGCTCGAACAACCAGTGCCTAGAAATATAAGAGCCGATCTTGGTGGCTCCGCATTGCCGTTCTCCGCCACCTCAACGGCGGTGGCTTCCATCTCTCCGGCGAACTTAGTATCTGCGCTCTCTCTCTCTCTCTCTGAAAGGCAGATCGTGAGGGAGAATCTGAATATCTGGAGAAGCCACTGGTAAAACGGGGGCACAGAATGTAAATATATATTGTTTTCATGCCGTGTCTCACATTTTTGTAAGATTTTTTTTTTAATTTTTAATATTTTATATTATAGATTTTTAATATTTATATTATAAACATAATTCTTTTTTTAACGGTATTACTTCACATACTATTTTTCTTATTAATTTTCGCTACCGCTTCATATAATATTTTTTTTATTAATTCTCGTCTCAAACACCTATACCTCATTAATATTTTCATATACAAATTTTGATCAATTCTCATTTTAAATATAAATCTAACCTTTTATCAATATAAATTTTTTTAACAATTAACATTCCACACATCAAACATATACCTTCTTTCCAATTTTCAATCACACAGACGCTACATCATGAAAAATATAATCAATCTATACATGTCAAAAAAATTAAAAAAATCAATACCATAATTTTTTAAATATAAAAACTTTGATAAAAGAGAAAAGATAAGAAGATATTATTTCAGAAAAAAGAAAAAATAAGAAAATATTATACATACTTCTATTATCTCGCTAATGCCATAAGCAACCACAACTATTAATGAGAACTTATTCTCTTTGCTGCTCAATTCATATTTTAATTTTTATGATTAATGTTGATGTTGGAATTTGTTTTGATTAAATTCCTAACCAAACACTCAAATTAAGAAAATTCGGTTTAAATGAATCGAAAGTGTAAAAAACACTATGTCTAGAGCTTACTCGGAGGAATTTGGTCGGTTAATTCTGGTCGATTTATAGTGGCCTGCCAGAATCATATTTAATTAATGTAAGAGAAATGAGCTCTCTTGTGCATGAATACAAAATATTCGAACTAAAAAACCAACTTTTTCTAAATCCTAATTTCTATAAACTAAAAAATACAAGTAATGGGAGGTTAAATCCACCAGTCAATGATCTCTTCTTCAACTGTCTCCTATCTTCATGTTTTGTAAAATAGTTGTTAGAATGGTCTTCTCGGAGCCTTACCTATTCGTTTTTCTGGTTTTTCTCGTCAAATCCTAATCGAGTCGGTAATTAAGTCGATCCTGGTCAGCTCTTCCTAATTACCGTCAGATTTTACATTCTAGTCGAGCTCGGATCGGGGGTCTAATGAGCTATTCTCAGATGATATTGATTTTGTGTTCACTGGTCATCTGAGTTTCCCATGACTTTAACTCTTTTTTAGATGGCTTACGTGGACTGTCGATTTTTTGATCGGCTAAATATTTTCAGGTCTTCTAAATTTTTATATCTTTGGTCGGGTCAATTATCCCGACTCGGTCATCTTTGATCAGCCAAGTCCCAAATTAAGCCTTTGAAGATTCACTTTTGGTCGGCTCGACCACTTCTGATCGACCTTCTTAGCTGGCTAAAAGTCTAATCGAGTCAAGCTCTTCTGGTCGGCTTGACCACTTCTGGTCGGCCTTCTTAGCTGACTGAGAGTTCAATTGAGTCGAGCTTTTCTAATCAGCTCGACCACTTCTAGCCGGCCTCCTTAACTGGCTAAGAGTCCGGTCAAGTAGAGCTCTTCTAGTCGGCTTCTTATTCAGAGTTGTGGCCTATTCGATTTTTGATTTGCCGCTTCGATTTCTGATCGACCGTTTCTTCCATGTGTCGGATTTTATTCGGCTCAAGTTAGGGGTACAACAATTAATTTTAAGAATTTCTCGAACATTGATTAAGATTTAGGATTACTTAAGAATTGATTAATTGAATCCAATATTTGGTGTGAGATGTAAATTGTTAAAAATGTCTAAGTTGATGAAAGGTTAGGTCTATATTTGAGATGATAATTGATAAAAAAGTTAAAGATGTTGATGAGGATTAGGCATCAAAGATGAGAATTGATAAGAAAATCCGTACATAAAGTGGTAGCATGAAAAAAAAAATTGTGTATAAAATATAAAATATTAATTTTTTTTTTAAAGAAGTGTGCATTGTGCTGATTATTCAGATCAAAACTTTATATACATTATTCAAATGTGTGCCTAATCAATATATATATAGATTGTGGAGTCTAATCATGAAAGGATGAGGCTGCCCTTTTTCCAGAAATATATTTATTGTAGGTAATTTATTTATTTTAATGTGTTTTCTTAAGTTGATTTTATTTAAGGGTATGACTATCCAAGCCCCAAACTTTTCTAAACACATCTATCTTTTTTATATTTAAATTTAAAAATTAATTAAATTTTAAATTTACCCTTGAAAAAAATACCTCCCAATTTTCATCTTCTTCCCGTTCAGGATTTTATTTTTTTCTTTCTTTCATTTTTATATATTTTCTTTCTTAAAGTTTTAAGATATAATGATAATCAAATGACGTCAACAAAATATATAAAATTCGTGTGAAAATCTGGTAGAAACCGTGTAAAAAATAAAATAAAAATGCATTAAACTCGAGGGTCCACTCGATCCTGGTAGTTCAACACTAGACATCGAACACACTATAATATGTTCGACGTTTGATGGTCGAACACATCTCTATGTGTTTGACCAATCAAAATTGAACATAACAAAAAAAAAATTCAAACTGAAGAACCTGTTCTATCCTGGATGGCCAAACACACAGAGGTGTGTTCGACCACCAGGTATTGAACATGCTATATATATTTTTGTATTTTTACACGATTTTACTCAATTTTTAAACAACTTTTACATATTTAGTTAATTTATAAAATAATTTTTATTATATTATTATGTTATTTTTAAAAAATCAAGAAAGAAAATTAAAAAGTGAAAGGAAAAAAAAAAGGACGGGCCTGCAACAAGAGGTGGGAAAGAATGTGGGCATTCAAATATTTTTATTTTTTTTGGGCTGTGGATAGTTCCACACTTTATTTAATTAATTGGTTGATAGAATTGAAGCTCCAAGAAACAATCTAAAATATTTTCGGGAACAAGTAAATCAAAATGATCGCAGACATGTTTGGAATAGAGGGATAAATAGTCAATTTTGAAAGAACTTATTGTCAACATCTTTCAGATACTTCGCTATTGGTCACCCAGAAGTATTTAGTCTTACAAGCACTATCTTGTTAAAAGGTTCTATTAATCTACCATTTCTCAACGCATTTTGTTAAATTCTTCTGAATCAACATTATCCAAAACCCGAGTATCCAGGAAAAAGTAGAATATTTGATGGAAGGGTGGGGAAAAATGTATGTTGGGTCTTTGAAACAGTTCAGATCATTTTGATAAGATGCTCATTGAAGGTTTGACACCTCGATGTCATAGTAAATAGGTGAGAAAATAGAATTTCTCTCTTCGTCTCCAGGACCTAAATAACTCAATTTTCTCCCATGAACATTTTCAAAACCACAAGTTCTAAAACAATCAAGATTTAATATTGATCCCAATCAAACAACAAGATTCAACAACTAGAAACAATCCAACACTTAAAGATTTAGGTGGTACGGCATAAACAAGCCTACATCCACGAGAAAGAAGGGGAGAGAACTTTATTGAATCGAAGCAAAACTTTACAATAAAGAATCTCAGAAAAATGAAAGACTAACTAACTCTCTCTCTCTTTTAGCTAATCTATCTTTCTCTCTTATGATCTAAACTGTCCTCTAATCTTGACACTCTATAGAGCCACATATATAACCTATAGCAATTGGAACGAATGAAAACGATCAACTAACGAAACTGCAATGCCAACTGAAAGTAAACTTGAATCCTATGAAAAAACTAATTCTAATATCCAAGCTTCAAACTTTTAGAATCTCCCATTTTTCTGTTAGAGAAACGCACTTCTCAAGACACGGTTTTATAAGTGAAGTGCGACTCCTTCTTTATTCAGCAACAGAGATAAAAAAATGTAATTTCAAAAATACTCTTTTATAAGTGGAACACGTTTCCTTCTCTTTATTCAGTAAAATGAATGGAAAAAACATTTAACATTTATCAAATCTCCACGTTTAGATTTTTTTTCCTTCATTCTGTTTTAGTCAGTTTCTTTATTTAGCTTCCTCACTTCATGTGACCTTGGTAGCTGCTCTACCAACCAATCCAACTAGCTCTATGCATAACATAAACTTAGCAGTAGGTAAAGTTTTAGTGAAAGCATTAGCTGGATTCTCTTTAGATGAGATTTTGATGATTTTCACATCACTCTCCACATTATCTCTTATAAAGAACAATCTTACATCAATGTGCTTTGTTCTTTCATGATACCCTTGATGTTTGGACAGATAAATTGTGTTATTGTTATCACAGTGGATGGTGACACACTTCTAAAATAGACCAAACTCCTTTAGAATTCCCTTGAGCCAAACTGCGTATTTGATAGCTTCTATTAGAGCTATAAACTCAGCCTCTATGGTTGAGAGTGCCACCACTGATTGCTGAGATGTCCTCCAACTTATTGTTATCCTAAACAAAGTGAATGCATACCCTTTAAGAGACTTCCTTGTGTCTATATTTGATGCATAATCAACATCAACATAGCCAATTATAGGAATAGAACTTTCATGCACCTTCCTAAACCTTAAACCATGATCTACAAATCCATTCAAATATCTTAACACAGACTTAACTATTTCCCAATTAGCAACATCTGGATCTGCCATGTATCTGCTAATTATACTCATTGGATGAGCAAGGCCTACAACACACCATGGCATACATGGTACTTCCCACTGCATTAGAGTAAGGAATCTTCCTCATCTTTGTCTACTTTTGTGACTTTAGGCTATGATCTTTAGATAACTTGATATGTTGATCAATAGGAGTTGTAGTGCTTTTAGATTGATTCATTTAATATCACCTTTTTCAAGTAATCTGAATGATCAAGAAACACTTCACCAGCTTCTTCATCTCTGCTGATGTCTATGCCAAATATTCTCTTGGCAATGCCTAAATCTTTCATCTCAAATTCTAACTTTAATAAAGCTTTAACTTCAAGCAAACCATTAATAGAAGTGCTAGTAATAATCATATCATCCACATATAATAACAAGAAAGTGTGTGTAGAATTATCATGCTTAAAGTAAATACAATTATCATACATGCTCCTTGTGAAGTTAATCTTCTGCATATACTCATCAAACTTGAGGTATCATTGTCTTGGACTTTATTTCAATCCATAAAGTGATCTCCTCAACAAGTATGCTTTATTTTCTTTATTAGCAACATACAAACCCTCTTGGATCTTCATATAATCGTCTCCTTCCACTCTCCATGTAAGAAAGTTGTAATCACATCCATTTTGTGAAGTTGCATGTTGAATTGAGTTACCATTGCAAGTAGAATTCTGATAGAGCAATGCTTCACAACAAGTGAGAAAATCTCTGAATAATCAATCCCTTCTTTCTGAGTAAGCTTGGCCACCAGTCTAGTCTTGAACCTGATATTTTCTTCTTCAGTAGCCTTCACCTTCTTCTTGAATACCCACTTGCATCCAACTAACTTTTGATGTTTTGGCTTGTCTATTATCTCCCAGGTAGAGTTCTTGTCTAAAGGGTAAAGTTCTTCTTGTATAGCAATTAACCATTGCTTCTTTTGTTTGCAGTTTACAGCTTTATTGTAGTCTTTAGGCTGCATGTAAAACAAAAGACACATTATCAGCATAACCAAGTCTGTTTGGTGGTTTAACAAGTCTCTTGGTCCTATCACTAACTAGCTGATAATTAACTAGCTTATCTTGTACATCCTCTAGCTCACTTCCTTCAGAATCAACATGATCAGATTCAAGTTCTTGAGCACTATCCTTTATCTTCAAAGGCTCCACCTCATATTGAGATTTCTCATTATCTTTGGAAAAGCTGATTCCTTAACCATCAGTTTTAAGTGGCATTTTGCTTTCATCAAACACCACATCCCTACATATTATACATTTCTGATTTTCTTTCTCCAAACACCACAACTTATATCCTTTCACTCCCTTTGGATATCCCAGAAATACACACCTTAGAGCCATTGGCTCTAACTTATCTTGTTTGACATGAGCAAAAGCCGAACATCCAAACACCCTTAAATCAGTGTAATCTGCATGTGATCTATGCCATCTCTCTATTAGAGTTTTAAACTCTATGGCTTAAGAGAGACTTTTGTTTATTAAGTGGACTGCAGTGGCTGCAGCTTCTCCCAAAAAATTCTTAGTCATTCCAAAACTTATTAGCATGTACCTAACCTTATTCAAACTTATTTGATTCATTCTCTCAGCTAAGTCATTCTATTGAGGAGTTCTAGGAATAGTCTTGTGTTTTGCAATCCTTTTGCTTTACAAAATGTATTGAACTGGTTTGATGTAAACTCCAAACCATTATCAGCCCTCAGGTATTTCAATCTTCTTCCATTGAGGTTTCAATCCCAATCAACCAATCTTTGAAAGTTTGGAATGCTTCATCTTTAGTTTTCAGAATATAGATCCATACTTTCCTAGAAAAGTCATCAATAATTGACATGAAGTAACTTCTCCGATTCTTTGTTTGAGTTCTTGCTGGTCCCCAGAGATTAGAATGTACATAATCAAGAGGAGCTTTGATGACATGAACTCCAGTTTTGAACCTTAACTTCTTTGACTTTCCAAGAATGCAGAATTCACACAAATCAAGATTTGTGATTTTATCCTTTCCAAATACTTTCTGTTTAGCAAGGTCTTGCAATCCTTTCTCACCGATATATCCTAATCTTCTGTGTCATAGCAGTGTTTTATCCATTTCTGATGCTGAGTTAGCTTCTGCAAGACAAGTCTTACCATCTAGAAAATAGAGCTCATTCTTCTTGTACCCTTTTATCACAGTGAATAACCCTTTGGATACACTTAGATAACCTCCTCTAACTGAAACTTATAGCCTTGAAAGTCTAACATTCCAAGAGAAATCAGGTTTCTTTTGAGATCTGAAACATATCTAACTTGTGATAATACTTTTATCACACCATCATACATGTTCAAGGAAATATAACCAATTCTCTTGACCTTGCAAGACTGGTCATTGCCAAGCAACACCGAACCAATATCCTGCAATTTTGAGTCTTGAAACCATTCCTTCTTAGTACTGATATGGAAAGAACAACCTGAGTCTAAAACTCATTCTGAGCTGATATTAGTTGTAGTGATTGACAACACCTCTGCTGACTTATAACCTGAATTTGAGACAATGGCTTCAGCAGTTTGATTGGTTTGATTTGGTTGATTTTGTCATTTGTTTTTCTTGAATTGTTTGTCCTTGATGCAGTTCTTTTTATAATGTCTAGGTTTGTGGTAATGAAAATAAGTGTTGTTCCCAATATCATCAGTAGACTCTTGTGATTCATTTTTTGATTTCTTGACAGCTAGTTTATGTTCTTGCTTATGAAATCTCTTCTTCCGTCCTTCTTGTTTGATTGCTAGACCTTCACCGTTAGATTCTGTCTTTGCTTCATTATTCTAGGACAATTCTTTTAACTTGAGGACAATGATCACTTCATCAAGGGTGATTGTATTTTGTCTTCCATATAGAATTATATCTGTAAAATTCTCAAAGGGATTTTGGCATAAAACTAAGCAGTATAAGAGCCTTACTTTCTTCAGTTAATGAGACTCCAATATTTTGCAAGTCATCAAGTATTTTCAGAAATTCTCCAATTTGACTTGTAACAGACTTTTCATCAAGCATCTTGTATGCATAAAGCCTCTTCTTCATGTATAATCAATTTGCCAAAGTTTTAACCATGTACAAACTTTCTAATTTATCCCAAATGCCCTTTGCAGTATCTTTCTTGGTTACTTCTTTTAGAACCTTGCCCTTTCTAGTAGTAGCAACTTTTCTTCTTGCTTCATGATTATAGAGAGAGCTGACATTCCTTTCAAAGCAACAACTAATCCTTTTTGTACTAACAGGCTTTGATCTTGAGTCTCCACAAAACAAAATCTCCATCAAATCTTGCTGGACTCATTTCTTGGATCTTCAGGTCTTCCTATAGACGGGGCCACTTTAATGGAATTAAAGCTCCAAGAAATAATCAAAAACACACTTGCAAAACCACAAGTTACTTAAACAATCAAGATCTAATATTGATCCCAATCAAGCAACAAGATTCAACAACTAGAAACAATCCAAGACTTAAAGATATACGTTGTTCGGCATAAACAAGCCTATATCCATGGGAAAGAAGGGGAGTGAACTTTATTGAATCCAAATAAAAATTTACAATGAAGAATCTCAGAAAAATGAAAGACTGACTAACTCTCTCTTTTAGCTAATCTATATTTCTCTCTTATAATCTAAACTGTCCTCTAATCTTGACACTCTATAGAGCCATATGTATATAACCTATAACAATTGAGATGAATGAAAACGATCAACTAACGAAACTGTAATGCCAACTTAAAGTAGCAAACTTGAATCCTGTGAAAAAACTGATTTTGAGATCCAAGCTTCAAGCTCTCAGAATTTCCAGTTTTTCTATTTGAAAATCGCACTTCTCAAGACATGGTTTTATAAGTGAAGTGTGCCTCCTTCTTTATTCAGCCAGAGATAAAAAATCTCTCTTTATTCAGCAAAATGAATGGAAAAACAGCTAACATTTATGATTGGTAGATCTAGACTATATAATGAATTTTCTTATTATATAGTATTAAATTGCACATTTCTAAAATAAATATGGAGTAGTGAAAAAAAAAAGCCCAAATAGCCAAAAAAAATCCAAATTTTTTCAAGTTTTTGTTATTTTAGTCAATTTTTTTAAAATTGTTAATTTAATCATATTATAGCAAATTAATTGCAATTTTAGCAAATTTCAATTTTAGTCAAAATTAAATTATATATGTCATATGTGTCGGACACATGAATAAATAAATTATTTACACCTCTTTAAAAATGATAAAAAATAAAAATAAATAAATATCTCATTAATTGTTTTGTATTTACTTTCCACAACACTTAAGTCAAATTCTTATTATTTTCTTTAATTTGTCAATTCAAGATAATTTGTTTATTTTCTTTACTTTTTTTTTTAATTTTTGATGAGATGTAAATGATTTATTTATTTATGTGTCCGCTACGTAGGACATGTATAATTTTTTTTGACTAAAATTGAAATTTAGCTAAAATTGCAACTAATTGACTATAATATGGTTAAATTGATAACTTTTAAAAAATTGACTAAAATAGCAAAAACACGAAAAGATTTAAATTTTTTTGACTATTCGATCTTAAAAAACTCTAAATCTTGATATTTTTTTTCTTGAGGTAATGTTTTCAAACTTAATATTTACAAGGAAAATACAAACTTTAAGTTGATGTTTTGAGTAGAAATATTTATTTTCGTCCCCAATATTCGTAATTTATTCAATAAATAAATAATAGTTTATCCCTTATTTCATTCAGATTTCTAAATCGTATATAACATCTGGCTTTGCAAGCGTAAACTCTTCCGAGTGTAGATTCCTAAAACCCTCTCTTCAATTAGTAGCCAATTTTTATGAGACTCTAATTTGCTCATTCGATTCACTGAAAATGTCATTGAATTTGAAGGCACTCAAGAAAATCCATAAAATTTTAGCTAGAACTCACAGATTGTGTGAAATCTCCCTGTTACATACGTGTTCTTGTTTTTACGAACGGCTATCTGCTGGGATTGCAGCAAATCCATGTTATTTTTCAGAATTCTCAGTTAAAATACATAGTTATGCTCCCAATTTGGCGGCTGTGAAGGAAAACGATATTGATGATAAGAAACAAGATTTTGGTGGAGAATCGAGTAAATTGAGTTCAGATTATAGTTTTAGTAGTTGGGATGGAGAAAAATGTAATCTCGATGGTTTGAGTGATTTTGATGGGTCTGAAGAAGTAGGAGAGAGTGAGGGTGATAGTGACGATGAATTTAGGGTTTTGAATTCATTCGGCAAAAACAGAGAGAGAAGTGAAGTTTGTAGAAGGATTGAGGTGGATGAAGAAGAATTGAGACACCCTTTAGTGAGAGAAGTTTGTAGGTTGATTGATAGTAGGGCAGTGTGGACTCCAAAGCTTGAATCGGAGTTGAAACGGTTATTAAAAAGTTTGAAGCCTAGATTAGTATGTGCTGTGCTTCAAGCTCAATCTGATCAAAGAGTTGCGTTAAATTTCTTTTATTGGGCTGATAGGCAATGGCGTTATAGGCACGATGAAATAGTTTATCATGCAATGCTTAAGGTTCTCAGTAAGACTAAATTATGTCAAGGGGCTAAGCGTATTCTTCGTCTAATGGCTAGAAGAGAGGTTGAGCTTTGGCCTGATGATTTCGGTTGTGTAATGGTGTCTTTTAGTAGAGCTGGTCATCTGAAAAAAGCATTGCAGGTATTGACTCTAATGCAGAGAGCAGGAGTCGAGCTTGATACCTCGACATGCAACACCACAATTAACGTTTTGGTGGAAGGGAAAAGGTTGGAGAAGGCATTGAGGTTTTCGGAGAGAATGAAGGTGGTTGGGATTCAACCTAATGTCATCACGTATAATTGTTTGATTAAGGGTTATTGTGAAAGTAACCGGGTCGAAGATGCATTGCAATTGATCGAAGAAATGCCCCATAGAGGTTGTTCTCCAGATAAGGCTAGTTACTATACTGTTATGGGAAATTTGTGCAAGGAGGGAAGGATTGATGAAATGAGAGTGCTTCTGGAGAAGATGCTGAATGAAAGTAAATTGCTGCCTGATCAAGTCATGTATAATACTCTTATCCACATGCTCTCCAAACATGGTTATTCAGAAGAGGCACTAGTATTTCTACGGGAAGCAGAAAAGAGAGGTTTCCATGTTGACAAAGTAGGGCACACTGCAATAGTAAATTGCTTTTGTCATGAAGGAAAATTAGATAGGGCTAAGGATATTGTTGATGAAATGTTGTTGAAGGGATGCAACCCTGATGTTGTGACATACACTGCTGTTCTGAATGGATTTTGTCGAGTAGGAGAGGTTGATCGAGCTACGAAATTGCTGCAGCAGATGTACAAGCATGGTTGTAAGCCAAACTGTATCTCGTATACAGCCTTGTTGAATGGGCTTTGCCAGAGCGGAAAGTCTTTAGAGGCAAGAGAGATGATGAACATGAGTGAGGGTTGGTGGACGCCAAATTCTGTGACTTATAGTGTAATCATGCATGGCTTTCGTAGGGAAGGAAAGTTGTCCGAGGCTTGTGATATACTGAGGGAAATGATCAGAAAAGGCTTTTATCCTTCTCCTGTTGAAATTAACCTCTTGATTCAATCTCTCTGTCAAGTGGGCAGAGCAGATGAAGCAAGAAAGTTAATGGAGGAGTGCCTGAAAAAAGGGTGTGCTGTCAATGTTGTAAATTATACGTCTGTAATTCATGGATTCTGCCGAAAGGATGAATTAGACGCTGCTCTATCAGTTCTTGATGACATGTATTTGAACGACAAACACCCTGATGAAGTGACATATACGGCAGTTATTGATGCCATGGGAAGGATAGGTAGAATAGAAGAGGCTATTGAAATGACCAAGAAAATGCTTCATCGTGGTTTACTTCCTACTCCAGTGACTTATCGATCACTCATTCATCATTTCTGTAAGCATGGGAGGGTAGATAGTTTGTTAAAACTGATCGAGAAGCTTCTGCAAAGACAAAGCTTCAAAACAGCATACAACCAAGTCATTGAGAAGCTCTGCTCTTTTGGGCACTTTGATGAAGCTTACAAGCTCTTGGGCAAGGTTTTGAGAACAGCTTCTAAAATTGATGCAAATACCTGCCACATTCTCATGAGAAGTTTCTTAAAGAATGACCAACCTTTGGATTCATATAGAGTGGCTTGTAGAATGTTTAATCGAAATTTGGTTCCTGATTTAAAACTGTGTGAGGAAGTGAGTAAAAAGTTGATTTTAAAGCGGAAATTCGATGAGGCAGATAAGCTTATGCTGCGGTTTGTGGAGCGTGGAGTTGCTGCACCCAAGAGTAAAAATGCTGCACTTGAGTAATGGTTCTTGCTGGTAGAATAACATCAAAGAAAATAGGTTAGAACAGACATTAAAGAAACTACTGACAAGATTTACGCTCAAGCTGTTTGCTATCAATTCAATCTCTATGAATGGCTTTAGGGGTATGAAACTGATCACTTCCGTCTCTTATTACTTTCTTTTCTTAAGTTTGAACTCCCTGAAACCAATTGATGTGACCTCTTTTTATTGCTTTGCATGCTTGATGAAAGCTGCTCCTATATGCAATATATGTCACATAAACGTTCACACACCCACATGTTCTCCTAATAAACAAGTTTTTTTTTTGTGAATTTACCATAATTCATAAATATCAGACAGCCATGCTGGTGATCCAAGAACTCCCTTGAAAACAATCTGGTGTGAATTTGGATTAAAAACAAGTAACATGCAGATTGTCAAGCTTCTGTTGGTGACAGTTAAACATAATTTTCCAATCGCGCAGGTTGAGTGCTTTTATTAATCCATGACTAGTGAGTACATGCACTTGAGGTATGGACACCACTACAGGCAGACAGGAATGCTTTTACTTATTGTTCTTCGATTTTCCATTCCAACTTCTCTCTATCGTACATGGAATATCAGATAGGTAAATACTTCCAATAAATTGCTATTATTGAGTTTCTCATAGGATGTGTTGGATACCTTAGACTGGGAGCATAGCAAGTGGCTATCTTAACATAGTTATTCAATTTGAATTTTTGGCTGTAGGATCCGTCAGATCAGAACCGCTGCTCATCGATCATATGCTAAATGTGTGATGGACACAGTAGTTGGTAACATGACAGAGAGAGAGAGAGAGAGAAGAGAAAGACATGAAAACAACATGACGAAAATTATCTTCACAGGTACATGGGACATGACTCCATTTGTCTGTGTCCAAAATGGCCATCCACTAGTTTCATAGATTTTTTCTTGCAAAGGATTCATTCATATGTCTTTTCTACTAACTAGCCCATTGAATTCCTATCATATTAGAGAATCTATCTTTTTTGATGCCAATGATAGGGCTGTTTGTACAAAGCGTGTCTGGGATCTGGAGAAGTGATTATTGCTCTCATTGCGTGTTCACTGGTATAACTGAATAATGGCTTCTTGTTCTCGATTCGTTGGATACATTGCCAAACATTAGCTTGAATCAAGATTGTCTGCTGATAATTGGTGGTGGGGGTGATTTTAATGCGTGTCATCTGTTTCATCTCTTGTTTCGTTTCATCAGATCACGATATAGTATCAATGATGTCATCAGTGTGTACATACAATGAGAATAAGTTGCAGAGGAGGCACTACTCAGACTGCAAGAATTGATGAAATCTGGATATCTACTATTTGTTGTATGTTCTCTTCTCAATGTTCTTATTATGCATAAAGCATGAAAATGATGGGATCCCTATAAACAAGAATGAAAACTAGGGTATCAATCAAACTACAGAATTATTTTCCAAATTTTTCTAAATTACGAATTGCCCCCCAAAGCTGATGTAAATGCACCTATGGTTTATCACTATATAAAAATTGCATTTTTTGCCTTGCATTTTTATAACTATATGGTGGGCATTTTTTTTTACAATTTTGAGCTTGGAGATTCATTGCGATGATTCTATAACTTGAATATTAGAATGGTCTTTGTGGGACCTGACTCCCCTTAACATGTGTTCGTGGACACAAATAAATTGGTGAAATATTATTAATTGTATTTTAAATATGCCAAACTGTAAAGGTAGGTTTTACAATTGATGTACTTTAAAAAACTATGCTTGATCTGGAAATTGGGAAACAGTATCTGATTTTGGGCCAAACTCTATGTTTTATACGTATATTATTATAAAAAAAAAAAAAAAAAATATATATATATATATATATATATATATATATATATATATATTTCTAGACAGTGATACACAGTTAACGAATGAAAAACGCATTAAAAATAAAAAAATTAAAAGGAAATAGAAGATCAATTCCTTTGTGCCCAAGTGGCCTCTTTCATTATATAATATTTGCTTTTAGGAAAATAATGATTACTATTTGTTTTTCAAGCAAAGATGAGTTGAAAAAAGCAGACTCGAAAAAAAGAAAAGTTTATTACTTTATTTAATCATAAAGCTTAATTTGAATGAAACAACACAGCATGCATTGTCTCCTTTCATGGTGTCAATAGTCTTTTCCATCACCTACCTCTTTTTTTTTTTTTTCTCTATATTTGTAATCCTTCTATTTTTATTTATTATTTTTGTTTTCCCATTAGACCCCATTCACCTTTTTGCTACGAAGCATCAATTAATTTGTTAAAATTCCACTTAGGTGAAAAATAAGTTGGGCCTCCTGCTTTAGTGGCCATTATTCATCTATGTTTATGAGCGGTGAAATTCGCTGTACTCAACTATTCATGTTCATTTATATATTAAAATTAAAACAAAGAGAAAAATTAAACTAGTCATGTTCATGAATTAGGAGTAGTTTACCTCATTTGGGATTTAACTAATCATAACTATCATAACAAACCTAATCATAACTTTATCATTACTTGGAAATTTTAGTGTATTAATTTAAATAAAGAGATAATCAACATAATTTTACAAGGATGGGACTCATAAAAACCGTTTTACGAGACGTTTCATCTCTATATTGATTTTTTATTTTTATTTTTTGTAAGTATTCAGTTAGACATTTTTTATGGTTGACATAATTGTGGACAACATTAAGAACGCGATATTATATTTAAGACAATGAAACCTATGACCTATTATTTATACTAAAATAGAACTTGGGCTTTTCAAAATGGAAATTAAGGATTCATGTATTCATTTTATATTCATATCTCTTTTCACCATATTCAATTGCATTAAAAATATTCTAAAAGTCAAAGTTCTTTTGTCTAAATTGAAAAAAAAAAAAAAAAAAAAACTGTTTTATTTTTCAATGATGGGTGAAACAAACAAAAGTGGTTACCATAAAAAGGTACATCTTTGAGTTTGTATATCTTTGTGTTGGTGTATCACTTGTAAAATATGATTACTAAAAGGATTGATTATATAAAATATCATTGTCTTTTGTGAAATTTGTAATTAAATTACAATTTTGTAATGTTTGTAATTTCAGTACGATATTTCCAATTTCTGTAAATCTAAATACAAAATAATTTTGCCAAGATTTTTTGTTGACATACATCACGAGAGCCAGCAATAAACAAACTCTACCATAGAGGATGTCAAGTGAATCCAGCACAAAGCTTTTTTGAATCAAAGTATTTTATCCATATTTCTAAAATTTAAATATAGAATTATTTGAATGAGAAAAAGAAAAAAGACCAAGTTGGAGAAAAAAATTCAAAATTTATTTATTTAATCAAATTTGTGTTTCTCCATTTTATGGTTCTTGTTTTTTTATTCAAATCAAAATATTAAATAATTAAATTAAAATTTTTGATAAAACACTCATTTGATTCAAGTTGGTCCACTTTGTAAGAATTAAAAGAAAATTGTCTCATGCTTCAAATTGTAAATATTATTATTATGATTGGAGTAGCAAAACTAAACACTTATTATTGTTTGTTTGTTTGTTTTTGGAACACTTATTATTTGTTGAACTCTGTCAAGCTTAGATAAAGTAAACAATTAGATATTTAAATGTATTATGATCATTAAAATAAAAAATAAATTGGTCCAGTTCACTTAGTTTGTACATATATATCTTAAAATTGTCTTTTAAAAATAAAATAAAAATAAAGATGATGTTTGTGTGGAAATAATGCATATTTTTACTGTTTAGGGGACAAAATGACAATGCTTATATCGTCAGGGGTCAAAATGAGAAGTCATTTATACAATGAATGTCTTGGGCTAAATCAAGTGAAAGCAGCTTTCCAGATAAGCAATGATGATTTAGGTGGTGGATACTTATTCACTGAGTGTTCTTTTCTGTTTATCACTATTATAATATTTCCATTTTTATTTTTATGCTTCATTTTAATACCATTTTAGTTACTAATTGTAATAGTTTGAAAATATGGGATGTGATAAGTTTTTTTTTTTTAATAACCCCCAAACTTTGTTCTTCCTTAAATGGCTAAAACACCAAAAAAAATCCGGGGGAAGAAAAAAGGAAAACAAAATGGTTTGTAATCTGAGATATAAAAGGAAAAACCCCAAAATAAAAATAAGGAATTATATTGGGAAAAAATATTTAAAAATAAGTGAGGCTTAATTAGTGGATTGGCACAGTATAAACACATGCAATTGGCGCATGTTATCATAATTAGCAATCACTGCTCACACACACGCTCTCTTCTCTCCGCCACCATTCCTCCGCCAGCTCGCCGGAAAATCTAGAAAATGGACGAGTCTTGGAGGATGAGGATGGGAATGCCCCCTGCGCTGCCACCACGGCAATTGCCAATCTACCCTCCCCGGCGATCCTTAGAGGACACCACCCCCTACCGCCGAACGCCCATTTCCGACGACGCTTTGAATCCCGAAGACTTCAACGACGTTTTTGGCGGGCCACCTCGAACGATTCTCTCTCGCCAGTTCTCCACCGGCTTGCCAAGAGCATCTTACTCCACCAGTTACTTTTACGAGGAGATTTTTCAGCCGTCGGGGAAGGCGGCGCCACCTGTGGGTAGGACGGGGCGGAGCTTGCCGGAGTTTAGGATCCCAGGTGAATTGAAGAGGAGCGATCATAATCAGCAGAAACGTGAGAATAATGGTTTTTATAGTGATATCTTTGGGTGGGAGGATGAGAGGGTAGTGAGGTCAAGATCAAGGTCAAAGACGAGTTCTTCTTCGGTTCTCAGCTCGGAGGAGCTCAGCCCTCTCCGGCCTGCGATACCCGTCGACGGCGATGACGATGTTTCCTTTTTTGCTTCTAAACTCAGGTAGGTTAATTCCTCTTTTTTTCTTTTTCCTTTTTCAGTTGAGACTTTTGGTTCAAATGTACAGACCCCAACTGTTTGTGTTTTTTTGTTTGAGAAAGATTTATCAGTTGTATGATATGCCTCTATCTATGGTGTGATGATACTTGGGGAGCTTTTTGCAAAGAACTATATTGTAATATTTGAACAAATTCTCGCCCCAAAATTTCAAAGATCGTTTAATAAGAAAAATTGATGTTGGAAAACTGAAACTTGGATTCATTTTCAGGCCAATAAATGTGAGGACTAGGTGGAATTCAAGAATGGTAAATGAAGATTATCAAAGAAAACAAAACATGATGCCACCATTTTCAGGCATTCAATCCTTCCACAATACTGAAAACGATGGCCCTGATAACCTAAGGAGCTACCCTTTTGGATTAAGTAGAAGAAATGCATCTCCAGAGACCATTAGTCTAGAGCCAATATCAAACAGCAGTTTCAGAGTCTCAGCAGATGACTTAGAACCCAACTCACCATCATCACCAGTTTCTTCAGTTTGCCATTCGTTGGATCGAGAGGGAAAAAGCCACAAAATTGAGGATGAGGTTTCAAGACAGGATGATGCTATGGAACAAGAGGATGATGAAGCAATGAGCTCTTATGTGATTGAGATCAATTCTGATATTAGAGAAGGGACTTGTGAATCAAATGGTGTTGATGAAGCGATTGCGTGGGCGAAGGAGAAGTTTCAGCCACAGTATTCGGAGAGTAAATGGAGCATGCAAGATTGTGAGGCAGAGAAAACTGCAGAAAGTTTGAGTGAGTTTTTTTTCTTTCCATATGATTGAAAGCCATATATATCTTCATTAGTTTGAATCTGTGGCTGTGATATTGATTAAACAATATTCATTGAATCTTTGCAGATAATTTTAATGGAAATCAGGTTTCTGAAGTGCACACAGATAGTTTTGGATCATTGGTAGTACTTAAGATAGTTTTGGATCAAATGCAAATTGTCTTCATGAAGATATATATCTGCATATTGAGTTAATTCCCTTGTCTTGCTCTCATTTTCCAGGACGAACAACTATATAAGTGGGCTACAGTGGAAAAAACACAACAATTTGAATGCGCGGTACCATGCTCTAGTTCAACTTTGATCACATATCAATATGAGCTTCATATGCATCTTCTTGCTAATGTGATAATTATATATTCCATGAAACTTTGCAGATGATTTCAAGAACTGCTTTTTCAATTATAATTGTATCCTTTTACACGGAATCTTCGAAGTTATTAATATCCCACCGGCTCATAACAGGTGCAAACAGAAATGCAAATACTGGAGGAGAAAATAAGGCTGTGGTCAAGCGGAAAGGAAGCTGATATTCGATTGCTACTATCTTCTCTGCATCATGTAAGAATGTTTTTGTGTTATTAATGTCAAAGCTTGTTCATCTTTCATGGTTAATATAGCCCCGTTTCCCATTCAGATTCTATGGCCTAATAGTGGATGGACACCGATATCTCTAGCAAACATAATCGAAATCTCTCAAGTAAAAAAAGCATATCAGAAAGCGCGATTGTGCCTCCACCCCGACAAGCTTCAACAAAGAGCAGCCACCCTCCCACAAAAATATATAGCAGAGAAAGCCTTTTCTGTTCTTCAGGTTAGTTTAGGCTTTTTGCCATTGACATAAATTCAGAAAACGAGGGATGTGACTTAATTGCCATTGCTTGTTTGACGAATGTAGGATGCTTGGACTGCATTTATCTCCCAAGATGTCTTCTAATTGCGAGAAAACTGCTGAAAATATGCAGAAGATCACATAAAGAGGAGTGTGTTACGATTCAGTGTGGCGTTTTTAGTGAATGCAAATAGTAAGAAGTGTTTATAATAGCAGCAGTTACATGGTTTGTTCATAAGATGATGTCTGATTATATCACAATAATCACAATTTTCTGCTTCGATTTTGAATGTTCCATAGTAATATCACTGTTTTCAGGGGTTTCATACTATTTTCTTCGTATCAGACAGATTTAGTCCAAACAAGAAATTAGTAGGAAAGCCCTATCTGATACCAACAGTATTGTGACATTAACAGGGACACAATAATGATGCTGTTCTTCATGCCACAACATCAACAGTGAATCAATTAAATTATGTCAGTAATGGATAGAAGAGAATCATTTTCCGTGATCTATATCTACATTTTTGTGATTGATTGTTTCTCCCATTAAATACCAGCTATTTATATCCCAATTGGTTGGATGATTTTCTTCTTACCCTTTTAAATATATCATATAATCTCTGTGAGAAATTTACAAGACAAAAAAAAATTCAACAAACTCAACAGCAGATTTTTGAGTGGGAAGTTGGAACACATTTATTTAATTGAAGCATAATAACCACAATTTTGATGGAATAATGATAAATAAAACTTGCTTCGAAAAAGACAAAAAAGGTCGAAGATAAATCAAACTAACAGGTGGTGGTGGTGCCCGCTGTTAAGAGTAAGAGGAAGAAAGTGTCCTAATCCGTCTTGGATGTGAAGTAATGAATGTAAGTGTATTACTACTTAGTTCTAGTGATGACTCTATTTGTTAACTCTACAAGAGCCCTCCTTGACCTTTGAACATCCTCATCTTCATTCTCTGGGAGGGAGTCAATCGCTGCTGACGCCATGTTAGCATGCTTCCTTGCCAGCTCTCTAGTTCTCTCTATTCCACTACTCTTCCCAAGATACTCAAGTGCCTGTATTTCATTTATATATCAGAGAGAGAGAGAGAGAGAGAAGTCGATGGTTTAGTTGTAGTAGTAGAAGAACTTACAAGGTCGACGTTTGCAGATTTCTCAAACCCTTGATCAATAACACCACGCAGCTGGGGGAACTCTTCCATAGCTAACAATATAGGAGCAGTAATAATCCCCTGCACAAGTATGCAGACATTTTTGGAATGTTACTTAATCTGCAGGCAATCAACGTGTAGAAAAGGCAAGATAGAAATGAATGGGGATTCAAATACATGGCGAATGTCAGACAAGGAGCCTTTCCCAAGGGAAGTTGATGTGCCAGTGAAATCAAGTACATCATCAATTAACTGAAATGCCAACCCCTGCAAATATACATGTAAACATAATTGTAGTCAAGATTATGACAGAAACAGAGACTGAGGTAAATGACATGTTAGATCATCCATAAACTAGGTATTTTTACTATTCCATCAGGACAAAACTATTTGCAATAATTTATTCTCACATGAGATGAGATGAGGCATAACATCACAACAGCTTTAACAAAGGCAAAAAGGTGAATAATATACTCCAAATACAAACGGACAGACAATAAGCCCAAATAGATTGAAGTGGATCCCAGCCTACCCCACCCCCACTGTTCCTACTTCCTAGCACATAGATTAAAGTGCAGTTAAGTCCTACAATGAATGGATCTTGAAATCAGCATCACTTGGATATTGTGATAGATATCACCCAAAAAATGTGAGAATTACTGATAAATATAGCGGATGAAATCATAGTGCAAACATTCTTTACAGATGTTCACAAGTACAGAAAATGTTTCAAAACCTCAATGAAACAAGTACAATAATTTTCCAAGACAGCGGTACGGACAAATCTTAAACCCACCCTAAATTCCGCAGAGAGAATGAAAGCCTGTAGCCCGAATGTAAAGCATAGACCTTCAATTTAATGGAACATAAAAGAGAGAGGGATAACAGAAAATATATATATACAAACCAAATTTTTGCCGTACTCATAAGCCAAAGTTGAAACTTCTGCTGTTTGTCCAGCAAGAAGGGCAACAGCCTTGCAACTATTGGATATCAACGAGGCAGTTTTGTAGTATGTCTTCTGCATATAATATTCCATGCTGCAAAAATAAACCATGCCATTACTTTAGGAAGTCAAGCAAACATACAGGCAAAAGTGTGATCAAGAAGTAAACAGTCATACTAATCAGGAAAGAAAGAATAATTTATATCACATCATTTAGTCTTTCTCCCGCAAGTTTTCAATTAAGAAATTCAATCAATGCTGATACAAACTAAATCTAATCATAGCACAGAAGGCAACAGTTAAACAAAATCAAGCTGATGCTCTACAGTTACAGCTTACCTGCAGCGCTGATCAGATGAAGTTGTCATTTGCATGGTCTCACCAGTAACTAGATGCTCTACAACTTTAGCCAAGAGCGATACAACCTATAACACAAAGCAGCAATGAAAAACTTGAGTAACAAAAAGAAGTCACTGCACAATCCAGAAGACTAGACTGCAAATGTCAAACTATGATATACCAATATTCAGTGTGCTTCTTAACCAAGTTGGTTGACATGTATTATTATCCTCTTTGCTTCATTTTAGAACATTACAGTACAACATGCACCTCATAAGTTAGAAAGAGAAAGGTTGATGCCTATTGGATAAAACACACCTCTGTATTTTTTAAAGAAGCAAGGGCTACACAAGCTCTAGATAGGAGGAAATCGCCCGCCAATACAGCTAACTGCAATTTAACAAGGAAGAAACAAGTCAATAGACAAATAACCTAACATTCACAGCTAGTAAAAAAGAATGATTCAAAAATGAATACAAATCCACAAAACTAGAGCAGAAATGTCACAAGTCATCAGCAAAAGTGAAGAGGATCTTTATTTAAAAATCAACTCCATAATCACCTTTTTCATTATTTTATCTTTCAAGATTGGGAAGGCATGGCTGGCATGAAGATTCAGAAGGATAGAGATGAAGTACCTTATTTCCCATCACAAAATTCAATGAACCAATCCCCCGCCTTGTATCAGCATCATCCAACACATCATCATGGAGGAGGCTGGCAACCTAAAATAAAATATGGGATTACTAAACATAGGTTACAAATATATAGAACTACTAATGGATTTGACAAGCCATATAAGAAAAGGTATCGCAGAAATATAGAGCCATAATCATTCAGAATGATGCTTTTTCATCATGACATATACTCGAGATACCATGCATTCATGTGAAGCGTCATACGCCAACAAAATAAACTCACACCTCCATCAAGCACACCATTTTCAATATAAGTATTTAGAAAAATTGCAAGTGGACAAGATCTTGATGAAGATTTATCTGTGAAACAATTCATATTCAAACCATAGCAAGACATGTATCCAACAGAAATCACAAAGAGAAATATAGATACCATGAATCTACAGATTAAGATTTGAAGAAGGTAAAATAAACAGAGTAGCAATATATACATACATACATACATATATATACACCATTTCTCGATCTTGTAACGCCAAGAAACCATAAAACGCACTTCATTTCATAAACTCAAGGCTGCCATCTCGGCCTTGTTAATCTTAGCATCATACAAGAGAAGGAGAAGGTTAAATGCGGAATCCACTCTCGTATGTTGTTATATTGACCTACAGGTGAACTATGGCAACCGCAAAGAATGCAACCCTCTATTCACAGGGTTCTGAACAGATTGATTCTCACATACAAGGCCAAACATGTATACTACCCAAACTGCCAAACATGTTTGAACTTGTACAAATGTGACATGAAGTGGAAAGTGATGCTAGGGTTTTAGGGAGAAAGAGCTATAGTCACTAACATGGATCATCTCTGTGATCTCAGCGATGCACTGTTGTCTTGTACGCAACTCCAAGGACATGGTATCAACTGCAGCAGCAGATAGTTGCCTCGACATTGGTACATTTAGAGCCGTTGCCATCAACAAGAGAACCTACATATCAGGCAGTAACCATTCAGTAAAATCACACTACTTTTGATGACATAAGTATTTAAACATACGAAGCTGAATGCATCAACACAGAAGTCAGAAAGGATGGGTACCACATCTATGACATGACAAAAAGAAAACCAATGATAATGGAGGCAAATTTTTGCACTTCATTTCTGTACAAGGAAAACAGAGTGTACTGCACTTCAATTTCAAAAAGGTTTTGGCAATAATGATGAGTAGATAGTAGGTCGTACGTTAACCAACTAGGCTGTGCAGGTATATTTATATAAGTATGCCAATGAACCAGTCTATATTTCTGCGGTCACCTAACATTCATCCAGCCAGTCAAAGTAGATGTCTCATGCTATTCAAGGGTTGGATGAGCCTTGACAAATCAAGATTGGAAACCAAAAGACTAGAGTGAGAAATCAATACTACTTGCACATTCCTACCAAAAACCAATAGACAGGGATGGATGAGATTTCAAGCAGCCTCTGCTATTGCAGGAAGTCGATAAGCATAAGTTAACAGTGAAAGTTCCAAACCAAATTCGTTAATTTGCAGCCAGTGGGAACCATGGTCCATCTCCCATCTCTTATTTACAGCATATAACATCTTTTACATTGAATAATCTCTCTAAGACAACACTTTCCTCATCAAAATAACCCACCCGACAAACCGGGGGGGGGGGGGGGGGGGGTCTAATAAAAGCAAAGATCTTACAGTGGGCCGAAATCTTTTTCCTTCAACTCCCATTTTGAAAAAATACTCCGCAGCTGATGCAAGCTTGGGAACCTACACTAGAAGAGATGTGCCAATTCATCAGAAATTTCATATCTTTCGGTTGGAAAACAAAATTAAAGTACAAGCCATACCTCTGCTACTACCATAGATCTTAAACGATTTGCAAGAAGCGACAATTCATCAGCTACAAGAGAAAATGGATCTAGTTGCTCCTGCCAAAGAAATATCAAGATTGAACTAATTTTATAGCTTTCAATGTTTATAGCTAATGATAGAACATATCCGAAACCAGCTGGTAACGAGATGCAAAGATGAGGAAACAAGAAAGAAGATGAGAAATTGCACTAACCTCTACCACAGAGCGGCTCTGAAATTGAGCCTGCTGCCCAACAGCATTTAGGGCATTTGACACCCAAGAATAAATTACTCTGCAACCCAGAACCTACTAATCACCAGAAACTAAGCAAATATGTTGTTGAAAAGAATCAAAACAATGTTCATTACAAATTAAACCTACCAATTCACACATCGGGAAGACAATCATAGTTATAACAAAAACTACTGTAAAAGCAAGACTCTTAACAGCCAATAGCATCTTCGACATCAGAACATAATTTCACAAGTTACCGCATCAAATATTTCTAAAAGCAAAAAGTTTTACTTGTGGATCTCTAGAATACTTTTAGCCCCCAAATCTTGTAAAAAAAAGGATATAAAGAAAACCTAACTGTTGCACTTTCGAACACCAAATATTAATTATTACTAACTTGACATTTAAGCTGGTACTATCATTGGTCATTGGCACGACACGATCCACTTAAAAACCACCAACTGTTTGACGAAATTCCGGACAGAAAACATAAAACAAACAGCAGCATCATTAACACGATACCCCCGAAAACAGAAACCCCCCACCCCCACACACAATGTCGCGGCCGGAGTCTATAATACATATATATATATATATATATATATATATATATATATATATATATATATATATATATATATATTTTTTTTTTTTTTTTTTTTTTCATTCATGAAAACATATCAAAGTAAAAAGCGCGAATCAATTCACCTCTTGAGAAGACTGAACGGGGGAACGAAAGTGAGTAGAGTGCTCCAGCAATGGCGTACCGTTACTACTGCCAAGCAAAGAATAGACCCATCGACAACGGGCATAACCCGACCTCGGTATACGGGTAAGACCTCTTACGGACATCATCTCCAATATGCCCACGTTGTACTTCCGAATTGTACAGACAAATCGAGTCGGCGATCACCTGTTTAGGTTTCTGGGATTAGCAATCAATAAAGAGGTGAACGAGTAAGATCAGTTAACGGTGATGAAGAAATCATAAGCCGACATTGAATTGTTTCGCAAGAAATTAGAGTAAATTACGACGGCTAATGGATCCGAACTCATGACCTATTTGTGACAAATACCGGGCTACGTGGATCGGGTTTCGCCATCTATTGAGTGATGATAATATATAGTAGGCCGTCAATGTTTCTTGAACCGAACCGGATGAAAATCGCCGGTCCGTCCGGCTCAACACACGGTTTAAATAGCTCTAAAAGACATATAGTTGCGACTTATTTTTTTTCACAAAAACTTTTATATAATTGGTGCACAGATCTGATCAGACCCGGTCAACGCGTCCTCCATACGCGCGCGCACGCCCCCACGCGCTGAGTGAGTGCGCTCAAACCCACCCAAATTTGCTCCAGGTGTTAGACTTTTATGTTATGTTAAACATACATTTATGTTATATTAATCATACTTTTATATTATGTTAGTCATATATTTAGGGTCTTTATACTATAATAAGCATATCTTTATACAATGTTAAACATATTTTTATATTATGTTAAGCATATCTTTAGGGCATGTTTGGTTCGTGTGTTGAGTTAGTTAGATTAGTTGGGTTGTGGTGGGATTGCACTATTTGAATTAAATTGGGTTAATTTTTTGATAAATTTGGTTTGAATGTTTAATGATAGGTTTGACTTAATTTTGTGTTTGGTTTTAATGTTGTGGTATTTATTGAGTTAGGTTTATATATTAAAATTTTGTTTGATTCAAATGTTTGTTGTGAGTTTAAAAAAATTAAGACCAAAATACTTTAGAATAAAATGAATATAATTTTTTTAAAAATAAAAATCAATAAAATGCCCTTAGAATAAAATGAATATAAATTTTTTTTAAAAATAAAAATCAACAAGAATATAATTTTTTTTAAAATAAAAATATAAAATTGAAATGAAAATTGGGGTTATGGTGGGTTTAATATTAATTAAAAATATGCGTAATATTTATATAAAAGTATATATGTACAAATTAGGGTTTTTTTGCGCTAAAATTATAGTTTTTTTATCAAAATTAGGATTTTTTTGCCAAAATTAATGTTTTTTTAAAAGTTAAAGTATTATATAAAGGTATGCTTAACTTAATATAAAGGTATGACTAACACAACATAAAGGTCAGGATAAAAAAAATACGCGAATTCGAGTCGGATTCGACCCGACCTGACCCGACTCGTGTACAGTTGCACACAAGCCTCACTCTTTTTTGTTTTTTGGGTAATAGCTAATAATACCCAAAATATTATATTTAAAAACCAAAATACTCAACACCATGGTACTATAACGGTCACGGTCACTGTCGCAATGACCATTGTTAAGGTTACATTGCAATTTCGCGGCTATAACGAACAATTTAAAAAAAAAACTCTAAAATTTCTAGGATTTCATAAACATTATTTATATTATGTTTTTACTAAATTAAAGTGAAAAAACAATATTACAACTAGAATTAACATTTAAAACATATAATTACATACATTATTAATACCACATGGAATATCGAGGTGGTTCAAAATCATCATTATCTTCCCTTTCAAGATAAATAGGAAAATGTGCATAATTATAATGAGTTAGACGAAGCATAGGTTGTTCATGTAGATACTCATGATATGCATTGAATAAATCTCAGTAAACATATCGTGTTAAATGGATCGATTTTATATAATTAATTTTCTAAGATCTAAAACTGTATAATTCCAACTCGAGCTGGACTATTTTTGAAAAATCATCATAATTCATAGCCTACTCCAAACATTACCAAATTTTAACAATAGACTCAAACTTCATGTAGCATAACATACCGAAACAGTTTTGAAAAACTCCAAGTATACATTTTTATAAAAATCGGCAAAGTTGACTGCTATATCTAAAAATTTTCACAACTTGATTAAACCCACCTATTTTCATAATTAAAATATAGATTCGACTTTTATAACTCTATCCACCTCAAATAAACCATCTTCACTCAATTTATCACATATGTAATTTGATTAGACAAGATAATAAAACATGCTAAAATACCTTTAGTTCTTGAGTGTTTTTCGACTGCGGCAAGAATTATTGAGGTAAGAATGGATTGGGGCAAAAATTTTCAAGAGTGGTAGACTGGTAATTGTTGGTAGTAGTTATTTGAGGCAAAAATCTTGATAAAATGTTATGAAATAGACAATATACCTTTATTGTGCACATGGTAGTAGTCAAGCAGATGTCCTTTTGTGCACATGGTTTGCACTATTGTGTAGTGATTAATTTTGGTGCATTGAATAGTTTTTATATAACTTTATTCTTCTCAATAGTTTGTGCAACTTTATCTCTTTTGTATTGTGAATATTGCATACAAGATATTTCTTTTTGTCAATTTTTTGTCAATTGATTCCGTTATAACACCGCGTAACATTGTTATAGGTGTTATCACGCCGATATCATACCCAATAATGTAGCTGGTCATTTTTTACCGGATCAATGATGCGGAGGTAGTCGTTACCATTATGTTAAGGCCGTTCGTTACGAAAAACCATGCTCAACACACTATAACAATACCTCAAACTACCCAAAATCAAGTCAACACCTTTAGATCCTACATGAACAATCATTGAAAAATGTTTTTACCACTTCATTTTTATTAATGCCAAATTATTTTCATAATCATGTTTTATTTTCCCAAGACACATATTCAAGGTATAAAGAATGAAATACTTATCCTATTGAAGCAAATATAACCATTATGGTATATCGGCTAGAAACCCCTACGAGCTCATTCAACTATGCTTGTGTTTTCACTTGTATAGGAGACTATGGGGTATAACAATATCACGTATCGGTTATAATTTGTGAAAAGTGAATAATGAGATAAGATAAAACAAAGCCACATACTAACTAATATGTTGGAAAAACAAAGAAAAAACCAATCCATATATCTATTTGATTGAATGGATACGATCCTAAAAAATGATATCAGAGTTTCAGGATTTATTGAAGACATAAATAAAAATTATATATAATATTGATTTTTTTATGCCTAACAGGATGAGAAAATCAAGTAAAAATGTATTCGAAAAATATTTCAAGATAACAAGTGCAGGATTTCATAAAAATGACATCCAATGAAAATTGAAACAAAATTGTTCCAAATACATTTAAGATCACACGATCTTAGGGAGATCCAAGAGACTATCCAATTCTACGGGAGTTAGATGGAGAAGATGTTTCGATCTCTATTCAAGATCCAACAAGATATTTTAGATCTAAAAAAAGAAATAACAGATTTAAAATGAAGGTTACCAAAGGGAACATGCAGATCTGGTGGACCATCAAGCGTTTTACCGCTACACCAAAAAGATATCTAGTGGGCATACAGACTCGACGTCTCACCTCACGCCACCACCATGACTCATCAAGCATTTAACCGCTACACCAAAAGAATATCTAGTAGGCATAGGGACTCGACGTCTTGCCTCGCGCTACCACCACGCCACACAGGCTACCCGCTACACAGGCCGTCCGCTACGCCACCCAGGCCATCCTTAATTCCAACCCCCAACACCTGTCAATCTCTCCACTCAACAACCTTGGAACCCTTTAGTTTCTTCCAACCCCCAACACCTGTCAGTCTCTCCACTCAACAATCTTGGAACCCTTCAATTTCTTCCAACCCCCAATACCTACCAGTCTCTCCACTCAGCAATCTTGGAACCCTTTAGTTTCTTCACATCTCACTGCTACTACAACCCGATATCTCCATGACCCCCAACACCTGTCAGTCTCTCCACTCAACAACGTTGGAACCCTTCAGTTTCTTCACAGCTCACTGCTATTACAACCCGATATCTCCATGACTCGGCACCGACATATCTTCTCTACTCAGCAACCTACTACAATCCGATATCTTCATGACTCGCCACCGATACTACAACCCGATATCTCCATGACTCGGCACCGACATGTCTTCTCCACTCAGCAACTTTGGAACCCTTTCCAACACCTGCCAGTCTCTCCATTTAACAACCTTGGAACCCTTCAGTTTCTTCCAACCCCCAACACCTATCAGTCTCTCTACTCAGCAACCTTGGAACCCTTCAGTTTCTTCACAGCTCATTACTACTACAACCCAATATCTCCATGACCCCTAACACCTGTCAGTCTCTTCACTCAGCAACTTTGAAACCCTTGAGTTTCTTCACCAGTCTTTCCACTCAACAATCTTGGAACCCTTTCCACCCGATATCTCCATGACCCCCAACACCTGTCAATCTCTCCACTCAGCAACCTTGGAACCCTTCAGTTTCTTCACAGCTCATTGCTACTACAACCCAATATCTCCATGACTCGGCACTAACATGCCTTCTCCATTCAGTAACCTACTACAACCCGATATCTCTATGACTCGGCACCGATACTACAACCCGATATCTCCATGACTCGATACCGACATGCCTTCTCCACTCAACAACCTTAGAACCCTTCAGTTTCTTCACAGCTCACTGCTACTACAACCCAACCTTGGAACCTTTCAGTATCTTAACAGCTCACTGCTACTATAATTCGATATCTCCATAACTCGGCACCGACATGGCTTCTCCACTCAGCAACCTACTACAACCTGCTCTGATACCAAGTGGTCGACCATCAAGCGCTTTACCGCTACACCAAAAGGATATTCAGTGGGCATAGAGCGCAACTTTAATACTTTATACTTATGTAGCTTTACACTCATGGATTCGAACCTAGCAGAGCCGTGCCTCATACCAATTTAAGCTCCGACCCAAGCCAGAATGCTGGAAAAATTCGCAACAAGATCCATAAATGAACGATTCAAAGATGCGTTCAGAGATAGACCTATTAAGCACTTGTTGAGATTGAACTCCACTGTGTATCCCTTGTCACAGAACTGAGTGATGCTTAGAAGATTGTATCTGAGGCCTTTCACATAGGATACATCTTTGATCTTTATATTTTCTTTGATTAGGCTTCAACTTCCTTTTGTGCTTCCTTTGAAATCATCTCCAAAGATGACCTTCGGTCATTTGCATTCTTGGAAGTCTTTTAAGGCATCTTTACTGCCTGTCATGTGCCTTGAGCAGCCACTGTTTATGTACCATACATCACTGCTGCAACCTGGCACTGAAACCTGCAACAAAATCAAGCAGATTTAGGTACCCATTTCTGTAAGGGTCCTTTTGGGTTAGTTTCTTTTGGAACTCATACTTTCTTAACAGTTAATATTTTGCTGTAAGATTTGTTGGTTCCTGTTCTGTATGCAGTTTTGTTTTTAAACTGCTTGTTAACAGTGTGTGCTGAAACTAAATATATGTTACCAACACTCTTGTGGTGTGGTCTTCCATCATACTTTCCTGGAGTATATCCTCCTTTAGATTTAGACATATAGCTCTTAGTATTGGTGGGAAAATATCTTCTATGCTGCAACTTTGTGGGTTGCTGCATCATCTTGCTGCTTACAGCAGATGACTTCTGCTGCAGCTAGCTCTTCGAT
This sequence comes from Scutellaria barbata, assembly GCA_028654395.1. Classification (NCBI taxonomy): domain Eukaryota; kingdom Viridiplantae; phylum Streptophyta; class Magnoliopsida; order Lamiales; family Lamiaceae; genus Scutellaria; species Scutellaria barbata. Next base: position 19,677,269 of record CM053648.1, read on the forward strand.
ACAGGCTTACTTTCTGTAGTTGAGCATAAGGGTTTCTTACCCTTATCCATCAGTGCTGGTTTGTTCAAGATCTTTTTAGAGTTACAGAGTAACTCATTCTCCATTGAAGTTTCAGCTTGAACAAACTTAACAGCCTTAGATGTACTTGTTGTATCCTGAGAGGTGTGAGTGCTGTAACCTAAGCCCGATTTTTCAAATGAACTTCTGCTTTGACTCAGGCATTTCCTTGCATCCTTAGCCGACTTGCTAAATATTTTGATTGTGGACTGCAAGCTCTCATTCTTAGCTTCTAGCTTAATGACTAGCAGACTTAGCCTTGAGACCTCTTTTTGTAGCTTGATGCACCTTGAGCTATCAGACTCACATGCAGCTAGCATTTTAGCAATGTCAATGTTCTTGCTTCTAAGGATCTCATTGTTGATTCTTAGATTTTCATTCTCAATCTTTAGCTCCTCATGGGTTGAGTTAATCTCCTCGAAGTCACTCATGATCTTTTTTAAAAAGTGGATCATGTTCAGCTCCTCTTTGCCAGATATGGACAACGGTTGGTATGTTACATCATCTTCTTTGCTATCCTCGCAGTCTTTTGCCATCAAGTAAATCAGCGCTTCTTCATCGGATGATAAGATTTCAGTGTCGCTGTCAGAGGATTCTGCAGCTTTCAGCATCTCCTTTGAGACTGTTGTATCATTGGCTTTCTCCATCTCTCCAATGAGAGCTCAAAGCGTGTGTCTATCATCTCTTCTCTTTTCTCTCCTCTGTTCTCTCTCTCCTTCAGGGTACTTGTGCATCGTTGGATGTGGACAACTTCTTGCGTAGTGTCCAGGTCTCCTACAATTAGAGCACAAGTCAAGATTATTTCTATGTGATTGTGGAGAGGGGGATACCTGAGGAGGTGGATAACTTCTTCTGAAGTCATTTCTCTTGTTGAGGTTGTTGTTGTTATTGTTGCTCTTCATGAATCTTCTAAATTTCTTTAGAAAAAGAGTCATATCCTCTTCAGCGTCCTCTGTTGTAACCTCAAACTGCTTGCAGTAACTGATAGTTGTTGTATTCTTGGAGCCTCTAGCAGTCAGCGCTGTAACTTTGGAGCTCGATTCTTCAGACTCCTTTCTCCGTCTATTAATGTCATATTCGAATGCTTTGAGGTCGGAGAATAAGTCAAATATACTCATGGATTTTAAATCCATAGACACTCTCATGGTGGTGGTTTTGCTATCTCATTCCGCTGGCAGGGTTTTAAGCACTTTCATATTTTTCTCTTTTTGGGTGTATTGCTTGCCCAAAGCTTCTAGTTCATTCACGATGGATGTAAATCTTAAATCTAGTTGCTCAAGAGTCTCTTCATTCTTCATCTCGAAAAGGTCGAATAGTTAGGTGGCGTTGGAGATCTTGTTATCCTTAGTGAGTTCTATACCCTCACATATTTATTCCAACTTTTCCCAAATTTTCTTGGACGTTCTGCAAGTTTTGAATTTGCTGAACGTGTCTTTGTCTAAGGTGATGAACAAAGCATTCTTGGCCACATTGTCTCAGTTGACTCTCTTCCTGTCTTCATTATTCCATTCTTATCTCGGCTTGACCAGAAAGTTAGGTGGTGGCAGTGCTCCTTCCTTCATGTCTCTACCAAGCATGGGGTTCACCTTCGTAGGGATGATCGGTCCTTCGGTGATGACCGTCCACATCTCATCATTCATTACTGAAAGATGTGCTTGCATTCTTATCTTCCAATCATCATATTCCTCTATGGAAAACATGAGTAATTTATGATTAGAAGAATCCATGGTATGCTGTAAAAATGAGATTTTCAGGATGCAGATAAAACAACGAGTCTAAGGTGGATCTGGGTAGGTGATCAAATAAGTTGGCATTTAACCCAACTTGCTATGATACCACTTGTTGGTCCCAAGTGGTGTTTGAGGTTCAGAGTGGGGTGAATGAACCTTGGTCGATGTTGTAAATCTTTTACAAACTTACTGTTCTGTAAGTTACTTGAACTTGCAGCGCCAGTCAGTTATTGCTTACAGCACTAGTATGTAGTGTTGCATGCTGTAACTTAGAGTTTTTATACGCAGCGGAAAATATGATTTTGACACAAGGCTGGTTTTCTCAAATATGATCCTTTTCAAGATGTTTTATGCTTATGACAAATAGATATATAAGATAAGACACAGATATGGAAAACAATAAAACACTTATGGTTTATAGTGGTTCGAAGGTGGTGTAGTCTTCTACGTCCACTCTACTACTTCCTCTAGCAGGAACTTTGTTAAGCAAGATTGAATTACAGAACACTCCTAACAATCTATCAACTTACAAAGCTAAACACCTACTAGAACCCAACGTACACACATCAACTGCAAGTTCTAAAGGCAACCCACACAGGATTTCACACTCTCACATAGGAAATTGTCTATCAACTAGACAACTTATACAAACAGTAAAGATAAAACCTATCAACTGTTCGACACCTAAAACAACCTAAGCACACAGCAATAAGGTTAAAAAGTATATAAAATTGTTCTTCAACTGGTGCGGTGAAGTGAGCTTCTGAATCCTTCAAAGGATCTTTTAGCTTGAACTTGATTCACTTCACAGAGGTCGAGTGACTGACACTGTAGAGAATGCTTGAGAGAATATAACTTTGAATGCTTGGTCTTTTTCATGTAAATGTTTCAGTAGTCAACTTCAGGGTTGCTCGTCCTCTATTTATACTTGTATAAAGATATCTGTTGAATGAGATATCTCTCATTTGAATTTAAGTATACTTGATCAAATGTATGACTCGCATTTAATGCGACTTAACTTTTCCTTTCGGAGCATTTAATGCGGTGGTTGGGCTCATAGTTTTCTTCAGCACGTCAGTCCACGTGTTGTCTTAGCATTGGCTCCGTGTCTGTAATTTTGATCTTCTTTGGAATTGCTCTATTTATTCTTGCTTGGTTCTTCGTTCCTCATACTGCATTTATCCTTCCTCAGATTGCAGGATACTTATTCTGTTTGTTATAAACGTTGTTAGCTTATTATCCAGTAAGCTTCACGTTGTATCCTAGGTCTGCTTGCAGTTGTTCGTTATTTACAGTGCTGCTATAACTTGACCTTCTTGTAGTAGCTTCATACAGTACTACTATATCTTTTGTTGCAGTATTCCTGTATCCTTTTCTTGGAGCGTTGCTACCTGTCGTACTTACTTACTTGTTGCATTGTTGTATCTGCTTATTGCAGTATTGTTGTATTTGTTTTCTTGCAGTAGCTTCATTCTTAATTTCTCGATGCAACATTATTCATTTGAATTCCTCCATCTTTTAGCTCTTTTAACTAGACTCAATCATAGTATATGTTTTCACTTAAACATTGTGAAAATGGGGTACTCAAACTTCCTATTACATATATGGTTTGTCTCATCAAAATCTAAACATTAAAATCCCAACATGATGTCTTTTTTCACAGACAGCATAAGAAAGTAGTGCCAACAAGCATCACTACAGAAAAATAAGAAACAACTTAGAGATCAGATCAAAAAGACTTCTCTTTGTTATGAAAATAATGGTTTTCCAACCATCATCGGAGAACCAATTAGAGAAAGACAAGGCAAAAGAAAGAAACAATTCAGAAATATATTTTCATGCCAAGTCTAGAGGATCTCAAAGATGACCTTCCAACCAAGGAAGATCATGGTGGTTCAAATCAAAGACTAGATCTTACAAATCTGGTCAAAAGTCTGGTCCTTCCAGGTTTTCTTTACAATGATCTAGATCCATAGGAAAGTTAACAGAAAGAACATCTACGAGAAGAACTTTTAAACGAGCACACACTCATATAAATAAAAGTTTCAAGAAGTGTAATTGTTATGGTGATATGGTACCAATTTGACAGTTTGAGGATATTTTTTTAGATGAAAGCATCTATGAAGAAGAATTTGAGTCAGATTCAGACGATTCTTATGGATCATCTACAGAATCAGATGAGTAGCTCCGACGAGCAGGAAGATAGACTCAAAAAATCGGACAGTCTATCAGAATTCTTTTCACCAATGACCATCTCAAACAAAATGATGGAAAAAATCATGCGGCAGGATTCAACCCTAAGTCCATACGACAACTTTAGGATTGGAAGTATTAGTCGAATCTGTAACCAGATAGGACTAAAACAGCGCAAGCATAACATCATCTACCGGTGAACTCAGGTGAGTTTTCGATTCCAATGAAATTAACTGGTAATAGGGTTGATAGACAGCTTTTTCCAAAAGAAGAAATTCTTGAGGAACTGAGTCGTATCAAAGAAGAAGTAACAGTTACTATAAAATGGATTCATATCGGAACTATTGAAATAGTAATTAAAGCTATCTTCAAAGAAGGTATTGATTCAGAAATCCATTTATCAGTAATTGATAGGCATATCAATAACTTAAGAGATGGTTGTATTAGTACAATGGTAAGAAATTTACATACAAACAAACTTATATTTGGCATACATCATAGGATTGCATATAACCTAGCAAACTAAGATTTTAGCAGAGTCTTAACCTTTCATCAGGATTTTAAAAGATCCGATTTAATGAAAGAATGTAGTAGACCATATTCTATCATGTATAGAATTGCATATGTGTTTTTCAATACACATCATTCGGATATATTTCTTAGGAAAGAGTATATAGAAATTTCTAGAATTTTCAAGGAATTTTCCAAAGTTTTGACACAAGACCCAATCCAAATACCTAGGATAGGTGGTGTGAATTTGATAAGTAAAGATCATTCGATTTTAAATAAATCATTAAGGTTTGATTCTGAGATTAGTAACATGATGTCTTTTTCCGAAGATAAGAATCTAAGCCTAAGAGGAAAAGAACCAATTGAAGATTTTAATCCACAAAAAATTAGGGTAAGTAATGTTAAAATGAATTGCCCTGAGGGATGGAAAGAAATCCATATTGTTTTTGATATATTTGAAACTAATAATTTGTTTCCTTGTGATGAGATATATCATTTACAGCAATCAAGTGTTAATAGATATGAATGTATGTTAGAAATAGTAGGCTATGAAGTATCTATTACAGAAAGGTAGAATTAAAAATTATATGACCCTTGGTCTAAGTTTATTTGAGGAACACAAACCAAAGATATGGAAAATGGATGAAATTCAGTCTCGATGGACACCTAATAAAGGTGGAATGACGAGCTCATTTTCCATATACATATCCATTGAGATGTTGTATGATCAGTATAAGTCTGAATACTTTGCGGTTTATATTGATTTAGGTTCAAGCATTTGCACAACAAAACCAAGAGTTTTCCTCAGTGAATCTATAGAAACTCTATCTCTTATTGTAGGAAGAGATTTTTTTCCAGAAAATCATAATACTCAATATGGGTGTTAAAGAATCATGAATAATAATCTGAGGCGTATTTAGTATCCATTAGTACAAAGTAAAAATGTCACCTACCTATATTCATGATACAGGTGCTGATATTTTGTTAGGAAATGACTTTATCCAAACATTTGCAAAATATGAGCAAGATAACCACAAGAACCTGTTAACCTTTACTACTAACTGTGGTAGTTTGATACAGGTTTTGCGATGTGAGAGTTTTTAATGGGATAATGTCTATTATTTTCCACAGTACTACTAACTGTGGTAGTTTGATGCAGGTTTTGCGACGTGAGAAAATTTTCAATAGGATAATGCATATTACTTTCCGCAGCAAATATGGTGATAATGATTCCAAGTTAACTCATCCTAAAATACAGGATAAGAGGAATTTGGCAAAACTCTTTTATCTTTTAAGCAATAAGACATTGAGGATACATCAGAAGTAGCTACTAAGTTTTTAAAAGATGAAGGATCTCAAAGAAACAGTGATTTTGATGAGATAAACCAATCTTGTAATAGGAAGTTAGAGTATCCCATTTTTCACAGTGTTTAAATGAAAAACATATGGACTAGGATTGAGTCTGTAAGTTAAGTTTCTGAAAGATAGAGGATCTCAAAGAGGCAGTGATGTATCAAGAGAAGAAGAAATGAAGAAACTGCAAGCAGAAGTTACAATAATGCAGCAGTAAGAAGGAAAAGAAGCTACTCTACAAGCAGAAGTTACAGCAACGCTGCAAGTAGAAGTTACAGCAACGTTGCAAGAAAAAGTTATAGCAGTACAGTAAGTTCGAGTTGTTGTAAGAAGTTCCAGGATATAGAGTAGAAGTCAAAACTTGCTGCATACTCCAACAAACCTCGAATACAACAGCAGAAACAACGCCCTATAATGCGAGGAAGTATAAATACAATATGAGGAACAAAGATCAAAGCAACTCAGAATAGAGCCGGTTGAGATAAAGATCAAAATTGCATTTATAGAGTCAATGCAGTGATGACACGTGGCCTGACAGGCTGCAAAAAGTTACGAGCCACAACCACCACATTGAATGCACTGAGAAGATAAGTCAAGAAGCATTAAATAAGAGTCAAGTTTTTTATCAGAACCCTAAATTCAAATGGGAGATATCTTCTTCAACGAATATCTTCTTACAAGTATAAATAGAGGTTGAGTTGCACTGAAACTGGTTACTGGAACATTTGCACTCTAAAGACCAAGCATCAACAAGCTAAAAAATCTCAAGCATTCTTACAAGTTTCAGTCACTCGACCTAGTGAAGTGAACAAGCTCAACTTCAAAGATTCGAAGAGGATTCAGAAGATCACTTCACCGCACCAGTTGAAGAAATAACAAACATACACTTTAACTTATTTGTTGTGTGTTAGGTTGTTTTAGGTGTCGTCAGTTGATAGGATTTATCCTTACTAATTGTATTTAGTTGCCTAGAAGAAAGACAACTTCTTGTGTATGTGATAGAAATTCTAAGTGGATTTGCCTTTAAATCTTGCAGCAAGCTGTGTGTAAGCTAAGATTTAGTAGGTGTTAACTTATTAGGTTGATAGATTGTTAGGTGATATCCTGTAAACCAATCTTGTTTAACGAAGTTCCTACTCGGGAAAGCAGTAGAGTGGACATAGAAGGATTACACCACCTTCAAACCATTATAAACCATAAGTGTTTTAATCGCTTTATATTTTCTGTGCTGCATCTAGTGTTTTCCTTATGAAGTAACCTTGTACACAATAGCTGGTTGCAGCAGAAGCAATATGCTGTAAGCAGCAAGAAGATACAACAACCCACAAAATTGCAGCACAAAAATCTTTATTCCACCAATACTAAGACTCTAATGTCTAAACCTCAAAGAGGACATACTCTAGGAAAGTATGGTGGAAGACCACACTACAACAATGTTAGTAACACATATATAATTTCTGCACATACCTTTAACAAGCAGTATATGAACAAAATTGCCTACAGAAAGAAAACCAACAATACTTACAGAAAAATCATTTCTTCTAAGAAAGTTTGGATTCCAAAAGAAACTAACCGCAAAGGACCCATACAGAATGAGTACCTAAATCTGTTTGAATTTGTTGCAGGTTTCAATACCAGGATGCAGCAGTAAAGTATGATATATTGACAGTGGTTGCTCAAGGCACATGACTGGCAACCAAAAAACCTTAAAAGATTTTCAACCTTGCAAAGGATCAAAGGTCATCTTTGGAGATGATTCCAAATGAAGCACAAGAGGAAGTGGAAATCTTATCAAAAGACATATTCAAATCAAAAATGTATCCTATGTAAAAGGACTCAGATACAACCTATTGAGTATCAGTCAATTTTGTGACAAATGATACATTGTGGAGTTCAATCTCAATAAGTGTCTAATCAAGTACAGCAAATCCAATGAAATTAAACTTACAGGAACAAGAAGAGGAAATATATATCTTGCAGATTTGAGCTCTTCTATTCAACCTACATGTTTCATTGTAAAGAGTCCACCAGAGCTAAGCTGGTTGTGGCATAAGAAACTTAGTTATTTGAACTTCAAAACTATAAACAGGTTAGCAAGAAAAAGACTTGTAAGAGGACTGCCAGATTTAGCATTCAAGAAAGAAAACGTTTGTGGAGCTTGTTAGAAAGACAAACAAGTTAGAAGCTCCTTCAAAGATAAAGTTACAGAAGTCATCTCACAGAATTCTAGATCTTTTTCACATGGACCTATTTGGACCTATAGAAACAGTAAATATAAGTGGGAAGAAGTATTCACTCGTGGTAGTAGATAACTATTCTAAATATACTTGGACTATCTTTCTTTCTAAGAAATCAGAAACTCAGAATAAGCTACCCGACCTCATGAAGAAGATTCAGAATGAGAAAAGCTTGAGCATTATGAAGATAAGATCTGACAGGGGAACTGAGTTCACCAACAAATTCATAAAGAAATTTTATTCTGATAATGGTATTTATCATAAATACTCTGCTGCAAGAACACCTCAACAAAGTGATATTGCTGAAAGAAGGAATAGAACCCTTAAGGAAGCAGCAATGACAATGATAGCAGAGGTAGAGATACCCAAAAGATTTTTGGCAGAAGCTACAAATACTGCAAGCTACACTCAGAACAGATATCTGATTAATAAGGATCTTGACAAGATCCCATATGAACTATGGAATGGATACACACCAAAACATTTTCTATTTGTATATATTTGGATGCAAGTGTTATATAAATAAAAACGAGTATCTAAGAACCTTTGATGCAAAATCAGAGAAAGGAGTATTCCTTGGATACTCAGCTGTAAGTAAAACATTTAGGACCTTCAATAAAAGAACATATGGTGTTTGATGAACCACATTGTGACACAAGCAAGCTGGATGAACCTGCTGAAGGGACAACCCCAATAAAAGAAAGTAATATTTCCTACACTGAAGGTGTTCTACTTCCAATAGAAAATAGAGAAGAAGATTTCACACCTCTGGATGCAGCAGACAATCTTACAGCAACAGAACCTACCATCTTACAGCATAATGAGGACCAACCAAGACCTATGCATATCCTTGAGCCAGACAGAACCTGACTAAAAAATCATTCTAGAGATCTCATTATTGGAGATTCATCTGTAGGAGTAAGAACAAGAAGATCTATTCTCATGAAAGAAATGTTTGCTTGCTTCATCTCTCAATTTGAACCAAAAAGCATAGAAGAAGCTCTTCAAGACAGCAATTGGGTTCAAGCCATGCAAGAAAAATTGAATGGATTTGAAAGAAATCAAGTATGACACACAGTTGCAAGACAACTCATCAAGGAGTAATTGGAACAAAGTGGGTATTCAAGAACAAGTCTGATGAATCAGGACTTGTTGTAAGAAATAAAGGAAGGCTAGTTGCTAAAGGGTACTGCCAGGAAGAAGGAATTGATTTTGATGAGACCTTTGCTTCTGTAGTAAAATTAGAAGCTATAAGGATTTTTCTAGCATATGTAGTTTACATGAACTTCAATGTATATCAAATGGATATGAAAAATGCATTCCTTAATGGTCTTCTATTAGAGGAAGTGTATGTGGAACAAACTCCAGATTTTGAAGATCAAGTAGAAGAGAAAGTATTCAGACTGCACAAAGCCCTATATGGACTTAAGCAAGCACCAAGAGTTTGATATGATATCTTATTTCTTTATCTATTGGAGAATGAATTTAAGAAAGGAACACTGGACAAGACCTTGTTCAGAATTCGAGATAAAGAATTATGCAGATTTATGTGGATGACATTATTTTTTGATCCACCAACAAAGATCTATGTTGAAATTTTTTCAATCTAATGCAGTTAAAATTTGATAAGTATGATGAGAGAATTAAGTTTTTTTCTTGAATTGCAAATAAAGCAACTATCTACCATCAACCAAGTGGTTTAGTTGCTATCTTTTTTTTCTGGAAAGGTAATTATTGTTATTACAAAAAGTAGCAATGATTACTAAATAATCACTATACAGATGTGATTTGACCCAAATTAAGAATTTGCATTTCACTATTGAGAAAAAAGTTAATTATTAATTTGGACTTTGAAAGATAAAAGTTATTAATAAAATTTATAAAATTAAGATTTTATTTGACTTTTTAATTATTTAAAATATTTTAATATTACAGTTTCAAAATATTATGACACGTGTTACTATGTTACGTACCAGAATGAAAATATTCGGAAATTTCTTCGATATTTCTTCAATATTTCTATTTTTACACGTAACTAATATAATAATGGTTTGCATCAATATATTTTTAATATTTTTATTTTTTCACGTAATCGATAAAAAATGAAAACTTTTTATCAAAATATGGGTAAATATCGATAAATCTCGATATTGATTTCAATATCAAAGGTTTCATGATATAAATGGTAGAAAAATAAGTGAAATATCGGGAAAATATTGATAAATATCATAAAATATTGATAAACATTGGTAAAGATTACAATATCGATCGTTTTATGTTACGAATTATAGAAAAATCGGTGAGGTTTCATGGTATAAATGGTAGGAAGATATGTGAAATATCGGGAAAATATTGATAAATATGGGTAGAATATTGATAAGTATTGATAAAGATTACAATATCGATATTTTATGGTACAAATTATAGGAAAATCCGTAAAATATTGGTGGAATATCGGAAAAAATATCGATAAATATAATATATCGATATTTCCATCAATATTAATATTTTCATGATATTTTCATAAAATTAAGATATCAATATTTCCATCGAAATCAAAATTTTTATCCTTTCACAAGAGTCTAAATAGGTTAGGTTTAAATGTTCCTGAAATACGGCCCATGGCCCAACTTATATCGATTACGACTTGGGCTTAGGCCCACTTAATATATATATATATATATATATATATATATATATATATATATATATATATATATATATATATATATTAACAAGATGCCATTGACTTATTTTTATGATCCTATATCAATAAAATTTCTAAATAAAAATATGTTTTAATTTTTTTTTCACAAAATAACTTGATAAAAATTAGGATAAATTTCATAATAAAATTCAATTTATAAATTAGTTCTCAATTCTAGATCTAAATTTTAAAGTTTCTCGGTAAGGGGCTTAATTTAACATTTTTTCTCAATTTAAGACTTTAAAATTTAGATTGAGTTCTCAATTCAATAACAAAATTTCATTTTCTTTTATATTTATATTTATATATTTATTTATATTTCAACATGTATTCATATTTTGGATAAATTAAGAATAATTTTCTTCCGACTTATCTTAATATATAAGAAAAAAAAAGAAATTTAATTCATAAAATATAATATATATTAAACTAATTAATATTAAAATAAATTTTCTATGCTTTTATTCATAAAATAAAGAAAATAAAGGAATCTTAATTTTTTGAATTGCATTTATTATATATATATATATGTAAACTAATACAAGTCGGATGAAGATCGTTCCAAAATTGCACGAACTTGTCTTAATTTATCTAAACTATATATACATATTAAAATATAAATAAATTATAAATATAAATATAAAGAAAAATAAAAATAAAATGAAAAAAAAAAAATTGTCTTGAATTGAAAAAAAATAAAAAATTGAGCTCTTATTAAGAAATTTTAAAACTGATTTCAAATCAATATAATGAAACTATATTCATCAGATTTTATCACATTCAGTAATGATATCATTTTTTTAGTTATAATTTCAATAAATTTTAAACCGATTTCAAACCAATATAATGAAACTATATTCATCAGATTTTATCACATTCAGTAATGATATCATTTTTTTAGTTATAATTTCAATAAATTTTAAACCGGAAAACAAATGGTTAATAATAAGTATTTATAATTTTTAAAATATAAACAGCCATAACTATCTATCAAGTAAAAAGTTTGAGATTTTTAAATGAAAAGACAATAAAAATGAACAATAAATATACAAATACGTAGACTCAGTTACAAGATTAGAAGAAGATGATGAGAAAAATTAACCATGGAAATGGCCTATTTCCAGCTTTATCAGCTTTATTTCCTCATCAACAACTCATTCTTCATCAGTGCTCTTGAGCATCAATGGCAATGGAATCTTCAATCCATTCTGTACAATACTGGGGAAATTCCTCCAATTCCTCCAATTTCCCTTCCATTTCCTCTGCGAAATTTGAGTTTCCCTTCCATTTCCTCTGTGAAATACTCAAATTTCGGGTACACCCTAATCTCTGAAGATATAACAAAGTTGGCGTCAGAGCGTACAGATCTTTCAACCCTAATCTCTGAAGATATAACAAAGTTGGCGTCAGAGCGTACAGATCTTTCAGCCCTAATCTCTGAAGATATAACAAAGTTGGCTTCAATTGGTCTCTGATGCTGGAAATTAGCAGTCTCGGGCATTTTGATCACTCTTCTGAAACTAGGATCTGGAACTTTGAGGCATTTTGATCACTCTTCTGAAACTAGGATCTGGAACTTTGAGGAAATTGAAGACTTGGATTTAATGTCGGAGGTGAGAATTGTAGGGCACATATCGAAAATTCGATCCTTAAGGTGGATGCCTTTGGATTGAATGGAGGGAAGCAGGGTGGAGGGCTGGATTTTGGGCCAATGCTCATTTTGGGCCAATGCTCGGGCCGAATCGACGCCCATGATTTCGAATTGAAGGAAGGTGACAATGGCGTGGATTGAATGGAGGGAAGCGGAGTGGAGGGCCGGATTTTCCGAATTGAAGGAAGGTGACAATGGCATGGATTGAATGGAGGGAAGCGGAGTGGAGGGCGGGCCGGATTTGCTCGGGCCGAATCGACGCCCATGATTTCGAGGCAGAGGATTTTCTCTTTGAATTGGGAGGAAATGTTAGCGTGAGGATGGATTTTCTCTTTGAATTGGGAGGAAATGTTAGCGTGAGAATTTTCTCTTTGAATGTCTCTTTGAATTGGAAGGAAATGTCAGCGTGTGTTGTTTTGGCCTCTCTTTGGGAGGAAATGTTAGCGTGTGTTGTTTGGGCCAATGCTTGGCCTGAATCGACGCCCATGGATTTTCTCTTTGAATTGGGAGGAAACGCCCATGGATTTTCTCTTTGAATTGGGAGGAAATGTTAGCATGAGGATTTTCTCTTTGAATTGGGAGGAAATGTTGTATTTTCTCTTTGAATTCTCTTTGAATTGGGAGGAAATGTTGGATTTTCTCTTTGAATTGGGAGGAAATGTTAGCGTGAGGATTTTCTCTTTGAATTGGGAGGAAATGTTTGTCTTCTCTTTGAATTGGGAAGAATGAATTGGAGGAGGAAATGTTAGTCTTTTGAATTGGGAGGAAATGTTGGATTTTCTCTTTGAATTGGGAGGAAATGTTAGCGTGAGGATTTTCTCTTTGAATTGGGAGGAAATGTTTGTCTTCTCTTTGAATTGGGAAGAATGAATTGGAGGAGGAAATGTTAGTCTTCTCCTTGAATTGGGAAGAATGAATTGGGAGGAAATGTTAGCGTGAGGATTTTCTCTTTGAATTGGGAGGAAATGTTAGCATTTTAGATGTTAAGAGGACGCAGAATTGGGAGGAAATGTTAGCATTTTAGATGTTAAGAGGACGCTTTGTTGATCCAAATTTGGAGTTGGCTTTGGAGAAGAAAAGCACTGGCATCTAAGAGGTGGAGATCAAATTTGGAGCTGGCTTTGGAGAAGCATCTAAGAGGTGGAGATCAAATTTGGAGCTGGCTTTGGAGAAGAAAAGCACATAGAGGAAAAGCACATAGTGGAGTGGAGGAAAAGCACATAGAGGAGTGGCATCTAAGAGGTGGATGAGTGGCATCTAAGAGGTGGATGAGTGGCATGGAGCTGGTTTTGGAGAAGAAAAGCACAAAGCACTGGCATCTAAGAGGTGGAGATCAAATTTGGAGCTGGCTTTGGAGAAGAAAAGCACATAGAGGAAAAGCATCTAAGAGGTGGATGAGTGGCATGGAGCTGGTTTTGGAGAAGAAAAGCACATAGAGGAGTGGCATCTAAGAGGTGGATGAGTGGCATGGAGCTGGTTTTGGAGGGAGAAGAAAAGCACATGGAGGAGTGGCAGACCTGTCAGGAGTGGCAGGCCGTCAGTCGACGGAGCATGCCATCTGACAGGCTCCAAATTTTGGAGAAGAAAAGCACATGGAGGAGTGGCAGGCCGTCGACTGCCAGACGGAGCATGTGACAAGCTCCAAATTTTGGAGAAGAAAAGCACATGGAGGAGTGGCAGACCTGTCGGGAGTGGCAGGCCGTCGACTGCCAGACGGAGCATGTCGTCTGACAGGCTCCAAATTTTGGAGAAGAAAAGCACATGGAGTGGCAGGCCGTCGACTGCCAGACGGAGCATGCCGTCTGACAGGCTCCAAATTTTGGAGAAGAAAAGCACATGGAGTGGCAGGCCGTTGCCGCCATGCATTTTGGAGAAGCTCCGTTTGGCTCCAAATTTTGGAGAAGAAGAGCACATGGAGTGGCTCTTGAAAAGCACATGGAGGGCTCCAAATTTTGGAGAAGAAAAGCACAGAAGAAAAGCACATGGAGTGGCAGGCCGTCGACGCCAAAGAAAAGCACATGAAAGCACATGGAGTTGGAGAAGCTCCGTCTGGCAGGCTCCAAATTTTGGAGAAGAAAAGCACATGGAGTGGCAGGCCGTTGCCGCCATGCATTTTGGAGAAGCTCCGTTTGGCTCCAAATTTTGGAGAAGAAAAGCACATGGAGTGGCTCTTGAAAAGCACATGGAGTGGCAGGCTCCAAATTTTGGAGAAGAAAAGCACAGAAGAAAAGCACATGGAGTGGCAGGCCGTCGACGCCAAAGAAAAGCACATGAAAGCACATGGAGTTGGAGAAGCTCCGTCTGGCAGGCTCCAAATTTTGGAGAAGAAAAGCGCATGGAGTGGCAGGCCGTCGACGCAAGCATGGCGGTAGGCCGTCTGGCAGGCTCCAAATTTTGGAGAAGCCAAATTTTGGAGAAAAAGGAGTGGCGGAGGAGTGGCCTGTGGAGTGGCAGGCAGTCGACGCCAGCATGGCGGCAGGCCGTCTGGCAGGCTCCAAATTTTGGAGAAGGAGTGGCAAAGGAGTGGCAGGCCGCCATGGTGGCCGTGGGGTTTCTATTTATCTAAATCTTGGTTATCTGAATCTTGGAAATGCCACCTGGCAGTTTGGTGCAAATCTATTGGCTGAAAATGGATTTCCATAGATTGGATGAACATGGATATGGATTTCATTTTCTCGCAACAAAGAAACTAAAATAAAATAGTAAATGGTGCAATCATTCCAAGAATCTCAAGCATATATGAAATTATTCGTACATATTTCTCCTTTCAAAGCTTTTTACAAGAGTTGCATCAAGGTATTTAACAAAACCAAGTACATCAAACTGTTATATTCTCAACATTAAACAAAGTCATGAACAACAACAAAAATAATTCATATTGATACAATGATCCATTCAATTTTTCGGGATATCTGAACCTGCAAAAAGATTAACACAAAGATAAGTGGTTCTAATTTCTGAGTTAGAAAGAATAATGAAATACTGGGCTTATATGTAGACAATTCACATCATGACAGAACGCACTAACCATTACTAAGTTCGTCCTTCACTTCTTCGCCTGTGTTCCACACTATGTCTTTCAACCCAGTTGCCAGGTTCTTGTAAAACTGCAAACGAGGAAAAACAAAACTTACCTAATGCAAATGCAGAAAGGCACACAAAACAATTTGTGGCCTCCATTGAAAAGGAAACCATGGTATGCCCGTGAAATTTGAATGGTATGTACATTTTGAATCAAAGTTTTACATTTAAAATATATTTTTTTAATTAATAACACGTTTAACACAAAACTCAATATGATTAAGATTAGATTCACAATAATAGAGGACCGTTTAAACTAGTCATCACTTGTAATACCTTGTGAAATTCTAATGTATCTCCTCCGGCCTTGCGAACCTCAACCATGTGTAGTGAAGGAGTCACTTCAAAAATCTGCAAGAGCATTTAGTAGAAGATCGATTCAAAATCTCACACCAAGAGTGCATACACACTCATTTCGTATGATTATATCGATCAGATGACCACACATTTATATTTAAAATCAACTAGAAAGTATGATATCAATCAAGCATTGGTTGAGGACTGAAGATGCTAGCAAATGACATACCTCTGTGGCAATGGAAAGATGACCCTTGCGCCCAGATTTCTCCCCATGGAGTTTCATCTATAAATAGAATTTTATTACCACCAAAAACGGGTTAAAGGGTTAGTTAAATGGAAAAATCTGTTGAAATAAAAATGAACCCTTTCTAAACTTCACGTAAAACACGTGTAAGAATTTTAATATAGCACTTTCTAGGAATACAAATTGACAATTTGGAAAGAATAACGTATAGAAGTGTTTGAACTACCTTGTAGTTGTTTTTCTTAACATCAAACCCCATAGGCACGGCAGCTTGCTCGATCTTTGATATGATCTCGTTGGCAGGACATTTAGATGTAAATCTTGTTTCTCGCTTCACAAGCCCCTGGAGCCAGAGAAAATTTAAGGCATGTTATTCAGAATCCAAAGATTGTGAGCTTATCACTAATCTAACTTTTAAGTATACCATTTGCTTTTCAAAGAGGGAGTTAAGATTGAGGCCCTGTGAGGTGGAGATAAGCTCAAAAGCATTCATAGTCACTGGTGCAGTGAGGGGCCTTTCCTCCCGTCTCTCCACAACAAAGTTCGGGGAGTCCTGAATGCAAATTTAAAATTATATCACAATTTATCATGCAAGTTGAACAGTATAGCCATTTCAAAATATAAACTAACTTGGTCACATCAGAATCCATACCGCTAATTCATTAAAAAGAGAATTAACATCGTCAAGAGTGACTTCCTCGTGTTCAAAAACTGGAGACTTGTATCCTTTCTTGAACCAGTCATTCTCAAGGACCTCATTGATTGTGATGCGCTGTTTCATCAGACAAAGCCATCACCTAGTTAGGAAATTATAAAAGTAACTCTGCAAGAAACAAGATGTCTTTGACCAAGAAAATGGAGCAATTTTGGCCATACTGTTAAGGGATTGGGATCCAAGATTCTTTTGATTAGTTTCTTTGCACTGGAAGAAAACCATGGAGGGCAAGTGAAGTCCGCCTTAAATATCTGCAATCAAGCTAAATCAGGATTAGTGTGTGTTTTCACCATCTCGTCATAATTGTAAAGAAGATATAGAATGAAACTTCACCTTTTTGTATAATGCCATGAGATTTGGTTCTTCAAAGGGCAAATAACCAGCCATGAGTACAAAAAGAATAACACCACAAGACCAAAGATCTGCCTTGGCTCCATCGTAGCCCTTATTGTTTATCACCTGGAATATGACGAGCAAAAAGCAGTAATTCAGAAAACAGAACCATTCAGAGACAAAACTATACACGGAAAGCTGATTACATACCTCTGGAGCAACATAATTTGGAGTACCACATGTTGTGTGAAGTAATCCATCTTCCTAATAACAAGATTAAAAACGAACTTTTATCAACATATTCATATTCTTATGCAAATAGACAAGATTTATCACATTGTTATACCCGAACTTGTTGGGGTAAGGCACTCAACCCAAAGTCTGAAACTTTGAGAACTCCATTGGCATCAAGCAGCAAATTCTCCGGCTGTAATCACACAATCAGTGAACCTCGGAGAAATCAAGAGGGGAATGCATTTGAAAATTGAACGAAGAAGAAGAAGAAGAAGAAGAAGAAGAAGAAGAAGAAGAAGAAGAAGAAATAGGGGGCTCACCTTAAGGTCCCTGTGGTAAACACCCCTGCTGTGGCAATAATCAATGGCATTGATAAGCTGTTGAAAATATTTCCTGGCTTCATCTTCTTTCATCCTTCCTTTACTAGCCTGGACACAAGAAAGAAACATGATTGTTGCAATTTTTGTTACTGCATCTAATGAAATTGATGCCATAAGAGTGAAGGCGACATACAATTTGGTCAAAGAGTTCACCACCAGTGACAAATTCCATAACAATATATATCTTTGTCTTGCTGGCCATAACCTACATGAAAAGATCTTCAATCACTCGACATATAATAAAACTTTCCGGTTAGAATTCATATCAAAAGCCCCATTCTTGGAAAAGTCAAATACCTACCTCATACATGCGAATAACATTGGGATGCCTTATCAATTTCATGGTTGAAATTTCACGCTTAATCTGCGCAAAGGGGACATAAGTGTTAGAATGTGATAGAATTACAACGAAAAACATACGGGATCACAACAATTAATACATAGGATTAACCAAAAAAGAAAAGAAAAGAAAAACAGATACTGAAAATATATAGCTCAAATTCAGTCAAATCCACTTTGTTCCTTATCAGCTCTAATTCATTACCCATTCTTGAATGAGAAAATCATAGGAAATTCAAATCATCGTCGTAATAATGGTAAATAGGAAGACCTCGAACATCAATTAGCAAAATCTTTACTCCCTCTGCAACCCCACCAGAAACACCCACCACCCCCCCCCCCCCAACACACAACGGCATAAGGCCAAACTAACAACAATAGGCTGTTCATAAGCATTGACAAACACAGATCAGCATCTGGATTTCAAACCCCACAAAAAAAAAGATAGTGCATAGAATAGAAAAGTCAACCCAAAATCTGAAACACAAAGAAAATCAGAAACACAGACAAGATCAATAACTCAGAAAAAGAACACAGAAGTGTCTTTCTTGATCCCTTTGGAAGAAAGATTGAAAAGAAAACAACATTAAAAGCACCTGTCCAATCATCTTGTGTTTGAGAACCTTCTCTTTGTCCAAAATCTTGATTGCCACGTTCTCCCCAGTCTCCAAATTCCTAGCGAACTTCACTTTGGCAAAAGTCCCTTCTCCTAACGTCCTCCCTAATTCATACCTCCCCACGCGCGTCCTTCCACTCGCCCCCCCACTCCCACCAACAGTTGATCTTGATGCCATCACCATCTCCGCAACCCTTTATTCTGTATCTATATATGTATGAATCCTATCAAACAAAAAACTCCCTCTTTTTTTATAAAGCCCCCAATTTTCTTTCACTTATAATATACAAATCCCATCCATCTTCCTCTCTTATAGAACCCTAGAGCCTCTTCTTCTTGCAAGGTTGCCACACCTGAGACTTCGCCACATTCATCTTCCCTTTTCTTGAAATATTTTTCTAAAAAGAACAAAACTAAGGTTAACGCGAGAAATAACAAAATCAGATCACGATTCTCACTCTGGTCCCGGAAATCCTTTTCGAAACAGAGGAGAACAATGAAGATGCCATTCCAAGTCCTTGGATTGAAGGAGAAGATATTGGCGAAAAATAAAAACAGGGATTATTAGGGTTTAATGGGATTAAATAAATTGAGGAAGGCTTGAGGTTCGGCACAACAATGGATTAGGACCAATAATTAATCTTGTTTTATACGTATAATAATTATTCAAGAGATTCGGATGTGAGTACTAAATACAGGGTAGTGTGCAGCAAATCGAAAATTCGATGGAATACGAGGTGGAGTGGACAACTGAGGAAGGTTGCATGTCCTGATGGGTGGGAATAGGATGAGGTAGGGTGCATGGAACTTCTTTGTTACACGGTTCCTACACGGTTTTGCTACTTTTATCCTATTTCGAGAACTGACAGTGTACTCACCCGTATTGCCATATAATGTCATATATATATATATATACATATTTATATATATCATTTATTTAATAAAATAATAATAAATATTTTATAATTATAATTATTTTAGATTTGAACTACTGTTTAAATTTATAGTTAATTCAATTTATTTTTATATTTTTAAATAAATTTTAAAATAATATATAAACAAATTTTGAATTTTTTAATAATTTTCTATTGCATCCAAACAAAAAAAAAATTATAAGATTACTTGAATTTTTCTATTTATTTAAAAAAACTAGAAAAAAAGTCTATTAGTACTATCATTATTATTATTAAACAATTTGAAGATCTTATTTGTTGATATTTATATTTTTTAAAAGTTAATGTTTCAATATATAAAAATTAATTTTAAATTTATTTTGTTGACATCCGAATTTGTTTTATGATATAATTCCTAGTTGAACACTCAAATTAATCAAATTTGAATGAAATTAGTGAAATCGGATCAAGAAATGAAATTAAAATGTGTATAGAAGTGCACAAAACACTGTGCCGAAGTCTATTCGGGCAATTTAGTTCGACTGATCCTGATCAGTTTATAGTGATCAGCCAGAATCGTATTTATATAGCTTAAAGAAATGAGCTTTCTCGTGCTTCAATACAAAAGTGTTCGAACCCTTTACTAGTTAAAATTTATCCTATTTATAACCTAGGAAGAACACGAGTAATGAGGATCATGTTTACTACTCCCTTGATTTTCGCCTACTTTTAAGGGGATTGGCGGTTTCATTACTCACAATCTCCTAACCATCAGGAATATTCTGCTCGTCGTATCCTGGTCAGGTCGGTCATGTCCCTACGGATCCACCACGGAAATAATCCTGACCGGGTCGCCAAAAGATCGTCCAAGTGAAGCATCCTGGTCGGGTCATGTGGGTGACCTCAATGAATTACTTGGATCGAATTCTTGAAGGCCACCTCTATATACCGATCAAGTTGGATATTGAATTTTTGCTCGAGTTAGGGGTCCTAACACATTTCATGATTGATCTTATGACTTTATTTTTTGTAAGTATTTTTTAGATATTTATAATAGGTATATTTCATATATTCTTTTCATTTTTAGTCCACTTTTGTATTTATGAATTTTTTTTAAAATTTTTAAAATCATTTTATTATTAATATATTGTTAAACTTATTTTAGATTTTTACATCAAAATAGGTTTTGATTTTTTGTATAAATATTCAACTTTTTTTTGCTAGATTTTTTTTTTTTACTTTTTGAAATTGCAGATGTTCTTTAATATATTTTTCTTCAAGATTTTGAAGTTTGGAATTTTTTTTTCTTTAAGATAGTATTCAACTTTTCTTCGAGATTTTGAAATTTGGAATTTTTTTTCTTTAAGATAGTATTCAACTTTTCTTCAAGATTTTGAAATTTGTAATTTTTTTAAGATAGTATTCAACTTTTTACTCTCGTAAAATTAGAAAGATTGTTAGATAAAGTAAAGTTTTATCTGAAAAAAGTAGAATTTGGTTGAATTCCCAGTATATATTAGAGCTTCTTTATGCATTCGTTTTTGGGTTGCGTGTTATTCTAAATTCAAATAACACAAATTGTATATGTCATTCTAAATTATATTTGATAATATTAAAAATTTGGTATACAAAATTTATAAATAATTTAAACGACGAAATTGAAAGCTTACATTCTATTTATTTGTCTTATGTTGAATGTTTTTATAGCTTGATAGATAATTTGATAAGTCAATGATTTTTAGAGTTAGTTATAAATGACCAATTAATAATATACGTTTTGAAATATTTATTTATATACAACATTTCTAATAATTACAAAAATTATATTAAAATTTCTTTGAACTTTCAAATTGATAATACGAATAATTCTAGACATTAAGTAATTAAAGTTAAAAAAAAAATTAAAAACTTGAAAGCTTACATTCTATTTATTTCTATCTTTTGCTAAATTTATTTCACGGTTTGATAGATAATTTGATAAGTCAATGATTTTTAGAGTTGGTTAAAAGTGACCAATTAATAATAGAAATTTTCAAATATTATTTATATACAATATTTCTCATAATTACAAAAATAAAATATTTAAAATTTTTTTGAACTGATAATGAGAATAATTATAGACATTAAGTAATTAAAGTTAACAAAAAAAAAAAATTATTGTTCAACAATGAACAACCGTCGTCATCAACAACAACAAATAACAATAATTAATAATAGTAATAATAATAATAATTAACAATATATTACATGAGAAAAATGTCCTAAATAACATGAACAATCTTCTTGAGAAAACTAATAATTTTTGAAATTTTTTTATTAACTAAAATAATAATGTCACATCTTTAGAAGGGAAAATGATATTCTTATAATATTTTCCAACTGTCTTTCTGTCACGCCCCATTTACATAAAAGGTAAAATCGCGTAATTTTTTTTTTATAATCAGAGTATAAACGCAGTTCGGTCATAGGGCGTCTAGCAAAGACCTAAACAGTAGAATATTTAAAACAAACAAGGTCTAGAGACTATCTGACAGAAATATTTCAGGTCTACGTCAACCTATTGGAGAAAACGATCATATTTATATCAAAACGCACAGCCTTGGTTCCGAACATAATCAGGGTTTCAGAAACGCAGAATATTCATATACAGAGCTATATTTATATACATATGCAAAAGTAACAGCATTTCTGTTCACCCTTCCTTGCCATCAAAGCTTTCTGTAAAATAAAACATAGAAGGGGTAAGTGTCAAAGAACACTTAGTGGGGAAAGGGAAAGATTTTAAATAAATAATTACATATACTATAATTTGCATATTTTTCATAAAATACACGTTGTAGACTCCTGAAGAGCCCCAATGGCACACTGTGGATAGGTTTCCGAAGAATACCTATCAGGGCCCCAAGCCGACCCGAGTTTGGGCTGTTACACCCCTATAGCGTTGGGAATTCCAAAGAATATCCCCTGTAGATGGGTTTCCAAAAAGGAATTACCCTACTTGGCGTGGCACACGCATGCGCAGTTAAATTTCACATAAAAGTTCCACATAATCACATAATACACATTGAACACGTTCACGTTGGCCACATAATTCACATAACACATAAGTACTGAAAACCTTTTCTTAGCGGGTATTATCCCGACTTTCATCCTTTGAACCATTTCCATTGGGATACTTGAAATCAATAACTTTCAGAATCATATGCTTTATTCGAAAGTAGATCAGGTAATAATAAGAATTTAAGTAAAAATATCATCACATAATTACTGAAATTAAATCATGTAGTCACATAATTTTCATGAAATTGTACGATTTTTAAATCATAAAAGGATTTTTACCCCCACCTTGAACTTTTCACAGAACTCTGTCCAAAAGCGTTCGATCCAGCTCCTAGTTCGGTCCCATACGTGTATTTGCTACAGAGAGTAAAAATTGGGCTTATGATCTAATTTAAATAACTTAGGACTAATAAAATCTATAAAGGAATGAATCCCGAAGAAAATCGATAGACGGGATTCCTAATTTTTAGTTTACTGAAAATTAGGGTTTGTGGATTTCGTCCCTAAAATTAGGGTTTCCTCGCTAAAAGGGTCAATTATCTTGTCGTTTATCATTTTATAACATCTAGGACTCAAAATATCGAAATTATTAAATTCTAAGGTCATAATATAATCGCTCGATCAATTTATCCAATACTGAGGGCGATTCTGTAATTTATTTAGGGTTTTAAGGTCTATTTGTAACTCCTAGAAATTTTAAGGACTGTTCTGCAAATTTCAAAAGGTTCTGGGGATCAAACTGATAAGACTCTTGAGTTCAGGGCCTAATCTGAGAGTCTTCATAAATTCAGGGACCAATAAATAAATACCTAACAGTCCAGGGACTACACTGTTATTTCTTCCAATTCCTAGGATTTACATCTAAGTCCTTTAATTAATTCAATTCTCATTTTCCACCCCTAACACCCAAACAGCCCCTCCCCTGCTCCCCGTCACTACTGCAGCTCTACCGCCGCCCGACCGCCGCTCGCCGCCACCTCTGCCGGCGACAGAGTCGCCGGCAACACCACCAACCACCCCAAACGCACACACAAAACACCACTACACACACTTTACATATATATATATATACCGTATACTTTTCCAGCCTTGCCGCCGCTGTACGCGGCGGCCTTCCTTTTCCAGCCCGCCGACACAACCGGCGCCGGCTTTCCCTCAAAATCGAGCCAAAAACCAACCACAATCCAGCACCCCATCAACTCCAACACACAAACACTCACAGCAAGAGCAATATATACATATACAAATATACTTCCAGTTCTGCCGCCGCTAGCTGTGGCGGCTCTTAATCAATTTCGCCGGCGCGACCGAGCGCCGGCAACCACGCAGCGCAACAGGGACGGCAGCGAAGCAAAACAGGGGAGAGAGAAAGAGATAACCAAGGCCGGTTAGAGTCCCGGGCCCGAATTCATGTCGGGCTCGCCGGAATTATACCTTGATTGGGCGATTTTGGCCGGAACTCGCCGATTTGAGGGTGGGAAGATGGGCGGTGACAGTGGCGGTGGAGAGGAGAGTTTGAGAGAGAGAAATGTGTGTCCAAGAATGAAGAAGAAGAAGAAATGAAAGCTGCCCCTTTTTTTAATTTTCTTTCCAACTTTTCCTCAATTATTTCTTTTCCCCCAAATGTTGCCAAGTGTAAATGTGCAAGCAGGAGGTGTTACTCTAATGCTTACCTAGGTTAGCAAATATTAATTAGTTTAGCTATAGGCTTAGTTCGTTAATGAAATTAATTTTTTGGATATTACATCCTTCCCTCATACAAAGAAATGTCGTCCTCGAAATTTAGAGACGTACCAAGAGTCGATAGATTCGGATATTTCGCAAGGATTTCTTCTTCTTTTTCCCAGGTCGCCTCCTTCGCACTGTGCTGACTCCATTGGACCTTTATTAAGTTTACATCTCGATTCCTCAGCTTATGGACCTTTCTATCGATAATCGCAACAGGTATTTCTTCATAAGATAGGTCCTTGTCAAGTCCAATATCTTCTTGATGGATCACGTGACTCGGGTCAAATACGTACTTCCGCAGCATGGATACATGGAATACGTTGTGAACGCCCGTGAAAACAGGTGGTAGCGCCAATCGATACGCTACCTCGCCGACCCGTTCCAAGATTTCATAAGGTCCAATGTACCTGGGTTTTAGTTTACCTTTCTTCCCAAATCGGTGGACTCCCTTAGTAGGCGATACTTTTAGGAAAACTTTATCACCCACTTCAAATTTTAGCTCCCTCCTTCTCTTATCGGCATAGGATTTCTGTCGGTCCTGAGCTGCTTTGATTCTTTCTCGGATTTTTCTTATTATCACTACAGCCTGTTCGACCAACTCCGGCCCTAAAACTTGTTTTTCGCCTACTTCATCCCAATATAATGGTGATCGACATCTTCTTCCATACAGCGCTTCATATGGTGACATTCCAATCGTCGACTGATAGCTGTTATTGTATGCGAACTCTACCAGATATAAGTGATCTTCCCAACTTCCCTGCAAATCCAGAGCGCTGGCTCTCAACATGTCCTCCAGAATTTGTATCGTTCGCTCTGTTTGGCCGTCAGTCTGAGGATGAAAAGCGGTGCTGAAAGCTAATTTAGTACCCAACTCCTTTTGTAAGCACTGCCAAAATCTGGAAGTAAAACGGGGGTCCCTATCCGATACAATTGAGACTGGCACTCCATGGAGCCTGACTATTTCCTTCATATAAATTCGGGCCAATCTATCCACGTCGAACGTCATTTTAATAGGCAGAAAGTGAGCAGACTTGGTTAGTCTATCCACTATAACCCACACAGCATGATTTCCTCGAACTGTTCTAGGTAACCCGACAACAAAATCCATAGTAATGTGCTCCCACTTCCATTCGGGAATCTCTAGTGGTGTCAGCATTCCTGCTGGTCGCTGATGCTCTGCTTTTACCTGCTGGCAAACAAGACATTTCTTGACAAATAGTCCTATGCTCCTCTTCATGTTTCGCCACCAAAAAGTTTTCCTCAGATCCTGGTACATCTTCGTACCCCCAGGATGTGCTGAGTACGGTGTCACGTGTGCCTCTTCCAAAATTCTGTTTCTCAGTTCTTCATTCTTTGGAACACAAAGTCTTCCTCTGAAGGTGAGAGCTCCTCCAACAGCTTCCGTAAATCCTTCTGCTTCTCCTTTCTCCATACGAGCCCTTATCTGCAACAAAAATCTGTCATTCTTTTGGGCTTCTGTGATCTCATCCTGTAGGGCAGGTCGGATCATTAAAGCTGTCACCCTTGCCTTGATACTACTTGGTGGCACCACAATTTCTAAGCTCAACTTAGCCATTTCTCTTACCAAGGAATCCTGCTTGGTAAGCATATAAGCTATCCCTTCCGCCCGTTTCCGGCTAAGTGCATCAGCAACCACGTTCGCCTTCCCTGGATGGTAGAGAATTGTACAATCGTAGTCCTTTACCAACTCCAACCACCTTCGCTGTCTCATATTCAGCTCCTTCTGTTCAAAGAAGTACTTTAAACTCTTATGATCAGTGTAAATTTCGCATTTTCCTCCATATAAGTAATGCCGCCAAATTTTAAGGGCATAAACTACTGCAGCTAATTCCAAGTCATGAGTTGGATAATTCTGTTCATGAGCCTTTAATTGTCTAGATGTATAAGCCACCACTCTTCCCTGTTGCATCAGAACGCACCCCAGACCTTGTTTAGAAGCATCGCTGTAAACCACAAATCCTTTTGTTCCATCTGGAACTATCAATATCGGTGCAGTAGTTAATCTCCTTTTCAACTCTTGGAAGCTTTTCTCACACTGATCAGTCCACTGAAACTTCGTCTCCTTCCGGGTTAACCGAGTCATAGGCGTGGCAATCTTGGAAAATCCTTCAATAAATCTTCTGTAATATCCTGCCAGTCCGAGAAAACTCCGCACTTCATTTACATTGGTAGGCGTCTTCCAGTTACTTACTGCTTCCACTTTGGCAGGATCCACCTCTATTCCTTTTTCGGAAACGATATGTCCAAGAAATGACACCTTATTCAGCCAGAATTCGTACTTCTTGAATTTTGCGTACAGTTTCTCCTTCCGCAGAATCTCCAACGCCATCCTCAAGTGTTTTTCATGGTGTGCTTGGTTATCTGAGTATATCAGAATATCATCAATGAAGACTATCACAAATCGGTCGAGATAAGAGTGAAAAACCCGATTCATCATATCCATAAAGACTGCCGGTGCATTACTAAGTCCAAAGGGCATGACCACAAATTCATAGTGGCCATATCTTGTTCTGAAAGCTGTTTTAGATATGTCTTCCTTCTTGACCTTTACCTGATGATAGCCGGATCTTAAGTCGATCTTTGAGAATACACTTGTTCCTCTTAACTGATCAAACAAATCCTCAATCCGGGGTAGAGGATATTTATTCTTGATGGTTCTTTTATTTAGTTCTCGATAATCTATACACATTCGAAAAGTTCCATCCTTATTCTTTACAAACAGTACCGGAGCTCCCCACGGAGATACACTGGGTCGGATAAAACCTTTCTCCAATAACTCTTGCAACTGAACCTTGAGTTCCTGTAATTCTTTTGGTGTCATTCGGTAGGGAGTCTTGGATACTGGTGCAGATCCAGGCACCAATTCTATCTCAAACTTTACTTCTCTGTCTGGTGGAAGACCAGGTAGCTCTTCAGGAAAGACATCTTTGAATTCGTTCACTATCGGAACTCTTTCAATAGGATCTGCGTCTTGTTTAGGATTCACCAAATTAACCAATATTGTCTCACAATCTCCTTTCTTTAGCAATTTTACGGCTTGCATAGCCGTAATAACCCTGAAATTCAAACCTATTTGAGCTCCACAGAAAATAAACTTCTCACCCTCAGGTGGCTGAAAAAGGATTTCTCTTTCAAAACACTTGATTGTTGCATGATTATTCGCTAGCCAGTCCATTCCAAAGATTACATCAAAATCCTTCATCTCTAATACATGCAAGTCGGCATAGAGAGTTTTATTCTCAAGGGAAATCCTCAGATTTTTGCACATCCACTGAGTGCTTACTACCTTCCCTGAAGGTATGCTAACTTCTAGCTTCTTAGATTCTATCATATCACTTCTTAATTTTAGCATTTCATAAAACTTGACAGAGATAAAGGAGTGGGTTGTCCCAGTATCAAATAAGACAAGTGCAGGCAAATCGCAAACCGATAACATACCTGCCATTGTCTCGGGTTCTTCAGCGGCTTCCTGGCGAGTAAGAGCATAAGCCCGGGCTCTTCCTGCCCCTGGTCTTTGATTAACACTTGACCCCATAGCTGGGAAGTGTGGACAATTCAATGCGCTGTGCCCTGGTTCCTTGCAGCGAAAACAATTAGCCGTTCCCATGAGGCATTGCCCAAAGTGAGGCTTCCTACACTTTGGACACATCGGTTTTTCTCTATTATTTGGAGTGCTGGAATTTCCTCTTCCCATTGGTCGTTTTGCCTGACTGGGGTTTCGACCCTGATTCGGTCCTGGGCTTATCCATTTTCTCTTTCCCGATTCCTCATTGGCTCTCTTTGGGGCCACCATATCCGTTCGCAACCGCGATGCCACCTTCATAGCCCGTTTGACCGTCTCATTGTAGGTTATCTCTCCCTGCCCCGCTAGTATAGCCCCGATGTCCGGGCGTAACCCCTTACAAAACCGTCTCGCCTTCTTCAAATCAGTATCCACCAGGTGCACTGCATACCTGCTCAACTGATTAAATTTCCGCTCATATTCTCCTACTGTCATGAATCCTTGATGTAGGTGTAAAAATTATGTCTCTTTAGCATCCCGGTATGACTGAGGTAGGTACTGTTGCATAACTATCTCTTTAAAATCCATCCAAGTTAACTCACCCCTTTCCTCTACAGTCAGAGTTCGATTATAAGATTCCCACAAAAAACTGGCCTCCTCGGTGAGTTGGAAAATGGCACAGGAAACTCGTTGTGCTTCGGTGCATGTCAAGTGAGCGAATAGTCGATCCAGGGCTCTTAGCCATTCTTCAGCGTCTGCTGGTTCTCCCTTTCCATTAAAAGTCGGAGGATTAAATCTTCGAAAGAGTTCTATCACCCGATTCTCATCTTCCCTAGGCTCCGCCGGTGCTGTATTCGCATTCCCGCTATTCAATCGTTGGGCTAACCCTTGCAATACTGCTACCAAGCTTTCCATAGGTTCCAGGTTGGGTGACCCAGACGTTGACTGACTTGGTGTAACCGGTGGGGGTGTAGTTTCTCCTCGAGTATATGGTTCAGACGCTGACGGTCCCGACGCTGACGTCGTCGGAGGATTTTTCCTCGGTCTGCCCCTCCTCATGATCTGATTAGAAATTAACCAAACTTATTATAACACTCGAAAAGACAATAATAATAAAGTCCTATAACGCAGAATATTACCCTTAACCGTTAACCACTATCGCATATATATCATAATCAAAAATTATAACAAGTACACTGGTTAGCTGGACACATACGACTCTTTTCCTATGTACACATAAAAAAGAATAACCGAGCCTCACTGTATCCTACAAAATATTGCATATATACAATACATATACAGCAAAAAATATCGTCCATCATCATGACCCAAACATCCCAAACCACCCACTCTCCCTAAGCCATGGCTGGTGGTGGTGACGGAGGTCCTTGTAGCCCTGGTGGAAAGTCCCTACGAACCCCACCGTCAGCAGCCCCTCCAAGATCCTCATCAGGATCCTCCTCCGGATCCTCCTCTGGATCCTCCTCATCGTCTCCGTCATCACCAGAGTCGCTACTAGAGGGATCGAATGGTCCATGCTCTGGAGTGGACGGGGTCACCCGCCGCATCCATAGGTCCATCATCTGTCGGGCCATACGCCCAAAATCTATGCTGGGTACATTATCTACTGCCGAGTACACCAGCTCGTCACGAAAAACGCGTCGGGCCCGTACGGCCCACTCTCCGGTAAGGTGTGGATCAAACGGGTGGCTGCCTCCATGTTACCAATCTGACCGGTACCGCTACCAGTCTCTCGCCAGCAGTGGAACAGTCTGGCTATGTGCTCTCCCACCGAAACGTCGCCCGCTATCTGGCTGCTCATGAACAGCCGTCTCAACCTAGCTCCTGCGGACTCAAAACGAGGGACACTTATCCTAGCGGTTCGGCGCGGAGGAACCATCTGTCACCCACAACCCAACATGTAAGTTTCATAAGGAAACCACGTCAATACCATCCTCAACCCGGAAAATTACCTCATCTTATTCCCAAAATAAACATACACAGAACGAAAAATTAATAACAGATAAAAACAATAAGATCATCACATTATAAAAATTTTAAAAAAAAATTTCAATCAAACTTGTGGAAGGAGGTTGAACAGAATCACCTGTCTATTTTGCATATTAACCATACAATTCATGTCTATTAGTATATATATCAAAGGAAATTTTTTTTACGAGCAAAGCTCCACGAAAAAGATAGTAGAGCCAGGCTCTGATACCAAAACTGTCACGCCCCATTTACATAAAAGGTAAAATCGCGTAATTTTTTTTTTATAATCAGAGTATAAACGCAGTTCGGTCATAGGGCGTCCAGCAAAGACCTAAACAGTAGAATATTTAAAACAAACAAGGTCTAGAGACTATCTGACAGATATTTCAGGTCTACGTCAACCTATTGGAGAAAACGATCATATTTATATCAAAACGCACAGCCTTGGTTCCGAACATAATCAGGGTTTCAGAAACGCAGAATATTCATATACAGAGCTATATTTATATACATATGCAAAAGTAACAGCATTTCTGTTCACCCTTCCTTGCCATCAAAGCTTTCTGTAAAATAAAACATAGAAGGGGTAAGTGTCAAAGAACACTTAGTGGGGAAAGGGAAAGATTTTAAATAAATAATTACATATACTATAATTTGCATATTTTTCATAAAATACACGTTGTAGACTCCTGAAGAGCCCCAATGGCACACTGTGGATAGGTTTCCGAAGAATACCTATCAGGGCCCCAAGCCGACCCGAGTTTGGGCTGTTACACCCCTATAGCGTTGGGAATTCCAAAGAATATCCCCTGTAGATGGGTTTCCAAAAAGGAATTACCCTACTTGGCGTGGCACACGCATGCGCAGTTAAATTTCACATAAAAGTTCCACATAATCACATAATACACATTGAACACGTTCACGTTGGCCACATAATTCACATAACACATAAGTACTGAAAACCTTTTCTTAGCGGGTATTATCCCGACTTTCATCCTTTGAACCATTTCCATTGGGATACTTGAAATCAATAACTTTCAGAATCATATGCTTTATTCGAAAGTAGATCAGGTAATAATAAGAATTTAAGTAAAAATATCATCACATAATTACTGAAATTAAATCACGTAGTCACATAATTTTCATGAAATTGTACGATTTTTAAATCATAAAAGGATTTTTACCCCCACCTTGAACTTTTCACAGAACTCTGTCCAAAAGCGTTCGATCCAGCTCCTAGTTCGGTCCCGTACGTGTATTTGCTACAGAGAGTAAAAATTGGGCTTATGATCTAATTTAAATAACTTAGGACTAATAAAATCTATAAAGGAATGAATCCCGAAGAAAATCGATAGACGGGATTCCTAATTTTTAGTTTACTGAAAATTAGGGTTTGTGGACTTCGTCCCTAAAATTAGGGTTTCCTCGCTAAAAGGGTCAATTATCTTGTCGTTTATCATTTTATAACATCTAGGACTCAAAATATCGAAATTATTAAATTCTGAGGTCATAATATAATCGCTCGATCAATTTATCCAATACTGAGGGCGATTCTGTAATTTATTTAGGGTTTTAAGGTCTATTTGTAACTCCTAGAAATTTTAAGGACTGTTCTGCAAATTTCAAAAGGTTCTGGGGATCAAACTGATAAGACTCTTGAGTTCAGGGCCTAATCTGAGAGTCTTCATAAATTCAGGGACCAATAAATAAATACCTAACAGTCCAGGGACTACACTGTTATTTCTTCCAATTCCTAGGATTTACATCTAAGTCCTTTAATTAATTCAATTCTCATTTTCCACCCCTAACACCCAAACAGCCCCTCCCCTGCTCCCCCGTCACTACTGCAGCTCTACCGCCGCCCGACCGCCACCTCTGCCGGCGACAGAGTCGTCGGCAACACCACCAACCACCCCAAACGCACACACAAAACACCACTACACACACTTTACATATATATATATATATATATATACCGTATACTTTTCCAGCCTTGCCGCCGCTGTACGCGGCGGCCTTCCTTTTCCAGCCCGCCGGCGCAACCGGCGCCGGCTTTCCCTCAAAATCGAGCCAAAAACCAACCACAATCCAGCACCCCATCAACTCCAACACACAAACACTCACAGCAAGAGCAATATATACATATACAAATATACTTCCAGTTCTGCCGCCGCTAGCTGCGGCGGCTCTTAATCAATTTCGCCGGCGCGACCGAGCGCCGGCAACCACGCAGCGCAACAGGGACGGCAGCGAAGCAAAACAGGGGAGAGAGAAAGAGATAACCAAGGCCGGTTAGAGTCCCGGGCCCGAATTCATGTCGGGCTCGCCGGAATTATACCTTGATTGGGCGATTTTGGCCGGAACTCGCCGATTTGAGGGTGGGAAGATGGGCGGTGACAGTGGCGGTGGAGAGGAGAGTTTGAGAGAGAGAAATATGTGTCCAGAATGAAGAAGAAGAAGAAATGAAAGCTGCCCCTTTTTTTAATTTTCTTTCCAACTTTTCCTCAATTATTTCCTTTCCCCCAAATGTTGCCAAGTGTAAATGTGCAAGCAGGAGGTGTTACTCTAATGCTTACCTAGGTTAGCAAATATTAATTAGTTTAGCTATAGGCTTAGTTCGTTAATGAAATTAATTTTTTGGATATTACACTTTCTTTTATATAAGTATAGATTAGTGTAGTATAAATGGATGAGGCCTTGTTTTGCACATGGAAATTTTGAATTTTTAGCAACTCAATATATAAAGAACTATTTACTCAATATTTCTTTCCTTTTTTTTATTGGTTTGGGGATTTTATTTTGAGCAGAAAATTTATAGGGATTCAGTATGTAAATATTTACAAATATAAAATTAAAAGCAGACATACAATCATTCTCAAACAAATAAGTAAATAAAGCAATCCTCTCACAATTTATATGAGAATATTAGAGAAAGTCAAATATTATATAGAGGTAAGATAAAAGTTAATCTCAACTGTTAAATGTTTTTTAATTTGTATAAATAACTTTAAATGATAGATAAATTGAAGTGTGTGGAAATTTTATATTCATTTGACCAGTAAGAAAATTCACCTTCAACGACTTGAATTTTCTTCTTTTAGTATTTTATTACTAGTCAAATGATTTTCTTATTTCTTCACAACATGAAACAGTTGTTCCAAATTTTTTGTTTTTCCTTTTCCCATTTCAGCATCCCAACTAACAAACACAATTCTTGTGGATATTTTATAAAAAACCAAAAAACTTTCAAATTCAATTTTAATGACCGATCAAGAAGGAAAAAAATAACATATAAAACAGTAGTTGAAAGATGATTTCAATTTGCTGGCTCATCCACAGTGGTCAACTTATATCTTCTCTTTTTTCAATCAATGAAAATGAATTGTCATCACTTTATGATTGTTTATTTTATTCCTACCATTATTGATATGTGATATAGTGATAAGATAATATTTTATAATTTCTGAAGCTGATTTCCATTCCATTGTCAACTGTTTATTTAATTCTCTCCCAATGGATTTTGAACATTTCAAATTGATTTCAAACATAATATAGATGTAATATCAATCAAATTTTAATCGCAATTAAAATATTAATCATTTTAAGCCCAGTTAAAATATCAATCAATTTTTGGAATAGGAAAGATGTGACATGATCTTATTCATTAATAAAACAAAAAAATGAAATTAAAATAAATTTATAAAATTTACCATTTACTAAATGGAGGGGCTCCATCCCCAACACGGATCTAACACCTCGATTCAATTGTTTTCATTTATATTTATTAATCTATTACATATTTACATTAAGGATGAAAATATATTGAAATATTCGATATTTTCTTGACATCTCAACTTTTTACTTCTTGACATCTCAATTTTTTACAAAAATCGTTTGCAGTTGATATATCTTAAATATTTTTATTTTTTCACATAATCAATAAAAAAAAAGAAATTTTATCAAAATATTAATAAAATATCAATAAATATCTATTTCGATTTGGATATCGATGGCTCAGGGTATAAATTGTAGATAAAATATTGGGAAATGTCAATTAATATGGGTGGTTTTATGATATAAATTATAAAAAAATGGGAAAATATCAGAGAAGTATAGATAAATACCAATGAAATATTAATATATATCGATAAATATGATACAACGATATTTCATGAAAATCGAAATTTTTATCCTTAATTTACATTGAGAGGTCTTTCCGCGAGAAACATGGAAGCTTATAATTCAAGTAGGGATGACAATGGGGCCGGGCCGGGGTGGGTAGTAGAATATCCAGGCTCGCCCCGCACCCCGTTCAGAAGACCCCCGCCCAGCCCCGCACCACCCCGCAACGGGGTAAGAATGATTGCCCCACGCCCGTCCCACCCTGCCCAATTTTTTTTTTTAAATAGCAAAATTATAAAAAATTTAATGTATTCCAAAATTTTCATATATTGATACATATATTTAAAATTATAAAAATAAGTTAATTATAATTATTTTAATTTTATTTTATAAAATTCATTATGAATTAATTTTAATTTATTCATATAATCACATCTTTAATCATAACGAACACTTTTCAAATAAGATATAATTAATATAATTATAATTAATATAATTATATATATATATATATATATATATAAAATAGCGTGACGAGGACAGAGTATGAGGAGGATCCAAACCCGCTCCACCCCACCGCCACCCCAAATACTTCAGGTTAGATCGGGTATCTACGGGATGGGGCAAAATTGCAATCTTTAAATTCCATATGATGATCGACCCGTTATACGACCATAGGCCCATGACCCTATTTAAACCGGGCCGCCAACTCGGCCCATTTTCATATGGACCCAACTCTTTCTCTGTGAATAAATACCCAATCCAATAGAATTGAATGATCGCTCCACTCTGTTTTTCCGCCCACATCCAACAGAGGCGGATTCTTCTTGTCGAATACACAGAGAGAGGGAGTGAGAGGTGTCGATGGAGGAAATGGCGGCGGAGCAAAAGAAGAAGAAAAGTATGCCGGTGGTACCATGGATGAGAGACCCAGTAGATATCAGTCTATCTGAATCATGCCCCCTGACTTCCACCCCTTTTCTTGACCCCAGGTTTCCCATTTCTTGTTTTTCTACTTCATGTTTCTTGATCTTCTTTTCTTTTCTTTTTTGTTTCTTGTTTCTTGGGCGTGGTGTTTTCTTTATGTTTTTTGTGGAAACTCGTATTGTTTCAAGAAATCCTGGGACACTTAGTGGACGTAATGAGCGGTAAAAGTGTGAAGTTATCAAGAATCATAAAGTGGAATTTCTGCTGCGAGCTGTTTCTTGTCCCTTCTCAGTGTTATCTTAAGTGTATTTGTTTGTATATCTTTCAAATCTTCTTGACTTTATTTTCAGAACTTTTCTTGGCTTGTAACGTTGGTTATGCTTCAGTCTATATTTCAATATGTGTTTGATAGATGAAGTGAAATGATAAGTAATCAAGATATAATAATTTGAAACCATTAATATCATAAATATTTCACCCTTTATTCTAAAAGAAATATCTCACACCTTTTCCTCTATTAGGTTAGTGGTGGCTTTGCATAATATGGGTATCACTTCACTGTTTCCAGTGCAAGTAGCAGTTTGGCAAGAAACAATTGGTCCTGGTTCTTTCGAGCGAGATCTTTGCATAAATTCACCTACAGGGAGCGGCAAGACTCTTGCTTATGCTTTACCAATTGTGCAGATGCTATCCACTCGTACTGTTAAATGTCTTCGAGCTCTGGTGGTGTTGCCCACTAGAGATTTGGCTGTGCAGGTCATGTGTTTTGTCTCGTTTCTACACATTCACAATATGTTGATTCTTTTTCGGGATATGTTATTCTGATTTTTCATCAAATGGTTTTGTGAAATTGAAACTCCATGTTATTTTACTGCTTTGTTTTCTTACTCATAGCATGAGACTTTTTTTAATATTATAAAAATGTTACTCACTGTATGCTCCTTAGCTTCTTTGCATAGTTCAAAGTATATATGCATTATCTATGTTTGGGGATACTGCTTCTATGTTGATAACAGTGGAAGCATCCTTATAATTTGGTGGTGTTCTTGTATAACTATCTTGATAAGAATTTACTTAACAATGCAGTTAATGTTACAGACAGATTAGTTTTATGTGCCTCATAGTTGACTCATTTATGCTACCGAAATGTCTGACTGTCCTTGGCTTTTGTGTCCTTTCAGGTTAAGGAAGTATTTACTGCTCTGGCTCGTGCAGTTGGCCTGTCGGTGGGTTTGGCAGTTGGTCAATCTTCCATAATTGATGAAATCGCAGAGCTCATCAAGAAACCTACTTTGGATTCTTGCATCTGTTATGCCTCTGAAGATTCATATCAGGAGCTAAGAAGTTCGGTGGACATACTTGTAGCAACACCAGGAAGGTTGATGGACCACATTAACAATACCAAGGGTTTCACACTCCAGCATCTTTGTTATCTTGTAAGTGATTGTCTTGGGGTCAATTTTACCCGTGTGGTTACAGTTGTGGACTTGTGGTTCCTATTGTTCTGTATAATTCTCTGAATGTCATACTTATTCTTGAAGAGTTTTTACTGTATAACGTAGATTATGTGGTTATTATCTTTTATTATCTCAAGCAACATTAACCTGTAATAGCATCTTTTCTAGTTCTTGATCTGCTTGGTTCTTGGTGTTACTTGAGCTGAGCTTTTCTAGCTAATTCTTAAGTTTGTCTTGTGCTTTATATGTGTTAATTGACCATGCCTGAGCAACTTAATTGATTAACTTCTTATTTGGTTAACTGAGATTAAGTTCCCCCTCATATCATTGTGGCTCCCTAGTTGTGGATGTTCAACATATTTACAAAGCTCAAACATGTCATATTATCGCAGGTTGTTGATGAAACAGATCGGTTACTTAGAGAAGCCTATCAATCCTGGCTGCCTACTGTCCTTCAATTGGCATACTCTTCAAGTCAAAGTCGATTTCCCTCTGAGGACGGCATTGTTTCTTCTACATTTGGTTCACTTAAGACCATCAGGAGTTGGTAAGTTTTGTTTTCATTCTCCTCATTTTATACTTGTATCATAATATACCATTTAAATTGCTCACTTTTCACTTTGATGTTACATCAGCGGTGTTGAGAGGGGGTTTAAGGGTAGGCCTTATCCAAGGCTAGTGAAGATGGTTTTATCGGCCACATTAACTCAGGATCCAAGTAAGCTTGCGCAGCTTGGTCTTCACTATCCCTTATTCTTAACAACTGGAAAAATGCGCTACCAGCTTCCTGAACAGCTGGAATCCCTTAAAGTGGTATGAAAACATTTGGACATAATTGTTCATTATTCTCATATATGTTGATACCATCTTGTGACTGAAATCTCAGGTGTGTAAATCAAAGCTTAAACCACTTTATCTACTTGCACTTTTGGAGACTTTGCAAGGGGAGAAATGTATTGTTTTCACATCCTCGGTAGAATCAACTCACAGGCTATGCACTTTGTTGAATTTCTTTGATGACCTTCAAATTAAGATTAAAGAGTACTCTCGTCTTCAACGACAGTCCATAAGAAGGTGATCTAAACATAGTTTATTTAGGTGCTTTTTTTTTTTTTAATTTTTTTAAATAATTTCGTGGAATGATTACAGTGAAATAATACCCTCTCTCCTGGATTTCTGAGGTGGAATGACTATCTTTCTTGCAGCAAAACATTGAGGGCATTTCGAGCCGGAGATGTTCAAGTTCTTATTTCCTCGGATGCAATGACTCGTGGAATGGATGTTGAAGGGGTTAAAAATGTAATCAATTATGATATGCCTACGTTTATCAAGACCTATATTCACCGTGCTGGCCGAACTGCAAGGGCAGGCCAAACGGGGCGATGTTTTACCCTTCTGCACAAAGATGAGGTAAATTGCCTTGGTGATGAAAACAAAGGCTAATTAAGATGAAAAATACTTGTTCATTCTTTTCTCTTCATTTAGCATCTTGAATTTTCGATTTCAGGTTAAGAGATTCAAGAATCTGTTACAAAAGGCTGGTAACGAATCTTGTCCTGTTTATCCGGTTCCACCCGAGTCAGTAGAGTCGTTCCATACCATGTACAGTACAGGTATAATAAAAGGTTATCTTTTATAACTTAGATGTTCATAAATGGGGATACAAAGTTAACAATGTGTGGATGTACGTACAGCTTTGCAAAGATTGAAAGAGAGCGTTAAATCAGAAAAATACGGGAAAGGCAAGGTTAATATAAAGCGGCCTGTCGTTGCAAGGAAAAAGGAAAAAGGGATTTATATATGTATGGAATGAATGACTCTTGTTCTCTGTTGTAACTGTTACCAGGTTAGTGTTTTCATTAATCTTCAAGTTCTATTGAAGCATATTATTCCTCTTACAAAAAGATATCACTGTAAAATTAATTATTGCAACTTTTAGTATTGGCGTGCAATATTTCAAAATTTGACATTATAATTAACTCTGGCATTATTTTTACTAAGCATAAAATCTATAAATATTTGTTGTTTATGCAGCATAGGTGATTTGGAGCAGTTATGATTGTTGATGGTGATCCCATGTATGTTACCCTCAAGATTATAGAATTTATCCCAGGTTTTAATTTCATAGAACTTATAAATAGTTTAAATTATAATTTGTCTTGCACATCATCCATCCTCATTCCAGAAATTGGTCAAAATTGCCAATTGAAGAGATTATGATTAAATTGATCCTGATAATGATATTGTCTATGGTATCATTTAGACAATTATTTAATGGGTAAATGGCCCCTTATACCCATTTTTTTAAAGTTTGATCTCAATTTACCCATAAATATAATAATGCATCCCTAAATAATCCTAAATATAACTTTTGATCTCAAAATACTCATTTCTTCCCTAAAGTCAACTAACCCAACTGATTTGTTAGCTTACTTACATCACTTTTGTCACTTGATCAGGATTATCACCATTAGCTTACTTTTGCCAATTAGTTTAATTAGTGGACTTTTTAATCTTCGAAAACTATGAGAATTTTAGTAATAATTTATTGTTTTTGAAAACATTGTTATTAATTTTTGAAAACATTGTTATCAATTTTTGAAGATTATTTTTTCGAAAATAATAATATTAATAATTGTTGAAAACATTATCATTAATGTTTGAAAATTGCATGTAGTTCGAAGATTATTATTTTCAAAAATATTATTATTAATTTTTGAAAACATTAATAATAATTTTTCGAAAATATTATTATTAAACGTTCGAAACATTATTAATAAATGTTCGAAAATTTACAAAGTAATGTTCGAAGATTAAAATTTTCGAACTTTAATAATAATGTTCGAAAACATTAATAATAATATTAATAATTTTCCCAAACATTGTTATAAATTTTTGAAATGGCATAATTAATTTTTGAAGATTATTATTTTCGAAGTTTAATAATATTGTTTGAAAACATTAATAATAATATTAATAATTATTGAAAACATTGTTATTAATTTTCAAAAATTGCATAATTAATTTTGGAAGATTATTTTTTCGAACTTTAATATATATGTTCGAAAACATTAATAATAATATTAATAATTTTCGAAAACATTGTTATTAATTTTTGAAAATTGCATAATTAATTTTGAAAGATTATTTTTTCGAACTTTAATAATAATATTCGAAAACATTAATAATAATATTAATAATTTTCTCAAACATTGTTATTAATTTTCGAAATTGCATAACTAATTTTCGAAGATTATTTTTTCGAATTTTGAGTATAATGTTTGAACACATTGATAATATTATTAATAATTTTCCCAAATATTGTTATTAATTTTCGAACATTGCATAACTAATTTTCGAAGATTATTTTTTCGAACTTTAACAATAATCTTCGAAAACATTGTTATTAATTTCCAAACATTGCATAGTAATGTTTGAAAACATTATTATTATTTTTTGAAAACACTAATAAAATTATTAATAATTTTCCCAAACATTGTTATTAGTTTTTGAAATTGCATAACTAATTTTAGAAGATTATTTTTTCGAACTTTAATAATAATGTTCGAAAACATTGATAATATTATTAATAATTTTCGAAAACATAGTTATTAGTTTTTATGTAATGTTTGAAAACAATATTATTATTTTTCAAAAACACTAATAATATTATTAATAATTTTTCAAAACATTGTTATTAATTTTCGAAATTGTATAACTAATTTTCGAACATTATTTTTCGAACTTTAATAATAATGTTCGAAAACATTGATAATATTATTAATATTTTTCGAAAACATGGTTATTAATTTTCGAACATTGCATAATAATGTTCGAAAATATTATTATTATTTTTCGAAAACATTAATAATAATATTAATAATTTTCCCAAACATTGTTATTAATTTTAGAAGATTATTTTTTTGAACTTTAGTAATAAGAAAACATTGATAATATTATTAATAATTTTCGAAACCATTGTTATTAATTTTCGAAAATTGCATAGTAATATTCGAAAACATTATTATTATTTTTCGACAACACTAATAATATTATTAATAATTTTCCCAAACATTGTTATTAATTTTTAAAATTGCATAACTAATTTTCGAAGATTATTTTTTGAACATTAATAATAATGTTCGAAAACATTGACAATATTATTAATAATTTTCGAAACCATTGTTATTAAATTTTGAAAATAATATTATTCAAAAACATTAATAAAACATTGTTATTAATTTTCCAAAATATTGTTATTAATTTTCGACAAATTGCATAATTAATTTTCGAACATTATTTTTTCGAAAATAATAATGTTCGAAAACTTGAATAATAATATTAATAATTTTCGAAAACATTGTTATTAATTTTCGAAAACATTTTTATTTCGAAAATAATAATGTTCGAAAACATTAATAATAATATTAAAAAATTTCGAAAACATTGTTATTAATTTTCAAAAATTGCATAATTAATTTTTGAAAACATTTTTTTTAATTTTCGAATATTACTTATAAAATAATATTAATTTTCGAACATTAGTAATTTTTGAATTCTATAGTAAAATTCTATTACTAATTTTCGAACACTTTAATAAAATTACTAATGTTCGAAAATTATTAATATTTTATAACTAATGTTCGATTATACCATATTACTAACATTATATTAGCATTATAATACTATAATAATACAAGGGTAATTTTGTACACGACAATTTATAAAGTTTTGAAGTGAGCTATATAACAAATGATTTTTTTACCCAGTTGTTGAAGCCAAATAAATTAGA
The DNA here is from genome assembly GCA_028654395.1 of Scutellaria barbata. NCBI lineage: Eukaryota > Viridiplantae > Streptophyta > Magnoliopsida > Lamiales > Lamiaceae > Scutellaria > Scutellaria barbata. The sequence goes on from CM053648.1 coordinate 19,718,443, forward strand.
CATTTTCTTCTTATATGATTTTCTGACTTACAAATCAAACATATCTTTTTCAACCTTCGGATGCTTTCATCGTTGCAGCTATCAATGTGTTTATTATCGATTTCGTCATCTTGATAGTCATACTGCATGGGTACGTGTTTGGTATATCTTACTTTATTGTGGTCGGTATGGCCGCTTCGACTGCATTTTTCGGATCAGCCAGAAGGAATCTGTTTTCCTTTGGGTCGTCCCGCTTGTTTAGGCTTATCGGGTGTTCTACATAATTGATTTTGAATTTCATCTGATACCACCCAAGCTTCTGGGTCGGACACTGATTTTGAATTTTATCTGATACCACCCCAGCTTCTGGGTCAGGCACGGGATTAACCATACCGCTCCACATCCCCTTCAACCATTCAGTGGTGTAATATGGGGCAACATATGATGTAAATGATTCCTTCATAAAATTGTAACAAAAAATGGGAAAATTGTCAAGATGTATATGTATGTATGAATACATTCATGACGCATAATTGTGACTTCGGTTGTTAAAATATATTTTGTTTGAGTACCTTATTGCTGCACATGCATGCAAACACGGTATGAGGTCACTCTGAAAAATAGAACATATGCATTCATATTGGGTTAGCTCGACAATAAAAATCTTACTCCCATCAATGACCTTATATTCGTTTCGGCCCAATTTATCGACTTGTATACGCCAACTAATCTTGACAGCTTCGACTAGTCTTTTATACGCTGCATTCGTTAGAGTATTTTCTCTATTTTCAGCAGCAGTTTTTCTCTTATAAAACCATTTTTCGATTATTCGTCGAGCACATTCTAGAAAAGAACATATAGGTAGCTTTCTTGCCCACACAAGATGACTATTTCATGTGTCAGCCGTGTTTGATGTCATAAAGTTAAATCTTCTAACAGGATATCTCACTTGAGCCCATCGTTGTTCTCCAGCCTTCGATAAGACTGCTACTGCATCTTGTATACCAGAAGCTTGTATCATAGATATGTAACTGTAAGTAGAATTATCGTTACTGAAATACGCATTATAATGACAAATTATACAGTTTATAATACGATATATTGATTCGAACATTGCGTAGATGTTTTGAACAAAAAAAGGTACTTATCGAAGTCGTCGACTAATAACAAAATGCAGCTTTGTTGAAAAGTTCCATCAAATGTGTTCCATGACTGGCTAAATTTTGTTGTAAATGAAAATAACATAAATAATGGGTCGCATTAGGGTACACTTCCTTGATGTCATTGTTGATGCTGACGTGTTGATCGGATACTATTAGTAATTGATCTAGGCATCCAACTGCTTCATGAAGATGTTTCAGAAATCAGGTCCAAGACTCATCATTCTCCACATTTCCTAGACCAATTGCCAATGGAAAAATTTGATCGTTCCCATCTTGTGTCACTGCAACAAATCCAACACCTTTATACTGACCTTTCAAGTGACATTCATCCACAAATATAACGGGCTGTGAATATTGCTTAAATCCATGAATAGATGTTGTCAGTGCATAGAACACATATTTGAATTTTCCATTAACATGTGTTTCCAAAGCTATATATGTCCCGGGATTAGATACTTTCAAGACCTCCAAGTATATTGAGAGCAGAGCAATGACTTTTTTGGATCACCGTATGCAACCCTCATTGCATGCCGTTTTGCACTCAATGCAACTTTGTAAGAAACATGTACACCATGTCGATCCTCCATTTCTGATATGATGCCCTAGGATCAAGATTGTAATTTTATTTTTTGAGTGTTTCAGCATAGTACTCACCGATCAAAACTGCTGGAAGTCGACGAGCGACAGTGCTGTTTAAATGATGCGAACATGTATGTTCTAAAATAATCTTTGAAAATTTTCAAATGCCAAATTTCTCGTGTGCGTTCAATATGAATGGACAATTTTTTTTTCGAACATTTCACATACCATCTGTTCTTATCTCAACGATCCACACGGTACTCAACGAGATTCTGCAAATGGTAAAAACCTACGGCATTTTTCAACTCAAATTTACTACCAAAAGTGCATCATTTTCTCAAGGTGGCATGTTCGATCGGCTCGTTCACTAGGGTGGGCTGCTCATCACATGGTACTTTTGGAATAAACCATTCTGGTCTCCTAATGTATGTCAAGAATTCTTCATACACCAGCCGTTGCTCCTCATCCAAAGTATTCTCGACATATTCATATAACTCAAATTCATCATTTTCAGTTGTCGTCGATGCTGATTCATCTTCCTCATTTGACGAACCTGAAACATGATAGAGATAATATGTATTAAACTTTGAACATATTATTCAGTAATTAAAGGCACTTACAAAATTACCACTATCATCATCATATAGTTGATTGGGTCTTCTTTCTGTTTCAGCTGGTTGTGGGATAGCTTCATTTGGTGCAGACTCATGATGTTCATAGGGAGTCAGAGACCTATTCAAATCGATATAGTCGACACCGCAATCTGATGTAAAGTCCACACGACCACTAGATGAAGGTTAGGGTGTCCACTGATTCACTGATGATGTCTCAGCTTGCCTAACTTCGTCTTCATTTGGTATACCCCATTTCGATAAGAACGTTGTGTCATTTTGTAGTCCAATAGGAGCATTTACATAATTCGAGAACTGCTCGGGAATGTCAAATGAAGGATATGAGCATGTGCTATTATCCAATACTCCTGATGAACCCCTACAGGGTTGATATTCTGCGAGGAGATTGACCACACGCATTCTGGTCCTCCAAAATCCGTACGTTTGAGGGAAACAAAAACAACGAGACACTCATTGCTTACAAATAATAATCGTTCCAGATCCGAATCATTACTAATTTTTTTCCTTCTCACTATTCCATTTATCACCGCTAGCGAACGGATTACATATCTCCAACAATTCATGTCAGCACATATAACCCCATGGATTGACTCTAATAGATCAGCAAATGAAATTTTTTGAAGGTGTACATGCTCGTGAGAACCGTTTCTATACTCTAATCCTTCTCAATAACCCCCGAACCAAACCACTATAGATATGAAACTCATATTTTCCTATGTATGATCAAAAAATGAAAAGATTTGCTGAAATCAGAAAATATTCATCTCTTTTTGAGAATAATTTTGAAATAGTATAAAACAAAAGATGCTACATATATAAATTGTTACAATTACAATATTCAACAACATTTCTTCATTTTATTTGTGCTCACTAATTGGGAAAACAAAATGTCCAGTACAATATAGTAACTATAACATTTATTCCAAAACTAATATTACATTTGATAATACTTCAGAAGTGTAATCACTTAAATATGTCTTCATTCGATTATTCTGGATTTAATGTAAGATAACTTTGAAGGTCAAAACATTATTAAAGTTTAATTTATCCAAAATTTTGCAAAATATAATATAATATTACCACAAATTGTCGCTTGGGAATAGCAACATCTAGTTTCTTAGTGGGTAATGTCATCTAATATCAACTAACCTTACCGTGATCAATAAAATGATGATATGTGAAATACTACAAGATTTATAATGACATTAAATTATATTGAAGAAATAAATATCTGTCAATTTAATTGTACATGCATGCAAATATATCATATTTATTTGGGAAAATTATTTTCGCCAATTTAATTACTAACTACATCTTGTGTCATTTTCGGGATCCGATTAAATATGAATCATCTAACATAAGTGATTTAGTAAACTAATTTGCATTAAATAAATATCAAAAAATATGCAATGAGAAAATTAATACGGTTGGAGACATGTTACATGATAATACAAACAATTCTAACAACATACCTTTGAACTATGTTTCACGAAAATTTCTTCAAGTTTTGCAAGATCTAATCCACAACGAAAATATTGAACAACTTAGATGAGATGAAAATTGTTTCACATCCTCTGTTTATCCTTCATTTGCCCTCATATAGACTCCAAAGAATAATTTACTGTACAAATAGTATTACGCGTGTTGTACTAGTTTTGTCTTGGCACAACACATAATAATTTGAAGAAAAAATGAGGGGTGGGGGACAATCACTGGAATAACTTTTTGCAGAGGGGTTTGTAGTATTAATTCTCACTAATATTAGAAGTGTTTTCTTGCCTAATATTTTCCTTAATATTTTCAGACATTACAGGTGATTTTTCGAGACACTAGTAAGGTAGTGAAGTATTTTCGAATATTATTTATACAATCGGAAATGTCAGCACATATTTTGTTGTGTCTCATTTCAAAATCACGAGTTAGTAATTTACGAAAATAACATGTCAGATTAATATGCATGACCTAATTGTAATTAACATTGCTTAATTACTCTCATCTATTCGATAATTACATTATTTGAGTGAGTACATTCATTCATATTGAAAGTAGATAATGATTTGACCATGCACAAGAAATATATTCCCTTCTTTTGTCATATACACTCACTCCAAACCCTTCAAAACACACATGTGACACTTACATGTAAGGTGGCAGCCCCACCTCCACTTTCACCAATTCAAGCCCCTTGCATGTAAGTGAAAGTGGAGGGGGCTTGAATTGGAGAAAAGTAGAGGTGGGGCTGCCACCTTATCACGAGAAATTTGGCATCTGAAAAAATTTCAAAGATTATTTTAGAACATACATGTTTGCATCATTTAACAGCACTGCCGCTCGTCGACTTCCAGCAGTTTTGATCGGTGAGTACTATGCTGAAACACTCAAAAATAAAATTACAATCTTGATCCTAGGGCATCATATCAGAAATTAAGGATCGACATGGTGTACATATTTCTTACAAAGTTGCATTGAGTGCAAAACGGCATGCAATGAGGGTTGCATACGGTTATCCAAAAAAGTCATTTGCTCTGCTCCCAATATACTTGGAGGTCTTAAAAGTATCTAATCCCGGGACATATATAGCTTTGGAAACACATGTTAACGGAAAATTCAAATATGTGTTCTATGCACTGACAGCATCTATTCATGAATTTAAGCAATATTCACAGCCCGTTATAGTTGTGGATGGATGTCATTGAAAGATCAGTTTAAAGATGTTGGATTTGTTGCAGTGACATAAGATGAGAACGATCAAATTTTTTCATGGGCAATTGGTCTAGAAAATGTGGAGAATGATGAGTCTTGGACCTGGTTTCTGAAACATCTTCGTGAAGCAGTTGGATCCCTAGATCAATTACTAATAGTATTCGATCAACACGTTAGCATCAACAATGACATCAAGGAAGTGTACTCTGATGCGACCCATGATTTATGTTATTTTCATTTACAACAAAATCTAGCAAGATATGGAACACATTTGGTGGAACTTTTCAACAAAGCTGCATTTTGTTATCAATCGACGACATTCGATATGTACGTTTTTTTTCAAAACATCTACGCAATGTTCGAATAATATATCGTATTAGAAACTCTATAATTTGTCATTATAATATGTATTTCAGTAACGATAATTCTACTTACAGTTACATATCTATGATACAAGCTTCTGGTATACAAGGTGCAAGTAGCAGCCTTATCGAAGGCTGGAGAAAAACGATGGGCTCAAGTGAGATGTCCTGTTAGAAGATTTAACTTCATGACATCAAACACGGCTGAGACATGGAATAGTCGTCTTGTGTGGGCAAGAAAACTACATGTATGTTCTTTTCTAGAGTGTGCTCGATGAATAATCGAAAAATAGTTTTATAAGAGAAAAACTGCTGCTGAAGATAGAGAAAATACTCTAACGAATGCAGCGTATAAAAGACTAGTCGAAGCTGTCAAGATTAGTTGGCGTATACAAGTTGATAAATTGGGCCAAAACGAATATAAGGTCATTGATGGGAGTAAGATTTTTATTGTCGAGCTAACCCAATACGAGTGCATATGTTCTATTTTTCAGAATGAGCTCAGACCGTGTTCGCATGCATGTGCAGCAATAAGGTACTCAGACAAAATATATTTTAACAACCGAAGTCACAATTATGCGTCATGAATGTATTCATACATACATATATATCTTGACCATTTTCCCATTTTTGTTACAGTTTTATGAAGGAATCATTTACATCATATATCGCCCCATATTACAGCACTGAATGGTTGAGAGGGATGTGGAGCGGTATGGTTAATCCCGTGCCCGACCCAGAAGCTTGGGTGACATCAGATGAAATTTAAAATCAATTATGTAGAGCACCCGAAAGCCTAAACAAGCCGGACGACCCAAAGAAAAATAGATTTCTTCTGCCTGATCCGAAAGATGCAGTAGATGCGGCCATACCAACCACAATAGAGCAAGATGTACCGAACACGTGCCCATGCAGTATGACTATCAAGATGACGAAATCGATAATGAACACATTAGTAGCTGCAGCGAAGAAGGCATCCGAAGGTTGAAAAAGAAATGTTCGGTTTGCAAGTCAGAAAATCATACAAGAAGAAAGTGTCCAATTTATTTGGCTTCAACAATTGGGTAAAAAAATCATTTGTTATAACTCACTTCAAAACTTTATAAATTGTTGTGTACAAAATTACCCGTGTATTATTATAGTATTATAATGTTAATATAATGTTAGTAATATAGTATAATCGAACATTAGTTATAAAATATTAGTAATTTTCGAACATTAGTAATTTTATTAAAGTGTTCGAAAATTAGTAATATAATTTTACTATAGTGTTTGAAAATTACTAATGTTCGAAAATTAATATTATTTTATATGTAATGTTCGAAAATTAAAAAAAATGTTTTCGAAAATTAATTATGCAATTTTTGAAAATTAATAACAATGTTTTCGAATTTTTTTAATATTATTATTAATGTTTTCAAACATTATTATTTTTGAAAAAAAATTGTTTTCGAAAATTAATTATGCAATATCGAAAATTAATAACAATGTTTTCGAAAATTATTAATATTATTATTCATGTTTTCGAGCAGTATTATTTTCGAAAAAAATAATGTTCGAAAATTAATTATGCAATTTGTCGAAAATTAATAACAATATTTTGAAAAATTAATAACAATGTTTTATTAATATTTTCGAACATTATTATTTTTAAAAATTAATAACAATGATTTAGAAAATTATTAATAATATTATCAATATTTTCGAACATTATTATTAAAGTTCGAAAAAATAATCTGTGAAAATTAGTTATGCAATTTCGAAAATTAATAACACTGTTTGGGAATATTATTAATAATATTATTAGTGTTGTCGAAAAATAATAATAATGTTTTTGAACATTACTATGCAATTTTCGAAAATTAATAACAATAGTTTCGAAAATTATTAATAATATTATCAATGTTTTCGAGCATTATTATTAAAGTTCGGAAAAATAATCTTCGAAAATTAAAACAATGTTTGGGAAAATTTATTAATATTATTATTAATGTTTTCAAAAAATAATAATAATGTTTTCGAACATTACTATGCAATGTTTGAAAATTAATAACCATGTTTTCGAAAAATATTAATAATATTACCAATGTTTTCGAACATTATTATTAAATTTCGAAAAAATAATCTTCGAAAATTAGTTATGCAATTTCAAAAATTAATAATAATGTTTTGGAAAATTATTAATAATATTATTAGTGTTTTCGAAAAATAATAATAATGTTTTCGAACATTACTATGCAATGTTCGAAAACTAATAACCATGTTTTCGAAAATTATTAATAATATTATCAATGTTTTCGAACATTATTATTAAAGTTCGAAAAAATAATCTTCGAAAATTAGTTATGCAATTTCGAAAACTAATAACAATGTTTGGGAAAATTATTAATAATATTATTAGTGTTTTGAAAAATAATAATAATGTTTTTGAACATTACTATGCAATGTTCGAAAATTAATAACAATGTTTTCGAAGATTATTATTAAAGTTTGAAAAATTAATCTTCGAAAATTAGTTATGCAATGTTCGAAAATTAATAACAATGTTTGGGAAAATTATCAATGTTTTTGAACATTATACTCAAAGTTCGAAAAAATACTCTTTGAAAATTAATAACAATGTTTGAGAAAATTATTAATATTATTATTAATGTTTTTGCACATTACATTATTATTAAAGTTCGAAAAAATAATCTTCCAAAATTAATTATGCAATTTTCGAAAAGTAATAACAATGTTTTTGAAAATTATTAATATTATTATTAATGTTTTCGAATAATAATCTTCGAAAATTAATTATGTCATTTCGAAAATTAATAACAATGTTTGGGAAAATTATTAATATTATTATTAATGTTTTCGAACATTATTATTAAAGTTCGAAAATTTTAATCTTCGAACATTACTATGCAATTTTCGAACTTTTAATAATAATGTTTTCGACAAATTATTATTAATGTTTTCGAAAATAATAATCTTCGAACTACATGCAATTTTCGAACATTAATAATAATATTTTCGACAATTATTAATATTATTATTTTCGAAAAAATAATCTTCGAAAATTGATAACAATATTTTCGAAATTAATAACAATGTTTTTGAAAATAATAAATTATTACTAAAATTCTTGTGTACAACATTTTCGAACATTACAGGTCATAGTTTTCGAAGATTAAAAAGTCCACTAATTAAACTAATTGACGAAAGTAAGCTAATTGGTGAAAATTCTGACTAAGTGACAAAGTGATGTGAGTAGTCTGACAAATCAATTGGATCAGTTGACTTTAGATAAAAAATGGGTATTTTGAGATCAAAAGTTATATTTAGAATCATTTAGGGATATATTATTATATTTATGGATAACTTATGATCAAACTTTAAAAAAATGAGTATAAAGGACCATTTTCCCTTTATTTAATTCAATATAAATTTTCACCTTTGCAATCAAATAGTTTGATCACTGCATAACATTGATGAGATGCATAACTTGATTGAGGTTACATAATATAGGCAGGGAAACTGATTTTGTTAGAGATAGGGGTTGAAATTGGTTTTTAGTCATTTAATATGTGAGTTGCTTACTGTTAAATGGATAATAATCAAGCAAATATGGACAAATTCTTGCTTAGTTAAATGAAGTTTTTGTAATTGCCAAGAGGAATAAGATCCCAACATATGAAAGGGCGAAAGAGAGACTAACTCAACTTCTTTTGTTCCTCTTAGGTTGTGTCCAAATTAAAGTTACAAATCAAGAGAAAATACACTCATATAACTCTTACATTCATCAAAGGGAAGGGGGACAAAATTAGTTTAAGCCAACATGTTGAGCTCAGAATAACCTCATCATAATTCCAAAGCTGCAGCATCCTGGACTTCATCTGTCTTCACCATTTCTAACCGTGGACGTTTCAAGGCTAATTATTACAAGAAGTAATAAGACTACAGTTAGTGTCAAACATCGCAATTAAGTCAATCTAACATTCTTCAATCCAGAATTATATGAATGCTACCTCTTTACCATTTTCTACTCAAAACCAATAACAATATATCATTGCAGTTAGGATATTCCCAAAAGCTTATATAACACCCAACTAGATCAACCATGCTTGATTCACACAAATTTAATCAAGCTCAGAATTAGGAGACTCACATCTGATAGATGAGCCTGCAAGGCAAGTGAGCCTTGATTTGGTGTTGACCTCAGTAAACGGATTTGGGTTGCCTTTGTTAGCCATTCGCATATCCCAAAGGCGTATAACCCCATCGGACGATGCAGATGCCACTACATGAGGATCCTCTTCCCCTGAATCACCACTGATCTTCGATAACACAACAATGCCTTTTATGCGAGCTGCATGAGCATCTTCAATGCTATATGCCAATTTTCCACTACCTGTGTCCCAGGCATTGAGGTTCCGATCCTCTCCGCCTGTAAATAATATCCCGTTCTACAGCAAAAGGATAATCAAGGATGTATTCATCAAAGTCTAGCTCATGTATCATAAACTCAAAATCAAATCAATTTGGTAATCTTGAAGCCACAAACTAATCTTTTTTGTGAACGCATTCGTTTTGATTTTTAAGTGTTAAAACAGTTTAGGGAAAGATTTTGAGTATCAATTACTCACCAACAAAATCAATACCCAAAATCTCCATTTGATAACCCTATTTGATCGAAATATGAACATGTTTATCAAATTAGAGAGAGAGAGAGAGAGAGAGAGAGAGAGAGAGTACAGCTCCGGAGGCAGCACAGAGGACTTTCTTCTTAATATCCAGCTCGCATATCAATTTCGCGTCCTCAGACTCGTGAATGCTGACTTTATCATCGATTGCCATGATGAATTTTTCTCCAGCTTCATTGAATTGCACGATCGAGGCTTCTTTGCTCAGCTTGCAGTAGAAACTCCGTCTTCCTCTCACCAAATTGACAGCGCAAGCACTCATCGTGGCCGACAGTCAACGCTAACTTCCCCGATGGATGCACCGAGAGTGAATTGACTCCTTTTCTATGGACTTTTACAGTCTTAAGGAGCACGAAAGGATCAGCATCGTAGATAGAGAGTGAACCCTCGGCGTCAGCGGCGAGGAGGTTGCGGGGGAAGGAGAGAGAGGGAGGAGACACGAAGGAGACGGCGGTGATCGACGAAGAGTGGTGGAAGGAACCGATCTCGGAGAGGACGACAGGTCATAGATTTTGATGCAGTCATCGTTGCCGCCGGAGACGGCGGCTGAACCAGCGACTGCGACGGTTTTGATGGTGGAGAGGTGGAGGGGAAGGAGAAGAGTGGAGTTAGGGCGAGAGAATGGGGTGTTTTCGGGATTTGAGCTTGTAACCCCAAATGAAACGCTCATATGACCCTGCAACCAAACTCATCTTCGGAGCTACCAGGCAAAAGAGAGAATGGGGAAGAAGGGTTTTGAGCAGGGTTTTAGAATGGTTAATTGGGTTGGGCCTCTTGGCCCAATATGTAAAAACGCCATTCCCAGCTAACAGCCCAATGGTTTCCACTAACTACGTCAACTGGCCCAATACTAATTCTTGGGTAAAAATTCTATCTTTTCATATCATATGCTTCTCAAATTCAATAAATCTTCTATCTTCTTATTCCCAAGTTTTAGAGCCCTCTGCCAAGATTACTCACAAGTAAGGAAAAATATTACAAAAGAAACCGTTGAATTTGGATACAGTGCTGATTTTTTATCTTATGTTTTTTTACTGGGAATTGAATTTGAAGGAGATCGGTTTCTACAGTCAGTAATTTTCCTCAACATTGCAACAACGTTTTCCCCTCAAAAAATTTCTGATATTAAAGTATTAACCCAAAACGCCTGGGGTGAATTACAGATAATTGATGCATCACGGTTGTGGAATTCAGGAATTTTCCCCCTTTTGGTATTGCAATTATAATTTCTCATCTCCGGGCGCCGCCGACGAATGGGTGAACTTCAAATTCAACACCCCTTCTCGCTTCCACCTCCGCCGCTCCCCCCCCTTCCTCCGCCCGTCTTCATCGCGTGACGACCTCGCACCTCCGGCGTCGCGAGACGACACTTCTCCACCCCCTCCTTTCGATCCAAGCCGAAGTAATTCTCTTTCCTTGGATCTCTGTGTGATTCGGTGATTTACTTGAGTTCTTGTATTTGTTGTGCGATGAAATTGAGATGCTGAATCTTTATGTTATGATAAATTCTGTTGAATAGGACCATACACTTTTGAATTTACCCATTGATGAATGAATGATTTCTCTTTCTTGTTTGGTTTGATGTTATGGGGGTGGGGTACTACTGTTCCCCGAACATCCTTTCTTGTTTTAATGGATGCTGTAATCCATGCTTCGATCTTAAATTTCCAGATAATGAATTGTTTATTCATGTTTTCTTGAATTCTTCAGACAATTGAACACCTTGTTCACAAACTTAGCGTTTGTTGGATTGTAGAATGAAGAGCCATTGTATAAATTCAATGAACATTTATGTGAGGGTGTTATGGTATAAGTGTAAGGATATTAGATGATTTTTCTTGGTAGTCAGTAGGTTGATTTCGGGTGGAGCAAGAGATTTGGATAATTACTTGCTACTGCTGATCTTAAAGTTTTAGGACCTCAATTCAAACTTTGGGATATGTTTTGGTTGCAAGGATTGAAAACTAAACTCTAATAGGAACTGCTTTGCTCAATTTGTTGGCACAGTAACTTTTTTTTTTTTTTTGAATCTCTTGTAGTGATTGGTATCATTAGAAGGAAAGCCTTGATCAAAGAATTGGCGGCTGTATACCATGCTGAGTGCCTCACATACTGCCAAGAACTTTTGGAACTTCAGAAAAAAGCAGACGAGGCAAGTAGTTTCATCTCATTTATCACTTTAGGTGCTAATAATGCGAAATGACATTTATCTCTCTTTTTTTGGTTGAAATTGGGATAATTTAATAAGTTGGAACACTTAAGTCTTTTCTGATTGGATATAGTAGAATGAGCATTTAATAGAATACCACAAACATGTTTTACTGAACGGGCGTATAGTAGAACTCCCAAGTTATTGCTGAAATTTGAGATATTATTCTGTTTATTGATAAACAAGATGCTGAACTTCATTCAAAATTCTTTTAGCAGTTCTGTATGGCTGGTATTTTATCAAGTTGTTTTTTTTGTGAGATTTTTGTTCCCAACAGAATGGTGCTTGGTCAGATTAAAGCCAGGTTCATCTTGTAAGTAGTCCTGATTATGGTGGTGGTGCCTCTGGCTTCAATTGTTTTAGGTAGATACATTTTCCAGTCCATGTTTTCTAAACAGAATAATCTAATGAATGAGCCAAAGAATCCTGATCATAATGGGCATAGTTGATTTGGGTTGTTGGCCTTATTTAGCAACACTATTCTCCCTCTCTGCTCGGCGATTTTGTCTGAATCATTATAGAATATCTCGTTGAGAGGTCTATTGTTTCCGTTTGAAATATGAAAGATGAGAGCACACGTTTCTCTTTTCCACTTCAGTTATCTCTGACAGTGTTATATTCTATAGGTTTCTGAAATGTGTAACCCTGACCTTCTGTTTTTTGTTTTTTTTTTTTTTAAAGCCATTGATTTATATTTAGGGAGCTGATTTTGTCATAACCATATCTGTTTTCCTTAATGCACACTGTCAAAGCTAGGAATGAAGTATCCATGCACAATAAAGGTGCATTGTTAAGGATGCCATATGGAGTAGAGATTAGATACACCATATATCAAATTTAAACTCCAAAGTGTCTATGAAACAGCATTTTTATCTACAGCTACTCACTAAAGAAGTTGAATCATCCCTAACATAATGTCAAGATAGACCTTCAACCTTCCACGGCAGGTGGTTGATTGCAAATATCCTTAGCAACTTGTAGGATATCTAAATGTTTAAACCCCTTGACTCCTACGTTTTGTTCTATGTAGACTTCATACTTTTGTTTTTGTTTTATTGAGCCATTGAACTTTTAATATATCAGATATTGCCTATAGAGTCCTTGATCTAACCAAAATAAAAGTTGAATGGATCAATAGAACACAGTCAAAGCAACAGGGCTCAGTGCGACAAAATATAAAAGTCGTTTTGTTTAACTTGAACTATAGTTATCAGCTTACATAACCATCATCTCCATCCAAAGTATAGTACATTCCCCACCAAAATACTCCATGGGTACTTATCAAGCATATTGTTCAATGGATTTTTATATGAATTCTGCCGCAATTGATTTAACTCTGTTCAGGTGATTAATCTGTTCTTAAATACATGCAGCCATTTGTAGACATAAAAGTTCCAGAGGAGCCAAGGAAAGAAACACTGAGAGCCACCAAACGCCCGAAAAGTTTCGCTAGGTGTCTCTGAGTTAGTGATCTGCATCTTGATCCACCCATTCACCAATACGTGCACGAGCATTTGAACTTCTAAATTACATATGTATTGAACATCCTCTCCTACTGTGCTAATTTGATAGGGTGCATGATGTTGATTGGTAAAAGGAACACGTTTCGCCATCAGGAAGTTCTCTTGCACCCAATACATTCATTTAGTTTATGTTCAACGATTATGTAACCGAGATGAAGCTATGCATAGAACAACCTTTGAAATGGCTCATAGAACTTGGTTAGAGAGTATTAGTTATTTGATTTGTACCAGGATTTCTTATTGTACTTGTATTGTATATTTATCAGTATGATTATGAGTCATTCAGGGGTTAATTACACTTTCATAAGAATTATGCACACTGTTTACATTTTAATTAAAGATTTGGATTTTTTTTGGTAACACTTTGGCTCACCAACTATATGATATATACACAATTCTGTTACACAGAGAAGGTATAGTGTAATTTGATGCCCACAATGTAATTAACCCATGGGAAATAAGTTGATGTGAAAATTGCATGTTTCTTGATTTATAGTATGTTGGGATTGTGAGGAGTATATAAATATCCAATATCAGAAATAAAGCCAAAAAAAAAAAAATTGTAACAAAGTAATTTTTTGTTGCATGCATATGGAGTGATCAAAGTTATGATTCTGATGGTGGGGATAAGAATAAAAGAAAAAAGACGGTCAAAATTCAAAAGTGCACACGTCATCCTGATCAGTGGTGCAGAATGAGGAATTAGAAAAGATAGAAACAGAATTAAATGTTGTGTCCTATGATGATGCTGGCTGATTCAGTGCCAATTTTTTGGAAATTTTGCAGTACTATCCACCATTCATCTTTCCACATTAGCCCAGGGCTAGTATTGTCAATTCACAACTGGTTAACAAAACAGTAATAAAAATAATAAAATCATAATAATGGATTAGTGAACATAATAAACAAAACAGTATACATGAAATATGTTAAAAGCCATATTTTGATTAAAAGCATAATAATCATAATACATGCGTGGTTGGAGTTAGTTAACTAAACTATAATGAAAATTGATTAATCAAAGCCAGAGAGCTCCGGCGTCTTTGAGAAGAGGAACAAGAGTGCCGTTAATATGACACGCCATAACCGTCTCTATGCCGCCTAAGAACTTCCCCCCGACGAACACCGCCGGCACCACCTGCTGCCGCCTGCCTCCGAGGCGGCACAGCAGGGCGTGGATGCCGCTGCCTGAAGCGTCGCGGTCGAGCTCCACGATGGTGGGGCCTACGCCGAGGCCGAAGAGCAGCTGCTTGATAACGTGGCACATGCAGCAGCGCTGATGGTGAAGACCACCACGGCGTTGCCGGAGACCAGGAGGCTGACCTTCTCGCACACGGCCTCCATGTCCAGCGCCGCCACTGTTGTTGATCTCCGCCGCTCATCCTGACGGCGGATGGTATGTCTTTGGCTACCTCCATTTGTTGGTGAGAGAAATAGGATTAATGAAAGCTCAGTGAAGTGTAATCATGCAAGGTGTATATGTGGACCACAGATGCAGAAATGAATTAAAGGAGGAAGGGGGAAATGATATATATAAGAATAACAGAGTCGTTTGCAGTGATGGAAATCAAAGGAGTACTAGGGCTTGCATTGCATATATAAGCATCATCTGGAGAGAGGAGAGAGAGAGAGAGAGAGAGAGAGAGAGAGAGAGAGAGAGAGGAGAGAGAGAGAGAGAGAGAGAAGGTACAGAGGCATAGCTGTAGTGTATCAGGCAATCTGTCTGGCGGCCTTGATTTCTCATGCGTTCTGCATTCGTCTTTATCTTTTCAGATAACTCTACACTTCAATTCCTATTCATTTCAAAACTTCAATTAATTCTGGGAATTATATGTCATTGTAACTTCAAACACCATTTACTGTCCTATACTATATATATATATATATATATATATATATACCTACAATTATTTATGGAGTTAGTTATACAACCAATCAGTAATTATATATGTCGTTTGTATCAAAGATTATTTATCTTAATAACTTGAGTATAATCATTCTTTTTCTTTTCTTTTTTATCAGTGATGGTTCAATTTCAAATTTATGCATTATATATATATATATATATATGATGTGGCTCTATAAAATAATTGTACAAAGTTCAATAAGATGTGATATTTTTTATAGAACTGTAGTTGCCATATAGGATAAATGGAGATAATTTTATGATAGCACATTGTGATACAAATTTTAGTATGTAGATTGATATGGAAACATAAGTGTGGTAAATGTTTTATAATATTTAATGTTAGAGAAAGTATAAAAAACCACCATATGGTTTAAGAATTTGACAATTATAAGCATGTGTTTTCTTTTCTTGACAAGAAAAAATAATAATTGAGTTTTCTATGTTTTAACAAATTGAGTTTTTGCTAGTTTGTCATGCATAACAACTAACATGTACATGATTTCTTTATCTAATTAACATACGTACAATGTGGGATCGTATTAACTAAAAACATCATTGGAGCATAAAACACGATTAAAAACATCCTTGATTATTTTATATATATTTTCTTTGATCAAAGAATATATATATATTTTTTTTTGGTGGATGATATGGTGGAAAAGGAAGGGTTATAGCAGGAACCAGTTAATGGCCTTGCCATGTTGTTAGTCCACGTGTCCACTCTTTACTATTACACATAATACAATGGACCATTAGTCCAAGGTACTACCAATATCACAACAGAAAAATCTGTTCTTGTTACTCACCACTATTACGTGAAAATTAATATATATATATATATATATATATTTATAGAGAGAGAAAGAGGGGGAGGAGAGAGAGTGGCGATAGACAGAAATGGGAGAGTAGTATGGTAGCTTTTACAGGAGGCGTGATTCAGCAACAGAGCATGAGCATCATCCATCGTACGACCGAGATTAATTGCATTGATTAATAGAGAGAGAGAGAAAGAGAGAGAATGGCTGGAGAAAAGGAAAGCACGACAAGCCGACAAACAATGGCTTACACGCCGTCGTTTGACGGTCAGAAAAACATAGGGATTTTGAATGCATTTCCAACACCACGACGACATTGCTGACACTAACGCCGTCTCATAATATCCCCTTTTTCCCTCTTTCATTTCATATCTTGTCCCACTTTTTCCTTAAATTATTGCTTAATTATTTTCTATTACATCCAAACTGGATACCCCAACTAACAACTACTGCTGCCACTTTCTACCATCTTAAATCGGTATATACATTTAATTATTGGATTCTCTTGTGTATGTGGCTACAAGACAAGATTATTGTTTGAGTTGGTCTCGATTTCATTAAATTTTGATTTAAATTTCAACCCAGCCCAACTTGTGGCCCATATTGATCTATATCTGTCATTGGCCCAATAAGGCCCAATACTAGCATGTTGGGGTTGGGAGTTTGCTCCAGGTTAGAAAGCGTGGCAATAAGAGAGAAGGAAATATAAAGGCGAGGTAGAAAATTATGGAACGGTAACGGTGACGGTGACGTTGATTATGACGGTTGTCTAACCAGAATAATCTCGACCCTACCATTATTTTCAATCTGTACTACTTTTACAATAGGAAATAATTTAATGCACATTTCTATGTTGTAATGTTTTATAGTATTATATGAAATTTTGTATATAATTTGATACATCATTTAGAAAACATATTGTTATGGGACAATCTGAAATTTATAAAGCAAATTAGAGATGATAATCTGAAATGGGGTTTTGAGAGAGACACATAACTGAATAGTAAAGTGGCACATAATCTCCAAACATAACTAGATACATGTTCACTTCATAATCACCACAGCACACCACTTTTCTTGGTCCATTGCTTACAACCTTGCATGTGTCGCATTCATGTTCAACGTAAGATGCCTTGTCTAATTATAAAGTTTTATTACACCTCAAATCCTTCAACCTTTTGTTTTGTAATGTTTTGCGTTGATAAAATTCTATACTTATTTATGATTAGATATAACATATATTCTCTTCCTAATTTAATTTATCCGATTACGTGGATAATGAATTGTGCATGTTGACTAACAATAGTTAATCAACAAGAAAATACTTGAAAATTATGCTATTCATTGATTACATAGATGATGAGTTTTGGTTCGACCTCGAGAATTGTCTTTTGACTTAAATGTTGTTAAGAGAGTGAGACTAATAATTACGTGTTCCATTAAAAGAGGTAATAAGAGTTACCACAATAAAAATTTCTCTTTGATTAAAGATATCCTTTCGAATTGTCTCCTCTCTTCTCTTCTCTTCTCTCTATATATTGTGCCTCGCAATCCTCATCCTTCACTCTATATCTCTCTCTAACACATACTTGTCATCTCATATCTTCTCTCTTCACACAAGACCTCCTAATTATTTCTATTTTTAGACCATGCTTTTTTAATTTTAATTATATTTGATTTTGTGAAGTATATTTTCAAATACATAGTTGCATGCATAGATAAATAGGTAAAAATGGAAGGAGGTATACAGAGTGAAGGAGCAGATACAACAGCTTTCAAAGACTGCTTATCACTGGCAACGAAGAACCCTTATGTTCTTCGCCTTGCTTTCTCTGCTGGCATTGGAGGTCTCCTCTTTGGCTACGACACAGGTGAGAGAGAGAGAGAGAGAGAGAGAGATTTTATGAAATAATTATCATATAATATGTGTAATTTTGAGCAGGGGTGATATCAGGCGCTCTTCTCTATATCAGAGATGATTTCAAGTCTGTTGACAGGGAAAACTGCTTTGCAGGTTAGTGAAATTACACCAATTCATCACTCTTTACATCATTTCTTTGGTTAAGCTTATTTACCATATTTGTCCAATTTCCGTACTTTTTGGCACGTTTCTTTGCAATGTTACTGTTTCCTGTATTTTGGTGAGAGAAAGTGATGGGGTTCTCTTATCACTTTCATATGCTTCAACTTATTGCTCATTACTCTATCCTAATTACTACTCATTCATCCTAAATAAGTAATGTTTCTAATCACTATGAACTTTCAGACACATGATATTGAAGTAGGAAATTCGGATGAAGTAACAAAAGAACCCTTATTGATAAGTTAGAGAGTTTGATATCAGAATACCTTATATAGGAAAGTATAGTAAGCATGGCTGTAGCAGGAGCCGTCATAGGGGCTGCCATGGGCGGCTGGTTGAACGACAAATACGGAAGGCGAACCACCATCCTAGTAGCGGATTTCCTGTTTCTGGTGGGGGCCGTTCTCATGGCAGCAGCCCCAAACCCCTCCGTTTTAATTTTTGGCAGAGTATTCATTGGCCTTGGAGTTGGAATCGCGTCAATGACCTCTCCACTCTACATCTCCGAAACGTCTCGGCCAAGATCAGAGGTGCCCTTGTTAGCACCAATGGATTCTCATCACTGGTGGCCAGTTCCTTTCTTACCTCATCAACCTTGCTTTTACTAAGGTAACCACACGTTGTTGAATCAACAGATTATGCTTGCTAGTTTAAAATTCGTGTTTTAATGGAGAAACAAGAATTTAGGCACCTGGGACGTGGCGATGGATGCTTGGAGTAGCTGGACTTCCTGCTCTGCTACAGTTTATGTTGATGCTGCTACTTCCAGAATCACCCTCGTTGGCCTGTACAGAAAGGTGGAGTTAAAACTGTATTCAATCTCGTATTTCAGTTAATATGTTAACAATGTGGCTGTCTTAAGCAGGGTAGAGAGGATGAAGCTGAAGCAATACTGAGAAAGATATACACACCACACGAGGTTGATGTGGAAATGCAGGCCCTTAAGGAATCGATTGAAAAAAGAGCTCTTGAAAACGAATCACCTGGGAAAATCAGCATTCTGAAGCTCTTACAGACGATAACAGTTAGAAGAGGACTCGTGGCCGGGGTGGGGCTTCAGGTGTTCCAGCAGTTTGTTGGTATTAACACAGTGATGTATTACAGTCCCACCATCATTCAGTTAGCTGGAATTGCATCAAACCAGACAGCAATTCTCCTCTCACTAGTAACTGCTGGTCTGAACGCATTTGGCTCCATTATTAGCATATATTTCATTGACAGAACAGGAAGGAAGAAGCTCCTAGTAGCAAGTTTGAGTGGTTGTAGTGATCTCACTTGGGCTTTTATCAGCTGTCTTTCATGAAACTGCATCACATGCTCCACCTGTGAGCGCTGTGGAGACGTCTCACTTCTCTCTGTACACCTGCCCTGACTATGGTTCAGCTGGACCCTCCCCTGTTTGGGACTGCATGAAGTGCTTGAAAGCTTCTTCTCCAAGCTGTGGATTCTGCTCATCATCCAAGAACAAGGTAAAACTGCAAGACATATATATAATCTAAAAGTTCAAAACCTCTCATTTTACCGGTTAATTTTCTGCAGCTGCTTCCTGGGGCTTGTTTGATATCGAAACAACACAGTTAAGGAAGCGTGTCATGGAGAAGACAGAGAATGGTACACAAGGGGGTGTCCGAGTAGCTTTGGATGGCTAGCTCTAATCGGGCTAGCTCTGTATATCTTGTTCTTCTCCCCTGGAATGGGGACGGTTCCATGGATCGTGAACTCTGAAATATACCCTCTTCGCTTTCGTGGGATCTGTGGAGGATCGCTGCAACAGCTAACTGGATATCGAATCTGATTGTGGCTCAGTCATTTCTGTCCTTAACAGAAGCAATTGGGACATCATGGACATTCCTTTTGTTTGGAGTTATTTCAATTGTGGCTCTGTTTTTTGTTCTGGTTTGTGTGCCTGAAACCAAGGGCCTGCACATTGAAGAAGTGGAGAAGATGCTGGAGAGGAGAGCTTTTCAGCTCAAATTCTGGGAGAAAAGATCTGATGTGCTAGAGAAAAACCAGCAGGTGTGAAGAAATAAACTTTGTTGAAAACTGGAAATTTCTAAATATTAAAGAGGTTTTACATCATAGTTCTTACACATGGAAACCAACAAACAAGTTATTCAAACATATGTAAACTTTCTACTTGTCTTTAAACAGACATGATCTCACTCTCCTCAATAAAATGACAAGTATAAGCCTAAGCAATTTGCTCAGCAAGACTGAGAATCTTGAGATGCTTCTTTTTCCTCAATTCATGAGGGACAGGGCCAAAAACTCGTGTTCCAATTGGCTCACCTTGCTTATTGATAAGTACGACAGCATTATCGTCAAACTTGACTTCACTCCCATCACAGCGGCCACGTTGCATTGCAGCACGAACAACAACGGCGCGGCAAACGTCTCCTTTCTTCACCTTCCCACCAACATGTGCCTCCTTGACTGATGCAACTATGGTATCCCCCAATCTAGCTCCTTTTCTTCCCTTCAAGGCCTGTATGCACATCACTTTTTAGCCCCCTGAATTATCCACCACTTTAAGGTTGGTCCTCATCTGTATGAATGTCCTGATTTGCTGGAGAAACACAATCGAATTCATAAGATAAGTTTGGGGCATACACTCTCCTTAAACCTTCAAAACACTAATTGATACAAACACAACAAAACACATCGAGAAAATTCAGTTAGTTGAATTTAAAGAGAGGTAAATACTTGGCACATAGCAATCAAAAAAAGAAAATTCAACGCACTGTGATTGAAGGTAAGAACCAAGAGAGATATAGATACTAACTTGAGATAAGAAATCCACATCTGTTGGCGATGAAGATGGCCTGTTTGCCCCCAAGAGTATTGTCTCTGAGACCACTGAGAATTGAACGTCCAACTGATGTTTCATCATCACATGATGATATGAGATTATTAGTTAAATGGACAGCCAGATGGAATTTGAAATGCTTTCTTACAGGGAACACACTAATAAAACAATGAAAAACAAGGAGAGCTTTGCAAGAAAATCAGGATCCCATCTTTTTCATGTACTTGGTAAACACAAATTTCACCATCTAACATTTCAACCCAAGTCAAAACAATATGAAGATCACATTCAGGACAAACAAAAATTAATAAAAAAATCATCCAATGTATAAGAAACATAGAGGAATATATGCAAAAATTCAGAAAGTATCCCATTATTTAGAAAACTAACAAAAAAATATATAAAATAAACAAAACATAGCAATAAAACTAACGAGAACATGGAGAGCGAGAACTTCGAATAATGAATCAATGGAGACCATTTTTCAAGCAGATTAAGCCTTTTCTTCTATAATTTTGTTTAATTTTTATTTTCTAATTATATATGATTTACAAAACCAAACAATCCTAAATCTTTTAAAATATGCAAATTGGATCGAGTGAAGATCGACGAAGATACATACCACGAAACAGTTTGGAAGAACTGGAAGCAGCCATTAACAGAGTTAGATTACAAGTTGGTTCTTCCCTGCGAATTTAAGGAAATGCCGAAAAAACATTAGTCACTGACTACAAATGCTCAACTAGAACGATTTTTGACTCGATTGATACTATGAGTAAAGTGTGCAGTACGAACCCGGCGTCGCTCGGTGGGAGTGCGGTGGTTGGATGATGGCGATTGGCGGCGGAGGTGGCGATGCCGCGGATGAAAAACCTGCAAAACAAAAATGGAGGACTAAACTGATTTGGGCTGGATAATTTTAATTTTGATGGGCTTTGAAAATTAAAGTATTATAGAAGTAACTGGACCGATGTGGTTTCGGCTGGACTACAAACCCAACTATAGTTTTCCTTACAAGTTTACTTTCTTCATTTTGGTTAAAGTAAATAATTTATTAAACTTTAATTTACTGCATTTGATGAATTATTATACAAAATTTTCATTTTTTAATTACTAGTTTTTTTCGAGCTTTCAAACTCTACCCACACGAAATTCTAATTTAAATGAAAAGTGAAGATAATATGCTATTAGAAAATTATGTAATTTGATTAATTATTAACTTTACAAATGTTGTACACATTTATCAGAAATTAACTTTATTAACCTTGTTTGCTGGATAAATAACTACTTTTATTCCGATTACATTCTAACCAAAATTTTGGATAATTTTAATACAAACATGACTTTATATATGTTGGGAAAACAAATCATCGGGCAATTATATCTACACATTATTTGATAACACGGAAAAATGTATTATTATCTTTCTTTTTTAACTATGTTGACAAGATCATATCTCATAATTAATAATAAAAACAATAACAGTAGGAAGGAGTTGTAAAAATAAAAAATAATAGAAAGGGACCATGAGGATTTTAGATGAAACAAAGTTGAAAGGTATCCAAAATATGTATTAGGACATTCTTCATTTAGATAGCACCCACATTCCTCCATAAAGTAGTGCTCATAATGATGCACATTATTGACATACATACAGCCACCATCGCCATCAATTCCATGTGCAAATCCCTTTGTTACAACATCTATATCTTTTTTCATTTTGTCCATCTCCTAGCTTTCTTATAATGTTTAAATATATAATTAAAATTTTACTCCAACATGTATGCCCCATATTTTATCTTTATGAAAAATAAAATAGAAACTAAACCATAACTCACATTTTAGATTATTTTTGAGTGAATTAGACAAGTCTCAAACATTCATTGTTTTGAATTTCAAAATTGAGGTCTAAACTAATCTACGTACGATGAGATGTGGTGTATTACATCATTTATTTATTTTCTGAATTGGTAATAGTGATGATGAAATTAAGCAAATTGTAATTTGAGTGCAGAGATGAAAAGATTTATACCAACGATTAATAATTATGCACACGCATCATTGTCTCGTGACTTCTGTCAATTCTCTTTCTTTTCACTGTGTTTGTTTTATTTTAGGAGAGGGACAATAAACATTATTTAAAAAAAAACAGTTTAATATTTGTCATTCAATATGAGAAAAATATAAAACTAAAATAAATTTTATAATTATAAATATAATAAATGACATCATTAATTAATATATAATATATATGTAAATAGTAAAATAAAATAAATATAAATACACAAATTTAACCCGATTATTTAGTATAAATTTCATAACAAGACTTAATTTATAAATTAATTTTTTAATTCTGAATTCAAATTTTAAAGTTTCTCAATACGGGCTCAATTTAACATTTTTTCTCAATTTAAGGCTTGAAATTTAAATTGAGTTCTCAATTCAAGACAAAATTTCATATTCTTTTTTATTTATATTTATAGATTTATTTATATTTCAACATGTATTTATATTTTGGATAAATTAATACAAGTTAGTGTGCTTTAAGAACAATTTCCATCCGACTTATCTTAATTTATATGAAAAAGAAAAAAAAATAATTCAATTCATAAAATATTGTTGGGCGTCTGACCCCGAGCTGCGCAGCCTGTAACACCTGGGCGGCAGAACAAAGGATGTCACTCAACCTGGCCGGCCACAACGATGACGACCGTCCAAGTTAATTGTGAGGACCACTCGGCGGATCAGCTTAACCGGCCAGGATCCTTGTGGCCGTCCAGGATACCGCTAACCTCCAATAAATCGTGGGTAACAAAACCGTCAAGTACCCGGTAAATAGGCGGAAATCAAGGAAAAGGTGGGCTTAACTCCCACGGCCTCCACGATCTCCACGATCTCCGACATTCGAGCAATGCTCTAGCTATAAAATAGATGTAACTTTAACTTGTAAAGGATCCGAATCCTCATTCTGTAAACAATACTAGAGAGCTACTTTCTCTAACATAATACTATAAGGTCCTACCCGGTAATTCTACCGTCCAGGATCAGCCGAGCTGCATTGCCCGAGTAGGCTCCGGGCCATTCTTGTGTTACACTTTTTCACCTCATTTCTATCATATTTGGGTGTTAGACTAGGAATTATTCGCTTACAAATTCCGACGTCAACATTTTTGCGCTAGAAGGAGGGGGTTTTCACAACAGTTGAACACAACTCCAGTATACCATGAGCAATTCCGAACGCAATAACACTCCAGAGCCCCAGTTCCCTACCTCCTTCCAGGTGGGTGGCTCTAGCCGACTTCGGTCAATTACGGCCGAGGAGGTTCCCCCGGTGGTTCCCATTACTTTGGAAACCCCCAACGACCCCCATGTCTGTAGCACAGATCAGGGGTATCATGGCGTCCTAGCTGAGCGGCTCAAAGAAGCTGAGCAACAGGAGAAGGCTAACGAAACTAATGGCCTATTGGAGGACTCTGAATCCTCACACGAACCAGGCGGAGGCGAAACCTGGGGAAACGGATAGCCGAAGCTGAACTTCGGCGGAGTCAATCTCCCACACGTGCCCGACCGGATCATCACCAGTTCCGTCCAGTTACTGTCGGGGCACAAGCACACAGGCGATACGCCCCAGGTAATAAGGAACCCACCATCGCTGGGGAAGCTAGGAGGCCCGACAGGCTTCCTAATGAGAGGTGTGAGGTCCCACCACCTCATGATGAGAGTACCGGTCACAATCTGTGGTACTCGGCGCTTATGGAGGAGCAAGAACTCGACACAGACTGGCGGACATCCAGGCCAAGCGCAACAAAAGGGGCTGGAAGAGGGCTTCCCCCCTTTGCGGAGCACATTGCCACTGTAGTTCCCACGAAGTTTAAAATGTCTTCCATCGGTCAGTATAACGGAGAGACCGATCCTAGCACCCACCTGGACAAGTATACGTCCTGGATGGAGCTGCAAGGATTGGGAGAGGAGCTCATGTGCAAAGCATTCCCGCTCACACTTGGGATCGAGCGCAAAGATGGTTCCGTTCCCTACCTGACGCGTCCATAAGGGGATGGGACGAGCTGTCCGATCTGTTCCTGACACAGTTCATAGGGTCGAGGATGAGGTCGACCCCTAAGGAAAGACTAGTCAATGTGAGGCAAGACAAAGCAGAGCCTCTAAAGTCATACCTGGACCGCTTCAACAAACTGGTCCTCGGCATGGAGCAGGTGTCGGATGACGCCGCCCTTATGGCCGTCATGGCCGGATTGAGGCCCCGGACCAGATTCTGGTGGTCCGTCCACGAAGAAGGGCCGAGAACATATCACGACTTCCTCAACCGTGCAGAACGGTATATAGGGGCTGAGGAAGCCATTCCAGAGGACAAGGCCCCCGAACGAGAAAAGAGGCCTGAGCGGCATGAAGAAAGGAGGGAAGAGAGAAGGAAACCAATGAAGCCGTTCAGGCCGACCACGAACTTCAGGGCCTTCCAGCCTGGAGGCCCCGGCCAGGTGACTGAAATCCTAACGGTCGCCCCATCACAAGTCTTTACTGAGATTAAGGACAAGAACCTGCTGCCCGAACCACGACCTATGAGGGCCGACCCTAATCACCTCAACCAGAATAAGTACTGCAAATACCACAAGGCGAAGGGACATGACACTGACAAATGCTGGGCCTTACTGGCCGAGCTGATGAAGCTGATCGATCAAGGTCAGTTGAAAAAGTACGTCAAGGACCAGGGACAACAGGGCCAGGGGGCACAGCAGGCCATTACCCCACCACCTCCTCCACCAAACGGAGCTGCTCGCGAAATACATACACTCATCAACAACAGCTTCGGCGAGCAGCGGGAGTCCAAGCGAGCCCGGAAGGGCAGGTTCGGGAGGCCAGGAATGCGTATCAACGGTGCATTCCACCTCGGACAACACCCCGCCATGCACCTATCTTATTCATTGAGCTGGACAGCGAAGGGATAGCGTACCCACATAGTGATACACTAGTGGTATCGCTCAATATCTGCAGGACCATGGTGCACAGAGTCATGGTGGACACCGGCGCCTACGCTAACGTGCTCTACCTGAGCACCTTCAGACGGATGGGATTTCATGAATCCCAACTCATGCCATCCTCCGATTCTATTCAAGGCTTTGGGGGATGAGCACCCGGGTACTCGGCACCTGTGAGTTCAAGATCCTATTTGGTTCCGGCGACAGGGAGGTATTCTCAACAACGGAGTTCAAGGTGGTGGACTTGAACTCCCAATATAACGCCATCTGGGGCAGGCCACTTCTGGCCAAATTGAAGGCGGTAGTCTCCATCTACCACCTCGCCCTTAAGTTCCCCGTGGGCGACGAGGTGTATGTAGTAAAAGGGAACCAGCTGGCCGCCAGAGAGACAGACATGGGGCTACGCCCAAAGGAGCTCAACCAGCTGGAACTCGCTCAAACCACCTCGGCCGATGAGCAGATGGAGGAAGCTTTTGAGGAGTCTGTTCTCGAGATCGCCGAGCCCAATCAGACTGCCATGGAGGTAGATGATGAACCTCCACTCCCGACAATTATCCCTAATCAGCAGCCGATCAACTCCACTTTCGAAGTCGGGTCCTCCTCTGGTACCGCCGCCCAGAATAGTGGAAGGGATGTGGCGACAGACATACGAGAACCCACAGAGGAGTGGGGGTCCGTCGATCCCCGAGGGGACGGACCCTAGAGACGAGCCGCACCCGTCGAAGAGCTGGATCTTGTCAGTATGGATCCAAACAGGCCGGATATGGAGCTCCGGGTCGGCCAATGAGTTGTAGGAACCCTTCCGTACCGAGCTGACCACCTTCCTGCGAGGCAATATTGATGTCTTCGCTTGGGCTCACGAAGACATGGAAGGGATCCGGCCAGAGGATGTCTGCCATCACCTTAACATCAACCCTGCCATGCAACCGGTGGTCCAGAAAGACGCCGATTGAGCCCGGACAGGTATGAGGGGCTAGAGCTCGAAGTACAAAGGCTGCTGGGTTACCGCTTCATTAGAGAGACCAAGTATGCAGCTTGGGTCTCCAACCCTTTTCTGGTCAGAAAACCAAATGGATCATGGAGGCTATGCGTGGACTTCACCGACCTGAACAAAGCCTGCCCAAAAGATTACTTCCCACTCCCCAACATCGACCAGCTAGTCGACACAACTGCCGGCCATGAACTCATGAGCTTCATGGACGCGTATTCCGGCTATCACCAGATACCAATGGCCGAGGAGGACCAGGTCCATACAACCTTCATCACCGACCGCGCACAGTACTGTTATACCATGATGCCGTTCGGTCTGAAAAACGCAGGGGCTACTTATCAGCGGCTCGTGAACAAGATGTTCGCCGCGCAGATTGGGAAGACAATGGAGGTCTATGTGGATGATATGCTGGTAAAGTCAAAACAAAAAGCTGATCACGTAGGCCACCTGGCAGAGATGTTTGATATCCTGGGAAGATATAGGATGAAGTTGAACCCCAAGAAGTGCTCTTTCGGGGTAGGATCGGGAAAGTTCCTGGGATATATGGTGAGTCAGAGGGGAATCGAGGCCAATCCTGAGAAAATTCAAGCAGTTATGAACCTGACCCCGCCAAGGCGGATCAAGGACGTCCAGAGCCTTACGGGCAAAATCGCCGCCCTCAACTGCTTCATATCTCGGTCCACTGACAAATGCCGACCATTCTTCAACTTGATCGGAAGAAAACGCTCAGTTCGAGTGGAACAGTGAATGTCAGTCGGCCCTCGACGACCTCAAGAAAGCACTTATGGAGGCCCCGGTCCTAACAAAGCCTCAGCCAGGAGAAAAACTGCAGCTTTACCTGGCGGTATCCGAGTATGCAGTCAGCTCGGTATTAGTCTGTGCAGAGCAGAAGACTCAACAACCCGTTTATTATGTGAGCCAGTCACTGCACGATGCCGAGCTCCGCTACCCAGCAATGGAAAAGTTAGCTTATGCATTGGTCATCTCAGCCAGAAAGTTGCGGCCATACTTCCTGGCACACCAAATTGAGGTATTAACTAACTTTCCTTTAAAGCAGGTATTGGGCCGCCCAGACACCTCAGGAAGATTGTTAAAGTGGGCGGTCGAGCTGGGTCAATATGACATCCACTATGCACCCAGAACGACAATAAAAGGTCAGGCCCTTACTGATTTTATCACCGAATTCACTCCAACTCTCATCATCCGAGAAGAAAGAATAGAGAAACCTTGGAAGATGTACGTGGACGGGTCGTCCACCACCCATTGCGCCGGGGCTGGCATCGTCCTGGTCAGCCCTACCCAGAAATACTTCTGCTCAGCGCTACGGTTCAAATTCCCCGCAACAAACAACGAGGCCGAATATGAAGCGCTGCTGGCCGGACTGGATATGGCGAAACAATTCGGAGTGGATGACCTCGAAGTCTTCAGTGACTCCCTCCTGGTCGTCAATCAAATTTCAGGCGAATATGTGGCCAGGGACGAATAAATGGTGAAATACTTGAGATCCGTCGAGCTAGCCTCCGCCGAATTTCGACGGATTCGAGCCGAGCAAATCCCTCATAACAAGAATACGCAGGCCGATGCCCTTGCACGGCTAGCGACAAGTGAAGGAACTGAAGATATTGGATCAGTAAACATTGGGATAGTGGACAGCTCGACCCTCGATCAAAAGGAAGTCTATAATATTGAACCAAAGGTGACTTGGATGACCCCGATCATCCAATACTTGGAAGGGGGGAAGGTCCCCGCCGATCAGGGCGAGGCCAGAAAACTAAGAATCCGAGCTGCTCGATACACCATCCAGAACGGTCTCCTGTACAAAAGAGGTTTCTCCCATCCTCTCCTGAAATGCCTGGACGACGAAGAAGCCAAATATGTGTTAGCTGAGATTCACGAGGGCGTATGCGGCAATCACTCGGGAGGCCAGTCACTAGCCTTCAAAGTCATCAGGCAGGGATACTTCTGGCCTAGCCTGAAAAAAGATGCTATCAACTTCGCTAAAAAGTGCGACAAATGTCAGAGATGCACGCCACTCATCCGAGCACCTTCGGAAGACTTGAACTCAATAATGGCCCCATGGCCATTTGCAAAATGGGGAATAGATCTAATTGGCCCGATGCCCACTGGCCGAGGAA
Source organism: Scutellaria barbata (assembly GCA_028654395.1). Lineage (NCBI taxonomy): Eukaryota > Viridiplantae > Streptophyta > Magnoliopsida > Lamiales > Lamiaceae > Scutellaria > Scutellaria barbata. The sequence goes on from CM053648.1 coordinate 19,748,011, forward strand.
GAGTAAGATTCGTTATCGTCGCCGTCGACTATTTCACCAAATGGGTGGAAGCAGAACCCCTAGCACGGATAACCGAGCTGAAAGTTACAAACTTCATATGGAAATCCATCATTTGCCGCTTCGGGGTCCCCCATTCAATCATCACAGATAATGGACGGCAGTTCGACAGTGACGACCTAAGAACATTTTGTGATAACCTGGGGATCAAGAAGCTGCTCTCTACCCCTTACCACCCTCAAGGAAACGGTCAGGTCGAGGCCATGAACAAGATCATCAAGCACACCCTGAAAGCCAGGCTTGACGAATCGAAGGGAGCTTGGGCCGATGAACTGCCCGAGGTACTTTGGGCATACAGAACGACGGCCAGAACAGCGACGGGAGAAACGCCGTTCTCCTTAGCATTCGGTTCCGAGGCAGTTATCCCAATCGAGCTCGGCGTTCGCACTTGGAGGGTGGACAGATATCAAGACCAGCAGAACACAGAAGCTCTGGCCGCCAACCTTGACTTGCTAGAAGAGAGAAGGATAGACGCAGACATAAAGAATGTCATTTACAAGTAGAGAAGTGCAAGGTACTATAACTCAAGGGTCAGAACCAGAAAATTCCAGCTCGGGGATCTAATCCTCAAAAAGGTCTTACTACCAAATGGATCCTTGGGACACAACTGGGAAGGACCGTACAAGATAAGCAGGATTCTGGCAGGAGGTGCATATGAGATAGTAGATCTGGACGAAAGAATTGTATCCAAACCATGGAATATAGAACACTTAAAAAAGTATTATCATTAGCCGGCCAGGATTTCAATTGTAATTCTTTTGCACCTTTTCACGATTAATGAAATTGTTTTCCCAGCTTGTAATATTGACTAAGGCTACGGCCTCATCCGAGCCGTCCAGGCCGGATGGAACAGTAAGGCTTCGGCCCACCAAGGCTTCGGCCCACTTAAGGCTACGGCCTCATCCGATCCGTCCAGGTCGGATGGAACAGTAAGGCTTCGGCCCACTTAAGGCTACGGCCTCATCCGCGCCGTCCAGGCCGGATGAAACAGTAAGGCTTCGGCCCACCAAGGCTCCGGCCCACCTAAGGCTACGACCTCATCCGCACCGACCAGGCTGGATGAAACAGTAAGGCTCCGGCCCACCCCAGATCGCAACTTCATCCGAGCCATTTAGGCTGAGCTAAACTGTAAGTATTATACCTACCTCGGTTCCGACCAGGAGTACGGCACGGATCAAATAAGCGATAAAATTGGTATGGCAAGCAGTGCAGACTCACACTACCTTTATCAAACGATTAATAGTTTTCTTTTTACTAAGTGTTTCAGGTATCTAAATACCAAGCTGATTCAGTTAAGACGAGCAAGTGAACTAAAACAAACTAAATATATATATGGAAGATGGTAGGCCAGCAAAATATGATGACATTAGAATCAAAACTGGTTTGGAGGCCAGTACCTCTTACAAAAATAAGAGAAAAAGAAAGAAATCCCTACAAAGAGCTAGTGCTCTACATCCACCATCTCCTCTTCCACCACCTCGCCCGTCACCACAGTAGGCTGCCCAGCCTCAGACCGTCCAGTCTCAGAGGCTGCTCCCATGTCAAAGGTCGGATTAGACATAAGCATAATGGGAGGAGCCGGAGTAAGTAGTTTCTCTGACCCGGCCGGAAGATACTTCGGCAGGTCACTCATCAACTCCAGATAGTAAGCTGGAAGCGGGTTCTTCTCAATATATCCGGCCAGAGTTGCCATAAGTGGACGGTCGTCCAGCTTCTCCTTCCGGGCCGCCTCAATAGCGTTGAAGAAGGCAAACAGATAAGTAAGACTACTCTCGAGTTTATACTCGTCAGAGCCCTTGAACTTAGCAACCACTGCCACCTCGTCAGCCTGGTCAGCCCGGGCAGCCTCAAGCTCGACCTTCAGCTCCTCCATCCCGACCTGAAGCCGGGCATTATCCACAGTCAAGTCAGCCACCCTCTGCCTGTCCAGCTCAGCGGCTCGGGTGGCGTGCGACAGAGCTTCTTGAGAAGAAACTAGCTGAGTCTGCAGCGTCTTCTTCTCCTCCACCGCATCTCGCAACTCGCCACCCTTCTCCCTCAAGTCGACCTTCAACGCCCTGATCTTCTCCAGCCGCTCTTTATATTGATGCTGGGCCTGCCACGCAAACACGGACGCCTGCACCATAAGAATTGCGGCGCAGGAGCCAGAATCCACCCCAGACATCTGGCGGGAGAACCTATCCAGGTCCTCCATCCAGGCCTTGACAGGGGCTTCGACAGCTGAGGACACCACCGAAAGAAGTTTCTCCATCACCTCCGGAGTCGGAGACTGAGCCCGGGAGAAGCTGACCTGGAAAGACGGGCGACGACCGAGATACTCCTTCGTCTCCTCGACCCGAGCAGGGTCCCATCCACAAATACTGATCGAGCCGGCCAGAGGACTCTCGACAGTCCAGACGCCGGGCGCCGCACGAACAGTTGAAGTCTCAGGTACCCCTGAGCTCCCCCTTCCAGCTCCCGAACCACCTCGGAAGGTCCCCGCTCCACTGTCAGAACCCGGCCTGGATCGCTTGGCCGGGGGAGCACGCGGAGCAGCCTCCGTAGAAATAGTGGCTGACGATGGCGCAGCCGAAGCAGGGCGCTCGACGCCCCTTCCCTTTCCTTGGCCTCGGCCTTGAGGCCTTCCCGAATGCCCAGCAGCGACCTGCTGGGTCCTCTGCCGAATCCTTTGAGTAGGATTCATTCTGAGCTGAAGGCCGTGAGGAGGAAGGACAGCTGAAAAACAAGAAGCAAATATAAGCAAGAGTTTTCAATAAAACAAATAAACCCGAAAACGCTACCTTGGTAATTGTTTGGAGCAGGACGGAAAGGTAGGATGAGGCCGGCTCTAGCGAGGTACTCTTCGGTAATGAGCGTCTTGAAATTTCGCTGAGCAGGGGCGGTGCGGTCCCGGAGAAATACTATCTTCTGAGAAAACGTACTGCCAGCCGGGAGGTCCTCCACCGAAATTTCTGTAAAACGAAAGATAATTAAAATCAGATAACCGAGCTGAAAGCAAGTAAAATGCTAGTATACCATTTGCCGTCCCAAAGAACATCGGACAAAACACCCTCTCAGACTCCTGCTCTCCAACCTGGCCAGGGCTCATCCAGTCACCTCTGACCCAAAACCATTTCGTCTTCCAATCTTTTACAGAGGACGGAAGATCGATGATCAGTTGGGGACGTCCATACCGGGGAGACAGATAATACAAGTGGTTCTGAGCCCCGGGCAGGAGTTTGAAACCCAATAGCCAAGCTAACTCTTCAGGGGTCGGGACACCAAGGTTGAACTTCCAACAGAGGATGAGCAACCCAAGAATGGAGGACCAACTATTTGGGTGTAGCTGGCCGGGAGCAAGGCCCCAAAAGCGAAGGTACTGAGTGAGAGGTGGAGCCAAAGGAAACCGAAGGCCACCTTCCAAAGATCGGATGTTGATGGCCACGCTGTCCGCGGGAGGCTTGTCCATCCGCTCGTTCGGCCTCGGAACATCGAACGACACCCCCCGCGGGATGTTGAAGAGGGCGTGCCACCTATCCACCTCAGCCCGGGTAATAGTGGACGGCCAAGACATAGCCTCTGAATCCATAGAAGGCTGCTCAGTCCGGTTATACTGCCTAGGCGGCCTAGGCATACCTATGGGAACATAGCGGGCTGGTCGGCCCGATGTCCCTACCACCTCAACCGCAGGAGGACCCGGACTCCTAATCTCCTCGGAGGACGAACTGACTTCTAAACTTAATTCTTCAGAAGGATACCCTCCATACCCGGATTCATTCCCAGAAGATGAAGAAGAAGACATAGTGAGGAAATAATAATTACCTAGAGGCTGGTCTGGACAAACAGTTGAGGACGGTCTATCCTGGACGAACGATGTTGGACGTTTTAAGCTGGTCGGACAATATCAAAGAATTCTCTAAGTAGTTACAAAGTCGCGAAGGTCAAAATGAAGGAGGGTCGCCCCTATTTATAGAAAAAGCGTGACCCTTCGACTTCCACCCGGCCAGAGACGACGCGTGGTGAATCAAACGGTCAACTACTGAAGCCGCTTCATCTCCCGGAACACCAGATTACAACACGTGTCAGGCCCAAGAAGAAGCCCAGGATCAAACCGAGCTAGATTCCGCAAATCTCTCCAGCATGGGGCCGACCAAAACATAACGACAGATAGGCCGGCCAGGACAAGATATCTGACATTCAGAAGATCAGACATAACCAGGCCGCCAACAATTAAGCTACATGTAAGGTTGCATGTCAGCAAATATGTAATGAAAATGTAGCAGGGACAATCAGATCCGAAATTAGGAATGTCATTAAAGATCGCTGGTTTGGAGGCCAGAACCTCTTAACAAAGCTAAACCCTAAACCCTATACAAAAGGAACAGGAAAAGAACAGCTTGGACAAATAGCTCGGTAATGGTCTAGAATATTAGAAAGGACGTCTACAATTATCACCATCTTGGACGGACCTCTCCCTCAATATTGACATGTCAGCCAGAGCGTTTTATGAACCTATTATGGTTGCTGAATATGTTGCCAAGCACTTAAACTTAAGAGAACCGCTCGGAATCCCTTATGGCCAAGACCGTAATACCAATCATTCTCGAGCACGATCGCACCATCTTCAAACCTAGTCGCCCTGGCCACCTCAGCTTGTTCTGCTCCACAAATCTCCACACTGAGGACTGTCGTAAATAGAACGGCTAACGGAGGACGGCTCATTCTGTACGGCATTTCTTGCACGGCAATGTTGGACTATTATGGAAAACTAAAGAGCATTATGGCACATGTGAGAATGAAAAAGCCCCGCTATTTATAGAAGGATTGCGACTATTGGGGTCCTCCCCTATCAAAGGCGACACGTGGTAATTCTACAATCCAATAATAACTACACGTCATCTGTCATCTTTCAGGCTGTCAGGCGTGACGTGTTAAACCTATAAGCTAAGCTGTCCAGGATATGAAGCTTTTATCCGGCCCTTCAGATACAAAGCCGGCCTGAATACTAGGTTAGGAATTAAAACGACCAAAACAAGTTAGCTCGACACATCTAAAGTAAATGTTGGCACAAGTAAAACATTATCTATTTAAAAGTGTAAGCACACATACTGGTTTGCAGGCCAGAACCTGTTCACAAAGGGCCAAGTGGCCAGAAAGAAGAACAAAAACAAAAAAAAAAAAGAAAGAAAATGCTACGCTAATCATCCTGGAGTATAATTACATCATCCTCAGATCCAGTCACACCCACTTCTTCAACCTGCTCGGACCCAGAAGCACCTAAGTTGGGATCTGACATAAATTGAATAGGAGGAGCTGGCTTCAGAAGATGTTCAGAACCAGGAGGGAGATAGCCGGGCAGATCTTCCATGAGGTCCAGATAATATTGCGGAAGAGGATTCTTTTCCAGAAAATTGGCTAAGGCAACACTCAAAGGACGGTCGTCCAAGTTTTCCTTCCGTGCTACCACAATATTATCCATATAAGCAAAAAGATAGGCCAAGATCCCCTCATACTTGCATTCATCAGATTTCTTGTATTTTTGCGCCACAGCAGCCTCGTCCAGTCGGCCAGCTTTGGCAGCGGCCAGCTCCTCATGTGCAGATTTCAACTCAGTTCGGATCGCCTCGAGCTGACCTTTAAGCAGGGCATTCTCGATGTCCGACTCGGCCTTTTGTCGGGATAATGAATCCTGAGCGGAAGTCAGTTTGGCCCTAAGCCCCTTTATTTCCTCAGAAGCGGCGGCCAGATCGGCCTTCTTATCACCGAGCTCAGCTCTGTTTTCCATGTATTTATCCTGCTGAGAAAGGTATGCACGGTTAGCCTGCCAGGCGAAGACGGAAGCTTGAGCATTCAAAATTGCCGAGCAAGCCCCATGTCGGCTGCCGACATCTCCCTTGCGTAGTCCTCCAGCTCCCCTGTCCAGGACTTCACCGGAGCATCCATAGCTTGCCTAATCCCGGATGGAAGGTTCCTCATTAAATCCGCACTGGGCGGACGAGCACGAGAAAAGCTGATCTGAAAGGGAGGACATTTCCCGAGAAACTCCTTGGAACTTTCAATCAGCTTGGGATCCCAACCACAAATGCTGACCGAGCCGGCCAGCGAAGATTCAGAAGACCATGTTCCTACACGAGCTGAAGTGGCGGCATCGGGCCTGTCGGTTGGTTGCTCGCTAGAAGTCGGGCGTGATCTTTTGCTTGACGGCTCGATAGGATCCTGACTCGGAGTTGGAGTCTCAATCACTGGACGTGCAGAACCTCTCCTTTTTTCCATCGGTTTCTTCTGTTTGCTACCTCGCTCCGCCCTGATCTTAATACGCTCGGAAGAATTCATCTCAGGGTAAAGACCGTTGTGAGGAAGGACGGCTACATGATGAGCAGTAAGTTAGAAAATAGCCAGGCTTAACCTTGTTCCAGCAGAAAGACATACCTTGAAAATCCACAGCAACGCGCGCAAAAGGAAAGACCAGGCCAGCCTGGATAAGTCGATCTTCCACGATTAGCCGCCCAAACGTTCGCTGCTCCGCGCTAACGCTATCCCGCAAGAAACGAACTTTACGAGAAAAATCATCGCCACTCTCAAGGCTCTCAAGTTTTCCCTCTGCAAAGTTGAAAAAATATTAATAACATTAGCAGGATAAACCAAGAAGATAAATAAGGAATACCTTCAACCAGACCAAAACCAACTGGGCATGAAACCCTGACGGCAAAGGAACTTCTAAATGTCCCTGGACTCCTCCAGTCCCCATCGACCCAAAACCACTCGCTCCTCCAATCTCTTATTGGTAGAGGAAGATCGCAGACTAACTGGGGCCGATGTATCCGAGGAACAAGGTAATAAAAGTGATTCTCTACCCCGGGTATAAGCTCAAGTTTAAACAACCAAGATAGCTCGTCAAAGCTGGGCTCCCCAAGGTTATAACTATGAAAAAGCACTAACAAACCCAAGAGAGAAGACCAGCTATTTGGACGAAGCTGTCCTAGGGCTATCCCCCACTGCCAAAGATACCGGGATAAGCAGGGCGCCATTGGAAACCGCAGGCCTCCCTCTAATGCTTGAAGGTTAATAGCAACACAATTCTTCCGCGGCTTGTGCATTCGTTCATCAGGACGAGGAGCGAGGAAAGAAACACCCAAAGGTATATTGAAACGGGATTGTATCCTATCCAGCTCGATTTAGGTAACCACAGAGGGCCACTTCGCGGCCTCCGAATCCTCGAAAGGAACCTCAGCCCATTCGGTCCACTGTTGGCCTTGGGACCAACTAGTTGGGATATTCCTAGGAATCTCAGACATAGTCAAGAAAGAGAGGAATTACCTTCAGAACAAGGATGCTCTCACAAAATGACGTAGCACGGGATATCTAGACCGGCTAATTCTGCTCGGGATACGCAACAAGTATACGAAATGAAAAGCTAATGAAAGGTCAAATGTCAAATGAGAAAAACGTTATATATAGGTGATGATCCTTAATTCTCAACCAATCACCTACAGGCGCGTGGGAAATCGAACGGATATAAAACAACGACTTTTCGACTTCCACCCCACTAGATAACGACACTTGTCCGCAACATACTGACTTGCGGCTCATTCCAGCTCGGCTCGGCTTGTCAAGGTTTATTAGGCCTCAACAGAAGTGATTTTCTACCAAGGCCTAAGGGGCTATTGTTGTGCGTCTGACCCGAGCTGCGCAGCCTGTAACACCTGGACGGCAGAACAAAGGATGTCACTCAACCTGGCCGGCCACAACGACGACGACCGTCCAAGTTAATTGTGAGGACCACTCGGCGGACCAGCTTAACCGGCCAGGATCCTTGTGGCCGTCCAGGATACCGCTAACCTCCAATAAATCGTGGGTAACAAAACCGTCAAGTACCCGGTAAATAGGCGGAAATCAAGGAAAATGTGGGCTTAACTCCCACGGCCTCCACGATCTCCACGATCTCCGACATTCGAGCAACGCTCTAGCTATAAATAGATGTAACTTTAACTTGTAAAGGATCCGAATCCTCATTCTGTAAACAATACTAGAGAGCTACTTTCTCTAACATAATACTATAAGGTCCTGCCCGGTAATTCTACCGTCCAGGATCAGCCGAGCTGCATTGCCCGAGTAGGCTCCGGGCCATTCTTGTGTTACTCTTTTCACCTCATTTCTATCATATTTGGGTGTTAGACTAGGAATTATTCGCTTACAAATTCCGACGTCAACAAATATAATTTATATTAAACTGATTAATATTAAGATCGATTTTACATACTTTTAATCATAAAATTAAGAAAATAAAGGAATCTTAATTTTTTGAATTGCATTTATTATATATATATAAATTAATATAAGTTGGATGAAGATCGTTCCTAAATTACACGAACTTGTCTTAATTTATCTAAATATATATATATATATACATATTAAAATATAAATAAAAAATAAAAAGAAAAAAATTATTTTGAATTGAGAACTCATCTAATTTTTAATTATTAAATTAAGAAAAAATGTAAAATTAAATTTTTTATTGAGAAATAGCATATAGCATATATCCTTTGCAGGGTAACGATTCTTGGCGTTGGATGAGAATAAGTGACGGACGAGAACAGAGCTTTTTCTTTGTTATGGAAGTGCACGGCAACAAGACGTTAACAAGTGAGATCTTGAAATAAAAATTACCTTCAAAAGATGAATTGAGAAAGAGGGGTATCATTCTAGGCTCAAGCGACCTTTGCTGTCCTCTCTGTAGATTTGAAGATGAATCGGTGAAACACCTTTTTTTCGGATGCAACCTTGCATCTCGGATTTGGTTCGACATTTACAAATGGATTGGAACTCTACTGGCACCTCATTCTGAACCTATTCCCCACTTGGAACAACATAGCACCCTTTTGGGTTGTTCGAAATCCATTGATTATGCTGTTTCGATTTTGGTTGCAATTGTGAGAATGATCTGGAAGGCAAGAAATGCATTGGTGTTCGAAGATATAGCTCTTAACCTTTCAAAAATTATTGTTGAGATTAAAGCAATAACTTGGTCATGGTTATAGGCAAAAATAAATATGGGAGACAGTTTGTTTTTTTTAGATTGGTGTAGAAATTCAAGAGGTTTTTTCTCTTGAAGAAGAAGGTTGTAATGAATTTGACCTCTGGCAATAAACATGGTGAAAGATGCATAAATTTTGAATGATGTAGAAGTTGGATAGTGTTGTTAGCTTTGAAGCTGTCTGTTGAGAAAACCACAATTATTAATATTGGTTAGTTTTGGAGATGTTAAATTCATGTTTTGTTATCATAAAAATTTGAAGGTGTGAACTCTTCTTTATTGGAAAAATGTGAGTATCCCTTGTACTCTACATTTTTGCAATAAATTTTTATTTGGTCTTTAAAAAAAAGATTTGTGAACAAAAATTATGATATTTCCGAAAAAGAAAAAAAAAGAAGTAAGGGGTAGAAATGTAAAAAAAAAAAGAAAAGAAAAGGAAGAGAGAGTGATGATGGTTCACGAAGACCGCGACACGTGCAGTGTATGGTCATCGAGAAGTCAGCTCCCAATGCCTTGAATCTATCCCCACTCAGACATGGACACGTGCCCTTGCCTTTTTCTCTATTTTCCCCACTTTTTTTAATATATTTTATTATTAACCAAAAAGTTTCCAGTCTTTGCTCCCGCTTTGTTTGGAAACGCCACTTCCCACATTCTGATAATTACCTATATTCTATTATTATGTCCCATCTTTTTTATTTTTCTTTTGTCCGCACATTAAAGTGTTTATTTTGTTTTTTAAGGAATTCTTTTTTACAAAAAATATGATCGATATGAATTGTTTGAATGTGAGAATTTGGTTATTGTGTTATTGTTTAAAATGGTAATGGATTGTTGGACTTGGCTTGACAAAGTTAGATTTTTTATTTTTTGACCAAATTTTTCATCATGTTTCGTTACGAAAATTGAAACGAAATTTTGCAGACAAATTTAGTATATTTATTTTTTAAATCCATTTTTAGTCAACAATTTGAATTGTGTAAAATTGATGTTTTAAGGAGAGTTGTTATATTGGAAAATCTTATTTTATATAATAAGGTGAAACTTAGCAACATATTAATAATGGATTCAAATTATGATTTGCTCATTCGTGATGCATTTGAATGTGATTTTTTGTCAGTTCTTAAGCTAGTTTAAAAAATTCCAAGTACATGATGAATAGGTTGATAATGAAAATAATATTAGTGATGTTGTACTCCTAATCCAAGCCGAATAAAATCGGATACGTGTAGTATTAGAAGTGGCTGACCAGAAATCGAATCGGCCACAACTCTGAGTAAGAAGCTGATCAGAAAAGCTCGACTCATTTAGACTTTTGGCCAGTTAAGAAAGGCGACCAAAAGTGGTCGAGTCGACTAGTAATGAAATTTTAGAGGATCAATTTGGGATTCGGCTGACCAGAGATGATCGAGCCGATTAGAGATAATTGGCCCAACTAAAGATACAAAAACTTAGAAGATCTGAAAATACTTAGCTAATTATAAAATCAACGGTCTACGTAAGCCATCCAAGGAAGAGCTAAAGCTATAAGGAATTCAAATGACCAGAAAACACAAAATCAATCTCATCTGAGAAGAGCTCATTGGACTCCCAATTCGAGCTGGACTAGAAATAAAACCTGGCAAGTAATCGGGAAAAGATGATCAGGATCGACTTAGTGTCGGTCCCGAAATGACAATTACCAACCCGAATCGAGAAGATCAGGAAAACGGATAGACAGAACTCCGAGAAGACAATTCTAACAATTATTCTACAAAATAGGAAGTAGTGGGAGCAAGCTAATTTCTCGCTTCCTTGAAGATAGAAGACGGTTGAAGAAGAGATCATGGAGAAGTGGAGGTCATCCCCACTACTTGTATTTTTTAACCTATAAATAGTAGAAAATCAAATGTAAAAAGGGTGAAAAAATTATTATATTCAAGTATAAGAAAGTTCATAATTCTTACATTTATTAAATATGATTTTGACCGACCACAACAAACCGATCAAAATTAGCTGACCTAATTTACACGAGTAGATTTCGGGCACTGTGTTTTCTACATTTTTTTATTCAATTTCTTTGTTCGATTCAATCCATTTAAATTAGATTAATTTTATTTGAGTATTTGGCTAGAAATTTGCACATAAACAAATTCTGACATCAACAAGTGACATTATAATTTTTATGTTCATTCGAAGGGTATAAACTCAATAATAATATCATTAAGAAAATTATTATTATTATTATTATTATTATTATTATTATTATTATTTTGTTATTATAACTCATACTTTTAAGAAAACCATATTTCTTAAAAATATTTTGTCATAAAAAATCATGCTGTAAAAGTCAAAAATAAATTTTAATTGAAACTGCAAATGCAAACATGATAACAATATTCAAAGTTAAATATGATTGATTAAGGAAAAAAGAAAAAGGATTTGGACAAAGAAAGAGAGCTTTATGCTAAACAGAAAAAAAGGAAAATAGTTTTGCCAAAAAGTGCTGTACTGGAAATATCTGCACGTGCCCTTTGAGCCGCTTCAAAAGCTGTTCTCTCTCTCTCTCTCTCTTCACATTAATGAACGCTTTAACAGCATTTCCCCATCTTTGCCACCCTTTTTTGTTATTTAATATTTTTGCCCTCACTACTACACTCTTTTTTATTTTAAATAAATAAATAAATAGAAAAGGCACAGATAGGAATTAAAAAAAAAAATATGATGTCAATTCACATAAATAAAAAAGGATAAAAAAAAGAGTTGGCTTCGTTTTAACCGGCAAGTGACCACACACACCTTAAGTGAGTTGGTGCTAAATCTAGCAGAATAATTTAAATAAAAATTATTTGTATTTTGGTATCTCGTGCTGGGAGACAGTAACATGATTTGGATAAGAATCATAGTACTTCGCCTCGCTTGCTTTCTTCTTTTAACATTATCGTACTTGCTCCATTTTCTAACATATCCTCGCTTTAACTCCATTATATTTTATCAAATTCACCTAAACTATATAATTTCTTTTATCGATATGCATGTATTAGAAGATATATACATTATTGAAAATATGAAGCTGGGGTTGGAATTTTAAATTATTACTCTAATAACAAGTACTAAATCAACAATCCACGATAAATATTAAAAATGTGTAATTTTTATGGTCCGAGATAATCCATCTTGATCCATGTCAATAGTGACTCTTTGCTTATATTATGTTCTATATTATAATGTGTATTTTATTTTATATTCTGTAAAAAATAAGGTCATAATATAAATAATACGTATGTATAATATAGAATTATATCAAGCTTTCAAGTAATTTGATAGTTACGAAATCAAAGTTTATTGTAAGTTGTTGACGTATCGATATTTAATATATGTTTGTAAGAGAAATTCTTGTGAAACAACTTATATAAATCTGTGAAGATGAAATTGATTGGTGGGTGGTGAAGTTCCTTTTCATAAAATTACGTGTAAAATCATTTGTGAAAATCTCATCAAGTTATATTTGATTAGATTTTTTTATAATAGATGATTGAAAGTGATTTTTTTTCTTTTTCCCTTTTTAAATAAAATAAGATTTAGATATAAAATTTTGGGAAAATGTGCATACAATCCTTCAAACTATTGTCTTATATATGTGTATATATATACATGTTCATAGTTATTTCTATATATCAAGTCCACGAATCTTAAATATGTGCAACTGAGTTGACCCGATTCGAGAGTGCATTTCACGCTTTCCACGCGCCCCCACACGTTCAAACCCTGGCCCAAACCCTAATTCTGTTGTTATGTTGACATAACCTTTTAATTTAACGAACTTAACCTTTTAGTTCTATCCTTATAACCTTTTAGTTATATGCACATAACCTTTTGCAGTGTAAGTAGTGAAAAAAGTATAAGTTATTCATTGAAAAAGTTATGAAATTTATATATAAAGGTTATACTATTACAACATAAAGGTTATGTCATTACAATATAAAGGTTTCGGCTATATTAAATTTTTATAGTGAAAAAAATATAAGTTATTCATTGAAAAGGTTATGACATCTGTACATAAAAGTTGTACTATTATAACATAAATGTTATATTATTACAACATAAAGGTTTTGACTATATTACATGAATTTTTATAGTGAAAAAAGTACAAGTTATGCACTAAAAATGTTATGAAATCTGTACATAAAGGTTATGCTATTACAACATAAATGTTATATTATTATAATATAAAAATTATGACATACCTTAAAAAATAAAAAAATTTGGGCGTGAATCCGGGTTAAACCGGACCCGACCCAATCTGTGTGCCCAGTTGCATGGATCATGATCCATTCACTTGTTGCACACAAACACTACCCATACATATATAATATCATGTGGGAATACATACAATTGAAACCATAAATAATATATTGCCTCAAGAAAATAGAGATACTAATCTTGAAATTGCAATAAAGGATTTTGAATATTGAAATTCGAATGATGTGAAATTTGGTAGCAGATAGACATGGAGACAAAAAAGTGGTCCAATATGAAGATGTATTTAACGTGAAACAAGAACAACTGTTGATGATCTGGTCTACCTGCTGCCAATATTTATAATTTGATGCAAATTTATTCAGCCCTTTCCTCATCCTCAGGTGGGGTGTGTCCATTTATTTTATCTCAACCCGACCCGGACCCGACCGTGTAGGCGAACATGAAAGATCTTTAAAATAATAATAATAATAACTTCCTTGAAAAGGAAATTACTAATACAATTGGTCTGGGCTTTAATAAGGAAAGAAAAACACTAAACAATTATATCAACTATAAACAAACATAATAAATGATTGCTATTTTCTCTAGTGAACTAGTTATTGATTATTTTCTTGTGACATGAGTGATTTCTACCATCGATTAACATAAAGTTAGAGGGAAATATTCTATATTGATATTTTAACTTGGTTATGTTCATTTTTGAAAAGTGATTTCACGGATTTCTATAATGATCATTAACGAAGTTTTAACGTTTTTTTCGATTTTAATCTAATTTTAATCGAAATTTTGATAAAAACACTGATAAATACTTATGTTGTATTCTAAATTAGGGATTTTGATTTGTAAGTGACAAAAATGATATAACTTAAGTTATATGATCAAAATTGAAAATTTCCTAAACTTAATTAACTATTATTTTGATCTAAATAATTGCCCTAAAGTCCAACCAAAAACCTAGTTGGATTACCTTATAAATATTGAAATAAAAAAAAAAGGTGTGTATGCGGGTAAAGACCCATCATATGACATAACCCATAACCAAAGTAGTACTATAAATAAATGGTGAAAAATTATAGGAGGAAATGAGGCGCATCATTGATAGTACGGACAATATTAGCTTACTTATGGTTTAGGATTAAACAACACCTACTTATCCTTAAAAGCCCTTTTTGTAGGATAGATTACTTAAAATAACTAAATGGGAACCCCTAATCATCTTTCTTAATTTTTAGCTTAACCCATTGGGTGGAATGAGTGACGAATTCTCAACTTCACATTTGGGTCCTTATTCCACTTTCACTAACCTTTTTTTTCGACATATTGTTATATGATATGCATTATGATTTCTCTTATTTTTTATTGATACTGTGACAAGTGAAATATATTCAATATATCATGATTATCTAAAATACACAAACATACATATATCCACTTGCATTTATATATATATATATATATATATATATATATATGTCAATTCTATATAATCTTTTATTTTAAATGATGTTTTTTCTTTAATGACATTAATGAGTACCAACCAAGAGGAAGTATATATGATCTATATATATATATATATATATATATATGCATATATGTCTCATCTTTTTCATATGTCATTGGACTAATTCATCATCATTTTTTGCTCAAATTGTGTGATTGAACTGTATTATGCATTAGCGTTACTATCCAACTAACTTTATTTGAACATTTATTTGTATGGATGAATTGGATGTCTTTATTACTACTTCTTAGTCACTTTGTTCAATTTTCTAGAGCTTCTTAAATTCCTGATCTTTTTATCTTTTTTTCTCAAGTTTTCATTTTTCTTTTTTTTGAAACCCAAATGGGCCAAGTCAACCTCTCTTGATGTTAAGATACTCCAAAATAGGATGTAAAACACGAATAAAAATATATCTTTATTCACAATCCGACAGCTATGTTTGAGTATGACAATCACATAGTTTTTCATTATTACAATTCACAATTCAAACTTATTACTCCATCAATAACAAATTTATGTAAAAATTATTAGTGTCAAATAATCAAATTAAAATCTGGCTGCAATATTAATTAAATGGATTGGTTGGGAAATCCATCTTATGTTAGAAGAGGACAAGAAACCTGGGATTGAATGCATAATCTGTGATATCAATCGAGAATTTATTTTCAGGCTTTCAGCTACTTATTTAATCCATGCTGTTAATTAACTTGACATGTTTAGAAAAAGTAACCCTTTTTCATGTAAGTTCAAACTCATTTATTGGTTATGTGTACTTTTAGATAATTAAGACTAACAATGATGGTTTTGATTTATTGCATTCACTAGATACGTAGATGATTCCTTAGGATTGAAAACAATTTTAACAAGATATATTATACATTCTTGAAGATTTTCAAAATCAAAATAACTACATATTTTATTAAAATAAGATGAATGCATGACTCCAACCAGAATATGATATTCAAACTTGATAAATCGTAAGTTCAAAAGATTTCAAGATTGTTTGACCAAAAATTAAAGTGTAATACTTCATATATAAAATAGTATATTAGTGTGTTTCCATAATTGGAAAAAAAAAACTTGAATAGCCATCCCATCACAAGTTTTGATATTAGTAGAATTGGAAAAAGAAAAGTTAGAAACATAATTCTGTATATATGAGCCGAGGTAAAGGAGTACTTGGTCACATATTAACTAAGCAATCTTATTATTATGCTAGTTCATTTATTTGGGTGAATGTTTCAGCTCATTTTAATGTTGTTTTTAATCCGATTACTTTCCTTCATTGGATTAATGAAGTTCTTTCAAAAAAAAACAAAGAAACATATTAGTAGCCGAGATAAATAGGAAAAAGATATTGGGGTCAAATGTGAAATAAAGGAAAAAATAGAGGAGTAAAATGTAAAAGAAAGGGAACGGCGAAGTGTCTGTCCTTTCCCGATAAGCCCGCTGATTTGTTCCAATGGATTTAACCCACTCCTTAGGGCATTCATCCTTAATTCCCTGTAATAATAGAATCCATAATTTTGCTGCAATAAATCCAACCTAAAATAAAAACCTAATTTCCATTTTCTTTCACCATTATTCACCAACCATATCTTAATTCCCCTCTTTTATTTATAATTAAAAGCAAAACATTTGTTTCTGAGCATTTTTACAGGCTTCGGAGTTCGAAAAGTTGGGAGATAAGGAAGCAAGTCCACTGGAATTTCGGGTAAAACCCATTTACAAACTTCGAAGTCGGGTCATTTGCCTCCATATATCTTCTTCTTCTTCTCCATTCTCTTCTTCTCAGGACTGTTCTCCTTTCAAGATTTCTTTTTGAAGAAAGAAGAAGAAGAAGAACAAGTGTGTCGATAATGTGTGGTTTTATTCTATTTAGTTTCAACTTCTTAACTCTAAACACAAGTAGTGATTTTTCAGTTGTTGACTACTTTCTTGATCAATCCTCGGTGAATCTCGTGATGCTGATATTCTTTGTAAAATTTCAAGGTTTTCTGAGTTTTTTGTTGTGATCATATCACAGATCCAACAGTTCTAGGTTGATTTGTTTATTGTTTCATTGCGTTTATTCGGACAACAAATTGCACGTACACATAATTAGTATTTGTTTGTGTAAATTATCATCTCTTTTGTAGATTAGATTGAGAAAAAATTTAAGAAATTAATTATTAGCTATTTTCACCGTAACAATCTACTACAAGTAGTTAGTAGATGTTCATGTATATGCGTGGTTGGTCTGTAAGCAGATGGCAATTATGCTATGCCTGCAATTTCTAGGGTCAGCTTTCAGCCCAACTTTAATTACTATGCAACATCTCTCTCTCTCTCTCACCTGTCTCTTTCTGTCTGTCTGAAAGAACCCAAATCTTAACTAACGATGAAATCATTGTTTAGTTTAATATATGTTATTATTACATGTAAGCAAACAAAGCCAAAAGCATTGGAATATAAGCTTAATGTTTGGTTCTTGAGTTGAATTTCAAGTAATATTTATGTTTTAGGAAAAAGAAATTAAAAGCAAGCAGCTATCTTTGTTTGTACTGTATTCTTTTTCTGTTTTCCTTTCCCTCTTTCTCAGCATCTGATTCCAGTTTTCTTTTCTGGGGTGGGGGGAGGTGGTGGGGCGGGGGTGGGGTTGGGTTTGATATATGTGGTGGTTATAGTTTTGACTGTTATAATTAAATTAAATTAAATTTCGATTTATGTTGCAGATAGAAGTTGAGGCAAGAGAGGTTTCTGAGCAAGTACACAGGCTTTGGTTTTTGCTTTTGAAAGCACTGCAGAAAAGCTTCAAACGAAGCCCCCCGTCTCTCTGACCTTTCTCTGTTATACAACGTGATACATCGTTTCGGAGAGGATATAGTCTTCTTTCTCTCTCTCCTCTCTCTCTCTCTCTATACATACATACATATGTTTTGTATGTATATGTCACTACTAAAGCCAAAGTAATCTGTGTAATCGTCATCAATGCAAAGGACGGTACAGTCTTCCCCACATCCACTATCCAACTGTACCGCACACCCACTCTCTCTCTCTCTCTCTCTCTTAAAACCCTAATTTTAACAAACTCAGATTCCATTTGAATTTTAACTTGTCTCTCTAAGCATAGATAAGAAAGGAAGAGAGGCGTTTCAGAAAAGGCATGAAAACGGTGGTATGGATGTAGATGAGATTCAATGTAAGTACCCACGAATCAGCAATGGCAACGGAAGAATCGCCTCTGCTAAAATAGGGCACACTCAGAAAATGGATGAACAGTACCCAGATGAAGACGAGGAAGGCGACAACAAAAGGCCTGCCGCCGTCGATCTGGGAGGTGGCATAGGTAGGTTCTACGGCTGGCCTTCCTCCCGAATTGTTAGGGTTTCGCGAGCTTCCGGCGGCAAAGACAGGCACAGCAAAGTTCTCACATCCAAGGGGCTCAGAGACCGCCGCGTCAGGCTCTCCGTCAACACCGCCATTCAATTCTATGATCTGCAGGATCGTTTGGGCTACGATCAGCCCAGCAAGGCGGTGGAGTGGCTGCTCAAGGCGGCGGCCACTTCTATTTCCGAGCTGCCGCCGATGAACACCCCCTTCCCCGACACTTCTAAGCAATTCAGCGACGACAAGAGGTCGAGCACCGCCGGAAGTGATCAATTCGGCTTCGACTCAGCTGAGGTGGACATGGACGGCGGCGATCCCAATTACTCCCAACAGCAGGTGACGAAGTCCTCCGCCTGTAGCAGCACCTCCGAAACCAGTAAGGGGTCCGGGCTCTCTCTGTCTAGATCTGAGAGCCGAATCAAGGCCCGAGAACGGGCCAAGGAGAGAGTGGCGGAGAAGGAGAAGGAGAAAGAGAATGAATCCTCTCATGTCGCTACTCTGAACCCTATCTCCCAAACCACCTCTTTCACCGAGCTTCTGAGCGGAGGCATCAACAATGTCAACACCACCAGCACCACCAGCAGTACAAACGAGTCGAATTTCTTCTTAAAATCTCCGAGGCAGTGGTCCAGCCCTCCGATGGACTACTTCACCTCGGGGCTTTTAGGGCCGCCATTGTCGAGCCGTATGCAGTTGGGGGCGAATCCGTTCACATCGGTGGCTTCGCCGCTGTTCAGCGTGACGGCGGAGCACCACCACCCTGAGCTGCAGCACTTGTCGTTTGTGCCAGACCACCTAGTCCCGGTTAACAATAGCCACCATAACAGCAGCAACAGCAGTGAGTATAATTTGAACTTCACAATATCGTCTTCTGCTGGCTTCAATAGGGGGACCCTTCAGTCCAATTCTTCATCCCCGTCGTCTCTAATGCCTCACCTCCAGAGGTTTTCCGACGGATCTGCACCGAGTTTCTTGATCGGCACCACCGCACCTGTTGAGAACCACCACCAGTTCCTCACCGGCTATGACTCCCGTTTGCACCTCTGCTACGGCGACCCTCATGCTAATAACAGTGGTAGGGCCCACTCCGGCCAGAAAGGAAAAGGCAAGAACTGAGGGAACTGCTTCTCTCCATTCCTGGTAATTAATGTTTATCCATAGTCTTATTTCTTGTATTGTTTGTTTGATTATTTGTCAAATTCCATTCGCATGGATTTGAGGGATAGTTCAGTGTTATTTACTATTTCAAATTTCTTGATTAGTGAAAAAGGTCTAAATTAAACCGTAGGGGACATAAAAAAGGGCATTAATTTAATCAAAGTAAGTCCTCATTTTTGTTGTCTTTTTATGATACCTGCGAATAGGGATCGGCTGGTTGTCTCTTTGTTTGGTTCCCTTCTTTCTAACATGTATGGCGGAGCCAGGTGTTGCTCTGTTAATGAAAGGTGCGCACTTTAGCATCCGTTGGAGGCGACGGCGCATTAGTGTAGGATAGAAGACATCTTCTCTTTTCTTATTTATAAATTTCTGCCTCCTTTTATTATGGTTACCCCAACATTGGTCATTTAACTCTGGACCTCAAAACTTGTCTTTTTTTATTTTGTTTTATGGCCAACCTCTCTTTATTAGGGTTTCAGTAATAAGATTATTGGTTTAGTCGGACCGATTTAATTGGGAAATAGTTATGCTTTCGGTTCGGTTATATTGGAGACCCGAAACCGCCCCATCAAAACCATGAACAAGTTTGCCTAGAGTCAATTATTTTTCATTTAAATTTTAAGGTTACCTAATTTCTCATGTTGACTTTAGTTTTATTGTTGTGAAGATGTTATATGAAATTACGAATGGGTATGTTGATTCTTTGAAGTCACTTGTGAATGACGTTTAGAACAAATATTCATATAGAAGAATTTTTTATTCCTGGTTTTCTCTTAAAATGTGCTAGCTAGGATACATAATTCACATAATTTTAGATATAATTTACATAATTCATCACTAGATATTTAGCATGCCTATGAACAACTCAACACAATTGCAGATTTAGATAATATTTCCTCATTTATTGTTCTTATTTGTGAAGAAAAAAAAAAAAAAAGTTAAGTTATATCAAATGTTTGAAAAGGAAAAGAAGAGATGAATGTTTTGAAAGACAAGAATTAAAAGGAATAATCTGTTGATAATATAGTACTTCTTTGATTAGTTTACATCTACGAAGCTTTTAGTGTGGAATGTATTTATGGAAGCTTTTAGTGTGGACTGGAACTTGAGGCTTTACGGGCTCTTTATGACGTATATAAGGTTTTTTATTTCAGTTTTTAGATCCTAGCAAGAGTTATATAGGTGGGCTATACACATCCCAAAAAATGCTACACGCACCCTAAAAATTATATTTTTATATCTTTATTTCCTTTTTTTTGCCAAATCAGTGGATTTCTTGGGTCATAATGGGCTGAAGTGTCAATTGAGTTGTGAGGGCAGAAAATTATGCTAAGTTTCTGTGTAGTTTTATATATTAGGCTTTGAACTTGTGAAGAAAATAATGATCACAGATTTATTCATCGATCATATTATTGTGCTCATTCGTGAATCCTAAGATATATTTTTCTTGCCAAAAAAAGACTATGTTGTAATTAAATGGTCTGGTTTTCTCATCAAAGAATATACTAACAAGAAAAAATTCATTGTTGGCAAGGATTTGTGGAGAGGGTTCTATATTTGAACCATTTCTTGAATTTCGAGTGATTTGAAATTCACTGATCCAAAAACAATGTTAGAAATATTGCTTGTCTTAACGTGTATAGTTCGATTTCTGACGTGGATTATACTTAGTAGTATTCTATTTACTACTTTGGAAGTGAGGTCTGAATAAAAAAAAAAAAATTGATGCATGTTTGTGGTGCGCAGGTAAAGTGAAGACGGCGCAATAAAGCGCGAGAAAGGCAATATGGCTAATTAGAGCCTTTAAGTTACAATAGTTGTGTTAGTGTTGTTCCATTTTGGTTGCATGCAGCTCTTGTTTGGATGTTGTGCTCTTTATTGCATTTTTCTCATGACAATTTATTAATTGTCCATATATTCCCGCCTTTTCATTTCAACTTCAATCAATACAATCTTCATCTTTTCTTGAGGAAAACAGATCATTTTTGTGTGTATTGATTTCGTTGGAATATGTGACGATTCTTAATTTCATATCTATTGGAAGTCAACTTTCACGATTTTTTTTGCATAATTATACATATATCACTCCCTCTATTTGTCTGATTTAATATCTATGTTTAATTTTTAATAAAATCCGTTGTTTAATAAATGAAGATCCAATACAGAAAATAAGATAAAATGACAATATTGTAAGAAAAATATTAATTTCTTTTTGTAATAAAAAATAATAGATAAATTGTAATAATTTAGTTTATTTCGATTGTAAGGCACAAATAATTGTTGAAAAGCGCACGTCTCTTCTACATAGGTTTAAAGAATAAGATTTTTTTTGATGAATAATGGACATGAGGAGCTGGAAACAGGTTGATGTTAATAATTGTGTCCCACTTCTCTCAATTTATTAATTACATAAAAATTCACTCATATAGTTTCCTATGTATGACTTAAGACAATACTGATGCGAATAGAGTTTCCCAAATTTCATCCAACACGTAATGTGACATTAGAGATGGAGTCAAATAAACAATAGAGACATGCATGCACTGATGGAATTGAATACTAGCAAACTGATGGAATTGAATACTAGCAAACATGGTCCATTATTACATACAACAACTCAAGAGTGTTGTACCACACTGAATTTTAGAGCATTAGGCAAGGTGGGCTCACACCATTTAATCTTCCTCTGGCTAATATACAATGCATTAATGCATCATGTTTAATTGAGACACACAAGTGGCCACAACCTTTGGAGGACCCTATTCCTAGTTAAGGTGGATGATTCTCAGATTCAAGAAATTTAAAAATATCTAACATGTGCTGGCTATGCTAGTCTTAGGGCCTTAATAATTCATGCTCTAAATGAGAATAAAAATCCAGCTCATTCACAAAAGCAATTTGCAGGTTCATTGCCCACCAAAATCCTTCCCTATAGATCCAACACCAGAAACTCATCTCTTTACATAGAATCGGCTTTGGCCACTAATCAAATAATACCCCTTGCTCAAGCAGATGCATAAAGGTTAATGGGGTATGTGGAACACATAGATTAACACGAAATACGAAAGAAGGTTTAAATCCATCAAAAGTAGATAGTGCAGTAATCTTCAAGTTTATTGTTGTGGCAGTAAATCGGTTAGTATTTAATAAGCAGCTGAAGTTCAGGATTTTTTGTTTCAGTAAATCTTTAAAAGGACAGCACATAAGTATTGTTCTCACATACCTACATTATTCACAGATACATCACTAACACACAGAGATGATTGAAATGTCAAAGACTCATAGTTCTTACAGCATAATCCAGTTGCATAGCATCCACTCTTAAAAGCATTTCCCCGGGTTCAAAATCAAGGCGGCTGCCAACTATCAACTGTGGAAAACCTGATAGTTTAGGGCTCATAATCAACCAACACTTGATGATGTAGTCATTACTGGAAGCACTACAAACTTGGCCGGCTACTGACTTGCAGCTCTATATGCTCAAGACAAAACTTTGTACTCTGTGCTTTCCGAAATGATAAATTCACCTTTCCCGAAAAACCAGTGTCTGCACATTTCCTGAAAGATCCATTGGTATCAAAGAATGGAGTTAGAATTATCAGCATATGAACAGGAATAGGAATTCCCTTATATAAAGAAAAGCAATGATATCCCGCAGCATGGAGCAGAAAAAGTTCAGGCACAAAAGCAGCTTAAAGATGGACGGTAATTAGGTTATAAACGTTAATTGATAACATAAGAGCATGCAAAAGCCCTCCTCCCAGAAACTCCATTTTAGGTCAACTAAACACAATCCATTTCATATTGTTTGCAATAACCACATCAAAAGGCATTCCTTCATAAATCATAACATGCTAGCCATATGAAGACTGCATTAAAGCAAAACAGTTCCAACCAACCCTCACAGAAACTGAGATTGAAAAATGAAAAAGGCCCACCAGATAAGATCAAAAATCTAATAATTAGTTCATCACAAGCATATTAATTGGGTAGAGATTAAGTCTACTGAGGAACTGACAAAATAACAGGGAACGAGACAAACTGCAACAGAAATATATTGTGTTTATAGAATCAAGATATCAATATCACTGAAATCGGACTCAAAAACACTAATCAGTATATCAGATTGAGTATACAATTCGAGGCCTCAAATCCCACATAATGAATCCGTCAACAAGCACACACAACTTGAATATGATTGGATACCCAAAAGGTAATTCCAGATGAAGAGAAACTTGATAAACCAAGGAAAAGCACACTCATGATTTCAGGAGGCATACTTGGACAAACCAATCAGTACTGAAAGATTAATACACACTACCTACTAAGTGCAGCAGGGTTGATCATCGATACAATGTAAAGAAGCAATAAATATGTATGCATTTCACAAGCATATAATTTTATAAATGCATCAAAATGATCACCACAAAGAACAAGCAACAGAGAATAATATCTTATGTCACAGACAATCTGAAACATGTCAAAGAATCAACAGCAGAATTGAGAGTACCTCAACGTCTGTACATTCAACATCAGACAAGCCTCCTCTTAAAAAGAGTTCATTTCCAAGCAATATGTTCTCCTCTTCACCAACATCCTTGCGGCAGTCCCGAACGGCTCCTCAAATGCCGATGAAACCCAACTCCCTTCAGAACCCACCACCTCCTTCTTCGGCTGCTCACTGGGTCTGATGGCAACCAAAGTCGCCCCTTTCAACACCACTCCATTCGGCAACTCAAGATGAGGCGCATACCACAACCTCATATTCAGAGCCGGAACCAGAGTTCTCTTTGATGCCGATGATGCCGACAAAGGCTTCACCCTCAGCTCCTCCAGCTGCTCTTTATTCATGCACAAAACCCCCTGCCCATCGGCATCCGTTAAAATCAAGTTCTCCAGCGTCTTATGCTCGGCTATTATAGGCTGCAACAGATAATGTCTAGCCGAGGCTGCAATCAGTGAGCTAATAGTCCACACAACCCTTAACTTGAGGCCCCCATTCGTGTAGAACGACTCCGGTATGCTACCATTGTCATTCTCCACTGCGTTGTTGTTTTCATTATTATTGCAAGTGTTCAAACAATTGTGATTAATATTTGTGTTCTGGACGACACTGGAAGCTCCAAGAATAACACAACTATCAAGCGTGGAGCCAAAATCGGCCTTCCATTTAAGTAAAATACCCTCATCAATCCCTAACTCCCCCGTCGGAAGTTCAATCCTGAGAAGCTTGATTTCATTAAAGTTCTTCAAAACTTGAGTGGGGGAATGGTGTGTGACCGTGCTTTGCTCGGTTTCAGAGTCGAAATCATCAGAGAGAGGGAGGCGACGGGTTGAAGGAATGATAAGGTGGGAAAGGGATTGCAAGGGTTTAAAGATCCCGGAAAAGAAGATTCGGAAGAGAGAGGAAATAGGGTGGCGAGACTTATCAGAGGCGGCAGAAGCGATGGCGGATGAAGAGGAATTGGCGGAAGGATCGTCATCCGAGATAACGCAGTCGACCCGAACTACAACGTTGTCGACTTGGGGAACGACAGAATGGAATCGCCTGGAAACAACGCAGCATCGGCCCAAGGCCTTAACATCGCCGATTTGGTTGAAGATCAAGAGGATAATGGAATCTGGAAGGCGGTCGAAGTGGTCGATTGGTTCGGGGTAGATTTTGCTGCACAGATCTGCCTCAATCGAACCCATTTTGAGCAACAACAACACACACACACACACACACACACTCCTTGACCTGAGTAATTCAACAATTTTGCAGTAAAGAATTGGAGAAGGATAATAAGTGAATTTTTGGAGCAGGATCGAAAGAAATAAAGGAATGGATCTGAGGAGAAGGGCTCTTAATTCTTGTTAGTTATGGTGTTGCTGTGTGTTAAATGTGTAGGTTGGGTGATGAATTGGGGAAGAATATAAAAATGGAGGAAATGGTGCTGTCTTTCTTTGCCCAATTTGTTAAAAAACCCCTCTTTTATCTCTACTCACAACGGAATTACCAATTCCTTTTTCCTTTCAAATAAGTCACCCATCATTATAAAATTACACTTACCCCCAACTTATATAGAAAGTCAATTAATTTTTTTTTTATAAGAAAAAAAGTCACAACTTATAAACAAAGGAAAAACTCTTACACTCAGAGAGGGAGAGACTAGAGAGAGAGAGACTACTGCTATGTCTTAGAAAGGTGTCTTGAGGTTGTGTTCAATGGAAGGATTTGGTGATAAGATTTAAAATTCCTAATAGATTAGGTAATTCATTGGTGATCATTCAAACTAATGTGAATTCAAAAATCTATTTCAATGATATCAAATCCAGAATTCTTCGATCCACTTATTGGAAGAACGAGTGACTTGTTCCCTTTCCTACACAACAGCCCATCCTCAATTCATGCTCTAAATTAGAATTCAAAAAAAACTCTCATCGACAAAAGTGGCAGCATACATAAATCAACACCAAATACAAAATAAGGTTTAAATCCTTGAAAAATGGAAGTACAGCAATTTTCATGTATATTATTATGGCAGTAAATCAGCTAATATTAATACGCAGCTGAAGTTGACGATTTTTTGTTTGCAGTGAACCTTTAAAAGGACAGCACATATGCATTGCTCCTCTCATACCCCTACAATATTCACAGATAGTTATTATAACTAACACGGGACATGATTAGAAAGTCAAAAGACTCGTAATTCTAACAACATAATCTAGTTGCTCTTAAAAGCATTTCCGTGGGTTCAAAATCAAGGCAGCTGCCAATCATCGGCTCTATGAAACCGATAGTTTAGGGTTCATAATCCAACCAACACTTGAAGACACAGTCATTACTGGAAGCAATACAGGGCCTGCTACTCACTTGCAGCTCTATGTGCTCAAAGACAAACTTTGTACTCTCTGCTTTCCGGAATAATATTTCCTCCTTCCCTGAAAAACTAATGGCCGCACGCTTCCTGGAAATCCATTGGTATCGAAAAATGGAGTTAGAATTATCAAACATATCGTGAAACAGAATAAACTAAAGAAAATCATAAACTGTCCGGTAGATATGGTGCAGCCAGGTGTGTGCACAGGAAATAGGGACAAAATAACCCTTTCTTTAAAGAAAAAAAATAGGTCGGGCACAAAAAAAAAAAAAACAGCTTAAAGATGGACAAGATAAGCATATGCAAAACACCTTACAGAAAATCTACTTTAGGTCAACTAAACTCACTACATTTGATATTGTTTACAAGAATCACATGAAGAAGCAATCATTCACACCATGTCCGCTATATAGTAACCACATTAAAGTAAAATGAGTTCTGAGACTAAAAAACCAAAAAGCCCCACTAAATATGATCAAGAACCCAATAATTAGTTCATGACAAGCATATTAATTGGGTAGAGATTAAGTCAATGAGGAACCAAAGACACACTGCAAGAGACACATGTTATGTTATAGAATCGACATATCAATATCATTAAAAAAAAGACTAAAAACACTAATCAATATATGAAAAATTGAATATACAATTGCTGGCCTCAAACACACTCTGCCATAATGAATTCATCTAGAGCCAAACACATCATTTATATGATTGGGCATCCAAAAGGTAATTTAAGACAATTTGAGCATTTACAGTGAAGAGGAACTTGATTGACCAAGGAAAAGCACATTCATGATTTCAGGCATACTTGGACAAATTAATCAGTACTGAAAGATCAATATGACTTACCAAGTAAGAGTAACAAAACTGATCATTGATACACTGAATGGTTAAGCAATAAATTTGGCACACTTAATAAACATATAAAAGCATCAAAATGATCACCACAAATAAAACAGCAATCAAGATCACAGTATTATGCCACTCCCACAACCAGTTCATTTTTTCCCTCTTTGCTCCTAATAAAAAACGATGATCACAGAAACTCAGACACATGTCAAGAATCAAATACCTAAACATCTGTTCATTCTTTCTCGGACAAGCCCTCTCTTAAAAAGAGTTCATTTCCAAGCAATATGTTCTCCTCTTCACCAACATCCTTGCGGCAGTCCCGAATGGCTCCTCAAATGCCGATGAAACCCAACTCCCTTCAGAACCCACCACGTCCTTCTTCGGCTGCTCACTGGGCCTGATAGCAACCAAAGTCGCCCCTTTCAACACCACTCCATTCGGCAACTCAAGATGAGGCGCATACCACAACCTCATATTCAGAGCCGGAACCAGAGTTCTCTTTGATGCCGATGACGCAGACAAAGGCTTCACCCTCAGCTCCTCCAGCTGCTCTTTATTCATGCACAAAACCCCCTGCCCATCGGCATCCGTCAAAATCAAGTTCTCCAGCGTCTTATGCTCGGCTATTATAGGCTGCAACAGATAATGCCTAGCCGAGGCTGCAATCAATGAGCTAATAGTCCACACAACCCTTAACTTGAGGCCCCCGTTTGTGTAGAACGACTCTGGTATGCTACCATTATCATTCTCCGAACCGTTGTTGTTTTCATTATTATTGCAAGTGCTCAAAGAATTGTGGTTACTATTCGCGTTCTGAACGACACTGGAAGCTCCAAGAATAACACAACTATCAAGTGTGGAACCGAAATCGGCCTTCCATTTAAGCAAAACACCCTCATCAATCCCTAACTCCCCCGTCGGAAGTTCAATCCTGAGGAGCTTGATTTCATGAAAATTCTTTAAAACCTGAGTGGGGGAATGGTGGGTGACCGTGTTTTGCTCGGTTTCACAGTCGAAATCTTCAGAGAGAGGAAGGCGACGGGTGGAAGGAATGATTAACTGGGAAAGGGATTGCAAGGGTTTGAAGAGGCCGGAAAAGAAGATTCGGAAGAGAGAGGAGATTGGGTGGCGAGACTTATCAGAGGCGGCGGCAGCGGTGGCGGATGAAGAGGAGTTGGCGGAAGGATCGTCGTCAGAGATTACGCAGTCAACCCGAACTACAACGTTGTCGACCTGGGGAACGAGAGAGTGGAATCGCTTCGAAACGACGCAGCATCGGCCCAAGGCCTTGACATCACCGATTTTGTTGAAGATCAAGAGGATTAAGGAATCGGGGAGGCGGTCGAAGTGGTCGATTGGTTCGGGGTGGATTTTGCTGCACAGATCTGCCCCAATCGAACCCATTTTCAGCAGCAGCACACAGAGAGCAATTCAACAATTTGGCAGCGAATATGCAAAGAATCGAAAGGCGAGCAGGATCTGAGAGAAGAAACGGAGGTGAACAAACTCAATGGATCTGATGAAAGAGATCTCGATTGTTGGTTCGCAGTTAGCTATGGCGTCTCGGTGTATAGAATGTCTGAGATAGGGTAGTGAATTGGGGAGGAAGAAGGAGGAGGAGGAAATAGGTGGTGGTGGAAAGGGAATAGGATACACGGTTGGTGTAGAGCTGTGTGTTGTGCGTCTTTCTTTTCTCTTTCCTCTTTTCAGCAGTACAAGTAGATATGGAGATGGTGGGGAGCCTAAAACGACACTCTACTAGCTCGTTTTATTCCTTTTTTCCTCTCTCTCTCTCTCTCCCCCCTTTTAACTTATTAACACCATTCATGATCAAAATTTAAATTATGGACAGCATTATCAATGCCAATTTTGTAATCTTAATTTAATGCAAATACTCATTGGTATATGAAAATCGATGAACAAATTTAAAAAATAGTATCTATTAGAATTTTAGAAATTTAAAGTGAAAATTTAGATTAATATGACAAATTGTGATAATATATATATATATATACTTACTTAATTTCAATAAAATTATATGTTTATAACAAACATATAGTTAATAAAGTAGATAAATAATTTTTTGACATTGTGACAAATTAAAACAAAATAATGACATATATGGTTTAACCATATATTGTTGAAGTCTAAACCTTAGTCAATTAACAAATTAAAATTGAGTTAATTGTTAAAAAAATCACAAACACTCTAATTTGCAATTGGAACACAATTTTTCAATGTGGGTTAAATTTTATCAGAAACATTAAATATTCTTGCAATTTTATTCATCAATCTAGTATTCGGGCTATATTTGGTAAATTAGATTGCAATAAAATGCATTGCAACCTCTTTGTTAATCCTCCTCCAAAATCAAAATCGTATGTTTCAAATCCTCCGAACAAAATTTATGAAATTAAGCTTTGAGAATCATGGATTTTGAATGGGTAATGATAATTACAAAAAAAAAAAAAAAAAGGAAAACAAAAGTTGGTAATGGAAATTACCAAATTTAAAATTGTGATTGATGATATTAACAAACACCAATATTCTGTGATATAATATTGGAAAGGACACCAAATAAGTATTAAAAAACATTTCTTGTTGGTGTGATTTCTTATTTTATGTTTATGTTTATTTGTTTTATCAATGTTTGTTTGTTTGATATTTGATAAGGGATAAACTATAAAGGGGCGTGGAGAGAATGGTAGTCACAATCAAGAGATAATATGGAGAGCATGAGCTAGGGTAGCTACCAATGGAATGATTCCAATTCTGTGAAGAAAGTTGAAGGGGTTAAAATGGTAATTTCAGGTGGTGGTACCCCACAGTTTCGGTTTAGTGGTTAGGCTCTACCTGATAAAAGATTCTTTAATATGCTTATCTTAATCCATATTTGGGAACTATTAAATAAAGCAAATCCAAGTCAACATTTTGGAATATTTTGACATAAAAGGTAGGGCAACAAAGTACAAGAAATTCCTACTACTCATTTACCTATTGCTTACATATTACTCTTATGTTTTAGTATTAACTAAGCAATCATTATTTGGTTCTTGATTTCTCTATCATTTACCTCCTATCTTACTCAATCCATGTAACAAATTTCATGTTTCATATTTATATCACCATATTTGAATCTGACTCATTTATACAATAATTTATTTAAAGACGAGTGTTATGAGTTGAATTCTTGGTGTACAGATCAGTTTAAATCATGTTATACTAACTTTTAGAAGTAAGTTATATATAAAATCATCTTTCCTTAAATATACATATATATATGTGTGTTGCATGTCATGTTTGAATTTAGTTGATAAATGAATCAAAATAGTTTTTGAATCATATCTTTATATACCACACACATCATTTATTAAAAAAAACTAGATTAAGGTTAGAGTTGAGTTGTTTAGGTGAATAAAATTGGTTGTTAGTTGGGAAGTTGGTCATTAACACCTGCATTTCAACTCTTCTCAAAAAGCCAAGCAAATTTTCATCACCAAAAAAGTAAGTCTCTCTTTGCTCATCACATTTAATATACTTCTTTGTCATATTTCCATTGAACCTCTATTAAAAGAGAGAGAGAGAACATGTTATGTCATTAAATAAATTTATCCATTTAAAGTTCAACATTGATATTTTTTTCACTTAAATCATCCATAATTATTGTATTTTGTGTATGATTGATAATTAATCACATATTTTATTTAGAACAGATCACTCCTTCGAACTCCCATGATTGTATTCAAATGCATTATTATCTTGCTAAAGCATTACAAGTTGTCATAGATCGATCCACTCTAATATATATTATATAATAAATTTAATTTTGTGAGACATGTCAATTCACAACTCATAAAATATAAATTGACGTGTGAAAATGATTTCTGCATTTGATATAGTAGTATCCCATTTCATGTAATTATATATATGAGATTGTATCATATAAATTTTTGTATTTGTTTTTCTGATTTATAAAGTTAATTAATTCCAAGAAAGTAGATAAACCAAATAATAATTAATGCCCACATAAGCAGACACACGAGTGTAGAATTGTTATTTAGGGGTGGTAGATGATAATTAAATTTAACAATTATGTTGAATCGCATCACATGGTATTTTCTGGAAAATACATGTTCACAACATGACTAGGCATTAATTACATATTGATGGATATCATGTCTCTACTACATTATATCCATATTTGTAATATGTAAACATTATCGATATAACATTATATATATATCACAATTTCAAGCTAATTATATAGTTTAATCATCATAAGATTAACAACCTAACTACTTAGTCATCCAAATCTTTTTCTTGAAGATAAATTGATTAGAACATGGGATTAAAAAAGATTTGTGCAATTATGGTAACGTGTCATATGTAGATATGAGTTAAACATGTGCAATTGTGCAAACCTTAGATCTAGGATCACATTTCTTTTGGAATAAAATGTACAACACACACCACACGTTACTCCATGTTTTCATGTTTGTGTCTTCTTACTTTTTATTTATTTATTTTTATTTTATTTGATTTTGTTTTAGTTTAATTCTTTTTCTTAAGAAAGATCCAAAAATTCACAGTTTTCAAGTAGAGATCAATGGAGCATACAATGCCGTGCAATCCGTACTAAATAAATAGAATCAACATTGCATGAAAACCTCCGCTAATCAATCTATGTAATTCATCTAATTCTTTAATTCTTTTCTCCCATTTTACTTTATATTTTTATACTCACTTTTTTCTTTTTAAATTTCATTTTTTATTTTTTATTTTACTAAAAACCCCACAATCACTATCCAAATGTGAATTCATAAACCTATTTATGTGCAATACATGATCCATAAAATGATAAATTGCATTAGATAAGACTCATATATGATATGCTCGACTAACTTTTTTTTTTTTTTGGGAACACATTCATTGCAACTCAATTTCTAATAAGAATTTATTAATATCTCCTAAATTTGAGCAATAGAAGAATATCGTTAAATCCCACTTCGATCACCCTAATAATGTATTTGAAATATTTTTAATTTCCAATGAAAAAAAAAACTATCCGTTGAAGGTAGATCAAAATGTAAATAATAGTCACGAATTGAATGGCATGAGAAATGAAATACATTGAATTAGTGCAAGCATTTTAAAAGCAACATAACTAATAATCCTGGATTTGATCATCATGTTAATTTGTCTGGTGTGACCAAAAAAGAAAAAAGTTAGGTAAAAAATAAATTAAAAGAAATCCATCTTTTTCGTTATAAATTTCCCTTCCCTTTTAGGTCGGGAATAATCATACTATGGTCCATAAAATGTTACACCACTCCACTATACTATCATCATAATTTATTTTATAAATCTCGAAAATGACATTTAGAATTCATAACATAAAGACGAACCTATCCCCACATAAACCCATTCAAAAGGAGACAATTTCTCCCTCAAACCCCACTTTTATTATTATTATTGTGACAATTTAATATAAAGTCAATATAAATGATGATAAATAATTTCCAAATGTTTTTAAAGAAAAAAATAAATTATATTTAGGTCTTTTATCAATGGACATAAACATAACACCTCTCAATAATTTCATAATAGTTTAAAACTAAATTAATAAGGATTAAAAGATGTATAATTGTACATCTGTTAGATATATAATCGAGTATTAAATTCGCATATAGAAAGAAGAATACGACATCATCATTTTTAATCACTTGAAGTAAAATTATATATTTTATATGATATTATATTTTAATAATGCATGTTTTTGAATACACGAACTCATGAACATGCATTAAAGAAACAAAATAGAAAATGAAACAACTCAAAAAATTGGGTTTTTTTATTTATTTATGTGCAAATGCTCAATGCCTTGAAAATCTAATACATATCAAGATCACAATCAACATGGCCACCACGCATACCCATAAATGATATAGACACATCAAATTCATGTCACATTCATTCATCATTTATAATTTGTTAATTTCACCCTTTCTTCTGCGATCAATATTTTGCAAGGTAATTTTATTTTTTAATATTATATTCAAAGTATAATTCTTGTAAAGCAGTTTTACTAATTTATTCATAATCATAATTTATAGAGATTAAATTATAAACATAAGCTTAAGTTATGAGCATTGAAACTTCTCCCACCAAATTGTATTCATATTCATGACACGAATTTATATAGTTTTCTTTTTAATACACATAGCTCACAATATATATTATATTATATTTTAGTTAGGTCCAAGAATGCGATTCACGACACGACATAAGATGTATTGTATTCTTTCACATAAAAATATTTAAGCTGGCTCATTAGTTATCGTGTAATCCAGTCAGCATTATTGTACTTATCCGGTCTATATTGTGGCTCAAGTTCTTCAATTTACAAATTTAAATTTTTGTAAAAACCATATAAAAGGAAGTATGAAATGATAATTAAATATGAGATGGCACTTTTTTTATTAAAATTTTCCCTTTTTTTCAAAAGAAAAAAGCCAAATTTTAAGCAAGTAATGGATATCACTATTAATGTATATTAATATACTGCCTTCATACATAAGCTGGATCAAAAGATAACAATTTTTTATACACCATTATTATTTGTATATAACATCATCAAATATGTGTATGATAGAAACTCTATGCATAATTGTTATCGTCAATAAAATTATTAATTCGTCACGACAAATAAGCCTGTATAATTGGAAGTAATAAAAATACGAGAATAAAATATCATTTAGCAAGAAAAAAGAATCCAAATCACAAATTTTGGTTCTAAGAAGTGGAATTTAATCTTATCCTAACCCAACTGATAAAAAAATTAATTGTCATAATTAAGTACAAAAATTTATCACCCCATCTCATGAACATAATTTTATGAGATGGAGCACCACTAATTAACCACACAAACTTATTTTTACAAGTGAATCTCTATTTTACGGATTGTAATTTATGAATTGATCAAGGTAACAAAACTTGATTTATAAAACGATTTCACAAGAATCCTACTTTACTTGGAGAGTTGAAGTTGGCAAGGAAGGTTTGATGTCATTTTCAAATATTGCTATTAAAATTTCTTGACAACTTAGTTGTAAGGTTATCTCAAAAATTAAGTCGTGTATGGACGAAACAATTAAGTATTGTCTTACTTTCTAAGTAGATGATTGGACAATGATAATGACTTCTAGACCACTAATGCCACCAAAATCACACAAGATAGAAAAATCTCGTAATCATCATAATTTTTCTGTATTTTAAGAATAGAAAATATAAATTTCTCTTTATTTCCAAGGGGGTTTGGTTCAAAAAGAAGAATGAATAGTATATACATAGAAGAATAATGAAATCCAGCTAAGGTTGTTAAATAAGAGCTCCCAAACAAGGTCCCATTTCATGTAATAAACTTATATAGAGTATTATTAAGAAAAGGAAGATATTATCCTTAATAGTATATATAATTTTGGAGCTACTAAATTCCACCATTATTGTGTCCCAATCTTGTCTCGAGATCATATCTTTAGATACAGCAAGTGCGTGTACACATCCACACCATACATAAGTTAAATATATGAACCTCACAAAAAACAAAAATTCATGCCAGATATCTATCAGGTCCCACTGCTCAATCATCAACCACCAAGCAACTAAACTAAGCCTATATTAATTCTAAGCTTGTAATAATCGTCTTAACCAGATATAACCTAATATTAGCCTACACAATCATAAACACATCTTCAATCCATATATGCAATAGAAGAAGCATATATATGCATGCAGATATTTAACCTTGTTTAAAATGAAGTACATAAAGAGGAATAACAAGTCATATAGTGCAGATGTATGTACATATATATAATTGAAGAGTTCTAGTGAGAGCCATACAAGTTGCGTCCACATCGATCACAAGCGTTTGAAGCTGTATGAGAGGGAGTAGCAGGCTTCTCTTTCATCATCTTCGATAGATCAAGTTCTAGAACATCATGTAGAGCTTTAGAACCTTCTTGGAGCTCATCCACACTGGCAAAAACATGTAGAAAAATTAGACATCATGTTATAACCAATTTACAGACAATTATTTTAGTAATGATAATATCGTTTACCTTATTGACAGAGGAGGAGTTAATCGAATTATAGAATCGTGGGTAGGTTTTGCAAGAATCCCCCTCTCTTTCAACTTCAGACATATATCATAGGCAGTCACAGGAAACAAGGCTTTGCTATTAAGCTCCACAGCATTGAACAAACCTTTACCTCGTACTTCCTTTATAAGATCCGGAAACTTCTGCTGCATGTTCGAGAGTTGTTGCCTAAGCTCCTCTCCCAGCTGGGCAGATCTATGAACAAGTTATATTTTAAAATATAAACAGCCTTGAAAAGAATACAGTTGGGTATGTAACGGAATATTAGAGAAAAGAGTTGATACCTCTCAGCAAGTCTCTCGTCTACTATCACATCGAGTGAAGCAATGGCAACCGCACTGGCCAATGGATTCCCCCCAAATGTGCTGCACAATGCCCTCATTAGCAAGTTAATGAACAGTTATGAAATATAGATCCAATGACAGATTAAGTGCAGGAGGATAATATCTAGTGAAAATATGATGTTTGTTATTTAATATTTGGTCATATGGCCCACATATTGTATTTCTTTTTTTTTTTTGCCCATAAGCTTCTAATTCATTATTTGGTCACAACTGGCTGTTCAATTTTGTCTATGTCAAGGAGCAACATAGTACAGAATGTTTCATGGGTCTTAAACTCTACATAATTGTCAAGGAGAAGAAAATAATAGGAAAATAAAAGGTGGCTTTAAAACTACTAACCTCCCATGCTCTCCGGGCTGTATGCAGAGCATAACATCTTCGTCAGCTAGAACTGCACTCACTGGCAACACTCCACCACCCAATGCCTTTCCTAATATCTTTACAATGCAATGATCAAGATGTTATTTTCAATTATTGAAGTATGTTCTTATTGTCACAGATCGTACAGTCAAGAGAATGGGAATTACAATAACAAAGAATGTAATCAATCTCATTTCTTATAGACGTTATGACAAGCACGCTATCTAGAATTTAGATCCCTTTAAAACTCAAATTCTGCTATTTTATGTTGCTATTCAGCTATTTTATCATCTTCAGCTGAACAAAAGAAACATCCACTGCATATATGCTCATTGAAAAAAGTCAGAGTTTTTTATAATTCTAAGATGCAAGTGGAGAGAATCAAGTTAATATGAAGTGGTGCATATAATTAGTAAAAAAAGAATGAGGCATTAACAAAGCAGATAAAAAGTTTTGGAATCTTGAATTTATGCAATGAAATTAAGAAACAAACAAACATGTCCTTACAACGACATCAGGGCGGACATTTTCCCAATCGCAAGCCAGAATTCTTCCGGAACGTGCCAAGCCGCTTTGTATTTCATCAGCGATCATCAGAACATTATATTTTGAGCAAAGATCTCTAACAGCTTGTAGATAACCAT
Organism: Scutellaria barbata; assembly: GCA_028654395.1. Taxonomy (NCBI): domain Eukaryota; kingdom Viridiplantae; phylum Streptophyta; class Magnoliopsida; order Lamiales; family Lamiaceae; genus Scutellaria; species Scutellaria barbata. The sequence continues at coordinate 19,784,573 of CM053648.1, forward strand.
CAGGAGGAATAATAACCTAGGAAAACAAGAACACAATCAAACCTCTAAACCATCTAAAGAGAGATGATTTCAGTTGGAAAATATAATTCGAACCGGACTTCTTGGGCTCTCCTCAATTTGCCACTAAGTATGATTATATCATGCCATAGATGGTTTTGGTACAACCAGGTGAACAATGGTATATCTAATTATGACAAAACTGCCCATATTATTCACATGTACAAATACATCAAAAGTAATTAGTTCAATCAAGAAAGATGCATACCCCTGCCTCCCCCTGAATAGGCTCAAATAGAAAACCAGCAATCCGATCCCCTTTTTCTGGACACATTAAGACGAAAAGGATTAGTTCAAATCACCTATGAAATTACTTTTTCCTTTTCAAATAATGCATGCTAAATGGATTTGCAAACCTTTAAATATTTTCTCAAGTGCTATAGCGTCACCAAAATCAACTTTGAGATGGCCCGGAGAAAGGGGCCAGAAACCCCGGGTTGCCTCATTGTCACAACTCATAGAAATAGCAGCTAATGTTCGACCATGAAAGCAGCCACAGCATGAAACAATTAAGGCCTGTCATCACCATATGAAAGTTCTTGATAAAGCATGAACATACAATGTTATGATTGGAGTGGAGTGGAGTGGAGTTCCATACCTCATCTCTGGGAATATTTTTCTTAAGATAGCCCCACTTCTTAGCCAACTTCAACGCCGTTTCTACACCTTCCACACCTGTATTCATGGGGAGTACCATATCATATCCAAACATGGTGGACAGACGCTGTGCGAATACTGGAAATCTGTCGTTATAGAAGGCTCTAGAACTCAGAGTAAGCCTTTGAGCCTGCTCGGCCAATGCCTTCATGATCTTGGGATGACAATGTCCCTGCAAAACAATATTAACCCACCCCTTAATGCTCTGTATGAGATGCAATGATTACACATAAAATTGGGAAAAATAACAAAAGAAAATCTTCATTCATCTTCATATCATACTACCTGATTAACAGCAGAATAAGCGGAGAGGAAGTCTACATACTTGTTGCCTTCAGGATCCCAAATAGTTGAACCTTTGGCTTGAGAAAACACAATCGGAATAGGGTGGTAACTGCAACACAAACCCAAGGATGTAACTAACTATTCTTTAAGACAAAGTTTAAAGCTCTAACTTATCGTATATGATTTCAGCAACACATGATTGAATAAAATATAGTCGTGTCACAAAATAATCTTGAAACAGAAAGCAAGAAGGGGGGATGAGAGAAATTACTTGTGGGCGCTGCACTGATATTCCAAATTGATGAGATGTTGAGAAGACTCAGCAGAGGCGCTGCCTTCTGCGACGGCGCAGAAGCTCCGGACGCTTCTTGCCCTCCCAACTCCGGTCAAGAAACATAGTAAAGATTTCTTGGATGCCATGTTCTTGAATCAAAGAAACAACCAACGGTCTTGATTAATGAATGATGAATTATATTTCTGCAAAATCTTGAAGGTTTCGTATAGGCCTTCGCCTTGGCAGAGTTATGGAAAGGAGCACAGTGGGCTTAAATTGGAAAGTGCTTGATGGCGTCAGATTCCGCATCCCAATACTTATCCTTGTTTATTTATTACAACAACATGTGCTGCTCATCTCGCATATTATATTTCCTGGGCTTATCGGTCAAAAATGGGCCCGGCCCGTTAGCTTTTCCATTGTATCCCTAACCTAGTATATTTTTAGAGCCCAACTTTCAGCAACCAACATCATGATTTTCTTTTTCCTTTTTTTTTCTCTTTCTCACACAAACACATATAGATTTTTATATTATTATTATTTGTTTTTAGCTTTTCATGTCCGAAACCAAGAGTTGGGAGGGATTAAATGACAAGTGTCCAAATCCGGTGGATCTCATGTAGATGACCAAAATGGAGAGAATACATTGTACAAGTGATCAGCATAATTAGTATGCAAGAATGAGATGGAAATGAAAAGACTATTCGCAATTCCCTTCTCCCAATCAAGAATAATAATAGTTTTTCCTCTAAAAAGACTCAAGTGGATGTTGCTAAGTAGCAAAGTAAGTCAGGTTTGAAATAGAAACATAGTTGACTACTAAAGACATAACCTGGGTACCCATAGCTAATTGGATTTAAAACAAACCAACAAAAATTTTGCCGACTTTAATCTATCTATCTAATAGGACAACCAGATAGCACATTTAACCTGCCTATATGACATGATTAAACACAATCATTATATATTTATACAAAGAGAAGAAGACGTAGAATTCAGCCATTGAATAAGAATATGCTTTACAGGTAATACATATCTCTTACAACATATCGTAAACCTAGTCTACCTATAACTCACAGCCAAATGTTATACAACAAATTACAGTTCCCTTGAAATCAACAAAGGAACCTAGAAAGACACACTCAACTTCCACATCTGCCATCATAACTAAATTTTTCCCAGCAACCGGAAGGAGTAGTCTATCTGCCGTAGCTCATCGAGTTCCTAAAACTAGTATGGTTTTCACGCAGTATTCAATAAAATATAAAATACTGCCACTGACACGTTCAAAAAGGTTCCCTAACCCGCACACGGGTATATTTCAAGTTCAGAAAATGTAATTTTGGGAAAAAGAAGAAAAATTGGTGTGATAACTAATGAAGCTTCAGCACGAGTGAGAATCACTATGAAACAGTACTAACAAGCTATACTTAAGATGTAGACTTATCAGCATACCTGTTGAATATATTCTATCAGCTATATTCAACATCAAAAAACTGCTCAACTCCTGATTGAATTCATACCAAAAACAACCCAGGAGGACCTAAGCAGGTCGAAGCACACTCACTCACCAGATCCAACACCAGAACCTATTACCTTAATTTAGTCAAATCTTCATAACCAACCCTCTTTAATGAGCAAAACAAGATATTTAAACAGAAGGGAGATATGAAAACACTAAAACTAAGGACATAAAAGAAAAGAAAATGAACTGCACCCACTTGTACAAGTGCTTATGTACAGCAGAGGGATATGAAGAACTATTCTGATTCATTAACAGCACAAGTGCTTTGTTATTCAAAGCAGGGCTGCTTCACCAATACTATTCACGAAGATTACGGCTGAAAGCTGAGCTTACCATTTCCACTAAATAATGTGGAGAATGAGAATGCGCAAAATGGAGTTAAAGCCTATCAAGAATCAGAAGAGGTCATGTCAGATAAATCTAGGGTAGATAAACCAGCAGAAGATGTCAATATATAATCTGCTAGGTAGCAATGCCGTTTTCGCTATTATCATTCTATGGAAAAGTTGGTAAGGAGCTCTTTTGGATTAGTTATATAAGAGTAATTTCATCTACTGATTAAAAGCACGAACTAGAGTAACTTTTGTCACTAGTGATTAAAAGGAATTAGTAATTAGTAAACCAGAATTAGTTGGAAAAGGGAGTTTGTTTAACTAATTACTCTATCTGCATTCACTTAATTCCTTTCAAAACAGTAACCTGTCTAATCAGCATAGATTCAAAGTGGTAATGGACCACACCAGATGTTATAAGATCCATATATTAACTCTTTTTGTGAAGCCCAAATAGCAGGTTGTGATAGATTGAACCAATAAGACTTACAAATGAAGGCCTGGGTGAGTGATCTAGATAATTGATAACGCAAAATTATTCATGTGTTCTAAATCCTAAAAGGAGAAGGAAATGTGAAAAATCTTTTATAGGACTTGGGGAAGATCTTGGAAAACAGTGTGAAGCTAAACCAAAAAGGTGATTAAGTCAGCCATATTAGTAAAGTTAACAAGGAAACCTGTGCAAGCTATTCAACAAATGGACAGTCAGCAGTTTTATGACTGAGCTTGACAATAAATTCTCTTCCCACCAGAACATTCAAATCGGAAGAAGATGTTGCGATAGCACATGCATCTTATTAGGACAGAGGTGGTTCTAAACTTACTTCTGTAAGCATGAAGAGCGTGGATAAGGCACACGAGGAAGAGACCTTGACTAAAGGCACATTAGCAAGTCAGGAGAAGCATCAGAAAACAAGAAGGAACGAGATCAATGTATTATGATTTAGATAATCAAGTTAACATTAAATCATGAGAAAAGTAATGTTGGAAATAAGATTTGCTGAAGAGAGTCTAATCAACGCTACGAAAGGAAAGAAATTCCCTATTCACCATGATGATACTGCAGATGAATAAATCCTTATCATGCAGCACAACCAAACTGATACCACTTGAAAACCGAAATGCTAGCAAACTTCCAGAAGCATCTTCATTGGATTCCCTATAGAAGAGATGATAGTTCACCAGATGCCTAAGAACTAAATTAATCTCCACGAAGGATATTCAAAAAGGAGTAAGAGAGAAGTAATATTCATTAAAAAACCCAATGATGGACTAGTTTCAACTTCATATGGAGTGAACTATTCCCAAGACTTAAGTTGACATAATGAATGCCTGAATCAAGTTCTCAGCAGCACGCTTCTGGTCAGAGGTGCCAGATACTAAAGCCACACGATCACCTCGGGAAGATTTAGAATCTGAAATCTCAATATCTGCTCCGGATATCTGGAAAGCAATAAAGCATTCAAAATGATATGAGACAATGTCAGCAAAATCAAATGTGAATTACACAATAGAATAATCCGTCATATATCCTCACACAATATTACAAACAAAGGCCAGCCCACTAAGGAAATGCATCTACAACTTGCATAATTGAAGAGTCTTCAAGGAAATCAAATTTACAAGTTTAAAATGCACCTCCCCAAGAGAAATGGTCATCTACTGAACAATTATAAGTTTCAGTGTTTACAAGAATAACACGAAAATTGTAAGTTCAGATACAGCCAATTATTAGCAAACCATTAGTCTAAGGTAACTATGGAAAAGGTGTAACATTTAACATGGGTAACAAGCACCCTACTGAACATGGCTTAACATAAGCAGAATAATATAGCAGTGGAATTCGAAAGAATGCAAATGAGTGTGCCATGGGGAAATATTTCCACGATAATGGAATGCACGCATTAATAATCTATGATGATCTTAGTAAGACCAAAACAATGCCAATTAATTATGAGACAACATTATAATCAAGAAGATACAAATTTTGATAGCCCCAAATTAAAGCATTTCTTTCTGTTCAAGTAAAAGTGTGCAACGAATCAAAGCAACAAAAAATAAATTAAAATAAATATATAATAAAATCACTTTCTTTTGCTTCATTGCATGAACAGACAAACAACTTACCTTACGGATATTCTCAATATTCGCACCACCTTTCCCTATGACTTTACCAACAGCATGTGCAGGGATGACCATTTCTAGAGCAGATGCTGGAGGCAATCTGATTTGAAAGCAGGTTGCAATCATATATGTTTGTTAAGAATGCAGAACTAAAATGAAGTAATAAATTCAGGACACATGAAACTAACCCCGCATACAGTGATGAAGAATGTGATGAAAATGATCCATAGCCATTATCCCCCATCTTTAACAAAGTGAAACACAAGATCAACTAAAAGGTAATGCAAATTATGGGCAGAAGACCAAAAACGATCATAATAAAAGTTATGAATATAAAATTGCAGTTAAGTACATGTAGAAATGCATTAATAAAATAGACCTTAATGATCTTAAATGTTAGAAGACAAGTCTACTACTGTAACAGACGACGTTAGCAGTACAGAAGGGATACACGCTGTATCAAAACTTTCCTTAATCAACCCAAATAGTCTTCCATTCATTAATTTATTTCTTTATTTTTTTTTTCTCTTCTCCAGCAGTTATTGCCCAGGATACATCTACAATCTTCCCAAGAGGAGAATGCTAATTCTTTCACACTTATTTATTTATATATTTACTTCACGGACAGTAGTCACCAAAAGGAACATATCCATTAAATTCCAAATCAGAACATTCTCTTACTAGTTCCAACTAGTTGCATATTTATCAACAATCCAATACATATACATTTTAATAGTGATGAAAATAACTGCTATCACAAGGGAAACACTCATGTTATGCAAGTATAGAAATCAGGAAGACTGTCACTACACGTTTTAGCAGTTAGAATGTTATTGCAGCTCACTTTATGTTTCCATTTTGTTATTTTTCTTTTCAATAAGCAAGCCTGTCAGGAATATGACAATCAAGATAAACAAATTAGAAGCATACCGGTAAGGACCCGGTATATCCATATCCGCTGGAGGAAAGCAATCCCAATCCACTCCCAGAATCAGACCTTTGGTCATAACCCAGTGCAGCACCAGAGGGATGCAAAACTGATGACATTGGAAGAGATGCACCACCACCATATATTGACTCTACACCAGCAGAAGATTTGTGGACATCTTCTCTATCCTTTAAGACATCATCTCGGAGCCTTAAAACAATTTGAATAAGTGCATCTCTCAGATTTCCAACTTGCCCACAAATCTGCAAGAGCAACAACGACGTCACCGTCACATGTATAAGATATCAAACATTGGATATCATCAGATTACAGCTACATAATCAATTGTCGAGACCTCAACAAGTTCTTCATTTCCATCAGCACATTTAGGCTTTTCGCCTTTTGAAATACGTATATCTGCTCTAGTTCTTTTGCGGATCTCATTGATGATAGAACCACTTTTTCCAATGATACAGCCAATAACCTTTGAAGGAACAAGGAGCCGAAAAGTTACAATGTCGTCATCTTCATCATTTATCTTTCCTTGTAACAACAGAACAGCTTCAACTGCCATGGATTTCAAATCATCCGATGACTGCTCAAAACAAATGTTGGACTAGGTAAATAAAGTGACATAAAAAATGCAAAAAATAGATTTCAGAGTAAATTAAAAGTGAGAAACAATGGATAAACTGGTAAGCAAGATGTGACTAGTTATAATTGCAGAAAATGTAAAGCAGGTCTCTGAATCCATATTTGTGTATCAAAAAAGGGAGGGTGATAATACAGTTCATAAGTATTTCTGAATTTCAACCAGACGGGGATCTAAACAAAGCAGGGAATCATCTATCTTTCTGTATTTTAACAACTGGAATCAAAGAAAAAAAAAAGAGTTGTTTGAATAGTTACATCTAGAAAATATGTTGACATACCTCCATGGAGATCACCGTGATGACACATTCGTTGTTATTGGACTTGCGATCCTCAACTTCAACACGAGCACCACTCTCTTGCCTAATACTTTTAATGGAACTTCCACCTTTGCCAATAACACGGCCAATCTTGTTAGAGGGGCACAACACTCTTATGATTAACTCCTCAGGTTGTGACGCACCACCATAACCAGAAACCACAGGGAGAGCTGATGAATACATTGGCCACGTGCTCCCAGAATCAGCATAGCCTGGGATATCTGGTGCATGTGAAGGACCTAAAATAGAAGGGATTGGTCTAGCAGGGTTCATTGTATCTACACTAGGATAAAGTCCTGTAGCAGGATATATGGGAACATCTGATGGAATAATGATGCTTGGCGGTGCTTCTGGGATGGAAGTCTCAAGAGGAATGGTCTCCTTTGCTGTAAACTTGTACATAATCGCAGAAATGGCAAAAAGTGCTTTCTTTACTGCCTCAGACTCGCCAGATATCTATCAAAGGTAAAAGGAGATATTATCAAATAATGGGACAGCCTGCATTTACTGCTAATTACAATAACTTACCTTCTACTAGAAAACAAATAATGAAACAGAAAAAGAACTCAAGTGCTCAAAATAAAAAAGTCAGTGTCTTTGGAGATATACTAACCAGAAGAAAATTGTCAAACTCCAAGGCACAAGAATGAGCTGGATCACTGGTATCCTTAGCAGTAACCCTGATGTTTGTCCTAGTCTTGTTCCTCAGTTTCTTAATGGTTGCACCAGATTTTCCAATAATATTAGCAGACTGGCTGGAGGGAACAAGAAGTTGGCATTCCTCCCTATCTTTATCTTTCCTCCTCCTGTCAGATTCTCCAAGTATGGCAACAGCATTTGCAATTGCTGCATGTACCTTGAGGAGAGCATCTTGTGCAGGACAAAGAGGTTCGTTATCATTGAATTCCTCATCAATCTCAACTTCTTCCTTTTCCCTAATGTAACAATAAACAATGATGATTCTGTCTCTAGCACCTGGAAATGGGTCCACCACTTTTACCTTTGCTCTTGAGTCCTGCCGAATTGAATTTATTACTTTTCCACTCTTTCCAATCACACTCCCTATAACACTATCAGGACACAAAATCCTGTACACTACAATTTCATCATTTCCCTTTTCATCTCTGTCTCTTTCCCTATCAGTTCTTCTCCTCTGGTTCTTGCTGTCTGCATCATCCCGATATGAACGAGTACGCTTGCCACTTTCACCCATTGAACACTACACAGGTCTCTAACTGTTGGAATCAAATGAAGAACACATCAATGCGCACACACACACACAACCCATACAAGATAAAACTTTTATCAACTGGATTTTCCTTTTCACCCGATCAAACATGAGAGAGAGAGAGAGAGATCATAAAGAAAAAGATTATACTAAGTCCGAATAATCTTGCATCTAAAACCCTATTTCAGGCCGCAAATCCCAAACGAAACTTTGAGAATTTTAAACAAATTATTCAAATACAATCGCACAATCGGACATATAACATTAGAAAGTCTTAAGTGATGAATTAACAGAGAAAGTAGTAGAATCGTCAATTCGGAAGCAAAACACCGTGAAATAATCGCTGCATATGAATTATGAAATAATGAGCAGTTCTATACAAAAGATCAGAAAGATGAAAAACCAAGCACAAAAACACTCCACATACTGAAAAAACCTAAATCAAAAACCGTACCTTATGGAAGTCAATTCCCAGATATAAATAAAAATATATAGGGTTAACAGACTACTGGTGAATGGGAATATATAAGCAGCGCAACGACGAAGGCAACGTCGGTGGTCACGTTGTGGGCATAAGAATGGAAAGATGCAATAAATGGTAGAAAATGATTTAGCCCCAAATTTATTTCCTTTTCTCAATAATTATTGAGATTTTCTCCCTGGATAGAGAGGGAAAAAAATAAAAAATAAAATGATAGATATTATTTTAACTCTCTCGTAATCTTGTTAGCCAATTTATATCAATAATAGTAGTAAGACCCCTTTTTAGGGAATAAAAAAACACATAAGTACTATATACACATTTTAAAATGTTTTTTTTTTTTTAAATATGGAGAGGCAGGAGATCTATGTTGTTTTCTTCTATCATTTTTATCTTTTGCTAGGGTATTCATCAATTATGTTTTTTTAGATAGTAGTTAATCATGTTTGCATGTAATTTTATTTTTGATGTGTTATGTTTCAAAGTACTTCATAATGGATTATGGCTAGATTTTTAAACTTATAATTATGCTAACTTTATGTCGAGCTAACACGTGTTTAACTCTCATTTTCCGTATATTTAGTTTAACTCTCACTTTCCGTATATTTAGTTCGTATGGGTTATAAAACAGTAAAAAGTTATTTGATTGATCAAGTCTTTCATATCAGAGTTATTGCCTTCAAATATTGAGAACTCTCAAATCAACCAAAACTTAATTCGATTCAACACTTTTAGTTGTGTTCGTAAGGAACATTGATAAGACGACATTTTTGTTGATGAAAAAATCAGATATAATAAATGTCTACGTATATTTATCCGATGAATCACATTATGATGACCAATATATATATAAAAGTACAAAAACCTTTTTTTTTTTTAATAATTAAAACATTGGATTGCAATTTTTTTATTAAAAAAGAGAAGAAAACAAAGAATAATAAGTTTAAAAAAAAAAGCTAATGCACAAAATTGATGGGCGGTGTGGCCTCCCAAAATTCCACCTAGTTCCGTAGGCTTTCTTAGAAGATTTGGGATTTTGTGGACGAGATCCATAATTCAGCCCAAGGCCCAGATAAATCGTTTATCCAAGAATCCCAATTTCCATGTACAAATTAGGGCTGCAGTGATTTAATGGAGAATCAATCCCAGGATTCCTCTTAGATTACCCCTTGAAGAAAGCTTCAACTGATGCGCACTGCTTCCAACTGAGAGTGGCCGGTAAGTTGCTCTTAAATTCAATCGCAGAATTAAAATTTGTCTTTAGATTTTCGTGCACTGGAATGTCGGTGTCCTTGATATATCTGAAGATTCTGCGAAGTTCATGGCGATTCTATGATTTCTGTGTCGTAATTTATCTGAAAAGAAGATTATTCATTGCTTATTTTAACAAATATGGATCTCAGAGCATCAATCCTGTTTTATGTTTGACTGTTACTATATATATTGGTCATCATAATGTGATTCATCGGGTAAATATACGTAGGCATTTATTATATTTGATTTTTTCATCAATAAAAATGTCTTACCAATGTTCTTACGGGCACGACTAAAAATGTTGAATCGAATTAAGTTTTGATTGATTTGAGAGTTCTCAATATTTGAAGGCAATAACTCCAACATGAAAGACTTGATCAATCAAATAACTTTTTACTGTTTTATAACCCGTACGAACTAAATATACAGAAAGTGAAAGTGAAACACGTGTTAGCTCGACATAAAATTAGCATAATTATAAGTTTAAAAATCTAGCCATAATCCATTATGTAATACTTTGAAACATAACACATCAAAAATAAAATTACATGCAAACATGATTAACTACCATCTAAAAAAACATAATTGATGAATACCCTAGCAAAAGATAAAAATGATAGAAGAAAAAAACATAGATCTCCTGCCTCTCCATATTTAAAAAAAAAACATTTTAAAATGTGTATATGGTACTTATGTGTTTTTTTATTCCCTAAAAAGGGGTCTTACTACTATTATTGATATAAATTGGCTAACAAGATTACGAGAGAGTTAAAATAATATCTATCATTTCATTTTTTATTTTTTTCCCTCTCTATCCAGGGAGAAAATCTCAATAATTATTGAGAAAAGGAAATAAATTTGGGGATAAATCATTTTCTACCATTTATTGCATCTTTCCATTCTTAAGCCCAAAACGTGACCACCGACGTTGCCTTCGTCGTTGCGCTGCTTATATATTCCCATTCACCAGTAGTCTGTTAACCCTAAATTTTTTATTTATATCTGGGAATTGACTTCCATAAGGTACGGTTTTTGATTTAGGGTTTTTCAGTATGTGGAGTGTTTTTGTGCTTGGTTTTTCATCTTTCTGATCTTTTGTATAGAACTGCTCATTATTTCATAATTCATACGCAGCGATTATTTCACGGTGTTTTGCTTCCGAATTGTCGATTCTACTACTTTCACTGTTAATTCATCACTCAGACTTTCTAATGTTATATGCCCGATTGTGCGATTGTATTTGAATAATTTGTTTAAAATTCTCAAAGTCTCGTTTGGGATTTGCGGCCTGAAATAGGGTTTTAGATGCAAGATTATATTTTTATTAAAAAAAAAAGATGCAAGATTAACATAGTCTGATTAGCCCAAAAAGTCAACCAAGAAACTGGGCTAGGCCCTTAAAAAAAAAGTACGTCAATGACTCTGTTGCCCTGTAGAACGCTTCGAATTCCAATGAACTGCAGACGATGAACTGAAGTTCGGTGGTTGTTCTATAAGACATGAAGTCAAAGCTAATTCTCTATTTGAATATTCTTGTTTCTTGGAATCTTGAAACTGGCTGCAATTTCGCAAGCAGTTGGGGCTGCAACGGCTCTTTTTTCGGTTAATTGCAAGAATTCTTGCTTCGCTTCTCGCAGATAGCTCACGGGATTTGCGATTTTTGAATTTGGTATCATTAATTTTGAATTTATTGAGCTTTTCATTGACATGAGTTATGAACACTACAGAAGAAGCAGAAATATCTGTTTCGCAATTTATCTGGAAAAGAAGATTACTTAATGGATATCAACATTGTTTAAAGTTGAAATTAGAGATAGTATTGTATAGGGATCTTAGAGCATCAACCTTCTTGTTTTTGATGTTGAATTTACTCTGTCTTCATTTTCATATAGTTATGAACACTAAAGAAGAAGCTCCAGAAACAAAAACCTCAAACTATGTGGCCCTTGCAAAGAAACTGATACACCACCGGATGCTCGTTGGGATTAAGGATGGGCGGTTCTTCGTGGGCACGTTTTATTGCACGGATAAGCAAGGGAACATTATTCTTCAGGATGCAGTAGAGTATCGTAGCACCAGACGATCTTCTCCATCTCCGATGGAACATCGGGCTGTGGGTCTCATTCTCATACCTTCATCTTGTCGGACTTCTTGTCACGTTGATTGCTCCATTGAAGAGCAACTTTCTCTTCTATCCATTACAGAGCAACAATAAAGTATGTGGATTTTGTGAAGTCAATGTGAAATGTGATTGCTAAATCTTGAGTCTATACATTATTATTTTGAATCAAGAATTAAGCCTCTATTCAGTGTTCTCAACATATGGATCAGATCTCGTCATCTTGATTGATCTATACACATATCCACTGGACACCATAATTAGTATCGATCTGCATATGCAGTTCCATATACAATAAGGTAAGGAACAATGCGGACAGCAGTGTCAATCGGAATTGCAAAATTCACCCCGGATGACATTCCGGTGCCTGCATTATGCTTCGGTATTAGTTTTGTTCCAGTTTAACTTGATATGATTCCATATTTAAAAGTGAAAATAACATGATCATCCATATTTTTGCAAAATTATCACTTGGAATTATATTTACCTCTGCGTGTGAATGTAGCTGTGTTGACTCCAATAACATGGCCATATGAATCGATTAATGGTCCACCTGAATTCCCTGCACCATTTTGCGCATCAGATCTTGAAATTTTACCCACATCATATGACAAAACATAAGTTTTATTTTTGTCGACATAGTTGCTGAAACCAGTGTCTTGAAGCAACATCCGTTTGCAACCAATTAACGTCAATTTTTTATGGTTACTCGTGATTACAAGATTTTCCTAACTCATGAAACAGAAATGAGGAATTACCAGCATTGATCGCAGCATCAGTTTGAATTGCTCCTCGAATGGCTTTTCCATTTGGAGAGGGTATCTCCCGACCCAATCCACTTATGACCTGAGAGGTCGAATTATGGTAAAACAGCCAATCGTGGTTCCTTTAAAACAATGTGTGTCTTCTGGTAAGTGGGATTCTTTTATTTAATGAATTTAAGTTGTCAATTTTCATCATCAAAGACTTTAACTTTCTGTGAATTGAAGCTAATGAAAGTTACCCCTGTAGTTAGAGTGTTCTCGTATCCATATGGATTTCCAATGGCAAAGCAGCTCTGCCCCACTCTTACTTCACGAGACGTGCCGATTGTCACCGGCTTTAACTCATTTCCTACTGCATCAACCTGCCATTCAAATTAGATACAAAATATTTATAATGACACAAAACATGCTTGAAAAGTATTGCTGAATTAAGGATAATGGATGAAGAAACACACAAGTATTGCTGGGGATTTCTATGCTTTAGAGAAGGTTTGTATAGACAAAGAATGCAATACTCATCACCTTTAGAACAGCCAGGTCGTAGTCTGGATCAACACCAACTATCTTGCCTTCTCTAGTAATACTCTTGCCTCTAGAATCAACCAATGATACCTGAAGAAGCAAATAATCAAGCTATCCATGAATATTCGAAGGAATTTTTTTAAGTGTATACATGTGATCTAGATAAGCAATCCAAGATAAATAAAGAGAACCTTACAACGTTGTAAGCCACTTTGATCTGTGGCCAATTTGGACACGACATGATAGTTGGTTACCTGTTAGAATTAAAACAGGACGGTGTAGAAAACATCAAAAGACAGATAAACTAATGTATATGTTGGGAGTTCAGATGAATTGTTCAAGAAAATAAGATAAGAACCAACAATGTGACCAAATTTATCCCAGACAAAACCAGAACCAGTCCCTTCCACTTTGGCATTTTCATCATCATCCTCAGGAAGACTGTTTGCAGAAGTGCTCTTAGGGATTTTGGACAACTCAATATCCTTGATGAACACAACAGAAGATGATGTGTCCTAAAAATTAAACAAAATTAAGTGAGAAGGAAAAATAAAGAAAATACTTTCTTTTCAAGATTCTCAAGAAAACACGTTCGAAATGTAAAGGGTTTCACCCGAAAGAACATGGGCAACTCCAATTGAGTGAAGGGCAATGAAGAACATGTAAATTACAAGTAGTTCTTGTGAAAACCTGGAAGATTTGAACGGTTCTAGTTTCTTCTTGATCAGGTTCATCCAATTCTAGGGCAACTGCAGATGGAAGAGTGGAGAGAGTAATCGGATTTTGATGGCAATGGAAATAAGTTGCCAGCAAAGAGGATGTAAAGATTAAGGTATTTCGCCTTGTAAGAGAGATGGCGTTGCCTGAATTTGATGAAGAAGGAGTTTGATATGGTGGAATTGAGGATGATTGTACACATGACATGAAAACTCCCCACTTCGCCATTGCTGCTCTGAATCTTGTATCACTTCTTGAGATGAATGGTGGAAATAGATTGATAAGTGAATTATTCATTTGACGTGGCATTTCCTATTATTTCATTGAATAAAGGCAACAGTTTTAATACCCTTTTAGACTTTGAACCAAAATCCTTACATAAAAATTGCAATGTAATTATATGATTGTGGGCCCTCAACATGTTGGAGCCCATAGACAAAAATCTTAATAATGGAGACAGAATCTATGCTAGGAAAGTTTGCTCGAATTCTCTTTTATTGAAGTTTAAAACACATCAATAGATGAGCAGTGCTGTAAAAACATAATATTCATCATGAGATTTTATTGATTATAGTTTCAAACTTCAATATTATATATTTAATTTAAGATCTAACTAAAATGATATGCTAGTTTTCACAATTACTTGACACGATAGGATTAGTACTACATGATATATATGTGCAAATATAGAAAAGTGACATTTTATTTTAGTTGAGAGAGTTATTGTTGGTATATACTTCTATCTTAATATGACAGAGGAGGTCATGTAAAAATTGGACCAAATGATAAGTTATGATTTAATTTTATTTTTTTTCGGAAACAAACAATATATAGAACTATATCACCATATTAAACGAGTTGTATCAATACTAATATTTTATCATATTTCGTGATATGAAGGAAAAAATAGATTACCCCGTATCAACATTTACTTTTAGTCAAATCACGATGAGTTGTATGGCAAATCATGATTGTGGGTGTTTGATTAGTGATGAGTTTGATTGCATTGTCAATCACCATACACGTTCATAAATGAAAATCATAGAAGAAGATGTAATAACATCTCTGCAATCACGATCAACATGCATGAATCTGAAGAAAGCCATGATCTGTCACATCTACGAAAACAACATTGAACACCAAGGAGACAAGATCAAATCTATTACAAAAACACATTATATAGATAACGATTCAACTACTTAATTAACTGCTTCAAGCCTGATCTGCCTGTTACACCTTTGAATAAATTCCTCAACTCTCCTATTCAGTTCGTCATCCGACATTCTAGAAAACTCGTTTTCGTCTAGCCTCGGCGCCGGCGCCGCCGCCGCCTCCGACAACGTCCTCTTCAGACAAACTTTCACCTCCTTCTTCGATCTCCTCGCCGATCTACATTTTCTCACGATTTTCTCTTTCGATTTCTCTGCAGGTTTATTTTGCACTGGTTTTTGAATGATCTGATGATCAGACACCATGTCTATTATCTTTTCCTGAGGTTCTCGATCATCAACTTCTTCTCTAAGATACACTGGCATTGCTTTCTCCTCAATTCTCGCGTATTGTACTATCTCGAAACAAGGAATACTGGTGTTTCTCTTTGCTCTTGCACCAACGTTTTTATCTTCGAAAAAATCGTGATCTTTTGACGAAGAGAAGGCTCCAAAATCGGCTGCTATGATGAGAATGAGGGTGTTTGATATAATAAACCAGAATATGGGGGTATACGCAAGAGTTGAAGGTGAGAGGTTGAAGACATAGAATACGGATATGTAAATGAAAATGGACAGAAGGAAGGCCCAAAATGAAATCAGATTTGATTTCTTGGGGTTCTTTTTGAATATTTGTAAATTCAGGGACGTTTCTGTGTGATTTAAAAATGGCGTCGCCATTGTTGTAGGGGCTGGGCTGAAATTTAGCCACCGGGTTTTTGTGAAGGGGTTTGGTGGATTTGCATTTGAAGTTTGATGAGTGCTATTTATAGGAGGATTTTGAATGAACTATTATGCATGCTATTGCTAGATAACTGAGTTGGCTTGGTAATAATTGAGTAGTTGATGATTACTATCTTACCCTTCATTTTTTTTTTTTTTTCATTATGTATGTCTATATAACTTGAAGCTTCTTTTGTTATGCCGTCAAGCTTAAGATTTGTAATGCATGAAGCATGACATTGCAAAATTTGTTATATGCTCTGCCCTAATCGAAATAAATGTTGTTTTACTTGTTTTCACAGAAAATAAGATGATATAAATATCGATCTACCCATATTTAAATATAATTATTGTGTAAGTTTTTTTTTTTTCTCTTAACAACCCTTTTAATTAATTTGGTAAGAATAAATTGAGATATTTTTGGTATATTACTGATAAATATGTATTGACATCTTAAAATGATACTTATTTTGACAAATTTGAGACGGAGAGAATAATGGTAGTCCGATTTTTTTCTCCATTTTTTCTATTTTAAAATCACTTTCTTATGTTTCTTTCTCTCTTTGTTAGTAGATGCATGTTTTAATCATCTTTTCATTTTTAACAATCACATAAATGGAATTTGTACATTTTGTAGAGCCATAATAATACGACAATTGATTTGGTCTAAGACTTGCATAATTATAAAGATGAATTTGAAAAGAGTCAATTATATAATGAAATTATCATTTGCTCGAAAACTTAGGAGTTGAGTTGGATATACTAAATTTAATATAGACAAATTTGATTGTGATGATCCACCACGCACATGATTTGGGTGACTGTACATTAATAATTCGTGTACTTAAAATTGAGGTTCAAAATTTCTTGATGATTATCTAATGATTGCAAAACTGGTAGCTCAATCTTCATCTCTTCAAGCGTTGCTTTCAAGCTTGATACTAAAATCCACAAATGGTGTTAGTAAATGACCCCATTTTCAAAAAGTCTACACAAAAATCCCCATTTATTTACATATAATTATGAATGTGGACCTCCACTTCAATTAATTTTATTTTATACTCATACAAGTGTACGCGTGTAAATTTATTTAAAAGAGAAATCTAGATGATATGGCAATCCAATCATAGGGCAATGACCCGTTGGATCTATGCCACGTGTGTTATTTGTGACATAGATTACCACATTTTAATCACCGTCAGTCATCTTGCCATTAAATTAATATTAATAACGAGTCCCTGATTATGAGGAGATCTTTTGAATACATATTAATTTAAGGACTGTAATCAATACATATTAATTTAAGGACTGTAATTCCTCAATAATGTTTTTTTAATCTTATATTCAAGATTCTAGGCCTAGGTCCTAGGTATGTGGCAATTGTCCATTGATTAATCATTTATCTTGCGTAGTTAGATTGGCTGATGTTTATTTTATGAATTTTATTATCATATTTTAAGAAACTGTGCTAGTCCTTCAAGAAATCTCCAAACAATAATTGCAATGAAAGGGAGATGACGACTCTAAAATTTATTTTTTAAAATCTGTGGGGTTGGATGTTTTGTGAATGGATATGGGTGGAAATCTTTTTTCTCGTATTAATTAGATGTTGTCTAAAGTGTTTTAATCACTTTTTGGGGATTTTAATCATTTTAATTGAAATTTGTAATATTAGGCTTATTAGCTACGTGACTCATAAATTTGAAGAAAACATGTCACTATTTTTATTAATTTAAATTTGTAAATATATAAAAAAAACATAAATGACACGAATAAAATGTCATGCTAGACATGATAACACGATAGCATGATATACGGACAAGAATTGATAAATTAATTAAAATTGTAATTGTAATACTTTTAATTCTTTTTAAACACAAATATATATATATATATATATATATATATCCCAGTTTAGGATAAAAATTTCGATTTTGATAGAAATATCAGTATCTTAATTTTAGGAAAATATTGTGAAAATATAGATATCGGTGGAAATATGATATATAATACTTATCGATATTTATCGACATTTTTCCCAATATTCCATCGATATTTATCGAGATTTTCTATAATTTAGACCATAAAATTACCGATATTGTAATCGATCTTTATTTATCTATTTTTCCTCGATATTTCACTTATTTTCCTATCATTTATACCAAATATCGATTTTTCCTCGATATTTCACCTAATTTCTGACAATTTATACTTAGTATCGCCTATTTTCTTACAATTTATACCTAGAGACACTGATATTGAAATTGATAATATTTTAATGATATTTTAATAAAAAATTTATTTTTTATCAATTATGTGAAAATATGAAAATATCGAACATATATAACTACAAGTGTTTATTTCGATTATGTGAAAAAATAAAAATATAGGAAAAATATTAAAGATATTTCCTGATATATATATATATATATATATATATATATATATATATATATATATATATATATATTTTCATCCTTGATTCCAGTGGAGCTCCCCAAATTTTTTATAAACCCAAAGCTTATGTATATCTATGTTTTATTTGAATATAAATTTTGATGATTTAAAAATCAATATTAATTGTTTAGCCGAAGAAACTTCTTAATTAGCCTCCTTATGAATTGTTGTCGGGTTCCAAGCCTCCACCCTATGAGACAACATTAATGAATGAATTGGAGACCTACTTTATGGTACTAAGAGCATTTACAATGCTAAAAAATATTGGGTTATAGTTAGTTAACTATAATCCAAAATTGCATTGTAGAAGAAAAACTTGATAGTTCATAATTATGATGCGATAAGCTGGTTCATCATGATATGGTGAACCAGCAAAGAAAAAATAAAAAAGAGAAAAAACGCGTGCACTATCCGCCTTTCAGGATTGTCACTGACCGCGCTCTAGGATTGACGCGTGCAGTGCATGTGCCATATAGGCGCGTGAAGGTAGCATAACCCATGTGCACACAGATTCCAGCTGTTGCCTCTTTTTTTTTTCTTTATCCTAATTATTTGTAGAAAGAACAAAATAGACTCAACTGAGTCTATTGTGTGAAACAATTAGATTCGTTTGTATTTCTTTTTCTTAATTATTATTAATTACTTTGTATTTTATAATTAATTTTTTTTTAATTATTGATGTGTTAAAATAGAGCTGTTTATGGCGGTTGCCAAAATAGAGTCGTTTATGACTGTTGTCAAAATAGAGCCGTTTATGGTTGTTATTAAACAACTCTATTTTTTTTCTATAAATATATCAAGTTAAGTTTCATTTATTCATATCACAAAATCATTTTTTTTATCTATAATTATCCAAGTTAAATTTGTAATAATTGTTAACAACTATATATTTTCCCAAATGCAAAATAAATTGATTTTTTGATAATTCGTTCAAATATGATGAAAAAAATTTATAATTTTTTTTTCTAAAATATATTTTAAAAAATTGATATTTATTCATATTATCATAACTATAAAATTATTTTAAATGATAAAAATTTCAAATTAAATATTAAGTGAAGTAGAGAAAGTTAACTATAACTCATTTTTTAGATATGATTGGAGGAGTTAAAAAATGTGAATTATAGTTAATGAAATAATGATGTGAAGGAATAGGTGGAGGAGAGAGAACTAACTATAAATGAGTTCTTTTTTTGGGGTGCATTGTAAATGTTTTGTGAGACCATCTAAACTGTCATTCAAAGTTTTTCCTTTTTATATTATTTTTTGAATTATAAAACTTAAAGTTAAAATGGAGCTGCCCATCAAGGTAAGCAGAATCATACTTTTCTCTTAGTAAAAACATAGTACGTCCAAGAAAGAATAACTTAAGTGAAAAAAATATTTCTTGTTAATATATATATTTAAAATGGACAAGTTGATTTCTATATTAATTAAGTATTTTAATGTTTTCAAATTACCTCTATGCTTATTGATAACATTTATTTTTAAGGAATTATTTTGAATTTAATTAAATGCATTTATTCTAGAATTAGAACACGGAGAAACTTCAAATGTATTAAATTCATGAATTCAAATGAGAAACTTAAAATCATAACACATATATTTGCGAATTAATTTTGGCTTAAAAAAAGCATGATATATATATATATATATATAGGGAGGGATATTGCAGTGATGAAGAGAGGTAGCAGAGGGAAGTCCCATCATATTACAACACAGATTTTGAACATGTCTTTCAACTTTTGACTCTTCTGACATTGTTTAGCATTTATATAGCAACTCTGTTCCCTCACACCATCTCATCCATTTGCATCCCTCTCTATCCCATCTCTTTCTCTCTTCCTACTATG
This sequence comes from Scutellaria barbata, assembly GCA_028654395.1. NCBI lineage: Eukaryota > Viridiplantae > Streptophyta > Magnoliopsida > Lamiales > Lamiaceae > Scutellaria > Scutellaria barbata. The sequence goes on from CM053648.1 coordinate 19,805,052, forward strand.
GCAAACACAGTCCCTATTTTTCTTAGGGTTTCCATTGCTGTCTCATGCATGCATGCAGCTTTATCACTGACATAAGGCTGCGTACGCCAAAACGAATTAATATTCCACTTCATCAATTCTTCTTCTTATTAACTAGTCTTTCTTCGTTCACATTCTCGTGTTTCTTCATATATGGCGCCTTTTGTGTCTCTTCTTGTTGTGGCGGTTCTTGTGCTTGGAGTGGGGGGTGGCGGCGGCGGCGGAGATGGGGTGGTGGTTATGGAGGAGGAGGAGCTTTTTGGCCTTTTTGAGGTAATGGGCTCACTTTTGGACGACCCAACATGGGCCCAAAACCATCCTCTTCCTTGCACAGACACTCCATGGCCTGGTGTGGAGTGTGAGCTTCTAGAAGAGACCTTAACCTTCCATGTCACCAAGATTCATCTCGGAGAAGACGTGGTCTCCCCACCTTGCAAACCTTCTGCCAAGATTCCAGAATCTTCCCTCCGCAAACTACCTTACCTCAAAACCCTCTCTCTCATCAACTGCTTCACCACCTCCCCATTTTCTCTCACCAAGCCACTCTTCCTCTCTCTCTCCTCTTTGGAGCATCTCACTCTTCAGTCCAATCCTACCCTCGCCGGAGAAATCCCTCCCACAATATCAAACGTCTCCAACCTCAAAATCCTGTCGTTATCGCAGAACAATCTGAGCGGCGAAATCCCAAGAGAAATCGGACGGCTAGTCAACCTGCAACAGCTGGATTTAAGCCACAACAATCTGATTGGCCCAATCCCTGAAGAAATCAGAAATCTAGAAAAGCTAACCATCCTTGATATCAGCTGGAACTCTCTGCAGGAATCGCTGCCCACTTCGATTGGAAATCTGGGTTTTCTTGAAAAGATGGATTTAAGCTGGAACAAACTTCAAGGAAGGCTTACTCAGGAAATGGGGAGATTAAGGAGCTTAGTTTTGTTGGATTTAAGCCACAACTCTTTCACATCTCCAATCCCAGAAACCATGTCCCATTTGCAGCAACTACAGTATTTAATAATGGAGGGCAACCCATTTAATTCATCAATTCCTTCGTTCATACCCTCACTCACCAAGCTCACAGTGCTGAGCTTATCGGGCTGTGGATTAACCGGCCCGATTCCAAGCACATTGTCAAACCTAACAGATTTAACGGCGTTAGCCCTTGATAATAACAGTCTCAACGGTACAGTCCCAGCAGAACTTGCAAGATTATCAAGCTTGGACACTTTAAATTTGAGGAGAAATCATCTGACTGGGGAGCTGTTATTTTCTCAAGATTTCATGAACAGGCTCGGACAAAGGCTCGACATTCGAGAAAACGATGGTTTGTGCAGTAATCAAGAATTGGCGATGAGCAACACAAGTTCGAGATTCATGCAGAACCCCACTTGCTCAAGTGCAATATTTCCAGGTGCAAGAAACAAGACAAGAATGGCAGAGAGAAATCCGGATGGTGGTGAGCCAAATCTGTACGACGGTAATAAGAGTTCTAATATTGGGCATGATTTGATTCAGAAAATGGTTCTGCTTTTTCCAGGCCTAGTGTTGATGTTTTTGTTGTTTGGCTTCTGAATTGTTAATTTTGGCAGCAGTTAGAATCGAGATTCGTTTAGTGGGTCGATTTATTGTACAGGATTAGGCAGAAAAAAGCATATGCGAGGCTTCTTTGTTGTAACACAAATTTGTGTAAAGGAGATGTCACAAGGATACAAGTGCTAGGGTTTTAAATTTTAATCTTATATATATCATTTTCTTTTCTTTATGTATATATCAACTATCGCGCAAACTTCTCCAAAAAAAAACAGAAAAAGAAAAGGTCAAGGGTAAAGTAGTAATTTCAGGGAATAAAACCAGGAGTTCGTCTCTCTAGCTTGCTGTGATTCCATGCTTATTGCTTCAGTCCCATCATAAATTGTTACTTTCTTCCGCTGTCTTTTTACAGATTTGAGAAATCAAACAGAAAATGTCGTATTCTGTAGCATTTATGGAGAGAGAGAGAGAGAGAGAGATGCTACTTCTTCTGCTATGCAAGCCTCATCATGCTGTTTTCTGTTCCTGCAAAAATTCACGCTTTTCTTTCTTGTGTTTCTTTTTGGGATTTCCCCTTATCGTTTTCAGCACGTCTTTTTCTAGTCCATAAATATGACACTAATTTCTCAAGATAAACAATATTTAATTTATTTTTCCTCCTCAAAACATCGTCTTGCTTGGAAGTTGGACCTACTATTATTCTGTCAGAGGCCCATTATTTCGATTTGGGCCCAATATGTTTTTGTGTCAAACCTAATCAATCATAAAAAAATTTAAATATATTTATTGAAGAAGTTTTTTATTGTTTTTATCTTAACAGCTCCTTTTAATTTGATTTGGAGAAAATAAAATTATTTTTGATAAATTATAGGTAAATATATATATATATATATTGAAATCCTATAATGACATTTATTTTTAATTTTTTTTTTACTAAGATGATATTTATTTGTAAATGGAAAGAGTAATGAATTATGTGCATTTTCATTAGGAAGCGAAACCACTGTCATTTTTAAATTTACAAATCACTACTCCATCCTGTATATTTGCTGTTTTATAAAATATTACCCAAATTAAGCAATGTTGCAACACGGCTAACCTCTATCATTATTTAATCAAGTTCACTTTTCTACACTACAATTATCGATTTTAAAAATGTGTAAAAAATGTTGTTCTTCTCTGAGAAAAACGCCCAACTATGTTTGATAAGAGTGACCATGATCATTAATTTTGCCCAGTGTAGTCAATCATATTCCTTTATTGGAAATCTTATTTTATTTTATTTATGATTTTCTTTTGTATGAGTTGTGCATGTGATTAATATCAATATTTGGAATCAAATTTCCGAAAAAAAGAAAAAGAAAATACACTACTTGAAATAAGAGTGTTCATCAACTCGTAATAAACACATCTTAATATGTTTGGCAATGATATATGATATACGTGTTATACTATATAATAATTAATTTAGATTGCATAATAATGTATGACAGAAAAAGGAAGAGTTTGGATGACAACTATAAACCTAGTCACCCTTTCTGTCCTTATTTCCTTATTTAAATTGCTCCGACTCATATTATCACTATTACTTTTCAAAGTTTGTTTTCTACTTCTCAACTGCGTATAATCTTTGAACTCTCTCTCTCTCTCTCTGATTCTTGGAAGCTTTAGGTTTGTGATTTGTTCTATCCGCTTTCTTCTGTTTCTTGATCTATTTTATCCATTTCTTGTGTCCATTCTTGCTACTTATTTAATACTATTTTCTTGTCCTTTGGTGTTTTAAACAAAGTGGGTCTTTTCAAATTTCTTGCGGAAATTATACTGTTTTCTACTTTGAATTCAATGTTATGTCATCTGTTTTCCTTTTCATGGTTTTATGCTTTCAATATTTACGTGTTTACTGATAGATGGAGTAGCAGCCACCTTTATCACATTTCTTGTTTGATTCTGCAACATATCTCGATTAATTCATCATTGAAGTGAAATTGCTTAAAGTTAACTCTTTTTGTTACTTTCTGTGAAAAGGGTTGATTTTGGAACAAGATTTCTTGATGGAGTTTTAGTGATCTCTGTATATTAATGTGGGTATGTGTTGAATTCATGAATTGGATTTGATATGTCTGCTTTGATTCTACATTCCTCTGTTTGTTTTATGATAACGACCAGATTTATGAGGATTTTCTTCTGTTTTTTTGAATTGGTATAATTTCTTGAACTTGCCATTAAATGTCCTATATTAATATAGCAGGCGATCATTAATTCTTTCCACTATAATTTCATTACATCATTCTATTTAGTTTAACCTTATGCCACTTTGTTGTTTCTGAATGATTATATCCCACAGGTGTGTTCAAGCTGACATGGCTTGGGATAAAATGGAAAGCATTACCAATGTAATGGAGTTTGAGGGCATTGCAAGGGAGAAATTGCCGAAGATGGTTTATGACTATTATGCCTCTGGTGCTGAGGACCAGTGGACTCTTCATGAGAATCGAAATGCTTTCTCTCGGATACTGTAATGTTTCTCTATCATTTCATCGTAGTATACTCAATATAACAATTTTCCGTGTTTTGGGACTTGTTGTCTTCAATTTCTTAGAATGGGAAGTTAAGTACACAATCTTTTAATTGTTTACTGAAAACAATGAGAAGAAAAATGGCAATGAACAAATAATCCTTTATATAGGTCTTCCTGATCTCATTTTCCTCGTGTCTTTTTTGGGAGGAAAATGGAATTTTATCAATTATTTGGTGCTATCTTTCATAGTTTTACTTGTAACCAAACAACCAAGACTTTGTTTTTAGCATTTCCTTTTCTTTTGTGACAAAAAAAATCCTTGTATCAAGCAACATGCAAGTCTAATTAGCACATTTACTTCTTGACACAGGTTTAGGCCTCGTATTTTAGTAGATGTTAGCAAGATTGATATGTCCACAACCATTTTGGGTTACAAGGTCTCAATGCCGATCATGGTTGCTCCTACAGCTATGCAGAAAATGGCACACCCTGAAGGTAATCTAGAGCTCATCTCTTATCTTGAGTTAATTAACATCTGTCCCTAAAAATACTTGTACGAACATGTTCGACATACAATATTTATGTTATGGAATTCTCAAATTTACAATCTCGATAGAGTAACTAAGGTTGATTTTCCCAAATTAGAAAAACATTTTAAACATGTAACCTTGAGCCAATATACACAACTAACAAGAAGCTCAGCTTATTAAACATTGCTCTTCGACAGCTTCTATTTTATTATATTTCTCTGTGTTCTTAGTTTGATGCTGAGGGGTAGTAGACTTTTTTTGACTCGTTTTCTGAATATTAATGCTCCTCCGATACAGGAGAGCTTGCCACTGCAAGGGCCTCATCAGCTGCTGGCACCATCATGGTTTGAATTATTTATGCCTTTTCATTTTATTATTTACTGCTTGTTACCATTTATAATTATAACCATGCTACTACTAATATATGTTTTCTTGGTCTAGACATTATCCTCGTGGGGCACATCCAGTGTTGAAGAGATTGCCTCAACCGGACCTGGAACTCGATTCTTTCAGCTCTACGTGAGTTCTAATTTGATCTTTATATGTTTCATGTATTGACCAGATCATCACTTCTTGATTTGACCATCATAGAAATGTTTTACTCTGTTTAACTTACTTCAGGCTATCCACTTGTTTCTTTCATTTTAGGCTAGGCTCAAATCATATACAGATTGTCCTGGTTTCTTGAGGATCAAAATGGAGAAAACTTGTCTGATATTTATGTATTTTTAAAATAAATATATGAATAACCAATGGCTTCTGACTAGAGATCTTTCGCTCTCAATTTAGGTTTTAAAAGACAGAAACGTTGTTCAACAGCTTATTAGAAGGGCTGAAAAGGCTGGTTTCAAGGCAATTGCCCTTACAGTTGATACTCCACGACTAGGGCGAAGGGAAGCTGATATCAAGAATAGGTCACTCATAAATCGCATCTTTTCTTTAACATACTTTTGACACATATTGCTTTCATTGAGAGATTCCGCTATTTAACTATAGATTTGCTTATCATGACCAATATCTTCTCCTACTACAGCAATTGTTTTCATGCCAAATAACTAAAGTTAATTATTTATGTGTAACAGATTTGCCTTGCCGCCAAACTTGACATTAAAGAATTTCGAAGGCTTGGATCTTGGCACAATAGATAGGGTGAATACAATTTAAATCTAGTCTTGTTTTAATTCCATCATCGCCCCATTTTAATCGCAGTAAAAAAAATTGTGGTGACCACAGACGAGCGACTCAGGACTTGCCACATATGTTGCTAATCAAGTAGATCGATCTCTTAACTGGAAGGTATGATTGATGTTCTGCTCATAGTCTTATTACAAGCAATGACCAGAAACATAACATGAATGAAAAAACTTTACACAGGATTTAAAGTGGCTTCAGACAATCACTAAATTGCCAATTCTAGTGAAAGGAGTGTTAACTGCTGAGGATGGTAGGCGCCGTTTAGCTGTTTCTTAGTCTTATTTAGCCAATAGAATCCCTAACATTTTATTTCCTCAATGATTAGCAAGTCTGGCTGTAGAAGCAGGAGCAGACGGGATAATTGTGTCGAATCATGGGGCCCGACAACTCGACTATGTTCCTGCAACCATAACAGCCTTGGAAGAGGTTGCCTTGTTATACTTATACATATTATAACTTCATTAAGAATGCGACAAATCCAAAGATAATACTTATAAACTTGCAGGTCGTGAAAGCTGCACAGGGTAGAGTCCCCGTTTTTCTTGATGGCGGGATTAGGCGTGGGACAGATGTCTTTAAAGCATTAGCACTTGGAGCATCTGGTGTATTTGTAAGTGCAGAGAAACAGTATTTTCTACCCCCCACCCCACCCTCTCTGGCTTCAATGACGTGTTATTGGTTATGGATTGTAGATTGGACGGCCTGTAGTTTTCGCGTTAGCAGCTGGTGGGGAGGCAGGTGTGAGGAAAGTGCTAACGATGTTACACAATGAGTTCGAGTTGACTATGGCATTAAGTGGTTGTCGTTCCATTAAGGAAATTACTCGCGCCCATATCACGACCCCATGGGACAGTCCTCGTGTTGCACCTCGGTTGTGAATGAACTGTTTTCCCATTTGATCAGAGCAACCAATAATGCTGATAATTCTAATTTAAGGGACCAAGATATATAGTTTTGATGTTTGTTGGGATTCAGAATAATAATTGTTTAGGACATCAGTTTCTTTTCTTGTAAGGAAACGAGTACTGTACCAAACGACTGTAGTGTATTAATCAAAATAATAATGCAAGAATTTTATGTCCGGGTGGCAATATACAACACGATAACATTAACTTAACACATATATACACACACATATATATATGGGCCAAGTCCAAAACTACCCCTTTTTATAGTGCAAGGAACTTTTATACCCCTCTTTTATAAAAATAACTTTTTTACCCATTTTTAAGGTATTTTGTTAAATACATTCCAATACTACCCTTTAACTATATTTAAATTTTAACATTTCAAAATATATAAAATTCTATAACCCAAAATTTTGAAAATTGAAAATTCATTCCCCCCAACCCAAGCTTGAAAATTCATTCGCCCCAATTCAAGCTCCACCGAAACTCAATCTCCACCACTTCAACATCAATGGTCGAATCTGAGATGAGATAAATTGAGATGAGAATGGATTAGGAAGATGGGAGAAATGACGGTGATTCTTGTCGGAGATGGTAGATGTCAAATTTGCGCCTATGGTGGAAGCACGACGTCGCTCGCACTCGAAAATGATAGCATCAGAATAAGCTAAGAAGGTTAGAGAAGGTGAATGAGAGTTGATTTGCACAATCTGAACTTGGAGGTGGAACATCGAACTGTTCGAAGACAGAGATAAGAGTTTTGGTTATAATTTTTTATTATTTATTTATTTTATTTTTGATTTTGATGATTTGAATGTTCAGTGAATAATTGTGAAATTTCTTGGATTTTTTGATTGTATATAATTACCATCATAATCGAGTATGTACATACACGAGTAGAAGAAAATCGTCAAAATCATGCGACATTTAATATTCTGATATATGTACACGATAAATCATGTCTGTTAAATATTCTGATATACGTGTACACGATACACGATAAATCGTGTACACGATATATACGTGTACACGATGATTATGATATATACTGTGTACATATCATAATCATTGTGTACACGTATATATCATGTACACGATAGATATCTTACAACGTGTACACGATTACACGTATATTATAATATACGTGTACACAATATTTATCTTAATACGTGTACATGATTATAATATATATATGATATACGTGTACACGATACTCATGTACAAGATATGTATTTTAATACGTCTACATGATTGTAATATATATATATATATACGATATACGTGTACACGATATGTATTTTACAACGTGTACTCGATAATTATAATTCATGTTATAATCGTGTACACGTTATGAATCGTGTACACGATACGCACATTGTGTACACGAGATAATCGTGTACTCCATAAAATATACTCGTGTACAAAAAAATAAAAATCACAGATGGGTTTGGTTGAAGCGCAATACACAGATAAACATATCTCAGATGATTTTCACAAATTTTCCCAAAAAAATAAAAATCCCAGATGGATTTGGTTGAAGCGCAATATACAGAAATCTCAAATGGGTTTGATAAATATATCGTACAAACAAATCTCAAATGGTTTTCCCAAATTTTCCCAAAAAAATAAAAATCTCAAATGGGTTTGGTTGAAGCGAAATACACTGATAACCATATCGTATAAACAAATCCCTAATTATAATCGTGTACATGTTGAAGGCATTCAGATCTTAAAACGTGTACACGATTACACGTATATTATAATATACGTGTACACGATATGTATCTTAATACGTGTACATGATTATAATATATATATATGATATACGTGTACACGATACTCATGTACAAGATATGTATTTTAATACGTGTACATGATTATAATATATATATATACGATATACGTGTACACGATATGTATTTTACAACGTGTACTCGATAATTATAATTCATGTTATGAATCGTGTACACGTTATGAATCGTGTACACGATACGCACATTGTGTACACGAGATAATCGTGTACTCCATAAAATATACTCGTGTACAAAAAAATAAAAATCACAGATGGGTTTGGTTGAAGCGCAATACACAGATAAACATATCGGATAAACAAATCTCAGATGATTTTCACAAATTTTCCCAAAAAAATAAAAATCCCAGATGGATTTGGTTTCACAAATTTTCCCAAAAAAATAAAAATTCCAGATGGATTTGGTTGAAGCCAATATACAGATAAATATATCGTATAAACAAATCTCAGATGATTTTCCCAAATTTTCCCAAAAAAATAAAAATCTCAAATGGATTTGGTTGAAGCGCAATACACTGATAACCATATCGTATAAACAGATCCCTAATTATAATCGTGTACATGTTGAAGGCATTCAGATCTTAAAAAAAAAAATTCCTAGATAAACATATCTTCTACAGATAAACAAATTTCAGATGATTTTCCCCAAATACAGAATTTTGGTTGGAGTGTGAGATATTTAAAAAAAATTACATGTTGTATTTGAAGAGTGATTGTTAGAAACTTATCTATGAAAGACATTTGTAGAAAAATTGGATATAAAATATAATATAGTGTATTTAGATTTAAATTTTAAATACATAGATATGAAATACATTGTAGGTGAAGTTGAGGGCAAATTGGACTTTTTGCACATAAAATGGGTAAAAAAGTTATTGTTATAAAACAGGGGTAGAAAAGTTTCTTGTCTTATAAAAAGGGGTAATGAGAGGCATTTACACTATATATATATATATATATATATATATATATGCTTAAATGGGTTGGTCATGATCGAAAGATAAGAAAATATACTTAAATGTTTATATGAAAATATTAATTAGTTTGATGAATACACTGCTAAATATACCATTGAATTGAATTACTGTTAAATAAATAAATAAATAAATAAATATATATATATATATATATATATATATATATATATATATATATATATATAATCTTATAAACACTATTACGTGAGTTTTTTAAAATAATAGTGACACCTGTTGATTTCACGAAATCTGAAAATCAAAACCGTTGTACATCTAGTCTCAACTCTTCTTTTACATGTGTAGATTTATATATATTTATAAATTATCATTTTTAAAATTTTCACATAATAATTCATTTTTTTTTCTTTGAGATTTCCAAAGGTTTTTAGTATTGATTGTTTAATATAGATCGAATTAATACACTCTTAAATATACTATTTATTATTTTTTTGATGTACAATATAATTTATATTAAAATATTATATTTTGTCTATTATAATTATAACTATGGATTTTTTGGAGTCTTTTTCCGAAGATACTTTTGTTTCTAGGCTTAATTTCAAAATACACACAAACTTCCAACTTTAACAAAATAAATCATCAACCTTAGATCAAAATATACCCACGTACGATGACTGTATCAATTAATTTACACCTCTCATTCATCTAACATTGCTAATAACATAGCAATATATGTATAACAAAAAAAAAAAAAGTAATTAAAAAAAAATAGATGAAATTCCACACACATTATATATAATTGTAATAAATGGCTATTGGTATCTGGTAAATGTGTAAGGAGATGGTGATTGAGCTCTTGTCCTTCTCTTTTCCAGGAATCTCTGCAGTGACCTCTTCATGGAAAGACCAGTTGCTGGACAGTAATCTGGTGAAGTTGGTGTAGATGATCCAGATGAATTCTTTTTCAATTTATCGTCAATTTCTCGACTTGCAAGCGATATGATAGCTTTAGCCTGAAGTTCAGTGGCATCACAAGAAGCAACCTCACCGTTGTAGAAAATAGTCAGCTTCTGTTTCTTGTTTGGACTTTCATGACTCTCCATTTCCAACCTTAATTTTCAAATGAAGTAGTATAACAATTAGTCATTTGAACAAATTAAATAACATGAGAGAGAGAGAGAGAGAGAGAGAGAGTTACATGGAGTGATGATATCTGCCATTGTAATCAGAGGAATGGAAAAAGACCGAAGGAGTCACAAGCTGAAGCTCCAAATTACAGTTTCTCTTCATGATTTATCTTTCTAACTGTATTGCAATTTCTGATGGATCAGAGAGAGAGAGAGAGAGAGAGAGAGAGAGAGAGAGTATAAATCTTGAAATTGTTGAGGGGAAAGAAAAGCAGCGGTTGTTGTGGTTTTATAATAGGAATACAATTCAAACACGAAATTCATTATTCTAAATAATAATAATAAGTAATAATAATAAAGGTAGGAAGTTGAAAAAGACCAACCCATTAAAAAACAGGAAAAATGTGAGAAAAAAGAAACCACGTGTTAAATGAGTGTTGTAGGCCGCAGCACCGCCGCTACTAGCCAATGTACCAATGCACCTAGATTTAGACATCCTCTTTCTTTCTTTTTATTTTTTATTTTTCTACTTTCATTCATTATCACGCACGTGCTTAAGTCGGCCACCATTTTGGTATCTGCCTTTTTTTTTTTAATCATTAGATATGATAAATTTCAACAATTTAACAATGGAAACATATATAAATATGTATATATAATTATTTTATTATTGTTATTGTATTTAATTGCACTTATATATATATATATATATATATTATACAAAAAATTATAGTAGTTTATTCGTGAGAATAATTATCTTATGAGGTTGCCACTATTATTTAACATTAAATGGTGCATTATTGTATAGTACGTAGCTATATATTATTTAAACAGCTTAATTATTTGTTAACTTATGATAAAATTATTGCTGTAAGTCAAAAGGGATGCATAGTGTATATAGTTAATGCATATTATTATTACTCCATTAATATATAACCAATATTTAATACATATAGTATTTTAAGAGAAAAAAGATTTTTTAATTCCCATAATTTAGGTCTTATCCCTAAAATTATCCACAAATTTGACATGTTCAATTTAATCTAGTATGTATAATAAAATGTCCAATTTAAGGACTCCAATCATCATCAACACTTAAAACGCCGGATTTTAATAGAAGCATGTGAGAAAATATTTCGACAAATCCCACATAACACACAAAAACTAATTACCTAGAAATCATTTGATACGTATAATAAAGATGATTTTAAAAATATGAAAATTCTTACTCCTATTCGCAAATAAATATGCATTTGTTCATATATCACATTAGCAAGAACCAATTATTACATTTAAATAAAGTAGCAGAAGAGATCACTTAAGATTCACGAAAAATACTTTTAATCCTTTAGACTGCAATACTTCATTTCACTTTGATGTGAATATCACTAGAATATCGACCGTTCATTCAGTAGAATTTTATATGTCGATGAGTCTCTAAAAACAAGAGATCACATAGGTTAGTATATCATATTAGTTAGTGAAAATGAATTTGGTTTGTAAATATAATTGAGCTCTATCTCATAGATTTATATCCATGATACAGTATGTCTCAACATAATTTCAAGATGATAAATATTTTACCTTTTTCTTTCAAAATATTTCAATGCTTTTCTTGTATGTAGATATATAAATCTATTTATTTAATTATTTTATATAATTCAGATAACTTCTTCTCCATTTCTTCAAACCGGTGGTGGATGGATATAAAGTACACTTTCAAGAGTCAATGAAGAAGACATAAACATGGTACTTGGGAGACGGATTACCAATTTCAACTCAACTATTAATATTGTTTAATTATAAAAAAGCTATTTTAAATTTTGTAATATATATATATATATATATATATATATATATATATATAATAAGAATTCCCGTGTTATGCAATTTTCAGTGATTATATCACGTTGGCATTATAATTTTATCCCTATCTCCAAATCTATTCATATCTTAATTTCGTCATCCAAAAAAATAAACGTGGGCAACAATGATTTCCACGTTGTTATTATAAGCAAATACAAAAGTTAAATTTAATTGTCCTCTATCCAAGAAATCCAACTGTCAACTAAAATTTATTTTTAAAAACTATAATATAATTTGAAAGTTTATGTATTGATCATACGGATGTACGAAATTAAATACATAAGATGTGGTCTCACATAAAGCTTGGGTTTGAAAATAAATTTCTAAGAATTAAATTGCATCCACGAAATTGGTTTCAATCTTATAGATATGACCTTTCCACGCGCTTTCTTACAAACGAGGTTTATCTTTGTTGTTGGATTTTTTTTGTCCAAGAAGGTCCTATTTAAATTAGTTGTTTATGGAGTCCAATCGAGTTGGTGGCCGACTGGCTCTCAATGCCATACATACCGCGTGGTGATATATACAGAAATATCAAAAAAAAAAAAATCTGAATATACACAAAAGTGTATTTAAATTAAGATGAATTTACTATAGAGATAACAGGGAATTTTGGAAAGTTCTTTTGGACTAATTAACTTATAATTAAGGAAAATAATGCTAAAAATCTTTGCGCATCTTTAATATTTAAAAAGAAACGTATATTTAATCACCTTTAATATTAATTAATTGGCGGTGGCAATCCATTCAACTATTTAATTAGAGTTTGATTTGACCCAGCTAAGCAGGCATTTTTTCAAATATAAACAATTATTTGGGAAAATATATTTATACATAAATATTTCACACTCTAGTATCTCGGTTTTTTTTTTTAATGAATATATAAAATAAAAACACGCACAAAAATTCAGATACGACAAATTGATATGACTTCATAGAATGAAGCTTCATTTTCAAAAATATTTTTATAAATCAATTATATTTTGTGGGTTACAGTTGATATATATATATATATATATATATAATTCTTAAAACGATCTCATAAAAGTCATAATTAATAAAAAAAAAATGCATTATTGATTATATATGTGTCTCTAAATCCAAATCACCATTAAAATGAATTTAATTTTTTTGATAAAATGGGAGTCATGGAATCTTTTTCTTGAAGAGATACAAATCTTTGTCCAAAACTCATTTTGGAGATAATTCTTTGAAGTATCATTTATTGGAACGTCTGAAATAAAATATGAAATGTATATAAGATTAACTGAAATGAAACTATAGTTTAGTGTGTCACTATGGACCAGACAATTGGGAATTGAGAAGAAAAGAATATTCTTGAAATTGGGGAATAAAAGAACTAATCTTGGTACAATTTTGTTACGTCAATTAATAGATTTTTTGTTTCTGAAAACAGTATTAATTGATTTAAATCTTGGACAATAAGCAATGGCACCGATTGCGTGAACCAATTTTAATTTTCCTGTTGGCCCAAAAAGTAGAAATAAGTTGAATTTTAGCCGAAACTTAGCTGCATACATATTTGACGATAATTATGCTTTTGCGCCACCCATTTTTTTTTGTCACGTTTATTTATCGTGCTAACATCCTCAAATTTTAATATTTAATTTATTTGGTATATCTAACATATAAAAATACACAATTATTTTTATACATCAAATGTACGGATTATACATCCATATAACTCGGTCAACCCGATCCGAAAGTGTATTTCACGTATTTCACGTACATCTCACATGCCTACACACTCCATACGCGTCCAAACCCTAGCCCAAATCTTAATGCAAACCCTAGTTTTGCAGTTATATTGACATTACCTTTTAATTTAGCGAACTTAACATTTTAGTATATCCTCATAACCTTTTAGTTATATGCACATAACTTTTTACAGTGCATGTAGAGAGAAAAATAGAGGTGCCCCGTCGGTTTTGGTTCCGATTTGTTAGATTGGAACCGATGGTTTTTGGAACCGAGGGGAACAAACTGGAACCGAACCGTGGGGGGTCTGATTCCGGTTTGAAAACCGACGGTTCAAACCACCGGTTTTCCCATTTTTTTGTTTTTTTTTTTAATTTTTTGCTATGATTTGATCAGTTTGAAATATATTTCTTTTTTTTGCATAAAAATGCACAATATAGACTAAAATTAAAATGAAATGAGGGAAAAAATAACAAGTTACAAGTTAAAAAATAAAACTCAATAGTTATTACAAATTTACAATTGAATATATTACAATTACAATGATGAATGAAAAAACAAATTACAAGTTACAACTCTCAATATATTAGAATCATACATCAATATTGAAGTTAAAAAAAATTACAAGTTACAACTAAGTATAAATAAATGAAAGAAGAGGAAAAAAATTGAAAGAGCTTGAGTTTCATTTTAAATTTGAAAGTGAAATTAAAATTACACTTCCAAACTTTAAATAGAATTGCCTACGTATACTACAATATTCAATTAAAAATGGTACACTAGCCGTATTAGCACTAGCATTGTCAAATCCAATCGTAAATTTTTTTTGTACTATACCATAATCATTTAAAACAACAATTATTTTACGTGCAATATTCATAACCGAATGTCTATCATTAAAGCCAATATATGCAATTATACGTTTTTGTACATTCCATGCATCATCTATCCAATGAGCCATAATCCCCATATAATTATTTATTTGATAAGGATCATTCCAAATATCACTACAAAGAGAAATTTTTTGTTGAGACATTTTAAACTCCTCAATTAATTTATATTTATATTCTCCTATGATTTTCTCTATATCTCTAGTTACGGTATTTCTAGATATTTTTCTACTAGAAAGTTGTAAATAATTTCTAATATATTTTTCAAAATCATCATCACAAGGAAATCCTAAAGGTAGATGTTTTTTAGCAACAAATTCGGCTACTCTTTTCCTATGTGATAATTGACTAAATTTAAAGAGTAAAGAATCCATACCTTCGACTCCGGTTGAAGAGTCGGTATTTTCACGAAATTGGGTTTGCGATCGATCATTACCCAACTTGTCTGGATGCTTCTTCAAGACGTGGTTGTTGAATGTCCCGTAGCTTCCTCCATGCTTGAATTTATAGTATTTCCCACAATAGCTGCACGTCACTATATAATCCACGTTGCTATTCGATATGTTCTTCTTCCTAAAATGAATGAAGAAAATATCACTTCGAAGTGTCGAAGGTGCTCGAGAAGTGGTACGCCTAGTATTACCACTTCCTTGAGTATCTCTCGGTACCTCCTCCTCTTCTTGCTCAGTATTAAAGGCGACGACGGTATTAGGGCCTAAACATTCCTCCAAATTCTCACATTTTTTACTCCAATGAGGAGAGTAAGAATCAATGAGATCATTTAGAGACATCTCTTGTGGTGGTGACATATGATGTTTTCATTTTCCATAGGATGAACCGGTGGAAGAAGAATCGACTCTTTGAGAAATTTTTTTAAAGATGAAGGAGAAGGAAAAATTGAAACTAGAATAAGGAGCGAATGAAATTGAGATGGAAGAATAGTAGCTAACTAAAATTAAGAGAGAGATTGAAGCTTGAGAATTGAATGATTTGAAGCTTGAAATTGAAAATATGAAATTGAAACTACAATTAGCACAAATTAAGAGAGAGATTGAAGCTTGAGAATTGAGAGTGGTATGGTTTGAAGTGAATCATCGGTTTGCAACGGTTCACTAATCTTGACCGTTGATCATCAACGGTTAAGTGATCTGATGCGTACACGTGGCATTTTAAAATAAAAATAAAAATTTAAAGACGCCGGTTCAAACCGACGATTCCGATTCCGGTTCCGATTCGAACCGACGGTTCCAACGGTAATATCACAGGAGCCGTCCACGTCCACGTCCACATCAATGGTCAAACGATCTCAGCCGTCCACGTAGCACGTTAAAAAATGCATAAAAAAATCGACGGTTCAAACCACCGATTACCGATTTTCCGAACCGGTTGGGCACCCTTAGAAAAAAATATAAATTATTCACTGAAAAAATTATGAAATCTGTATATAAATGTTATATTATTACAATATGAAAGTTATATCATTACAATATAAAAGTTTCAACTATATTGAATTTTTATAATGAATAAAATATAAGTTATTCACTGAAAATGTTATGAAATCTGTATATAAAGATTATATTATTACAATATAAATGTTATATTATTACAATATAGAGGTTTCGGCTATATTACATGAATTTTTATAGTGAAAAAAATATAAGTTATTCACTGAAAAAATTATAAAATCTATACATAAATGTTATATTATTACAACATAAAAGTTATAAAGGTTTCGACTATATAAAATGAATTTTTATAGTGAAAAAAATATAAATTATGCATTGAAAAGGTTATGAAATATGTACGCAAATATTATACTATTACAATATAAAAGTTATATTATTACAACATAAATGTTATGTCATAAATTTAAAAAAGAAAAAGAAAAATTGAGTGTGGATTCGAGTTAAACAGGACCCAACCCACACACCCAATTGCATGGATCATGACTCATGCACTTATATATACAAACACTACCCATAAAAATATGATGTCATACCATATAATTGAGATTAACCAAAGATTTCAGGGAGAGATAATGATAGAATATAGGATCCAATTCTTATAGGATCATCTCACAAATTTACTCTAATGAAATGATTAATCTATGAGTTTTTGAAAATAGGTCGGTCTGTGGATACTGTACTCTGTTTCTCGAATTATATTCAATGGACTATCTTATATGAGTTCTTGGGAAAAACGTAATGGTACTTTTGATATTGTATCACAGGTTAAGATAACAAGAAGCTCTTTTTAAGAGCAGCTTTTTAAGCATTTTAATAGAGTCAAAAAATTTCAGGAATCGAGGATATCAGGGAGTAAGTCATCTCATGTACTTCCATGTGTTGGTCACCTAATACAAAATTATGTTTATGGAGCCTAAAGCTTCAACCGTGGCATGAGAAAAGTGACATAATAAGTAGTTGTTTCTTTCACGGTATTATGCCAAACTTGACCCCTATCTAAATCATGCGTAACAAGTTAGTCATAGGGAAACCTATGGCTGGATTGAATCGGATTTTGATACCATTATCAACTTTTAGTTAGGACTCAAAGCAGTTGCCCAATCCATCATCCATCACGGGCACTAGATTTTGTCGAGGCTTTCTGCTAAGTAAAGGTAATTCAATTCTTTTGTTTGTCCCACCTTCTCTTCATTTGCCTTAGTTGCGTGTGGTGTCAATAGTGACGCTCCCATTCAAGCCAACAGTAGGGGACGAGAAAGATAAAGAGAAGGGGCCGTCTATTGTCTTTGTACAGGAACAATACGATCTTGGACTGGCCCCCTTCGCATGTTCAGTTCAGAGAACACTTTTTTCGTTGAGAATTCACCCATTAGCTGCCTTTGGAAACACAGATAGACCATACCAGATCCCTAGTCGCTCCACTTCAGAAAAGCTCCTTTTCAAAGAGAGATAGCTTGGGTGCCCTAGCTGCCATCCAACTAAAGTGCTAACGAGCAAGAAAAGAAAGGGCCCTACTTCAGTCTTCTACCAAAGAGGCTAGCGATACCCGCGTGCGCCGCAAGAACCCTAATTTCACTTAAATCGGCTGTTGGTGGACCAACAGTTGATTTAAGTGAAATTTGTATATATATATATAATATAGAGGAAAATTACAGATAAAAAAAGGGCATCATCAAGATTTAACTAGTTTATGAGAAAGTTCAATCTTATTTGTAAATTACATTGATCTCTCAACATTATTTTTTGACATTATACACTAATTGAGAATTCATCATTCCGCAAGAACAACTGAACAAGTCAAACAAAACAATTGAAAATACATCTGAGCATCATTGATTTGGAATTCTGAAACTTCAGGATGTCTTCAGCTAAGCAGATTTGATGACTTACATATTCTGATATGTTCCAATTTCAACTTTCTAGTGGCTGATCGCCAGCAAGAAATCACGTGGTTTTCGTTCAAGTGGCTCAAATTCATGCAGATTTACAGGAATAAGACTTACATGTATAAATTCAGCACCAGGGCCATGGGGCATCTCTCCATATTAAGCAGCGATTGTTTGATATTTTTTCTGCTGAATCACACAGTTTTCCTTCTACTTGAAGGTTGTGAGCTTTCTTGTTTCCAAATGATGGACAAAGTTGGATATTCTCATTGCGCACCAAAGCATCTTGTCTATATGTTGAATTGTGATATCTTGGGTGTTGAATAAATGAAACATTTTTCCACCAAAGTTTGAGAGCCTAGGACAACAAATCAAGAAAAATAATTAAGAAGTAATTTTAACAATGGCTTAAACATATGCAAACCAACAACTCTAATTCTTTTCAGTCTCTAGTCAGTCATGGAGGATTCTAAGCCAAGGAAAAATATGCATCATTCAGCCTAAAGAACCCAAAAGGCCAACACAGGAAATACAAGCCCTTCTTAAATATCAGCACGTGCTAGTCCTGCTCCTAGAAATGGTTTCGAAAATCCCCACCATTGCAGTGCTATTGCACAGTTCACACAGTCTTAAAAGCTGGATTATGTATTGAAATAAAAGCCAGTTCTAAAGATCACTTACGTGCCAATATATCCATAACGCAACTTTATGGGGCATCAACCAGAAGAACCATGAGTGATCCTCTGACGTTAAAGAGGTGACTCTTTTGGCTGTCAACGAGGCGGTGAAGTAGTTACCAAGTTCGGGGTGTTGTACGGATATTACTATATGCAGATTATCAGCAGGTTCATTTGTCTTCATGCTCCAGTTTCCCAGCATATCCTGTGGTTATAATCAGTAACAAGTACAAAAGAGAAAATGTAACAAAAAATGCGAAACAAAATCACTGACAAATGGTAACTAACCATGAAAGGGCTGACATGAAGAGGTTTTGCAACTAAATCTGAGTTTGGATTGAACAAAAATGTCACTCTTTCACCCCATGGTGTATTAGTAACCTGAAGCAAGATCACAGTGATATGAGAAGGTGGCTACAATGAGACTAAGACAAACATCTTTTTCTCTATATAGGGAAACATGGAAGACATCTTTTTCTCTATTGTATATTTACACATTTCCCCATCCAAATTCAAGAACTGAGAAATATTCATCGAATTGAAATGTCACCAACGCACCTCAGCAATACATTTTCTCAAACTTCGGATAGATCCTTCAACATCATAACAATAGTACAAACTCAATGGATTTTGTTCATATCCCACGCTAGGAGGTATTGTCAACAGAAAACTGATAATCCAATATAATTAATCAGTCCACAGAAAATTGGAAAAATGCTATCACAAACTAAATTGGTATTCAACTATGCACCCATTAATGAAAACCTAGTTCTTTATTTAGTGCCCTCTCCTTATTTCGCAAACAACTTATCATCACAGTGCGTTAACTAGTTAGCCTCAAAGGATTACAGAATTAGGTCAGTTAGAATAAAAAAAATTCTAGAATACTATATGCTTCGATAACTTAGTCTGTCTATGGAATTCACGAAGTATATATATGACATGCTATTAGATCGAATTATTCACAACATTTTTATCCGTTCAGTTTCTCTCACATATCAGAATTACAAAATGAACTCTAATCTCCTCAACAAATATGCCCTAATCAGAAATTGAGTTACCAATCCAGCTCTTTTTGCATCTTTTGAGTTACCAATCCAGCTTTTTTACATGAAAGATGCAGCAATGAAGAGCCGAAAATCACAAAAACTTGAACGAAGATGAGGGAGGGAAGATAATTACACTGGTCCATTGGTCTTGGAAATACGACGCGCATCGTCAGCGGAGAGGTGGTTCGGTGGCACGTGGCGCGCATTGTCAAGGTGAAAGAGGGCATAGCGGACGGAGTAGCGGAATGAGTGGTGGACTGGGCGGCGGCGCTCGTGCCAAACGGTGCCTTGGTAGAGCGCAACAGAGTTATCGTAGTCCGGAAAGGCGCGGACGGTGAAGATGCGGCGGAGAATGTAGCGGAAGGGGAGGAGCAGGGATAGGAGGAGGGAGGTGATGGTGGTGGAGAGGATGGAACAGAGGAGATAGAACAGCTCCATGCTGTGTTTCATTTATTCAAAATTTCGTCTTTCTTAAATGGAAATATGCGGATATAAATTATTATATCCACTGAATAAAAGCTGTACCAAATAAAGAAGGGTGGGGCTGTACACACCCCACCCATTCCTAAATACACCCCATTTAAACTATATGAAAATTAAATATATACAAAAAGACCTAATTATCCTTACTAATAAAAAAATTCTCTTGTGAATATTCCATCTTCATCTTCTTCAACTTCCAAACCTTCATTACAGGTAGCTTCAAACTTTAAACTTCTGTTACACCCATCTTCAAAATTCCAAACTTTCTTCTTTACAACTCATAGATAAATTATTATAAAAAAAGGAGAAGTTGATATACTAATCAAGAAAAAAACGAAATACGTAGATCTGAAAAAAAAAAAAAATACTGAAAGAATGTGAAAGATGAGTGTTCGACCACTCATGGTCGTTCATACAACACCCAAGTCGACACCTTTCCATTGAGTTCGACCAAAAGTGGTCGAACCGAAGACAATGGAATCGGCGAACCAAGGCCGAACACAACCTTATTCCGAATTTCTCATATCCATTATCATATGAATTTCTCCCATATTTCTTGCGTAGGTGGGTATTTTTTTTTTAAGTGGGGTGGAAGCCAAAGCAAGAAAATTAAGGAAGAAGAGATGGTTGGACGCGGAGAAAACATTGAAAGCGAGGATTTAGAATTCTTTTTTCTTTTCTTTTGAATATTTTTAATAAATTTTTTTTAACTTATAATTATTTTAATTGAGTGTATTTAGTAAAAGAGGGGTGATTAGAAAATAGTGGACTGTAGATAGCCCCACCCAATAAAGAAATCGATTGCAATACATATTACTTGATTAAATTGTGTTTTTGCTATCATATTACAAATTTTATATAGATATTACACATTACATAATCACAAAAATAAATAATTTAAATTCATTTAATCTTGACTTATTTAAATTCGTGATTGGTGAGTCGATTTTAAATTGACAAAAACTCAAATTCTCTCATGTATGATTGTTTATATTGCCCAAAAACTCAACCAAGAAACTGGACTAACATATGTAAATATAAAAAAAAATAGAGATCAATTATCACCCTCACAAGGAAGAAAAAAAAAAGGAGCTACTTCTTAAATTTCTTAAGCCATTACAGCCAAAAGCCCATTCTTCTAGCATGAAAATTTCGACCAAAGAGAGATTGCCAAACTCAGTAGTTGATGGATAACATCAAGAAAACCTCCTTGAATGGACACTTTAGTTCACAACGAAGATACTCTGATTTCCCAGCTTTGCAAAACCCTAACACAAGTAACGATAAGTTGGCAAAAGATGTTGAAAGATTATTAAATTTATAGGAACTATAACAAAAAGTTCTACATTTGCAACCATATCGGATAAATTGCAGGCATTCTAGTCATCGACTATAGTGTAATATTATGTAAATGGGTACCCGTTTAGAATATGGTAGAATATGGAATGGGTAAACCCGTACCCTACCCTACCCTACCTGTTTACATCCCTACTAGTCAAGCAGCAATGTCAAACAATTCTTCGTTGGTACCTTGATAGAGAGCAGGAGGGTGTGGGGGCCGAGGAGCCCCGGGTGGAGGAGAAAGGGGCTGAGCCGAGGCCCTTGTTGGTTTACAGGCGTCGGGGGCGGGCTTAGGCCCTTGGTCGTGGGCCTAGAATAATTTGGAGTATTGTTTTATTCAATTTCTATTACAGCTCATAGTGGAAATCTTTCTATTTTTGGTAGGATTGCAGTGTATATATAATCTGGTGTAATCAGGGTTTGGCATTATGAATAAAATTATTAAGTTTTGAGCCCTAGGCTGATAAGCGGGAGTTTTCTTTTGTTCTGTGTTTTTGCGTTCTTATCAATTTGGTCCGACCTGCCGGATCCCGTTCCCGACACCATGACGAACACACGATCTAACAGTGAGAGATTTGACAAAATTGAGGCAGAACAGGCTAGGATGAGCGCCCAATTGGCCGAAATCAAGGCTGCCCTGGAGGTTTTGACCCATGCCATCGCCAAACCGCAAACTCCACTGTTGGCAACCGCCGATCAATCTGTGGCGAAGGAGGCAGCATCTGAGACGTCGGGCGGCGCGCCGCCTTCTGTGGAACTGGCGAGAGGAGCGATCAGTTCACCCCCTCTTCCTGTTTTTGACGGGACAAATCCTATTGGGTGGTTGGCGCGTGCTAATCAACACTTCGAACTGCAGTACACTGAGCCAGGATTGAAGGTAGCAGCAACAATGGTGGTTATGGAAGGGCCGGCGTTGTACTGGGCGACGTGGTTCCGCGCCCGCCACCCAGGCCTTACTTGGGAGGAGTTTTCACAGGCCATAATCTCCCGATTTGATACCAGATTCAGAGGAAGCAGATTTGAGCGTTTATCCGGGGTGAGACAGACGGGCTCGATGGACGAGTATGTGACACTTTTTGTGCAATTGGCTAGTCAAGTTCCCGGGTTATCCGATGCCCATTATCTAGGGTACTTTATGCAAGGGTTGAAGGAATCAATCCGGAGTTCGTTGAGACTGTTGCGACCGGGGGATTTAGAAACTGCAATGGAATTGGCCCGGGATGTGGAAGATAATCTGGTTGTTCAATCGGGAGGGAGGTCGTTCCGTAATTTCGGCAATCCAGCAAACCGTGTCAGTTCGGGCAGTCGACCGTTTACTACCAACTCCAGTACGGGCTCAACGGGCGGTAGCGCCACGGTTCCCGGGGGTGGAGTGCCGAGGGGGACCGAACGCCAATCAGCTGCCCCTTTTGGAAATTCGGGCCTGTCAACCGCACGAACCCGATTCACTCGCTTGTCACCGCAAGACTTCACGGATTTGAGAGCTAAAGGCCTGTGCTTTCGATGTAAGAAACCATACACCCCGGGTCATGACTGTCCACTAAAGCAGTTACGGGTCATGATGGTTGAGGAAGGAGAGGAGTTGGACTTACATCATGCCGAATTTATGGAGACCCCAGAGTTGGAAGTGATTACCGAGGTTCAGGAAGAGCTGGGTCCGGAAGAGGGTGAGTTACCAATGTTCTCGATGGCGGGGTTCACAAGTTCCCGTACGATGAGAATGCGAGGGGTAGTTGAGGGCCGTCCTGTGACAGTGTTAATCGACAGCGGGGCAAGTCATAACTTCATTTCGTCAGCCTTGGTGCCCACACTAGGGCTGATACCGGATACCATCGATAAGTTCGGTGTTCAGTTGGGAGATGGGTGTCGTCAGGAATCAGAGGGAGTATGCAAGGGGGTCACTATTACTTTACCCGATTGCAAAGTGACGGCTGAATTCTATGTGTTCGCCTTGGGAGGAGTGGACATCATATTGGGAATTGCGTGGTTAGCCACGCTGGGTGATGTGCGGACTAACTGGGAAACGATGACGATGAAATTTGAGTGTGGGGGCAGAAGTGTAGAGCTGAAAGGAGACCCCACGCTCTGCCGAGGACCAGTTGGGTTACGAGCTCTGATGCGTACCGGGGAGGCCGAGTTTTGGGCTGTTGTGGTGGAGAGTGAATCGGCTAAACTATCAGGGCCAACTCCGGACAGATTGGATGGGGTTCTGCAGAAGTTTGGGGAAATTTTTGGGGAGCTGCAGGGCCTCCCACCCAAGCGACCGACAGATCATCGGATAGAGTTAGCACCGGGAGCGGGATCGGTTTCAGTGCGACCATACAGGTATGGGCATGTTCAAAAAGATGAAATTGAAAGGTTGGTAGCAGATATGCTTCTGGCAGGGATTATCCGACCGAGCGCTAGCCCATTCTCCAGCCCAGTATTACTGGTGAAGAAGAAAGATGGTAGTTGGAGGTTTTGTGTGGATTATCGAGAGCTTAATAAAGTGACCGTGCCCGATAAATACCCAATTCCAGTCATACAGGAAATGCTTGATGAATTGGCAGGTGCTGTGGTGTTTTCCAAGATCGACCTCCGATCCGGATATCACCAGATTAGAGTGGCCGAACCAGACATTGCCAAGACGGCTTTCCGAACGCACAATGGTCATTATGAATTTCTTGTAATGCCATTCGGGTTGACCAACGCACCGGCAACCTTTCAATCAACAATGAATGATTTATTCCGACCGTTTCTACGAAAGTTTGTCCTAGTATTCTTCGATGACATCTTAGTATACAGTCGGACATGGGCTGATCATAAGGAGCATTTAGAGCAGGTGTTGCTAATCTTGGAGGCCAACCAACTCAAGGCCAACCTCAAGAAGTGTGCTTTCGGTTGCCTAAGGGTGGAGTACTTAGGCCATATAATTTCAGCGGACGGGATGGCAATGGATCCTATGAAAGTGAGTGCGGTGGCGGAGTGGCCTCGGCCGGGCTCAGTGCGAGAAGTGAGGGGGTTCTTGGGATTGAACGGGTATTACCGGCGGTTTGTTCGTAATTACAGCCTAATTGCACGTCCTCTAACAAATCTGCTCAAGAAAACAACTCCGACGAGGTTTGAGTGGTCGACGGAAGCCGAAACAGCTTTCATTAAACTAAAATCTGCATTGACAACAGCCCCGGTTTTGGCTATGCCGAGGTTTGACTGACAATTTATAGTCGAATGCGATGCTTCCGGAACAGGTATTGGAGCGGTACTGATGCAAGAAGGACGCTCCATTGCATATTTCAGCAAGTCCTTATCAGATAGGACACTCTCGAAGTCCGCTTATGAACGTGAGATGATGGGGTTGGTATTGGCTGTGCAACACTGGCGGCCGTATTTGGTAGGTCGTCGTTTTGTCGTGCGGACGGATCACCGCAGTTTGAAGCACTTGTTGACTCAAAAGATTGTGACACCGGCCCAACAAGTGTGGGTGGCAAAGTTGTTGGGCTATGATTTTATCATTGAATATAAATTTGGACTATCCAACGCAGCCATAAATGCATTGTCGAGACGGGTTGAGAATGGGGAAATGATGGCACTGAGTGGGCCGGAGTGGATGGACATGGAGTGTATTCTTCGGGAACAGGAACGGGATGCCTATGTTAGGGGAATAGCGCAAGCCGTGAGGGATCAGCCGGGAAGTAGAGCTGGTTTTGAGCTGATTAGGGGACGGCTGTTCTATAAAGGCCGCATAGTGCTGCCGGCGGACTCCAAATGGGTTCCTCGACTTTTGCAAGAGTTCCATGACACACCGACTGGGGGCCATGCGGGGGCCTTTCGGACTTATCGGCGTTTGGCGCTGAATGTATATTGGAGGGGCATGTTTCACAGAGTGCAGGAGTACGTGGGCAAGTGTTTGGTGTGCCAAAAATCTAAATATGAGACGTTATCGCCGGCCGGATTGCTACAGCCGTTACCTGTTCCGGATTTGGTGTGGGAGGATGTATCGATGGATTTTGTTACAGCGTTGCCCAAATCAAGAGGGTTTTCAATAGTATTGGTTGTGGTGGATCGATTATCAAAATATGGACACTTCGTTGCTCTCAAGCCGCCGATCACGGCACGTTCAGTAGCCGAGATCTTTGCCAAGGAGGTGGTCAGATTACATGGAATTCCTCGTTCTATTGTAAGTGACAGAGATCTGGTGTTTATGAGCATATTCTTGAAGGAGTTGTTAACAATGTCGGGCACCCAATTGAAATTCAGTTCAGCCTATCACCCCGAGACCGACGGGCAAACGGAAGTGTTGAACCGAGTGTTGGAGACGTATCTACGCTGCTTTACATGTGAGCAGCCCAAACAGTGGGTGCGGTGGCTTCCGTGGGCAGAGTATTGGTATAATACGGCCTTTCAAACAACTGCGAAAATGACCCCATTTGAAGTAGTGTATGGCAGGGAACCACCGACTATTCGACGGTTCTTGCCGGGGGAATGCCGCGTGGCAGCAGTGGCGGAGTAATTGGGCTGCCGTGATGTGATGTTGGGAAGACTAAAGAGTAATCTTGTTCGGGCACAACAACAAATGGTGAAGAGTGCTAATAAGCGGCGACGTGAGGTGGAATTTGAAGTGAGGGATCGAGTTTTCCTCAAAGTGCGGCCCTTTCGGCAGACTTCAATAGCAGGCAGCCACATCACAAATTGGCAGCAAAATTTTATGAGCCATTCGTGGTGGAGGGACGTGTGGGAGCAGTTGCATATAGGCTGTCCCTACCTGCCACGAGCCGCATCCACCCGGTTTTCCATGTGTCTCAGTTGCGCAAAGTCGTGGGAGAGCACCCGGTTGAGTCAGAGCTGCCGGACAGCTTGGAACTTCCAGTCAGTGCCGTGTTTAAGCCGGAGAAGGCGCTTGCATGGCGGAGTGTTCCGAGAAATGGGCGAGATGAAGATCAAGTGTTGGTGAAGTGGGTGGGTCAGAATGAGGATGACGCTACCTGGGTGGCAATGGAGCATGTTCGACATCAGTTTCCATATTTCAACCTTGGGGACAAGGTTGTTCTGAACGGGGAAGGAATTGATAGAGAGCAGGAGGGTGTGGGGGCCGAGAAGCCCCGGGTGGAGGAGAAAGGGGCTGAGCCGAGGCCCTTGTTGGTTTACAGGCGTCGGGGGAGGGCTTAGGCCCTTGGTCGTGGGCCTGGAATAATTTGGAGTATTGTTTTATTCAATTTCTATTACAGTTCATAGTGGAAATCTTTTTATTTTTGGTAGGATTGCTGTGTATATATAATCTGGTTTAATCAGGGTTTGGCATTATGAATAAAATTATTAAGTTTTGAGCCCTAGGCTGACAAGCGGGAGTTTTCTTTTGTTCTGTGTTTTTGCGTTCTTATCATACCTTCACTGTTTAACGAATATAAACATCATCAAAAGGTGGAGTTTGCCATAGAAATCCTGCATCACGTTTGCAAAACTGTTTCTAGTTAGACAAACTTTCCAGACTAAACCTGCTTATCGTCATTGTGCTCTGTGTAATTGTGGAATAAGTGATACAACATAAGGATATTTTCTGTTACATTGTGAAGATTAGAACCCTTTATACAGAATGGAGCAGAATAGTACACAAAATATCTAATGTAAAACAGAGGTAGCAAATTGAATCTTAAGAGGCCTCACCTTGGTAGAAATTTCAATAATCCTCATCATCAGAGAAGTCACCATCGCTGCATTGGTCATAAATCTCATACCCTCCATCATAGGGGTCTGAGTGTTGTATTTCATTGCCACCAGCAGAACCAAAAGGAAAACTACCAAAAAGCTCTTGTAGGTAGTCCTTCGAGATACTCTCATGTTGTATATCTAAATGAAGTATAGGATACAGGTGATTCATTTTCATACACATAAAGTATGTTTATGCCATTGACATTAGTAATGGTTAAGAGATCATATTTATAGTAATTTCAAAGGAATGAACTCATCATAGAAAACTAGAGCATGTTGCAAGGATACAAGATTCTGGTATTAAGTTCCTCTCCTGCGCCTCAGTCTGAGAAAAGATTTCCAAATGTGAGAGAAGGATGATGAATTTATTAGATACAATAGTACAAATTTAACGAGTGAGGATTCCTAGGCATGTGAGCAATATTGGGATCAGCAGAAATATTTATTCACCAGATCAAGAGCCTCTTCTACATCCACGTCCTCACCAAGATTTTCATCCTCCATTTCGTCTTCCTCATCTTCCTCATATTCAACTTCATCATGAGTTTCTTTATCTTCACTTTCTAAAACTTCTGCAACATGAAATATAAATGATAGTCACAAGAGAAACCATGAGCAGCCAGAAATCCCATTTTTTAATTCATGGCAATCTACAAAAATCTAATGAAATACCATGTTGATCAATTATTCGAATTATATGAAAGGCTTAAGGTAAAAAATCAGCATGAGGCATTCAACATTGGGCAGCTAGGTTGGCATATCTTACTCTTCACATTGAGAAGCTGCTTTTTATATTTAGTGTAGTTAACATGAACTGAATTAGGAAGCCCAATATCTTTTAGAAACAATTACTAAGACTGAAGAACTTATGATTTAAATTACTGATTAAATTTAAACCTTTATCAGCTTGTTTCATATCTTTATCAGCTTTCAAATCCTTCATATTAAGATGTAATCTCTTTAATTTCTCAAAGCGATTCGTTACAGCTTTCAACAAGGACTCTGCTCCAGCCTCAGGATACACTGCCAGAAACCTCTGAGCAACACGCAATCTCAAGATATCGGTCACATGTGATGAAAACCAACCAGTTTGCAGCTGCCAAAAGTAGACTATGTTCAAATACCCACTCAAGCACATAAACATTTCTTACATAAAAAAGGAGAGAGATATCTATAAGCTGAAAAATGTACAAAAACACTTTTTTCCTCATATCCTATTGTCAACAGAAACATAGTTCACATCCCTTCTAGAAGATATATGTTTTAAGTATCAATATTGATGAGAGAGGGAGGGAGGGAGGGAGAGGGAGGGAGAGAGAGAGAGAGAGAGAGAGAGAGAGAGAGAGAGAGAGAGAGAGAGAGTTGAACAATAATATATATAAATAACAATGACAAATCCAATTGAAGCAAGTGCATGTCTAAATGCTTGCAGAAACTTCATATGCACGATTTATTTAGCTTTCATTATTATTCGGAGAATCTTTAAAAGGTTATCCTTTTCTTTGAATAATTATCTAATGGAAACAAAAACATCATGGATTTTCTCTAGTAATTATATTCCTTAAGAAAATACTTGATAAGGTAAATATATCATACACTGCAGTTTCCTTGATTTGCAGGCTTTTTGATTTCTTGTTGAATATAGTCATCCTTAAGTTCAAAAAGTTGCAATGAAATTTGGGCTTTACGAGGGAAAACTCGGAATCCACAAATATCCTCCCACCTGCTATTAAATCTGCTCAAGAGAGACAACAAGAGAAGTAATCAGAACCAGAATATCAGGAAAAAAATATGATAATTACTTTTTACTGGTCAAAGATTCCTAATAGAAAAGGATAAAATTATCATAATTCATGGCTTCTTATACTGTAATATAATGCAATTTCATAAGGCAAAATACATAAAATCCAAGAGTTTCAAAATTTATTGAACTTCTTACCCAAATACCATATTGGCATCACAATAGCTCCGTAATGATGCTGGTACTCGAAAATCTGTCCTCTGATATCTACTCAAGTAAATCACAAGAAGTTACCATTTGTGACTTACACATAATATAGGAAATAAAGCTTTTTGATTCAATTAGAGTCACCATACTTCTAGGACTTCATATTATTTTCACCCATTGTAGAGAGAGAGAGAGAGAGAGAGAGAGAGAGAGAAGACGAAACAAATATTTGATACAGACTTCCATATTGAATAATTAATTATTAAATTATTTTATTGCTTTTCTTTGGGAGGTAAGAAAGCTTGCCGCTTCCTTTAGTCGCATATTAAATGTCATAGATCTGTTTCTAGCAGAAGCTAGTGACCTAATCACTTTTCCACATTTGTAACTTCTGAAAATGAGACATCTGATTAGAAAGTAAAAATGAGACAGTTCGTCTGATTAAAACACTTACATGTGAGATTCAGGATCTTTGCGTGGGTCATATCCTTTTCTTATCCAGAACCTCAGGTATGGCCCATTTGAGAAATAATATGCTGCTATGAAAAGAAGCCTAGAAATTGGAAAGACTTGCATGAGTAATTTGAGCTTACTTAATTCATACTAACATGAGATAGATTTGCAAACAGTTACTAAAGAAACCACCTTCTGAGAATATTGTTTCCAATTTTCAAACCACGGTCAAGTAAACGTTCAGCTAATGAATTTTTGACCCAAATTGGACGCTCTTCAAACAATTCACACACGGCTATCTGCCACTGCCATAGATCTGAGTTCCTGGGTATGGAATCCTCCCAATTTACTTTCTTAGGAATCTGTATGAATGTCAAGTTCAAACAAAACAAGCCATTGCAGAACACACACAGACACACACAAAATCCTTTGACTTCGACTTCAGGTAAGACAGATTGTAATCTATTATCCACGCTCATGACCAGCTGATGATAAGGAAATAAACATCTAATGAAGGGTACACAAGTTGTAGAAATACTCAACAATCTTAGCTTATCTTTTATATAAATTTCAAAAAATTACAGGGGAAAATGACATTAAGTAAGAGATCTAGTAAAACTTTGTTTGAATATCCTTTTGTTAAATATTGCATTTATGACAATAGCTCCCATTTTAACTTTCACAAGGAAACAAGACGCATTCACTTTTGTGGAAATCATGATAAGAGATGGAAAATATTTTAGTAACCAAAAATGGTTCACAAGGTCAGGCTTAAAAAAAAAGCAATTTCAAACTCAAATTAATGAGCTGTTGTGAAAGAGAACCTGCATGCATCTATTTGGCAACATACATACTACAGCAGTATGACAATTCCAATTAATTACTGAATCATTGAAATTGATTTATATCCAACAATCGCATGGCATTTTTCTATATGTTTTTCAATCTCATACTCTCTCTTATCTCTATATGTGCAAATGACAACGTAAAGCTGATTTGATCATTTTTTAAGCAAAGTGCATGTGAAAATAAATATAAATGACTTATTTTTGAAATAAACCAATGACCTCTTCTTAGAAGACTAAGCATAAGTAGTCGTGCATCATCAATATATAAACATACAGACACAAAACAATTAGGATATCTTTGATGTTGAAGTCAATGGCAAGACACTGCTCTATCTTCATCTGCATCAAACGAGTGAAATATTCAAAATCTATATCAATTAAGTAGGCATCATACATAACACCAAGTGTATATATATATATATACACACACACTAACAAAGATAACTAGTAAAATCAGGAAGAACTGAATCTAGACAATCAGATAGCATCCTCTTCCAGAGGCTTAACAATCTTCTCAACTGAAAATTTTCTACAATGATAGTTTATGTAAGAACATGAGATAAATTTAGGCAATGGGTGTGAAGAGAAAAAATGTGCAGACATTAAATGTAATTTCTCTTTAAAAAAAGACCAAGCAGTAGAAGTATCATAAGACCAATAGAAAAGGAATTTCCACAACAACTAAGGAAAATTCAAAATCAAATTTTCTACATATCAGCCTGCATGCGCTTTTGTGTGCCTGTGGTTAATGTATAGCACATTGTGCAACAAGGTAGATGGTATATGTGTTAGGCATGTAAGCTAGGGAGCCCCAACTTAACCTAAAACCATGGTCAAAGGTAAAGGGTTGACTCCCTCTAATATATCCTTCCACACTTCCATGTGTAACCGATGTGGGATATCATAACAATATGTAATGCAGTTCAATATTTTTCATAGATTCTCACTCGAAGTAGGTGCCCTTACATACATTGATTTAAAAGGTTAATGCATCAGAACAAATAGTCTGATAGTAACATAAAATAAAAAATAAGCAAGAACTAATACTTTCTTTCCAACAGAGGAAACTACCTCGGAACGTTGTTTGACAACTCCCACTGGTTTCTTTTTCAAACTTGGATCTCCTGATGGTTTGAAACTGCAGGCACACGATAACTAGGACTAATAACTGAAGAAAGCCAACTTTATATAATACAACATGCTAATTACGAAACACATAGAATAACTCATGAAAGCAGATGCAACAACTTAATATTACATGATTCCAACATATATCAGATGCCCTTTGAAAAACTATCTAAAATATAGTCCACCACAACGAATAAACACTATGTAACAAACAATCAATTGTCTTTTCAATGACAAAAGAAAAAGTTCAAGAGTTCAATCATTTTTATCGTGTCAAGGTCAATTAGTTTCAATCATGCTTTGTGACAATGGTTGTGATGGAAGCCGCAACATAGCAATTGTTTCAACAGTCAATCGATAAGAAAAAACATAACCCTAAATAATTCAAACCTTCTATTTCACCAGAGATTGAATGTAAGCCTTCCCTCAAATGAGATAGGCAATTCAAATTAACCATGTTGAAAGAATTTCATTGTTTTGAGAGAAAATAACTTTAAGAAAATAAAGAGTGCAAAAGGCAGAAGTATCTTACATTACTTTTTCTGGACGATCTTTCAACGAAAAAAGCGGTGGCACTAAAATCATCAAATCCTCGTGACCAACATCCGTTAGATCAACATTCTCTACAAAAAGTGCAAAGAAGAAAGTCAGACTGAGAGAACAACTAAATTCAATGTAAAAACTGAAAATGAAGAAAATACTTGACCTAATTGAGGTTCTATATCAGCCAAGTTTCTTTTCCGTCTTTGAGTAGTATGAGCATGAACAGCAAGCACATGCTGGTAATCCACCATTCCTTTTGATAAAAGAGCAAAAGTGGCACACAAAGATGCATATAAAAAGAGCATGACATCTATACCAAGTGCGAAAATAAATAAATGAATATTAACATAAACTACCATCAAAGTAATATGCCTCAGAGACTCTAGCAACAATATCCATAGAAAGCTGCTCTTGAGCTCCATCCTTCATCTGTGCTTTCACTTCTGAAGAAGCCAAAATGGATTTGTGGTCAGGCAGGACGATAAGTACAGTAGGTTCTGCAGATTGAAGAACTAAAAATAATCTGCTATTGATGAAGTGAATCAGTTGATGTGTGTCCAAGTATTCCACTGAGGTCCTTACCATTTTGTGGGTCCTTAGCTTTCTTTTTGGAAATTTTCAACAGAAAATTATTGCAGGGCTGAAGTTCCCCGGAGGTAGGGTGCGAATATGGATCTTCTGGACGGAAATATAGCTTCAATTTGTTTGACTTCTCAGCACGAACCTGAAAACATAGAGATTAAAATTTGAATAAATTACCATTATATTTACATGCATTGAAATAGTTGAGCACACAAATAAGCATGACTCAATTCAATAACCCAGCTAGTCCCAAAAATCATAACGACTGTACCTTCTTGCAACTAGATTCTTGGGATGCCAAAACAAAATCCATCCACATGCTCGATAACAATGGGAAATTGTCCCCAAGGCAAAATCATGGATACAAGGGGCATGGAATGTGTTTCGATAAAACTCACAATTCTCTTAAAGTCCCCATCCAAATTAAGGAATCTGCTCTTGTTTTTTTGTTAATTTAATAAATAAAACAAGTAATCCCTATAACTTGTAGATTCATTCTGAAGACTGCCAGATATACAGAAAATTTATACAAACCCACTGTCTGCTGAAAATTTATACCTTGAGAATACCTTGTGTCCCGCCCAGAGTCTCGATTGCACGTTCGGTTGAAGAAGGGTAACCAGGGTAATGAACTGCAAATGATTCGTGGCTACTCGGCAGAACACCCCGAATCGAACAATCTTCAATCCCCATCTTTAACAAGCTGTAGGCAATAAATTAAATCGAAATCAGAAGTCACAACAACGTTCTTCAACAGAGACAACAAATTCGAAACTTCACCACAACTATTAACATCCAAAGAAGGAGATGGCGGTGCACGGCGAAGTTTGCAGGAAGATTTCTGCTCTAATTTCTTGCCCAATCTTTTTTATCGAAGAAATTATACCAATTTAAAAAAACAGAAGAAAATCCTCATAAATCTGGTCGTTATCATAAAACAAACAGAGCAATGTAGAATCAAAGCAGACATATCAAATCCAATTCATGATTCAACACATACCCACATTAATATACAGAGATCACTAAAACTCCATCAATAAATCTTGTTCCAAAATCAACCCTTTTCGCAGAAAGTAACAAACAGAGTTAATTTTAAGCAATTTCACTTCAATGATGAATTAATCGAGATATGTTGCAGAATCAAACAAGAAATGTGATAAAGGTGGCTGCTACTCCATCTATCAGTAATCACGTAAATATTGAAAGCATAAAACCATGAAAAGGAAAACTGATGACATAACATTGAATTCAAAGTAGAAAACAGTATAATTTGCGCAAGAAATTTGAACAGACCCACTTAGTTTAAAACATCAAAGGACAAGAAAATAGTATTAAATAAGTAGGGTTTGCAATTTAGTCCCTGGGTTTAATCAAATTTACAAAATTAAACCCCCCAAAACCAACCCTGCCACCGCTGCCCCTCCGCCTCCCTGCCGCCCCCGCCGCCGCTACACCATGCTTCCAGAGACCCCCGTCGCCGGCGACACCACTCCACCGCACACACACACACATACATATATATAAACACACACGCATACATACACATATATATATACCTCTGCCACCGCTTTCAGCGGCAGCCCACAGCAGTCATGCTGGCGCAACTCCGGCGCCGGCTTCCTCCCCAACACCTGCACCCACACACAGCCGCACACCCATATATATATATATATAAGCAGATATATATACACGCAGAAAAATACAGCCACGCCGCCGCTCCTCACGGCGGCCCACAACCCAGCACGCCAGCGCAACTCCGGCACCGGCTTCCCACCAGACTCGCCGGCGCGAACCACGAGCCGGCTCCATAACACCTCAGTAGCGGCAGCCTAGAAATAGGAAAGGAAAGAAGCTACAAGGCGGAGACGCGACCGGGTTAAAAACCGAGCCCGTATTTATGACGAGCTCGACAAGTACTACTCACGGGTCCGATTACCTTGTCGGAAAATTTTCGCCGGCGATGACAAAAAAGGTGGCGGTGATGGCGGTCTGTGGCGGTAACAGAGAAAAGAAAAAAAAAAAAAAAAAAAAGGAATCTTGAGAGAGAGAGAATGGTGCTTTGATTTGTTTTCTTCAATTTTATCATACTTAAATCTTAATCTTACACCTCCCAAAAGGATGCCAAGTACACTAACATAGCATGAGGTGTCAAAACTTAGAATTAATTTGATGAATAATGATGATACTAGTTTATAATAAATAAATAAACAAAATTGTGTGTTGTTACATTTTCTTTCCTTTTTTTTTTTTGAAATTTGACTCCAAATATTGATATTAATCACATGCACAACTCATACAAAAGAAAATCATAAATAAAATAAAATAAGATTTCGAATAAAGGAACATGATTGACTACACTGGGCAATAGGGGTGTAAAAGAATAAGAATTTTTTGATTCAATTCGAGATTCAATTCGTATTTGAAAAATTCGAATTCGAATAAGAATTTTTTTTAATATTCGAATTATTTTCGAATACAAATAAGAATATCGGTGTATTCGATTCGATTCGAAATATTTGAATATACATATTTATATATATATATATATTTACATATTTATATATATACTTATTTTTTCATTTTAATTTATTTCATATATCTAATTATTTCATCATTTAGTAGGTTTTCGAATCGAATATCATTATTATTTTCACGAATCGGATCAAATATTTAAAAAATTGTGTAAAAATTTCGAATTTCGAATCAAATATTTTAAACTCGAATCGAATATTAATTGAATTTATATGAAACGAATCGAATACGAATCGAAAATTAGTATTCGAACTCGAATCGAATACGAATACGAATAGTATTGAAAATTTTCGAATTTGAATAAAATTTGTCAGTATTCGATTCGGTTTGATTCGTTTACAGCCCTACTGGGCAAAATTAATGATCATGATCACTCTTATCAAACATAGTTGGGCGTTTTTCTCAGAGAAGAACAACATTTTTTACACATTTTTAAAATCGATAATTGTAGTGTAGAAAAGCTAACTTGATTAAATAATGACTCGAACTCGAAGTACAAATTTCGATTTATCAATTTAAAAAAAAATTATACACAAAAATTCATAAAATAAAATTTTCTATAAATAGATACTGATATATTTTTGAATTACAATCTCATACACTCTCTTTTTTCTTCTAACTTGTGTCAAATCTCTTTTCTTTTCCAACTTGTGTCAAAAATCTAAATTTTTATCATTTTCTACATAGATCCAAATCAGCCCAATTATTCCTACTACTACCAAAATCATCCAAATTCTCAAAATGATCAAAATGATGAATCATTTTTTAATACTATTGATTCTCAATTTTCTCAATATTATCAAAATTCTCAATTTTTTCCAAATTTGAACCAAGTTCCTATTTCTGAACAAGTTCAAAGATGGGAAACTATCTCTTACGATTTGTTCGGAGAAATAAAAAAAGTTAATAAAAATAGGATGGTCTGTTAAAGAAGATGTTACATTATAAAATATCTCTAGACAACCATTCCTCCTACCTTAGCTCAGCAATTTATGAGAGTAAACAGAAAATTATCATTTTAAGTGCATTTCCAATTGGATTGCATGAAACAGTATCCCAAATCCACATTATGGTTACCATAACATATAGAATAACAGCCATTAAAGCTACTATGGTGACTCTAATTGAATCAAAAAGCTTTATTTCCTATATTATGTGTAAGTCACAAATGGTAACTTCTTGTGATTTACTTGAGTAGATATCAGAGGACAGATTTTCGAGTACCAGCATCATTACGGAGCTATTGTGATGCCAATATGGTATTTTGGGTAAGAAGTTCAATAAATTTTGAAACTCTTGGATTTTATGTATTTTGCCTTATGAAATTGCATTATATTACAGTATAAGAAGCCATGAATTATGATAATTTTATCCTTTTCTATTAGGAATCTTTGACCAGTAAAAAGTAATTATCATATTTTTTTCCTGATATTCTGGTTCTGATTACTTCTCTTGTTGTCTCTCTTGAGCAGATTTAATAGCAGGTGGGAGGATATTTGTGGATTCCGAGTTTTCCCTCGTAAAGCCCAAATTTCATTGCAACTTTTTGAACTTAGGGATGACTATATTCAACAAGAAATCAAAAAGCCTGCAAATCAAGGAAACTGCAGTGTATGATATATTTACCTTATCAAGTATTTTCTTAAGGAATATAATTACTAGAGAAAATCCATGATGTTTTTGTTTCCATTAGATAATTATTCAAAGAAAAGGATAAACTTTTAAAGATTCTCCTAATAAATATGTCAGATTTGTTAAACAAAATATTTGTTTAGTCATAATCATTTGTACGTTGATGTATTTGTTGTTATACATCTCATTTAATATTTTAGTTTTTTAAGAGAAAAAAAACACTAAAATATTAAAGCTCAATTAACTGATATAAATATTTAAACTACCAAAGCATCAAAACACCACCTTTACATTCTCAAAATTTTGGTATAGTTTATTTTTCCGCTTTTGTTCCATATTTTGTCGAGTGCACTATATATGCTACAATAATTTTATGTTTCTTAATAATACATATTTTAACCATTTTTCATTTAAACTTATCAATGTTTTCAAATTCATTTAGACAGTGTTATATATATATTTTTTGTTTTGGTAGATTTTTTTAATCTATTATATATGAAATTTTTAGTCCCCTAATATAATAATGTTTAAAATCTGACTATATATACGAGAGAGAAGTACTAGTTATTAATAAATTACTGGTGCAAACTTACAGTTTAAACTGATAAAAACCTTCTCTAGGTGCAATTTTTAAAAACATAAATTTAATTCTCGGAGACAGTAATGAGTACAATAAAGAAAATCTAAATTGTACTTGTGGTCAATAAAATTATAATAAAACGCAAGAGGTGTTATAAAGATAATGAAAAATACTGAATGAATAAACAACAAAGGTAGTAATAGCAAAAATAATAGTAAACTTCTTTGAGCATTCTAACTTATTGGATGCATGTATATGTTGATTTTGTATTACATTACACATCCGAGAGAGCTAATTCTCAAAATAAAGGACTGGTTTACTGAAATCCAATATAGTTTGCAGGGCCATTTATCTTGTAGTGCTAAAATTTAGCCACCTTTTTTTCAAAAGGTGGTAGGTCATTTAATTTAGTGAAGTATTACAGAAAACGGTATAATCTGACATCAGTAAAGTAATCTGACATCAGTAAAGTTAGGTCTGCTGTTTGACAATGATAAGAAACTACTACCAGAAGAAAATAGCAAACCTGGACTGGTTTTCTCCTCAATACTTGAAATGCTTCTGCTCTCATAGACAAAAATCTAAGAAACTTCTTTGCCAATCCTATCTCTCTCAAACTATTTAAAGTGAAGAAATGTTAGTTCTGGCATTTTATCAAACACTTAATATGCATTTTAAATTAATGAAAATCATTTTCCTCTCATTTTTTTTGTTCTTCTAGATGCAAGAGAGAGACAACTAAAACTGATTGAAATTCCACAAAAATGACAGGCTTAGATATTCAAAACTAACGAATATTACAAAATTAAAACTCAACTTCACGTAGCTCAAACGACAGAATTTAGTTGGGAAGGGAAAATCTAAATGAAATCATCTCGAAGGCATAGCTAATGCAATTCTAACTCAAACACCTTTTCATCCTGATTTCGCATACCATGATATTATAACCATCCAAGCTAGAAAGAGGACAAACAATAAAGCAATTTTCAAACCAAAATACAAAGATTCGTCAAGCACGAGGCCTGAAACAGTAGCGAAGTAGAAAGAAGCTCTGGATTCAACACTTGTACACTTAATTTTGCAGAGAAGTAAAACATCATTTAAAAGAAAATAGCAATAGATTCACATAACAGTAGAGAATAAGAAGAACTATGAAGTAATCATCAATCATGAATGCAAAGGAGATGAAATAAACATGGCGATGCAGACGGCCAGAGGTGAGAGAAAGAGTGGTTATCGAATTTCAGAGTAATTGCGAAGAAAGTAGGCATCGAGGTTTATATGAGTACTTAGGTTCAATTGAACAATCTCCAAAATTTCCTTCTCTAAATTCAATCAAATATTAGAAGGCCCATAATTTTCGAACAAAACCCCAACCTCAATGAAAAACCCCAATCCCTACACTTACAGAAGCAGCAATGCAATTCAATACGACGACGACGAAGATGGGGGAGGAGTAGGAGGCAATGATTTTGATGAGAATGAAGAGATTCCAGACAAGAGAGTACCTTAGAACTGGAGCAGAGAGAGAGAGAGAGCGCGCGGTGCGGAACTACCTACAGTCTTCAGCAAAAGCAAACAAGGGTTTGAGAAATGGTATGAAACTATAGTTTTTATGCGATTTTGTTTTGTGATTTTTTTCTGAAGACTTTTTTCTTTTAATCTAGAATTTCAAAAAATGTTAGTTATGAATTATAATTTTTTTTAGTTACAACATCACTTTCATTTCTATCGGGCAATTATCATGTCGTTGAACATATCTCCACAAGACGTCTCTAATGCAATATTAATTTATCATCATATCACCATATTTGATATCAAAAATAAATGGTATCAATAAATAAATTATTAATACCAAAATAACAATAGTATCGAAAAAATTGTGGATACTATAAAATTAATGGTATCGACAATTAAAATTTCGATACCAATCATAATTAGAATAAAAAAAAACATATTTGATACCAAAAATAAATGGTATCAATAAATAAATTATTAATACCAAAATAACAACAATATCGGAAAAATTGTGGATATTATAAAATTAATGGTATCGGCAATTAAATTTTCGATACCAATCATAATTAGAATCAAAAAATATATATTTGATACCAAAAATAAATGGTATCAATAAATAAATTATTAATATCAAAATAACAATAGTATCGGAAAAATTGTAGATACTATAAAATTAATGGTATCGGCAATTAAATTTTCGATACCAATCATAATTAGAATCAAAAAAAATATATTTGATACAAAAAATAAATGGTATCAATAAATAAATTATTAATACCAAAATAACAATAGTATCGAAAAAATTGTAGATACTATAAAATTAATGGTATCGGCAATTAAAATTTCGATACCAATCATAATCTATCTATATATAAAAGGAGGACAGTTGGTAAAATTTACAATTTTGTCACTTTCCCTTCTAAAAGTATCACATCATTATATTGGTTAATAAAAGAATTCCAAAAATTATTAGTTTTGTTAAGAAAATTGTTCATGTTATTTAAAACATTGTTCCCATATAATATATTGTTAACTATTATTATTATTATTATTATTAATTATTTGTTGTTGTTGATGACGACCGTTATTCATTGTTGAACAATAATTTATTTCTTTTTTTAAATTTTGTTAACTTTAATTATTTAATATCTATAATTATTCTCATTATCAATTTTAAAGTTAAAAAAACTTTAAGATATTTTTTTGTAATTATGAGAAATATTGTATATAAATAATAGTTCAAAATTTCTATTGTTAATTGGTTTCTTTTTACCAACTCCAAAAATAATTGGTTTATCAAATTATCTATCAAACTATGAAAAAAATTCAGCAAAAAATAGAAATAAATAGAATGTAAGCTTTCAAGTTTTTAAATTTTTTTTTTATTTTAATTACTTAATGTCTAGAATTATTCATATTATCAATTTGAAAGTTAATTAAAAGAAATTGTAATATACTTTTGTAATTATGAGAAATGTTGTATATAAATAAATATTTCAAAACTTATATTGTTAATTGGTCTCTTATAACTAACTCTTAAAATTATTGGCTTTTCAAATAATCTATTGAGTCATGAAAAAAATTTAACAAAAGACGAACAAATAGAATGTAAGCTTTCAAGTTCGTCGTTTAAATTATTTATAAATTTTGTTCCAATTTTTTAATATTATCAAATATAATTTAGAAGAACATATACAATTTGTGTTATTTGAATTTAAAATAACACACAACCCAAAAACAAATAGAAGAACATATACAATTTGTGTTATTTGAATTTAAAATAACACAAAATTCAAAAACAAATGCATAAGGAAGCCCTAATGTATATGAGAAATTTAACGAAATTCTACTTTTTTAAATTAAAACTTTACTTTACCCAACAATTTTTTAAAATTATAAAATATAACTTAAAAATCAATAGAGATATGAAAATATATTTGTATATTATACAAAATTTGAATAATAAAAGATGTATGAATAACTTTGTAATATAACAATTTTATTATACAATTACAAATTGTATACTAATATAATAAATAATAAATCGCGCATCACACGGGTGAATTATTAGAAATAAATAGAATGTAAGCTTTCAAGGTTTTAATTCTTTTTTTTTATTTTAATTACTTAATGTCTAGAATTATTCATATTATCAATTTGAAAGTTAAAAGAAATTGTTATATACTTTTTGTTATTATGAGAAATTATGTATATAAATAAATATTTCAAAACTTATATTGTTAATTGGTCTCTTATAACTAACTCTTAAAATCATTGGTTTATCAAATTATCTATCGAGTCATGAAAAGAATTCAACAAAAGACGAATAAATAGAATGTAAACTTTCAAATTCGTCGTTTAAATTATTTATAAATTTTGTATTTCAATTTTTTAATATTATCAAATATAATTTAGAAGAACATATACAATTTGTGTTATTTAAATTTAGAATAACACGCAACCCAAAAACAAATGCATAAGGAAGTCCTAATGTATAGGGGGAATTCAACCAAATTCTACTTTTTTAAGTTAAACTCTACTTTACCCAACAATTTTTTTAAATTATAAAATATAACTTTAAAAATCAATAGAGATATGAAAATATATTTGTATATTATACAAAGTTTGAATAATAAAAGATGTGTGAATAACTTTATAATATAGTAATTTCATTATATAATTGCAAATTGTATACCATCACAACAAATTGTACTTAATATGTGTTTTATGATGAATTATGTGATAAATGAAATGTGATTTTCATGGTGGTTAAAATCCACAATTTTATGGCAGATGAGATCCGCGTTTTCATGGCGGCTGAGAACCGTAAATAAAGTGAATTGATATGAGTGGATATGAAAGTGATATGATTGAATATGAAAGTGATATGTTTACATGTGATTGAGATGAATGCTTGCATTTAAATTAGTTTAAGTCACGTGTTTGAAGTAATCGATAAACGTTTTATGTCAAACGGATTTTTCTGATAAAATGGTGTTATGATGAGTTGAGAAATGCCCGAATGAAATCTTTTAATTTTATAACGTTTTAAAATAGGGCATAAAATATCTTTTATTTAAATGGTCTCAAATGTTGTAAATTATTTTATGTCATCCCGAGTTCCCCACCCCACTGAGTGAACTTTTGTCACTCACCCCTCTTTTAAAAATATTTTCAGTTTAAATAGGTAAAGGCGTAGGGTGCGAGCAGTGGATGCTGGTAGCCGATGATCAAAGGTTACTGAGGCTTTTATTTAAAATGTTTGATTTCATGATTTTAAAAAATGTATATTTTATAATTATTCTTGATTTTATTTATCTTTATTCTATTGAAAAAGTGAATTTTTATAAGTGAGTAACGTCTCGGTTAGGGTTTATTTACAAAAGAATCGGGGCGTTACACTACTTCTCAGAAATAAGAGAAGAAATAGAATCAGAAAGAAATAAAAAACATTCTAATGAAGAAGTTTTTATTGACAAAAACAATATTGTTAGAAATTTTAATTATGGAAATATTCATAAAGAAAGTGACACCATGTCAGATGCCCCATTTAGTCTTCATGATTAATACACCAATTAATTTTGAAAAATGATCACCTATTAGACAGGAAATTAGTCAAGAATTTAAAAAATTTAGATGGATACTTTTCACAAAATTGTTTTTTGAAAATCTATCTGAAAATCTTGAACAAATTCAAGAAGAATTTTATGATTATTGTAAAGAAAAGAATACAATAATATTTTTTGTTCCCTGGTTTATAAAACATATGTAATAAACCAAATTTCAGTTTTAGAAAGAACATATAAATTAACTACGGGACAAGAACAAAGATATTTGTATCCTTCTAGCACTCCTTTTCAAATGGAGAAAAATAGTAAAATAATGAATTTTACAGCTTTTTCAAGATTAATTAAGAATGAAACTTTACAAATTACCATAAAACACATAAATATTTTAATGGAAAAACAAAACTATACTAATTTATACTTAAATATAATAGGAGAAGAATTAATCTCGTTACATAACAAAGTAGAAACCATAATTTTTATTATAAAACAAATTAAACCAGATGTACATATCGAAGATAAAAAATAAACAAATATAGTTTCTATTGCATCTGTATCTATACAACCACCTCCAGAAATAAAAGATTTTAAATTAAAATCAACAAACAATAATCTAGAAGAATTAATTATTGAATTAACTGAAAAATTTAAGGGTCAAAATATTTATACTTTAAATAATGAAGAAGGACCCTATGAACCTTCGAAAGATATAATAAATAAAATGAAGTGGGTTGATAGACCTACTCAACAAAGATATTATTATAGTAGACCAACCCCTATTGACGTTCTTCATGAAGAACACGACTTTTTCTCAGGAACAAGTTATAATGCGAAAAGTATTTAGGGTAAAAAACAAAAACCCACCTCAAGTATACGTGATTTTGCACTTTGCTATATCATTTATAAATGTTTTCACTTTACTATATCAAGTACACAAACTTTGCAAAAAACAATAAATCCGACTTATTGGCAAATGGTTGAGAGACACGTGTCCTCTTTCTGACGAGAAAAAATGACGTGGCAACCGAATTTATTGTGTTTTGCAAAGTTCGTGTACTTGATATAGTAAAGTGAAAACATTTATAAATGATATAGCAAAGTGCAAAATCACGTATACTTGAGGTGGGTTTTTGTTTTTTACCCAAGTATTTATGAATGGAATTTAGATGGTTGTGCTGACGGGCGTATTTATAATATAGCTCATAAAATGCTTATGTATAGTACTATCTGCACAGCAGCAGGAAATAATGATAGTAATATTGCTAAAATGATTATAGCAGGATTTATTGAGCAACTTAAAGGTTGGTGGGATAATTATTTATCTCAAACAACAAGAGATATAATTTTAACCTCTGTTAAAATAGAAAATAATAATCAAACTAGTAATGTTGTTTATACTCTAATAATGACAATAATTAAACATTTTACTGGAA
Organism: Scutellaria barbata; assembly: GCA_028654395.1. Classification (NCBI taxonomy): domain Eukaryota; kingdom Viridiplantae; phylum Streptophyta; class Magnoliopsida; order Lamiales; family Lamiaceae; genus Scutellaria; species Scutellaria barbata. The sequence continues at coordinate 19,849,447 of CM053648.1, forward strand.
AATTTACAGATAATAGCGAAAATATTCGTAGTCTTCTTAGTAATACAAGATGTAAAAATTTAATAGATTTTAGATGGTATAAAGATATTTTTCTTTCTAGAGTCTTTGAGCTTCATGACTGTAATAACAGTTATTGGAAAACAAAGTTTATTGATGGTCTTCCAAATTTTTTTTGAGAAAGAATTAAAATAATTCTTAGAAAAGATAATTTGAATATTCCTTATAATAATTATACATATGGAAATCTAATAAGTGTTTGTATTCAAGAAGGTTTAGCCCTTTGCAATGAACTAAAACTTAAGAAACAAATTAAAAAACAAAGTACAATAGAAAGAAAACAATTATGATATTTTTGTGACCAATTTGGTATGAAAACATCTAAAGAAGATAGAAATGAAAATTATCCTAAAAATAAAAAATATTCTAGGAATCCTAGAGATAAAAATAAAAAATATTATAAGAAAAGAAGACATTTCTCTAAAAAATTTAGAGAGAAAAAGAAAAGAAGAAAAGAAACCTTTAATATAAATAAAGGGAATAAAGATAAGAAAAATATTATTTGTCATAAATGTCATAAACCAGGTCATTATGAGTGCTGGACTAAAACAAAAATAAATAAATTAGAAATTGATGAAAATATTAAGCAAGCTTTATTACAAGTTTTAATAGAATCTGATTCAGATAATAAATCGGAAGAAGAATCATCTTATGATTCAGATGAATTAAGAAATTCAGATAATGAAAGTGTTACCTCAGCTAATGAGAAATGTAATAATTGTATGCAAGGACAACCTTTTATAAATCATATCAGTAATACTGATGAAAAAGGAGATGTGTTTTATAAACTTTTATCTCAATTTCAGGATTTAAATATTAATACTATAAATAATAATCCCTTTATAGAATTATTAAAAAATATTAAAGATCCTGAATTAAGATCAACAATTATTGATCAAATTGAAAATACACCATCTACGACTAATACTAAAAAAGAAGAAATCAATATTTCTATTCAAAATCCAAATCAAACATATTCTATGAAAGAAGTCCATAGAATGTTAAAACAAAAATATGGAAATAAGAAACCTACAACTATTAATAGAAATCAATAATCTAAAAATTGAAGTAAAAGATCTTCAAAAATGTAACATTAATATCCATAACAGATTATCCATAATAGAAAAAGAAAAAATTATGGAGAAAGAAGAATTTGTTGAATTAGAAGAACAACAAGAAAATTTCTTGTCAACAATGGATAAAAGTAAATCTGTAAAAGAAATTATTTAAATAATGAATATGTTTACATCACAAAAATGGTATACAAAAATTACTCTTTTAATTGATAATAATTATCAAAAAGAATTTATTGTCATGATTGATAGTGGCGCAGATTTAAATGTTACACGGGAAGGATTGATTCCTTCAAGATTTTTTCATAAAACAATCCATTCTCTTTCACATGCAGGAGGAGGGTCTCTGGATATTAGTTATAAACTACCAGAAACTTTAATATGTAAAAATGGAAGCTGTATTCCTACTAGTTTCCTTCTTGCAAAAGATATTTCTAGTCAACTCATTCTTGGCTTACCTTTTATACATAGTATATATCCTTTAACACGTATTGATGAAAAAAGAATAATTGGTACTTACAAAAATAAACCTATTATTTTTCAATTTATAGACAGACCTATACAAATGGTCCTTAATGAAAAAAAAAATGGATAGAAAAATATTTCATATAAATTCTTTAAAAGAAGAGATTAATTCTCTTACTATTGAAGAAAAATTAAAAAATTCTAAATTACAGGACAGAATAAAACTTATTTATAATAAGTTTTCTCTTGAAATATGTGATGATCATCCAAATGCATTTTGGGATAGAAAGAAACATGTTATTTCTCTTCCTTATGAAAAAGATTTTAATGAAAAGAATATTCCTATAAAGTCTAGACCATGTCAAATGAATGCCGAATATTTAGAATTATGTAAAAAAAGACATAAAATCTTTTCTTGATAAAAAGTTAATAACTCCTTCTAAATCTTCATGGTCTTGTACGGCTTTCTATCTTAATAAACATTCAAAACAAGAAAGAGGAGTACCCAGATTAGTTATAAACTATAAACCTCTTAATAAGGTCTTAAAATGGATCAGACATCCTATTCCAAATAAAAAAAATCTAATAGATAGATTTTTTGGAGCCTTAATATTTTCAAAATTTGATTTAAAATCAGGATATTCACAGATACAAATAAAAAAAGCCGACAGATATAAAACAGCTTTTAATGTTCCAATAGGACACTATGAATGGACAGCTTTACCTTTTGGGTTAAAAAATGCTCCTTCAGAATTTCAACAAATAATGAGTGATATATTTATTCCTTATAGCAATTTTATAATTGTTTATATTGATGACATTCTTGTTTTCTCTAAAGATATTGAAACTCATTTCAAACATTTAGAAATCTTTAGAAAACTTATCATACAAAATGGTCTTGTAATATCAAAACCAAAAATGAATTTATTCCAAACAGATATCAGATTTTTAGGACATAATATAAATAATGGAAAAATAATTCCTATACAAATAAGTATGAAATTTGGGAATAAAGTTCCAGATATAATTACTGATAAAATCTAATTACAAAGATTTCTAGGAAGTTTGAATTATGTTTCCTCATTTGTGGAAAATATTTCAAGAATATCTGCTATCTTATATGATAGACTTAAAAAGAATTCTTCTCCTTGGAATGAGGAACATACTAAAGCAGTCAAACTTATTAAAGAAAAGGTAAAAAATATTCCTTGTCTTATGCTTGCAAATCCTCAATGGGAAAAAATAATTGAAACAGATGCTTCAGATTTAGGATTTGGAAGAATTTTAAAACAAATAAATCCAAACAAATGTTTGCTAGATGGTAGGCTTATTTAGCCCCTTTTGATTTTGAAATCGTTTATAAACAAGGGAAAGACAATAATTTGTCCGATTATTTAACCAGAGAATTTCTTTCATGATTACAGATATGAGTCAATCAGGACGATGATCCAATTTCCCTAATAGGGGAAGAGGAAGGGGAAGAACTTCCCATTTGCCCAGCATGGCAAACAGAAGCTTATTTCCCAGAACATTTCTAGAAACACATCAGGAAATATTCTTGATAAAAATCATCTATTATATGGAGATTTCCAAGAATTTTTAAGGAAAAAATCACAGGAAAATAATTCTGAAGAAAAGGAAGAATCTTCCTATGTCAGTATTACTACTGAAGAAAAAAGTAATTTACTCTTTAAAAGAGCTGAATACAGAGATCCTATTCTTCTTATAGAAGAAAATGACATCCAATGGAAAGAAAAATTTATATGTGGTTCAAATAAACCACGAGAATTCTATGAACAAATGCTTAATGCATTAGAAAATGTTGACATTGAACACTTCAATTCTGGAAATAACTAGACCAATGAGTATGCTTACTCAAAATTTACAATCAAGAAGATTATATCTCTTGAAGAATGAGAAATTTCTCCATTAATTGAAAAGGAAGCTATGCATCCTATTTAGAGACATACCTATAAATTCAATTTTTGGGATTATGTTGAAGATTTTTATAAAACTCTTTTCTTCGAAAATAAAAAGAGAAAGCATATTTGGCTAATAAAAATATGTAGCAATTGCTCATATCATCCAGTTAATAACTGGTTCTATGATTGGTGGAAATATTTGGTACTACCCTAGATATTCTAACATATATTTACAAAACTTTGATGGAGGAATGGACTCTGGTGGCACCTACAGTTGAAATTAATTCAATCAAAGGTCAAACACCTTGCCAATTCTTTATGGAATCAGGTATTCCATGGATATGGAAATGGACACCAGAATTCGGTTATACTGATAATGGAACTCCTTGTTTATGGAGGATTGGTCATACCAAAATGTGGGATAAAATGACAAGAGTTGATCCCAACAGGAGAATTATATTCTCAATCTACTATAGATAATATTAATGAAAAAATTAAGTGTTATAGAACACAAAAAGAAAATAAAAAAGAAGAAGAAAAGGAATTAAATAGTCCTTTTAAGAGAATCTCTCAAAAATATGTTGGAACATTTTTCAAACAAAAAATGATAGAAATATACATTGAAGAGATGAAAAATGATCTTTTTAAAATTTGCAAAATACAGGCTGTTCTGGTTCAAAATCTGATACTTCAATGTTATCTGATTCTAGCAGCAGAGAAGAAACTGAAAGAATATTTTCAGATCAGGAAGGCCAAAATCAAGAAGAAGAAAATTCAGAATTAAGTGTCTTTTGACATACTAAGAAAATCTCTTATTGAAAAATTCAAGGATTAAGTGATGGTTTTATTCTACACAGAGATAAATTATCTGCATACTCTATGAAACCCATATTTTGACCCAATAATTTATGAAAGCAGTGGATATATGAATAAAGTCTCCACGATTGAACACAAAATCAAGATCATTGAAGAAAAAATAGAAGAAATTAAAAATCTTCTTATTTTTGATCCATATCTTCAAAATTATGAAAATAATGATAATTTGATCAACATATGGAAGCACAAGGAATCGCTTAAATCATTCAAAACTCAAAGTTCAATCCTTGATGGATAAACGACGAAAAGACAATCAGAAGATAAGGTTTTCCCACTTAATACAGTGGACCCATGTAATAGACTAGTGGACAATACAGTCCAAAATAATTAGCATCTTTTTACTCAAGCATGCCCTTTCAAGAAACAAACTAGGCATATATATAAGAGAAACAAACTCAAGCACACTTCTGTGATAGTATAGTTTTTCTCTTATATATAGGCCTAGTTTGTTTCTTGAAAGGGCATGCTTGAGTAAAGTACTCGCCCTTCTCTTCTCCCTCTATCCACTCTCTAAAAACCCTTCTTTTGTAAGCTTTTTTTGTGTATGAAATAAACTTTGTGTTCTTGGTGTTCTTCAGTTTCTATTCTTTATTTTTAATTTCTATGTTGGTTATAGGCCTACCAATGGTAGGCTAGATCTTTATGTGTTAGATAACTGGTTCTTTTAAACATGTCTGTTTATTTTTAGATTTTTGGAAACATTGATACTAATGAAAGGTTAAGACACTCAGGTTTGAGACTTAAGTACTAAGATGTGTTATAAGATCCTAATGTTCACCCTTTTAGCCGTTTTTAGTCAGAAAGGCGTTTGAGGCATTTGTGGAGTTGAAAAGGATTTGATAACACATCAAGTTCTTAAATGCTCAGTAAATTCCTAAGAGTTTAAATGTCTGGTAAAATTATATATATCTTTACGCCTTTAGTATTCATGTATCCTGGGTTTGAAATGGTAGTAAAAGCGTGTCTCTGATAGAGTATTTCTATCAAATTGAAATAAAAAAGTGTTACTAATTTGATTTATTTCTACTTATCATTTTAATTAATTGTAGTTTACATGACAAATAGGAATTGGAGACACTCACTTTTGAGTTGGAATTTAATTCATGTATATATGATATATAAGAAAAGGTGTCTCATCTTTTGAGTGTAGAATACCAATTTTTGGGAGACAAGGTAACTAAAAATTTATTTACAACTATAATGTATGAACATAATATTTCATGTTATATATTGATTGAGTGATATTATGTGATGATGCTCCATGAAATTATATGAATTGCATAAAGAATATCATTCACCAGCATTAATATGTGCATACATAAATAATGAAAGTTATTGCATTCTACATGCATGACATGGTTTCAAGAAGAAAAGTATTTGGTTTCAAGAAGAAAAGTATTTCATTGATAACTACTATTGCATCAAGACATGTAAATCATGCTTATGATATATTATATGAGTAATAGGTGGCCAGCAAAACATGAATATGGCTTAATTTGTTCAGTCGGTGGTATATAAGATATGAATATGGCTACAGATAGTAGCGATCATGGATATGACTTGATTCATTTAGCTTGTGGCATGTGAGACATGGAGTATTTACTATGATGTAAGCTGCACTAACTTATAGCATAGCCAGTTCGAAAGATTTTGAAAAATCGACATAAGTTCATTCACACTCATTTGAACCATTTGGGGTCAACATGAGTTTTATATTGTCAATAAGATTGGTTTTTTTATTTCTACTAATTTGAGTTTGTACATCTTTTTGTTCTTTAAATTTACTAGTAGTATATCCGTGCGTTACACGGTTTGTCATATAAAATATAATTAATCATTTAATACTTATAATAACATAATGTAAATATATAATATGTAAATATGTAGATGAATTAAACAAACAAATTGAAAACTCTATATTTGAAATAAGAATGAGATAAATAAAAATGTTCAATTTGACCAAATTTATGCAACAATTAAATACTTAAAAATCACATAAATTAAATTTAGTAGCTAAAATAAAATAATTTTTTTTAAATCCTACAAATATGCTATGTATATTGAAAAATATATAAATTTAAATAAAAAACTAAGATTAATAAATATTATATTTTATCAATGTTCATAACTATAGAGATATTTTAATAAAATTTTTGGTTCCATCAATACAAATAACTCAATTATTCTAAATCCAATAAAATATATATCAACTCAACAAATACCCAAAATCCATTGCTATTTGTATAAATAATATTATTGAAAATTGGACTTAATCTAGAATATATTCAACACCCCAAACTAAGATAAATAAACCAAATCATTATACCAAAAGATTTTTTTTTTAAATAATCAACATTTTCTAATTTGTAATTTTAATTAAAGACATTTTCTTTCATATTTGTAATTTTGTTAGGTATAATTTTAACTTTAAACATATTTTTAACTCCCACACTTTAGTCTATAACCGTAATTACTACAAATTAATTAAAAAAATATTCAAATTCTCTAACATATTAGATTTGATAAATTGCTATATAAATATCAAATTAAATATTATATTAAGTGATAAATTTGATATATAATGCATTTAAAATGAATTTTAAAATGAAAAAGTTATTAAATTTGAAGTTATTGTTTTAAAAAAACACTCACATCTCTTTACTTAACACAATCAAAATTACAAATTCAAAATAAAAAGTATGTCAATACAAAAAATTATAAATAAGAATGATAAATTTGATTTATCATGCATTAAGACAAATTTTATTAGAAGCTATTTATTTTGAAATTATGATTGAAAAATGCACACCGCACAACCACCCCACCCCACCCCTTACGATCAACATCCATCAAAATTATAAATATAGAATAAAAATTATGAACAAAATTTCAAATAAAAAGGAAAAATATGATACATATGCATTAAAATAAATTTCAAATGAAGTTATTTAATTTGAAATTCTTTATTTGATTTAATTATATATATTTTTATTAAGTGAAAATTTTTATAATACATTTCTATTTTTTTTATTTCTAGACTTTAATATAAATTTACAATAATTTAAAGTTACACAAATATTTAAAGTAAATAAAAAATGCATTTCCTTATGTATACAATATGAATATCAAATTAAAAATTATGAAAAATGATTAATTTGATATATTATATGTTATAAATGAATTTGAGATATAGTTATTATACTTTAAATATTTGGTGAAAAATATTAATATACAATAAATGCAATGTGAAATGTAATAAATGTATTTCTTAGAATAGAAAGTTAAAATGAGCGGGAAAATACTTTCAATATTTTTGATAGACTATTCTATTTATATATATATATAGATTCCACGCACTCAGTCAGTCCTTTTAAGATTAACCGATTATATGAATTCTACCCATTATACTTATAGAATTGATCCCCTCTAATAGTTCTGTCCACTTGGACAATGCAGTTCATGTATGCCTATAAATTTGAATTAGTTGAGAGGGGCATGCTACACAGAAACTTTATTAGCCAATTTGTATGGAACTTTGTGAAAAACTGAATTGTTCTCTCATTTTTGAAATTCTTCCTTGAAACATTTTCTAAACAAAGCTTGTGTAGTTAATATAAACATGTGTTTTTGCAATTTGATCTTTTAATTTTTATTTTAGCTGTTTTCAGCTGTTGTAATGCAGTCATTCTGGTATTCTTAGAGGATAAATTCTCCTGCTCGATTTGCATCCATGATTAATTATTTTGTCCTCTGATAAATGAGGGATGTCTTGGCACCATGCATGTAATATTAGACAAAAGTCACACTAAAACCACTGACCCTGAAGTAAAGAAAACTGGAAATGCAATGCTGACGTGGAAATTGGTTGCTGACGTGGAGACACACGTGGAGGAAGCTTCCTAGTTCTGTTGGAGTTGAACTGACTCATAGCGACCTCAACCACTCGGATCAGACTTAGTTAATTAGCTGAAGATTAGCTGTGCATGGGAAATTACTAATTAGGGCAAAATTAGGGCTTGTGCGCAGGAGTCAGTTGTAATTGGCTAATGTTGCGTAGATTCAGTTGTAGTTAGTTTCGATTGACAGAGGGGTTTTGCTGAGTATATAAGCATGCATAAACCATCTTAATTTCAGAGTGAGTTAACGTGTATTCTGAGAGATCATCAAGTCTAGGGTTCATAGTTCATGCTAGATTTGGGGGTTTTCAATCTTGTAACATTTTCTTCATCAATTCTGAATAAAACTGTTGTGGTTTGGTCCGTGGATGTAGACTCAGTGGAAAAGAGTCGAACCACGTAAAATTCATGTGTGTTGATCGCGTTTTTCGTTTTGTAATTGAATTGTTCTTCTGCGATTTCTTGAGCGTAGTTCTGGGAAAGTTTCAGTGCTTTGTGATCAAATTCTTTCAGCTGTAATCCTTTCAATTGGCGCCGTCTGTGGGAAGGTGGATTGAATAATGGCTTCTATGAAGATGGAGGTTGGAAAATTCAATGGAAAGGGAGATTATGGGCTGTGGAAAGTTCACATGGAGGCACTGTTGATCCAGAACAATCTTGAAGAGGCACTCGAGTCTGATTCTTCATCATCTTCAACAGATGGGAAAACTGACGCAAAGAAAGCTGAGATAAATCGGAAAGCAAGAAGCATGATCATACTTTGTCTTGCTGATAAGGCTCTGCGCGAAGCTTGTAAGGAGAAGACAGCTCGAGATATCTTGGCAAGGCTGGATGACTTGTATTTGACAAAGACACTGGCAAACCGTCTATTCTTGAAACAGAAGTTGCTCAACTTCAAGATCCAAGATGAAAGACAAATAGCCGAGAAGATGGAGGAATTCAATAAAATCTTGGACGATCTCGCAAACATAAACGAGGAAATGGAAGATGAGAATACGGCTTTGATCTTATTAAACTCTTTGCCAAGGTCTCTTGAATCCTTTAAGGATGCTCTAGTTTATGGGAGATCAGAAACGTTGAAGCTCGATCAAGTGATAAACGCTATAAGATCGAAGGTACTCTCAAACAATTCTACTCAGAAACAACAGCCACTGGGAGAAGGCTTAAGCATAAGGGAAAGAAATTTCAAGAAAAATGCTGAAAAGAAGAAGAATCAAAAGGGATTCAATTCTGAAAACAAATCGGGCCCAAATCAGACTGAAACGAGGAAGTGTTTCTCATGTCATAAGGTGGGGCACTTGAAGAAGAATTGTCCTGAGAAAAACAAGCCAAAACCCCAGGATAAAGCTCCACAGGCTGCAGTGGCTGAAACAAGTTATGAACAAGCTGAAATGTTATGCATTGTATCTTCAAAACTGATAGCTGAATGGGTTTTAGATTCGGGCTGCAGCTTTCACATGTGCCCGACAAAAGAGTGGTTTCAAGACTTCAAGGAAGTAGAGGGAGGTTCAGTGCTCCTAGGCAATGATCAAACTTGCAAAATAAAAGGAACCGGCACGATCTCTCTCAAATTACAGGATGGGAGCATTAAGAGACTTCCACAGGTAAGGTACATTCCTGATCTAAGAAGAAACCTAATATCCCTTGGTTATCTTAACACTGCAGGCTACGAGTTCAGAACCAACCAAGGACTGATTGAAGTAATAAAGAATGGAAAGGTTATACTCCAAGGAAAGAAGACAAATGGTTTATATGTTCTCCTTGGATCCACACTTCAAGGAGAATCTGCTGCAGTGATTAGTGAGGAAGAGGCTGACCTTTGGCATAAACGACTCGGCCATATTGGAGACAAAGGGCTGTTGGAATTATCCAGGCAAAATTTGTTAGGAAAAGACATAATTTCCAAACCAAAGTTTTGTGAAAAATGCGTATTGGGCAAGTCCAAGAAGCTGCCATATGGAGTTGGAAAACATAGCTCTACAAAACCATTGGAGTATGTACATTCCGACATTTGGGGACCATCTAGGATACCAACTCACGGTGGAGCAAGGTATTTTATCACATTCATAGATGATTACTCCAGAAAAGTATGGGTGTTCACTCTCAAACACAAAAGTGAAGCCTTCAAAGCTTTCCAGGATTGGCTGCTCCAGACTGAAAATAAGACAGGTATCTCCATGAAACATCTTAGAACTGACAATGGTTTGGAGTTCTTGTCTTTCGAATTTCAGGAATTCTGCAAGAAGAAGGGAATTACAAGGCACAAATCAGTTGCTAACAACCCCCAACAAAATGGAGTGGCGGAGAGGATGAATAGGACTCTACTTGAGCGAGTTAGGTGCATGTTACTTGATGCAAACTTGCCAAAAACATTCTGGGGTGAGGCTGTTGCTACAGCAGCCTATTTGGTAAACAAATCACCCTCTTCTTCTATTAAATTTAAGTCTCCTGATGAGGTTTGGTATGGAAGTCCTTCTAGCTATAATCATCTTAAAGTTTTTGGTTGTTTAGCATATGCACACATAAGACAAGATAAGCTAGAACCAAGGGCATTAAAATGCATATTCATTGGTTATCCTATTGGGGTTAAAGGTTATAAATTGTGGTGTTTGGAATCTGGACATCAAAAATGTTTCATAAGTAGAGATGTTATCTTCAATGAGAAAGTAATGGGATATCAAAGGAATACTGATGATATAGCAGAAGATCTGAGTAATGGGATACCTCTTGAGGTGGAGAATCTACCTGATAGATCAGCAAGTTCTACTAATCAGTATGAAGATGATTCTGATCAGCTGATACAAACTGATGCAGCTGAAAATCAAGAAGATGGAAATCAGCTGGAAATGGAAGATTCAGATCAAAGAGATTTGAGGAACTACAGCCTAGCTAGAGATAGGGAAAGGAGAAAAGTACATCCACCAACTAGATTTGGACAAGCTGATCTGGCTTACTATGCTTTAACTGTGGCTCAAGACATCAGCTATGATGAACCTCAAGACTTCAAATCTGCAATGCTGTCAACTGAAAGAGATAAATGGATTGGTGCTATGAATGAAGAACTCATGTCTTTGGAAAAGAACAATACATGGATCCTAGTAAACAAACCAGGAAATCAGAAAATAGTTGGTAGCAAATGGATATTTAAGAAGAAGTTTGAAGTAATAGGCACAGATCATATAAGGTACAAGGCTAGGCTTGTAGCAAGAGGTTTTACTCAAAAGGAGGGTATAGATTTCAATGAAATTTTTTCACCTGTGGTTAAGCATTGTTCTATAAGATTAATGTTGTCATTAGTAGCACAATGGGACATGGAACTTCAGCAGATGGATGTTAAAACTGCTTTTCTACATGGACACTTGGAAGAGACAATATATATGAAGCAACCGGAGGGTTTTGTTCTTCCTGGAAATGAGGATAAAGTCTGCAAGTTACAGAGGTCATTATATGGACTAAAACAAAGTCCAAGACAATGGTATAAGCGGTTCAATGATTACATGACAAGTATAGGTATGACAAGGTGTTCTTATGACAATTGTGTCTACTTTGGAAAAGAAGGAAACACAATACACACCTATCTTCTAATATACGTAGATGATATGTTGATAGCTAGTAAAAGCAAGTATCACATAGATCAGTTGAAGAATAAGCTAAAGTCTCAGTTTGAGATGAAGGACTTAGGAAATGCAAGAAGAATTCTTGGAATGGACATATTTAGAAACAGGAGTTCAGGTCTGCTGTCACTAAACCAAGCTGATTACATCAGTAAAGTTTTGAAGAGATTCCTGATGCATCAAGCCAAGGCCACAGGGACTCCTTTGGGGCAGAATAATAAGCTGTCAAGCAGCCAAAGTCCAGCATCAGAAAATGAAAGAAAGCTTATGGAAAATACTCCTTATGCAAGTGGAGTTGGGAGCTTAATGTATGCCATGGTCTGTAGTAGACCAGACTTGGCATATGGAATGAGTCAAGTAAGTAGATTCATGGCAAATCCGGGTAAACCACATTGGGAAGCTCTCAAATGGATGTTGAGGTATCTAGTTGGAACCACCAAGAAAGGTTTAGTATTCCAGAAACACAATGACATAGAATATGCTGAGTGCTTGCAAGGCTTTGTAGATTCTGATTTTGCAGGAAACAAGGACAATAGAAAATCTCTTACAGGATACATATTCACCTTGTTTGGAACAGCAATCAGTTGGAAGTGTGTTCAACAGTCGATGGTTGCACTCTCAACTACAGAAGCCGAGTACATGGCAATGACCGAAGCAATCAAAGAGGCAATCTGGTTAAAGGGTATTCTGTCTGAATTTGGTGTATTGCAGAAGAGAATTCAAGTGTTTTGCGACAATCAAAGTGCAATCCACTTGGTAAAACATCAGGTTTTTCACGAACGAAGCAAGCATATAGATGTGAAAATGCATTTCGTGCGAGACATTGTAGAGAAAGGGTTGATCAAAGTCATGAAGATTGACACTTCTGAAAACCCTTCTGATATGTTAACAAAATCTGTAGACAATGCTAAGCTTCTTCATTGTATGAATTTGGTTAACAATTTAACTTGTGATTTATCTGATAAAATTTGTGTTGTGGAGTAATTTTCTACAGGTTTAAGAGCAATGCAGCAGTGGCATTCAAGTTTTGGTGGAGAATTGAAGTAAAGAAAACTGGAAATGCAATGCTGACGTGGAAATTGGTTGCTGACGTGGAGACACACGTGGAGGAAGCTTCCTAGTTCTGTTGGAGTTGAACTGACTCATAGCGACCTCAACCACTCGGATCAGACTTAGTTAATTAGCTGAAGATTAGCTGTGCATGGGAAATTACTAATTAGGGCAAAATTAGGGCTTGTGCGCAGGAGTCAGTTGTAATTGGCTAATGTTGCGTAGATTCAGTTGTAGTTAGTTTCGATTGACAGAGGGGTTTTGCTGAGTATATAAGCATGCATAAACCATCTTAATTTCAGAGTGAGTTAACGTGTATTCTGAGAGATCATCAAGTCTAGGGTTCATAGTTCATGCTAGATTTGGGGGTTTTCAATCTTGTAACATTTTCTTCATCAATTCTGAATAAAACTGTTGTGGTTTGGTCCGTGGATGTAGACTCAGTGGAAAAGAGTCGAACCACGTAAAATTCATGTGTGTTGATCGCGTTTTTCGTTTTGTAATTGAATTGTTCTTCTGCGATTTCTTGAGCGTAGTTCTGGGAAAGTTTCAGTGCTTTGTGATCAAATTCTTTCAGCTGTAATCCTTTCAGACCCAGAGGAGGAGATTCCTGTACTAGTCCTCAGAGCAATTCCTTAGGAGGGTTCCTGTCCCCAACTGGAAATTTATTGCATTATTCTGTATATCTTTAACTGAGTGATTTCGTATTTCAGTGATAAAATTAAGGAATTCGGTTTTTTATCCCACATCTTTCTTCCAGATGAGATTATGAGATCATTTATTCCCTGATATTCGCTCTCAGGCACGATCATTTGCTTTTGAAGCTCTCCATGAAGGGCTGGAGGAAGAGATGGACAGAGATCCACATGTTTGTACAATGGGTGATGCCGGCCACTATGGATGTCCATACAAGGTGACTAGGGCTTAGAAACCAAGTATGGTGATATCTTGGTTCTCGGCACATCCAATTCTGAAGAGCTCCTTCACCGGCATGGCCATTGGAGCTGTTGTCACTGGCCTGAGGCTCATCGTTGAGGAAATGAACATGGGCTCTCTCCTTCTGGCCTCCAATAAGATCTCTAACAAACTGTAGCATGCTCTACTACACATCTGATGGTTAGTTTAAAATACCTAGTCATCCGTGGACCTGGTGAAGTTGGTCGACAACTTGGAGCAGAGCACTCACAGCATCTTTAGTTGTAATTCCAGTCGATTCCTATGGTGGCTAGCTCGATGCCTTTAATGCCAAGGGTTTGATGAAAAATTGCTATAAAACTGAGAATTCTGTGATTCTCTTTGAGCACTTTTTACTCTACAATCTAAAGAGAGAGGATTCCAGATGAAGAGTGTGTGTTGAATCTTGAGGAAGCTGTGATGGTCGGACCTGGTGGGCATGTTACCATTCAGACATATTCTAGAATGAGGTATCATGTAATTATGCAGGCTGCAGAGACTCTGGATAGCAGAGGATATGATCCGTAAGTTGTTGATATCAAATCGTTGAAGAAATTTGGTCTTCACACTTTTCGCATTCACTCGTCATGTGCTCATCTTGAAAGAGTGTGGATGCTGCGGGCTGTGCATGGTCATCTCAGTTGAGCAGCTTTGCCGGTTTTCCAAGTGATTGAAGTCAGATTTACTGTTTTATGACTAGAGTTTATTAGCTGGTTTTGTTTTCACTGTGTCATGTTCATGCAGCTTTATTGAACAGATTAGTAACTCATATATATTTTGAAGCAATCACCAACTTATGATTGATGAAGGTGGAGGTTTTGAATTTGAACCATGTTTTGCTTCTACCATATAGTTTCATTACCAGAATGCAGAAAAAGGGTGGCAATAAAAGTTTCCAGTGGTAAATGCAATATCTTGTTTGCTGCATCTTAACATGTATCAAAGGAATATTCTAGATTGCATGCATATTTACATACCAAAATACCTTTTGAAAGTGGCTAAAAACGTTTCTTCATATTTTGTAAGTTAAATTTAAGGGATTTTAGTCCAAAAGGTATAAAGTGGCTAAAACAACATTATTCCTTATAGAAAACATGTTTACTATATGTACATATATGAGTAGAAAATTCTTCAAACTCCATTGATACATCTTCTCCGACTACATCAGGTTCTTATTGTTGGTGTGGACGTGCATATATTATTGTCTTGTGTTGAAATTACAGTCCAATTATTTTAGAACAGAAGAAAAGTGTTGTCGCTTCAATAAATAATTCTGTGTTAGTGTTAGCTGCATTTATATTCCCCATGTGGAAGACCATCTCTCTCTCTCTGCCTTTTGCTAATCTGTACACAAATCCTAACCGCAGATCATGTCGTTGAATGAGATTCACATGTTACATTTCCATATTTGATAAACTTTTGACCTAATCTCTGTTTTTTGATTCTTCAATCCTTGATTAATCTTGTGTTTAGCCAAAAGACATTACCTAATTTTCTTGATTCTCTCATTTTTGGTTTATTCTGCACTACAACTGCTCAACGTTTACCTGATATCCTGCAACCTTTGTAAAGAAATAAAATTTACAACATTTTACTGATTTTTTTAAAAATATTTCGTTTTCCTTTATGGTTTATCTATTAACATTGTGTTCCATCTAATTAATTAAGTTTAATTTAATCGTCAATCCAAAACTTCGAAAAGAATTCTAATAATGATCAATCAATTTTTTATTTTATTTTATAATTTTGAGAGGTCTTTAATTATTGGGTATTTCAAATTTCCCACTTTAGACAACTTCGGTGAGAGGTAAATATGGAACTCTTATTTGCTGATTTTTAGATTTCCTAAACGATTTATGACAAAATCATGAGTTTGGTAAAAAAACTGCAACGCATGTGATGATCACAATGTTTGACTCAATGTTGATCATTCATGCTTTATTCCTATCAATGTTTGACCATCTTTCTCGTTTTCTTCGACAAAAATTGCCTAATAAATAATCCCCAATACTTTGTCTTCAAATTGTAAGACATCATAACATCATACATTTTCAATGTGACATGATATTATTTGTTAATTTAATTAATTGAGATCTCCCAATCTCTGGACTCTAATCACTTCACTTTTCCGTGTAATTAATTATCACTGTTCATTTTTAATCTTTGATATATTAAAAAAAAAAAAAAAAAGGTACGAAGGCTTGATAGATGTAATACAGATGATAGATAATAAATTTCTACAACTAAAAGTTTCACGAATTTACATTAAATAAGAAATGCCTATGAACGCTAGTTTCAAAGGTTACAACACTCGTTGAAAAATTAGAAGTATGAATTCGTTATTATTATTATTTTTTTTCAAAAAGGAATTTCATTATCAGTGGAGTATAAGAGATATCTCTTTAAAAATGTTAAAAGATATGGACAAACACAAAGTATTAACCGTCCATAAGTTTTCTAGGATGATCAATCTGCATAGAAGAACTCTCGAATGCAATATGAACCAACCCCACAACGTAGTTTTAATATCATCCACTCTTATTATCTTCTTTTTGACACATTGAAATATTGTAGACATCTAAAAAATAGGTTTTAACACATATTTCCATTTAAATATTATCCGCAAGAGTGAAATATTCAAATCATCTCAAATTTTTTGAGTGGGTCAATCTATAATGTGTAACTACATAAAATAATTTTAAATGATGATTTGTAAAAATGAGTTTGAGTTGTGGATAATGAATCAATGATTCTATCTCACGTAATTATATCAATGAAATTATCTTATTGAAACTAATTATGTATATTTTATATATATATATATATATATATATATATATATTCATTGTTCAAGAAATTAGAATTATTAAATATGGAATGCCACATGCCATATAAATTATACCATAAATACATACATTTAAATTATAAGAGCACATTACATGATAAATTAATGGACTATATACCACGTTTATTGTAACATATGAAATGAAAGGTAAATATAATACTATAGAGAAAAAAAATACATATATAAATATGAAATTGAATAAGAGTTAGAGCAATGCACCTGGTCTAACATAGACAGAACACTCGCCAAATACATTTGTAACAACGCATAATTGTATGCACATGATCAAACATATGATGATGCCCTGCTCCAACTATACTATATTTTGAAAATCGGTTCTTCACTCTATTTTTATTTAATTTCTTTTTCTATCTTTAGTTAGTTTTTAAGGAACCACACACATGTTACAACATTTGGATACGACGTATATGGTCCACTTTTGATAAATATGATTATTATATTTAATATAAATGAACAAAATTATATGTAATTCGTGTCTCATCTATTTATTACAATTAAAATAATATAATTTCGATTCTCTTGATCATAGATATCAAAAATCAGGTTGTTTTAACTATGGGCTAACTTAATTATGTGAAGTAGCAGACAAGATTTCTACGATGTAGATGAGAAAGAACTCTTATAAATTAATAATAATAATTATAGTGATGAAATTTAAAAGAAAAAAATTGCATATAAATTAATAATAATAATTATGGTGCCACATTTCACGGTTATATTAGCATCCTAGTGTAGGTTAGGTGCTTGTGAGATCATTAGTTTCCAATGTGCTAGGAACATTTCTGTGGGCAAAATTATCGTACCAGTAGTTTCCAATGTGGTAGGAACATCTCTGTGGGCAAAATTATAGTACCATTAGTTTCCAATGTCAATGTGGTAGGAACATCTCTGTGGGCAAAATTATAGTATTCACCAATTTTAATGTGTGGTCAAAGTGTTTAATTGGATATTGATTTTTAATAATTTGTTGACCCACATGTGTTTGGAAAAAAAAGGAATGGTAAAATCGATTTGTAAGAGATAATTGTTAAATGCTTAACTTCATCTAGAGAGATAATATAATATTTGTGATCGGTAAAATATAATCTATTAGCGGACGATAATATATATAAGCTTGATGGTTTAGCAGGAGAGAAGCACTTATGTATCCCGGGGTTCCTATACATTATATATATAAATTTTTTTTTGTTTTTTTTTATTTATTCTCTCTTTCTCTCCAGCACAGTACTGTCGTTCTTCTTCTTTTTTTTTCCTGTTTTTCTCTCTTTTCTAATTTCCTCTTTGAAAACTCAATGATTTCTCTAAATAATTAACAGCCTTTGAATTGATAATTAACAACAGCACACTATCTTCGTCGTCGTCCTACAATTATTTTCTCTCTCTCACTATCTTCGTCGTCGTCCTACAATTATTTTCTCTCTCTCTCTCTCTTGACGAGGTTGTGACGATAATAGTTGAGTTTTCTGAACTTTTAAATCGGGTATTGAGATATCAACCGGTGTCTTGAAGGGACGATCCGGATAGCATTTGAATCGGACTAGGTCAGATGCAACCGGTAAATTCGCAGCAATGGCATTGCCGCTTCTTGCTGTCTCTTCTCTATCATAAATCTGAGCCTCCATTTTCATTTCCTCTTGTTTTCCTCTATTCTTATTTTTATATTGGATTTTTCTCTATTTGAAATTCTTGATTTAGTTTTAAATTTTGTGTCTTCTTTTCGCTTGTGTAGAGATTGGATTTCTTGATTTAGTTTTTAATTTTCTGTTTTATTTTCGCTTGTGAAGAGGTACAAGACCTTTGTTATTTAACTGGTAATTCCACATTAGCCTACTAAGGTATAAATTTAATTTAAATAAAACAAAAAATTATGATACCTGAAAGGGACCTATGTAATACTTGTAAGGTAAATATGTAATACTTTGAACGGAATATGTGTTTATATAATACTTGAAATGAACATGTGTAATACATATAATGTATTTAAGTAATACTTAAAAGGAACATGTGTAATACATGTAATGCATTTAAGTAATACTTGAAAGGAACATGTGTAATACCTGTAAGGTATCTATGTAATACTTGAAAGAAACATCTGTAATACCCTATAAAATACTTATATAATACCTGAAATGAACATATGTAATACTTGAAAGAAACATGTTTAATACCTATAAGGTACTTATGTAATACTAATACCTATTTTATGTAATACTTGAAAGGAACATATGTAATACATATAAGGTATGTATGTGATACTTGAAATGAACATGTGTAATACCTATAAGGTGTTTATGTAATACCTTAAGAGCATACAACTAATATCCATTAAAAATCTTAAAATTTCAAATGTTTCATCATCTCCTTCCTCGAAATCTGCAAATCATGATTTATATTGATTGAAATAATCAATTTTTAATGTTTTAAAATTATTGCAATAAATTTTAATTTAAAATCAATTATCTAACACTACAAAAAAAACGCACAACGACAACGGTTATTAACCGTTGTCGTAGCCAGATTTCAACCGTTGTGGAAGATGGCGTTGTCGTAGACCCCATCTTCCACAACGGTTATTAACCGTTGTCGTTGATGTCTACGACAACGGTTAATAACCGTTGTAAAAGACCAAATTTACCGTTGTCGAAGATGCTGTTGTCGAAGAGTTTATTTTCCACAACGGTTATTAACCGTTGTCGTAGACATCTACGACAACGGTTGGCACAACGGTTGAGGAAGTGCAGTCTTCAAGCCATCTGCCACGTCAGCGCCACGTCATCGGGTCAACGCCACATCACCTCCACGTCAGCGGGTCAACACCACGTCACCGATCAACGCCACATCACTTGCCACGTCAGCACGAGTCAACGCCATGTCACCTCCACGTCATCGGTCATCGCCACATCACGTGCCACGTTAGCACGAATAAATTTGCGTCGCTTGAGGTTTGAACTCGCGACCCCGTGTTTGAGCTGAAACCACTTGGCCACTAACATTTATGTGCTAAAATTCTACATGCATTACTTTTATTAACTTCTTTCAAAAATTCTCATTTTTTACAACAGTTTTTTACAACGGTTATTAACCGTTGTTGTAGATGTCTATAACAACGGTTTTTTTTGTACCGTTGTCGTTGTGCGAAAAAATTCACACAACGACAACGGTTTTTGACAACGGTTATTAACCGTTGTCGTAGACATATACGACAACGGTACAAAAAAACCGTTGTGCCAACCGTTGTCGTAGATGTCTACGACAACGGTTAATAACCGTTGTAAAAAACCGTTGTCGTTGTGCGAATTTTTTCGCACAACGACAACGGTATAAAAAAAACCGTTGTCGTAGACATCTACGACAACGGTACAAAAAAACCGTTGTAAAAAACCGTTGTCGTTGTGCATTTTTTTCGCACAACGACAACGGTTTTTCGGAAAACCGTTGTAAAAGATGTCTACGACAACGGTTTTTCAAAAAACCGTTGTAAAATTGGTGTTGTTGTTTAACATTTTTCTTGTAGTGTAAATCTATGAAAATGAGTAAAATAGAAGAGGAGGAAGAAAAACCCTCATAAATGACTCCTTGGAGATTTGAAGAAGAGTAAGAATAAGAAGATAGAGAAGAAGAATAAGAACATGAAGATAGAGAAGAAGAAGAATGTACAAAACAAATAAGAAGAATAACAAATTGATAAAAAAAGAGATTAAGAAGAAGAATGAGAGAAAAGGAAAAAAAAAAAAAAACAATGCTATTTTTACAATAATACCTGAAGGGTGACAATGTGATACCTTAAAAGTAAATGTGTGGTACCTTAAAATATAAAAATTTAGATGGTGTGCGGCGCACACCAACTATGATGTGGCCGCACGTGGAAGCACATGAACGCGCATAAAAGCGGCCCAAGCACCGAATTGGATTGGGAGCATGAATCTAGATCCATGCCCTGATGCATATAAGTTTTGGCCTTAGCAGGATACTAATCATTGTACTTAAATCACATGAGTAAACGCGGACCCATATTCATAGATAGAGAGCCACTCATTATCCTAATAAAATTTGAGATCTATGCTACTAAACATTTAGGAGGACGTTGTTATTATGACTTAAAAGGAGGCCAAGGAAATCAACATATGCCTAAATATAAGACAAATAGTCAAAATAATAGAGATGAAGATATATAGATGTATCCAAGCATGTATGTAATTGTAATTTGTAATTAGTAATCATATTAAGTAGTCTTATTTCCACCACCATCACGCCATTATTTTGACTATAGACCAATTCCCCACACTCGATCACCATCAATAAATAAGGGACATGTCAAGTTTTCTCCACCATTTAAAAAAAAAAATCATAGTTAGAAAAACAAACATAGGAACAAATTGTAGTTGCCTTTATAGGCAGGGATGGATTTGGAGGTGGGGCTCTCGATCTTTTGTATTTTATATATTTATAAAGTTTATCTTCATTACATGGTAAAAATTTATCTGTTATTTCATAAAATCTAAAGCCTCGAAGAGAATCATAGTTGTTACTACTCATTACCCATTTTCACTAATTCCTCTTTCAATTAATTTTAGTTTATCAAGCATGTCTTTTCTTCTAGAAGAAAAAGGATAAAAGTCAAACGCAGAAAAATTAGAAAGAAGTAAGTCTCAATTTAACCGTAAAATCAGCATTATAATAAACAGAAATGATTGGAGACAACAATTAAAAATAATAAAATTCAACAAAATTTAAACCAATTAAATTAAAAGAAGATCACTCGTGTATGGCATTATATAAGTATTTGACCGACCACGCTTCACCCACATCACTTTAAAACTCACTTTTAATCAAGTTTTGGACACTTTTCAATGCCCACTTCCCACCCTCTAGAATTATTTTTATATACTCTTAAAATATTTATTTATCTATATATGGACCATATGTCATCAGAGTTAGTTTTGATTATCCCCAACGCCCAAGCACAAATGCACTACCAATTTATCCAATTAAGGTTTTTAAACTGCAGTGCGCCACTTTCATCCATCATGTTATAATTACCTACATACTATGCATATGAATTAACTAAGAATATCATAATCATAATTTGTAAAAAAATATAAAAATACTGTTATTTGAAATAGATGGATCAAGTATACTTTTTAATGGGTTGAACTTAATTACATAACTGTAAATAAGTTCTGACTGGACTGAACTATGTTATTTGATTTGTGGATTATGACAACTATAGCAGCATGCGCCAAGTAATAAATCATGTACGGATTATTAGTCATATTTGGAGAATATAAGATGGAAAAATATTTTAATACGAGAGAGAAACTTTATCTTATAAACTAATTTGAACATTGATTGTTAATGTGAGTTCCACTAGTAATTGCTGCAAGTTGGTGCGGAATAGCATTAATTAAAAATAGACCTTTGTGTATGTATTATTGATTGAAAATTGGTTGGCCCCAAAATCTATGGAATGTGACGAACAAGATGATGCACATCTCTATCTCTTACAACATTATGTTGAAAGTGTAACATCAATAACATATTGATTACAAATCCAAATTTTTGTATGCGTTAACTACGGCACGTACTCGCCCAATAAGATGGACCACATTGTTATTGCATCTTTTCATTACTTCTGTACATGCTCAATGTCAATAAGGTTATGTTATAAAGTCAATTCATGATTTTTTTTTTGTATTAATTTAATTATTTACAATCTTAATTCATAAAGAGCAAAAGAATATCCAGATAAAAGAATCAAGTAGTTTGTGTACATCACATGAGGACTTGGACGTTGTCTCTCTGAAATTTCGCCACCATTAAATGTAAGAACGCACTGTCCCGATAATAGTATTAAATTATTTAAAATTTTAATTCGTAAACAAGTCGAGGGCAAAAATCCAAAATAGTATTCATATAATAAGTTTGTGTGCATCATGTGAGGACATGTAAGTCATTATGAAGTTTCTGAAATTGTGGCGGTCTGTAAAGTGAATATCTCTGAATATACAACGACCACTGTTTGAAGAACGCACTAATCTCCAAATATGATTGTCTGGGCACGCACAAACTCTAAGGGAATTAAAAGTATACATCATTTATCATTCAACAATTAACATGGACACATATAGATAATAAATTATGTATTTATGATAGTAGTGAAGATATCAATTGAAAACCTTTAGACACAGAATTGTCATAAGTGTAATCTAAAGATCTTATATATATCTACTACTAACAATATATTAAGATGGAAGTTTTGAATACATATAATGACAAACCAACAATTAAAATAGAAGATGAATTAAAATTAAGAACATCCAATCCATTTGTTTTAATTAGTGTATAAGAAATAAGAACTGGAGTTCCTTTCTCATTTTATTGATGGATTTTAGTTGGTCATTATTCCACGTGCACTTCACGTGAACTTCATGCCATGAATCGTAGGGTATTTCCTTTTTCCAAATTGTGGGGTCACATAACAAATTTTTCGAAAATCAGCACCAAATCCTTAAAATCTGGGTTTCTATGTATTAGTTCTACTTGTTTCTATGTCCTTAATTTTCTCATAAATAAGATATTGTAATGAAGATATTTGTGGAGTTCAACAAGATTAAGTATATTGAGCACGACTGAGTTATTAAGACACATCAAATGATTTACATGATAATAATTTGAGGAAATTAAGATTTTATACCCTGAAATTAGGTTATAAAAAAGAAATATATTTTCAATTTTTTTAAAAGTCCATTTAAAAAGTGTTCTGCTTCTTCTATCTTTTATTTTAATTGTTTATATTTCACTCAAAATAACTTTTGACAGCTTTTCATATAGTCAACCTGCAACTTTTAAGATTGTTGTTTCTTGTCTATATATGTTGAGAAAATGTGTGTGGAGTTAAGACAATTGCACGAGCTATTAATTAAACTTATGGCTTACATTCATTCTCCGGCAAATTAAATTCCTAAAATAAATTCTTTTTTCCATTTAATACCTCTGTGTGGCTGACGTTTATTCACCATCCAAACTTCTTTTGACCAAATTACCCTTTTCACTATCTTGCTTGCTCTTCATTTTTATCTACTTATGCAATTCATAACTTTTATTATAATAGTAGTGGTTGCATTTTCAAAATAATCTAATAAAAAGTTTTTTCTAAACTGTTCAAAACCACTATAAATATTAATATTCATTGTTGATTCCTCACAATCTCTAGTAGTTAAAATTATCATGTTCTAGAATTACACTATATTATTGGTGTGTTTCACATCAATGTATGGATTAAGGATATACGAGTAGCTATCCTAAATTGATTCAACAAATTAGGATTTCGTTGTTCCCTCCACAAAATCAGAACTATATATATATATATATAGTGGTCACTCACCCGTTTGGACAAAGGAAAAAGATAGATCGTTTCATGCCTTTGAAAATTTAGTGCATTTTGGTGAAATGTCTTTTCCTGTAATCACTTTCAAAGACAAAACAAAACCAGAGAAACTTTAATACTTCCTTTAGTTTCCTATAATCTCAATGTCTTTTAGACAACTAATTTATATCACGTATTGTTCCACTCATAACACTTAATTAAAACATGCATTGATTTTATTTCAGAGGATATTAGTACTCAAATGTGGTCTACATTATCATGTTAGGCTAGAAGTTAATGACTATCAAGTGGATGAGAATTAGTACATTTAAAATATATATGGAAATTAAAAGTATGATATCATTGGGATTGAAAAAACTGAATTAATGGAACTTAGGGTGGACAACATTTTATTAACCTTTTCGCGTTGCTTAATTTGTCGATTCCATTCATTCAGATATGATAATAATATATAAAAAATTATGAAACTTATCAAGAAATTTAACAATGTATTATTATAATTCAGGCTCATAGAGATGAATGTAGTATAAGACAAAGAATTCAATTAGAAATTCATAGTACGTGTCGGGGTTTTATGCAGAAATGAAAGAGAAAGAAACAAGTTGTATAGAGGGGCAGGTGTCAAGATGTCAAGACCACATATATGTTAGAAAGTGGTGAGAAGGATGAAAGCAAACACTGCCACAACCCATATTCAACAACTTGAGTTTGCATGTCTACTACCTATCTTATAATTTATCATATATCTACTTATTTATTTATTTAATTAATAATAATTGTTGATATCTCATAAAAGATGATTAAAAAGAAGAAGAAGAAGAAAGAAATAGCGAGGCGAAAAGTGTTGTTCTGTCACTGGCCAGTGTAAATTACTAAATTGGGTACAAAGGGAGACAAGAAACAGAAACAAATCTATATTTATTAATTTTAACTCTTAATTACTTAAAAAAATTATTTTTTATTTTTAACTTTACATAATGTAGCTCAAATGTAGCCCAAATAACCAAAAAATAAAAAGGGTCTTTTTTTAATGTAATTTTCTAATATTTTAAAATTCTATTAGTTTTAAAACAGATTTGTGTGAATTTAATAATTATATGATAGAATGCTATCCTCAAATCTCTCTTAAAAAATAAATTCTGGTAAATGAGACAAACGCACTCAATTTCGACCCTTTCTCCATCTTAAATACTGTTTACTCCTCATTAATCATATTTAATTAAATTCACTAATCCTTAAATCAAACTCATCTTCAATAAAAACATTAAACCAAACACCCCACCGTACTAGGGATGACAACTGGGTGGAATGGGGCCGGGGAGCAAGTCCCATGTTCGTGGGAATCCCGGATCCCATCCCCGCCAGCTTCGTGAGGACAATTCCTCCTGCCTCGTGGGAATTTCCGTCCCCGAGGGGATTCTCTATCCTGCCAGTAAAACGAGGAAAATTCCCCACCGCCCACACCCCACAGGGATTCCCTGCCCCATTTTTTTTTTTTTTGTTTAAATACAAATTAATATATAACAATAAACCATGCAATTACATGTAAATAAAATGTCAACAAAACATGAAAATGACTCAATACAAATAAAAGATGAAAATACAATATAATCCAATTAGTTAAAACATAAAAATTAAGTATATTATATTAAATGTAAATATATATAATATATATGTAATATTGCGGGGCCTCACGAGGAACGGGGAAGGGAATGCGATCTTCATGCCCGTCCCCATCCCTGCCCTGCCCCGTCCCGCCAACCCGGACAAAAATCACCCTATCTCTATTTTCATGGGGATATATTTTGAGAAATTCACACTCAATTTGGGGTGGATCCCCACAGAGAATTGGCCCCCACTACCATCCCTACACGATACCCATTTACACTATTCAAGTTTATTTTGTACATATCTCACATTTACGTTGCTACTTCTACTGCTTGTACCCTTTTTATTTATTTTCTCTATTTTTCTAACGACATCAAGTATTATTTTCCTTAAAGAAAAAAAAAAAAAGAACAACTCAACTGCTGGTGAGAAAACCAAGAATGAAAACATTTGTACCATATCCAAAAGATTACACACAAAAGATCATTAACAAACAATATAAAACAAACCATAAACAATTAAAAACTCGCAAAGACACGAGAATCAATTATTTGATTTATGCCTTCAACTGCTATTAAAAAAAGTATTGAAAATCGATTCTTCTAATTATTGGCGGCATGAATTATAATTGTACGATGATGCTAACACTTAATTTTAATTTTAATTTTATGTATCAAACCGTAGTACTTATCTAGAGGAAAGAGCACTTTAACTTAGCAGAGCAGCAATGAACTGAACTGAAAGTACTGAATATCAGTGAAACTTTGTCTAAATAAAATTTAAAAATAAGACAAAATGAAACAGAAACCATCTGAGATCCATTAATACCTACAACCTAAAACGACAAGTTGGGCTTCTGAAATTCACTGTAATAATAAATAAAAAAAAAGAGCAAAACTGAAAAGTGGAGGGGTGGCCGGGGACGATGCTCTATATCTAACAACCCCTCAGGCAAGACACCACCTACTCTAATTATACGTATATTTTAATTTATACACCTAATTAAATTCAGACCCATTTTAATCTATCGATCAAGCTTGATTTTCCAAGTCTTTAGAGCTTATGAATGTCCCATGAAATCCGTACGGCACTCTCGATGGAAGCCTAACAGAAGCTTCCAGCTTTAATGTCATGGCGTCTATAATCTGCAGCTCCGATTTCCAGGCCTTCTCATCATGTACGAATACAAGAATGTACCCATCATCTTCTCTCTCCGAGTTCGCGTCCCTCGGCACGAAGAACGGCTCGCCGCCGAATTTCCGGTCGCCGTAGATGAACTTTTCCACTTTTCCGGAGGCAAGGTCGACTTTCGCGAAGCCTGAGACTTTGGGCCAGGGCTCTGCGATTGCCAGATAAGCGTACTGGGTTTTCCGGCCGAGCCGGTTCCGGTTCACCATACCGGCTTCCAGATTGATCTGTTCGGAGGGTTGAATTATGGGCCGCTTTTTCGACTCTCCGGTTTTTAAATTGAGCCGGATTTCCGATAAGACGCTCTCGAGATTTTGGTCGGATTCGTTGAAGATGGAATCGGGGGGCGTCATGCATGAGCCGATGACGACGACCTCGTCCGTCTCCGGCTCCTCCCACGCGTTCCATAGATGAAAGCAGAAGGTGTCGGCGCACTCTACCCAGATAATATCATCGGCATCTCCAGCGTTTTTCGACAAGATTCCAAATCTTGATTTTTTGTTCTTGTCATATATCATTGGCGAGCCGCCTTTCACCATTTCTTGAAGCTTGAACACGACCTGTTGATCCGGGATGACAACGAAGTTTTCGGTGATGGCGAAATCGTGCATCATGGTCGGCACGTCCAGGGGTATCACAACGTCCGGCGATTTCTCCCCGTCGGTGGAGAATTTGAAGTATTTCAGGTACGGTTTCTGAACGACGTCGTAACTTAGAGCGAACATCTCCTTCGAAACGGGATCGATTTTTGGATGCGCAATCATCGTGCTTGTTAATTGCTCGCCGAAATCGTATCGGCCTTCCGTCTGAAGATCGCCGGAGGGGGTTATCCTGACCTGGTAAGGGAGATCATCTTCGGACATGGCTAACAGTCTTTGATTGAAGTAGACTAATCCGGCGTTGGCGACGCCTGTTCCCCGGGTGTGATCCACCAACCCACATAGGCCGCGCGTGTAGAATAGCAGCAATCGGGCTATGCCCAAGTGGCCATGGAGTTCTCCGATGGCTTTGGGGAAAACGGGTCGCCCCAATTCACGTTCTTGGATCAGTCTCTCCGTCTCTGTGAACCGACAGGCGTAACTGGCTGAGTTTCCGCCGTTGAGGGAAACGGTGTGTATCATGCCGTCGCCGTCGAAGAGGTGGTGGCCGGCTACTGGTTCGTGCAAGGGGTTGGCGCCGTTTCTGACGTAGGCGCCGTTGACGCATTCCGGGATAGTGCCGGTGACGTGGAGGTTGTGCCGTACGGGCTGCTCCGGCACCGGAGCGAAATTGCCGGCGATTTGGATAGTGGGGTCGGCGGTCTTGGGGAGGGAGTGACGGCGCTCGCGTGAGACCAACACGCTCTCGACGGCGTCAAGGGTTTTGGCGGCAGCTCTTTGTAGTAAGTTCCACTGCGACGGAGGCGGTGACGGTGGAGCCGTGGGGATCGGGGGTTGGAAGGGCTGTTTTGGGAAAGTGAGAATGGAAGGGGAGTGTAGAGCGTTGTGTATTCTACCTCTTCTTCTTCTTCTCAGTGAAACAGAATTTGAGTTAAATCCCATTTCAACTAGAGAATTTGATGAGAGAGAGTGAGGAATTTGAGCACCAACTGTCCATGATCTCGAGTTTGTTTGAAGTATGGAAGAAGTCATATTTTCTTGTGTGAAATTTAAGAGAGAAGTATGCAATAGGAGTAGCTAGCTTGTAGGATGTGTAACTTACTTTCTTTGTAAGAAAGAAGTAGGTAGAGAGAGAGAGAGAGAGAGAGAGAGAGAGGGGGGGGGGAGTTTTGGGGGGAGAAAGTGGGAGCGGAAATGTGTTTAAATAGAGGAGAGAGAAGAGTTGAGTGTCACTTGGTCCACCATAGACATGTACAAGAGGAGCACGTGGTGGATTTATGGATAGTGCAGTTTGGGGGTGGACAAATTCTGGATGACATAAGACATTATGATACATGTTAGTATTTTGGGGTTATGACCGTCGAATGGACAATAGTGGGGTTGGGGAATTTCTCAGGGACACTTTTTATTGGAGGGATGCTTTAGATTAACAACCAATTATATTTTGAATAATAATATAGTAATGATAATAAATGAACTCAACTCACACTTTTTTAAATTAATGCTCCAATTAAAGACACTAATTCATCATTGATAGGTAGGAAATTGATGCATTTTATTGTGGATTAATGTGAGATTTTATAATCTTTTATTAGATTAAATGTATCGATTTTCTACATATATGTGTTTTGTGTCTCCAAATATTTCACATATTATTTTCTTGTTTATTTTAGGTATTTTGGAGAGTTTTCAAGATAAAGATTTCAAAGATTGGAGATAAGGAGAAAAGATTTAGAGTAAAAAAGGAAAATTCCTAAGTTTTAAAGGAAAAAGAGTTTGTTACCTAAAGAAAAAGGAGAAAAGATATGCCAAGAAGATTTTCGATATCTATTTAAAGCCTCTAGATCACACAATTGGAGATCATCACCATCCACCACAAAACACTATTCACGCCACTATTCACGCAGCACTATTCACATAGAGATTTTATTATTTTAGATTAGTTTGATGGATTTTCCGATGGCTTTTATTATTTCGATTTTGAGAATGATCGGTTGAGGTTTTTATTATTTCGATTTTGAGAATGATCGGTTGAGTCTGTAATTCCGGTTAGCAGGGATGTTTGAACCCGTTTATCTTTTATTTTCTAATTAATACCGTAATTTTCTCTCGATATTTGATTGGAATTGATTGTGCTATCTGTGTATATCGTTTTCGATTATTTGATACTTGATTTAGACTGATCACCTAAGTTAAGTGTTGATAATTAATTGCTAGAATTTTAGATCATGAATTCTAATTGTTGTGGTCTAATTTTCATTAGTGGTAAACTAGAGGTCGTGCATCTTTAGGGTAGCATAATCCTAGGGTTACCGAATCGAGCTTTTGTATTTGGGGTCTAGTTCATCCTATCGTCTTAGTGATTAATGCATTCGAATTAAATCTAGAGAGCTTATTCTAGGTTATTCAATTGAATAAGGTTAATTAGCGATTTTATCCTAATTTAACTAATCTTAAGAGACGATTCGGTTTAACAGAGCTTAGACTATGGGTGATAATTCTATGATAATTTGAGAGAGGGAAGTTACATTGATTAGAGAATAATTGATAACGGGGGATAACTGAACTGTTAACTGAAATATTTTCATCTACTGATTTCTTGTTATTTATTTGCTTTTTAGGTTATTAATTTATTTAGTGATATTTATTCAATCTAAACCCCCCAACCTTTATTGAATTGAACATAGGTGATATAGTTTATTCTCCATTTCTCGTGGGATCGACTCCGACTTACCTAGCTACTAGTTAGTGAGGTTAGGAAGGAAATTAATTAATTTTATCGCGTCACTCATAAATATAAATGTTTTTTAAAAAATAGGATAATTGAGATCAAAGCTAGAATGTGGAGTTGGTTGAGTTATATCTTTTTTTTTTTTTTTGGAATCCCAGAATAGTGTGGGATATTGATTTGTCTCTTTTTCCTTTTTTTTTTTAAATTTTATTTGTAATCTATGTCTCATACCTTCTTCCTTCCCCAAAAATATTTATTTTTTAGTGAGAAAAAAAAAACTGGGGTCGCATAGTCGGGTTTAACTGGGTACATGTCTGTGGCAGGAGCAGAGCATAGCAGGACATCACCCTCAAAGCCACGTGGCGGATTTTAATTTCCTTTTCGGCTTAAAAACGTTGTTGGGTTCACGCGCAGCACTCACATGTCCTCATGTCCTATGTTTCTTTCAATGGAGTTCAATATCATTTAATTAATATGAGTAGCCTAGTAATCAGTAAATAATTGGCCTCAATCTTCCATTCTTTCTTGAAAACCCTCATTTTCTGACACAATAATACCTCTACAATTTCATGCTTAATCTTATCATAATCATGCATTGCCCTCTTTCAATTCAAATTTATTTTAATATCTTGTTTTTACTGGTATCAATTCCACTCGCAATTTGCAATCCATGCATTAAAAATATGTGGTTTCATTCTCTAATTAGCTGACCCCACTACTATATCCACCCTAATGAATTATTAGGGTGCAGTTAATAATACATGTGACCCACTATTAACGTCTCACATCTTATTTCTTTCTAATTGCATCATTAATATGATAAATAATTTATTATTTAAGTATCGTGAGTAAGAAATAAAATATTTAATTATTTGATGTAAAATGAAAATAACTAGAGTTGAATAGGTGAATAGTAGAATACTGATAATGAGAATTATTGTCAAAATGAATGTAAATGTGTTTTAATAGTAGAGAAAATCGAATGATAACATGATTAACATCCATCAATTTGAATATTGACTTTACTTGGCTTCCATTTCCAAGTGATGGATGATTTAAATTAAGATTATAGTAAAATTAGTTGTGATGTGACTCGGAGATTAAACATAGATATATAGTGGGTTGTATTATTGTTATTTCCTTTCATTCATCTGTCGAGTCTTGAGGTCAGTGGTGTCTTTTTGTATTATGGATTCCAATATCCGTTTTAAAACACAGCTGACTTTTCCCACCTTAATTTTATTTCTTCTCCCATAAAACCAAAATATATATTGCTTCATTAATTTCATTTGTGCTCCATTCACATCCTAATGGAAAACTGCATCATCACCTGTTTAATTTATTCATGTTTGCAGTTAATTTCCAACCATTCTAATCCTGTTCATGGGAATTATTATATGATTTTCAACGTGAATAATTATAAAAAAAAAAAAAAAGTTCAAAGAATATGCAAGATAGAAGGAAACAGCAAATTACACATCCATCATTTTCCAAGTTGTATGGTTCATGAGATGTTGGAATTTGAGCAAGTTGCATGAAGAAGTAGCAACATGATATGTGTTATACTAAAAAGTAACTACACTTCCTACTGTATATGTTTGCCCAATCTGTCAGATATTTTTGATATTAATTGGCTTTGTTTGTAAGAAGGCAGACAAATTATTTGATCCACTTGTAGATCAAGCTGAGTGATCTTCATTGGCCAGAAAATATATATTCAAATTATTTAGAGGAAATGAACCCAAATAGTCAAAAATATTTAAAGGTGTATTCAAATACTCAAAAATATTTAAGGGTGTATTAAATATATCCAAGTCACTATATTTTTACATCAAACTATCCAAAAGTACAGATTTAAGTTAAAAGTGTATTTGGTGATGAGATGAGATCGGATGGACGTCTAAAAAAAGTAAACAAAGCTGGCCTGTTTTTTCACAAGATAAACAGTAAAATTGTGGCCTATTTAATACATGAATTTCATTCATAAAATTTCACCCACAATAACATACCCTATAATATATTGAAGAGAAAATTTTGAAAGTTCTCTAGAATTTCTTACACAAAAACATATTTGTAGAGTAGGTATTTTGAAAGTATTATTTGAGTTTAAATTATGTACATTATAATATTAGATTATTGTATAAATATAACATTAGATTATAAATACACAAAATTGTAAAATGGGGTAATAACACGGTTATTGCATATTTGATTATAACATTTTCGTGTAATAATGTTGAACTGAACATAATAATATAATTATTGCTATCAATAGATACACGAAAATCAACTTAAGTTTTAGTTTATGGGCTACACGAAATTTGGACATACTGGGACATGAAATTCGTGTAAGGCTATATGAAATTCGGACATAGGGCTACATGATATTAGGACATAGGGCTACACGAAATTCGAACATAATTTTGCAAACTTCATGTATGGTTCAATACATAGCAAATTCGTGTAACTCTATAATTTCAATTTCGTGTAAGCCGTAAAATTCCTATTTCCTGTAGCACTATAAATACGATTTCATATAAGCCGTATAACAAAATTATGACATTAATTCGTGACACTATGTTTAATTATAACCTGAAATCGTGTAAGCATAAGTCTCAGAATTTCCAAAAATGAATTAACAAACACAAAAAATTCTCCAAATTCAAACCGTGTTACAGTGCACAAATTCAAGAATTAACAAACATAATGGGCAGCTGATTCAACCTTCATCAAAATTCAGTCAAAGTCAAAAATTTCATTTTCCAGCCGTTTTTCATATAGCATATATTCTAAGGTTTTGAGAAATAAACCTAATTTTCCTTCCTTTTCAAACATTGCCAGATTTTCGTGTAGTTTGGAAGAGCGGCCGACACCTTCTTTCTTCCTCCATTTCCCTTCAAGCTCTTCGATTGGAAAGGCTGCCCATTGTCTGAATAGCAGGCACCATATACGAAAATGGATTTGGGGATTTTTCAAAAAGAGGTTAGTATTTCTCATACTCAAAAATAGATTTGGGGATTTGGGGCTTTCGATTTATAAGTTTGTGAATAGGGCATAATTATTTCGTGTATGTTTGTGAATATTTGGATTGCTCCCCCAATTATTTATGCAAACCCAAAAAATATCTTACAGCTACGTCCTATTATAATCGGTTTTTTTTTTCTTCTTAATTTTCATATACCCCTAATAATAGTCTTATTTCCTCATTAAATTTATTAATTATATAAACTAATGACTACCTTGAAATAAGCAAGCCATATTAGATAATAGTAATATTTAGTAGCCAATTCATGCATATAAATACATATATCTTTTCTACCTATAAAGATCATGGATCTTGGACAATTAGGAATATCCTTAATGAAATGTGAGCAGAGCCCATTTCTTGGTTAATTAATTTATGATTAGGATTTCGATTATCAAAGTGAAAAGAGGATTAGCGGCGAATCAAGATTGAAATATATTGTGATCATGGCATGAAAAAAAAGGCATAAAACGTAACATGTTTGCCACCAACTATAATACTTGTATAATTTATGGACATGAAGGCTGGGATGGAGAATTATAAAGTGATCAACCACTAATAATCATGCATTTAGTACATCATTTTTTTTTTAATCTGCATTAAGCCGAAGTTGGTTATTGGTATCTGCAGCAGTTGGCACATGGAATGCACGAACATGAAAATATCCAGCACTTTGAATTATTAAACAAATCAAACTTTGCAATAACGACAATATCTAATTATTATTGTCCTATTAAAATGGGAAATTTCAGTCTTAATTAACAGAGTGATTGATTTCATGAGTGCTATCTGATGATAGTAGGCACATATATATAGTGTATTATCTATAATTAATGAGAAGAAAATCTTGCACTTAATTGCTCGCGATAAAGTATGACTTTAATTTATTTCGTATGTGTGTATATATGAGGTACTACACAAATACAAGATGTATAAAATATTTAATAGAGTAGAAATCTTGTAAGATCATGTCAATTATACAACATATAACCCACAACGTAAATATTAACTTATGGAATTGGATTTGGATTATTATGAGATAAAAATAATTGATCTGTTCTTTATAATTAACTCACATGCGATATCTAATCATTGACAAGATTTTGTAATTATTGTATTGTATATGCATCATAATCAAGATTATAAATTTGGTAAGTCTTGGCAGTTGGCTCATTGCACGAGGTGACCAATGATTAGCATCGATCACTCAATATATACCATCATGGTTTTGTTAAAGATGAGATCTGCAACTAACTATATTTATTTGGGAAATTAAATTAAAAATAACAAAAACTTTAAGATGACATGAAGACCCTAATTTCAGTTTTATTACAAGTTGGGGGTGTTAAAAAATATTCCAAATAAGTGTTCTACAGCTTGTCAAGCTTCTCATTTCCTACTAAAAAAAAAAAAAAGATACGTAACTAATTAAACATGGTATTCTTGTTAGACTACTCACAAACTTAACAAATCACAACCATGCAATATATACTCAATATATATATAGTATAATTAAGACTGGAAAAAAGTTGCATACTATACTATACTTTTCCGATTTGATTAAACAAAATATATATGAAGAACAATGGGAGCCATGTGTGGCATGTTCAAAGGCAAAATTAGTTTCTTTAAAACAGAATCAACCACAAGAATTTATTCGTCCATGTTTGCACATGTAATTACATGTGCACAATACGTTTATCTCCCTAAGTGTATTTGTCGAAGTTTTTCTTAGGTATTGTTTCTTGAGTGAATATTATATGAGATCGTCTCACGAATCTAGTTACATGAGACGAATTAACCCACAACCCACATTTTACAACTCACATATATATTTGTTAAAATTAATTTTGTTTGTGGGTTAATAAGATTGTCACACGGTAACTATCCGTGAGATCATCTCTTATAAATCTTTTCGTTCTTTTAACAGACTTCTCACTTAATTGTGCCTCTAGGTAATCCATATACACAACTCGATCATATTTTTTTGCGTTGCCATACAATCCTTCATTCACAACAGGGGTTTTGAACCTAATCATTCATATATATATATATATATACGCACATACATGCAGTCCTTCCCATGTGATTTCTAAGAAACTATCTTTAATTTAAGCACCAATTTGTTGCTTATCAATTAGTTGAGCTATGTGAATAAATCTTCAAGGTATTAAAGAATTAATATTTTAAAAAAAAAACATAAGACTCCTGGAAGAATTTTAAGAGAGAAATTGTGTGATTGGCTGATGATCGAGTTGGTAAGATTATGAGGATCTTTGATTAGGTATTGGAGAATTTTATTGTGAAAAGCTTAACTGTCAATAATTTGGCACATTTGCTTGCAAATTAGGATGCATATGCATGATCATGTGTTTCACCGCTTTACCATAATATTCTTCTTAATTACAAATGAATTATACATTAGATTTTAATTATATTTTGTTGATACCAAAATTATAGTTTTTGGTTCACTGAAACCAAAAATCAAAACTTATAGGGATAAGTAAAAGTCCAGAATTAAATCTTAGATCTTGACAATTTTGAACATCGGATAGAATCCAAACAAATTATATATTGTAAAGTGAAATATTAAATGTAATTATAAGATCTAAATAAATGACTGAATAGAATTCAAAGACCTTTGTTGGGTCAATCCAAATAAATCCTAAATATTTCTCCAAGGTGACGTGTTATTCTATGAGAGCGGAATGATCACTTAAAAAGGAATAATTAAAGAAGAGGAAAATTTCATTAAATTAAATTATGCGACAAAGACACCTAATAATAGTGATAAAGTTTTTAACTCGTGCATGCTAATTTACATAATTTGACCTTTCTTTTAGGGAATAATGGAGCACTTATAAAGTCAGTAGGATTTAGGTTCTTACACGGTTCAATTTCGAGAAAATCGTAAAAATATTGGATGTCAAGTCAATCCATTCTAGATACTCTTAAACGTGAGCCTAAAATCAAATGCATTAGGTAAAAAGAGAGTTCTGAGTTATGAAGCAAAAAACACTAGCTAAATGGGAACTTGGTCAAAAAGCAATATATGGATCATAAAGTAGCAGTTAGGCTTCTAAATTATAAGTCAATTATAATGTATGATCTATATAAGTATTAATGTGTACAATTTCCAAAAAATAAGTAATTTATATGCCTATTCTTAATTTTATTAGAGAATATATATATTTTGATTTGCTTATATATGATCCACTATGAATTACTCCCTAAAAATTAGGGATTTTTTATTCTCTTTCCTTGTTTAACTGAATCACGCAATATTTCAAGGGATAGTTTTGCACGCTAAGCATAACCATTTTCCACCAACTTATTCATCAATCTTTCTCTCTCTCTCTCTCTCTGGTTAATTATATTTTAGATTCCAATATTCTTACTTCCTTTTTGGTGGACAAAATTTGTTGCAATGGATTGTTTAGTCCTCGTACATTGAATCTGATGATGAGATTAATTGGGCAAAAATCTCAGGTATATCCCACGCCAATATTAATGTGGATCATATCGTTGCATATCATAGCCAATACAAATTTATGAGATATTATTGCCGGATATAACCAGGTTTTCCATGTTCACACACATTAACACTGTCCTACCTTCTTCCTTATTAAACTAATCAACCTGCGTCAATCTGTCTCACTTGTAAATTATATTTCATCCTATATCTATTTTTAATATCGATATGCATTATTAATATATCTATATCTATATATATCCATTAATTATGTGTCCACTATTAAGGATGAAAATATTCGGAAATATCTCCGATATATCTCCGATATTTCCTTTTTTTCATGTAACCGATATAATAACTGCCTGTATATTTTTTCGATATTTACCGATATTTTTCCAATATTTACCGATATTTTCCCGATATTTCCGTAAAATTAAGATATCGATATTTCTATCGATACCGATATTTTTATCTTTGCGGCCATTATATATATTGATATACAGTCCTGTTACCCTACCCACCACTGTGGTCATTTTATCATTTTTCTACTAATTTAATGAAACACGAATAATTTGTAGCTTCCTCCACCCCTATTTAAGTAATTAATGCTTCAGAATTTTGTTATACATTATCAACATTAAAATTGAACAAAAAATGTCGAAATTAATAATTGAAAACAAAATTCAACGTTTAAAACAACATTTATATATATAACTCGAATCATAGCTAGGATGAAAAACGCTACAGAAAATAATTTGTCAGTATTTTTTATTTTTTAAGTTCATGAAATACATTTTTTAATGGGTATGAGACAAAGGTAATAAAAACGCAACTATTTTTGTGGAATGTATGGAATATATTATAATTGGGAGACGAGAGTACATGTTGAATAAAATACAATAAGCAGGTCAAATAATTTAGGGTATGTTTGTTTAGAGTTTCATACCATCGGATTATGTTGAATAAAATACAATAAGCAGGTCAAATAATTTAGGGTATGTTTGTTTAGAGTTTCATACCATCGGATTTGGGATTTTAAAATCTCAAATCCGTGTTTGTTTAAAAGATTTAGTCAAGAATTATCAAATCCATCAAAAACCTATTCTATCTAAAAAAAACACTTTAATTAACTCTATACCTAAAACCTATTACACATCAACTAACAATATAATATTACACATATATACTTTTTCCAGCATTGATTTGACATTTACAGTAATAATCTTATTTATAAAATCTCATAACAAACACAAATTTTAATTATTTACCTTTATTACTAAATTCCAGGATTTCAAAATTGGATTTCCCCAATCCTACATAATTCCCAAACAAACATACCTTAAGATTTAAAATCTCATAACAAACACAAATTTTAACTATTCACCTTTATTACCAAATTCCAGGATTTCAAAATTGGATTTCCCCAATCCTACATAATCCCAAAACAAGCATACCCTTAAGATTTCTACTTTGTACATTGATGGGACAATTACCAAATGTTGCAAATGAGTTAATTATATATATATATATATAGTATATAGTTTTGATCAGACACACATCTGAAGAATGCCCATTGTACGCACTTTTTAAAGATTTTTTTTTTAATTTTTTAATATTTTATATTATATATAGATTTTTTTTTTCACGCTATCACTTCACTCTTAATCCCTCATCAATATATACATTTTTAACAATTCGCATCTCACACATCAATCATACAATTTCTTCTCAATTCGCATCCACACAGATGTTATCATAAAAAATATTGAATTAATCAATATTCTTTTCAATTCCAATCAAGCTATCATGAAAAATATTGAATTGATCAATTAAATGAAGTAATGAAAAATATTCAATTAATGAATTCTCAATAATTCCTAACTCCTAATCAATATTCGAGAAATTCTCAAAATTAATCATAAAAATTAAAATACAAATTGTTGAAAGAATACAACTGTACTGAGATTAAAAGGATGTGGTAAAAGGCCTTCACAAGTGAGAGCAAAAGGATGTCGTAAAAGGTATAAATTATCAAAGGAAAAAGTAATTTCAAAAATAAGAGTTTGTCATGGTTGTGACATTAGTGGGAGAAATTGTTCCACATCATTGGAATGGTATAATATTTTTTTTTATCTTTTCCCTTTTCTGAAAGTTTATACATTTAGAAAATTATAGTATTGATTTTTTTAATTTTTTTTTCACATGTGTAGATTCATTATATTTGACGATACAAAAAAATAGTAATTAAACAAACTTGGAATTTTGAGAATTGATTGAAGATTCCTTGGTAATTGATGACTTAAGATTTTGAAGATTGATGGAAGACTTCTTGGTAATTGGTGACTGATTTGGAGGATATGATTTGTTGATTTTGACGATTTATTGAGAATTGATTAATTGAATATTTTTTATTGTTTATTTAATTGATTAATTCAATATTTTTCATGATAGCCAGATTGGAATTGGGAAGAATATTGATTAATTCAATATTTTTCATGGTAGCAACTGTGTTGGGATTTTGAGGGTTGATTGAAGTCTTCTTGGTAATTTGAGGATTGATTGAAGTCTTCTTGGTAATTGATGACTTGAGATTTTGAGGATTGATTGAAGACTTCTTGGTAATTGATAATTGAGTTGGAGGATATGATTTGTTGATTTTGATTGAGAATTTATTCTCTTTGTTGCTTGTATTTTAATTTTTATAGTTAATTTTGAGGATTTCTCCTGATTATGATTTAGAATTTATTGAGAATTGATTAATTGAATATTTTGCATTACTTCATTTAATTGATTAATTCAATATTTTTCATGATAGCTTGATTGAAATTGAGAAGAATATTAATTAATTCAATATTTTTCATGATAACATCTGTGTAGATGAAAATTGAGAAGACGTTGTATGATTGATGTGTGAGATGCGAATTGTTAAAAATATATATCCTAATAAGGGGTTAGGAGTGAGGTGGTAGTATAAAAAAATAATTCTGTGTATAATATAAAATATTAAAAAATAAAAAAAAGAAATTTTTAAGAAGTGCCTACGGTGCACATTATTCAGGTGTGTGTTTAATCAAAACTATATATATATATATATATATATATATATATATATATATATATATATCTTATTTCGCATGAATTTGTTTTCTTGTTAAATTCGTCTTGGTTTTCCACTTAATTTGCTGACTTCAACGCTTATGCAATACTTGTTTGATCATTATATATATATATATATATATATATATATATATGAATAAAGTATTTAGTAAATTATTGATCACTTAAAGAATATAACAAAGTATTTTATTGATTTTTTTGATGTGTGTGTATATATATATATATATTAATACATAAGTTTCAAAACAAAATAAATAAGACTTGAGTTCAAATTGATCTATATTAATATTAAAATTTGTTGTATAGAACAAAGGTGCATACATTCCCTGAATTAGTCATATAGGATCAAATAAACATTTTTTTTTTTTTTGTATCCTTTATCTTTACAAAAAATGGAATTAGCAAGCCCTTAGTTTTTTTACAAAACAAATAAACTAGTCATTTCGCTAATTTTATTTTTTATGGACGATGAATCTTATTGGATAAAAATAATACTGTACTTCTGCCATTTCTATTCAAAGATTCCCTCAATCTCAATCCCCAAAAGATTTTTAGATTTTGAATTTAATTATTTAATCTCTTTATTTTTTTATTTATTCATACAAGATTTTACAATCTTTACTTATCTCAAATTTCATTTATTTCTTTCTTTTATATGATCTCATCTCATATTAATTTAAAAATGATGGGAATAGATTAATATTATCTAAGAGCACTTTTATTCAATTTTCATATTTCTTAATTTGTAAAAAAAAAAAATGTTCAAAATGAACATTTATTTTGAATTGGATGAAATATATGTTAACTCTGATTATCAACAAAAAAATGAATTCATTTAGTTTATAAATAAAAAAAATGTGAGTTTCATTTAGTTAGAAATGATAAAGTGTCTAATCGGACTAAAAAAAAAATACTTTAAGTGCTTACATAATTTGGAGATAAAATATAAGGAATGTAAATGCAACCTTCCCAAATATATAAATACGTGATCTTGAAATTATACCGTAATTAAAACATGATAAGTTAATTACCAGAATGGCATTTCCTTTACTTAATTGGTAGAAACGTGTGAAAACTGAAAAAATTATGCCATTTTAGTCCTAAATATTCTGGGTTTCTTGCAAAACCCGATAGCATAACAGAAGAAATGAGAGAACCGTACGCCAAACTCTCGATTCTATCGATATTCGTAATATCATAATCCATACAATATATCAAAAATCAACAATCAATATTTATAATTTTATAAAATGTGTTATATATATATATATATATCTCAATGTTATGATAATACAATTAACGTCAATTTCTATCTCTGCAACAATGTTATGATAATACAATTAACGTCAATTCCCTATCTCTGCAAGTTGGATGACAGAGGCATTGACATTCAGAGGGGCCCTGAACTTTTGGAGGTACAAAATTAAAGATTTTATGGGCTTTCATTTTCGGACACGACAACTTGGTACTTATTGGTGTATATATATATATATATATATATATATATATATATATATATATATATATATATATCTCTTTTTGTGTTGCTATATTAGCCATATTGAGATATGAGAACTCTTGTTTACATAATAAAATTTGTTTCAATAATTTTTTTTTGGATTACCAATAATTATTAAAAAAATTCATATAATTATGTCATTGTCTTGTTTATTTTTTAAACTAGGTTCTCATTTATGGTAATATATATATAACTATTGTTGTAAATCACATCTTTAACATTAATTCTAAATATATGTATTGTGATCATTTTATATGCATAATCATCGATATTAAACATATTAAATTATGTGAAATAACGCAAAATGACAGATAAATTTGGGGCATATGATTTTAGAGCATATGATTGGGATATTTTAAGCCAAGTCACCATCCAAGTTAGGTAATAATCACTTCCGTGGCATTATGTCAATTAATTGAACAATTGTGTTGTTTTTCTTGGTTTTGGGGGGGAATTTATTGAAGGATGTGAATAGGAAAAAATCTTTATACTCAAATTGATTTGATTAAACTATCTATCATCTTTTTTTTTCTTTTTTCTTTTCTGTTTGTGAGTGACTTGGACCATAGATAAATGTAGTATAATCGGATTCGTTGGGACAACATGTGATGAATGTGTTTTATGGAAATCTTTACTCTAGATAAATCGATGTCTCTAGAAAAATCTAGACCAAACTAATCCTCTACCACTACTAGCTAGTTGGAAAATGTGGGTATATTTCAACATTGAATGATCCATAGTTGACATTTAAATAAGTAAGATCCACCCATTCATAATCAATCAAATAAATTTGATTTGTGAAAATAAGTTTATAATGATTATATGATTAGCCAGCCATATATAAATTTTTATGAAATTTGATTCGTCTTTAAATATCAATATTTTAGTCACATCGGATATTCTTTCCGTATTATTTAAATCTCAAGTTTTATAATACTTGTATAAATGGGTGATCGGATTTTCTAATTTATGTTAACTTTTAAATCTCGTGTTTTATGTTATATCATAATCAGTGTATAAAGTTAGTATTTTAATTAAATACTAAAAGACATTAGATACGATATTAGATTATTGTTTGTTTCCTTTCATTTTAGAATTGTGGGTTTTTTTTGGATAAATTTTATAACAAGGCTCAATTTATAGATTAATTTTCAATTTTGAACCCGAATTTTAAAATTTTTCAATAAGGGGCTCAATTTAACATTTTTCTCAATTCAAGGCTTGAAATTTAGATTGAGTTCTCAATTCAAGATAAAATTTCATTTTTATTCTTTTTTATTATATTTATAATTTATTTATATTTTAATATGTATTTATAATTTAGATAAATTAAGACAAGTCCGCGCAATTTTGGAACGATCTTCATCCTATTTATATTAATTTATATATATATATATATATATATATATAATAAATGCAATTAAAAAAATAAAGATTCTTTTATTTTCTTAATTTTATGAATAAAAGTATAGAAAATCGATTTTAATATTTAATATAAATTATATTTTATGAATTAAATTAATTATAATATATATATATATATATATTTGTATAAATTAAGATAAGTCGGATGAAAATTGTCCTTAAAGCGCACTAATTTGACTTAATTTATTCAAAATATGAATATATATTGAAATATAAATAAATTTATAAATATAAATAAAAAAGAAAAAGAAAATTTGTTTTGAATTGAGAATTCAATCTAAATTTCAAACTTTGAATTAGGAAAAAATGTTAAATTGACTCCCTTATTGAGAAACTTTAAAATTCGAATTTAGAATTGAGAACTAATCTATAAATTTGATTTTGTCATGAAATTTTTCCTTTTTTTTTTTAAGTGGCTTTTGGGTTCGGTCCATGGGCTACTTCTGGGCTATAATTGTACTTATTGGGCCACAGATTTTTTGGGTTTTAGGCTTTATTTGAACAATTGAAAGAGAGGCCTTAGTTTTTAATCATCTGGAATTTTATTCGGTTTGTCGGTTCAAAATTGCAACAGCGGTTTTAAAGAGAGTCGCAACGTAAACAACCGTAAAATTGGAGCAACCACCACACAGTCTCACTAACGAGTGACGACCACACCACCTCGCAAACAGTGAAGATCTCATCGGGGAGAGTGAGAGAGAGAGAGAGAGAGAGGGGAGGGAGATGGGGGCGGTGACGACGGCGTTGATAGCAATAGTAGCGGTGGCGCTGGGATGGTGTACGATCGAGATCGCGTGCAAACCGTGTCTCGAAAAGGGCCGCGAAGCCATAGATCGCAACCTCAATCCTGATTACGATCCCGACGACGAAACCACCACCTCCACTCTACACGCCCCTCTCAATCCTGCTAATGCTGGAGATGACGCCGCCGCCGCCTCCTCCACCGTCGCCAAGATCGGCTGATATTTTCACCCACTGTTAGTCTTCGATTGTTGCTGTTGCACTCTATTTCTGTATTCCTTTCTTCCCTTGTAGCAGAAAAATCGCGACCAGATACAGAAATGCCAAATTGTCAAATTGCTTACTTGATTTTAACCTTTTAATTTGGTTATTGCTTTTTCTATAAGATTTTTATTTGATTCTTATTAATATGATTTAATTGGTATGTTGTATTGTTGTGTTCGAAAATCCTCTTCATTGGGTCGTCATAAAATCGTGTTCTTGCAAAGGCAGTGGATGTAGAAATCGAGATCAAACTTGACTATATCTAAGTTCCACTCGACTATCTTACGAGAGGATGACTAAGTTTAACTACATTTAATTGGTTTGAATTCAATATAATGTAGTAAAACCAATTAAATGTAAACGATTCATTTAATTATTTGTGAATATAATGAGAAAATATAGCTTTACAGTTATACTCTACACACACACACAAAAAAAAAAAAGATGCTAGCTGATTCCTGTACAGATAAAATTGCGATTGTTGATGAAATCAAGCAAGGTAGTTGTATATTTGTGGATTATTTTTGTTGCGCTCAAGGTACTCTCTGTCGATCAGGCTCTCGATCCTTTTCTTCAAGTCCCCAGGTTTTACTGGAAACTTCAACTGCACATAATAACACTATACTCTGTTTTAGATTTTAATGTCACTAAAAGCATGTAATATACATAGAGAGATGATGTGGGGTTTGATCACCTGCTGAAAGAGCTCAGTTTATCAAGAGCGCGTGGCTCAGCAGTTTTCTAGACTTCATTATCCGAACAATGGCAGCATCAACCTGATATTGACGGTCTTGGAACACCCTTTCTGTAGTGCTCATATTCTCTTCAACTGTCTCCTTCATCTGTATAGCATTTACCTTTATACGATATAAAGGAGCTGTAAA
This sequence comes from Scutellaria barbata, assembly GCA_028654395.1. Lineage (NCBI taxonomy): Eukaryota > Viridiplantae > Streptophyta > Magnoliopsida > Lamiales > Lamiaceae > Scutellaria > Scutellaria barbata. The sequence continues at coordinate 19,894,180 of CM053648.1, forward strand.
TTCATCGTTGAACACAAACCTGTCTACATCTTCCACTTCTCTCCCTTTTGGAATCTGCAACATTATTTCATTGGTTTCTTTCAGTAAGCCAATGTGATCGGACAAAGTTTGATGTAACAGAGTGCTCACTTTTTGAAGAACACGAATTTTTCCACATGCAAGAGAATGTAAAGTCCTCCTCGGCTCTTTATCCTCGATTCCATGGACTCCTTGATGTCTTGAAAGCTCAGGTTTTCAGAATCATTGAACAGCATCAACACGACAGTCTGGTGGCATAATAAAAAAAGGAGAGATTAAAAATAGCGCAGTAGTTTAAGAGACCCAGAAATAAATAGATAGTTGTAAGAGACCAACCTGAAACAGAGAAACTGACAGCTCCTTTTTATCTTTGGGAAATTCCACCTTAAGCACAGAGTGACCTAACGAATTTTGCCACATTAGTCGCCTTCCGCTGTACTTGCTTAAATAAAACTCCTTAAATATATCCTGGACAGTGATGAAATAACAACACTTTGTCATTCCATACAACTATAGGCTACATGCTCTGATGAAGAAATGTCCAGTTCTGAGACTGCTAACGAACCTGATATATATTGAGTTCATGGGGAAGGCTAACATCCATCAGAGGATATGTTGGCCAATACCTGAAGCAAATCAAACACACATGTAGAAGATAAAAGCAATAAAAGCAAGCTAAAAGCAGTAAAAGACTTCTGCTTACTTACCCTGTAGTTAACACTTGTATACTCATCTTGATTCCTGCAGGCAGCTTGGTCCGAGCTTGGGATGATTGCTTAAACGATTCATTAATCTCCTTGGACAATTCAATATCCTGGACAAGGTTTTGGAAAGCCAATATACAATTACTACGTCTTACTCCACAAACAAAAAAAATGGAACGTTCGTTGATAGTTTAGTCAGAGTGTAGGGCTGATGAAAGGAGTAAGACTAAAAATGAAGCAAGGGTGTAAAGCAATGAGATCTAATCCTCCCACTTGCAGATGGAAAATATTAATAGGTATTCAACATGGAATAATTGAGCACACCTTGAACATTCCTTCAAGTTTGTTGGTGAACTGACTGCCACACTCAGTTTTCAACTGCAATAACAAAGCAATATTTTTCACTTAACCTTGGATAATATCTATATGGGAGAAAACTATGAAAAAGAAGCTATACCTTGGTAATCATTGACTTCTCCGCATCAATAGAGGCACTCTTAACCACCAAGAGCCTTTTAGCAAGATCTTTCTTATAGAATGCTTTAAATACATCTTTACCCTACATGAGAAGTAAAAAACAACTCCAATTTTGAGGCATGATTCACAATGAGAAGGATGCAGAATTAAGATAAATGCAGATGTTCTGCCCACTTTACTCTAATATAGTTATCCTACTCCAAACCACAAAAAATAAATAAATTAATTAAGAAAATGAATAAAATTGAGGAGAAAATCTTGATGAAGAAGATGTTATATGTGAAATACACGAAACGTACCTGTATATATCTAAACAAAACCAATACTTTATCCTGTATACTCTCTAGTTCCTCGTCTGATGCACCCTTATTTCCAGCACGGAGCTTCTCATCCACAAACTTGGCAATTAGCTCCGCAGGTCGGTTCTGGAACAGAACATAAAAACATGTGTTTGATCATTGGTTAATGATCAAGAATATACTTAATATACGCATCCAACAGAAAAGCACCCACTCAATTTTAATGCATACTGAAGATTCCAGAGAAAAATTTCAAACTCATCCCAGTCATCAGCTTACATACTCTACCCACTCCGTCAATCAATAACATAAGAAAACACGTGAGAAATATTGGAAGAAAGGCATTAAAGGAGGGAGTTTCTTTCTCAGCTTACCTCATATGCTGTGACCATTACATGTAACTGAATTTTGGATTACTCATAGGTATGATAAGTTGCATGTGATTTTGGAAAAGTAGAACAACTCACATGATCATAAAGCTAAAATATGGAAGGATTTACAGCGAGAGATGTTATGCAATTTATAATACTGTGGATGATCTTCATAGTCAATCTGAGCTATTTTCCATAATTGCCAAATATTTACATGTATCATAGATCATATATATTGTGATGTGCTTATGTGAGAAATATATGCTTCAGGTGTGTGAATACTATGTATCTTTTACGCAGAATTTTGGATTTATTAATTTCAATTATTTATGAGGTTTTCTTAACCATCCCACAAATAGCAATCAATTAAACTAAATCAAGGAGCAATAATTGTACCTGCCGGAGATTAATGAGATGCTCGAATGCATCCTTGATGGTATTGCTAAATGTTTCGATTCTAGAGAAGCTTCCGTCCCATATTCTATCAAGATTTCCCTTAAATTCCAATAAGCGGGACACCATATCTTTGTCCTTCTCTTCATCCATGACAATGCCCTGGCCAGTTCTTTGGACGTACAGACTAAGGGACTGTTTCAAAAAATCAAGAGCATTGACCCTCGAGAGGAGCACATACATCCTCTGAAGATCGTCAATACACTTCCCATCCATCAGAACATGAACCCCTGCACAAGTAAATTAGAAGACTTATGAGATGAAATCCGTTATTGAAGATTGAACTGGTAATTTTTGTCAGCAGCTACCTTATCCAAAATGGCAGAGACATGACATTCCAGGAGTTGCCTTTCTGCAGTATCTACTAATGGCTTTCTTGTACTTGCATCTAGGTAGAGTAAACATCTTTCATGTTCCTCCTGCAACCTCATCTGTGGGGATATATTACAAAATTAAAGACATCTGCCTCATAACAAAAGAGTTAATATGTAAAGTAAGAAGATGTTAAGTTTTGCACCTCCACATGTTTTAGATAATCTGGAGCATCTGATTGCTGCATGTATTTGACGCCTTCAGCTGCATAAAATTCAGATGTGCATTCAAGGAATGGTTTCTCAAAGCTTTCTGAGTGAATTCCCAATGCAGTGAATGACTTCAAGAGATGGTTAAGGAGAGTTCTATCAACTGCTTCGCGTAATCTATAAGAACAAGAAAAAAAAAAAAAATTAGGAACACCATATTTACTAAACCATATATGTCCAATGATTGTGATCAAAATCACTGCATAAATATAGTCACTATGAGGATCTTCTTTGTTGATAAACATCAGTCTTACAAACAATGCAATCACCTTTCACTCTCTATCATTTTTAACAGTCCAAAGACAGTTTTGCGCTCAAACCCATGTCCCACAATGAGTGAACATTTGGCATTTGCTTCACATATGTTCTATCCAAATATAATGCTATACCACGAATCATCAGCATCTGGTCACAAAAATCCTGCCAGTACTTTTCCACAAGAGAGAGAAAAACCACCAGATCTTCACTTTTGCCAACCAAAGCTTGTAAAGCAGCAGATATGAACTCTTCACATTCCTTTTCAATACGCTGATAGAGACTGGCTCCCATCTTGTGCAGGCAAAGGTCATTAACTGCCTAAAGATTATAAGGTTTTTGTTAGCACTGAAGACATACTGTCATAGCAAAAAAAAAAAAAAAACGAAAAAACAAACCTCATATAGTTTCTCCAAGTCACATGGGTCAGGTTGTTTCAAAAATATGGCACTGATTGCTGACTTGAGTGTAGCCCATGTACTTTCCTCTAAATTACTGGGCGGTGTCGGTTTTGCTTTGGAGATGCAAATCAAGGAATTGATCAGTAAGGAAGAGAAGGTTACAGCGATAGTTCAGCCATGTGGGCTCAAGTCATTTTTATTCACAGAAGAGACTTACTAAGCCAGAAGAAAGAGTTGTGGGGAGACATGATTTTCAGTTTCACATTGATGTATCATTATGAAACAACATCACATCATCTTATATTTTTTCTTTTGACGATACTATCACCAACATCCAAAATCGAAAGCATTTGGGGAGTATTGTGTATTCCATTGATGTAAAGCTACTGCGTGAGTACATGGTCAGGTATGTAATTCTACACCTACAAATTGCGAAGATCGGCACCATTCAATCTTTGTTGCAAGTGAAAAAAAAACACATGCATTGAGGCCAAAAAAAGAGGCACAATTTCCTGTTTAACCTCATAAATAGTTCACGGGGAGTAAAACTCTAATTAAAAAAACAACTTGTATTTAGCAGGCGTCCTTTAATAAATAAAGAAAAAAAAGATGAAAAACAGAGCACATAATGGACATCACTATGGTCTATGAATCATTGTGGGCATAATGGAGTTAATTTTGAGGCACCATAAAATAGTTCCTAGTTAAAGGCCTTTCTAATTCATTCAATTAGAACTATCAAACAACCATCCCTTAAAAAGTGCGAAAATTCTACATCTTTATAAATTAGGACGATTATTAAAACACAAGAGTAACATTAAGCTTGATCAATAGAATCGCTAATTATGAATCTCAATTCCACCAAAGCGAATACGAAAATCCCAAATCTTCACCAGAAGTCGAAATCATTAATACCCATAAGAATGTACAATTTACACACCTTTAACGAGCTTAATTACAAGTTTTTTCGTAGGATGAGGAGGTGTGGCTTTCTTCCGCGACAAGTTAGCGGTGACCCCTCCACCGGAAGAAGACACAGCGCGGCCAAAGGCGGCCGACGAGGGCCAGACCTCAACTGCGACGGCGTTCGGATCGTCGATCACACGGGAGTGGATGGGGGCTGAGAGAAGTGGACGTGAGGAGCAATATGTTGCTGGCCATTGTTGTACCCATCAAGAGAGCACGCGACGACGGCCTGAGATTTAGCTTTTTTCAATGCAGGGAAAACAGGGACTTCAGGCGTTGCGGCGGCAGAGGTAGTAGAGGAATACGGGGATGAGGAGCGCTTTCCGGTGCTGGCGGAAGTAGAGGTGGTGGATTGAGTGAGACATAGAAGAAGAGTGAAGCGAAATCTTACACAGTCCCTCTCATTGAATTGAAGAAGTTAAAAGACAAAAATAGAAACCAAAAAAATAAAAAACGTTTCAATAAATCAAAAAATTGAAATTACTTGGCAGTAAAAAAAATGCCTCGATGACATTTCAGTTCTCTTTTTTTCTATTTATATTAGTGTTTTATGGTTTGGGCCTTAATTTTATGGGTAGCAGTCCAGACTATAGATTAGGGTTACGAACTTAATGGGCTATAGGAGCTTTAATTTTTGGGCCTAATCGATGACGTTGGGCTGTAAATAGGCCCATTTATCATTTCTGTTTTCGATAGAAGACGAGCTTAACATTAATACCAAAATTAACATAAATTTTTTTTGTTTCCAATTCCTATTCGATAATCATTCATGTACTTGTTAGAAAAGGGTTATTTTTTGGATAAATTTCAGATCCAATTTATCGATTAGTTCTCAATTCTAAATTCGAATTTTAAAGTTTCTTAAAAAGGGGTTTAATTTAATATTTTTTCTTAATTTAAGGCTTGAAATTTAGATTGAGTTTTCAATTTAAGACAAAATTTCATTTTCTTTTTTATTTATATTTATAAATTTATTTATATTTCAATAAATTTATATTTTGAATAAATTAAGTCAAGTTAGTGCGCTTTAAGAACAATTTTCATCCGACTTATCTTAATTTATACGAAAAAAAGAAAGAAAAAAATATAATTAATTTAATTCATAAAATATAATTTATATTAAATATTAAAATCAATTTTCTATAATTTTATCCATAAAATTAACAAAATAAAAGAATCTTTATTTTTTTTTAATTGTATTATTATATATATATATATATATATATATATATATAAATTAATACAAGTCAGATGAAGGTCGTTCAAAAATTGCACGGACTTGTCTTAATTTATCTAAATTATAAATACATATTAAATATAAATAAATTATAAATTTAATAAAAAAGAAAAAAATGAAATTTTGTCTTCAATTGAGAATTCAATCTAAATTTCAAGCCTTGAATTGAGAAAAATGTTAAATTGAGCCCCTTATTGAGAAACTTTAAAATTGAAAATTAATTTATAAATTGAGTTTTGTTATAAAATTTATCCTTCTTTTTTTGTTGTGGTTGCTTCTTACCAAAGAAAGGTCGACACTTGATGATAATAAGAGAGAGATCATTTTATAGTACGTTAGTGGTATTAATATAGGGTTATGTTGTAGTACACCAATGATATTGATATATTATTGGTTTTTGCCATTAATAGATTTTTCATTATTGCATCATAACTCTTCATTTTCAATTTACCATTTTTACCTTGATTCAAAAGTTACTGCAGTAAAATATAAATATTGCCCCCAAAAAGACTAATTTCACATGTCAATATAATATATATCTACTTTCTTCAACAATTGTATTTATCCGTCAATAGCAACTACAAAAACACTATTAAATCTTCTTGTATTATAGAGATTGTGATGACAAATGATTTAAAACTCATATTCGATATGTTTTATTTAATGTACATATAATCCTTGTATGAATAAAAGTGTCATGAACATAACACCCAAGGTGATTACATCCATGATTTTGTATGCAATATTGATGAGAAAATTACGCAATTAACATTAACAAAATCAATAAGTTCTCATTCAAATAATAATATTAAATATTGAATTACATTTTTCCGTTACGATATAATTTATTTTCACATTTAATATTACTATTTAAATTAAAAGGAAAGTGTGATTAATTAATTTAATAGTGCAAGTATTAATTTAATTTAATAACAATTATGATATTTTTGCTAATTAATTAAATAAAATTAATTAATTTAATACTACATTACAAGTATTAAATATTAAGTGTAATACTACATTACAAGTATAAATATTAATTGTAATACTACATTACAAGTATTAATTTAATTATCATATTTAATATTTGTATTAAAATTAACTGTATTGATTAATTAATTAAATACTAAATTATCAATATTAATTATCTTCATAACAGTACTGATTTCAATTAAATACTATTTAAAGATTAATTAATTAACACAAATGTAGAATAATTGTATGGATATGATGTGAAGAGAGCTCATATGCATTTCAACCTTATTAAAAGACTCAATGCAGCCCACAATTAAAAGCTCAACCCAAAACTCAAAAGTTACCTTCATTTTTTTAACCATGTTGTATCAATATCACTGGTGTATAGCAAAATTACTCATACATATATTAGTGGTCTTAACTTTTAGATCTCCCATTATTGCATCATGAGTTTTTATTTTCAATTTATCTTTTTTATCTTACTTCAAAAGTTATAGTAGAAATCATAAAAATTCTCTCAAATAATTTAATCTCACAAGGAATGTAATCTATATTTACTTTCTCCAACAATTGTATTTATCCGTTAATAGCAATCATAAAAACACAATTAAATCTTCTTGTATGATGGAGCGTGTGATAACGAATCATTTGAGACTCATATTCGATATATTTTATTTTGTGTAGATATAATTCTCTTATTAGCAAAATTGTCATGAACATAACACCCAAGATCATTGCAGCCATGGTTTTGTATACACAAAACTTTAAGAAAATATATATGTTTCCATTTAAATACTAATATTAAATATTAAAATAAATTATAATGTTTTAATTTAATTTAATTTCATATTTAATATTAGTATTTAAATTAATCATGTTACTTAATTTAATTAAATACTACATTACAAATATTAATTTTAGCCGAAACAAATATTAATTATCTTGATTACACTACTAGTTTAAAGTAAATACTAAATTACAAAATATTTAATTTATCACACTACTATATAATTTAGATGAGATTTCATATGTAAAGTCATTTTTTGATTTGATGTGATGTCTTAATACACAATTAACATTTAGAAAATATATATGTTTTGATTTAAATACTAACATTATCAATTAAAATAAATTTTAACATTTCAGTTTAATTTAATTTCATATTTAATATTAGTATTTAAATTAATCGTGTTGCTTAATTTAATTAAATACTACATTACAAATATTAATTTTAACTGAAACAAATATTAAATATTATTTAATTGTATTGTTTGCATCCTATTAAGGTTGTTATGTAGTAATTATTTTTAATTCAATTGATTGTATGTTATATCATAGATATTAGTTGGTTGGTGTTGTGTGGTTACTTAATAATGTTTATTATTAATTGACTTGTCATGCCAGGTCACCATATCGACTGCATGCTAATTCATCGATATTGGCTGGTTGAATACTATTTCATTGCATGTCATGTCATCAAGATTGGTTGAATACTATTTCATTGCATGTCGTGTCATCAAGATTGATTGATTGCATACTATTTAATTGAATATCAGATGTCGTGTCATCAAGATTGGTTGATTGCATGCTATTTAATTGGATATTAGTTGTATCCTATTTGCATATGATTAATTAGTAATACCACAATCTTTTGATTATAATATCTTCATCCATTGTATAAGATTTAATGTGGTAGACATGTTGGATTTGATTTCAATCGATTTCACGTATCTCATCATTTATATGTAGTCGATTTGGATAGATTTTGGTATGAATAAATCGTTTCGATTTAAATGGACTTTCGCATGTCAAGTAATTTTTGAATTTGATGTGATGTCTTAATACACGATTAACTTTAACAAAATAAATACGTTTCCATTTAAATACTAATATTAAATATTGAAATATTTTTGTACATTACATTGTAATTTAATTTTACATTTAATATTACTATTTAAACTAAAAGAAGAGTGTGATTAATTAATTAAATACTACATTACAAGTATTAATTTAATTCTATATTTAATATTAGTATTAAAATTAACCATGTTGATTAATTAATTTAGTATTAAATTACAATTATTAATTACCTTGATAACATTACTAATTTAAAAATATTTAATTAACATAAATATAAAATTATTTGTGTGGTTTAATTAAATACTCACAATTATTGGTATCATGTGATTTAAGGAAAAACAAATACATGTAACAAAAAATGACTTACGTGCATTTTAGCTAGTAAAGAGGTCCAATGCAGAAACTACCTTAATTTTTTTTACCACGGTAAAAAAAAAATTGGTATATTAATACCACTAGTGTATAGCAGAATTACCCAATAAAATATTTCAAAATCAGTTAATTTCCCAATTCTAAGAAAATTCATTACTTAGGCCATTTTATGTATGAATTTGTACAAAATTAATCAAAAAATTTGATTACTTCATTTATTTGTAGTTCTAAAATTGACATATACACTATCCAATGACTAAATCGATCTAAGCGTCATTTATGACCGTGTTAGATTGAAAATATATTTATAGTATGAGATTCTTTTGAACTTAAAAAACAAATTCATGTCGGCACAGAATTTTTTTTTTGAGGGCATGTCGGCTCAGATTTAAGTGAATAATATTTTATCAATATGGAGATTGCTAATTTAGCTTTTGTCAAAGCTTCAATTATGTGTGCATTTGTTTCAAAATCCATTTATTGCAGGAAAATTGCATTTAAATTTTTTATTTTTTTTATCTTGGACTGTCACTACTTGTTTGCTAATTTGGCAAGGCCTAACGTAACTGAAAATTTCATATTTCGAATTAATTTTTAACAAGATAATTATTAGTGACTGTATTTCTATCTGTATCATAATTCTATTCAAATTTACAAAAAAAAAAAAAAAAAAAAAAAAGAAAAAGAAAAAAAAAGTTGAGAAAAGGAAGCTCTGATGAATTTAGTTTGCTTCATTAACTTAGTATTTGGGCCTAGATTTAATGGGTTCAAGCTCATAATTAGACAAGATTCTACTGATATTGGGCTGGAGACGTGAGATATTTTGTATGGTTCAGCTGTTAAGGGGTCCCACTAATCCGTACATACGTTATCCGTTCTAAATAATTTCAGCATCTCCAGCACTCGAAGATATATATGTTGATATAACATTACCCAATAACTGACTCGGGAAAAATTGTAATCCTTTGAGATATTTCATCAATTTAATTTTGTAAAATGAATAACGTTAATCTTCTTCCTTCTTTTTCGGGACTAAAAGATTCGAAATATGCACTTTATTGCATTTTACATTTCACAGAATAAATGTTTGGACCACTTTATATGTAGAGACCGTACAAAAATAGACATCACATATATTCGTGTTTTTCGTATCTCATATTCTGCCACAAACTCTACATGTATAATCATAGATATATGGGTAGGTAAGTATGATAAGTTATAATATGAATTTTTAAATAAATTTAGTTCATAAACTCTTTATTTCATTTCATTAAATTTATATGTAGGACATCTCATACAATTTGTATTGGTTATTGTAGGGTTGGCAATTAATTTTTTTGGACATTACATGTAGTTTATACCGTTTCATACCTTAAATTTCTGTTTAATGAAATTTTCCAATATTATCTTATGAAAAATATTAATTTTATTTATTAGTGTTGAATACATACTGATTATTTAATATTAATATTTTCTATTGGGCTGTGACTGTGAGTGGATGCACAAAAGTTCCATTTGGTTGGATGAGGGCGAGGGCGGTGTGCCGAGGGGCCCCACCCAGAGCCTGTCTTACCTTTTATTTATTTGTTTGTTTTATGTTGCTTTTTTTGAACTATTTTAGTCCATAATTTATATATCGGCAATGTGAGTGACATGTTAATATTCTTCATGTTAATATTCTTCTTTAAATCTGATTTGTCATTTTGAAGGCTGTAAATTTGAAAGTGACCTCTTGTGAAATCAACAATATAACCATTACTATCTATGTATGTTACTTGTATTTTCTTCTATAAATTTCTTTGTGATATTTTTATTATGTTACTCATTTATTCATTTCCAATAAAACTTCAATGATAATTTGTGAAAATTTTCAAATATCATTTTTTAACCTACTAATTCAAATAATATATAATAAAAAAATTATTTTTGTGAATACAAATATTTTAATCATTAAATAATGAAGTAAATAAAACCATATATAAATATGGTAATTCATAAAGATGTATAACAAAAGAGTTATTTGATAGTGGGATTCATGAATATATTTTTAATTTGTATATTATGATTGTGATGATATATTAGAACAGAATGGGATACGATGAGATAGAAACAAAGACAGATGTGTGTAAATATCTAGTTTTTGACATCATATTAAATGTTAAATTATTAAGATGCCTTTATATATCTAGATAGAGTTGGGTGGGTACATGAAATCGACAGAGATTTACCAATTCATGACTAAGAATCAAAAACTAAATAGATAAATGAATCAAATGAAAAAAAGGAGATGAATTGGCAATCCAACATAAAGATTCGGGAATTAATATTGGAAAAGATGTTTTGAACGAAACAGTATATATTAGCTTTTACTAATAACTAAAGAAAAGCAGGCGGGGTTGTCTGCATTATACTGTATCATACTTTTATACTTTAGTGATGATCCCATCCAATAAGGCCTATTGCCCTCCATATATGGCTGACAATTTTTATCTGAAGATTCTTTAAGATGGGTAGACAGGGATGTGAAGATTCAAAATGTAAGGAAAGGCACCATAGTATTATTTCATATATTTATCTTTCATTAACTTAGATTATTATAACACAATATTTTTTGTATCTATATATAAATTTTACTAATTTTTTTTTCTAAGTTATTATACATAAAGGTCACGAAATTTATACAACAATGCAATATAAAAGTCACACCAATACAACATAAATGTTTTGGCATGAAGTAAAAAAATAAAATGGAATCCGGATCAACCTGAATTACATTTGCACCAATTGCACAGTAGACACACTCTTATTATAATTATTTTAGATGAGATGTTGAATATCAATTATATATAATGTGAACCTATTCACAGTATTGTAATATTAATTTCCTATAATTTATTGACTATTTTCAGTACTCTCACTTGCAGTATGAATGTGTAGTAAAAAGTGTGACGCTGCTCAATATAAACCTTTCAATAATTAATTATATCAATAAACCATGAACCTTATAACTCAAGTGGTAATATTTTATCTTTATAAAAATGAGATTGTGATAATCAATGTTCGAATTTAGCAAATTTTGTAGTCTTTATAGTCCCACTCCCTTACACTCCTTCCAAGTTCATTAAAAAACAATCATATCAACAATGTATTTATTACCAGATGTAAAATTAGCTAAAATCAGTATGTCAGAGTAATTGTAAGCTAAACTAATGAGTTTAAATTCGTCAGAATGAATCTGATCATTAATCTTGAGTAAGATAATGATGTTTTATCTTACAAATTGAAAAAGTTTAAACTTCTAAGCCCGTACGCTTGAAGCTTTTTAGTTTATTGAACAAACATACTCAATATCATGAGTCTGTATTTATTATTAACGTTGAGTTCTATAGACAATTTTTAAGGTATGTTTTTTTGTTTTAAAGATATGAGGCGGCTGTTAATCATATTGGAGGCTAGTTGTGTGGGCTCGATTTTTAGAAGAAGACTGAGAAAGTAAAATTGTTCTCTTCTAACTGAATATCGGTGAATTCAACTTTCAAACCAGGTTAGTGAGACACATCCCATAATTTATATAGTATCAATTTTAAGGGACAGATTGTTATATATCCCCAAATTAGTTTTTTTTTTTTTAAATAAATAGCAATACTATTTAATTAAAGAAAAAGAAAAATGAAACAAGCAAAACCAACGTACAGGAAAGGGAAAAAAAAGAAATGCCGGCCTCATTAAAACCAAAAAATTATACTATGGAAAAAACTAAACCCCGAAATTAGTTAAAAGTAAGCTAAATTGAGTCATAAAAAAATCTACTATTTGCATTACAAAATTAATTGATTCTCATAATTATTATCCTTTCTCAAAATAAAAGTATATTCTGAAATAAGGAAACCTGGTCCCAACAGCATTTTGAATGAATATATAAAAGAGAAACCAAGAACGTGTACATGAAATAAAAAGTGAAATTCCTCGTCTTAGAAAAAGATAAAAAGGAAAAAAGTTGTTGAGAAAACCTCAACCATAAAAACCTCTTACAGAAACTTGCTATAAAACAACCATATCAAAAAAGAGCATACAATGCTAAATTAAGCAATTTTACGGTTTACATAAAAAAAAAAGAGAAATATAAAAATAAAAATATAATGCCAAGAGATGGGCATGCTCTGGTGGTTAGTGAGGTGATCGGAGATGTTCTACCCCAGTTCACCCCCACGACAGAATTTCGGGTTTACTGTGATGGTCGAATGATCTGCAATGGCTTTAGGCTCAGACCTTCTCAGGTCGCCACCCCTCCTAGGGTTGAGGTTGGAGGTCATGATTTTCGAACTCTTTTTACTCTGGTAAGTTTTCTTTCTTTTTCTCTCCTTTTTTTTTATTTTTTATTTTTTTATTTGTATATATTTATAACAATGGGAATATATATGTTTGTATTCTGCTGGTTATGAATTTGCAGATTATGGTGGATGCTGATTGTCCAACACCTGGAAATCCATACCTTCGCGAGTACTTGCACTGGTCTATCTCTCTCTCTTCTTGTATGAGGAAAAACTAATTAATTTGTTACCTTCGCGAGTACTTGCTTGTATGAGGAAAAACTAATTAATTTGTTACCTTCGCGAGTACTTGCACTGGTCTATCTCTCTCTTCTTGTATGAGGAAAAACTAATTAATTTGTTTTGCATATAAACAACTTCTTCCGTTGTGAGCGATGTTTCTATCTCTCTCTATGAGGAAAAAACTAATTAATTTGTTGTGAACGATGTTTGATGAGTATAGAATAGTGTAAGACCACAATATACTTAAAATAATAGAAGAGAAAACAGAATACGTTGAAATACTTGAAAATTCTAAAAAAAATTAGAATATTTTTTGTTGGGAAAAAAACATTATAATTGTTGCAATTCTTGATTTATGATTAATTGACACATGCAGACACATACTGTTCTACCTGTCAAAAATGGAGGATGGGTACAAATAATATTAAATGGGATGAGACATATTTGGGGGGAGAAAAAGATTCTCATTAAGTTTTGGGTTTGATTTAACATTATTTCGATTTTGATGGAAATATCGATATTTTTAATTTTTATAAAAATATCGTCAATATATTGGTATCGGTAGAAATATGGATACATCTTTTTAATATTTACTAATATTTCCCCAATATTCCACAAAAAGAATATATCGATATGTGTGGAAATATCGATACCTTTTAAATATTTACTAATATTTTTTCAATATTTCATAAAAATTTATCGGTATATCATAATATTTTTATAATTTATATCATAAAATCATGAAATCAATACCGATATTTGTCGATATTTCCCGTATATCACATATATTCCTCCAATTTATACCATGATTTATATTATAAAACCATCGATATTGAAATTGATACCAATATTTGTTAATATTTTACGATATTTATCGATATTTCCCTATATATAACCTATATTCCTCCCATTTATACCATGAAGCTTATTTCATCGATTTTTTTTATAAATTGTATTATAAAACCTCCGATATTGAAATCGATATCGATATTTGTCGATATTTTACATATTTATCAATATTTCCCATATATCACCTATATTCCTCCGATAAATATTTCCCATATCACTTATATTCCTCCCATTTATATCATGAATATCAAAATCCATATATGATATTTATCGATATCGATATTTGTCGATATTTTACATATTTATCAATATTTCCCATATATCACCATATTTATCAATATTTCTCATATATCACCTATATTCCTCCCATAAATATTTCCCATATCACTTATATTCCTCCCATTTGTACCATGAATATCAAAATATTTATCAATATTTTACCCATATATTGATATTTTTATTTTTGAAGATTATAATCAATATTTTCGAATATTTTCATTTTTGAAGATTATAACCTGAGTATCCGCTACCCGATTATATTTGTTTTTCAAGTTTTATTTATAAATGTTCCAATAACTAGTTTATTTGTAAATTTTCTTAGTTTCTAATCGATCTAATTATTAATAAATAACCCGTTTATTTATTTCTAAATTTGAAATATAGGTTGGTTACTGACATCCCCGGAAGTACTGGACCTACTTTTGGTAAGTTATTTCAGTTGCGCAACATAATTTCGATTTTGACAGCAAATATCTGAAATATTAATTAATTTAAATTTTGGAGTGTATAATTTCGATTTTGACAGCAAATATCTAAAATATTAATTAATTTAAATTTTGGAGTGTGAAATTAGTAGTGATAAATATTGGTGTAAAAATGAATGCTTACAGGGAACGAAGTAGTAAGTTATGAGGCGCCTCAACCGTCGATGGGGATCCACCGCCTAGTTCTGGTGTTGTTCCGGCAACCGAGGCGGCAGAGCGTGGCGGCGCCGGAATGGCGACAGAACTTCAATATCAGACAGTTTTCTGACCAGTACAACCTGGGATCACCTGTTGCTGCTCTCTATTATAACTGCAACAGGGAAAACGGCACTGGATGCAGAAGAGCCGTGTAATAATAATAATAATAATAATAATAATAATAATAATAATAATAATTAATACTATTATTATTATTAATTAAACTACCATAATTACTTACATATATATATATATAGTGTGGAAGCTTAGCTACCCATCATAAATAAATAAATAAAATGTGTGATTGCATAATATCACTTGACTTGTGTGCTTATCGGGCAACCTATTGTATATAAAATGATTTTACTAATTGCGGCAGACCAAGGTTTCTCAGTTTTTATACTTTTTGGGGACAAAACTATTCTTTTATATACTTTTATAATCATCTTTTTATGGATAAATTTCATAATAACACCCAAATAATGAATAAATTCTCAATTCTAAATTAACATTTTAAAGTTTCTCAATAAGGAACTCAATTTAATTTTTTTTCTCAAATTAAGATTTAAAAATTAGATTGAGTTCTTAATTTAAGATAAAATTCAATTTTTTTTATTTATATCAATAGATTTATTTATATTTCAATATTTATTTATATTTTTTATTAATTAAAATAAATTAGTGCAATTTTTGAAACGATTTTCATCCGATTTGTATTAATACATATATATATATATAATGTAATTCACAAAATTAAGATTCCTTTATGTTCTTAATTTTATGAATAAATATATAGAAAACCGATTTTAAATTAATCAGTTTAATATAATTTATAAAAAATATAATTTATATTTTATAAATTAAATTAATTATATTTTTTTTCTTTCTTTCCTTTTTTATATAAATTAAGATAAGTCGGATGAAGATTGTTCATAAAGTGTACTAACTTATCTTAATTTATTTAAAATATGAATACATATTGAAATATAAATATAAATAAAAAAGAAAAAAATAGAATTTTATCATGAATTAAGAACCCAATCTAATTTTTAAATTTTAAATTGAGAATTTTTTTTAAAATTAAACTCTTATTAAAAAACTTTAAAATTTAGGTATAAATTAAGTGCTAATCCAAAAATTTGGTATTTTTATGAAATTATCCATATTTTCATTAGAAAAAGGACCAAAATACTCCTAAAACTTGGCCAAGTGGAGAATATTTTTGTCCAAAAGTATAAAGTGATTAAAAAGTATAATTCTAAGAGGTGTGATTGGATGGAGATATAGGTGAATTTTGTAGATATGAATTTGGGATTTAAGTGTATAAAAGGAACAACAAACCAACATACCACAAAGCATATAATGAAAATCTTTTTCTATCATCTAATATAATAAAGGGTTAATTTCAATTTGCTACCTGAATTACGACACTTTTTTCCAATAGGTGTATAAACTCAAATTTTTTTTCAATCACTAGCCAATCTCTTCAAAATTTTCCAATTGCTACCTCAAACACATATTTTCCGGTCAAAATTCATCGAAAAACTCAAAAATTCATAATTTATATGCCAAAATGATCCTCTTTCGAAGTCAAATTATAACCCTAAATTAATTTAAAGATTTTTGTTTGATTTAAATTTGAATCGAATAAAAAATGTTCAAAACCCTAGAATGATTTTTGTTCGATTCGTGATCGGATCGAGTGAGAATCATGAAATTGACATGGGGATATTATATGGTTTCGAATAAGAGTCATTTTGACGTATGAATCATGCATTTTTGACTAATATTCAAGTTTTCCGGTGAATTTTGGCCGGAAAATATGTGTTTGGGGTAGCAACTAGAAATTTTTGAAGAGATTGACTAGTGATCGGAAAAAAAATTGAGTTTATACACCTATTAAAAAAAAGTGTTATAATTTAGATAACAAATTGAAATTAACCCTATAATAAAATATCTCAAAATACCATTTATTCAAATAAAAAACTAACTTTTTTAGATGTAAACTCAATTTGATGAAGAGATTTGATGGGTCCTCAACCACTTATGTCAAATCAAAATTAATGCCTCTTTTTTCACCTTTCTTTAACCATTTACTGCCAAATTTTTTTTGTTTGGAAGCCATTGACAAACTCATTGAAGAAAATTTTCCAAAGTTTAAAAAAATCTTCATTTAAAATCGAGAAGGAGGAAAGTCGAATTCAAAATTATGACTGACTAGGTTTGTTTCGAAATTCTAACATCATTAGAATTACATTTATTTTTGATTTTTTGATTTAGTGGTTTGAATGTTTTGATGTTTGAAATTTATGCTCGATTGGTAATTAGTTTCAAATCTCTTATTGAAGATTAAAGTTAAACGAATATTTATCCAAAGAATTTGAGTAGTTTAAGGCTAAATGAAATTAAAAAAAAAACTATGGTTAAATTCCATCTGTTAGTGGTAAATAATGTAATTAGGGTGAAACGAAGATTAGATTTTCATATGTTATTGTCAAACGAAGATTTATAAAATGTCCATTAAATGAAGATTTTGAGAAAATAGGAATGAACGAAGATTTTGAAAAATAGTGTTAAATGGAGATTTTCAAAAGTAGGGGGATTAAACGAAGATTTTGTTAAAATAAGAATAGAGATTTGTAAAAATTAAGATTAAACAAAGATTTTTCATAAATCATTGTAAAAATAAGGGTAAACGAAGATTTCTAAAAAAATCTTCGTTTGACCCTATTTTTAATAAAATCTTCGTTTAACCCTATTTTAACAAAATCTCCGGTTACCGCTATTTTTTTAAAATCTTCGTTTAACCTAATTATTCAACAGTCTTATTGAGAAGTTTGTTATTAATTTGAGATTGTGAGCTAAAAAACTTGTTATTTTAATTTAGGTATAAGATATTAGTTTGTATATTTACTTACAATATTTATTTTGATTAATAATTAATAAGATATTTTTGTACATATTATTAAGCGATTTGGGTTGGGTTGTGAGGCTTCTCAGATCATTTGACATATATTAACCGGTATACTCGTCCGAGTATACTAGATGACATAAAGACACAGTTGCGACATATATACAGGGACTGTCTCCTTGATTTTCTTAGAACATGTTTCAACCATTTTCTAAGGTGGTTTCTTAGGACATGTTTCAACCATTTTCTGAGGTGAGAGACTAAGACTAAGCATTGCAAGTCCTTTATGCATGTTCTTATGTCACATGAGGTGCATAGACGCGATACTCCTCAACATAAGAGATAGTTTCTTATCGGCCAAGATCATCGTCTTGAGTTCGCTCTAATTACCGGGTTGAGATTTGACGACTATGATTTCTGCCTAATTGAGGTTCACCATCCACCTGAAGGTGTAGTATATTATATAGTCCATGCCGATTCTCCACGCGTGATTATTGTCGAACTCTGTACTAGATTTATTAGTGGAGAGTTTCGTTAGAGTAGGGATGATACTATGAAGATTGCGAAGATTCTCATATTGTATAATATTTTACTTGGACTCGACCCTAAAAAGACAACTGTGGATATGTGGGTATGAGACTTAGTAGAGAAGAAGATGGATGACAGAGTTTTTCATAGAGAAATATATCTTATCTTACATTGTAATGATATATGGACAAGCTTCCAATAATTATGCCACCCTAAAATGATAGTGATAAATTCTTCACATGCACGATGTTACACATTTACTGTCTGGTGAGATATTTTAAATTTTAATGATGCTTGGCATAATAAGGGTCAAGTCCAAAACTACCCATTTTCATAATGCAAGGAACTTTTCTATCTCATTTTTATGAAAATAACTTTTTTACCATTTTTAAGGCATTTTGCTAAATACATTCAAATACTACCCCTTAATTATATTTAAATTTTAATTATTAAATGAAATTCAAATACACTATTTGAATACAAAATTTAATATTTCAAAATATATAAAATTCTATAACCCCAAAATTTAAAAAAGTTGAAAATTTATTTCCCCCACCCCAAGCTTCACTGAAACTCAATCTCCACCACTTCAACACTAATGACGAATATAGATCCTAGGACAGAGTTTGGATTTTATTAATGAATCTGAAGTTGTTTTGTTGGTCAAATCTAAGATAAAAATGAGGTTACAGGGAGATGAGAGAAACTGAGATAAGAATGGGATTAGGGAGATGGAAGAAACGACGGTGATTCTTGTCGGAAATGGTAGATGTCAGATTTACGCCAACAAATCTAGATATTGGAGTGGAGATGGTGGAAGTGTGACGCCGGTCGCACTCGAAGATGATAGTATCGGGATAAATTAAGACGATGATAGCATCGGGATAAACTAAGATGGTTAGAGAAGGCGAATGAGAGTTGATTTACACGATGTTCTGTGTTATCTGAACTTGGAGGTGGAACATCGAACTGTTCGAAGAAAGAGACAAGAGTTTGGGTTATAATTTTTTATTATTTATTTATTTTATTTTTGATTTTGATGATTTGAATGTTCAGTGAATAATTGTGAAATTTTTTGGAGTTTTTGATTTTGTGTATAATTACTATCGTAATCGTGTATATACATGCATGAGTAGGAGAAAATCGTCAAAATCATATATCATTTAATATTCTAATATATACACACGATATGTATCTTATTATACACGATAAATCATGTCTGTTTAACGTTCTGATATATGTACACGATATGTATGTTACTGTGTGTACATGATAAATTGTATGTACATGTACACGATATGTATACAACGTGTACATACATGTGTACACGATGATTATTATATTTACACGATATGTATCTTACAATGTGTACATGATTATAATATGTACATAATATATATTTTACAACGTGTACATGATTATAATATGTACATAATATATATTTTACAACGTGTACACAATTATAATATGTACACAATATATATTTTACAATGCATACACGATTATATTTCACGTGTACACGATTATATTTTAGGTGTACATGATTACACGATATGTATTTTACAATGTGTACACGATAATTATAATGTTGGGATTTCAATATTTAGATTTTGATGAGACAAAACATATATATGTCATAGGAAGTTTTGTGTACCCCATTTTCTTTACAATGTTTAAGTAAAAACATAGACTAGATTTGAGTCTAGATATAGATGTTGAAAGATGGTGGTTTCTATAAGTTACATAGCTGCATCGAGTATTTCGGAAAGAAGTTGCTGCAAGAAAGCAGATACAGCATCGCTGCAAGGAAGCAGTTACAGCACTGCAGCGAAGTAAGAAAGAACAGCGTGCAACATCGCTGCAAGAAAATGATACAGGAGTACTGCAAGCAAAAGATACAACAGTACTGTATGAAGATACTACAAGTAGGTCTAAGCTACAGCAGCACTGTAAGGAAGTAACAGCTGCAAGTAGACCTAGGATACAGCGTAAAACTTCTTGCTCAAACAGTCAACAACACCAATAACAAACAAAGAAGTATCCTGCAATTCGAGGAAGGATAAATGCAGTACGAGGAACAAAGATCCAAGCAAGAATAAATAGGCCATTCCAGAGAAGATCAAAGTTGCAGACACGGAGCCAATACGAAGATGCCATGTGGACTGGCATACTGTAGAAAGTTGCTAGCCGTAACTACCGCATTAAATGCTCCGAAAAAGAAAGTCAAGTCGCATTAAATGCGAGCCATGCCTTTGATCAAGTACTCCAAATTCAAAAGAGAGATATCTCTTTCAACAGATATCTTCTCATACAAGTATAAATAGAGGATGGGCAACACTGAAGCTGGTCACTGAAATATTTGCGCAAAAACTCTCAAGCATTCAAGTTACAACCATTCAAGTCTACTCTAAGTTTCAGTCACTCAATCTCTGTGAAGTGAAGCAAGTTCAAAGTTGAAAGATCCTTCGAAGGATTCAGAAGCTCACTTCACCGCACCAGAAGAGCCTATAACAATGCTGTAAGAAAAAGATACAAGAAGAAGTGGCTCATGATACAAAAGTATAGTCAATTTGCTGCATGCTTGGAAGAAACATTAAATAAAGTAACAGAGTCAACTCAGGCTGCAATACGAGGAAGATCAAATGTATATTAGGAACAGAAACCTCAACGGATCGAGTAAAGCTAGTAGAGACAAACTAAAGTTGTAGAAAGTTGTAAGCTGGAACTACAACATTTAATGATTCGCAATGCAAGGTCAAGAAGAATTTAATATAAGTCATACCTTTGAAAATGACATCAATTTAAAAAGAATAATGTCCTCTTAAACGGGTATAACTCTATAACTATAAATAGAGTCAGAGAAGACTGTAATTGGTTATTGAAACTTATGCTTACAAAAGATCAAGCATGAATCAAGCTAAAATCTCTCAAGCAAAAAAGACCTTGTGTCAACCACTCAACCCCGTGAAGTAGCCAAGTCAAGCTCAAAAGCTCAAAGTGCTAAGAGACTACTTCACTGCACTAGTTGAAGAAACCCTATATACTTTTACCTATTTGTTGTGTATTAGGTTGTTTTATTAGGTGTCAAACAGTTGATAGTGTTGGTCCCAAGTGGTGTCCGAGGTTCAGAGGGGGGGTGAATGAACCTTGGTCGATTTTTCAGAATCTTTAAAACAACCGTTCTGCACTGCAAGTTACTTGAGCTTGCAGCGATAGATGGTTACTGCTTGCAGCGCTAGAATGCAGTGCTGCACGCTGTAACCTGGAGTTTTGTACGCAGCGGAAATAAATTTTCTAACACAAGGCTGTTTTTCTCAAGAATGCTTCTTCCAAACGTTTTAAGATGAGAGATAGATAGATATGCAGAAAATAAGCGCAGATAAGAAAAATGATAAAAACACTTATGGCTTATAGTGGTTCAAAGGTGGTGTAATCCTTCTACGTCCACTCTACTGCTCCTCGAGCAGGAACTTTGTTAAGCAAAATTGATTTACAGGACACCCCTAACAATCTATCAACTTTACAAAGCAAACCACCTACTGAAGTCCAGCGTACACACAACAACTGCAAACTTCAAAGGCTAACCCACACAGGGTTCTATACTCCCACACAGGGAAGCTGCCTAATTCTAGACAACTAAAACAAACAGCAAGGATCTCTCCTATCAACTGCTTGGTACCACTAAAACAACCTAAGCACACAACAACAAGGTTAAAAGGATAAAAAGGTTTTCTTCAACTTGTGCTTCGAAGTGAGCTTCTGAATCCGTAAGGAATCCTTTAGCTTGAACTTGCTTCACTTCGATAGGTTGAGTGACTGAAACTGATTGTAGGCTTGAATATTTGGATCTTGTAAGCTTTGTGAATTTAGCGTAAAATGTTTCAGTAACCAGCTTCAGTTCTCCTCGACCTCTATTTATACTTGTAGGAGAAGATGTCCATTGAAGGAGACATCCCTCTTTTGAATTTGAAATAGCCTGGCTAAAGTATGGTTCGCATTTAATGCGACTTGACTTTTCCTTTCGGAGCATTTAATGCGGCAGTTGCGGCTCGCAGCTTTCTGCGGCGCGTCAGTTCATGTGGCATCTTCTTATTGGCTCCGTGTCTGCTACTTTGACTTTTTCTTGAACGGCTCTATTATCCCTGCTTGGATCTCCGTTCCTCGTACTGCATTTATCCTTCCTGGGATTTGCAGGATACTTCGTCTTATAGTTGGCGCTGTATTACTTAACTGACTTGTAAGTCTGCGCTGTATCCTTGGTCTTTGTGCAGCTGATGCATTCTTTCAGTGCTGCTGTATTTTAGACCTGATTGCAGTATCATCTGGCAGTGCTGCTGTAACTTTGTTCTAGCAGTACTCCTGTATCCTTTTCTTGCAGCGATGCTGCACGCCGTTTTTCCTTGCTTTGCTGTATCCTGCCTTCATGCAGCGATACTGTATCCTGCCTTCTTGCAGCGATATCTTCCTTTAAAGCTTAGATGCAGCTTTATCCTCTTTTAACCTCCATTTCAAAGCTTGGCTCAAGACTCAATTCTAGTCTATTTATTCACTTAAATAATGTGAAAATGGGGTACTCAACACTTCCTATTACATGATTGATTTGTCTCATCAAAATCTAAACAATGAAATCCCAACAGATAGGATTGTATCCTTGCTGTTTGTTATAGTTGTCTAGGTTGTAAAATATGATTGAGGCGTTACTTACGTATAAAATTCACTTTTTTAAGAAAATAAAGATAAATAAATTTAAGAAAAATCATTATAAAATATACATTTTCGAACTTCATGAAATACAAAATTTTGAAATAAAACATTATTCGACCTTTGATCATCGGCTACCGGCATTCACCGCTTGCGCACCACGCCCTAAACTTTTAAATTGAAAATATTTTAAAAAGTAGGGGTGAGTGCGTGAACACTCAGTGGGGATAAACCGTAACAATCAACATTTATTAACATCTCAAAGGAAATCAACCAATATATAATCACATAATCGCGGATCTTAACCGCCTTGCAAACAATTACGAATCTTAACCGCTGTGAAAACATATGCGGATCTTAACTGCCGTGCAAACAATTTACGGATCTTAACCTCCGTGAAAACAATTTTACGGATCTTAATCGTGGTGTAAACAATTTACGGATCTTAACCACCGTGCAAACATATGCGGATATTAACCGTCGTGCAAACATATGTAGATCTTAACCACCGTACAAACAATTACTTTATTGTAAATCACACTTTACGTCATAAATCCATGTATTTTTGAATAAATACAAGTTTGCACTTCAATCAGATTTTAAATAAAATCACACATTCGTTCGAACACATATTAAAATCATGCGATTTAAACACACAAATTCAAATAAAGTGCACAATTAGAACACGTTACCCCCACCTTGGGAACTCGACAGTGCCGGTCAAAAGCTTTTGGTCTTATTTTCCTTTATTCTTGTCTTTTGCTCGTATTCCTTACAAAGTATAAAAACATGACTTATCCTCTGATTTAAACGCTTAAAACCAATAAAATCTATAAGATTAACCCCTGAGAAGGTTAATAGACGGGGGTTCTAAATTTAGTGCTTTACTAGAATTTAGGGTTTTACTAGATCATAGGGTTTTCCTGCTTATTGGTTTGCTCGTCATATTTTATGTCATTTTTGGGGTTAAACTATCACCTTATAAAGTTATCGGATACAATATATAATAATTATCTAACCCGGGGGTCATAATACAATTCTGCAAAGATTAGGGACTATTCAGTAATTTTCAGGAATTCTGGGGGTCAGTTTGCTATTTCAAAGAAGTTCTGGGGTCTTTTTGCATATTATAAAGTTAAGAGACTAATCTGTAATTATCCATAAGTTTAGGAACTTGAGTGTAATTTACTCTAAATCTAGAATTTTTGGTTTGGTCCCTGGACTAAATCAAATTCTTAATAAACAACCCCAGCCCCAAACCCCTCTCTGCCGCCTTCCCTACTACCGCCTAGCCTCCTTCGCCGCACCTTCTGCCACCTATCGCTGCAGCTACCGACGACCCACGTCGTCGGTAACTCCACCTCTAACACACACTACACACCGATACATATATATTGTAGCACCTAAGAATTTTTTTTTTAAAATAACAATATATATATTGCCCTAATGCATGCATATAACTATGTAATATATATTACCTTAATGTATACATAATTATATGATATAAACTTTCAATATATGTTATATAGTAATAGATTATAAAATATTAAGATAAATAAATCCTAAGATAAGATATACATACATGATATAATTATAACATAAGTTATAAATATTAAGATATACAATTTATAAGTTATATAAACATGATTATAACCTAAGTTATTATGCATGTAACCTAAGCTAATTTACGTATATGACATATATACATGATATAATTATATAAGCATAAGTTGTAGTACATGAAGTGCATGGTAACATAATTAGTATATAAGTTATTATATTAGATTATGTGCATAACCTAGGCTATTACGTGAGATACATATATATATGGTATAATTACATATCTTAAGTTATATGGCATGAGATTACTTTGTAGCGTAGGCATGTAGGTAGTTGCTAGGTCAATAAACTTTTAGAAGGATTAATTGATTGGTATGTGAGGCCATGCTCCATCACTTCTCTATGCACGTAACCCACAACCAAAGCAAGCAACCAAGCCATTCTTTCTCTTCTCTTTTCCATCAACCTTGCAGCCGAGTTCACTGCCTCTTTCCACTGCCGATCATCAAGCTTTTCGGAGAGGTAATCGGACCAAGATGTAGATCTCGCCGAGCTCGTCGCAAGGACGGGTTCGGAGCTTTGAACCATTGAGCTTTTCCTTCTCTTTTTCTTTCCCTATCTCTGCCTCTCTTGGTCTCTGTCTCTCTTCCTCCGATCACTTTCTGGCCATCTCTGTTGTGCTGTTGTTCACCGCTCCGCTTCGCCGTTGGTCGAGTAGTAGCCGGCGCTGGAAGTCGCCGGCGAGTTGGGGAGGGGTTGTGAGCCGCCGCTTGCAGCGGCGGTGTGTGCTGTGTGTTGTGTCTTGTCTGTGTGTGATGTGGGTGCGTGAGTTAGTCGGGGTTTTGGATTGGCGTCGTGTCTGCGCCGACGTGTCAAGTCGGGAACCGCCGCTGGAAGCGGCGGCTGTGCTGGCTGTGTTGGCTGCGTCGGTTGTGCTTGGTCCTGTGGTGGCCGATGGTGCAAGGGTGTGGATAGGGTAGAGTGGTGTGTTGAATGGGGGGGGCTGTAGAGGAGTCACCGGCGACTGGAACTGTGGCTGAACGGCGGCTGAGCGGTGGCTGGACGCTGGAAGGAGGTGAAGGCAGGGGATGGGGGATGTAAGGGTGACGGGGAGGGGGGGTTTCTTTTGCAAATTTAATTAGTTTAAGGGCTATCTTGCAAAGTAGAACTATGCTGAAATTAAATTAGAACCCTTAGCCTTGATAAAATTGTAGATTTCTCCCCTAATTATTTAAAGCATGTTTTAAGATAATTGAGCTAAGATAATGATAAATAAACACCTTATTTTTTTATGAACTTACATAGTTTTTTTTTAAAGTTGATTGATTTTATGTAAATTTCTATAGAATGTTGAGATTTAATATAAATGATATATAGCTTATTAAACACTAGAAAATATGGGAATTAAATATGTTAATAGAAATTGATATATGAATTTTGGACTCCAATTAAATGGCAAAGATAAATCATAACCTTAATTTTATAAATTTTGCTTTAAGTATCATAAGTATGTAGAAAATGTAAGACTTTGAGTTGAATAAATTGATATAGAATTTTCCTTAGGATTTGATGATATTATAAATTTCTTATTATAATTATTGAATTCATGAAAATGACATTTTTGATTTTCGAATATATTGAATTGATAACTATTATTACATAGGTAAATAAATTTGATAAATAAGACGAGTTTTAATTAAATGATAAAGAAAGATGAAATAACTTAATTTAAGTTACTTGGATCTATTTATATGATTAATTAGGTTATAAAGTCATAGATTTTATCCAATTAATTAAGAAAATATAGTTTAAGCTTGATTTTGGAATTGAGTATTATTGAATTATTTATTATAAGCTTTAACCAAAGATTTAATTGGAATTATAATTTAAACCCATGTTTCGCAAGATTGCTTTTGAGACTAAACATCTAAATTTATAAATATTATGTTAATTAAATTAATTTTACAATTTAGTTATTATTTCTAATTTAAGGATAAATAACCCTAATTTCATATATATTTTTAATCCGAGATATTAATTTCAAATTGATCTATATAGATTATGAATTTTACATTTAATTACAAAATAAGTTATATTAATTCCAAAAATTAGGGTTTATCTTAAAAGTGTTAATGTATTTAAATCAATCCTAATTCGATTAGAGTCTAAGTCGAACCATTATGTTTGTAGGCGATACTCCGGAGTTTGCACCGTAGCTAGTTGGGAAATCTAAAAGCTTTTGATCAGCTGCTCTTTAGGTGGGGAAAAAGTGCTAAGTCAGTATTTATATTACTTTCAAAATATTTAAGTTTACGAATTTTATTCGATATGAAATGAGTTGGGTTTATGTACTGAACGCATGAAATGTTATGATATGATGAGGTGAATTTGATATTTTCGTATGTGCAATTAAGATGTGCTTTTATGTGGATATTTGATATGTGAATGTGTGAAGAAATTATATGTGCATGTGCATGCATATGCAAGACGGCTAAGACCAGTATATGACGGTTGATCACCGTACCAGGACGGCTAAGACCCGTATATGTTTCCAGGGCGGCTAAGACCCGCATATGTTTCCAAGACGGCTAAGACCCGTAAAAATGTTTTCATGGCGGCTAAGAACCGTAAAATGCTTTCATGGCGGCTAAGCACCGTAAATTATGTGAAAAGTTTTGTTTGAATGTGAATTATGTTTGATTTATGATGAATGCGTATATTCCAAAATGGCTATGAATTATATGATTGAAGGTGAATATGGGTGTGATTGAATGTGAACCCCTATTTTTATAATGTGATCCCACTGAGTGTATTTTATACGCTCACCCCCTTTATATGTTTTCTTTTATAGATTCGAGTGTTGGGAGCCGAATGTGAAGAAAGATGCGAGTATATAATTTTTGTAATAATTAAGCATGTTATTTTGAAAGGTTGTAAAAGTGTGATGGCCTGTATATATATATTTTGCTGCGGTCTCTGATCATTTAAACCTTTTATGTAAATTATGTAGTTTGTATGGATATTATCCTTCAGTTATAGTTTGTTTTAAATTGCTGGACGCCCAAAATATTAAAATTTTATATTTTATTTTATTTCGAAAATGGGGCGTGACATATATACACACATGTATATATACCTCCGTCGCCCCACAACAGCCTTCTCAGCGCAACAGCGCCGGCCACCGCTTCACTCGACTCGCCTACAACCTCCAACCTCCAACCTCAGCCCAAACACACACACAACATATACATATATACACAAATACGTATATATATATAGAAATTACATACACATGCTGTATGCAGCGTAGATAAAATCAGGTCAAAATCCAAGCCCGCATTTATGACTGGCTCGACGACAACTATATCGTAATAGGTTTATCTTGCCAGAAATCTCTCACTGACGATGATTAGAGAAGCGGCGGTGGTGGCGATCAGTGGTTGCGTTTGAGAGAGAGAAGAGGGAATTCTTTTTTATATCTTACTGCTCAACATAATTTTTCCAATAACATGAAAAAGATGATGATATTGATTAGGTGGCAAGCTCTCATGCATTAGATATGTGTGGTGTCACTCTTTAATATTTAATTAGATTTATTAGTAAATATAAATTTGTGGGTATTACATAGGTGAAAACAATTATCCTGTGTGGGTATTTGAAATTTGAAATCTTTAATGGGTTTGCCTTTGGAACTTGTAACAGTTGTTTGTAAGTTGAGTTTCATAAGGTGTTAACTTGTTAAGTTGATAGTTTGTTAGATTGTATTTTGTAAACCAAACTTGCTCAACGAAGTTCCTACTCGGGAAAACAGTAGAATGAATATAGAAGGATTACACCGCATTCAAACTACTATAAGAACTTAAATGTTTAATTGATTTATATTTGTTCTGTGTTGCATGTTTATCTGTCATCATTGTACATAAAAGGTTTTACAAGAAAGAATAGTTAAAAAAATGTCTTAAATCAAACCGCCTATCAAAAGTTTATTTCCATTGTAAGAACTTTTAGATATAGCAGACAGTACTTCTCTAGTGCTGTAAGCTTGTCTACTTGTTGTACTGTAAGTTCAAGTTACTTACAGTGTAGCTTGTTCGTAAATATTTTGTAAAATCGACAGAGGTTCATTCACCCCCTCTCTAAACCTCTGAGACCAACAATTATAACTCTCGAAATCAGCACTTTCATAATAATATGCAGCCTTATTGTGGAAAAGTTCAACGAAATATGATCTATACTTGGCTAGATTTTGTTGAAGATGAAAACAATATAAATCATGAGTTGTCTCTGGATACACTTCGGTGATGACATTACTGATGCTAACGTGTTGATCAGATACAATAAGCAACTGCTCTGGGTATCCAAATGTGTTTTGGACATGTTTCAAAAAATTTATCATTCTCCACATTTCATATCCCAATTGCCAAAAAAAAAAAATTTGATCATTTCCATCTTCTGTCACAACCATAAATCCAATACCTTTATATTGATCTTTCAAGAGACAACCATCAATCACTATAAACAGTTGTGAATATCTTTGAAATCTAGTAATGGATGCGGCCAACGCAAAAAGCACATATTTGAATTTTCCATCTTGTGTGTATCCAAAATAGTATAGGTCCCCAAATTTACTTCTTTCAAGACCTTTAAGTAAGATGGAAACATGTTTTTGGGATCTTCGTATATAACCTACATTGCATGATATTTTACCTTTAATGCAAACTTATAACTAAGATTCAAACCATGTCGTTAGTTCATTTCTTAAATGATGCCCCTAGGATTGAGATTTGAGTTCTCTTTTCATGGCCTATCAGCATAGTACTCACTGATCAAAGTAGATGGAAGTCGACGAGGTGAACTACTATTCAAATAATATGAACGACTATGAGGCAAAACAATTTTCAAGATTTTCCAAATTCTATATTTCTTGTGAATGGACAGTTCTTTTGCTTGTATTTCACATACCATCTATATTTGTCCAAATGATCCATAAGATATTGAACTTGATTCTCCATATGGTAAAACCCAACTGCATTCTTCAATTCAGCTTTATTAGTAAAAGTGGAACCTTTCTGCAGACCATATGAAGTTGGCTTGTTATGGTCAACCTCTGACATAGGGCTGGCTGCTCAAATGATAAAATCTCGAGGACAAACCATTCTAATCTCAATATATATGTCAAAAATTGCTGATAGGCCTCTCGTTGCTCCTCATCCAACACATTCTCATTTTGTTCATCTAACTCAAAGTCATTGTTCATCTCAATTGTTGGTCTCATTTCATCTTATTCATTGTTCTGATCTAAAATAAGATAGACATAATTAAATATGCATCATCGAAATTAAGTACTAATATTGTATGAATATATTGATATTTAGAATTAACACTTTGATCACATTTTCCACATTCTTGTCCTCCATTATGATTTGCTGGTTCTGCAATTTCTTCACGTTCTACTCTCTCATTTTCTCCATACATTGTCGGAGGCATATTTAAGTCAGTAAAGTTGAAACCATAAAAAAAAACACATGACCACTTGATGATGGCCAAAGTGTCCACTGCTCATTTGAAGATGTCCCAACATAAGTCTTTACATTCTCATTTGATATACCACATTTTGAAAAATCCAAATTTTGTCTGATATTGACATTCGAGTTTGGCACCTTCACATCATATGTAAGCTGACAAAAACTTTGAGCACTGCAATTATATTCTTCATCTAACGTATTTTTTTGTTCTGAATAAGAAGATCCAATATTAACGCTCTTTGACGAAAAACCTCTAAGGCTGCTATTATGAGTGCTAGTTGACACCACATGATTTGATACTCCAATGTCCATCCTTTTAGAGGAGACGAAAGTAACAAGAATATCATCAATCATAGTTAATAATCGTTCTAAATCAGAATCATTCTTTATTTTTATCTTCTTCACTCTTCACTTCATCTCAACTAATGAATGGATCACATATCCCTAATAATTCATATAGCATGTACAACTTCGTGAGTTGAGTTGAGTAAATCATAATATGTTATTCTTTGATGATAAATCACTTCTTGAGAACCGTTTATGTACTCTAAACCTTACCAATTACCTCTATACCAAACATTAACAAGTATGAAACTCATCTTTTTCTTTATTGCCAAGTAAAGAAAAAAAAATGTCAGTTCATAATAAAAAAATTTAAACAATGAAATACAAAAACTTTTTTGCTTAATTAACTATTTTCAACTATTAAAATAAATATCATTTTCAAGTATTAAAATAATAAATTCAATTTCAATAATTATTAAATGATTAGTCACTATATTCTAATATATTATTAAATAAAATAAATAAATTAGAATTATTCAAACGAAGATTTATTCACCCATTATTAAAATAAATGATTAGGGCTAACAAAAAATGAAGATTTGTAAAAGAAAGTTCGTTTACGTTGATTGTAGCATAGTCTTCAGCTAACCCTAATATAGAATTATTTACCTATTTTTCCACAAATTAGGGTTAAACGATGATTTTTCAAAAAGTTCGTTTAACGTTGTTTTACAACATAATCATCGTTTAACAATAATTTAGAATTATACATCTATTTTTTCCACAAATTAGGGCTAAACGATTATTTCCCTAAAAATTCGCTAAACGATATTTCCCAAAAAGTTTGTTTAATGTTGTTTTGCAGCATAATTATCGTTTAACCCTAATTTAGAATTATACACCTATTTTTCCACAAATTAGGGCTAAATGATGATTTCCCAATAAGTTCGTTAAACGATGATTTCCCAAAAAGTTCGTTTCATGTTGTTTTGCAGCATAATCATCATTTAACCCTAATTTAGAATTATACACCTATTTTTCCACAAATTAAGGCTAAACGATGATTTCCCAAAAAGTTCGCTAAATGATTTCCCAAAAAATTTGTTTAACGTTGTTTTGCACATAAACATCATTTATACCCTAGAATTATTTACCAAATTTTTTACAAATTATGGTTCATCAATGATTTTCCAAAAGGTTCGTTAACATTGTTTTGTAGCATAATCTTCTTTTAACCCTAAATTAGAATTATTCGTTAATTTTTTTCAAACAAAGTTCTTTCCTAATCCTTAAGTAATAACAAATACACACATATTTTCTAAACAATGAACGAACATTTTCTAAAAAAAATGAAAAATTATACATTTAAAATTTTCAAGGCTATAAATTTGAGGTCTACTAATTAATAAAAAAAAATACCCAAACATTTCACAGCCACAAATATACATAATGTAGAGAAATTAAAACTTAGCCACATTGCAATTGAAATGATAAACTTGTAAATCAATTATTATCGGTAAACAAAGATTTTAAACAATAAAGTTTACTAAGTAATCGCTTGTAAATAAAATATTACCTGAAAATTCTTTAAGGCTATGGCGTATAATCTTTGTGTGACTTCATATTATTTACACACAACTTCGAATAATTTTTTTATTTTCACCCCAAAATCCTTGTTTGACTAAGGCATGAAGATGAAAAATGAAAATGAAAGTTATAGTGGTTAAATAGACAAAAACATACGACAAATATGTAGCACCCCAACCCATATTTGCAGGATTGAGACACCACCTTGACTTTATATGCTCAAATATACGTAAAGAAGTAATAATTTTTCTTTTGAAAAAATCTTTGTAAATAAATTCAGCGGAAGACTCTACTAAAATACGAGTATTTTTTTTCCTGTTTGAAATCAAAAAGCTTAGCATGCAAGTAACTAACTCGTGTTTTACGCACATTTATAAATTAAAACCTTGACATAATTAAGACTTTTTAAAAAGTTAACATCAGAAGTGTTAAAAAGGGCATTAAACATATTAATTTAATACATATTAAAACATATTAAAAATATATAATGTTTATGCTACTAAAGAGGGGTCCGTACAACAGGTTACACATCTGCTTCGTTGTAAGTAACACTACAAGAAAACTCACCGACAGTGACGGAAAAATCCGTCACTAAAACCAAAAATTCCGTCACTAATCAGGGTTTGTGATGGATTTGTGATAGAAAAATTCTGTCAAAAGGAGCTTTGTCACAAAATTTTAGTGATGGATATTATTCCGTCGCTAAATTAATGACAGAATTTCCGTCACAACGATGAAAAAATCGGTCACAAGAATCTATCAACGTATTGACTTGTGGTGTTCAGTAGTGACGAATTAGCGACGGAAAGTTCCGTCACAAATGTTAGCGACGGATTTTTTCGTCACTACTTTGTGACGGAAATTATCCGTTACTAATTTTGTGATGGAAAAATCCATCGCTAACATTGTGATGGAAAAATCCATCACAAACATTTGTGACGGCAATTTCCGTCGCTAACATTGTGACGGAAAAATCCATCACAAACATTTGTGACGGCAATTTCCGTCGCTAATATTGGCAGAAATAATTTATGACAGAAAAAATCCGTCACTATTGTTTTAATTTTAAATAAATATATATTTTATTTTCTATTGCTTCATTTTTTTTAAACATGTACTAAGCTCACACATCCGAACAATTTTATCAATAAACCATAATAAACCAATGTTTTCAATAAACCATAAGTTGTCATGCATAATAACGTACGCACAAAGTCAAAATATACGTAAGTCGAATTTAAGTTTCAAAGTCTAGTTATCTAATGTAACATATGAATGTCTACTTATCCCCTAAATAGACATCATCATCTTCTGCAGGCGGGTCTTATAAAGTGGGTGAGGGATCTAATGGTGGAATCACGCCCATATTTCGTAGCTGCTCTAACATAAGTGTGACAGCCGATTGCACCACCCTCGAATCCATTGTGGCCTCCATCCGAGCCTCCATCTCAGCTTGTATCTCATCTCTCATAGCTTCAACTCTAAGTACCACTTGCTCTTCAATTTCCTTCCGTATTTGATCCTGATTCGAGACTGATGTGGCTGAGTTGCTTGATAAAGAAGCTAATGAACTTCCCACAGCTCCAAGACCGTAAATGCGCCGCTTCTTATCTACTCCGCCAGCAACATCTATAAATGCCTGTGATTGGTCAGAATTGGATAACGGTTGACTAGATTGCATAGCAGCCTCTATACGTGCTTCAACATCAGCCTACCAAACAATGTTAAGAAATAACATTAATGTTAAATTTATCAAAAAATAACTAATTGACTTTAATATGAATAGAGTTGAACTCACAACAACTTTCTTTGCTTTTCCATCCACGAATTCCCCTCCCTTCTTGCGCTGGGTGCGTTTGTAAAAATCCCAGATATTAGGTTCTTTCCCAGTACTAAGTTCCTACATAGTAAGGAATAAATTTCATGAATATGTACTTGATGCGGTAAAGTTTGCTGTAGTTTATATAAATATGTAATAACTTACAATATCCCTCCAAGTCTCAGCAAACGATCTAGACCCTCCTGTGTGGCATGAAGGACCAGTACCTGGTCCTGCTGGCTCACTCATCCTGTTTTGGCGAGCCTTCTCAGACTTTTCTTTTACATTTGACAAGTTCCAATACTCTAGCCAAATCTTCCACATCTCATCCGACATACATTCTGGTTGCTTTCTTTTCTTGAGCCAAGTTTTCTTAAATCCATGGACCATATGTCTGTAGCTAGCTCGAGCTTGCTTGTAGAATATCTTCTCCACGAATTGATCTATTGAGGCATCCCACCTAAAGTGCTTCTACAAAACCAATGCTTATAGTGAAGACATGAACCAAGAAAATAAATATTTAAAAACAAGCGAATAGATATTCAATCCTCAAATTGCAATTTCAAAACTAAACAAACTACAAACACCATAAAAATTTAATATTATAACTCTTTACCATAACATACCTGAAACTCCTCATAAAATCTTTTTGGATATGATGATGGCAGTGACTTCCACTCAGTACCTTTCTCATGTATCATTTGCTTAAATATCTCAGTCATCTTTTCAGTAGTCTTATGACCCGGAACAAATCTAAGGAAATTGGATAATTGGATTTATAACAATACTTCATAGATAATAATTCTAAATCACTTATAATTCGTGAAAAACCCATTGATGAATACCTATCACGATAAATTATGAGTGGAATCTGACCAATCATTGTTGATGGACCTACGGCTGATGCGGATGTCGAAGCCCCAGCATTTTCTAAGTGAGTAGCTGGTTGGGACATAGGAGACGCGAGTGGAGAAGTAGGAATAGGTTGCTCATTTGGCTGTTGATTGCTACACTGTTCATGCCCTTCACTATCATTATCTTGTGACATCTAAAATGTAACTAAATTAGTATATGTAAAATGTGTTAATATATTAGAATAAATATATAAGGTAAAAATTTCCAACCGGTCCTGTTTCTGCTGCTACATCTAGAAGTCTTAATGAAGAAATCATACGACCTTGTCCACATCCTCTTATACCTTCGTTTTGTGTCGTCTAAAATTTAAAGCAGAAATAATTAATATTCAAGAAAACAAATTTAGCACCATATGATATCAATCAACCTGTATCAATTGAGGGACTATATTAGTAAGTCTCTCGGAAGAAGTGATGTCACCTCGCCCATGCCCTACTATACCTCCATCTCGTGCAATTTGTGCTAAATATGTAGGTACTGATGAAACCACACGACCTCGTCCTTGCCTTCCTATACTTCTACCTTGAGCGATCTAAAATAGAGAATGCAATTAAAGGTAATATTGTTTGTCATTACAAATAAATATTGAGAATTTGACATAAGACATGTAATAAACATGAAAACTCATCCTGAAGTCTATTAATGTAACAAATGATGTTGCATCAACAACCTGTCTAGACTGAGTAGTTGATGAAATAGCACGACCACGTCTATTCTCACCCATATCTCCATCTCGTCTCATCTACAATAGAAAGCTAAACATATCAGTAATGTGATAACAAGATATAACATAATGTGAGAATTTAGATAATAAATTTATATTGATACACATGAATAATATAATACGTAATTCAAGATTATAATAACATTTATAGGTAACCTATCCAATATCAGTCAATGATGTATGTATAACTACATATTGTCATCATCACTATCTTCTTCGGTTGAATCATCTCTATACTCATTTGATTCTTCTCTTGATGCTTCTCCTGATTCTTCTTGCTCAGTAGTAGTGTAAACATGATCAGCTGCAAGTTCTTCAACACCACAATGAAGGTCATTCAAAGATATTGGATCATCATCATCTTGTACAGGATCTTCGATATTTGTAGTTTCTTCTTGAAAAGGTTCTTGAACAGTTAATTGATGGTTATCTTGAGCCATTTCCGGGAGTTCCACATTCGACCTAGGCCTGATTTTGAAAACAACAAGCCACTCACTATCAGCCCGATTCAAAGTTGGATATGTGCAATAGAATACTTGCGTGGCTTGAATTGCTAGCACAAACGGATCATACTGATTCAATCTACGCTTTTTATGGACATCAACAAGCTTATATTCAGAATGGACCTTGAAAGATGATGTTTTAGTGTTTTCGTTAATCTCGTCAACATAATAATTCATATTGTTATCCACTAAAATTTCTCAAATGTTATAATGCTATGTTTAAACATTTTCAGGACTTTATAAACACACATTTAATCATATGATATCAATTTCAAAATATGGTCAAATTGCATTCTTAAATCATAGATACAATTTTGATCTGAAGTTAGTAATATGTAGGAAGAAAAAACACTATTTTACCACAACAATTTTCATAATTTAAACGATCATCCAAAATTCATGAAAGTAAGCATGCATTTACATAACAACCCTTGGTTATTCATGCTAAAATAGTAGGGATAAATTCAAATCAAAAAAGCTTTAATAAATAATTTACTATAATAAAAAATTGTTCGAAAATTCTTTAAAACCTATCTAAGTTATAAAATTCACCATAAATTGTATATTTACTGAAACCTTCTCAAATTAATAATTTAAATTCTAACATCATCTATACTATACTGATAATAGGACAGTTGGGAATAATTACAAAAATGTCATTTTCCCGCCCAAATTGTCCTCCAAAAAATATTGTATATTTTTATTATTAATTGTTTTGTTAATTTCCAAGAATAATTATTACATATAATATAAAAGATATTTTTTATTGCATCAATACTTACTTTTAAGGATTCCAAGACATTTTTTATTGTATTAATGCTTACTTTTGTGGATTCCAAGATATTTTTATTGTATCAATTCTTACTTTTGAGGATTCCAAGACATTTTTTATTGCATCAATGCTTACTTTTGAGGATTCCAAGATATTTTTTATTATATCAATGTTTACTTTTGAGGATTCCAAGACATTTTTATTGCATAAATGCTTACTTTTGAGGATTCCAATATATTACATATTAATTATTCAATAAAAAATTGATTTTGATAAAAAAATATTTTAATAAATTAAATGTGTGTTCTTGATTTTTGAATTTGGCTTCCTATTCAATCCACCTTTGTTGCTTCTTCTTCAAGATATTGATGCGTATATATATAAGCAAAACTCATTTCTAAGGAGACATATAAGTTTTGTTAAACAAAAATGTTTTGTTAAGGAGACATAGAAAGGAAAAAAAAAGAGAAAAAAGAAAGAAAAAAACTGTCAATCTCTTGAAAGGAGAAGTGAGAAAGAAAAACAAGAAAAAAAATACGCAAACTTAAAATATGGAGATGGGAAAACATCCACCACACTCTAATCTATATCTTTATATCTCTTTCAATATATATTCTCATCTATCTCTTTATATATCTTTAAATATATATATATATATATATATGTACATGTATGAAATAATATAAATTTTTTCAAGAGAAGATAACAGGAAGAAGAAATGAAAGGAAAAGGAAAGGAAAAGAGGAAGACAGTTTGAGCGACGGATCACATCTGGAGAGTGGGCGAGACTGAAGGTGAAGATAGTGGTTCCGCGATCGATATGAAAGTAGTGTCGTGCTGGAAGATGGGAATAGAGATGGTGAGAAAGAATGCACCAGAGGCACTGAAATCGATGATTGAACAAGCCGAAAATGTCGGAGATAGAACGGAGGTGAGACGAGGTTGATTGAGGCAGCCGAGACGAAGCTGAGTTCACCGAATGGATTGGAGGTGGGTCGTCGGTGAGAATGATTAGAGATGATGGTGGATGGTATGTTGTTTATAATATTACTATAAATGTTATTTATAAGGAAGATTTTAATAATTTGTAGTATGTTGTGAAATTTATTATGTTACATCTTTTGATTGATCTGATGTATGATTTGGAAACAATGATTTAATTTAGTTGTTTATGTTGTTATTTAATAGTGTGTGTATATATAATGTTTAATAGTTGTATTTAATATTGATGTGTTGTGTATTTATAAATTTAATTTCGTTATATTAAAATTATTTTGCTATATAACAATACGCACAACACGCGGGTACACTGCTAGTTTAATTAAACATAGTAAAACAGTTTTGAAAAATTATAATGTACTGATTTTATAAAATTATTTTTTAAGGTCCAAAACTGTAGAATTTTAAAGAGTTTATTACCTTTTTTTGCACCGTAATTTAGGGGGTCTGACAATTTCGAACTTTAATTTTTTGGACTGGCAAATTTAGGACTTTATCTTTCTGCGCTTCACGAATTTTGCCCAATTTGAGCCCGAATTGCTTAATTGGGCCCAAATCGCACGTGAAGTCCCGAAATTGAGCAATTCGGGCCAATTTTGCTGAGTTGGCATTTTTTCCCCTGTGGCAATTCGAATTTTTTTATCTGCATTCCACGTGGATAAAAACTCCCTCAAATGTAATCCAATCCCTAAATGAAAAAATCCAAAATTTTCCCCCAAATCAAGTGAAATCCCTAATTTGCTAAAACAACGAACCCACATAATTTGCAAAAATACTCTATCTCCTAATCTTCCCATCTTCAATACTCAACCGTAATGGTCATTTGAATCATCCAATGTAAAAATCCAACCGTGAACCTTTAGAAAATCATCACAGTAATTAAGCCCCAAATTGTTCGATCCATTTTTTGTAGAAGATGGTGAAAAAACGTGATAGAAAATTGTCCAACTTCCCATCATCCCAATATGGTAAGCTCTTGTTGTTTATCTTCTTTATTTTATGTTTTCTTTGTGTACTCGAATTTTTGAGCAGTGAAATGAGAGCTTTTATAATTGAGTTTGTGGTCCATTCTGACATTTTTGTCGATTGTTTCCTTTTGTAATTGTTGTTGAAAACTGAAATTTGGGGGATTCATTTATGTTCTTCTTTAGGCAGACATGTGAGGTATGTTATATTGTTGTTTATTATGTTAGTGTTGTGGTCCTGTGAAACACTTTATGTAATTGCATGTTGTAGGAAATGAGGGTTTTTTTATTAATTATTTTGTTTATTTTTTTCTTATTAACAGATTCAAGAACCCTATTTATTTCAGTTATCATTTATTATGGAGGTGAGTTCATTACTTATCCTTCGGCTGAATATAAGGGTGGGTCAGTCATTATATATGATTTTGTAGAACCTACGTTGCTTACCCTTAAAGATTTATAGAGGTTTATTGAAATTGAGTTAGGTGATTTCAATCGAAGGTTCTTCTTTAAGCAGAATAATGGGTTTGGACTTCTATATAGTGATGAATTATTTAGAGAATGGGCAGTATTGCATGTGCCAGTTAAGGCTTTTCATGTATCTGCTGAAAAACTAGACAAAATTGATGATGATGAGGTAAATAAGGTGATTGCTAATAAATTCCTGAGTTAATGAGTGCTGAAAATCCTGAAAATCCTAACTGTGTAGATGATTGTGGTGATATAAATGATTATTCTGATAGTATATCTGATAGTGATTATAACATGGCATTTGAATACTAAGTGATGAGATGTAGCAAGTATTGGTTATACATTTGTGTCTGTTTCTTTGTTATTTGACTTTTTCTGTTTATAGGGGATATAAGTTTTTTATCCACTCACAGATGACATACCTGAGGTAATGGAATCCACACAACCAGATTTAATAGTAAGTGTCACTTATACACCATGCTCATCTTATAAGTTGGACATTCAAGTAAACTGCTCAAATGTAATTTTTTGTGTCTTGGCCTTTTGCTGCAGACTAAATTGCCATCCACACAAGACTCTATTGGTTCAGGCCCTTCAATGTATTCTCAATTATAAGAAGGACAGCCCAAAAAATACGGTAAGGCCAAAAGGACCAACTAGTGAAGGGAAGAAATGTGTACTACTTTCACAGCTGCAAAAGCAGACAAGAAAGAGCTAAACACTAGCTTAACATCATATTAGACAGTTTAAGGTACACTTTTTTGACATGACATAATAGTGTGACACTAGAATTTTGTATTGTGGAATTCTGATGGAATTTATTTTGGAATGGTTCCAAGTTAAACTCTTTTTGGCAGTCTATGTTATGAAATGTACTATTTTGAAATTCTAATATATAAGTGTTTTGCCAGCTTAATAGTTATTGTTAGTGTTATACTTGTTTATCCTTTAAGCAATGCAAAATTCAAGCCTCTCAATCATTCATTAAACTGCAAAAATAGTAAATGCAAAATTCATTCACTAGATTAACTAACACAAGCTATTCATTAAACTTTTAACTTGAAAAATGCAGGATACTGTAATACATGTATTAGGAATCCATTCCATAAACAACAAAAGTAAACTAACAATCACCAAACTAACAATCTTACACCAAACTTACAAACTAACAATCATTACACCATATATAACCAAGCCCAACAACAAAAACTACAAACTACTGGAATGAAAAACAACACTATCATTAGCTTTCTACTATTATTTTTGAGCTTATCAATCTCTTGGACCATTGTATTAATAGTGTAATTCAACCTTGCATTCTCTACATCCTTTGCATTAATCTTTCTTAAGAGTTCAGGAATCAAAGCTATTGAACTACGGCACATAGGAGGGTCCTCCCAAGCAAAAAAATGACACCAACCTCTTTGCAAAATTGAAAGAGCAAAATTCACCAAAACAAGCTATGATGTGTACAAAAACACTCTGTTTTCATGTAAGACATTTAACAAAATCTACCAACTACCAACTACTCTCAACTCTCTGCAAAATTCAAATAAAAAATTAACCAAAACTAACTGAGGTATTCACAAAGACACTTTGTTTTCATGTAATTCATTTAACAAATTCAACCAACTACTCTCAACTCTCTGCAAAATTCAAAGAAAAAACTCATCAACCAAGCCAAAACAATTTAACAAAATCAACAGAGACACTCTGTCTCAAAGGTTAAATTTGCGAGGTCTGTAATAATGCAAAGCATTTGGAAATATAGACAAATACAACTACACGTTTACGTACATTATAATAGAGATACGAATTAAACCTTCTTCATGGGTTTTCATTACTTCAAGAGGTGTGAATTACGACCCTTTTTCCACAATTACAATCCATATCGCCTATTATGTACGATATTTTTGAAATTAATGAGTTCTTGAACTTGAGGTTGCTTGAAATCGTTTGTGTCTTGGCAAATGGCGAATTAAGGTTTTAGACGGAATTAGGGATTTGAAGAAATTCATGTTTAGGACACATAAATCCACGTGGAGTGCAGCTGTATAAAATTTGAATTGCCACAGGGAAAAAAATGTCAACTCAGCAAAATTGGCCCGAATTGCTCAATTTCATGACCTCACGTGCGCAATTTGGGCCCAATTAAGCAATTCGGGCTCAAATTGAGCATAATTTGTGAAGCCCAGAAAGATAAAATCCTAAATTACCAGCCAAAAAAAATTAAAGTTTGAAATTGCCAGACCCCTAAATTATAGGGCAAATAAGGTAATAAGCTTAATCTTAAATTCAAAACTGGACTATTTTGAAAAATTTCGTACACTACTTCAGAAATTACCAAATTTCAACCATAGTCTACAACCTACATGTATTATAACATATTGAAACATTTTTGAAAATTTTTAATTGACTGAATTTATAAAATTATATTTTGTAAGGTCTGAAACTGCATAATTCCAACTCGAATTGGATTATCTTTGAAATATCGTCATAATTTATAAACTACTCCAAACATTACCAAATGTTAACCATAAACTTAAAATTTTATATAATACAACATACTAAAACAGTTTTGAAAATATTCATGTATACGATTTTATAAAAATCGTCAAAGTGGACTGTCATTACTAATATTTTTTTAACCTGATTAACCTCATCCACTTTCTTAATTTGAATTTTATAACTCTATTATTCTCAAATAAACCAACTTGACTCAATTTATCATACATGCAATGAGTTTAGACAAGATAATCAAACATGCAATAACTAAATCAACATGCAATTACACAACCAACTCCCAAAAGTGACATATTTTAAAGATCAACCATATAAAAAATATTCTTCACATTAGTAAAAAATCACCCTTGCATCATTCATGCAATTAGTTGAGATAAAGAAATCAAACATGCAAAGCTTAATTCAACATGCATTTGTTCAATCAACACTTAAAATGACATTTTTTTAAGATCCATTACTTAGAATAAGGTATCCAATAAATTTATCACATTTGTAGAAAACCTCACTTAGATTTTACATGCAATTCAAAATTAGAACTTAATCATACTCCTAAGGAAGAAGATGGGTGACGATTAGCCAAAATACCTTTAGGGTTGCACACTAAAGAGTTCTTAAGCTCTACTTAACTTCTTGTCTTGAGGGGTTCCTTCTCCTTTCTTCAATCATGATTTTCCAACTTGTTTAAAGTGGAGACGAGGGCTTTTTAGATAAGAAGATTGGTAGAGAGAAGGTGGAGTACTATGCTAAAGAGAGAGAGAGCGCTTCAAATGGAGGGGGATAAATGTATCTATTGTTGCATTTGCAAAGTAAGGAGCAAAATAATGATATAGCACACTCATAAATATATATATACATATATTTTGTACACTCCTAATATAATACATAATGAGATATGTA
Organism: Scutellaria barbata; assembly: GCA_028654395.1. Lineage (NCBI taxonomy): Eukaryota > Viridiplantae > Streptophyta > Magnoliopsida > Lamiales > Lamiaceae > Scutellaria > Scutellaria barbata. The sequence goes on from CM053648.1 coordinate 19,937,198, forward strand.
TATAGATCATAACTTGTAGGGTATATCAACTTGATGTGGATGATTAGTAACATTGAGACTTGTGGTGTATTTGATGGAGACATGAGAGATTGAGTGTAATTCTATTTAATGTGACATGCACAAATAATTTTAAGAGAGGGACTAAAGACACCCCACACACTTCTAAGGAAAGCCCATTTATGGGTAAATGATGTAGCACATATACATAGTAAATGAGGTGCCCTTAGAAATGTGTGGGGTGCCTTTAGTCCCTCCCTAATTTTAATCATGACAATTATGTATAAAGTTATGTCCAAATTAGCACATCACATATGTCATATAACTATGCTTGAAAGTACATTTAATTTAACACATCATAATAGTCACATACTTTGTTGCATATAAACTATATAATAAGAATCTACCTAACTATAAATAAACACATAAGTCACATTTGTTATATTAATTATTAAAATTATTTTATGTGTAACTTTAATTTTTCTCTTTTTTTGTTCGTTCCATTGCTCGTGCATGTTGAGTGTATTATGAAAGAACTCAATCTTCTCAGGTAGCTATCTTGCAAGACTTTTAGATATTAGATATTATTTTATTTTAAAAAAGACTTTTAGATATTAGAACTCAATATTATTTTCTGCAAGACTTAAGAATTGCAGAAAATTAGATATTATCACATTATTTTATTTTAAAAAAGTAGATTTTAAATTGTAGATATTAGAATAAATGAGGTAGAGTTGAGATTATTGAAATCTCTTGATAAATATGAATTGGGATTTGACATCCTAAATCTAGATGAACATGTCCTACTCTAAACAAATTCTTAGGGTCCATTTGGAGGGATTTGAAATTCATGGTATTAAGTCCATCGGTTATGTTTGGATATAGATGGATTCAAAATGGACATAATTTTCATTTTGAACTAATTTTGGAGTCATTTTAGTGGATTTCAAATTCATCTCAACTTAAGTAGATTTAAAATTCATTTATTTAAAATTTAAAATTTAAAATTACTTTATTTAAATAAAAATTTATATTTTTCTCAAGAGTCTAAATTTAGAAGGATGATAAAATATCTCTACAATTGAGCTTCATCTACTGGTGGGAAAGAAATATCTCTACATAAGTTGATTTGACGTCTCATTTTTATTTATTTCTCTTTTAATTTCCTTATTTTATTCCTTATGTGTTATGATAAGAATAAAGAATGTTTGTCTCAAGTGGTTCAGAGCTTTAGAGGAGGGTGAGTGAATCTCTATTAATTTTTGAAATTTTTTCGAATTGGCTTCACTAAAAGTCATTGAAACTTATAGTAAAACAAGTAGTCCAGCTTACAGCACTATGGGTAAGTAATGTCTGCTGTAATTCAGAGTTTTTACAGTGGAAAATATGTTTTGTTAGATAGTTTGTTTAAAAATCTTTTCTTATGATGTTCTTTATAAAACTTTTTATATGCTCACGGATGACAAGTATGGATGCAACACATGATCAAATTAAAGCAGTAAAATTCTTGTGGTTTTATAGTGGTTCAAAGGTGGTGTAATCTTTCTACGTCTACTCTACTGTTTCTTGGAACAGAAATTTCGTTAAGCAAGTTTGGTTTACAGGACAGACACTAACAAACTATCAACTCAACAAGTTAATACCTAGAGGAACTTAACTTACACGCAACTGTTGCAAGTTCTTAAGGTAGACCCACTTAGGATCTCTAATACTCATATATAGTAATTGTCTATAATTTTAGACAACTATAACACTCAGGAAAGACTAAATCCTGTTCGCTGAGGACACCTATTAAAACAACCTAAGCACACAGTAACAAGGTAAAAGTATATGAATAATTCTTCAACTGGTGCAATGAAACAACCTTCTGTTACTTAAGCTTTAGAATCTGGCTTCATTGTTTCTTGAGGTTGAGTGACTGAAATTGAGTATCTTGAAATGCTTGAAGGTTTAGAGCGATCCTTACTTTAAGCTTTGAATGTGTAAGTTTTAGTAGTCATTCCAATCTTCTCTTCCTCTATTTATAGATGTGGAGATATGCTCGTTGAAGAATGCACACTCTCTCTTGAATTTGAATCTTTTTCACATATGCATGGCTTGTATTAAATGATCTATATACTTGCATTAGATATTCTATATCTTGCATTACGGATCATTAAATGCAGTTGGATTAGGTTGTAGCTTATTTGCAGGTTGTTAGGTCACGCGTCTGCTATAGGTTGGCTTTGAACTCTGCAGCTTGCAGATTGACTCTACTGGCTCTATTTTGATCTGTTGAGAGGACTGATTCTCGTATGAGTTTTGATCTTTCTCGTATTGCATCTTGAATCAACTTTGTTGTTGTAATTAGTTTGTCACTGAAACTTGCAGCATGCAGATTTTGGTATTCTACAACCTAAGTTACTTTTCGCTGTAACTTAATTAACTTATAGCGCTACTGTATTGTACTTTGTCTTATAAATATGATGTATTTTACCTTTATTTCGGCTATGTAGAGACTTCATTCCTTTACTGCTTGCTGCAACACAGTCTTCAGATTAAGAGCTGATGACTTAAACCTAGTTTAAGTTTTATTTAAACATTATGTGTAACATCCTTAACCAAAACATACACGTCATTAGGCATTCATTTCATGCATCATATGCATTTCATATTGGTTATAGGCTCTAATGTAATTAGTATTGAGAAACCCCTATTATAATTGATTAAGACTCGAGTAATCTTCGAGTGCATAATATAAATTATTTGATTAAGGATGATATAAATTATGTTGAATTTTGCAAAGAAAATAAATGTAAGTTATATATATAAATATATATATATATAAACATATAATATATTAGTATATATGTAGATATGTAAGCTACGCATGTAGATATATATATATATATATAAAGAATGAGTTACTTAACATTATAATATATATATAAGTAGCATATGTACATAAGTATATGAAAAGGAAAGTTAATATTATAATAATAATATAAGTACATTAACTTTAGCAGTAAAGTTAGGCGGTGAGATTAGTAAGTAATATTATAAAAGAAAAAGAAAGATAAGGCAACAAAAGAGAAAAAAAAACAGAGTGCAGCAAAGAAACAGAACGAACAGGGGAAGAAAAGAGAAAGAAAAGAAAGAGAAGGGTTTGTAATTTTTGATTTTGTTTCTTCATCGATTTTCTTCAAAACTTGAGGGGGAGTTCGTAGGGACGTGCTCTTCGATTTGATCGGAGTGAATTTTCAAGATTTTTCTCGAAAGGTACAAAGAAATTAGTGAATTATATATGTTTCTAGTTATTATTATTCATTGGATGTTTTGGTAGCTTGGTAGGCTGAATTAGGAAAAGTTTAAAACATGGAAGTTATAGCCCTATCTCTTAGCTAAACTCAGGAGCAAACCGTGGATGTCTCGGTTAAATATTAAGTGAGATAATGTCAAAATTACAGGGCTTGGTTTAGTTTGAAAACAGTTAATTATGCTGTGTTTGTAGCCTAATTTTATACAGATTGGAGAGTGAATTAGGAAAAGTGTTGAACATGAAAGTTGTAGAGTTATATGTTAAGTTTTTATAGAATTTTACCTTGCTTGACTCGGAATTTTATAATTCAAGTTGTAAGAGGAATTCTGAACATAATTGAATACGTCGAAAGAATAAAGGTTGTTAGAATCTTGTATCATATGCATATATGAAATAAATGAAATTAAACATACATGCATTGCATTTCATTGCATAATGGAAATAAATATATTAAGGGGGCGATTAGGCTAAATTGTATTGAATCGTATAGGAGCGCGGGCTGTAGAACGAGAGGAGGAAGCAGAGTGACGAACAAATCGCTTATCCAAGTCGGGTGAGTGTAAACCATATATATGACTTATATGCTATGTGATTTATACGCAATTGGATGCAATTTATATGCAATGTTTGTTATGTGAGTATAAATCGTATATGTGATTTATACGCAATGTGACGTGATTTATATGCAAAGTTTGGTATATGTGTTCTATAAGAAATATATATTTATATGAATTGTCATTGGATCAAATGATATATTGGCAAATGTATACGTGATCATATTTTCTGATAATTGATATGTTGCATTACATACGGCATGAAATTAAAAGGCCTGTGACTGTCTTGCGATGGATCTGTATACAAAGTGGAGACCTTCGGGTCAAATTCATATTGGAGACCTACGGGTCTATATACATAGTGGAGACCTTCGGGTCATAATCATATTGGAGACCTACGGGTCATGATCATATTGGAGACCTACGGGTCTATATACATAATGGCATATTGGAAATCTCGGGACAGATCCAAACTTGAGTAGTTCACAAAATAATAAATCGGACATAGTGGCATTTGCACATGATGATTATATTGTTGATCAATGTTAATGATTGTTATTTGCTTGTTATTTAATTAAAGTAATGGTTTATATTCACTGAGTTGCGACTCATAAAAATCGCATATTTATTTTTAGGTTCAATTGTTTTTTGAAGTGGGTTTGTATATATAGACGCCACTCTATATCAGGTCGGCCGGCTGATGCCTCGTGCAACCTTCTCCTCCTCTGCATTTTGCATTTTGAACACGTGTGTCATAAGTTGTATTTAATATGAATTATGCTGGGATATGAGTTGCGTGTTTTAATCCTATATGATTTTAGTTTTTAAATATTGTTTTTATACTTATATGGATAAATGACACGTCGGCATGATTTGCCTATATGATGAATATTTTAATATGATATATACGTCATAGGGGTATAGGGTGTTACATTATGAAAAATGGAATACTCCAACTTGTTATTATAGAGCTATTTTGTCTCATCAAAAGCTAAATATTGATATCCTAATAAAGAATATTGCAGAAAATAAGACTACAATATAAATGAGTTAATGTAACATTAGATTATAACATTTTTTATTTATGTAATACATTATTGTAACACTTTTAAATTAAAATATTATATGTAACATTTTTTGAAACACTTTATTAATATGTAACACTTGTATGTAACACTTTATTAATATGTAATGCATACATGTAACACTTTATTAATATGTAACACTTATATATAACACTCTATTAATATGTAACATATATATGTAACATTTTATTAAATATGTAACACTTACATGTAACATTTTAAATAAATGATATATTTTTTAACATCCTTTAATTATTCTTTGTAACAAGAACATTTAATACTTTATTTAAAATTTGGCATTAGAAGAAAATAATATAAAGAATTTGCTAAGATATTATTTTCATTTAAAAATAGATATGTATATATATGTGTGCTTGTTATATATTAGATACCGTGTATATATATTTGTATGAGTTATATATTCTTTCTATAATAGGCACTCATATATATATATATATATATATTACACTAAACAATTAAATGAACCAAATAGAAAAAAATTGAAAAAAGTTAAAAACTTTGCATCAATTTTTATCATCTAAAATATTTTATTATATTATAAATATTCTAATATATGTAATATAAATGTATAGAAAATATAATACTACATCATATATATATATATATATATATATATATCTTAAAATATCATTTCATGAAACTAAATTTATAATTCATTTTAGATTATTTTGTTATGTTTTTAAATACATATTTTTCATTTTATACTTACAAAATACATCATTTCTCAACATATATAAAAAATACATATACATTATATAAAAAAAAATATTTATAATACAGAAAAAAATAAAAAATAAAGAGAGAATAAAATATTTAAATAGTAAAATATTAAATAGTGAAAAATTCATGAACATTCTTAATTGGTCCAGTGGTTAGTACTCCATCCGTCACAACTCAACTTGTCTACTTGCCATTTATGTTTGTCCCAGCCGAACTTGCAAGCCCAAAAATGACAAAAAATTTTTTACCAAAATATCCTTATTTTTCAACTTTATTAAAGTGAAAAAAGCAAAAAGTAAGCATATTTAATTGAAAAAAGCAAATAGTAAGCATATTTAATTGAGTCACCAGTATTTTCTTAACCTCCGTGCCCGGTCAACGTAGGCAAGTTGAGCCAGGACGGAGGGAGTAATATGTTCGTTAGCTTCATGGATTCAAACTTAAAAAGTTGCTATCTTTTTTTATTTTTTTACAAATAAAAAGTGCTGCACAAATATTTATATGTAATATTTTTTAAGTGTAATTATAAAATATTATATTCCATATCTTAATGTTGCATTTTTTTAAAAATGTACAGAAAGTGTTACATTAAAAGTGTAGCACATTTAAAATGTTACATAAGAATTTGTATGCAATATTTTTTAAAGTATTACTATAAAGTGTTACAAATGATATCCTAATGTAATACTTTTTAAGAGTGTTATTAGAATTCATCAAACATAAAACTTCATGTAACAACATTAACACTCATAAAATGTTATGTAATGATTATTGTAACACTTTTTGATAATTAATTAACACTTTTAAAATCATAAAGTCATTTATATTGTAGTATAAATAATTTTTGGTTTTTTATTAAAAGAAAATTATAATCATGTAAAGGGTTTTTTTTTATAAATTTTAATTTTAATGCTGAACCGACTGTATTTTTTTTTAATAAAAAAAGTAGTGATTATTTGAATGCCGACTACTACTTGGTAATAATATGTTTTTTTTTTTAATTCTTATCTAATTGCTGAATAGCATCCAAATCATGTATGTTTCTAAAATTTCAGCCAAATGCCAGACTGAGTGATTTGAACAAATTCCAAAGATTTGGACATGTTTTGATAATTTTGTGTTTATTTTGATATTATAAAGAATATGATTATAGTGAAGATTTTATGATTATATTGGAAATTGTAGAAAAAATAGATTTTGTTTTTGAATTGTAAATAAAAAAGTTAATTATATAAAAATGCATGAACTCAAAACCTAGTTTCAATTGGATATCATAAACGCTCAATTTAACACTTGTTTCAATTCAGAAACGTTTAGACTTTCCGAACTCCAATTGTTGACATGGAGTTCATATTGTATAAGTTAATTATTGACGTGTCAATTTAAATCAGTCATCATTCACATGTAAATATAAAAAAAAGGAAAAAAAACCTAATTTATAATCTAAATCGCTACCGTTATTTAGATAAAAATTTCTCATTTTTTACCGATTGTGTGAAGTTGGGCAGTATTTGAAGAATAATTTTTTTATCAATATATCTTTTCTTTTCTTGTGTGTGTTTAGATTATAAATTAGGTTTGTTTTTTATATTTACATATGCGTAACGAGTCTGATGACTGGATTTAAATTGAAACGTCAACAATTAACTAATACAATTCGAGCTCCACATCAGCAATTGAAGTTCGAAAAATCTAATCGTGTCTGAATTGAAAAAAAAGTTAAATAAAACATTTATGGTCTTCAGTCCCGCTCCCCTACCCACCGTGGGCATGTTAAAATATGTCCACGGCTGATGTGTCAAAAATCTAAAATATCTATTAATTTTACTTTCCATATAATGAGGGGATGAGATCAATACACGTCATCGATGGGCATATTAAAAGTTGCAATTGAAATTAGGTACTAAGTTCATGCATTTTTATGTAATTAACCCTATAAAAAATAATTGTATTTATTGGGAGTTGTAGCATATAAAAATTTACAAAAGCTGTCTTAACAAACCAAGATTTGAGATTTTTCCATCCTACATCCAAATTAACACATCTCAATCAAAATATACCAAATCTCACTTCTTGAAATATCTGAGAGTTCGACCTCAAAATGATTGATCGAATAAAATAAAATAATACGCTGTACAAATTAAGAAAGCGTATATATGAGACTTCAGAATGAGGAGCGAAAATACATTTGTTCATGGACAAGGTTTATAGAACATCATATAATAATATGTATATAACCAATCCTGGTTTTCATTTCCTCATGACTTTGCTTATCTTATCACATGGTGAATCCTTTAAAGAGTGATAGCTAAAAAGAATACACAAAATCTTGATACATCAATTTCCTTTTGACTATTCATGGGCTTTCCACCATGGCTACATCATATGGATTGGGGCCACTCTTGTTTTTAGACATTCAAATCCATCTAAAGCTATCTAATAATCCTTGTAAAGAAGCATGTCTTTGAGCAAATACACACAAAAACACTCTGCCTTTGCACTTGAAATTTTTCATTCATGAACCAACCTCAATTAATTCTCTTAAATTAAACCATCTTTTTTTTTTTCCCTCTTGCCTTATGCTTTAAATCTTCCTTTACACAAAATGGCTTTACAGAAAGGGCCATCTTATCATCATATCTTTCTTAATCACCAATTTTATCTCACACAGTACTCTCTGATCCATTTACTTTTTCTATATATATATATATATATATATATATATATATATTTTTTTTTTTTTTTTTTTTAAAAATATTTTTCCAGTCTATTCAAATGGAGAGAAAAATAAAAAATAAAGGAGGAATAGTTGTATTGCATTGACCATAAAGGAAGTATGAGGATACTAGGATTATTAATTGCATGAATTATATATGAAACACATATATTGGTGATCTTAATGTATCTAGGTTTCCTAGTCTCTATAGAATATATATTGTATTTCTTCATGATCACTTCCCCCATTTGAAACTTCAAATGTAAACTTAGAATTCGGTTATTAAAAAAAAAAAAAAAAGGTTGAAGGTTTGATATAGAAAAGGTAGTATTTGGGTGGTTAGAAATGGAAAAGGAGACAGCACTGCATGCATAATATATCTTAAGATTAATGATCCATCACTGCTTTTTGTCAGAGCTCCTTTTATGACGCAACCTTTCTTTTTATCTCTTACCCACATGCATGGTTGGGGGCTAAGCAATCTCCAGATATGGAACCATTCATTTTTAAGAGAAACACAGCTAAACTATATTCACCATACTTATTATTAACATCTCATTTAATTAATTCCTCCAACATTAATTTCTGCTTTGGTATATACAATAGAAAGAAAAAAACAACAAAAATACAACTTTCCTAGCATTTATTAAAACTCCAGAACTTTTTATGTAATATTTCGCTTCTGTGATAAATCGAAAAATGGCAATCTGAACGAAGTTGTTGATCAATATATATATATATATATATACACAACGCATATAGTAACACACTAACTCTGTATGTAGCATCTAGTCATGAAAACAGTATAAAAAGATAGAGAAAGAATTGGATTGCCAAAACCCTAGACTTTAGGTAATATTACCAAAACGCGAAAAGCAAAAGGGAATAGAAATTATATAGGAAAAAGATTCCGTATGTTCATTAGATATTCGAGTTGCTTGAATTATTGTCTCTGATGGGATCTTAGTACCGATCAAAATTGAATCTATGTTGAAAAATATGAAGCAGTTAGATTTAGGGTGTAAAGGTGCGTGATTCATTGATGAGTAGGAGTGTGGAATTGTCAAAATGATTGTTCCTAATTAATTAATTAACATTAATGATGTATTAATATGGTTCTTAGGAGTTAAGCAAAAGATTATTCTGTGGCTACTAATTTAATTTCATAAAGTGTTTCTGCACATGCATGCCAATTAATTAAACAGCTAGCTTTATGATATATATACATCTCTCTTCTTTCCATATTTGTCATAGACCAACAAATTAGTTAAGGTTAGCATTCTCAATTATTGTATAATGTAGATAATTATTTATGATTAGTTATTTCTAGGTAATTAATCCATAACCAAGAAATGGAATTAAAGACAAGATGGAGCCTTAATTACCAATTGCTTAATCACTTAATTACGTACCTTTACTATTTTAATTGAAAATTTGACCAAAATGCAAAAGCACATAGACATTACAATCAAGCTTTGATAAGATGAGATAGACAAGACTAGATAGAAAACGAGGAAGAGAGTAGGAATGTGTGTGTGTCAGCAACAGCAAGCAAATAGGAAATGAATTCAAAGATAAGGGCACAAGTCTACTTATTCCCACGTATTAATCCCATTCCTTATCCATCTACCAAACACTTTACCTTTTCTGATGGTTTCCTTTGCCCCAAAATTACGTGTATTTAGCCTTTTGAATTCCCCACCAGCTATGTGTAAAAATAAAATGAAAATTAAAAGGAAATAATTTATTTGCTATTGGCACACGCCTTGTTTGTCTCCTTTGTTAAAAGGCTGCTCAAAACTTTAGTACCAAAATCAACCCCATTACTATTGTTTAATCACACTTTTAATCCCACCAACTAATCTTTAATTAATTTGTAATTGTTTTTACTCAACTTAAGCTTAATTCTGATATTGGGCTGCCTCATGATGGTTGATAAAATAATGAGTGCAATGAAATCAAGATTATCATAATGAGTGTTGTTATGATTATCGTCGCTTTTGCCGTCATCACTTAAAATTACATATTATAATTTATGCATGTCATCATTCTACTATGTATATTTAATATTTTTAATATAATATACATTTATTCTAAGAATACAGTCATCTTCAGATTATCTATGATCCACAGTTGTGTAAAAATCAGATCTAATTAAATCATGTGGTAGTGAAATTAATAGTAACGTGCATATGTACACAAAAACTTGTATAAGACATATTAGTATTTAATTAGGATATTAAGATGCGATTATGGTGAGTATGCAAATATTTATTACAACTATTCAACACTGTTCATATATCCATTATGAACACGTATATATTACACGTTTTCTTAATCTATGTGAAATAATCTTAAACAATATTTATTTCAAAATGAAGGAATTATGTTCCATAAAAATTTTAAGCGACTTATATATTAAGTATGATAAAGGAGTTTTGTTCAAATTCCATCATAAGTATTGTAAATGATCGCGAGTTGAGGATACTTTTTCACCAAAAATAAATAATTCCCCTAGACGAAATCCTGTAAATTTCAAATGAGACTCACAAATCTATATGAAATCTAAATTATTTGTAATTTATATTAGTTAACGATCCAAGGTAATATTTGTTTCTATATATGATTGATTAATAAAAAACACCTTATTTTTAGGACTTACATGACTAACGCGTGCGAGATCCTAACAAAATTCTTTATTGTATGTTATTGACAATATTACCATTTTAAAATGGAAAAACACATTTGCAATTTTAAATATTTTTTTATCTTTGTTCTTTACACTTTTGTATATTTTTTGGCGTTCTTAATTTTGATTAATTTCTTTTACCCGTAAAAACCAAATTGGAAATGCATAACTGACAACCATGAAGTGGGATTTCCTCTGGAGCTTTTCTTTAGTGTGAAGAAAGTGGTGGGCATATGGCTTCCTCAAAAAGACAACTTAGGACATATATCCCAAACAACCTATGAGAAGACGAAGATGAGGAGACCAACTCATTCATTACGACTGCTCAAAACCCCAACCTAATAAATCTTCTAAACTAACAAGTCAAGTAAAGAATTCTAAACCCCTATATATCCCTCTTCTCTCTCTCCATCCCATTTCCCCCTTCCCCCCATTTATTCCATCCTTGATTTATTATTGGAATCAAGAAATCCCCTCTATCTCTCTCTCCCTCTCTCTCCCTCTATATATATATAGAACAAAAGGTTACCCTTTTTTACTCTCTCAGATGGAAAACCTTGTCACCAACTTCTTCACGTTACATATTCTTCTTGGATTCTTTCTAACTTTATCAGGTAACATATATATCTCCCCCCTCTTTTCAAGATTTAATTCTGATGTTCTTCTATATGTACGTGTGACGTGATCTGAGATGTAAATGTAATAACAACTTTTTTCGATTAATGTTTAATCAGGTTTTGGTATTATACAACCAGTAGAACCCTTGGGCATTAACTACGGCCAAGTCGGCAACAATCTACCTCCGCCGGAGAAGGTTCTAGAACTCCTCCGATCTCTGAAGCTATCAAAGGCCCGAATTTACGACACTAACCCTCAAATCCTGACAGCATTTGCTAACTCCAGCGTAGAACTCATCGTAACAGTCGAAAACAATATGCTAGCCACATTGATGGACCAAAACCAGGCCTTCCAGTGGGTGTACACCCGCATCAGGCCATACGTTCCGGCGACGAGGATCACCGACATCGCCGTAGGGAATGAGGTCTTCACCGGCGACGACACCACACTCATCAGCTACCTCGTACCGGCCATGGTGAGCATCCACGCGGCTTTAGTGCGGCTAGGATTAGACCAGTACATTAAAGTTTCGACACCCAACAATCTGGCAATCCTGCAAGCATCATACCCGCCGTCGGCCGGAAGTTTCCGGCCGGAGGTGAACGGAATAATGCCGCAGTTCTTACAGTTCTTGGCGGCCACGAAATCCCCGTTCTGGATCAATGCATACCCCTATTTCGCATACAAGGACAGCCCGAATAAGATCCCCATAGACTACGTGTTGTTCAACCCGAACCCGGGGATGGTGGACCCGAACACGAGGCTGCATTACGACAACATGTTGTATGCACAAGTAGATGCGGTTATATACGCCATGGCTAAAATGGGGTATGGTGGGATAGAAGTGAGGGTGTCGGAAACGGGCTGGCCGTCGAGAGGCGACACCAATGAAGTCGGGGCCACCCTCCAAAACGCCGCCGTTTATAATCATAATATACTGAAAAGGCAGCTGAAAAATGAAGGGACTCCATTGAGGCCGAATATGAAGCTGGAAATCTACGTGTTTGCTTTGTTTAATGAAGACATGAAGCCCGGCCCGACTTCCGAGAGGAATTATGGCCTGTTTCAGCCCGATGGGACCATGGCCTACAATGTCGGGCTTTCTGCATTGTCAACGACTTCATCAACTTCTTCAGCCTCCATTTCCTTAACTTCCAATGCAACCAAGGTAAAACAACAGATGTAAAAGCATGTATAGATAGATATATCAATTAACGAATTATTACAAAAAAAATTTCTTTTACAGTTTTACTGCTCTTTCTTTTTTGATTGGCTTTTTCATTGGGGACTTTTGTCAAACAGGTAAAACGAAGTGGATATTCAAGGTGGTATTCAATAATCCTATATTTGGTGGGCTTCCATGTTTTAATGAGAAAACAGTGGTAAACAATAAGGAAGGACTGCATTGTAAATATCTCAATTTGGAGGATTGGATGTCTAGATTTTTTTGGGCATTTTAGAGATCAAAGTCTAATACAAATAGTCAATTGCCAAAAGAAGAGTGATGATTCTTTTGTTCCGATGCCAACAACACCACTCATCAGTTTATTGATAACTAATCAGAATTGGATCATGGTCCTCCTGTCGATCATCCACCGTTGATTTATCCCGGATCAACGGCTACCTTTCTATTGCAAGAATTAATGGAGGGTTGATGATGCATCATTAGAAAATTACTACTTTATAGATGATTATTCTTCCAATAAGATCACATATTCAAACTTACTCTGTAAATCGGCTCTAGCTCATCATTACTTTAATTAGTAGTAGAAATGTATTAGATCGACTATTTTAGTCTTCTCTGATATTGTACAGAAGATTTAGTAATAAAAGATTATCATCTCTGATTAAACTTTGGTTTTCCATTCTGCTTTTAGATTTGGTGATTAATATATAATAGCATATAAATACGTACAAATAAGAAATTGAGGGACAATCTTAGATCGTTTGAAGAAAGTTGTCCACTTTTAGACGTGGATTCCACAACTGTTCTTGCATTTATATTCCAAATACGCTAATATTATATGCAGAAATCATAAATAAAGTTTAGGATAACAAATTCAAGATAATGTTAGCTTCATTCCCAATGGTTCAGCTTTGTTTTGTTCGTTCGTTCTTTTTTTTTTTTCATATATATATATATATAAGAAAATGTCATGCCCCATTTTCATATCAGAATTTTAAACATAATTAAATTATAATAGTGATTTTTTTTTTCTTTAAAACCAGAGTATAAACGCAGCTTTACAAAATCGGGCATCCAGCAAGAAAACGAAAACATCAAGATTTTTAACACAAAACAAACTTCAGCAAATAAACATAGAAAATACATAAATTTTTCTCTGATCAGCGGAAACTTTCTTGTTCGATCAAAACGTGTAAACTTTGTTTTATACATATCAAAAGCTTTAGAATTATCATCCATCCATAGACACTAATATTTACAGGCAAAAATGACAGACATTTCTGTTCTTCCTCCTTGCATTTAGGTTTTTTCTGTAAAATAAAAGCATATAAGGGGTAAGTGTCAAAAGAACACTTAGTGGGGAAGGAAATTTATAATAATAATATACACATCCCATTTCTTGCATATTTACATATATTACACGTTGTAGACTCCCGAAGAGCCCCAATGCAATTGTGGATAGGTTTCCGAAGAATACCTATCAGGGCCCCAAGCCGACCCCATTTGGGTTTTTAAAACCTCTTCCTGTTGGGATTCCGTAGAATTCCCCATTGTTGGGTTTCCAAAAAGGAATACCCTACTTGGCGTGCAGGCGCATGCGCAGTTAAGTTTCACATAATGGTTCCACATAAGCACATAATACACATTGATCACGTTCACGTTGGCCACATAATTCACATAACACATAAGCATAGAAAAACATTTTCTTAGCGGGTATTATCCCGACTTTCATCCTTTAAATCATTTTCATCGAGATACTTGAAATCAATAGCTTTCAGAATCATATGCTTTATTCTAAAATAGATCAGGTAACGATAAGAATTTAAGTAAAATATCATCACATAATTACTGAATTTAAATCACGTAGTCACATAAATTTTCATAAAATTGTACGATTGGTAAACTAGAAAAGGATTTTTACCCCCACCTTAGGATTGCGCAAAAAGTCCTGCAAAACCCTCGGTAATAGTTCTAACTCGATCCTCCACGTGAACCTCCTACAGAGAATAAAATGTAACTTATTTTCTGACTTAAATATCTTAAAATCTATAAAAACCTATAAATAAAATAAATTCTCGAGAAATAATCTATAGCTAGGGTTTCTAAATTTAATTAGGGTTTATTGAGAATTATTTTAAAATTTGCTCGCTTAAAGGTTTCGTTTTGTCCTATCCTATAGCACCTTAAGATCGAACTATCATTTCATAATATAATAGGACATAAAATATAAAATTATTGAACTCTAAGGTCAAGATATAAATTTCTATAAATTTTAGGGGTTATTTTTCGTCATTTTATCGAGATCTAGAGGTGAGTCGATATTTTCTTTAGAGTTTAGGTTCATATAATCAATTCTATAAATTATGAGGACTATATCGTAATTTCAGAAAGTTTTCAGGGTCCAAAAGTTAGTATTTAAAGGTTCAAGGACTAAATGGTCAATTGTCATAAATTTGGGATTGCAATTAGGTGCCTAGGGTTGCAAAATCCCCAATTTCACCCCCAAACCCTCCAAATCACCCCTGCTTCCTCCGGCTGCCCTCCGCCGCTCTTCCGCCGCCGCGCCACCGTCGCGTCGCCCCCATGCCGGCAACCCCATGTCGCCGGCGACCTCTCTCTCTCCACCCTCACACACCTATCTACACGGCTACATACATATACGTATATATATATATATATATATATATATATATATATATATATATATATATATATATATATATATATATATAATCCAGCCTTGCCGCCGCGGCTGCGGCGGCCTCCTTCTCCATCGCCGGCGCAACCTCCGGCGCCGGCGCCACCACACCCGCCTCCATCCTCAACCAACCAAAGCCCAACACCTATCTTACATACATATATACCTTCGCAGACATACATATATATAGATATACACTGCCACTAAGCGGCGGCTCCTCCTTCCCAGCTACGCCGGCGCTACACCGGCGCCGGCTTCATACTACTCCGGCCTCCAAACACCCCCCAACTTCCAGCACACCCACAACTACCAACACACAAGCATACATATATATATAAAACAGCATAGCCGCCGCTATCTGCGGCGGTCTTCACTCCACCATCGCCGGTGCCGCAAGCGCCGGCCACCCCCACATACTCCCCTCGCCGGTGCAGCCGAGCACCGGCATATTCACAGCAACAAAACCGGCAGCCAAAACAAAGGAACAAGGCAGCCACAGCTAGCTTAGGTTTTAGGAAAAGAAATCGAAAACCCTAATAAGAACTACAACATAAACATAGCAAGCATATAAATAAACCCTTGCCGGAATCTTTTCGCCGCCGGAGAGAGAGATGGTTGCAGCTGTGATTGATGAGGAAGAAGGCTGTGGAGATGATGAAGAATGAGATGAAAAATGGTGATGAAATGCCTAAAAGAAAAGATATCTATTTGCCGCTAATTTCAAAGATACAAACTAGTCCATCACCTAGGCTAACTATAAGGTAGGTTTGGTGTCAAGAATTTGTGGTGTATTGGAAGATATGGTCAACAAGTCTTATCTTAACAATTAATTAAGCAACTTAGTTATTAAAATATAAACTTAGCAATTATTTTGGATATTACATCCTACCCTCCTACAAAGAAATTTCGTCCTCGAAATTTAGAAGCGTACCAAGAGTCGATAGATTCGGATATTTTGCAAGAATTTCTTCTTCTTTCTCCTAGGTCGCTTCCTTCGCGCTGTGTTGACTCCATTGGACTTTTACTAAGTTTACATCTCGATTCCTCAGCTTATGGATCTTTCTATCGATAATCGCAACAGGAAATTCTTCATAAGATAGGTCCTTGTCAAGTCCAATATCTTCTTGGTGGATCACGTGACTCGAGTCAAACACGTACTTTCGCAGCATGGATACATGGAATACGTTGTGAATGCCTGCGAAACCAGGTGGTAGCGCTAATCGATACGCTACTTCACCGACCTGTTCCAATATTTCATAAGGCCCAATGTACCTGGGTTTTAGTTTACCTTTCTTTCCAAATCGATAGACTCCCTTAGTAGGCGACACTTTCAGGAAAACTTTATCACCTACTCCAAATTTTAGCTCTCTCCTTCTCTTATCAGCATAAGATTTTTGTCGATCCTGAGCTGCTTTGATTCTTCCTCGGATTTTTCTTATTATCTCTACAGCTTGTTCGACCAACTCCGGCCCTAAAACTTGTTTTTCACCTACTTCATCCCAATATAAAGGTGATCGGCACCTTCTTCCATACAGCACTTCATATGGTGCCATTCCAATCGTCGACTGACAACTGTTATTATATGCGAACTCCACCAGATATAAGTGATCTTCCCAACTTCCCTGCAAATCCAAAGCGCTGGCTCTCAACATGTCTTCCAGAATTTGTATCGTTCGCTCTGTTTGGCCGTCAGTCTGTGGAGGAAAAGCGGTGCTGAAAGCTAATTTAGTACCCAATTCCTTTTGTAAGCACTGCCAAAATCTGGAGGTAAAGCGGGGGTCCCTATCCGATACAATCGAGACTGGTACTCCATGGAGCCTGACTATTTCCTTCATATAAATTCGGGCCAATCTATCGATATCGAACGTCATTTTGATAGGCAGAAAATGAGCAGACTTGGTTAGTCTGTCCACTACAACCCACACAGCATGATTCCCTCGAGTTGTTCTAGGTAACCCGACAACAAAATCCATAGTAATATGCTCCCATTTCCATTCTGGAATTTCCAGCGGTGTCAACAATCCCACTGGTCGCTGGTGTTCTGCTTTCACTTGTTGGCAGACGAGACATTTCTTGACGAAAAGTCCGATGCTCCTCTTCATGTTTCTCCACCAGAAAGTTTTTTTCAGATCCTGGTACATCTTCGTACCTCCAGGATGTGCTGAGTACGGTGTTACGTGTGCCTCTTCCAAGATTCTGTTTCTCAGTTCTTCATCATTTGGAACACAAAGTCTTCCTCTGAAGGTGAGAGCTCCTCCAACAGCTTCTGTAAATCCTTCTGCTTCTCCTTTCTCCATACGAGCCCTTATCTGCAACAAAAATCTGTCATTCTTTTGGGCTTCTATGATCTCATCCTGCAGAGCAGGTCGGACTATTAAAGCTGTCACCCTCGCCTTGATACTACTTGGTGGCACCACAATTTCCAAGCTCAACTTAGCCATTTCTCTTATCAAAGAATCCTGCTTGGTAAGCAAACAAGCTATCCATTTTGCCCTTTTCCGGCTAAGTGCATCAGCAACCACGTTCGCTTTTCCTGGATGGTAAAGAATTGTACAGTCATAATCCTTTACTAATTCCAGCCATCTTCGTTGTCTCATATTAAGCTCTTTTTGCTCGAAGAAGTACTTTAGACTTTTATGATCAGTGTAAATCTCACATTTTCCCCCGTACAGATAATGACGTCAAATCTTGAGGGCATGTACTACTGCAGCTAACTCCAAGTCATGAGTTGGATAATTTTGCTCATGAGTCTTTAACTGTCTTGATGCATATGCCACCACTCTTCCCTGTTGCATCAAAACGCACCACAAACCTTGTTTGGAAGCATCACTGTAGACCACAAATCATTTGGTTACATCTGGAACTATCAGAATTGGTGCAGTAGTTAATCTCCTCTTCAATTCTTGAAAACTTTGCTCACACTGATCAGTCCACTGAAACTTCGTCTCCTTCCGGGTTAACCGAGTTATGGGCATAGCAATCTTGGAAAATCCTTCGATAAATCTTCTGTAATATCCAGCCAGTCCAAGAAAACTCCACACTTCGTTTACATTGGTAGGCACCTTTCAATTACTTACAGCTTCCACTTTGGACGGATCCACTTCTATTCCTTTTTCGGAGACAATATGTCCGAGAAATGACACTTTTCTCAGCCAGAACTCGCACTTCTTGAATTTTGCATACAGTTTCTCCTTTCGCAGAATCTCCAATGCCATCCTCAAGTGTTCTTCATGGTGTGCATGGCTATCCGAATATATCAAGATATCATCAATAAAAACTATTACGAATCGATCGAGATAAGGATGAAAAACTTGATTCATCATATCCATGAAGACCGCTGGTGCATTATTGAGTCCAAAAGGCATGACCACAAATTCGTAGTGGCCATATCTTGTTCTAAAAGCTGTTTTAGCTATGTCTTCTTTCTTGATCTTTACCTGATTGTAGCCGGATCTTAAATCGATCTTTGAAAATACACTTGCTTCCCTTAATTGATCAAACAGATCCTCAATCCGGGGTAAAGGATACTTATTCTTGATGGTCATTTTATTCAATTCGCGATAGTCAATACACATCTGAAAAGTCCCATCCTTCTTCTTTACAAACAGCACCGGAGCTCCCCATGGAGATACACTGGGACAGATGAAACCTTTCTCTAAAAGTTCCTGCAACTGAACTTTTAGTTCTTGCAATTCTTTTGGTGCCATCCGATATGGAGCTTTTGATATTGGTGCAGATCCGGGCACCAATTCTATTCCAAACTCCACTTCTCTGTCCGGTGGAAGGCCAGGTAGCTCTTTAGGAAAGACATCTTTGAATTCCCTTACTATCGGAACTCTTTCAATCGGGTCGACTTCTTGCTTAGGATCTACCAAGTTCACCAATATTGCCTCACAATCTCCTTTCTTTAGCAATTTTACGGCTTGCATGGGCGTAATAACCCTGAAATTCAAACCAACTCACGTTCCGAAGAAAGTGAAGTTTTTACCCTCAAGTGGCTGAAAGAGAATCTCTCTCTCAAAACACTTGATCGTTGCATGATTTTCCGTTAGCCAATCCATTCCAAGGATTACATCGAAATCTTTCATCTCTAATACGTGCAAATCAGCATAGAGAGTTTTATTTTCAAAGGAAATCTTCAAATTTCTGCACATCCACTGAGTGCTTACTACCTTCCCTGAAGGTATGCTAACTTCTAGCTTCTTAGCTTCTATCATATCACTTCTTAATTTTAGCATCTCATAGAACTTGACAGAGATAAAAGAGTGGGTTGCCCCAGTATCAAATAAGACAAGTGAAGGCAAATCGCAAACCGATAACATACCTGACATTGTCTCTGGTTCTTCAGCGGCTTCTTGGCGAGTAAGAGCATAAGCTCGAGCTCTTCCTACCCCTGGTCTTTGATTAACACTTGACCCCATTACTGGAAGGTGCGGACAATTCCATGCGCTATGCCCTGGTTCCTTGCAGCGAAAGCAATTAGCCGTTCCCAAGAGGCACTGCCCAACGTGAGGCCTCCTACACTTTGGACAAATTGGTTTTGCTCTATAATTTGGAGCATTGGAATTGCCTCTTCCCATTGGTCGTTTTGCCTGACTGGGGTTCCGACCCTGATTCGACCCTGAACTTACCCATTTTTTCTTTCCCAGCTCCTCATTGGCTCTCTTTGGGGCCACCATATCCGTTCGCAACCGAGACGCCACCTCCATAGCCCGTCTTACCGTCTCGTTATAGGTTATCTCTCCCTGCCCCACCAATATAGCCCCGATGTCTGGGCGTAACCCTTTACAAAATCGTCTCGCCTTCTTCAAATCAGTATCCACCAGGTGAACTGCATACCTGCTTAACTGATTAAATTTCCGCTCATATTCTCCTACTATCATGAATCCTTGACGTAGGTGTAAAAATTATGTCTCTTTAGCATCCCGGTATGACTGAGGCAAGTACTGTTGCATAACTATTTCTTTAAAATCGGTCCAAGTCAAACCATCCATCTCCTCCAAAGTCAAAGTTCGGCTATAGGATTCCCACCAAAAACTGGCCTCCTCAGTTAGTTGAAAGATTGCACAGGAGACCCGTTGTGCCTCGGTACAAGTCAAATGAGCAAATAGCCGATCTAGCACTCTGAGCCATTCTTCGGCGTCAGCCGGTTCCCCCTTTCCATTAAAGGTTGGTGGACTGAATCTTCGAAAGAGTTCAATTACTTTGTTCCCATCTTCTTTGGGTTCCTCTGATGTTGTATTCGTACCCAATCGTTGGGCTAAGCCTTGTAACACCGCAACCAAACTTTCCATAGGTTCCAAGTTAGGTGCCCCTGAAGTTGACTGACTTGGTGTAACTTACGGTGGTGCGGTTTCCTCCCGTGCATATGTATCAGACGCTGACGGTCCAGATGCTGACGTCGTCGTTTAAGGGTTTTTCCTTGGTCTACCTCTCCTCATTTTCTGATTAGAGAATAACCAAAATATATTATAACACTCAAAACCAATAATAATAAGGTTCTATAACGCAAAATATATTAGTCTTAACCACCAACAGCGATCATATATATATATATATATATATATATATATCATAACTCAGATCAAAAAGGGTACACTGATTAGATGGGTGCAAGCGACTCTATTCTTATATACATAGCAAAAGAATAACCAAGAATCACTGCACCATACAAAAATATATAGCCTATATACAACATATACAACAAAAGAATACTGTTCATACTCCTAACCTAACCATCCCATACTACCCTCTACCCCCTAGGCCAAGGCAGCAGGTGGAGACGGGGGTCCCTGCAACCCCGGTGGAAAGTCCCTATGGACCGCCCCGTCAGCTGCCCCACCAAGATCCTCATCTGACTCCTCCTCGGGATCCTCCTCGTCATCTCCATCTCCACCAGAATCACTACTAGAAGGGTCGAAAGGCCCCCTCTCTGGACTGGGTGGGGTCTCTCCTCGCATCCATAACTCCATAATCTGTTGGGTCATACGCCCAAAGTCTATACTCGGTACATTGTCCACAGCCGAGTATACCAACTCATCTCGAAAAACCCGTCGAGCTCTCACAGCCCACTCTCCTGGTAATGTCTGAATCAAGCGAGTGGCTGCTTCCATGTTGCCTATCCGCCCAGATCCCCTACCCGTCTCTCTCCAGCAGCGGAAAAGTCTAGCTATATGCTCCCCCACTGAAACATCCCCAGTTATCTGGCTGCTCATAAACAGCCTCCTCAACCTAGCCCCAGCTGACTCAACCCTGGGAACACTCATCCGAGCGGTCCTACGCGGAGGCACCATCTGTTACCCACAACCTCACACGTAAGTTTCATAGAGAAACCACATCAACAACAACTCTCAACCCCAATCCTTCCCAGCACAACATCAACTCATATATATACAATAAAATAAAATAAAAATAAACATTAACAGATAAGAACATTCATATCATCACCGTATTCAAAAAAAAAAACAAACAAAAACCGAGAAAGAAGGTTGAACAGAATTATCTGTCTATTTTACATATTAATCACGCAATTCATATACATTAATATACACATCAAAGGAAAATTTTTACGAGCAAGGCTCTACGAAAAAGAAAGTAGAGCCGGCTCTGATACCAATACTGTCATGCCCCATTTTCATATCAGAATTTTAAACATAATTAAATTATAATAGTGATTTTTTTTCTTTAAAACCAGAGTATAAACGCAGCTTTACAAAATCGGGCGTCCAGCAAGAAAACGAAAACATCAAGATTTTTAACACAAAACAAACTTCAGCAAATAAACATAGAAAATACATAAATTTTTCTCTGATCAGCGGAAACTTTCTTGTTCGCTCAAAACGTGTAAACTTTGTCTTATACATATCAAAAGCTTCAGAATTATCATCCATCCATAGACACTAATATTTACAGGCAAAAATGACAGACATTTCTGTTCTTCCTCCTTGCATTTAGGGTTTTTTTGTAAAATAAAAGCATATAAGGGGTAAGTGTCAAAAGAACACTTAGTGGGGAGGGAAATTTATAATAATAATATACACATCCCATTTCTTGCATATTTACATATATTACACGTTGTAAACTCCCGAAAAGCCCCAATGCAACTGTGGATAGGTTTCCGAAGAATACCTATCAGGGCCCCAAGCCGACCCCATTTGGGTTTTTAAAACCTCTTCCTGTTGGGATTCCGTAGAATTCCCCATTGTTGGGTTTCCAAAAAGGAATACCCTAATTGGCGTGCAGGCGCATGCGCAGTTAAGTTTCACATAATGGTTCCACATAAGCACATAATACACATTGATCACGTTCACGTTGACCACATAATTCACATAACACATAAGCATAGAAAAACATTTTCTTAGCGGGTATTATCCCGACTTTCATCCTTTAAATCATTTTCATCGAGATACTTGAAATCAATAGCTTTCAGAATCATATGCTTTATTCTAAAATAGATCAGGTAACGATAAGAATTTAAGTAAAATATCATCACATAATTACTGAATTTAAATCACGTAGTCACATAAATTTTCATAAAATTGTACGATTGGTAAACTAGAAAAGGATTTTTACCCCCACCTTGGGATTGCGCAAACAGTCCTGCAAAACCCTCGGTAATAGTTCTAACTCGATCCTCCACGTGAACCTCCTACAGAGAATAAAATGTAACTTATTTTCTGACTTAAATATCTTAAAATCTATAAAAACCTATAAATAAAATAAATTCTCGAGAAATAATCTATAGCTAGGGTTTCTAAATTTAATTAGGATTTATTGAGAATTATTTTAAAATTTGCTCGCTTAAAGGTTTCGTTTTGTCCTATCCTATAGCACCTTAAGATCGAACTATCATTTCATAATATAATAGGACATAAAATATAAAATTATTGAACTCTAAGGTCAAGATATAAATTTCTATAATTTTAGGGGTTATTTTTCGTCATTTTATCGAGATCTAGAGGTGAGTCGATATTTTCTTTAGAGTTTAGGTTCATATAATCAATTCTATAAATTATGAGGACTATATCGTAATTTCAGAAAGTTTTTAGGGTCCAAAAGTTAGTATTTAAAGGTTCAAGGACTAAATGGTCAATTGTCATAAATTTGGGATTGCAATTAGGTGCCTAGGGTTGCAAAATCCCCAATTTCACCCCCAAACCCTCCAAATCACCCCTGCTTCCTCCGGCTGCCCTCCGCCGCCGCGCCACCGTCGCGCCGCCCCCTTGCCGGCAACCCCATGTCGCCGGCGACCTCTCTCTCTCCACCCCCACACACCTATCTACACGGCTACATACATATACGTATATATATATATACATATATAATCCAGCCTTGCCGCCGCGGCAGCGGCGGCCCCCTTCTCCATCGCCGGCGCAACCCCCGGCACCGGCGCCACCACACCCGCCTCCATCCTCAACCAACCAAAGCCCAACACCTATCTTACATACATATATACCTTCGCAGACATACATATATATAGATATACACTGCCACTAAGCGGCGGCTCCTCCTTCCCAGCTACGCCGGCGCTACACCGGCGCCGGCTTCATACTACTCCGGCCTCCAAACACCCCCCAACTTCCAGCACACCCACAACTACCAACACACAAGCATACATATATATATAAAACAGCATAGCCGCCACTATCTGCGGCGGTCTTCACTCCACCATCGCCGGCGCCGCAAGCGCCGGCCACCCCCACATACTCCCCTCGCCGGTGCAGCCGAGCACCGGCATATTCACAGCAACAAAACCGGCAGCCAAAACAGAGGAACAAGGCAGCCACATCTAGCTTAGGTTTTAAGAAAAGAAATCGAAAACCCTAATAAGAATTACAACATAAACATAGCAAGCATATAAATAAACCCTTGCCGGAATCTTTTCGCCGCCGGAGAGAGAGATGGTTGCAGCTGTGATTGATGAGGAAGAAGGCTGTGGAGATGATGAAGAATGAGATGAAAAATGGTGATGAAATGCCTAAAAGAAAAGATATCTATTTGCCCCTAATTTCAAAGATACAAACTAGTCCATCACCTAGGCTAACTATAGGGTAGGTTTGGTGTCAAGAATTTGTGGTGTATTGGAAGATATGGTCAACAAGTCTTACCTTAACAATTAATTAAGCAACTTAGTTATTAAAATATAAGCTTAGAAATTATTTTGGATATTACAAAAAAGGTCGAGAATACCACAAAATATATAATTTATTACCTTTTGTGTCATGTATTATAAGTTTGAACTCTTTTCTACCACAAAATATAAGTTGTGATCCTTTTTATCATTGTTTTAATCGAGTCAAATGTGAATAATGCATGAGAGGGACATAAGATTGATTTGTACTTTATACAGTGTAATGAGATCGAAACACTAATACTCACATCACATACAGTGTAGAAGTTTTTTCACAAATCTTCGTCTAAATGTGGATACTCATGTAACGCTTCATTTCTTTTAAAGTATTTTTTGACTAAGACATTACTTTCGAATAATATTCACCCCTTTTCGAATAATAAAGATAAATAAAGAAGTTATGAAATACACATTAATTTCTAAAATTCATGAATAAGACACTTTAAATAGAAATCTTCTGCAATTTTGTATGTCGGCTACCAGCATCAATCGTTCGTCCACCATGCCTTTGTGGTGAAAACATTTTTTCTTAATATAAATGGGTGATTGTTTGAAATGTACTCAGTGGGAAAACCCAAATAATTTCAAATAAATAGTTAATCATAACAGATAAACACCTTGAACCATTTGATAAAAGAAATTGGCATGCACATATTTAAAAATGTTATCAACTTAAAGGATTTCACTGCGACGTCCAACAACTGATCATAACACAATTTTAAAGATTTAATTGCACCTGCCAATTCACAATTTCATCACAAGAAACTAGTTGACATAAAACGTTTATCGTTTAACAAAAACAACATAAAACAAGTCACATCAATCAACATTTAGAAGGTTTGTCTCTTCAGTGCAGTATTTAACCCGACTTATCATTCATCTCGGGGCTTAAACCCGTTATATCTCGGGGCTTTAACCCGATCTATCTCATTAGTGCGAGATTTAACTCGACTTATCATTCATCTCAGGCTTCAAACTCAGTTTATCTCGTGAGTGCGGGATTTAACCCGACTTATCATTCATCTCGAGGTTCAAACCTAGTCTATCTCGTCAATCACAAGGACCTCAATCAAACAATTCAATAAATAAACAACTACGTGACTTAAATCATTTGAAGAAATATCACACATTTTCACATTCATTTGTATAAAATAAACATTCAATAATCACATTCATCATATCACAATTAATTCTTAGCTCTCAATACATTATTTGTACGGTACGTAAAACAAACTTCATTTCATACATATATAAGATTTCATAATTTGAAAAACATAAATGCAAGTATAACAAGTCCCCCCCCCCCTTTCATAGCAAATAATCACTTCCGTATACACATTCACATTGCACTAAACTAAACATTCACGTAATGATCGTGTGTCATTTTACATTCAGAAAACTATTCCTATGTCGTCACATTCTATGATAACACATTGATATTTAATCAGAATAGTCACACCTTGCATTAGCATGCAATTAAAATATGAAATTCATAAATACAAATGTAGAGGTTACCCCACTTTAGGAAAAGTTAGAGAGTCTATTCGTAAGTTATCGAGTAAGCCTAGATAGCTCATCTTTCCTCGTGTTCTATATCGAACATTAAAAAGGTTTTAGTACTTTATCTAGTTGTAATTCATAATTTAAGGTTATTAGGTCATTTTTAATTGAATGTTTAATATGGGAGATTTAATTGGATGTTTAATATTTATAAATAGGTCTTTGGTTTATTTATTAAATTATAAGGGTCAAGTTATAATGTCCATAATTATATTTAGGTTAATATGTCATTGAAATTAATATTTTTAGATGTTAATTAATTGCATAAAAGTCTTTAAGTTAATGTAATTTATGGAAATATAATCCACTTCCAAAATCCTCCCGTCGCTCCCAACACCCAACAACAGCGCCCGTCTCTGGTGCCTAGTAGAAATCCCCATCCCCGTTCCTGGCACCCAACATCAACTTACGTCCCCATCCCCGCGTGCCCGACGCCCAACAGACCCATCTCTGTCCCTTGACACCCAACAGCCCCCCGACTTTGACACCCACGCTCGTACACCGACACACAACACACACACCGCACCACCATCACAACAAAACTCTAACCCTAGTCACCCACCTAGCCGTCTATCCCCTTTACATTCACCAAAATAACCATGGCGGCAACCTCAAACTAGTACCCCCAATCACACCAACACGCAACTAACACTCTTTCACATACATGTTATAAAAACGAGAGAAAGGGAAATAATGAGAAAATAGGGGAGAGAGGAGGGTGGAAGACTCTTGGCTTTCACCGCTTCTTACCGGCGGTCCGACAATCCAAGTCCACACCCATGACGGCTCAACGAGGTCTACGATTTGGCCCGATTAACTTGCTGGAAAACATCAACCCACGATGGTGGTGGTTGGTCGGTGATGAGAGAAAATGAGGGGAAGAGGAGAAAGAAATTTTACTCTTTTTTTTTCTTCTTTTACTTTTTGCTCTCTCTCACTTTTCCCAAAATGGATAAGATGAAAAGCGTATACCACATGGGAGATGAGGTGTCAAAAACTTAAGATGGCGAAAAAAAATTGAGGTGTCAAAATTTTAGAATGTTACAACCCGCATCAAAAGATCGTTTAATATGAATACTCACATGAGGTTAATGCTTTTATATTTTCAAAATTTTACATTAAAATAATTTACATTAAAGTTCGTTTAATGTTAATGTAATATAAACAAAAAATATACATTAAAGTTCGTTTAATGTGAATACTCACAATTAATAAAAATATAAAAAAGTCGGTTTAATGTAATATAAAATTATAAAATTTGTAAATACTTGTATGAAAAAAAAAATGTAATGCCAGGAAAATATAATCTTCGTTTAACCATATTTTTTTAAATTCTTTGTTTAACCCCTATTTTTTAAAATTTTCATTTAACGTTAATTTTCAAAAATCTTCACTTAACCATAGTTTTGATAAATCTTCATTTAACCCTATTTTTCTAAAATCTTCGTTTCATCCTAATCTTTCAAAATTTTCATTTAACCATAGATTTTATAAATCTTCATTTAACCCTAATTTTCAAAATCTTCATTTAACACTAACATATGAAAAATCTTCATTTAACCCTAATTTTCAAAATCTTCATTTAATCCCAACATATGAAAAATATTGTCTAACCTTAATCTTCCTTTAACCCTGATTTCAAAATCTTCATTTAACACTAAACATGAAAAATCTGAGTTTAACCCTAATTTTCAAAATTTTCGTTTAACCCTAACATATGAAAAATCTTCGTCTAACTCTAATTTTCTTAATGTTCATTTAACTTATTTTTCATAATTGAGTAGGAAATTCCTCAAAAATATTTGTTGAGAGGAGTATTGATGTTGATTTGACATGGGTAGTTGAGGACCAATAGACTACATTTATTAGTGACATCCGTAAATATTAATATAATAATAGGAAAGAGAATGTGCGCATTCTCGTTGGATGCCTTGTGTATAGGCCGGATACATTTCTTTTTGCTATAGAAACAGCAAAAAGCCATTCAATTTGGTTATGACACTCACTTTTGATCCCCCAAAAGACATGTGTCACTATTCTATTGATGTCGATTAATTTTTTTGAATATAATTTAAATTGTTGATATTGAAAATAATTTTAATTTTAAAAAAAAAGAATCAAATTCATAAAAAAAATTCTCTACAAACAGTCTCAATAATATTATTGTATTTCAATTTTGATTTTGTGTTTCAATTATTGTAATTTAGATTTAGTTATTGTGTTTGTATGTTATTTTATAGATCAAAAAAATGAAAAGGTATCACTAATAAAAAATATTTTATATATTGCGGAATTAATATATCGAAAAAATATAATAAAAAATGCTCACAAAATAATATACAATTATTAAATAATTAAAAAAAATATTAGATTGGGTTGGATTAGTGTCACTAATAAACTATAAAAATGTTGGAATTAGATTGCGTTGTAAATTATGTAGGTGGAAGAGAGAGAAATTAGTATATATATATATATATTTTTTTAGCTAGATGAGTGTCACTGATAAATATAATCTTAAATCTTTTTTGATCTACATCTTAAAAAATTATACTTTTCCAAATAAGTAATATTTTAAAATATTTTATTATATTAGATGGTATATTAAAAACCTAGAATATTGTGATGATGTCCCTTTTTTTAAATTCCAAAATGGGCGGCTCTCAGCTTTATTCCCTCACCATAACCGTCAGCATTAATTGGCTGAGCCATCTTTTTCCAAAAGAACTTTTCCAAACCCCACAAAGGATTCACATTCGGGTTGCAATTTCGAATCGAATTTTATGTGTTTTATCTTATATATATTTCAGTTTTAATTCACTTGCACTTGATACGAGTGTATTATACATGTAATATGTATATTAGATGAATTACATTTACGATGAAAATGTGTTGATCAGAGAAATCCAGCTCTAGTACATACCTTCACATCGAGTAAAAGTCGTCTTCATGCAATTAATAGAAGATTCGAGGAGCTTTTAGATTTACACGCACACATTCCTAATTGGATTAAAAATCTTAGATCAGCCCAGTGCATATGAGACCCAAAAATTATAAGACTAGCAGAAACCTTACATCTAACCTTATTTCTTTCAAGCTTTCGTGTAACATGGGGTTTCTTTAAACGAACACACATTAAGACATGAATGTGTGGGTAGCTCGGCGTTTAGGCAGCTTTATTGCAAGAAAGTAACATGCTTACGTGGGTAGATCAAAGGGGGCCCATTTCCACGTATATAATGCATGTGCTAGGCTACTTGGGGGAACATACACATGCAGGCCAAGGCTGGCAACTTAGTCCCTTTATCTTCCCTTTTTTTTTCCCCCTTTTAAATTCAGTACATTTTTGCTATCGAATTGCAATTATGTAAAATTGTGATCGTATATGAGTTTATTTGCATGACGAATCAAGAGAAAGTTTCCCCCTTGATTTGTTTCTTTTTTTGAAGGGGTTAATTGGGTGATGGAGTCACCCTTTAAATCTTTATTTGGGGTCAAATTAGAGTATGGATAAATGGATAATAATTAGGATATCTTAACTTTTAACTGCCTTTAATCCGCATGATTCAGGGAAGATACTGTTGTAAAGCCACACACTTTTTATCTTGCACAAGGTTGACACAGTTGGGGTATAGTAGTTTTATGCCGACAATGCTAGGTTTATTTATTGAAAAAATTAATTAGATTTTTTAATAATCCAAATATCCAATTACTATCAATATTATATTTTAGAAGAGAGTATTGTTAGTTTTCAACATGAATTATAACCACCTCTTTGTTATCTAATTGTGTATATTGATATTTTAGAAGAGAATATTGTTAGTTTTCAACAAGATTTACAACCACTTCTTTATTATCCAATTATGTTTGTACATAAAAAGAATCCATCATTGAACCTCTTTGTTATCCAATTATATTTGTACATAAAAAGAATCTATCATTTGTGGAATATATCGTTGTACCTCTTTGTCAACCAAATTTTCTGACCCAAATCCCCATTTTCATAATTTTTTCTTTTTTTATTTTCTTATTATATAATCTCATCCAAATTTTTAGGAATATATTAAATTATAGTTAAAACATGTCCGAAATTTTAAAAATGAATAAAATCATTTTAATATATTGAAATTAAAATATTTTTAAATTATAAATTGATAATATAATCAATTTTCCAATAACTAAAAAAATTTATATATTGGATTTTTTTTTAAAATATTCTTATTGTCAATTTATAATTTAACTAAATGTTCAAAAAAAAAAATTACACATAATTTGTCAATGAGATATGTTCACCATCTTTTGATATTTTTTATATTAATATTTAATATGTAACACGATTGGGGGATGTTCAATAGATAGATATTTTTTAAAAAGAAATTTCTTTATTTTAAATAAATATGTATATTGATCACAATAATCAGTTTTCACTTCATATCATATTAATATTCAGATGTAACATCCTAAAATCTTGACACCTCATTTTTTGTTCTTCCCACATTGTGACACCTCATCCTTCACCCCTCTCCCAAATTTTGACACCTAACCCCCTTGTGTGGACACCTATTCATCTTCTTCCCACATCGTGACACCTCATCCTTCATCTCTCTCCTAAATTTGGACACCTAACCCCATGTGTGGACACCTATTCATCTTCTTCCCACATTGTGACACCTCATCCTTCACCTCTCTCGCAAATTTTAACATTGTGTGGACACCTTTTCATCTTCTTTTTGGGGAAATAATTGAGCAAAAGTGGTAAATGAAAGGAAGAGTCCTCTCCCTCCTCTCCCTCTCATTTCTCTTAACTAGCACCACCGCCTAGTCATCGCCGCCGTTGTCGCCTCATTTTTCAGGCAATTTTCCGGTTTAATATATAGAGCTTGTCGAGCCCGTTACGAATTCGGGCTCAGATTACAAAATCGCTGCCGCCTCCACCGATATGACCGCGGAGAAGCGTGGCTCTCTCTCTTGTTGTCGGCTTCAACGTCGTGGGTTGGGGTGGAGCCCGCGAGGTTTGCACCGGCGAGTCAGGTGTTTGGCCGCCGCCCTAGATGACGGTGGGTGTGGTTGGGTGTGGTCGGGCCGACATAGTGGTGGCACCAGCAGAGTCGGGGTCGGGCATCGTTTGTTGTTTGCGTGGTGGTTGTGCGTGTGGTGTTTGCGTGTTGTGAGGGGTTGGTGTCAGTGGATGTCGCTGGCAACGTGGTCGCCGGCTGCGGCGGAGCTGGCGGCAGAGAGGAGGGGGACGGTGGTTTTAGGGTTAGGATTTTGTTTGGGTGATTCTGAAAATTAACATGTGTACAAGGAGTAAATTGCAAAACTTAACTTTTATGTAAATAGTACTTAAACCCCTCAACTTACAGATAATTGCATAGGAGACCCTTAAATTCCTTCGACTTGGACTTTAACCCCAAAACTCTTGGGAAATTATAAACTCACCTCTTAACTTCTTAAGATATACAACAAGACCCCTAAACTTTGATCATATGATGCTTGGGACCTCATAACTTGTAGAAAATACAAATTGAATCCTAGAACTTGTTGGAATTGCAGATTTACCAAAACTGATTGGATTAACGAAGCAGACCCCTAAAAGTTACTAGTATTGTTTTCGAGACTCAAACTTTAGATGAAATGACAATTTACACCCAAACAAGTTTATTATATTACAGTTTAATCCTAGAAAAGCTATAACAATAAAATAAGGCACAATTTAATATAGTTCTAGATACGTATTTCGTGAGTCTCGTGATCTTAAATTAAAATCGAATTTTTCACATTTATGATTCAGACGTTTCTTTATAAGAGAGAACTTCAACATAAAGAATTTATTTTAATTCATGAATAGTTAGATAAGCCTTAAAACGAGCTCTTGTGTCTTGTAGAAAACATGAAAGGGGAATTGAGTTAAGTTCGTATAAAAAGTAGAAGTCTTAAGAGCATCGTTCTTGAAAGGTGGGGGTAATTTCTTTAAATTACGTTTTATAAAGTTTATGCTTTAATATACGCAATCTCTTACAATTACTATTAAAGTATATATGATTGATGATCGATTGAGATGACTGTTTGTTTTATTGAATGATTTAAGTCATGTGATTGTTTGTAATTATTTATTGATTGGATTGTCTAATTGAGGTTCTTGTAATTGACGAAATATCAAGTTTGAGCCTCGAGACAGATCGAGTTTGAGCCTCAAGAAATACCGAGTTTGAGCCTCGAGATAGATTGGGTTAAAACCCCAAGATAAATGATAGGTCGGGTTAAATCCCGCACTCATGTGAAAATAAAACTCATTCAATAAATTCTTCTGAAACTTTTGAATATCGAGTACCAATATTCACTTCTCACGCACCATGCTCTAAACTCTTTAAATTGAAAATATTTTTTAATGAGTTTTATTTTCATGAAGTTTAGAAACACTTAGTGGAAGTAACTTCACGTATAGAGAACATAGCAATTAGAGATAAAATACGAACCATAAATCACAACAATCAAACATTTGGCAAGCCTACCTCACATGAGTGCAGGATTTAACTTGACTTATCATTCATCTGGGACTCAAACCTGATATATCTAGAAGCTCAAACCCGATCTATCTCGGGGTTTAAATTCAGTATCTCTTAGGGCTCAAACTCGGTATATCACGGTGCTCAAACCCGATCTGTCGTCAATCACCACAACCTCAATCAAATAATCCAACAAATAAACAATTATAAATAATTATATGACTTAAATCATTCAATAATGTAAGTAGTCATCTCAATCGATCATCAATCACATTTACGTTTAATAGTAATCACAAGAGATTGTGTATATTAAGAGCATAAATTAAATTTATAAAAACATAATTTAAAGAAATTATCTCCACCTTTCAAGAACAGTGCTAGCAAGCTCCTACTTCTAGTGCAAACTTAACCCGACTCCCTTTCTGGGTTCCCTACAAAGTAGAAGAGCTTATCTTAGAATCTTAATCAGACTATCTATGAATTAAAGTAAATTTTTTAGGTTGAAACTCTTTCTCGTAAAGAAACATCTGAAACATAAGTGTGGATAGTTCGATTTGAACTTCGGTCATGGGATTAACGAGACATGAATTTAGGATTTTATACCCTAAATTTGAGGTAAAAGACCAAAATGTGTTTTCTTTTGTTGTTATGGTATTTTTAGGGTTAAAAGGGAACATAAAACTCTTGTTTGGGATCATATTATCATCTTGTCTTAGTTTTTGGGGTTCTAAAGTAATATTAGTAATTTCTAGGGTCCGTTTCGTAACTTCAACAAATTCTAAGGTAAAAAACTGTAATTTTTAGCAAGTACCAAAGGTGTTTTTATCATTTCAACAAGTTTTAGGGATGTTTGTGTCATTTTTTCAAACTTAAGGAAAGCTCATAACTGAATAAGGATAAAACGTGATTTCTTAGATCTCTCTCATCTTGGAGACCTTTCCTTATTTATTTTTATTTATCTCTATCATAAAGATATGAAAATCTTTTTATATGGTCCTTGCATTATTATTGCTTTGCTCGGTCAACAATTGGTGTATATTTCTATTGTATGTATTTCTTTTCTTTAATTTTATTTCATCTTCATTATTATTATTATTATTATTATTATTATTATTATTATTATTTTAAGTCAGATGGACTGATTTTGTTTAAGCATTCTGCTTCGTCCAAGTAAAATCACAAACCCTTTTTCCAATTGATAACTTATAGGTAATTAGTTCATTACCTCACATCGTTACGTCAAAACAAGACATAAATTAACAAGAATCTGAGCAAAATTAACTTGTGGATCTTTTTTTGTCCGAAAAGCTCCGCATTTGAATTTTATGAGTGAGTTTTTCAAAACGATTCTACATATAGAACTTTTTACCATACCTCTGGACGAATCTTTTACAAAACTACCAACAAAGTTAAATTACATACAAAAATTTCCCGATGAAATTACATATTTTACAATTTTAAAAGAAAAACAATATATTTTAGCTTCATTATAGTAATATCATGTAGTATAATATTTCACCTTCGTCTATTATTGTATTTATATGATACAACATCATTTAAACATTGATTCTTCAACAAACAATGGTGTGTGTTATACATATATTCTTATTGTGATGGCCAAACTCGTTTACGATACTCTCCCAGCGCCCACAATGGGAAAATATTCCTGTATTGCGCGTAATGCAACATGCAGTTCTTCATATACACACCTGTTATTTCCTGTAATAATTAATGAATTTGTTAGGAAACTATTTATGAAACAGAGTATATTACTACAAAGTCATGAGTTTATTTTCGAACAAAAATAGTCCCAAAATTTTCACCTGTTGAGGAAAATCTCCATCATCCATCTGGGCATTAATCAACAATTTTGCTGCTTTATGTAGAGGCTTGGGATCCCTCTCAGCCTGGTTTATCCAATCAAGAAACAAAGTACATAATTATTAATCCATTTGCTTTACCTTAATAAGAAACTGCATATTTTAGGTGATCAAAAGATAAATTACCTGTCCACCATACATAAGACCTAGCATTGCCCATGATGTTTGCACTAAATTTGTCCGATTTCCTTCCAACGGTGTGTATTTCTGTCACAACAGTATCATATTTCAGTGATTTTATCGCCTTTTGTTTTTTTATCTGAAAATTTGTAGTAAATAGTTACCATGCTTGGACAGGACTCAAGGCTTTCACCCCATCCTCCTTCTTCATTTTGAACCGACAAGAAGAAGTTGACTCCGTTTCTAACAGCTTCACTGTTTTGGTATGTCTTTCCAGCAGCTGCTAATCCTCCTAGCACGCAGAATGTACCATACAGGAAACAAATTCCCCAATAGCCATACCTGAATCAAACTTGAGACTTTTAGATAATTGAAATCTTGAACTAACGAGTACAAGTGCAGGTTTTCTCAAACTTTGAAAAGAAAGCTGACCATGAACCATCAGGCCATTGTTTCTCTTCAAGAAAACGCAATGCCTTGGCCACGGAGATTTCTATTTCTTTCTCACGGTGGCCTGGATGCAAGCGCTTGAACGATAGAAGAGCGTTGAGTATCGAAGCAGTGCATTCAACATGCCTGAACAACAACAAAATCGTGAAATTTAGAGATGTTGATGTAACCCTTATCGAATTATAGTTCAAGAATCAGTAGAAAATAACTTACTCTTGCTCAACAACTATGTCAGCAAAGAGCTCTGAGGGGTTCAAAACCTGAAAGAACAAGAACAGAGTAATCTGTTATGTTTTGTTCCACTTTAACATCCTTCCATTGTGGAATCTGAAATATTATTGAGCTATTATACATTGTAATGTTTTACCTGCAGATATGGTTGTGGAATTGGGGGCTCCCAGATAGCAAATCCACCACTCAAAGGACTCTGAGTAAATAATATTTTAGCACATTAGTTTATAACAATCCAATAGCAGAACTTTAAGGCCAGAATTCGGAATCATAAAGACTTCATTCATACTTGCAAATAAAGAAGCACATTGACAGCATCATATAATCGTTCAAGATCGGCCTTTTCTCCCGAGATTTCACTTGGCATTTGGGACAGCAAAAGTAAACACTACAAAACAATATTTCTGTCAACTTTCTTTTTTATGAACAGACAAACAAACATATATTGTCCGAAAAAAGAAGACAAGATTACCTTCAGTGCCTCGGATGTGCAGTCTGATACAACCCATCCCTGATCTTGATCAGAGAAAGTCCATGCGCCTTTAGTGAAGTGACGATACATGCTTGTGAAGTCGCCTTTTGGATTTTCCTTAATCTACAATACCACAAAGCAGAAATGAACATTGATGTAATTAACTATATTGTATGGATTAGTCTCAATATCATGAAACAGACCTGAGATTCCTTTATGTAGAAATTGGCCTTCT
The DNA here is from genome assembly GCA_028654395.1 of Scutellaria barbata. Classification (NCBI taxonomy): domain Eukaryota; kingdom Viridiplantae; phylum Streptophyta; class Magnoliopsida; order Lamiales; family Lamiaceae; genus Scutellaria; species Scutellaria barbata. The sequence goes on from CM053648.1 coordinate 19,973,361, forward strand.
TCAGACAGTTCCCATATTCCTCAACCATACCACTTGCAATAACTGCCTGAGTGGCAAGTGTACTATCCCATATTTGACTTCCAAAACTCTAGAATTATAACAAACATGTCAATCAGTTTTAGTACTATATTTCCCACTTTATTTGATTAAAAGATGATCAAAAGTAATACCTGCATTTTCATGCCATCTTCGGCAATCCACAAGTAATCAGGGACCCTAGCTAAGTGATGTTTGAACTCGTCACCATTTGGATCATGGGCCCACCAGCACATCATCTGCAGACTCTGTATTACCAACCAACACAATGTGCCACATGATTAGTATAACTTTTCTTTGTCATGTAATAACAAGTAGACAAGAGTATAAATGTTGCTCGAATGACATACTTTTTCGACACATCCAATGGTAATGTATCTACTCTCCTCAGCTCCATATCGCATGTATTTGATTGTCTTATCGAGAGCTTTTTGTCTAATCTTGTTCAATGGCCATCGTCTCATTACTGGCTCAGTACAGTAGTTGAGAGTATCCCAAAGCAAATCTTGTATAAACGTGTGAGGATAGTATACATCATCCTAGATCAAAACAACATATGCAAAGTTAGTTATTCTACTACTTTTGATTTGTTCTAGTATTGTTGGAAGCTCGATGAATGGAAAATGTTGGAATTTCATAACAAACCTTACAACAATGATGGCGTGCCTTATTCCAATCAATTTGGTCATAAGGCTTCACATGAATTTCTTCACGTAGGGATAAAACTAGGTCGTTGAGAGGTCCATGGTATTTTCTACCATAAAGATAGGACATGGGCATGTATGTTGTACGACAATAACACCACATTTTTGCTGCATTTATTGTTAAAAACATCAAGGATGTTAGATTTGAAGAAAACAACAATTAAACTAATTTATAGATTGAATTTTACCTGGATGATAAGGTAAAATTGAAGGAAATAGCCAGAACTCTGGGGGAAGAGGATTGCAACCATCCCATTCATACACTCCAAGGACCTGATCCATTAACACATTTTGGTTATTAATATTAGTTAATGTTGTTTTAGTCAAAAGTACAAACTTTAACATGATTAGTTCTTCCTGTCTGAGTAGTTCATTTATTGATTTAATCTTTAGATTATGGGGAAATAACATTAAGTCTTTTTGTTAAAATTGTTATAACAAACTTTTTCTCTTTCTTGACTAGTCTTATGAGTTATGATATTGAATAAAGGGTCATACTCAACCTTGACAAGCCAAATATTATTCCAATTGGTATCCGATCGGATTTTCTATACCAAAATTTATGTCCCATTTATGTACCACATTAAAATTATATGATTTTGAATAAACATTTTCTCTCACTAGAATACCACATTAAAATTATATGATTTTGAATAAACATTTTCTCTCACTAGAACAATTAATTGTAACTTCTTTTATATTTACATCAATATAACGAGAATTTACAATGTTGCATATGGTGTGATAGGAATTATGAATACAGAGAATCTGAATTGGTTGTGGTACATACATATCACTTTAATTAATCACAAAATATCAGAAACCCAAATCGAGTAATGATTAAAAAAAAAAAAAAAATTTGACACATAGGCACACGTCATATGGTTATGGTAAACTCATGTGAGTAGTGTAGAATTTCCCCATTAATTCCAAGTATCTAATGTTGTGCAATCTGTGTTTATCTTAGGCCCTACAACCTTTTGACAATAAATTGTACCATGACTACCACTCAAAATTCCATTAATTATTTTAGGTCACGCACATCATCCATATCAAACCACACAGCCATTTAAAATAAGTAACATGAGATGACGTATATTAATAATGTGGGAATATAAAATAAAAGGTATTGAAATTTGAAAAATTAGAAAAGAAATACCGAAAGATAGGTCTTGCCCCAGGAAGGAATTCCAGTAGCTCCACCATGATCAAGAATCCATTTCCGTGCTCTCGATACGGCGCCGTTTCCGTCATCCGGCCCCTCTCCCAGCAATCGTAGCGCCACGTAGCTAAGGGCCGACCCTATCATCGTACTGTGCCCTTCTATGTAAAATCCCCAACCACCATCCTCATTCTGCACTTCCCATGTTTTTTTTTCACTTTTTTAGTTAATCACTTCTTAATATTATAACCCCAAAATATCATCATCTTTTTTTTTTGGAAAATGCCCGAATTTAGATGTATCTATTTGAGCAAATCACCGATCAATATTTCAATGACCCAATGAAGATGTGTTCGATATTTACACAACTCATTCGTCATATCCAAATTGACAATATGACAGATAAGTTGTAATTAGTGTTGAATATATATTCTTCCAATCACAAAAAATTGACATGATTCAAGTTGTAATATTTTACTAAACTTGACTACTTAATTTCTTTACTGTTGGTTTAGGAGTTTTTTTTTTTTTTTTTTTTGTGTATGCAGAAAATGTTCTGTCAATAAAATTGACCACGACCACTTAATTTTTTTATTGTTGGTTTAGGAGTTTTTTTTTTCTTTTGTGCGAGCAGGAACCGTTCTGTTAATAAAATTCTAAAAGTTTGGTCGATTTTGTAACTAAAACATAAGTCATAATTTTTTTTATTTAAGCCTAAATTATCTATGGGGATTTATTAATTAGTTGAATAAGAATACCTGATGATTGTAAATGTAGCGGACCATCTCTCTTTTGTGTCCTGACGTCAATACTGTGTTGATGGCTCCACTTATGTACAAAGCAATAATCTGTGAGACAGTCAATATTTTTATTTGTTAAATTTGGTAAATAAAAAATTCTTGAAAAAGGAACATGTTGACCACTTTTGCATAACAAAGCATCTTAGTTTTTTCAATATCTTTTTCCTTTTTTCTTTTTTAAATTTACACCCACTTTGATTGGAATGGTGATGAGAGCGGCGGCGGCCATACTGAGCCACCATTTAAGTAAAAGTACATGCTTTTTTTTTTTCCCTAAACAAGTCAACCTAAACTATTTTTTTCTCATGAGAAAAAATGGATATGATCTCTCAGTGTCAGAGATGACATTATAGAAGACAAAATTAAATCAAATACAAATTTCAAAAGTATAAATTTCTATTACATACAAATATATATACACACATTATTAATTAATTTATTTATTTATATATATGTGAATTACAGGTTAAATCACTTCAACAAAAAGTACAAATCTCATGTGATTGTATTCAAAAATCACGAATTCTAATTTTTGTCCTAAAATCGTCCAAATTAAAAAATGTTTTAATATCGATTACTAAATAGTTTTAAAACAGTGTCCTAAATTTACAATTTTCTATTATGATCAATAGGGGGATTTTGTTTCCATTTCAGTTGATAAAAAAGAGATCATTAGATGCAGTGAGTGGACAGATTTGTCATGTCATGTATTTAAACACAAAAAAAACGTTTTGCATGTTATGTATATGAACAAATTAAAAAATGTGCTATCCATCATATATATCTCATTCAATAGTGTAACATGATCTAAAAGATAAAAAATAAAATCGAAATAATAAAAAAAATATACCAGTGGAGGAGTGAAAAACATAGGGCCAGCATTTTCAGCAGGCCAATGACCATCACTTGCTTGGACCGCTCTATTTAGGCGTAGAGCTTTCTTAACTGCAATCGTAGCCGTTTCGTAGCTTATTTCCTCTTTCTCTCCAACTCTCACTGCTGCTATGCTCGTCAGATCAATCCCACTTTCCTTTTTAAGCTGCTCAAAACAAATTTAGTTCCAGAAAAATGGGTTATGTATAATTTATATAGAAACAATTTAGACTGACCTGCATTCTCATGAACAAATCTCCACAAGAGTGATATCCGTTCTTCCTATTGTGACTCCATTCGTCACGAGCCTTCTGAAAAGCTTGAAGCTCTTCCGGGGTTCCTGCGTTGGGATCATACTCCCAAATTTGTCTACCCACAAAGTTGTTGGTGCTGTATAAGTAGGGGTCATTCCCTTCCGCTATCTTCAGTTTCCACATCTTTTCTTTTGATCTGCACTTAATTATAAATCAAGATTTAATGAAAACAGTGAGAGAGAGAGAGAGAGAGAGAGAGAGACTAGAAATGAATGAAGAGAATATGCATGCTTGCTCTTACAGGTGGGTGTAAACTGGCAGTGCTGATATATCGCTATTTATAGGTGAAGTAAGTGGCAAATTTATATTTGGATGGAAGCAACAAAAAAGTTAGTTCAAGAAAGGCAACTGTCTGCCCCTCAAAGTATAACTTACTTGTTTGATGATGTCAAGGTCTAATATTCAAGCTTTGCTAATTCATAAGATTAATGGGTTGTATTAATGACAAGAAATTAAATATTAGAAAATTATAATGACAAGAAATTAAATATTAGAAAATTATTTTAATCTACTTTGTAAGATTCTAAGTGTGAAAATAATATGTACCTACCACTAGTGACAAGTTAAACCAATAGTCTCCTCCTAACACGGTCACGGTGGAATTGATATTTTGCGACCCTAATCAAATATAAACTGAATTTTATCGCAGGGGTAAAATGGTCAAATCAACACACAATTTGTCCCAAACTTTAAACGATTCTTTGCTAATGATGTAATTAATAAAGGTAATTGTACTCTTTTTTCCTTTTCTTCTAACATTATTATTCTCTCGTCTATCATAAAGTACAAAATGCATGCAAGGGTAATTTGGGTTTTAATTGGTGATGATGGATTTGCTTGACTTTAAGGACGTCGCATTATAGGGAGAGAAAAAAAGTTACTAATAGAAACATTGATTAGATTGTACATTCAAAAACAGAATAATTTAAGCAATAAAAATTGAATGTCGGCCAAACACAAAGTTTAAACACATAAACATTAAATGTTTACATCAAAATGCAAAGTTAAAAGTTCAAACCCACCCAATAATGATGACACACGTATGCGAGGGGAATAAATGAAGGGAAAAACAATCACATGACGTCCGATCTTCTTAATTTACCCAAAATAAAATAATGAATAAATCTCCCAATGATAGCTAACTCGTAAGAGAAAAATTAAAGGGCAGTTTCATTTAACTTAGTGACTTATGATCCCGAGCTGATATGATATGCAATGAAGGTTCAGTGTCCGTGTTTTAATGCATCAACTTTCTAACCATTTAAATTTATTAAATATGGTCCCTACTCTCCCTCCCTCTAGTAAATGATGCAACAATATCTGTATGTTATAGGGTTTTGTGTATTATAGAGGTATTATAGAGGAACACGTTTGTGCCTTCTACAGGTACACGGATTTAATATGAATGTGTAATATCAAGTAATAAATAAAGATAGCACGAATACCTGATATAGGATTCCTTCAAATCAAAACCTCGGAAATATTTGTGAGATCGCTGAAAGTTCTCGAGATGTTTTAGTGTTGATGGAAACTACTTATATATAATAAAGTTTAGAAAGGTGATCAAGTTAAACCACTGAAGGGCAAAAATGTCCTTTCGGGTGACTTTGTGCCATATGTCTATTTCTGGTGGCTATATTATAAGAATAATTGTTGCTAAAAAATTCTTGGTTACACACAAATGTTATGTGACAATATAGACGAAACCGAAGTAGATGTTCACATTTGAAGTTTGGACAGTGGACTTCGTCATTTTTGTCTGCATTTGATCGATTCCTTATTACTGGTTTTTAATGGGTACGTGAATCTTTTTCCATATGGAATAGTGCATTTTGTGAGGAATAAAAAATTTATAAGACTTTTAGTCTCCATTTGATACAAGAAGTGAATTTAAAATCCACCAAAATGACTTCAAACTTAATTTCAAAATAAAAGTGATGGATTTTGAATCCACTTTTATCCAAATACTATCAATAGATATGTCATCATGGATTTTAAATCTCTACTCAAATCCACATATCTAAATTGAGCTTTAGGTTAATCCACAATTAACATATGAGTTTATAAAATGAATTCGTAAAAATGAGTTTGATTTATTGATAATGAGTCCTCTTTCTCTACATTATATCCTGCTTGGCCTGTAGTAGGTATTTGGTTCACTGTTTTAGGTATCAGTACTATGGCTTTCAACCTAAATGGTTTCAATTTCAACCAATCAACAGATTGATAATCAAGGCCGTATAATTAATACTAGGGCTGATATCATCAATTGTGCTAACCTGGGGAGGAGGGATTTTGATTATTATCAGTCATTTTTTGAGGAATGAAATCTTTGTAAGATAGTTATGTCAAACCCACAATTAATATGAAAATTTGTATAAAGTGAGTTATGTTTATCAACAATGTGGTCTCTATTGATCTTTATATTATATCCTTAAAATTGTTTCATATGAGTTTTTATGAGATCAAAAAAGAGATTTTAATTATTATTTCATCAATAATTAAAATAAAAAAGAGAAGTATAGAAACTTTGGAATTTGACTAGCTCCTCGATTTCTATACTTTGTACTCCAATTATCTATTTTTTGCTAGGTCCATATCAATAGAGATCCATGTTCGTACTTATATGTTCATAATTTTTTTCATGTTGAATCCAAGTGAGACATTGGATGTCCAATCCGAACAAGATGCACGTTTAGCAATGGTTTGAATGATGATATGACAATAACCTATTGTAAAATTTTATTTATCTCAAATTTATAGTATTGATATCATTAATGTGTGTGTTAACGATAAATTAATACATTTATATGAATAGTATGATTGTTAATAAAATATATAAGTTCCTCCAATCTCATTTAAATGTCATTTTAGAGTTTTATTAAAATTAAAAAATATAAGATTTTGACTAATATATTCTTGATTAATTAAGAAATTTAGAATCCACAATTTACAAGAGAATAAATTATTATTTAAATAAAAAATAAAGGTTGCTATCGATTTTCTAAATTTAGCCAAACATTCACATGTTATATTGGAAAAATGGTAGATTCTTACGATAAATGATAAAGATAATTTTAAAATAAAATTGTATAATAATCTATTTTGAATATAGATTTTAAATTTTTTGAAACGACTACTTTATAATCACAGAAAATGCGTGGTCACTGTTAGGTGCATGAAATAAAGCCCTCATGTAATTTGTCCCATACTAAAATTCAGGGTTAGCTTTACTACCCTCAAAACTACATATTTGAAATATTTATTCCGAATATCAAAGTATAATATACTTTAGTTGAATTTACAGTATATTTAGATTATGATATAAATATTTTTATACGACTCAAACATATACACAGTATACATCACTTTAATAGGAATTATAGAATTGGCTCAAAAAAATTGAAATTATATTATTTAATTTTTTTATTCTTTGGCAAAATTTCAGATACTTTAAATTTATTGACGGCAAATTAAGCCACCAATAAAAGCAATTTCTAAGCAATTTTGCCAAACAGCAAATAAAGACGGTGGCCATTAATTGATCGATTTTAAAGTCATAACGTGTCATTTAAAAAAAAAAACAAAAAAGAGGGGTCATAGGTCATAACTTATTTTGGAAAATAAATTATGTGTAGATTATCTACTATCAGGATAACGCAGAAAATATATCGCATACTAAGTGAAATATATAGCTTAAATTCAAATAATAATTGCAGTCTCGTTCTCAAAATTTTGTGTAACATATGCCAGATCTATTACATGTCAAAAGATATTATATCTTGTGTTTTACATATACAATATAGCACATATATTAAATTTTATAATCACACACACACATATATATATACATATCATATATTGATATAATAAAATGCCAAATAAAATATCTTATCATAATGCAATATATTCATTTCCATTTTCCACTCCCAACAAACCCCACCCATGCAATTTTCTTTCTTTTATTTTTTCTAAGTAGACTAATCTACTGAAGTCAATGCAGATGTCAATGATTTCTGCCTGGAAAATTCTCTCGAATTTTACTTGCTAATAGAAATTTACCAAAGTCCAGGTAGTAGTTAGAACAGTAGTAAATTCTATTATCTTGTGCTAGAAAAAAAAAAATGAAGTATAAATCGTAGTCATCACACTAATTAATTGAAATTGGAAACAAAAGAACTTTATTTATTATGCCAAGAAAGTTCAATCCTCCATTTCAGAAAGAAAAAAAAAATTGTCATTTTTCTCTATTATTATACAGCATTTTATTTTTAATAATGTATAATTTTTTGAAATTTATGTAGTCTCAATTATAATCCTCTATTCATTAATTACGTCCATTATTTAAAGTTAGTTACGACTAATTATAAGCTAAGCTAATTACAAGGATATTTAGATTTCTCAATTAAAATATTATGAAATATATCTTTTTTGGAACATTATTTTTCTTTGAAACATGAATCTTTTTTAGGATGGAATGGGTGTTTCTTTTTTCCTTTAATTATTGCTTATGTAAACAACTTCATATTGTAATTTGTAAATATCAGGAAATAATAATTCATTCATGTATTAATATGTTCGTATATGTGTAGGTAAAAATAAAAGTCAATTGTCATACGAAATAAAATCATGCTAAACACGGACCAAATTGGTGGCCAATATTTTATCGTGTACAAATAAGCTAGAGTTAGTTTACTTTTCATTCAATTACATGATGCATTCACGTTACATCAACGTGGAAAATAACACAATTTTTTTTAAATTATATTAATCTTATATGTATTTAAAATTCTCACTTAAGACTCTCACTATAAGATGATCAAAATACATGTAATCGATGACAATTCAACAATTACGGTAAGAAATAAAATATAACTTTGATTAAAAGTTCTCAAAATTCAACAATTGATATAAGAAAGGAATATAATAATAATAAAAATCAGCTAGGATGTATTAACTATAAAATCTTGATTCAATTAAATACAGCCGAAACTTAAAAATAGCTGGTAAGTCAAAATGAATATACAAACACATTAATTTAATAAAGTCCCTGTCACGGTTTCCTTACGAGAATAGACACATACTGTTGACGCTCTAATACATGCTGTCATTTGGTATTTAATTAATGGATATTCTTCTACTAAGAATTTCCTTAATTGAAGTTATATTTATATTTTCTTGGGGGATTTGAAGATCAATCTGTAAAAATCATATTATTATGTTTAATGGACATGCTTCTAGTTATCAGAATTTAATTTCTTCATAGAAGTTATATTTTCTTGAGGGATGTCCAGAGATAAATCTGTATTCTATTATGCCAAACTTATCAATTTTATGAGATTTTATCAGTCGAATTTTGAAAAGATAGGCCGGCCAGCTAGTATGAAAGATAAAACTTTTCAATAAATAGAATTAAAAGATTTAAATTACTGTATTAAAATTTCAAGAAGTTATCATTTTTTTTTATATATGGGTTTAAGTGAGTGTCAAACCATATTGATATATGCATTTGTCCATGTGACTATCAAACGACACAGACAAGAAAAGAAAAAAAATGATTATTATTTTTTATTTAGAAATAAATCTTTTATGGAATTATCTCAACAAAATTAATTTTATAAAATAGATCAACGTATATTCAAAATTAACTTATACAAATGGATTTTGTATAATTCCACACTATCATATATATCATGATCATCTACTATGGGTCGAGCCCCATGAGCCATGATTTTGTTTTTATCTTTTTCGGGGATCGGCAAACCACACATGATTGGTGATACTTCAAAACAATATTCTCGTATTTTTAATTTTAAGAAAATAATGGAAAATATTTAAGACGAAGACGACAGATAATGTGGTTTTTGTCAGCAAGCATTTATCGTTTCTATAAATAAATAAATAATATTTTAAAAATAATTATATATAAGTAGATAATTAAAGGTTTCTCAAATCAAGGCATTGATGATCACTACTTATATATATTATTACTCCATGATTTTATTTGGCTGTCGTCTACATGTGATCCATTACTCATATCCGTTAGATTTCATTTTCAGATCATATATAAACAAACATACTATAAACTATAAATGTATTTTAAATTAAATAATTGTTATTAGATTATTTTTATAGAAGCGAGAATATATTTAACCCCTTTGGTATTAATTTTAGATGAAACCTTTGGTATTATTTTATTCATTTTTGTTATATTTTTATTTATCAATATATTTTCTACATTGAAATAGAATCAATTTTAATATATTATCATTTCTATAAATAATCTAACAATGATAATTTAATTAAAAATATACTGGCAGCATGTATAATAATGAATTAATGATTTGAAAATGAAATCTAACAGATATGAATTAATGAAATCACATGTAGACTACACTTAAATGGAAACATGTGAGTTCCCTCCAGAAAGGAAAAACAATTTCAAGAAAATATTTCGAAATTCAGAATTTAATGTAAATGAAATCCACCGTAAAAACTTCAAAATTAGTTCAAAATAAAATTATGAATTTCAAATAACTTTAAAATTATTTTAAAATAAAATTATGAATTTCAAATTAATATACATCCAAACATTAAATTTGTTAGTACGGATTTCAATTTTTTTTTCAAATCCACATATCCTCTAATATTATTATAAAATATCTTGATGTGGAAATAATTTGGATTACCTTTTAAACATTTGTTTATTAAATGCTTTTTTGACTTTTGAAAACCGAATTATAACTTTTTCAATCTACGGATTTACCAACCTTTCGTATCTTACTAATATAATTAATTTCCTACACATATGTAGTTTTAGACATGTTCAATCGAATTGATCCGTCGAAATCCGCGGTTTGATGAACTAATTATAGATAAATCGGGATTTCGATTTCGATTTTGGTTTGAAATCGGCAATTGAACTAAAACTGGTGGTTCGAATCATCGGTTTGTCCGATTTTCTTTTTTATCATTTATGTTTCATCAATTTTATTTTATTTATTTATTTATTTTATTTTTTACATTTTCCTTTATTTATTTCATCATCTTAACTGTCACGCCCCATTTTCATATCAGAATTTTAAACATAATTAAATTATAATAGCGATTTTTTTTTAAATAATACCAGAGTATAAACGCGGCTTTGCAAAATCGGGCGTCCAGCAAGAAAACGAATCCATCAAGAGTTTAATACAAAACAAATTCTAGAAGATAATCATAGAAAGTATATGAATTTTTCCTCCGATCAGCGGAAAACTTTCTCGCTTCGATCAAGACGCAAAAACCTTGTTCTATACATAACCAAAGCTTCAAATTCACCAATCATTCATAGACAAAATAATTACATGCAAAATATCAGGCACTCCTGTTCAACCATCCTTGCATTCAGGGTTTTCTGTAAAAACAACACATGTATGGGGTAAGTGTCAAAAGAACATTTAGTGGGGTCCAATTGTACAGGAAAGGGGACATATAATATTTTCTTTGTAAATAAAACACAAACCACGTTGTGGACTCCCAAGTAGTCCCAATGAACTCTAGATAGGTTTTCTAGAATACCTATCAGGGCCCCAAGCCGACCCGTTTTGGGTTATTACACCCCCTCGTGTTGGGTTTCCGAAGAATACCCCGCTCTGATGGGTTTCCGACAAGGAATACCTTACTTTGCGTGAAGGCGCATGCGCAGTTAAATATCACATAGTGGTTCCACATAAACACATAGAGCACATTGATCACGTTCACGTTGGCCACATAACTCACATAACACGTAAGTACAGAAAACTTTGGCATATGTTGGTTTCTAATGAAACCCTTTTGATGCGGGTATTTCCCGTCTTTTCGAAAACTTTGACATATGTTGGTTTCTAATGAAACCCTTTTGATGCGGGTATTTCCCGTCTTTTCATTTCATGGAATCAGTCTCATTTTTGTCTCTTGAAATCAATAACTTTCAAAGTCGTATAATTTGCTCGAATAAAATTCATGTAGTGAAAACATTTCACTTTAAAATGACGTCACGTAACAACAGAATTTAAAACACATAGTCACATAGTTTTCGTAAAATTGTACATTTTAAAACATAAATAAGATTTTACCCCCCACCTTGGACTTATCACCGAATCCTGCTCAAAAACCTTCGATAACCAACTTAATTTGGTTTCCCGCGTGAACTCCCTACAGAGAGTAGAAACAAACTTATTATCTGATTTAAATAACTTAAGACTAATAAAATCTATAAAGGAATAAATCCTGAAGAAAATCGATAGACAGGGATTCTTAATTTAGGGTTTACCGAAAATTAGGATTTTCTTACTTAAATGGTCCGTTTGTCATGTCATGTGCCATTTTATAACGTCGTAGAACATAAAATACAGAATTTATTAAATTCTGGGATTATAATATAATTGTTCGGTCAAATTATCAAAGTCTAGGGTTCATCTTGTAACTTCTATAAAATTTGGGGACTATTCTGAAATTCTAGAAGGTTCTGGGGTCAAATTCGTACATGTCATAAATTCAGGGACTAGCCTGTTATTTACCCTAAATCTGAGATTTGCAATTAGGTCCTAAACTAAAACGAATTTCTAATTTCATCCCCAAAAATCCAAATCAGCTTCCCCCTGCCTCCCCGTCTCTGCCGCTGCCCACTGCCGCTCGCCGCCTCCACTTCCAGCGACTTCCCGTCACCGGCTACGCCACCAACAACACCCAAAATCACACACAAAACAACATATATACATAATATTCCACACACATTCATACATATATATATATATATATACAGCCCAAATACATATATATACCAAAATTGTCGCCGCTGTAGCGGCGGCTCTCAACCAAGCACGCCGGCGCTATAGCGCCGGCCACCACTCTTATTTCCCAGCTCGCCGGCGCGACCGAGCGCCGGCTTCAACACAACTACGGTGGCAAATGGCAGCAGAGTACGAGGAATAGGCAACGACCAATTCTAAAAATCGACCATGAAATTATGACGGGCTTAAAGAATATTAGATGATAACCTATTTACCTTGCTTAAAAAAAAAGCTCCGCTGATGGTGAAAGAAAATGGCTGTGCAGGTTGTGAAGAAGACGATAGGTGAGGGAGAAAGTGAGTTTTCTTTTTTTTCCTTTCTTTTGCTTAAATTATTTCCCCAAATCTATTCTAACCAAAAAAATGCTCACTCTCCAAATCTTGCCAGGTGTGCTGCAAATAAGCATGAGGTGTAATCTTGTTGTTAGTTTGATTAGCGTAATTAGATTAGGTTAATCAGTAGACTTAGGTTTTAATTTGCAATTTTCTTAATATTACCTAATTCATATTGTAAAATCATTAATTAAAATTTATCTTAGTTGCTATTATTGTTTTTTTTTTCTTTTTCCAAAATACAGGCTGCTACATTAACTTTTGTAATTCATGAACACCAAACTCCAAAGTGGATTTTAAGTTGGAAAAAAGTTATGATATTTATTAATTATTATGGATTCAAGATAGATTTAAGAATTAAGTTGAAAAAAGTTATTAATTCTTATTGGTAAAAAAAAAAAGATAGATTAAAAGTAATTTTATTTTTTCAAAAGTAATTCATATTTAGAGACTGGATGGAGTTAGGCGTGACCACACCTAGCTGCAAAGAGTCTTTTGTTTTTTTTTTCTTTACCTTAGAGACTAGTTGTAGTTAGGTGTGGTCACGCCTAACTTGAAAGAGTGTTGTGTTTTTTTTTCCTCTAATTCTCTTTTTTTCCTTTTTTTCTTATTCACACCATAACCTTTCAATGAAAATGAAATAATGAAAATTACAATTATGAATGAAAAAAAAAAATTACAAGTTACAACTTACAAATTACAACTCAATATATTACAATTATGAATGAAAAATTAAAAGTTACAATTATGAATGGAAAAAAAAATTTACAAGTTATAACTCAATATATTACAATCATACATTAATATTGAAGTTTAAAAAAATTACAACTTTGTATAGATAAATGAAAGAAGAGGTCGAAAAAATTGAAAGAGCTTGAGTTTCATTCTAAGTTTGGAAGTTACACTTCCAAACTTAGAATGAAACTGCATATGTATTCAAAGCTCACGTAGCTCTCTGACCTAAACTTACCCTCATTCGTCAATGTTGATTCCGACGAAGGAGGATGTGTTTGAATCATAGTCATACGTGTCATCAACATCTTCATCTAAAATATGAGAAATCTAGATGTTGTTGATTGAACTCTTACCCAATCTTCAAGAAAAGTAATATTTTGTACATTTTTTACGGTTAATTTTGATCTTCTTGGATTCAACATATGACCTCCTTTGGAAAATGTTTGTTCAATAAAGACGGTTGAGACGAGACTTGTAAATATTTCTTGCGTAATAGTAATTAAAATAGGATAAATGGTGGTCTTTTTTTACCACCACTTCAATAGATCCAATGGATTTGCAAAATCAAATAATTCAAAAGTAGCACTTAAAAATATAAATCTAATTCTTGACAAGGGTTATAGCCTTTAGCTCGTTTTTGTGTTGTATTATCATAAAAATTTTAAAATTGACTAAGACTGTCACCAAAACTAGATGAATAAGAGAAAGAATTATTACCTCCTACATTTTGTATACCTACATCATCATTAAAATCACCAAATAATACTTTATATTCTTTAAATAATTCGACTAATGATTGTTTAGCGCTACCAACAACTTCAATATAATTAAGAACATATTCAACTTCATCATATTTTCCTAATATAAAATTTGAGAATAATGTAATATAATACATTTTTAATAATTCTTTCAAATCATCTTCTCTAATTCTAGAATCTAATAATTTAGCACATAAAAATAAATCAGGTATTTCATGAAAATATTTTAATCATTTTGATCTCATCACTATAATTGTATTTCCTAATATAGGACATGTAGAATACTCATTGAAAATAAGAGCAATTTTCACACAATGATTTAGAACTAATGGAGAAGTAGGATAATAACAATCGGATAATTCTCTAGTCGTCTCTTCAAAAAAAATTAAAAATTGAATTAAATTAATACCATAATAACATATTAAAATTTGAATTGGATAATAACTAATTAAAAGTTGAACCAAATAATAACGATTATTATGTATCCCATGAATTGTTAAATAACATAATATGATTATGTGGATTTTTCATAAAATTTTGACAAAACAAATCTCTATAATTATAAGAATCGTTAAACATGTTATAAGTAAAATTCCAACGATATTACACATCAACTATAAATTTGAACCAATTCTTCCATTCCAAAGTTCAGAGGAAGAAGAAAGAACATTCCATGATGCGAGGCATCACTGGAATTGCATGTTGTACAGTTTTAACTTCCATTCCATTATTCTTAGAAAATTTAGCTCATTTCCTATGTCATGCGGTTGATTTAGCAATTTCATGAATTATTTTTTTAATAAGTTTAATATATTTATTCAATGATTTTAAGCCATCTTGAACACATAAGTTTAAATAATGACACATACAATGAATATGAAAAATTATATTTTCGATTGAAGGTTTACAATATTTAATTAATAGAGACATACTAGCCGTACTAGCACTAGCATTATCAAATCCAATAGAAAATATATTTTGTACTATACCATAATTATTGAAAACGGAAATAATTTTACGTGCAATGTTTATAGCCTAATTTTTTGATCAAATTCAACATATGCAATTAAATGTTTTGTACATTCCATACATCATCTATCCAATAACTAGTAATACACATATAATCATGCATATGCTAAGGATCTTTCCAAATATCACTATATATAGATATTTTTTGTTTAAACATTTTAAACTCTTCAATTAATTTATATTTATATTATCCTACCATTTTTTTTCTATATCACGTTTCACAGCATTTCTAGATATTTTTCTACTACTAGGTTGTAATTTGTAAATAAATACTACCTCCGTCCCACCTTATTTTGCCTACTTTCCATTTTTGCTTGTCCCAACTTATTTTGCCAGCCCAAAAATGGCAAAAAAAAAGCACTAAAAAAGCATAAATTTAAACATTCAATCAACAGTCAACTGTATTTTCTTAGGATCCGTGCCGGTCAAAGTAGGCAAAATAAGTTGGGACGGAGGGAGTACTAGTATATTCTTTAAAATCATCATCACATGAAAATTGTAAAGAAAGATGTATTTAGCAACAAATTCGACTACTCATTTCCTATGGAATAATTGACTAAATTTAAAAAGAATAGATTTCATACCTTCAACTCCTTAAGAAGAATAGGTAAATCCACGAAGTTGTGTTTATGATCGTTCATTGCCCATCTTGTCTGGATTATTTTTCAACACATGGTTGTTTAATGTCCCGTAGCCCCATTCATGCTTGAATTTATAATTTTTTTCCACAATAGTTGTAAGTGACTATGTAATCCACGTTGTAATTCGATATTATCTCCTAAAAATAAATGGAGAAAATATCACTTCGAAGTGTCGAAAGTACTCGAGAAGTAGTATGCACCATATTAATGCCTCTCAGCACCTTCTTGATCAGCAAAGACAGTGGTGGTATTAGGACCTAGAGTTGCCTCCAAATCATCACCTTCTTAACTCCAATGAGGAGAGTAAGAATCAATAAGATCATTTAGAGGAAAATCTCATGGTGGTGGCATAGGACATTTTCCTTTTCCACGGGATGAAATGGCAGAAGAAGAAGTACCTTTTCCAGATATTTTTTTGATTTTGAAAGAGAATGAAATAGAATTAAGTTTGAAAATTGAAATGGAAGAATAGTAGCTATGAAATTAAAATAACAATTATCACAAATAATGAATTAAAATTTGAGAGTTGAGAAAGAGATTTAAGAATGATGTGAAAATGAAAAATGAAGTGTAGGTATTTATAGAGGTCATCATTCATAATTTTTTTTTTAAAAAGGTTGGCCGGTTCGAACTGCCAGCTCTGGTTAAGTTCGAACCGACGATTCACAACGACCAACAAATCTCAATCATTGATCATCAACGGTCAAGTCATCATGGTCCTACACGTGGCTTTTAAAAAAATGATTTGGTCGGTTCGAACCAACGGTTCACAACAATCAATTTGTCTTGACCATTGATGATCAACAATCGAATCATCTAAGTCGTCCACATGTCATACCTTAAAATTAAAAAAAAAAGAATATCTGAAAAATCGTCGGTTCAAACTCGTGATTCACGGTTTGAAAATTGTCGAACCGAAATCGAATTGGGAAACCACAGTTCATGATTCCAATTTAAACTTAAAACAAAATCAACGATTTTTCGAACTGTTGACCGATAGTTCTAACGGATCCAATTTCGATTTTTAAAACTATTCGATCATGTCTATGTAGTTTATTGATTTACACTCAAAAATCTAAATTCATTTCAAGTTTGACTTCATTTTCTAGATTATTATTATTAAAGATATTATACTCCAAATAGCGTCTCGAGTGTGGATAGAACTTAACACTTCCAAGATGTCTATGTAGTTTATTGATTTACACTCAAAATCTAAATTCATTTCAAGTTTGACTTCATTTTCTAGATTTTTATTATTAAAGATATTATACTCCAAATAGTGGCTCGAGTGTGGATAGAACTTAGAATACTTCCAAGATAACACCAGTATCAATGACTTCAACATCAATATTCCAATATATATTTAACATTTTACAAAATGTATTTTATTTTTAACCCAATTACTTTTTTTAAAAGATACGAAATCAAGTGTATTTAATTATGGACAGTGTTTGTGTGCACCACGTAGGCGTGCACGGATTGGAATCGGTCCGACCCGGATTTGCACCCAATTTTTTTTTTTTTATGTCATAATCTTTATGTTATATGAATATAACCTTCATGTACATATATCATAATTATTAAGTGAATAATTTAGATTTTTCAGCATAAAAATTTATATAATATAGTTGAAACCTTTATATTATACAAGTATAACCTTTATGTACATATATCATAACCTTTAAGCAAAAATACTAAGATTTTTTTCAATGTAAGTAATATAATTAAAAGTTATGTAACCTTTTTATTATATTGGTATAACATTTATGTACATATATCATAATTTTTAAGAAATTACTAGATTTTTTCCAATATAAATAACATAAAAGTTATGTAACATTTATGTTATATAAATATAACCTTTATATTATATGAGTATAATATTTATGTAAATATAACTTTTATATTATATGAGTATAACATTTATGTATAGATTTCATAATATTTGATATTACTTGAACTTTTTTCAATACACATAATCCAATAGGTTATGTAAACAAAATATAAAGGTTATGCGAACAGAATTAAAAAATTAGGTTCGCTAAACTAAAAAGTTAGATGAAAATAACTAAAATTGAGCATGAGAGTTAGGGTTTGAGCTCAAATCCTAGAGCGTGTGGGCACGCGTGGAACGTATTTTCAGCATCTTACGGGTCATATGATCCGAATTGCATGGACTATGACATATGCACTTGATGCTTAAAAATAATTGTGTTTAACTATTATAACCATTTGTCTTTAGTCCAAAAATATAATCATTTCATTTATTTTAACAATCAAAATTTGTTATATTTTAGCTACACCATCTGAAAAAAAAAAAACACAGTTGATTTTCATATTTATTTTTACCATGTAAACCAATACCTCTACATAATTAACTATGTTACAGAGAGTACTCCTACTTTGTTACAACTTAAATAAAATATTCGAAACTAACTCATTAAAAATTATTAGACCTGGCATACAGATCGAGGCCCAAATCTTAGAATTTGTCAAAACCCTTTTTTCGGTTGGACCCATTAACACATATTCACATAAAAAAGCTACTTCAATCCAGGGCCCAAAACCTTGCGATTCGTAGCCCAAGTTTGAAACAAATCCTTTTCTAGTAACGGTCCAATCCAACGGGTCTAAATTGGGCCGTAAGCCCAGGTTTGCCCTCAGAAATCTAGAAACTTCTTTTCAATCCCTGATTGACGGGACTAACTAATGAAAGCCCTATCTTGAGTGTTCTAGCATTTTCTATTCCTCTCGATAGTCGAATTTAAGCAAGTTTTCTGGTAGCTAAGAACCAATAGTTTCGAATTCAAAGAAAAGATTAAATGGCAAGCAGCGATGATATTGCGTTAGATTTAGAGGAATTGAAGCAGCTTCAGAGCATCTCGAAGAGACCTCGAGTAGTTTCTCTGCTCTCCTCTGAGATTGGCAAATTGGAGAAGGTATGTTTTCTAAGGTTGATTATCGTCTTATATGTATATATATATCCAGTGTTTTTCTCAACATATATACAAGCATCCGTGGTTGTGTGTGTTGAGAAATTTCTCTCTGGAATTGGGGGTTGATGGCCTTGTAAATGTGCAGTGATGTATAGCTTCCGTTGAACATTTATGCATATACAGTCGGGCTTGTGTTTACTTTAGTGTACATGCATCATAGATGCTGCATTTGGAAACCTCCAGGTGTGGCATAGATTATTTGTACAAGTGTGGGCAGGCCGATAGGATAATGCGGTAGAAAACCAGCCGAGTTTGAAAGGATAAGGGTTGTTAGTGTTCACTTCATAAGGAGAATGTTGATCATCTTCATGTAAGTTAAAAATTCATGTTCATCAACAATCAACTGAAAATCGATAAATTAATTCAAATACGAATTTAAACTAAAATAAACTTATTTTCACTATTGAATGTTGAATAATTATTGATAAATATATAATTAATAAATATATAATGCACATTAAACAAACATTAAGTGGACATGTTTTCTTGCTCATTTATGTTCGTTTAAACTAATAAACTAGCACTAATTGAGTTCGATCATGAATAGTTCATTGAATGCTCAAGTCATTTACATCCCAATTATGATTACATTGGCATGTTTCTTTACCTGATTTGGATTCGATGTTGTGCCTAAAACCGTGGTAGTCATCTTATGAGCCAATTTAATCATTGTGTCGATTAGTTTATGTAAGAAATTGGCGAATCAGTCAGCATCATCAATTGGTTGGTTTTAGAGTAGGTTTTGTGTGTGTGTGTGTGTAGGAGCTGTTGTGCTCTCCTGATCCTGTTTTATCAGTGTATTCTTGTCATAATTTTATGTTAGTATGGAAAGCTAATCATATTCTGGTTGACAGCATACTGTATTTACTCCTCAGAGGTCCTGCCTTTGAAATCTGAATTCAGGTGACAAATCTGTTGTAGTTCCATGTTCACGACTTCTGTGGTCATGTGTAAAAAGTAGAATTGCTCAACTTGTGGCAGATGCGGTTCAATTTGTTTTGAAAGTTTTATAATAGTAACTTATAGATGGAATTCTGTATGATATTAGCTTACTGTGTACGGTAAGCTATGTTTTTCCCCTTCACATCGTCACAACCTCGGGTAATCAGCCTTGATGCTTGGGTGTATCTAGAGACTTGACAATTAGCCTTTACTTTTAAGTGAGTTGGACATACCAACTTATTTTAGCATTGTGAGCCTGATAGTGTATTTATGTGGTGGTTCTTAGTTTAGAAGATCTGGGGTGAGATTTTTAGTACTCATACTGTTCTTGGACTTCACTATTGTTTTAATTTTTTATTTGTGATACAGTTAACACCCCAACAAACGCAAACGTCAGCAGTGAACACACCAACTCCAATATCAAGTGTTCTGAAGGCTGCATCAAACACATTGTTGAATTATGTTACACTTGGCTCCTTTAGCTGGGATCAGGATAATGATCAACTAAAGGTGAGGACGGCTAACATCTTAAACTCATTTGATATAAATGTCTCCCATCATGAGTTTAGATTTTGCTGTTAGGAATAATGATTTTGGTTGTATCTACTGCTCTGAATACAAGAACCCAAAAAAAAAAAAAAAAAGGTGGTAAGTTTTGTTTTGTGGATTATATCTTTGGAGGAAATCCGTGTAGCATGACATGTCCTTTTATAGTTGTTGGAAGATGGAAGTGGAGTTGTTTGGATGTTGGCAGAGTTTTTAATGTTTGATGTGCTCTTTTTTCAAATTTCTCTCAGATTTATATTTCACTCGAAGGTGTTGATCAAGAGAAGATTGAAGCTGATTTCAAGACTTTATCGTTTGACATCAAATTTCATGATGTCCAAGGAAAGAACTATCGGTGTGCTGTGCCAAAGCTGAACAAAGAAATTGTGCCTGAGAAATGTAAGTTGGTTGTTAAGCCTAAGAGGGTGGTTGTATACTTAGCTAAAGCTTCAAAGGGCAATTGGTTAGATTTGTACTACAAGGAAGATAAGGTAATTCCTGTACACTTCAAGTGAACTATAAATATTCCACATAGGGTTGGCACTAAAGCACGACTTATAATGTTATAGCTGAAGCCAAACTTAGACAAAGAGCGGGATCCAATGGCTGGGATCATGGATTTGATGAAGGTATGGTTCAAGATAATAAGATTACTGGTTTAGTTCATCTTATTACATCCTTAAACCATTAGTTCACTTGTGCCAATTTCATATGTCTGCAATTCATTTTCAGAATATGTACGAGGAAGGTGATGAGGACATGAAAAGAACAATCGCAAAAGCATGGACCGATGCAAGATCTGGCAAAACAGCCGACCCTTTACAGAATTATCCCTGAGCAATTCTGACTACTCTACCTGAGTTCTAGTACATTGGTTGAGTTGTTGTTGTCTGAAAATAGATTAGCTTATCTTGTGTTTAGTATTATTAAAATTATCGCAGTTAGAGGCATTGTGTTCATGTAGGAGCGTACGGATGAGGACGCTGCCAATTTTGGTATGGTTATATTTGTTATTGTGGTGGTGATGGGTTTTGATTTCAGAATCTGAATACATGCTTGGATTATGTAAAGATTGGATAAATTATTTAATTCCCTACATGGATTAAACTGCTATATTTCCTATATTAACAAATCTTTTCTTTTAGCTGACCAATCGAACTTTGGCACAGTTAATATATTGATGAGCCCTTGACCTTAGAGAATTGAAGATCCAAATACCAACTCTTATGTCGAGAGTTGTGGTGAGAGTTGGCTTGGTGGTTGCACATTCTGTTGACATAGATAATTACCTGGGGTGTAGTTAATTGTATATTATGTTTTTTTTTTTTCCCTTTTTAAATTAACTTCTGGTTATATGGATCATGTAGGTATGAACATGCTTTAAGTTATTTAATTTGCATGTAAAATTTTGTCTTTAATGTCATTATCACGGAAGTAATATTTGATATATTTAGACGCGTAAAATAGGAAAGTTCTTTAAACAAATATTTAAAAATGTCTTATAAAATTTCTTTAAATTTGAGCATCGGTAGACATATACAAGGAAAGTTGGGTTACATGTAAAAATAAAATCTTGAGTTTCCGCGTGATCAATAGGTTTAGTATTATATTTCGAAAAAAAAAATCAATAGCGTTTAATGATGCATATAAGAGTTTAGCATATTTACCATTGGCAGGCATATTTATTTTAGTAAAAAAGACCTTTGAAATCTCAAAAAGAAATTAATTAATTTATATAAAATGACTTAATAGTAATACTGATATATTAATAAATAAATAAATACTTGAAGACTCGCTATGATGTCACGTATATCTCTTAAACTTTTTGAATTTGTCGCGTACCACCGATACATTTAATATATCATGTTTTTTTAAAAACGTTTAATAAATTTTCAAATATATATATTGGTAATTAAACAAACTTAAAAAAAGTAGCAAGCACGTCTGAAATTATTAAAAAGGCAAGAAGGCCACTAAGATTAGACTTGCACAAAGACAACATTTACATCAAAATTAGAAGTAATTCTAGAGAGAGAGATAGAGTATAAAAGTGTTGTTTACAGAGTAGCATTAAGCATATATAATAAAAAAGGTTGGTGAAGAACCCAAATTCGTTTGACTTTGGAGATATTTACCGAAAATAAATCCACTGTGTCTCCAATTTGACATCCTTAAACCCTAAGTGTGAACAAACTTACTCCTTCACATTATTATCAATTATGACTACTTTTATTTCTTAATCTTTACACATATATGTTCACTGCATGTGTCACGTTCCATTTTCATAAAGGGTAAAAATGCGAATAATAATTTTTTTTTTTTTTAAAAACAGAGTATAAACGCAGCTTGATCATAGAGCGTCCAGCAAAAACCTAAGCAGATGAACATTTAAAACAAACAAGGTCTAAAGATTATCTGATAGAAATATTTCAGGTCTACATCAACCCAGCGAAAGAAAACGATCATGATTATATCAAAATGCACAGCTTTTGTTCCGAATATATCCAGGGTTTCAGAAACGTAGAATATTCATATACATGGCTAAATTTATATACATATGCAAAAATAACAACATTTCTGTTCACCCTTCCTTGCCTTTAGAGCTTTCTGTAAAATAAAACATAGAAGGGGGTAAGTGTCAAAAGAACACTTAGTGAGGGAGGGAAAAATTATAATAATAAAATACACATACTATAGCTTGCATATTATACATACAATACACGTTGTAGACTCCCGAAGAGCCCCAATGGCAACTGTGGATAGGTATCCGAAGAATACCTATCAGGGCCCCAAGCCGACCCGAGTTTGGGCTGTTACACCCCTATAGCGTTGGGAATTCCGAAGAATATCCCCTGTAGATGGGTTTCCAAAAAGGAATACCCTACTTGGCGTGAAGGCGCATGCGCAAGTAATTTCACATAATGGTTTCACATAATCACATAATACATATTGAGCACGTTCACGTTGGCCACATAATTCACATAACACATAAGTATAGAAAAAAAAAACCTTTCTTAGCGGGTATTATCCCGACTTTCATCATTGAAACCATTTCTGTCGAGATACTTGAAATCAATAGCTTTCAAAATCATATGCTTTATTCGAAAATAGATCAGGTAATAGTAAGAATTCAAGTAAAAATATCATCACATAATTACTGAATTTAAATCACGTAGTCACATAATTTTCATAAAATTGTACGATTTTTAAACCAGAAAAGGATTTTTACCCCCACCTTGAACGTATCTCCGAATCCTGCTCAAAAGCTTTCGATCATGTTCCTAGTTCAGCCCCGTTCGTGTACTTCCTACAGAGAGTAATAACGGGCTTATTATCTGATTTAAATAGCTTAGAACTAATGAAATCTATAAAGGAATAAATCCTGGAGAAAAATCGATAGACGGGGTTCTTAATTTAGGGTTTCCGAAAATCAGGGCCTTTCTTGCTTAAAGTCCATTGTCTTGTCGTTTATCATTTTATAACGTCTAGGACTCGAAGTTCATAAATTATTAAATTCTGGGGTCATAATATAATCATTCGATTAATTTATCAAGGTCTGAGGGCGATTCTGTAATTTATGCAAGGTTTAAGGTTTAATTTGTAACTCCTAGAAATTTTAAGGACTGTTCTGCAATTTCAGAAGGTTCTGGGGGTCAAACAGTTACTGCTCTTAAATTTAGGGTCCAATCTGGAAGTCTTTATTAGTTCAGGGACTAATAAATAAATACCTAACAATCCAGGGACTACACTGCTATTTCACCTAAACTCAGGAATTTACAACTAAGTCCCTAAGCTTATCTAATTCTCATTTTCAACCCTAAAGCTTCAAAACACCTCCCCTGCTCCCAGCCCACTGCCACCGCCCACACCGCCGCTCGCCGCCCCCTCTGCCGGCGACAGAGTCGCCGGCGACACCACCATTCACACCAACACCCTCAAAACACATACACACATATATAAACACTCAAATACATACATATATATACCATACTTTTCCAGCTTCGCCGTCGCTGCAAGCGGTGGCTCTCCTTCCTCAGCCCGCCGGTGCAACCGGCGCCGGCTTCTTCTCAAAATCGAACCAAAACCCAACCAATAATCCAGCACACAGTCTACATACATATAGGCATACATACAGTTTCATACATATATATATAATTTCAGCAATTGCCGCCGCTAGCTGCGGCGGCTCTTATTTAATTCCTCGCCGGCGCAACCGGCGTCGGCCAACACACACCCCACATACACCGCCGGCGCGACCAAGCGCCGGCACAACTCCGGCTGCAGAACAACGGCTGCGGCGCGGCAGAAGAGAACGAGAGATACGGGGAGAAAGGGCTGCCTTACGCGGCGGCCAAAATTAAAACCGAGCCCGGATTTATAATGGGCTTGTCAAAATGATACCTTAACCGGAAAGTTTGGTCGGAAAATCTTGCCAATTGAAAGAAAAAGATGAGCAGTGATGGTGACGGTGAGGGAGAGTGGAGAGAGAGATATGTGTGAAATGGAATTTGGGGGAAAATTTTGTTCCTTCTTTTCTTTCTTCTATGTTTTCTTTTAATTATTCTTCATTTATTTATTATTATTTTTTTTCAAATGTTGCCAAGTGTATTTGAGCAAGTAGGAGGTGTCAAGCTACCATTTAATTTATTTAGCATGTCTTGATTATGATTAATTAAACTAAAGCTTAGGTTTTGTTATCATAGATAATTTACGGATACTACATCCTTCCCTCCTTCAAAGAAATTTTGTCCTCAAAATTTAGAAGCGTACCTAAAGTTGATAGACTCGGATATTTTGCGAGAACTTCTTCTTCCTTCTCCCAGGTCGCTTCCTTCGCGCTGTGCTGACTCCATTGGACTTTTACTAAGTTTATATCTCGATTCCTCAGCTTATGGACCTTTCTATCGATAATCGCAACAGGAAATTCTTCATAAGATAGGTCCTTATCAAGTCCAATATCTTCTTGGTGGATCACGTGACTCGGGTCACACACGTACCTTCGCAGCATGGATACATGGAATACGTTGTGAATGCCTGCGAAAACAGGTGGTAGCGCCAATCGATACGCTACTTCACCGACCCGTTCCAATATTTCATAAGGTCCAATGTACCTGGGTTTTAGCTTACCTTTCTTCCCAAATCGGTGGACTCCCTTAGTAGGCGACACTTTCAGGAAAACTTTATCACCCACTTCAAATTTTAGCTCTCTCCTCCTCTTATCGGCATAAGATTTCTGTCGATCCTGAGCTGCTTTGATTCTTTCTCGGATTTTTCTTATTATCACCACCGCCTGTTCGACCAACTCCGGCCCCAAAACTTGTTTTTCACCTACTTCATCCCAATATAAAGGTGATTGGCACCTTCTTCCATACAGTGCTTCATATGGTGTCATTCCAATCGTCGACTGATAACTGTTATTATATGCGAACTCTACCAGATACAAGTGATCTTCCCAACTTCCCTACAAATCCAAAGCGCTGGCTCTCAACATGTCTTCTAGAATTTGTATCGTTCGCTCTGTTTGGCCGTCAGTCTGAGGATGAAAAGCGGTGCTGAAAGCTAATTTAGTACCCAACTCCTTTTGTAAGCACTGCCAAAATCTGAAAGTAAAGCGGGGGTCCCTATCCGATACAATCGAGACTGGTACTCCATGGAGTCTGACTATTTCCTTCATATAAATTCGAGCCAATCTATCTACATCGAACGTCATTTTGATAGGCAGAAAGTGAGCAGACTTGGTTAGTCTGTCCACTATAACCCACACAGCATGATTCCCTCGAGTTATTCTAGGTAACCCGACAACAAAATCCATAGTAATGTGCTCCCACTTCCACTCGGGAATCTCCAGTGGTGTCAGCATCCCCGCTGGTCGCTGATGCTCTGCTTTTACCTGCTGGCAAACAAGACATTTCTTGACAAATAATCCTATGCTCCTTTTCATGTTTCGCCACAAAAAAGTTTTCCTCAGATCCTGGTACATCTTCGTACCTCCAGGATGTGCTGAGTACGGTGTTACGTGTGCCTCTTCGAAAATTCTGTTTCTCAGTTCTTCATCCTTTGGAACACAAAGTCTTCCTCTGAAGGTAAAAGCTCCTCTAACAGACTCTGTAAATCCTTCTGTTTCTCCTTTCTCCATACGATCTCTTATCTGCAGCAAAAATCGATCATTCTTTTGAGCTTCTATGATCTCATCCTGCAGAGCGGGTCGGACCATTAAAGCTGTCACCCTCGCCTTGATACTACTTGGTGGCACTACAATTTCCAAGCTTAACTTAGCCATTTCTCTTATCAAGGAATCCTGCTTGGTAAGCATACAAGCTATTCCTTCCGCCCTCTTCCGGTTAAGTGCATCAGCAACCACGTTCGCCTTCCCTGGATGGTAGAGAATTGTACAATCGTAGTCCTTTACCAACTCCAACCACCTTCGCTGTCTCATATTCAATTCCTTCTGTTCAAAGAAGTACTTTAAACTCTTATGATCAGTGTAAATTTCGCATTTTCCTCTATATAAATAATGCCGCCAAATTTTAAGGGCATGAACTACTGCAACTAATTCCAAGTCATGAGTTGGGTAATTTTGTTCATGCGTTTTTAATTGCCTTGATGCATAGGCTACCACTCTTTCCTGTTGCATCAGTACACACCCCAAACCTTGTTTAGAAGCATCGCTGTAAACCACAAATCCTTTTGTTCCATCTGGAACTACCAAGATGGGTGCAGTAGTTAATCTCCTCTTCAATTCTTGGAAACTTTTCTCACACTGATCAGTCCATTGAAACTTTGTCTCCTTCCGGGTTAACCGAGTCATAGGCGTAGCAATCTTGGAAAACCCTTCGATAAACCTTCGGTAATATCCAGCCAGTCCAAGAAAACTCCGCACTTCGTTTACATTTGTAGGCGTCTTCCAGTTACTCACAGCTTCCACTTTGGCGGGATCCACTTCTATCCCTTTTTCGGAGACGATATGTCTGAGAAACGACATCTTATTCAGCCAGAACTCACACTTCTTGAATTTTGCGTACAGTTTCTCCTTCCGCAGAATCTCCAACGCCATCCTCAAATGTTCTTCATGGTGTGCTTGTCTATCTGAGTATATCAAGATATCATCAATGAAAACTATCACAAATCGGTTGAGATAAGAGTGAAAAACCCGATTCATCATATCCATGAAGACAGCCGGTGCATTACTAAGTCCAAAGGGCATGACCACAAATTCGTAATGGCCATATCTGGTTCGGAAAGCTGTCTTGGATATATCTTCCTTCTTGACTTTTACCTGATGATAACCGGATCTTAAGTCGATCTTTGAAAATACACTCGCTCCTCTTAATTGATTAAACAAATCTTCAATCCGGGGTAGAGGGTACTTGTTCTTGATGGTCCTTTTATTTAATTCTCGATAATCTATACACATTCGAAAAGTTCCATCATTCTTCTTTACAAACAGCACCGGAGCTCCCCATGGAGATACACTGGGACGGATGAAACCTTTCTCCAAAAGTTCCTGCAACTGGACCTTGAGTTCCTGTAATTCTTTTGGTGTCATCCGATATGGAGCTTTTGATACTGGTGCAGATCCAGACACCAGTTCTATCCCAAACTCTACTTCTTTGTCTGGTGGAAGACCAGGTAGCTCTTCAGGAAAGACATCTTTGAATTCGTTCACTATCGAAACTCTTTCAATAGGATCTGCGTCTTGTTTAGGATCCACCAAATTAACCAATATTGCCTCACAATCTCCTCTCTTTAGCAATTTTACGGCTTGCATAGCCGTAATAACCCTGAAATTCAAACCAACTCGAGTTCCGAAGAAAGTAAAATTTTCACCCTCAAGTGGCTAAAAGAGAATTTCTCTCTCAAAACACTTGATCGTTGCATGATTTCTCGTTAGCCAATCCATTCCGAGGATTACATCGAAATCTTTCATCTCTAATACATGCAAATCGGCATAGAGAGTTTTATTCTCAAAAGAAATCCTCAGATTTTTGCACATCCACTGAGTGCTTACTACCTTCCCTGAAGGTATGCTAACTTCTAACTTCTTAGATTCTATCATATCACTTCTTAATTTTAGCATCTCATAAAACTTGACAGAGATAAAGGAGTGGGTTGCCCCAGTATCAAATAAGACAAGTGCAGGTAAATCGCAAACCGATAACATACATGCCATTGTCTCGGGTTCTTCAGCGGCTTCCTGGCGCGTAAGAGCATAAGCCCGGGCTCTTCCTACCCCTGGCCTTAGATTAACACTTGACCCCATGGCTGGAAAGTACGGACAATTCAATGCGCTATGCCCGGGTTCCTTGCAGCGAAAACAATTAGCCGTTCCCAAGAGGCATTGCCCAAAGTGAGGCCTCCTACACTTTGAGCACGTTCACGTTGGCCACATAATTCACATAACACATAAGTACAGAAAAAAAAACCTTTCTTAGCGGGTATTATCCCGACTTTCATCATTGAAACCATTTCTGTCGAGATACTTGAAATCAATAGCTTTCAGAATCATATGCTTTATTCGAAAATAGATCAGATAATAGTAAGAATTCAAGTAAAAATATCATCACATAATTACTGAATTTAAATCACGTAGTCACATAATTTTCATAAAATTGTACGGTTTTTAAACCAGAAAAGGATTTTTACCCCCACCTTGAACTTATCTCCGAATCCTGCTCAAAAGCTTTCGATCATGTTCCTAGCAAGGATGAAAATATCCGGAAATATCTCCGATATATCTCCGATATATCCTTTTTTTCATGTCACCGATATAATAACGGCCTGTATATTTTTTCGATATTTACCGATATTTTTTCGATATTTACCGATATTTTCCCGATATTTCCGTAAAATTGAGATACCGATATTTCCATCGATACCGATATTTTTATCCTTGGTTCCTAGTTCAGCCTCGTTCGTGTACTTCCTACAGAGAGTAATAACGGGCTTATTATCTAATTTAAATAGCTTAGAACTAATGAAATCTATAAAGGAATAAATCCTGGAGAAAAATCGATAGACGGGGTTCTTAATTTAGGGTTTCCGAAAATCAGGGCCTTTCTTGTTTAAAGTCCATTGTCTTGTCGTTTATCATTTTATAACGTCTAGGACTCGAAGTTCATAAATTATTAAATTCTGGGGTCATAATATAATCATTCGATTAATTTATCAAGGTCTGAGGGCGATTCTGTAATTTATGCAAGGTTTAAGGTTTAATTTGTAACTCCTAGAAATTTTAAGGACTGTTCTGCAATTTCAGAAGGTTTTGGGGGTCAAACAGTTACTGCTCTTAAATTCAGGGTCCAATCTGGAAGTCTTTATTAGTTCAGGGACTAATAAATAAATACCTAACAGTCCAGGGACTACACTGTTATTTCACCTAAACTCAGGAATTTACAACTAAGTCCCTAAGCTTATCTAATTCTCATTTTCAACCCAAAAGCTTCAAAACACCTCCCCTGCTCCCAGTCCACTGCCACCGCCCACACCGCCGCTCGCCGCCCCCTCTGCCGGCGACAGAGTCGCCGGCGACACCACCATTCACACCAACACCCTCAAAACACATACACACATATATAAACACTCAAATACATACATATATATACCATACTTTTCCAGCTTCGCCGCCGCTGCAAGCGGTGGCTCTCCTTCCTCAGCCCGCCGGCGCAACCGGCGCCGACTTCTCCTCAAAATCGAACCAAAACCCAACCAATAATCCAACACACAGTCTACATACATATAGGCATACATACAGTTTCATACATATATATATAATTTCAGCAATTGCCGCCGCTAGTTGCGGCGGCTCTTATTTAATTCCTCACCAGTGCAACCGGCGCCGGCCAACACACACCCCACACACACCGTCGGCGCGACCAAGCGCCGGCACAACTCCGGCTGCAGAACAGCGGCTGCGGCGCGGCAGAAGAGAGCGAGAGATACGGGGAGAAAGGGCTGCCTTACACGGCGGCCAAAATTAAAACCGAGCCCGGATTTATAATGGGCTTGTCAAAATGATACCTTAACCGGAAAGTTTGGTCGGAAAATCTTGCCAATTGAAAGAAGAAGATGAGCAGTGATGGTGACAGTGGAGGGAGAGTGGAGAGAGAGATATGTGTGAAATGGAATTTGGGGGAAAATTTTGTTCCTTCTTTTCTTTCTTCTATGTTTTCTTTTAATTATTCTTCATTTATTATTTTTTTTTTTTCAAATGTTGCCAAGTGTATTTGAGCAAGTAGGAGGTGTCAAGCTACCATCTAATTTATTTAGCATGTCTTGATTATGATTAATTAAACTAAAGCTTAGGTTTTGTTATCATAGATAATTTACGGATACTACAGCATGCACCCAAAATATACCTCAATTCACAACCCAACTGCATTACCATTCTGCTGATTTCACATTTCTCAATAATTGTTTTCTTTTTTTTTTCTAAGCTGGAATTGATTAAAAAAGATTTCAAATTTGAATGCATTACTATTTTGGTTAATTATTTTAAATTTTTTTAATTGGTTATGGTTTTGTCATCTAGGTCCAATTTTCCAAATTTGTGAAATGAAAACAAAATTAGGTGATTGGTCATCTCGAGCTAGCCTGCAACAAAATTGATTTTCAAAATAAATAATAAAAACTTATATTTGATTTTGAAAGGGCATATTTCTAAATAAATTTAAGGGGGCAAGTTGTGGTTCTTTATTAGAATATTATAATTAAAAAAACGCAATTGTTAAAAAATGGGAATTATTTGAAATGAATACAACATTCGAATAAATAGTGATGCCTATAAATTAAAAGTTTTTTTTCTTTTCTTTATTCAAATGGATAAGCAATAGAAACAATTATGGATCACATTCTCAAGGCTATTTTTGGAGGATTTCAGATAGCATCTGAAGTCAGATTCTAGAGTTGTCTATTAATATTAAATGTCATGCTTGCGGGAAAGACTATTACAAAATTTACCTTAAATAGAGCTTAGTAAATTTCCAATTTCTGGGAGTTACAAGAATTGGTCACCTAAGGACAAACTTTCCCTTACTATTTATTACAAGTAAATAACAATACCTTTCACATATTCTCCAATGTTACAAAATAAGCAAAGATGTTTGGTGTAGGAAAATATTACCAACTTTTTGTTGCATCCTTTTCCTCTAAAGTTTGGTAAATGTCAAGCATAATTTAAAATCCAAGTATAGGCATTTTTCTCTTTTATTCAATTGCAATTTCGTATATAGCCTTCCCTAAATTGCAAACCCTGATCCGTTTTTTTTTTTTTTTTTTTTTTTTTCCTTTCAATTTCTAAAATTTATCTATATCGAGATCCAACTAAAATGTGAATCGAAAAATGTTCGATGTTGTAAACTTACAAAAAAAAAAAAATCTTAAATTATAAGAAGCATCGACTTATTTTGTTTTGTTTTGTTTTTGTTTATAATGCAATTGGAAAATAACGCGTCTTACATGTTGTATTTAAAACCAACACTAGTATATATTATGTGGTATATATTGAATTAGAACTAAAGTGGGGAAAGAGGATTGTTGAATAAAAGATTTTTGAATGCAATAATTGGATTGCTGTGATAGGGGCGGGCCACGTCAGGAATTGACATAAAGTAAAACATAATAATCTTGAATTTAATTTCTTACTAATTTCTTCCTTAACCTAATATATATCTTGAACTCATATCACGTGAATCAATTATAGTGTCAATCACCCTATAAACCACTCCAGTTTGATGCTAAATCAATGTGACTATATCATTATCACGTCCACAAATACACTCGAATTTAATAACATGAGTCGGTGAATTATAATAATAATATTCTTAGTGACTTATGTCAATTTTGAAGTCTAATCATTGTCCAATTTGCAAAAATCATGTTGTAATTAAGACAACCTTTAGTGCCACGTTAGAGTACCGTCAATCTGCTAATTTTAAGTCAAATTGTTCTTCAGTATAATTTATTTTCTATCGCCTTAAATTTTTTTAAAATGTCTTTTAAATCTTATTTAATTCTTTTAAGTAAATATCAATTAATATACTATAAACAGTTGAAAATTATTTTTTCTTATCAAATCGTTTTTCTCAATGTTTTTGTATTATATTTTATGTTTAAATTAAGCTTTTGTTAGGAAATTAATCTAATGCCTAAAAAATTGTACACACGTGTTGTTTTTATTTTCAATTTTAATGTAAACTAATATCATATCTAATTATATTAAATAAATAACATTTATTTTTAAAAAATAATTATATTAATTTTTAGTACATTATTTTTTGTTAAAAAATTAATTAAACATAATAGAAGAATATTCCATATAGGGCAGAGGGTCGGTGATGAAATTTGAGCAGTGTAATTTAGTCAAAGGTCTGGAGATCGATGGTCTGAATAATTATGTACCTAAGTATAGGTTAGTGTACTTCTGGCCATGAGGTATTTCAAATGTGCTTAATAAAGTTAACCAAAGATTCTTTAGTTAGTTCCAAAACCAATAATTTTATAACCTAAATCAATCCTTTTCTTATGCAAAGAGGGAAACTGAAGACTTCTGAGCCTAATGGCAAACATTTCATTCATTAAAAACGACACGAATATTATATATAATATAATGTTGTGTTTTTTCAACTATACTGCATGTGAAATGATCGAAACCTTTTGACCTATAACATTGTTATTGTTTTGATTTGTACATATGAAATAATCAATGATCTCAACATTCTGATTCTATGATGTTGTTTTCAATACTAAATGTGAAATCCTCTCAACCTTTTGGCTTATAATTACTTAATATGAGCATGGCTTTGATGGTTCGAAATCTTCAGTACTATTCTGAAGTGGTTTTAGTTTTACATAATATTGTTGTGTTGATTGAACTCATTGGAATGTAATTTACTAGAATTTTAACTTAATAGAGCTCAAGAAGCCCATCTTTGGTTATGTAATTAGATATAATAATCTAACAATCATGTTCACCTACCCACCATGAGTACATATTAATGTGTCCACGGCTGATATGTCAAGAATTCATAATATCTATTAATTTAAATTTTCATATAACGATGGGTATTAGATCATTACACGTCATCGATGAATATATTAAGAGTTGTCTACGGTGGACATTTGAGCATTTTCCAATAATATAATTAGGCTCATTAGACCCATCAGAATTCATTTGTAACTACTATATAAATATATAGCTATTAAATACCCCTTTAATTTGGCTTTTCAACAAGAGATGATTCGAATAATTATTGAATTCTTGAGTGATTCTGTATTAATTAACAAAACTGTACAAGAAAATTAATAAAATATGATAAATATAAGGGACTTGTTGCTTGCCCACCTGCGAAACTAATCTAAAAGTCAATAATTTGGTGGTTGAAATAAGCAATTAGGGTACGTATGATACTGCTGATTATTAATGATATTTGACCCAGAATAGCGTGACAGATTAATTGAATGCTGGGCAAATATTTTGGACAATGTATAGAAAAATAAATTTTAGAATAAGTAAATGCAATTTGTATAACTTTGTGGGGCTCAACGTCAATTTCAGCATATTATTTTCTTTCCCCAGTTTAGGGTCTAAATCAATGCGGAATTAAATCTTGTCAACTAAGCGTGTTAAAAAATAGTATGACTCTAAAATCATGTAATCCATCTAATTTTAAGAGATCGATCAACTCACAATTCATCATCGTTCACATATGAATTTGTGAAAATATATTTTTATTAATGAATTGATTGAATTTCATCTCATAAATTATATTTGTAATAACATATATTTTTATTGATGAAATGATTGAATTTCATCTCGTAAGTTATATTTATAAAAACAATCTTATATGAATTGCGTGATATAGAAATTAAATGATTCCAGAAAATAATAAGCAATTACAGAAATTTATAAACAAGAGAATTTTTTTACATAACCCAAAAAGTCACAATTGTAACGGCGCATGTATTGAATTATCTAGACGCTACTTGTCAATCCTTTTTCGATTTAATAAAGATTTATGACATTAAGAAACTTATAATTAAAAATAACATTTATTTAAAAAAAAACTTCTGACTTACAATTATTACGAGCCTAATAAAAAAGTGAATACTATTTGAGTTGATTTGACCTTTTAATTTGCACATTAAGGGGGCCATTATATGGAACAAGGATTCAGGCACGTCTTTTTCATCACAAAAAATAATATTTAGTATTCTATTATATTGCAGTGATACGCATTACATATATAATTATTCATATCTAGATAACCATATAATACCTGACAATAAAATAAAAAATAAAATAAAAGAAATATTGATTTACAATTATTGTCCCAAAATTGAAGGTTGCCTACTCAATCATATTAAGGCCAAAATGCAATATATTAAATGTCGAAGAATCTTGAGAGAGAGAGACTGCCTAGGACAAAGCCCTCATGTTGAATGTCCCTTTCTTTTAAAGTAAACCTATAATTGCAAGAAAAAGGCAAAAATAACTATAGAAGAATATCAATCAATGAAGATAAGTACCTTGATATAGACTCCAAAAATTGGTAGGCAGCAATTCTTAAATAACTTAGATACAAACGAAATCATTTATTCCAATATTGTATGTTTCATCTGTAACGCTACATATTTTATTTATAAATAATGGTGGAATGGTTCAAATTAAATTGCAATAGTTCAACTTAATTAAATTCTAGCCTCGTTAAATTAATGTAATGATGGCAATTTGAGGTTGTTAAATTCTTGAATTCCCAATTCTTTCATTCGATTTTATTAAATATCCACACAAAATCTAACTAAGTCAACACAAGTACAAAACTTTGAAAGCAAAAAACAGGGACAAGCATACAAATTTAAAACATTCTGATTGTCTGTCCTCTAATAAATCTTCGAGATTTACAATTAATATATGCATATCCATTAACGCTATGATAAAATATTATTTGAAAATAGAGATAACCCATAATTATTAATTTCCAATTATTGAAATAAACATGTTATTGCAAGAATTAATGAGTGACAAAATCATACAACCGAAAATTAGTATTTTGTGGAGATGATAAGGCAAGGAGTCATATCGATGACGTTTGAATATTGAGCAATTATGTGTGATTACTGTGATTACTGTTGATGTAATAACGGCCACATTTAAAGCGTTAGGTCCACAAATTGCTCTTAGTTTTCAACCAGATGACATTTTCATTTAATACTAAAGGAGTAGTTGCTACAATTAAACACAAAAAGAGAAGTTAGGTGATGAAATAAAAGAAACAAGTTTATTACACTAGAGAGAGAAGCTATTATAATATTATATTATATATTAAAGTCGAATATCAAGTCAACCCGACCCTTCAAAAAAACAACCTTTTTTGAGAGTTGGGATTCCAAGATTTTGACCATGTACTTTATATATGCTACTACTAGTACTAGCAACCAAACTATATATATATATTATATATATATATATATATATATATATATATTTCTGAAAGAAAAAAAGACAGCAATCTATTGGGCAACAGCAGAAGCAGAAGCAGAAGCAGAAGCAGAAGTAGAAGCAGAAGCATCATCAGCAGCAGCAGCAGAAGAAATCTCAAAAAGGGCTAGCCTATTATCTCCCAACTTTGTCTTGTAAGCTGACTTCTTGTATTCGGACCATGTGAAATCCTTGTACAGTTTCTCTTCCCCTTGCTCCATTACTCCCTTCAATGGCGATATCTTCTCATTCAGAGGTGGCCCTCCAAAGTATATCATTGACACCCTTGCTTTGTCACCATGTGCCAGCACCCTATGCTTCACACTCGTGAACCTCCCATTAGTC
Source organism: Scutellaria barbata (assembly GCA_028654395.1). Classification (NCBI taxonomy): domain Eukaryota; kingdom Viridiplantae; phylum Streptophyta; class Magnoliopsida; order Lamiales; family Lamiaceae; genus Scutellaria; species Scutellaria barbata. Next base: position 20,009,862 of record CM053648.1, read on the forward strand.
ATCACCTGCGCTCGTTATGATCATCATCATCACGTATATAGTATTTCATTGAGAGAGAGAGTGTGTGTGAAAGTGAAAGTGAAATAGAATTTTACCTGTAAGGAATCACCAACATTGAAGAAAAAGGTGGTATCATCAGGTGGGACTGAGACCCATGTACCATCTCTGAGGCAGATTTGCAGGCCTGTGGAATTGTTTGACCTCAAAACAGATATTATTTGTGGGTCTGTGTGTTCCCCAAATCCAATCAAACTTCGACCACGCAATGCGTGAAGCTCTGGGCATGGCGGATAGTGGTTTAGCCTGAAACACGAGTCACTTTTGTCATCTTTTATCAGCCTGCTCAATACCTCCCGATCTTCAATCTCAAATTCATCCGCGATCATCTCCAGAACATCGCATGTCATCTTTCTCACACCTCCCACATACTCCTTCACCATATCCCTATACACATATACATACACACGCACAATCAATCACCATCCATTCACTAAGTGATCATGTGGAATACTTGATTAATTACTTACCTTAAGGTTTCTGGGATCCCTGGAATGTTGACTTGGTGGTTGGTGCAGAAGAGAAGATACTCGACCCATCCCACGTCCCCATTCGGGCCGATGTTCTTGCTTCCGTACCCGAACGGGCTGGGCGGGCCAGACCTCTCCTTCTCCTGCTGGGGCTGGTGAAAGAAGCTGAGGGCCTCGGCTTCCAATATGGCGAGAAACTCCATGGAAACGCCGTGGTTGATGGCTTTGAAGAAGCCAAACTCCTTGAAGGCCTCAACAATGAGGGATTTGGCATTAGCGTCAGAGAGGTCTATGATTGGGATGCCTGAGAAAATGCTGGACGTGGGCTTGCATGTTCTGATGTGGACTAGATTATCAAGAATTGGGCGAGATAAAACAACCATGTCTACTTAATTAGGTAGAGAGAGAAAGTAGTGATGGAATTGTGATGATGAAGAGATGGGGAGAAGAGGGGTTTATAAAGGGGTGAATGGTGGTGCATGGAAGTGGGGGAAAAAGGCCTAGTAAACTATAGAGAGACATCTGGCTTGTGTGTAAGCTTGGATAAATTTTATACTATCGAGGGGGGGGGGGGGGGGACGATTTGAATAAACGCATTGTTTATCAAAGTGAAAATCAGAGAATTTATCAAAGTGAAAAAGACTTTTATCCTAAATATTTATATCATTTGCTAAATACAATTATCCATCCATCATTTTCATTTTTTACTTTCGTGTTTTTCTCCGATGCAAGTCCGTGAAACAAAAGATATCAAATTGGCCCAGTCAATGATTAAGTAATAATTTTACCATCGAGAGATTGAGGGGGAAAGCTAGATTTTATTATAATATCATTTGTGGTGTTGGTTCCATTCTGAGTAATTATTATTTGGATTGATTGTGTTGGCTATCACCATGAATGATTGTACTTTCAAAATATGAAATGGACTGTAAGTATATATTAAGTATGATTTTAAAATAATATATATGGATATCGATCAATAAGATAATGTAGATATGAGAAGTAATTCGAAGTGATTCATCACCTATTTGTAATTGAGTTTTTTTTTTGTTTTAAATGAACTGTAAATAAAACTAAGTATGATTTTAAAATAATATATATGGATGTCGATCAATAAAATAATGCAGATATGAGAAGTAATTTGAAGTCATTCATCACCTGTATATAATTAAGTTTTTTTTCCATATTATTCTTTAAATTCAAGATTTGTTAGTCCAACATCGGATATAAATAAATTAATTATATACAATATAATATTACGTTTTCTTCTTTATAAATTCACAAAAGATTTTGTTTCGTCGATGTGTGTGCAGACATGTTATGTTTAGAACTTAAAAGTTGTTTACAATTCCATTAGATCTCGACAAAACACATATACAAAAATTGCAATTCAATGTTTTGTGTGTCAAATAAAACCTAAAATTCATTTGGATATGATATATGGAAATCTTGACATTTTAGTATTGAAAATAAAATTTAAATGTAAGATTAATGATTAATTTCGTTTTTAATTGTCATTCCTTAGCTTAATGTCATAATGTGGATAAATGTATTATTATTCAATATAGTTTTAATTCCATATACATACTATTAATTTGATCATAACGTGGATAAATGTATTATTATTCAATATACTTTTAGTTTCATATAGATACTATTAATTTGATCTTAAACATCAATATTTATTTTTTTCAAAAAAGAGTGAATAATATAGCTGCATCTTTTATAAACGTGTAAAAGTTCAACGCAATAAAAATTTAAAAGGAAAAGGTATTTTTGCAACAAATTAGTAAAATGAGCATTTTTTTTTTCTTTTATAAGCCATGATTTTGATAAATTGATATTATTATTTTATATATAAATTAAATACATAGATTTAATCAAGGACTGATATTATCATTTGATATATAAATTAAATAGATAGATTTAATCAAGGATGAAAATTTAGGTTTCAATGGAAATATCGATAATTTAATTTTACGAAAACATCGTGGATATCTGTATCCATGGAAATATCGGTACATCATACTCATTTATATTTTTCCAATATTTATTAATATTTCTCCAATATTCCACCGAAATTTACCGTTATATCTTGATATTTCACCGATTTTCTTATAATTTATACCATAAAACCACAAATATTAAAATCGATACCGATATTTGTCGATAAAAATATTTCCCCCTATATCACCTATATTCAATCTATACCATAATTTATACCATAAAACCACCGATATTAAAATTAATACCGATATTTGTGATATTTTACCAATTTATTGATATTTCCCCATATATCACTTATATTCTTTCAATTTATATCACGAAGCCGCCTGTCAATATTGTACCGATTTTCTTATAAATTATACCATAAAATCCTGATATTGAAATCGATACTTGTCGACATTTTATACCATAAAACCACTAATATTGAAATCGATACTGATATTTTTCGACATTTTACCGATTTTCTTATAATAAAACCACTGATATTGAAATTGATACTGATATTTGTCGATATTTTACTGATATTATCGATATTTTCCCATATATCATCTATATTCCTTCAATTTATATTATAAAATATCAAAATCGATACATGATATTTATTGATATTTTACCCATATCTTGATAAAATTTCAAAAATAAAAATATCGAACATATATAGCTAGAAATATTAAAAATATATTGAATATATTTCCAGATATTTTCATATTTGAATTTAACTTAAATAATATATACACAAATGCATGGTTTGAAATCCAATATTTCTTAATTTCACTTTGCCTAATGGTTGAAATCCAATATTTGTTAAACTCCAAATTTAGTGTTAAATTGGTAAATAATTTAGGATTTAAATCTATAAATTTGCTATTTCTCTAAGCAATTTTGGAAGAAACCATATTTCAGTTACTTGTTATTAGAATTGTACACATTAGTATTAGATTTTGAAACCTTAGTATTAGATTTTGAATTTGAAACCTTAGTATTAGAGTTTGAAACCTTGTAGTTAGACTGCATGAACATTATTACTATCCAAACAACGAAAATGGGAAGTTAGGATGTGTTGATCAACATTATTACTATCCAAACAATAAAAATGGGAAGTTAGAATGTATTGATCAACATTATTACTACCCAAACAACGAAAAAGGAAAGGCCAAAAACAAAAACAAAAACAAAAAAAAATATTACATGACCTACCTTAACTCCAACCTGATCCTTTATCGAAAAATAACCATTATACCATCCAAAAAAAAGTAAAGAAATATAAAATGTTACATGACCTGCCCTAACTCCGATTTGATCTGTTACTGTTAGGGCTAATCTAATCTGTTACTGTTAGGGCTAGCCCAATTGTCAGAGTTGGTATATGTGTCGGGCTGAATTAGATTGGACCAATTTTATTGTCATCTTTAACCTAATCTGTTACTGTTAGGGCTACAGAGTTGGTATATGTGTCGGGCTGAATTAGATTGGACCAATTTTATTGTCATCTTTAACCTAAAATGTACGGAATGTATATAAGATTAAGGAATCTAATAAAATAAAAACAAGTTAAAGAGTACATCAATAAGTCAGGTATATTACCCATATAAAATTCTTCTTATGCATGGCCGGAAGGAAAAGGTATTTAATTAACTACCTAGTTAACCAATTAGAGCCGGTGCTAACTGTAATTAAAGTATAATTAACTATTAATTATCTTCAAAATTGATTAGAACATACTAGTCATGTGTCAACTTCATCCCTCAAATCCATATTCATGGGGAATCTAGATTAAAGTTGTTAACCTAAATTATATTTGCTTAACTATAAAAGGAATAATTGTTTAAAAAACCTTACATTATTATTTGTTACCAATTATTGCATCAATAAATATCACCCAACAGTTTGTAAGTAATTTAACTAGAGTTTTATCAAGCACGATCGGGAATGATTTATTATATACTCCATTCCAATAAAAATAAATAAATAAATAAATTATCTATTTAAGGAAAGAGATATTAATTAATAGAGGTAGTTAAGAGTTTATTGCTGGAACAATAAGTCGTGGTTTTGTGATAGGCTTGTTTTTGCAAATTTGCTAATTAATAAAACATTATTAGGACACAAATACTATGAGAGTTTTGTGTTTGAGAGACAACTTCCGACATGTAATGAGAAGTGGAATGTGATTCTCCACTCCTCCATGTTTTCTTCTTAATTTACATAATTAATTTCAACCTCAATGCTATAGGTCAAATCCATGTCAATTATTTAATTTAATTAAAATTGATTTAGTTAAGCCATTATATTATGTAGGAATGTTGAATTTCTTATTCTAGATTAATTGGCGAAGTCGGTCGAGACTGTTTAATTGAAAACTAATGTTGTTATAAATCATTTGTCTTTAACATTTTTATATAAATTTATTTCAAAATTATTCTCATAACTATTTTTTAAGAATATGTTAATTTTCAATCTAACAAGTGAGTTTTTAATTAAAATCCAAGAATTTGATATGTTTCCATTTTGTTATATTAATTTGATTTTTTTTTCTCATTTTGATTAGTTAATTATATTTTAATAATAATATAATTATCTTTAATGTTGATAAAACTCTCAGGCCGGTTTTTTAATAAGATTAAATGAAAAATTATTTTAAAAAATAAAAACCTTATGAATTGTCAAGTGGTGCCCCGAAACCCACATGGGTTGTCAAGGTGGGAAATGGGTCGGATGGGGATTTCTAAAAACACATCTAATTGCATTATGGTTTCGGTTGAAATGTTAAAGAGACATCTAGTTGTATTACAATTAGGATTCAAATTGCATGTGTTTATTGTATTGTAATGAATGTCAGTGAAATTACTCAATATGAATAATTAATGATTGTTTTCAAAAGAAAAGTATCGTAATGTATGTCAGTGAAATTACTCAGTATGAATAGTTAATGGTTGTTTTCAAAAGAAAAGTATATGATAAAACATGAACAATAAAGTTGCCAAATTTGATCCATTTATCAAATATATTAACGTTTTATAAATATATATATATATATATATATATATAAATTTATATATATATATATATAAATCTGTTAAAATAATTATATAACTACAGAACTCAACACTGTTCAATTATTGATAGCTTTTTCATAATGTGTTTTAACATTTGCTGTATTTTGTTATTATTATTAAAATTATAACATGTTGACAGAAGATCTTTCCAATTAATTTTTTTAACTACGAGAAGCCAATTGATTTAAATGCATTGAAGTTTTGGTGGGCTAGTTTGATATGACCATATATGATGAGACATAAAGCTATATATTTTTGTAAGAGACTAATAGTTTATTATTTTTCTATGTTGAAATAACAATTGTGAAATGTTAATATTAATTGCATGAGCTTTCATTGTCAAAACTTTATAAGAATATGGACATTTCAGTTTGTAGTAGAGTACCTGTGCCTACCATAATATTGAAAAAAAGGAATAATTGTGAAAATGAGGGAATAAATGCATTACAAATAATCTCCATCTAAAATTTAGATTAATTGATTCTTAACTTAATTTTAAAATTGTGATATAATTTATGATGATCAATAAATGAATGAACTTGATTTTAATCAATAAATGAAGAGAATATCTTGAGTTGCGGTTGAGTGCATTTTTTACTAGAACAAAAAATCTTCAAATGTTGTGGTTTAGAAGATTGGTTGAGTGCGTGGTTGGGTGCAATGCGAGAACGTGATCATTTTATTAGGTTTGTATTTTATCTTAGGTTGCCAAAATATTGATTTCAAAAACAACAAATCATGTTATTTATTTCAAATCAATAAAAAATAAACAAGTTTTTTTATTTGTGGCGGCCAAGATCCTAAAATACATTTCTAGACATGCGAAATTGTAATTGTATTTAAGAAAAATGTAAATGAAAAATTAGATAAAAAACTGTTAAACAAGAAATATTGATATCAAATATCAATAAGTTACAATATCGATATATATATATATATATATATATTTTTTTTTTTTTTTTTTTTTGATATTCAACATTATATTGATGTATTGCAAATAACACATTTTCCATCTTAATATGTATTTAAAATCATTCGAATAATTTTGACAATTATGAATGAAATATTACATTAATATTTATAATCCTCTATCCGTTTTGATAATTATGGATGAAATATCATATTAATATTTATAATTCTCTATCCTGATTCAAAAAAATAAATAATTGCGAAATTGTAATTGTATCTAAAAAAAATGTAAATGAAAAATTAGATAAAAAATTGTTAAACAACAAATATCGATATCAATAAGTTACAATATCGACATATATATATATATATATATCTATATTTTCATTGATATTCAACATTATGTTGGTGTACTGCAAATATCACATTCTCCATCTTCATTATATGTATCTAAAATCTTCCTCATTTTACCAACTGAATAATTTTGACAATTATGAATGAAATATCACATTAATATTTATCCATTTTGATAATTATAAATAAAATATCACATTAATATTTATAATCCTCTATCCGTGTATCTTGAGACAATTATATTTCTAATCCCAATCGGTTTTGATAATTATGGATAAAATATCACATTAATATTTATAATCCTCTATCCGTGTATCTTGAGACAATTATGATGAAATATCACATTAATATTTGTAATCCTCTATCCGTGTATCTTAAAAAAAATTAAGGAAGAAATATCTTAAAAAAAATTAAGGATGAAATATTTATAATGTATCTTAAAAAAATTAAGAAAGAAATATTTATAATGTATCTTAAAAAAATTAAGAAAGAAATATTTATAATCCTCTGTGTATGTTAAAAAAATAAAAAGAATTAAGGAAGAAATATCTCAAGACAACTAAAGTTTTAATTTTAACGAAATTTGTTTTTAATAAAATGTAATAATTTCCAATCTTCTACCTATACCATACAATATTATTATATATGAATGTCGATATCCAAATATTGCAAATTGATAATATATTATATTAAATATAATTATATATGAATGTCGATATCCAAATATTGCAAATTGATAATATATTATATCAAATATAATAATATTATGAATGTGATATATTAAATACCAATGTTTACTATCAAAGATAAGAATATATCATAATAATTTTTTTAATTATTATTTTTTGAAAAAAAAAAAGTTTAATCTCCAACCACTCAGTTTAGAATCAAATAAGAGAATCAGAATCAAAATTCTGATAAATGAACCGTGATATGAACCAAAGAAACAAAATCGAAATTCTGATAAATGAAGGTGAGCACACAAATTTGTAAATTCGCAAGTAAACTCGAAGATTTATATGGAAAGTACACTAAATTCAAATTTAGTAAACTCAAACTCGGAGATTTACATTGGAACTGTGATAAATAACGTGAGCACAACCTTAGTAACTCACAAATTTACATTCTGATAAATAAACCAGGCATAAACTCAGAAATTTACAAACTTAGTAAACTCTCATAATGATAAATAAATGAGATAGGACAAATTTACATTCTGATAAATAAACCAGGGCACAAGCTTAGTAAACTCAGAAATTTACAAACTTAGTAAACTCAAACTCATTAGGTGAGCATAAGCTTTTACATTCTGATAAACTTAGTAAACTCAAACCCATTACATCAATACATGATAAATAAAACGATAAATGAGCACAAGCTTTTACATTCTGATAAACTTAGTAAACTCAAACTCATTACATCATTACATGATAAATAAATGACGATAAGTGAACACAAGCTTTTACATTTCAGAATGAGGATTTAGATTCTAATCAGTGAACCACCAGCCTTTACTTTAAAAATGAAGTACCAGCGTAGCGTAGAATCGGAGTTCAAAATCGCATAAAATTTGAACTCATACCTAAAACAACGAACACAAGCTCAAAGTCGCATAAAATTGGAACTCATACCTAAAACAAGCAACTGGATATATTTGTGATAGAAATAACGAAAACAATAAATTTGTGTCAAACTAATTCGGTTTTTTACGATAGAAATAACAAATACGTGTTTTTTATGATAGAAATAACGAATACGTTGAGTAATTAGTGTGGTGACTATCACTAACCTTATTCCAACCAAGACAACTTGATTATCAATCCAAGTGATTGAGTATCGAGTGATTGAGTGTTGCATTGTAATAGGGTTCGTAGTGACTGAGTGCCAACTGATTGAGTGTCGCATTGTAACAGGGTTCGTGGCAGGGTGTTCCATTGTTAACAGGAGAATTTGTTACACAGCAATAGACTTACACAACAATAGACTTTCGAGTATCATGTAATCTATTCTAACTACTTCTGTATAAGAAAAGTTCAGGGTGACCCTAGGTGAAACTTAATCTAATATCATGTAATCTATTCTAACTACTTCTGTATAAGAAAAGTTCAGGGTGACCCTAGGTGAAACTTAATCTAACACTAGGTGAAACTTAAGTAATCTACTTCCGTATAAGAAAAGTAAGTAATCTACTTCCGTATGAGAAAAGTTCAAAGTGAAACAAAGAGTAACAGATTTTTGAGTATCACAGTTTGTACTTCGGATCTATTCTACCTGAGAAAAGTTCAGTGTGAAAAAAAGAGTCTAATTGAGAAAAGTTCAGTGTGAAACAAAGAGTAACAGATTTTCGAGTATCGGATCTATTCTACATGACAAAAGTACATGAGAAACAGATTTTTGAGTATCGGTATATGAGAAAAGTGTGAAACAAAGAGTAACAGATTTTCGAGTATCGGATCTATTCTACATGAGAAAAGTACATGAGAAAATCTATTCTAACTCGAATGTGACAGAATTTATCTATTCTAAATGAGAAAAGTTAAGTGTGAACCTCCGGATCTATTCTAATTCGAGTGATCTATTCTAACTCGACAGAATTGATATCTCGAGTAATCTATTCTGACTCCAATGTGAGTTTTGAAGTATAATAGTAATTCAGTATGGATATCAATATATTTATAGAGAGATTTCATTTGTTGAGATTGATATTCATATATTTATAGATAGATTTCACACTTAATAATATTGATATCAATAAATTACAATATCTATCTATATACATCGACGGTTTCATAGATATTCGACATATATAATGATATACGTATGAATAAATTAACCATTGATCTCTATAGTAAATTAACCATTGATTTCTATGATATATTAGTAAATTAACCATTGATCTCTATGATATATAAATCTCGAGGTGACAAATATTTCTAATGTTGATTAACCATTGGTTTCTATGATATTTAAATCTCTAGTGGACTTCTATGATATATATTAGTAAATTAACCATTGATCTCTATGATATATAAATCTCGAGGTGACAAATATTTCTAATGTTGATTAACCATTGGTCTCTATGATATTTAAATCTCTAGTGGACAAATATTTCTAATGTTGGAGTGTGTCTGGTGGTGGTCTTTAAGATTATTAAGAAAAATATTGTATCTTTAGGTTTTATTTTATCAATAATTTTTTAATATAATTTTATTTCAATCGTAATTTACTGTTTAAATGTTGAATATAATTTTATTAATCTTTATAATTTGTACAATGTATTAAAATTTATGGTACATCAAAATAATCACAATAAAGAGTATTGTTCAAAAAAATATCATATAATTTTAGATTTTAATTACATATATTAAAATGACTCTAATATTAATATTTCATCCCAAAAATAACATTTTAATTACATATAATTTAAGATAGATCAATTGTGATATAAATAAATTTATAATTTTAATAAAACTCTATATAAGAAAAAAAAAGTATACAAATTAGAAGAAATAAGAAAATTAACGAATAAAAAAAAACCCCATAAAATACAGACCGGATCCTTTGTATCAAAATTTGTGTCTTACTTTATGTACCAAATCAAAACTATGTAGTTTTGATATTAATTTTTTTCTTTTATATTATCATCGTTTTATTTTGAAAATCAATATAATTAGTTTTGAAATGTGATATACGTATATTACATAAATATTTGGTACAAAAAATCTTATTTGCATAAAATTTAGCATCACTGAAGATGGAGATGGTCTATATCATACATGACGGCAAATCCGATAACAAATATCATCTTTTCAATTCTTAATTTATTTCTATTACATATTTTAATTTATTTAATTTATGTTTCATTTGTTAGTACACAACACGTCTAGAATAATTACACCTTTTATTTTCCCGGAGAAATAATAATGTCATATTATAATGAAATGTAAAATAAAAAGAGATCGGAACATGATGGAATTTTTTTTTTCAAATTTTGTTTTTAGGACTGTAAATGAATAGAGTATTTGATAAATTATTTAAAATCGAGCTCGGTCGATATTCATTTATATTCGTTTGTTAGCCTTAATAAACATAAACGAACAGAAAGACTTGCTCGGCTATACTCATTAACATGCATGTTCGTGAATATGTTCATTTAATATTTATTTAATATTCATTTATTATTTCTTAGGTTAACAATTATGTATTTATCTACTCAATATTCATTTATTACTTATTAGGTTAACAATTATATACTTATCTACTCGATATTCGTTTATGTTTATTTTAATTTTAATATCGTATGATATAATTGATTTAAATTTAATTTTATTATATTATTCCAATTTTTTTCTTTCAATTGATCGATTTCATAAACATTTATATTTATAATTTTTGCATGAATATTTTTAATTTTTATCATTATAAAGAATTAATAAACATATTTGTGAAGAATACGTTAATATTTATAAACATGTTCGAATATTAAATAAACAACATAAAGACTCTCTTAAAATAAACAAACGAACATAAATCAAACTGTTATTCGTTCGAGCTTTACCGACTTATTTACACTCCTAGTTTGCTTCAATATACACCGTACACAAATTATCCATTCCACTAATAACTTAAAATATTTTATAATCAGAAACCACTACACATTGTTAGAGAAGCCGAGAAGGTCCAATGATCTATTCCCAAAATTGGTCACTGAAATAGTATCATTAAAAAAAGGAAAAACAGTACATTCTAAATATAGACTGATAGATGTATTTGGAAGTGTGTGGGTGCATGGTAGCCATGTGTGTATGCACGCAGATAAAAAAATTGTAGATGGATAGAAATAGCAAGTATTGGAAGAAGAAGCACCTCAAGTTCCCATGCATGTAAAAGAACCACATGGGTACTATCTGTTTTTTACGTATTTTGTATTTGTATTTGTGTTGGTTCACGAGATGAAATATTGTATTTTAGTACATCACGTGCTATACCCCATTCTATTGGCTCAATTCTTCATTGCGCACAATACCGTTGCATCCCACCGCGTGCTCAACCTCTTGTCTCTGTTTTCATCACTTTCCCATGTCTGCTTTTCGGCTCCTCTATTTTTTTATTCCGCTTTTCTCCGACAACCATAATCGTCTTTCTATTTTTAACAAACTTTTTTTTTTTTGTAAGATTGTGAAATGCGGTGTGTTTTAAGTTTAGGCTTAATCGTAAAATAATTACCAATTGCTTTACAATTATTAATTTTAATTATGAATTGATAAATTAATTTCGATTTTAGTCAATTCATTATTTTGATTAAAAATAATTTGTGTGTTGTGATGTAAATTTCGAGTAAACAATATATAAATGATACATCATTTAAAATTAAGTAAATTTGATTATTCCAAACGAAAAGAATTTAAGAAAAAATAAATTACGAAAAAAAACGTAGCAAAAATAAAATCCCTTGTTCAAGCTCTATAAAACACGCATTATGAATAGAAAAGTTAAAAGACATACTAATCAGAACAGGTTATGGCAACCTAAGATGAACAAAATACGTAAAAATGTGGTTTTATGCTCCTTATTTTTGTGGAAAGTAGGGTGATTAAATTAGGGTTTTTTAGGGATTGTGGCATTCATAGTTGAATGTCCAGTTGATCATAATTTTCTGTTTAGCATCACTTAATTCGTCAATTTCTTGGAAATATGAGACTGCAATCTACTCCAATATCTGTACATGAGTTATTGTATGGCAGTATATGAGTTATCCAAATTCCAAAGTGATAATATTAACATTCACGCCCTTCATATCTCTCTATTTGTTGGTTTATAAATTCTCATAAAAATTAGAAAAATATTTAAAACGTATTATTATATGTAAAATGATTACATTTTTCTCTTTTAGTTGGATTCATTTATGTTCGTACAAACATTTAACTCTTTGGTTTTAAATATTAGAAAATTCCATAGATTAAGGACTATTATAAAAAGGACTTATTTATCCTTATTTAAATTTAAGCGTTGAACTATAAATTGTTTTTCCATTGTGTAAGATTATTGGTAATTATTTGTTAATTCCAAAACACATTTGTTTTCAAATTATAACTTTCTTATTAAGGCCTACATGCAATATTAAGAAAGTCATGAACAAATAAATGTTGTAATATTGGTCATCAATTTTGTTTACAATGCAAGGCACATACATATACATGAGCGCAGCACGTGATGGAGATATTTTCCATTGGGTGAATTCAGAGATTATCTGCACTGAAATATGTTAAAATACACAATGAGGGCAATTCTTACTCTATTCATCAATAATGTGTAATAAACTTATATCTTAATTATATAAAAAATAAAATATATAAATTTATTAAAATTTTTATATATCAAACATAAACACATATTAATTTGATCACGATGAATAAGGTAACGGAACTGTATTCTCATATTTCTAAATATTATTGATTGAAACGATGAGATAAAATCCCCGTATGAAATTAATATGGGGTTTTCAAGATTTTAAGTGAGTCACCCAAAGTATGACACGTGTGACATAATTCGTGCCACGCAAGATAAACTTTGTTACCATAGTATATATAATTCGATACATTAATATGATTTGTGTCAATATCATATGCGCCGTGAATTCGTGTTGTAATTTCCTGTCAATGTTCATTGTTTCTATAAAAGTTAATAAATGCAAACGATTACATAGAATATTATCTAGATATGTTCAAAAGAGAATATTATCTAGGTACAATTGTGTATAAGTAATTGCATATAATTGGTAAAATGGTTTTAAGAAATATATTTTTCAAATCAAGCCATTTTTAATATATATCTGAAATCCATAGTTCATAATTTTATCCCATGATCAATCCTAATGCAAACTTAAGTTTTTTAATTTTTACTCTTAAATAACAACAATAAATGCATCAAATAGTTAGTCCAATATATACATTTGTTTTGTGTTCTATTATATTAAAAAGAAATGAAGTTGGTAATGTTTGTTTCTTTTAATTTACAAAAATAGCCTTAAATATTTTTTTCCATAACAATAAATAAGTCAACAAGTTGGTTTACTCGATTTGACCGATTTATCTCTTTGAATAGATTTCGACTTGAAAAATAAAGTACTACTGCTAAGCAAGTCATACATATCCGTGTTTCACTGCAATCAATCAGAACGGCCCAGTATCATTAGAAATAAAGCCCATACTCATGATCCCAATACATTAAAGACCAGCCCAACAACCCTAAATCCCATATGGAAAAGAAAATTCTTCTAGTGAATCCATGGACCATAGAGGCCCAATTAGGAGGCCCACCCATTACATAAGATAACAAGGCATCTCGACTTTTTGGACCCAAGATTTCAAACAGATTTCTAGTATCATTCTACCAACACATAGATCATGTAATTAATTCTACTGTATACTTTTTTAACATTGTTTGATACATTTTTGAGATGAGTATAAAAGTCCACCACAAATTATTTATAAATACATGTGAGATGTACTCTTGGAAAATCACTTCCTCTAAAGTCTATTTCAGAGAAGTGATAATCTATGACTGTCTTAAAAAATCGATTTGGAAATTGACAAAATAAAATTTCACAAAAAATATTTAAAGAAATGTTAAAAGCCACTTCTTGAGAAATATTTACCTAATAAAAGAGCAATTTTCAAGTAGACTTTAAAATATAGTTGATGAGGAGGAAGGGCCTGCAGAAACGGAGGATCCAAAGGAAGTTGACCTTTCCACAAACTTTGATATTCCCTTTATTTTTATCATTTTAAAATAACGGATGTATTAGTCCTTTTGCATGGATTTGGGGGGTCAAAATAAATAAAAACAGAGTATTTCATATTTTATGCACCACGATGCATATATTAGATGATAATCCCTTTAAGAAGGGTAATTAGCTAGTAATCTCATGTTCACTGCCAGAGTGTAATCCCTTTATTGCAAACCTGTTTTTAGCTACCGAACATTTTGAGAATGGATGTCTTTTCTATTTTCATTAGCTTTTCTCATCTTTTTGTAATAAAAAATGGAAATCCTTGCGATATTTTGCAAGATCTTTGATAAATGAACCTGCAAAATTAATTACACTTAAGAAGTTTTTAAGGTGTTTCTTATCTTTGAGAACATTTGGGAAATTGTGGATTTTTTCCATAATGTGTTTTTGGAGTTCCATACCTACATGGTCAATAATAACATCGAGAAATTCGATCTTATTAACCGAGATTATTGCCTTCTTTTCAAAGAGCACTAATCATTCTTTATGACATGCTTCAAAAAAATATTTCAAGATATTTCAAATGATTTTTCATATTTTTAGATACAATTAAAATGTCGTCTATGTAAACAAACATAAACTCAAAATAATTTTTGAAAAGATTATTCATTTCTTTTTGATATATCTGGGGTGCATTTGCTAAACCTATAGGAAGTACATTCCATATATTGACCTTATGGTGTAGAAAAAACAGTTAATTTTTTCGACTCTTTTTCTAACTTAATCTGATAAAATCCAGTCTTCCAATTAAATTTTGAAAACACTTTTGACCTCTTAATGTAATCAATTAAGTGTTATCTACTTAGGGTATAATAACCATCAAATTCGGTAATTTTATCAATACCTTAATAGTTAATTACCAACCTTGTCTTACCTCTCTTTATTTCACCATGATTTCTTACTAAAAACTCAGGGCTAGTATAAGGGGAGATGTCTGCCTCGATCAAATCGAAATCGATATGCTCTTTGATGATTTTTTGCATATCTTTTCTATCATTCATGTTCATTTGAATCGACTTGTATCGAACCAACTCGTACCAGTATTATTCCCGTACTTTTAGCGTTGCTTCGATTTGATTCTTGTTCCACCAAGCTAAAAGATTCTCATTGAAATTCCTTTTAATTAGTCTTTTAACATTTTTAAGGGAAAATAAACTTTGCTCATCAGTGTCATCGGAGGTGGACCTTTATGTAAGGCATTTTTCAGAAACTTAATAGCTTCTTCTGATACCTTCTCTATACCCTGTTATCTAAAAGATAAAAGAGCTTTATCAAATTTTCTCTCATCTTGCATTTTAGGATGAGTTAACTTGGAATCATTATCACCACATTTGCTGCGGAAAGTAATAGACATTATCCTATTGAAGGTTTTCTCACGTTGCAAAACATGTATCAAACTATCATAGTTAGTAGTAAAGATTAACCGATTCTTGTGGTTATCTTACTCATATTTTGTAAATGTTTGGATAAAGTTGTTTCTTAAAAAAATATCAGCATCTGTATTATGAATATAGATAGGCGATATTTTTACTTTGTACCAAGGGGTACCAAATATGCCTCCGATCATTATTCGTGATTCACGAATACCCTTATTAAGTATTAGGATTTTTTGGGATAGAATTTCCACAGCTTCATTAGGAAAAACTCCTGACTTTGTTGTGCAAATACTTGAATTTGAATCAATATAAGTTGTAAAGTATTCTTATATTGTTCATACAATATTCCAACGGATATATATATATATATATATATGGAGAAAACACTTGTCATTCAAAATCTTTTGGATAACTTTTATTATTTTTCCAAGATTTTAACAGGTTTATCCTTAAGTTTAATTGATTAGACTTAAACATAACTTCCTACATTCTTGTATCACGATAAGTTAAACCCTGATTACGGAATTCCCTTAAAGAGTCTAACATCTCGTCTTGTTGTTTTAAGAGATTTGAAATCTCTTAATCTATATGCAAACATGGCATACAGTAAAACCTTTATAAATTAATAACCTTAGGACCATGAAATTTTATTAATTTAGAGAGATATTAATATATCGATAAATTAATATTTTATTAATTAAAAGAGAGACTTTTTAAATTCAGCAAATTTAGTACATATGTATTGAAAATAAATGAATTCATATACATGTTTCATTGATTATATTCATGCATCAATCAATTTCTTTGTAACTAATTAAATATATTCATATATAATATCAATTCATTGTATACAATTAACTATTATATTCATGGAAGCATATATCAATTCATTGGAATTACTTAAATATACATGTTTACATTAATTCGTTGCATTTAAATAACTATTATAGCCAATTAAATATATTCATGTATGATGAATGAAACATATACTATATAAATCTCAATATGGAAATAAAATAATTCATAACACCCAATCATGTCTTCTCATCTAAAAGGCATTGCAAAATCATCCATGAATATCAAATGCGTAAAGTTGAAGATGATACAATATCTTGAAACTAGTCACGAGAAAGGAGGCTTTGAGCGCGACAACAACTCTTCACATGTTTTTGTTGCAGCTAGAGAACTCGACACTGGAACTCTTGGCTGCAATTAACAAAGTTAGAGATGAAATTCAATTAGATTTAAATTTTAAGAAAAATCAAGTAACAATAGATTTATATTTTAGCAAATTACCATAACATTTATAATTGTAATATTTATGAATTATTAATTTAGAGTTTTAATGGGACCTAATATTTATAAAGGGATTTTCCGAAAAATTACTATTTATTATCTTATCGAATTTGATGATTTTTTACAAAGGCCCAAGTCGGGACCGGAAGATTTTATTATTTTAGAGTGTTTATTAATTTATAAAATATTAATTTATAGAGGTTTTACTGTATTTTTATAGAAAATGGGATACTCTTTCCACCTTTATTAGGTGTCCGTCGAGACTGAACTCCATCCATTTCCATTTCCATTTCTTCTCCATGGTTTGTGTTGCTTAAGGAAACTTAAACCAAGGGTCATAGAACTTTTAGTTCTTCCTGCATTTCCTGTAAAAGATACTTCATACCTGCTATTTCTAACTTGATTGTTGTAAATTATATATCTCATCATAAGAAAACAAATAATTAGTTTTTGATACATAAAAAATAATATGGATTTCTTTCCATCCTTCAGGACAATTCATTTTAACATTATTTATCCTAATTTTTTATGGATTAAAATAATCAATTGGTTCTTTTCCTTTTAGGCTTAGAATCTTATCTTCGGAAAAGAATATTCTGTTATTAATCTCAGCATCAAAATTTAATAATTTATTTAAAATTGTATGATCTTTAATTAATAAATTAACACCACCTATCCTAGATATCTGGATTGGATTTGGTATCATAACTTTGGCAAATTTCTTGAAAATTTTAGGAATTTCTATATATTCTTTCCTAAGGAACATATCAGAATGGTGTGTATTGAAAAATGCATATGCAATTCTATACGTGATAGAATATAATCTATTTCCTTCTTTCATTAAATCATATCTTTTAAAATCTTGATGAAGGATTAAAACTGTACTGAAATCTTGGTCCATTAGGTTATATGCAATCCTATGATGCATATCAAACATAAGTTTGTCAACATATAAATTTTCTACCATTGTACCAAGACAACTATATCTTTTAAGTTATTGATACGTCTATCCATTACTAATAAATGAATTTCTGAATCAATACCTTCTTTAAAAGTAATTTTAATCACTATTTCAATGGTTCTGATATGAATCTATTTTATAGTAACCTCTACATCTTCGTTGAGACGACTCAGTTCCTCAAAAATTTCTTTTTTTGGAATAAGTTGCACATCAACTCTATTACCGGTTAATTCCATTAGAATCGAAAACTCACCTGAGTTCACCCGGTAGATGATGTTGTGCTTGCGCTGTCTTAATTCGTGGTTACAGAACCGATTAAGACTTCCAATCTTAAAGCCATCGTATGAACTTAGGGTTGAATTTTGTCTCATGATTCTTTCCATCATTTTGTTTGAAATGGTCATTCGTGAAAAAAATCCTAATAAACTATCCGATATTTGGAGTCTATCTTCCTGCTTGTCGGAACTACTCATTTGATTCTGTAGATGATCCATAAGAATCGTCCGAATCTGACTCGTACTTTTCTTCATAGATGCTCTCATTCGAAGAAAAGTTCTCAAATTGGTAAATTGGTACCAGGTCACCATAGAAAACTGCATCTACGATATCGGTTGTTGGCTTGAATTGGCGCACTTCACCTTGCTTATGTGGACAGTCTGGCGAAATATGACCTGTCGCACCACATGTCCAGCAGTTGCAATCTTTGAAACATTCATTTGTGCGAGTGTGAGCTCGTTTAAAAGTTCTCTTCATTGGTGTTTTTCCTGTTGACTTCCTTGTGGATCTAGATCCTTGTGAAAAAAACGTGAAAGGACGAGACTTCTGACCAGATTTGTAAGATCTAACCTTTGATTTGTACCACCATAATCTTCTTGATTGGAAGACCTTCTTTGTGATCCTCCAGATTTGGAATGAAACACACTTATGAAGTATTTCTTTCTTTTTCCATATCTTTCTCTAATTGGTTCTCCGATGATGGTTGGAAAATCATTATTTTCACAACAAAAAAGAGTCTTTTTGATCTGACCTCTAAGTCATTTTTTTGTTTTTCTGAAGTGATGCTTGTTGACACCATTTTCTTATATCGTCTTTGAAGAAAGACATCCTTCTTACCACTGAATCAACCTGTCCCAAAGGTACTTCATATGTTTGTCTAAGCATTTCTCTCAATGGACTACAGATCTTTGTAAAAAACATCTCTGCAACAACATTTGATGGTATCTGTGCTTGGAAGTAATATTTTCAAATCTAGTAGATATACTCATCCGCAGAACATATATTTCTAAGCTCGAGAGCATACAACACTTGTGTAAATTCTCAACTCTTTTCTTCTTTGCTCTGGTCAAAGTATCTATCTCCGATGAAGTAGACTTTGAGCAAACGTCCAACTCTTTCAATAGTGGCAAAGATATCATCTCCAGCCATTATTTCTTCTTTGATATGGGATTCTGTTGCATCCCATCCCCTTTTTGCTGAACCGACCAAACTATTTTTAATTAGTTTGACAAATTGACTTTTGTCAATGTCCAACATTGATGAGGCCACCTTCATGGAGGCCATCCATTTATCGATCAGTCTTTCCATGTTTCTAAAGTCGATGATGTCCATTGTAAGTGTCAATCCGTATGGATGTGTTGGCTCGAGAAAGTTTTTGCCCAAGGACAATTTGTTGGTGCCTTACTCCATCCCGACTGCCTCATTCGACTAGCACCAAAAGAACTAGTGTTATGTTCTTCTTGGTCACTACCCCTCCCTAATGGTTCATGGATGAGTCTACTCGTACTTCCTTCTTCTTGTTTGGGAATAGAAACATTCATCTTGATATTAACCAAATTCACAATTCCTAAATTGAAAAGTGATTCGATTAATTTAGAGATATCAACTCTTGTTGCCTCCATCAAATTTTTTGTATGATGTCGTTCCTCGTAGCTTTTAGACTTCTAAACTTTCATAACATTTCCTTTAGGATTGATAAATCTATCTCCAAACACATCTTTGAAATGTTCGTTCATAGATTTGTCTGTCCCTTTTGGTAATCTTCCTTTTAGATATGTTATTTCTTTTTTCAGATCTAAAACTTCTTGTTGGATCTCGGATAGAGATTGGAACATGTTCTCCGTCTGACTATCATAGAATTGGATGGTCTTCTGTATCGTCCTAAGATCTTGTAAATCTAGAACAATTATGTTCCAATTCTTGTTGGATATCATTTTTATACAATCCTACACTTGTTATCTCGAAATATTTTTTGAATACATTTTTACTTGATTTTCTCCGCTCGTTAGGCATAGAAAATTCAATATTGTACAAATAATTTAATTTGTATCTTTAATATTCCTTAACTCTGATACCATTTCTGCTCAACGGGTTTAACTAAATACCATATATGGAAAAAACTCTATTATTCACTATTCTCAAAATATTCTACCGATACGTGATATTGTTATATTGCATCAATCCCCTATACATGTAAAAATACAAATATAACATTGAATACGCAGTGATTTTCAACCGATATATCAAAATGGTTGACTTTGATTCAATAAGTATGAATTCACAAATTTGTATTGAAAAATTTAATTTTGACTTGAAAATAGCCTTTTACATTTATTGTCCATGTGACTTTGAAAAATTGTTAAGAAAAGGTTGGGGTACGAATAGCCCACCCCTTAAAAAATAAATTAGTACTGCTAAGCAAGTCATATGATATTGCCATAGGCCCATATCCGTGTTATCAGAACGACTCAGTATCATTAGAAATAACGCCCATACTCATGATCCCAATACATTAAAGACCAGCCCAACAACCCTAAATCCCATATGGAAAAGAAAATTCTTCTAGTGAATCCATGGACCATAGAGGCCCAATTAGGAGGCCCACCCATTACATAAGATAACAAGGCATCTCGACTCTTTGGACCCAAGATTTCAAACAGATTTCTAGTATCATTCTACTAACACATAGATCATGTAATTAATTCTACTGCATACTTTTTTAACATTGTTTGATACATTTTTGAGATGAATATAAAAGTCCACCACAAATTATTTATATATTTGGCAAATACATGTGAGATGTACTCTTGGAAAATCACTTCCTCTAAAGTCTATTTCAGAGAAGTGATAATCTATGACTGTCTTAAAAAATCGATTTGGAAATTGCCAAAATAAAATTTCACAAAAAATATTTAAAGAAATGTTAAAAGCCACTTCTTGAGAAATATTTACCTAATAAAAGAGCAATTTTCAAGTAGACTTTAAAATATAGTTGATGAGGAGGAAGGGCCTGCAGAAACGGAGGATCCAAAGGAAGTTGACCTTTCCACAAACTTTGATATTCCCTTTATTTTTATCATTTTAAAATAACGGATGTATTAGTCCTTTTGCATGGATTTGGGGGGTCAAAATAAATAAAAACAGAGTATTTCATATTTTATGCACCACAATGCATATATTAGATGATAATCCCTTTAAGAAGGGTAATTAGTTAGTAATCTCATGTTCACTGCCAGAGTGTACGTATCCACCCAGGATCTTGTTTTTTTTTTGAAACTTTGAAAAATATAAAGAATAATAATAATAAATAATTGAAAAGGAAGGGGTGAAAAGAAATGCAAGAAACAGAAATAGCATATGATGAGGAGGATTGATGGCTAAAACTTGTATTATGGTTTGTTAAATGGGAAAGATTGCTAAGTTCTCAACGCCACTTATCTTCCAATCAAAACTCGTCTGTTTCTCTCTCCTCTACCTCTTCTCCTCCCTTTTGCTCGCCGTCCATTTCACTTTCTCCGCCACCAAATGCATTTTCCGATCATCCCCTTTCGACCCTATTCAGTCCCCTCTCTTCTCCTACCCCTCCTCGTACGGACAACACAAGCATGCCATTCCTACCACTCGCTCCTCATGCGATTCCCCTGTCTATTTCTCAGGTATCCACTTACTTCTTTCTTTCTTGATTTCCAAAGATTGCATCTTTTCTGGATTTCGGATGATGGGCTCTTCTTGTTTTCTCAGATTATTGGGAGGTTTTGGAGGAAATGCACAAACTGTTTGCCGATTCCACCCCTATTTCTGCTCTGAGGTATATGCAGGGGAATGATGACACCTTTGGTGGAAATTTCAGTGTTCAAGAAAGAATTTCTTATTTTGATCATCGTGATGATGGGGTTCGAATCCCATGTGGGTTCTTGAAACCCTTTCCGATTAGTGATTATGGTCAGTTTCTCTTCACTGTACTTGTATACAACTCTGTGTGTGTGTGTGTTTTTTTTTTTTCGAGAGAGGATGATTATATTCAAAAATTGTATTGTGATGGGGTTTCTTGATTTCAGATAAAGCTTCAATGGAAAAGTGTGGTGGATTAGTGGTAGTCTCAGCAATATTCAATGATCATGACAAAGTCAGGCAGCCTAGGATTCTAGGAACCAAAACCTTGGACTATGCATGTTTCTTCATGTTTGTAGATGATGCCACTCTCAAAAGGCTACATTTCCACAGTTTGATTTCAAGAACATCCAAAGAATTGAAGATCGGCGCTTGGAGGATCGTTAAGGTCACTAGCAAGTACTTATATGAGAGCCCATCAATGAACGGAATCGTAGCTAAATACTTAGTTCATCGACTTTTTCCAAACTCGAAATACAGCATATGGGTGGATGCTAAGCTGCAGCTGGTGGTTGATCCGCTTTTCTTGATTCATTCATTAGTTGTAAGAGAGAACGTGGACATGGCTATATCGAGACACCCGTTTTTTGTGCATACAATGGAGGAGGCAGTGGCAACTGCCAGGTGGAAGAAATGGTGGGATGTTGATGCTCTAAAGATTCAAATGGAGACATATTGTGAGAATGGCTTGCAACCATGGAATTCAGACAAGCCTTATCCCACAGGTATAGATACAGTTGATCTACAATTGTTGCTTTTTATTATGCCATAATATCGAAGTTGGTTGGAGTCTATTTTAAAGTTACCATAGTTAATAATGGCATATATGATGAATTTGCTTTTCAGCTTGCTTAAACTATAGGTCACGTTTACGCTTTTGAGACCTTGAAAGTCACTTTTTTTATCCTAGGTGCCATTCCCCAATCTATGGCATAATGCCTTTTAGAATATTGATTAGAGTTTTGAGTTTTTGTTTATAGAGAAAAGCTTTTTTATTTGGATTTATATTTCACCACATATGCATGTTACTTAAGCTCTTTCTAGTGTTTTCTTTTCATCAATTATACAAGATTCTTTTCTCCTTTAGCAGTTGAAAAAAGAAGTTTATTTATTTCTGTGTATAATTATCTTTGGCAGCTACTTACCTAATTGTATTATTATACCATCACTATCTGTCATGTTTAAATGCAAAATGCTTTATTAAATTGATTACTTGTTGGAATAAATGGTTGCGGTCTAGTGGTGGCTCACAAATTGAATAATGACAGCTCAACTAAATAATGTGAATGCATTTGAAATCATTATTATCAACACTATCATATGTTATGTGTACATTATTTTATATGAGATAGAAAAAGGAATACCATTTATAACAGATGATTTGTGTGTAAGTTTCTAATCGTTTGTGAATGACCTTTATTTTCTTATAAAATGCAGATGTTCCAGATAGTGCTCTTATCTTGAGAAAACACAGCAAAACAACGAATCTATTTTCTTGCCTATTATTCAATGAATTGGAAGGATTCAACCCAAGAGATCAACTGCCATTTGCATTTGTGAGGGACAAAATGAACCCAAAATTGAATCTCAACATGTTTGAGGTAGAAGTGTTTGAGCAGATTGCAATAGAATACAGGCACAACCTTAAACAGGGCAATGTGGGACCCAAGACCAAGAGAGCCAGCTCAGATATGTTTGCCAATGGCAATGCGACATGTGGCAAATGTGAGGGGTATCTTTTAAGTATGTGGGGTGAATCCCATGATTGATAGGTTTTGTCCTGTTACAACCAACTTCACAGAGAATGAAAGATAACTAACCAAACAGGTCTTCACACGACAAAAGCTGAACAGTTGGCAGAGATGTTTGATTAATTGACCCCATGCTAATCATATGCCACTTCAACTTTTTGGCCCTGTTTGGTTAGAGCCTAGAGGTGATGGAATATCGAGGGCAGTATAGGAATCTTAATTATTTAATTACTCAATTTTTATTATAATTTTTTTTTTTTTTTGGGTGGTGTAAATGACGAGCTTTTTTACAAGTAATGAAAACTTTGCTTGGTGATTGGTTTTTTTCGTGTCTTGTGAGATAGAACTTTTATTACTAATTGAGGAACATTTGTAAATTGTAAAGCAATAAGTCGTCTAGTTGTAATTTTATTTTATACGTTCTTTGTACATATTTGGGCCATATGGTTGTTAAGTGTTAAGTGGGCCTCATGTTTTAATGTATTCTGGACCATGCACTCTAAACTAAATAGGTCCAAACTAAAATTAAACGTTAGATCTTGAAAGATTTATTATTTTTTATTTATATTTTTTACCAGCCATCATTGTTGACTTGTTCATGCACACCATATTAATTAACGTGTGACTTGGTAATAAGATTTTTTTTTAGTTTCACCATAATATCGCGATAATGGTTGAATCAATATAATATATACATGCATTTTTATATTTTGCAAAAAAATCGATGAAATGTCAGAAAATATTATGTAAATATTGTTATTAGTGAGAAATGGTTAAATGTCGTAGTATTTGGTGTTATATCAACATTTTGTAGGTATTAGTTGTCGGTGCAAAAGTTTGAATTTCATTTTTTCCCCTCTTTTTGATATTTTTTTTTGATTTAGTGGAGCCTTTATATATGCTCCATTCAGTATGGTGTATTGTGTTTTATACAATCCCCTTTTTTTTTGGATTAAGGAATAAATAATGAAAATGAGCAAAATATCCAAATATGAAAAGTGAGATTATTTATTCTAAATAATGTTTGCATCCCTTGCCCATTTATTTTTTTATTGGCTTTTAATTGTAAAAAAAAAATATTACACATTTTCCAAAATTACAATTTAATACCAACTTTTGAATTTAGTAAAAAAAAATCATAACATTTTCCAAAATTATAATTTAATCCCAATTTAAAAAAAAAAACATAACTCTAACAAATTGTTGCAATAACAATTACATTTGAGTTTTTTGGAGATTAAAACATTTACATAAAAATTAGACCTTTAACATACTATAGCAATTGGATGTTAATATGCTACTTTGTTAGACATGTAAACTCGAATTGTTGGAGAATATAATTGTGTTTCAAATTACAATAATGAGTTAAAGTTAAGAATTTTTTGCTAAATTTAAAACGTTATATTTAAAATGCAAGTTTGTAAAAAAAAAAAAAAAAAAGGGATTTTTTTTCTCCTCTTCAATTAAGCCTTTTTTTTATTGGATGTCATATTTCAAATTCTTGTTTCTGTTATCAAAATGATATGAATACTTTTTTAAGCAGTGATGTGAAAAAATTGGAGATAGGGTGGTAAAAACATGACAATATTTTCTACAATTTATAAACTTTTAAGAGAAGGTAGATAATTTTTAAATAAAGTAATCAACCCCTAATGAATATATTGACTAAGAACATAAATTATTGACTTTGCTTATTTTGCGTAGAATTCTTGGAATATACTGAGGTTTATTTTATTTTACCATTTTAATGAAAAAAAAAGTATTGTGTTTATTAAATAGAAGATGATTGAAAAGATGATCACCGACAAAAGTTGTCTATTAGGCAAAAATAAAAGATAAATAAAATAAGAGATCAAATCCAAACATAACCCTTTTCCTTATATTTTTTCTCCAACTACCCTATCATATAACAAAAGTCCCCATATACCCACTTTCATAACAAAATATCCCTATCTACCCCTTTTTTATGATAAAATACCATTTTACCCTTACTAACATTCCAAAACTTCCAAAAAACCATGCTTGCCATTAGCCAATTTTTCCTTTTTCCAATCCTTATACTTATTAGATCCGGATTAGCCCTCTGATCAATATCAGGCCCAACATGCTTCCGTAAATAAAATAAAACTGAGTTTAAATCATACCTCGTCTTTGTCTCTTAAGTTCCCTTGGACCTCGATTCAGGTTTTATGGATCAAAGATCCAACCACTCGCCCGCAGTCTATGGTTCTGAAACCGATTTTCTTGGGAACCCTGATCACACTCCTTTTCGACGGCCACCTGCCTTTAAGGAGGTCACGGGGAGACGCACTACTGGATAATTTTTCACTCAGAATTATAAAATTTTTGGACAGAATGTCGGAAAGCAAAAGCCTTGTTTATTGAAGAAAATAAACTAAACTATTTTACAATATATATTTTCTCCGCCATTGGAAGAGAAACTTGAATTAGCCTATCATGGCTAAGACTCGTGAAGGGGAAACCCCCATGAACAGGAAAGCTTGAAAGCTAAACTATTACAATACTAGAGAGAAGATTTCGAAAAGCTTATGAAGAGAGAAGTGTTGTGTATTTTCGATGATCTTCTTCTGAGGCATAAGGCCTCCTTTTATAGGCATCAATGTGCTCCTGTGTGGATCCATTATTGCCTTGCCAACTTGCATTCCACTTGGTTAGTGGGAATGGGCCAACCTTCTTTAATTCTCACCTACCGTTTGGTAAGTGCATCAACCTTCCTTCGTTGTCTTTTTGCGTCGGCAACTAATCTCTTTATAAGTAGAGGGGTCCTCTACTTTTGTTTAGATGCTGTTTCTTCAAAGATGGCGGGTCCTGCCACTATCTCATGTCTGAATTGGCATCCAATGCTTGATAATAGTGTATTCCTATACTATTACATTGTTTGGAATATAATACAGCTTGTTTACAATCGAGTCTAATTAGACCCGTTTCCTCTTATTACATTTTCGGTTTTTATTTTCTAAAAACCCTTCCCTTTTCCCTTTTTCTTTGGGTAGTCGGGTTTGTCCTTTTTTATTTTGAAACCCTGTCCAAACAGCGGTTTCTCTTGTGTTTGACAGTAAGAGCATATCCGCTCTCCCCATCTCCCGATATGTATCATATTACATATCTTCTTCCTTGTCTGTTCCGTGGCTGGAACCTTGTTTTCCCAGATTAACTTTCTCTTATTTTCAAAAAGGTTTTCAGCAAATCCGGTAGTTGTTCCTGTCATGGAATTTAACAGGAATGATCCATTCACAGAGTTATGAAATATTTTGAATGGATACTTCACTTTGTCCATCTCGGTGAGACAGACCCAAAGGCCCCATGCTCGCCTTGTAGATATATCATTTTCAGTCAAGGCGACTACCAAAGGGTTGTTTTCTGGGGGTGTTTTGGCTCGGTTAATCGCCCCCATCTCAGGTCTCTGTAGTTTTATGAATTGAAAAACTAGATGAGACCCTTTTCCTGTAATTTCTGGAGCAGCAGAGATAATTTTTAGCTCCAGTATATCTCCTCGACCCAAGTATGGGTTGTTCTGCCATGAATCGTGCACAGCAGTGGATATCCAGTCCGGTAATTTGGAAATCTCCGGAAAGCTGGGTGCGGTAGTAAAGACTGAAGCAATTGCTCCAAAATGGAACCACTCCCGCACATCCTGAGGGTTTACCCCCGGGAGCATCCAAAGTCTTGGATACTTGCCAGACCAATCAGCAGTAATTCTGTTTGGATTGATCCCATTTCTTGTTACCAGTTTCTCCCATATCTTTTGCTTTGATACCATTTTTGCCCAGTACCCCAACTCAGAGCCCGAAGGTTCTGCCAATGGGTTGAGGGATCGCCTTGATCATTACAGGGCGACACACAAAAAGGTACCTATCAGTTTGCAAACCCTGAAACTCTTTATCAGAGCTAAGGTTATCCCCTACGGAGAGTCGTGCTTCGTGTCAGATCACACGATAGAGGCTCGGGGCTTTTTATATGCTCTGATACCATTTTGTGCATCGGATCTCAATAAATATAAATCATGGAAAAATTCAATTAATTCTTCTTCCGAATAATAATCTTTCAGTATATGGCTTTGTTATACCTTTCAGACCAGATCACAAATATAAATACGAGTGTTTTTTGGGGCACGAGAAAGGTTTCCAACCAAAATACCAAGATAATTATATCCGGGTTGTGAAATCATGGTTTAACAAGATGGTTTGGTATTCATAAATCAAGAGTGGAAATAGCATTTTGAATAGTGATTTTTTAGGGGTAAATTAGTCTTTGACCACTTTTGGGGTATATTGGGATAATATTATAGTTGATGGGGTATTTGGGTTATAAATATAAGAAAATAGGATATTTGGAGGTATTATCTCAATAAAATAATTGACCATGTCAAGATTGTCATATTATCATAATAGCAACGTTTATATAGTATTTTACCTATATATTTGTTGAAAATATAACATTTTATTTAAAATTATAAGTTCAATATATGTATTAATGTCAGTTATAATAATTTATAAACTAGTAGATATAATTTTTCAAATTTTTAGAAAGTTTTTATATTTTTTTTTAAAATATCCAATATTACCACCGAAATCGATACCGACATCGATATTTCCGTAAAATTAAAGTATCGATTTTCATCGAAACCGATATTTTTGTCCTTAATTTGAACCAACTTGATAATAAGTTAAGTAAGACAATTTTAATTTGAGAGAGAGAGACATGAGAATTTTAGGCAAAAATTAAAAAATTTAGTTTAGAAACATTTTTTATTTTTTTACAAGGTGGGCTAATAATAGGTTTCCACAGTACAAAACTGGCAAAAACAATCAGTTTTAACCAACATAAAACTTAGAGAAGGACTTGTGTGTAACTGTTGCATGGTCGGATCGGGCTGAATCCGACCCGAATTCGTGCATTTTTTTTTTATCATGACCTTTATGTTGTGTTAGTTGTACCTTTATATTATGTTAAGTATACCTTTATATTATGTTAAGTATACCTTTATGTAATAGTTTAGTTTTTAAAAAAAAAACCCTAATTTTGGCAAAAAAACCCTAATTTTGGCAAAAAACCCTAATTTTAACGAAAAATTTATAATTTCAGCATAAAAAAACCTTAATTTGTACATATATACCTTTATATAAATATTACGCATACCTTTAATT
This sequence comes from Scutellaria barbata, assembly GCA_028654395.1. Classification (NCBI taxonomy): domain Eukaryota; kingdom Viridiplantae; phylum Streptophyta; class Magnoliopsida; order Lamiales; family Lamiaceae; genus Scutellaria; species Scutellaria barbata. The sequence goes on from CM053648.1 coordinate 20,039,226, forward strand.
AATATTAGTCATACTTTTATATAATACATAAAGGTACAACTAATATAATTAAAAGGTATAACTAATATAATATAAAGGTATGTTTAACATAACATTATAACCCTAAAGGTATGCTTAAAATAACATAAAATCATAAATGTATGCTTAACGTTGTATAAATGTATAATTAATATAATGTAAAAGACTTGTATAAAGGTATGCTTAATATAATATAAAAGACCCTAAAGGTATGACTAACATAACATAAATGTATACTTAACATAACATAAAAGTACACTTAACATAACATAAAGGTCAAGCACCTGAAGCGAATTTTGGGTGGGTTTGAGCGCACCCACCCAAGCGCGTGAGGGCGCGTGGAGGACGCGTGGAGCGGGTCAAATTGTTGTGTATGGATCTAGGATCCATACACAAGTTGCACAAAAGTTTTTGTGTAAAACTTAATACAACTTAGTTCTAGCTCAATGTGATGAATATATGAAATAATAATATAGATTTGAACACACTCTTAAGTCTAAATAAGTAAATTGTAAAAAAAAAATTAAAAAGAAACAGAACTATATTACAATTAAGTCGATTGTTCTGTTTATAGTTTACACCCGTTACCACTTACCACATATGCCATTTAACACGTGCTATTTAATCATAAGAGGGGGTTAGGCAAGCCTATTCAGTTTGATTCAATGACGAAAACAAATGAAAAGAAAATTACGAATTTTAATTACCTATAGTCTCAAAATATCGCATTATTAAAACAAATTTAAATATATTTCATTACAACTCAATAATAAATAAAAACAACAACTAGAACAACAGTATATTCAACTTGATTAATTCCCTTTACAGCCCTTATAAATTCCACAACACATTCAGCACAACTTCATAAACAGGCTGCAATATAATTTCCAAACTTGCATGTTTAAAAAAAATTCAAAAAACAGTAATATATTCATCTAGATTCGATTCATCCAATCCAACTCCCTTTCACCACAACAACTTTAACTAACATTTGGTTTGGCAAGCCTATTCAATCTGATTCACTAAAGCTATGTTTATTTGGGGTTTCATCACTTAGGATTTGAAATTTAAAAATCTTAAATCCATATTTCTTAGAAGCTTTAAATTGGGATTATAATATCTACTCAAATACTACAATATTATTTTACACTAGTATAACTAATTATTAATATAAGCATAAATTCCAATACACACCTAAATTTCTAATATTCATCATTCAATCATTACTATAACATTAACCAACAATATAATATTACACAATTACACTTTTTTCAAGATTAATTTGATATCTATAATAACAATTACACCAGATAAACTTCATAACAAGACCCAATTTATAAATTAGTTCTCAATTCTAGACCCAAATTTTCAAGTTTCTCAATAAAGGGCTCAAATTAATTTTTTTTTTCTCAATTTAAGATTTGAAATTTAGATTGAGTTATTAATTCAAGATAAAATTTCATATTCTTTTTTATTTATATTTATAAATTTATTTATATTTCAATATGTATTTATATTTTGGATAAATGAAGACAAATTAATGTGTTTTATTCATCAAACTTATCTTAATTTATATGAAAAAAAAATTCAATTCATAAAATATAATTTATATTAAACTGATTAATATTAAAATCGATTTTCTATAATTTTATTTATAATATTAAGAAAATAAAGAAATCTTAATTTTTTGAATTGCATTTATTATATATATATATATATATATATGTTGGTCCCAAGTGGTGTCCGAGGTTCAGAGGGGGGGGTGAATGAACCTTGGTCGATTTTTCAGAATCTTTAAAACAACCGTTCTGCACTGCAAGTTACTTGAGCTTGCAGCGATAGATGGTTACTGCTTGAAGCGCTAGGATGCAGTGCTGCACGCTATAACCTGGAGTTTTGTACGCAGCGGAATTATACTTTTAAACACAAGGCTGTTTTACACAAGAATGCTTCTTTCAAACGTTTTAGGATGAGAAAAGATAGATATATGAAAATGTGGAAAATAAGCACAGATAAATAAAGCGATAAAAACACTTATGGCTTATAGTGGTTCGAAGGTGGTGTAATCCTTCTACGTCCACTCTACTGCTCCTCGAGCAGGAACTTTGTTAAGCAAGATTGATTTACAGGACACCCCTAACAATCTATCAACTTTACAAAGTAAACCACCTACTGAAGTCCAGCGTACACACAGCAACTGCAAACTTCAAAGGCTAACCCACACAGGGTTCTATACTCCCACACAAGGAAGCTGCCTAACACTAGACAACTAAAACAAACAGCAAGGATCTCTCATATCAACTGCTTGACACCACTAAAACAACCTAAGCACACAGCAACAAGGTTAAAAGGATAAAAAGGTTTTCTTCAACTTGTGCTTCGAAGTGAGCTTCTGATTTCGTAGGGAAACTTTCAGCTTGAACTCTACTTCACTTCGATAGGTTGAGTGACTGAAACTAATTGTGGACTTGAATGCTTGCGATTTGTAAGCTTGTGATTTTAGCGTAAAATGTTTCAGTAACCAGCTTCAGTGCTCCTCGACCTCTATTTATACTTGTAGGAGAAGATGTCCGTTGAAGGAGACATCCCTCTTTTGAATTTGAAATAGCCTGTCCAAAGTATGGTTCGCATTTAATGCGACTTGACTCTTCTTTCTGGAGCATTTAATGCGGCAGTTGCGGCTCGCAGCTTTCTGCGGCGCGTCAGTCCATGTGGCATCTTCTTATTGGCTCCGTGTCTGCTACTTTGACTTTTTCTTGAACGGCTCTTTTGTCCCTGCTTGGATCTCCGTTCCTCGTACTGCATTTATCCTTCCTGGGATTTGCAAGATACTTCGTCTTGTAGTTGGCGCTGTATTACTTAACTGTCCTGTAAGTCTGCGCTGTATCCTTGGTCCTTGTGCAGTTGATGCATTCTTTCAGTGCTGCTGTATTTTAGACCTGTTTGCAGTAACATCTGGCAGTGCTGCTGTAACTTCGTTCTAGCAATACTCCTGTATCCTTTTCTTGCAGCGATGCTGCACGCCGTTCTTCCTTGCTTTGCTGTATCCTGCCTTCATGCAGCGATATCTTCCTATAAAGCTCAGATGCAGTTTTATCCTCTTTTAACCTCCATTTCAATGTTTGACTCAAGACTCAATTCTAGTCTATTTATTCACTTAAACAATGTGAAAATGGGGTACTCAAAACTTCCTATTACATGATTGGTTTGTCTCATCAAAATCTAAATACTGAAATCCCAACAATTTCCCCCTTTTTGATGATGACAAAACCTTTACAATATTTCGTTCATGAAGAAGTTTCATTTTACATTAACTCATATGATTTATCTAGATTACATGCTTGCACAGGTTTGAATAAATAAATCTAATCCTGGATTCATCAGAGATGCATCATACTATTCCTTTCAACAAACACAATAGGAAAACATAAACAACATGCATGAGTTCATAAGAGTTGAACTTGGTCAGAGCAGAAAGAAAATTTTCTTCATTTAAGAGATAGAAATTTTTACATCAACAAAAAAATACAATAACAAGGATCATAAGAGGGTATATGAATACAGCTTAGTAAAACGAAGACCTTTTGCTTGCTGATTCGTCTGATCTTCTTTCAAACCTTTCAAGGCCTTCTCTTCCTCTTGATCCTTTCCACCAGTCTCTGATGGACTCTTGGTAGGACTCTTCCAGCTTGTGTCTGATCACAGGAATCTGAATCCATCTCAGCCAGAAGTCCTCGCAGAATGGTACAATCAGCCCTTCCTTGACTCGATCAATGTACATCTGTTGAATGTCAAGGCTTCCTTCCCGAACGAGCTGTTCGTACATTCTCAATGCAGTCTTGCAGGTATGATACTTGCTGAATTTTCCTTGCCTGCATAGATCTCTGAAGTGTCTGAGGTACTCTAATCGTTTGAAAATGGTGATCGCCTCAAATGTTGGATTCCGATCATAAGGCAGTCTGACTTCTTTGAAGATGTCGAATCTCCAAGCCATGTTCTCTCCTTCAGGCCTTTGATCCATCAACACGGACACTTCAGCAGAGATGTTCTCGGTGTCAAGGCGAGGGATTTCTTGAGGAGGGAATTGGTAGAAGTTGTTTGGATAGATTTTTCTAGCACCAATTACTCCGAGTCTTTGAATCCAGGCATTAGGATCTGTAGCTTCTTCATATTGGCGCCTTTGATTCTCAGACTCGTCCCCGCTCATCCTCTTCCTTGAGCCCTGCTGCTGGCTATCATCCCTTCTCTTATGATGATAGCTGGGCGGTGCTGCATCATTGCTTGCAGCTCTGCTGTGTGCAGAACCTGCAGCAGATCTTCTTTCAGCAGCTGCACCGGCTCCACCAGCTCCATCATCATCTCTTCTCCATCTCTTCGGAGAAGGGATATCAGCAGCAGCGGATGATCCAGACCTTCTTCTCCTCCTGCTGAGAGGTTGTTGGTCATCATCTTCTTCTTCAGGTTCAGCCGCCCCTTTGCTCCTGAATTTATCATCAAACCCTTCCCCCTTTTTGGCATCATCAAAAGCCGAGGGCTGAGCAGGGGCAGCTGGGACCGCCCTTGATCGCGGGCGTCAGGTTGGTTCAGGGGTGGGTTCCGGAGCATCAACATGCTGAGGGAAAGCACGAAACATGATATCCCTCAATTCTCCTACAATCAGCTCTAGATTCCCCAACCTGTCGTCCACACTTCTGGTTCTTTGGGATTGATCGTAGACACGATCCAGAAGTGATTCCAGGACTTGGGAGTGATGGTTGAGTCTGGTTGAAGCATTTTCAGAATGCTGCTTACACTGTCTGATCTCTTGGCGTGTCAGAGCAGCTTCAACCTTCAACTCCTTCTCCATCCTGACCCGCTCGTAGTACAGCCTGTTCGAATGTTCAGTGAGAGTTGACTTGATCATATCAGGCAGCACTTCGAGGTCCTTCTTGAAACCTGTCATGGTTTCAGCATGGAATTGGGCACTGACCCTGAGACTGTTGCACATGATAGACTCATGCTCCAGGAGAGCATGCAACAGATGTCTAATAGCGGTCTCGACCCTGTTGATAGATTCATCAGGAGTCAAAACTTCAGCAGCAACCTCATCCTCATCCTTGCTGGTATGAGAGCTTGTAGAGCTTGAGGATGGGTGCTCTTCTCCTTTTTCTTCTTCTTCCTCATCCGCCCCCTCTTCGCTGGATAAGACTGGAATAGGAACTGCTCCGCCAGCTTTTAGCCCATGAACAGCAATATTCTGTTCCTTCATCCTCCTTGCGAATTCGGCATGAGACATGTTAGCGTCCACAGTATCCTCTGCTGCAGTAACCTTTGAAGGTTCTTGAGAGCATGCAGCAGCTGCAGCATCAACCTCCTCACGAGGTGTCTCTAGCTGTACTGGGGATACCTCGGCTTGAACTCCAGCATCCTCAGTGGGTACTATCTGAACAGCCTCCCCACCTGAGGTCTTCTCACACTCAGGGAGTGTTGTCAGAACAACATCCTCCACTGAGGTCTTCTCAACGGACCCCGTCTCCTCGGCCGGTCCTGTAACCTCTTCGACAGCCTCTGCTGCAAGAATGGGTTCTTGCAGCTCTGTATGGCTTCCTGCAGCGATCACAGTATTCAGCACTGTATCCTCTATTGCTGCTAGGATCTCAGCTTCCACCCTGCTCTTCTCTACAGCTCCTTCTTCTTGTTGAAGGGTGGTTGCTGGCTGCACTGCTGTCGCGTCCAGTGCAGGGAGTACCGCCTCTGCAACTCCCTCCGTAGATGCTTCATCGGCAATCTCAAAAATGTCTGAGATGACATTCCTGATTATGGTGGTCGGTTCCCCCTCAGAATCTGCTTGGGCAGCATCTTCATCTTCGCGCACTGGGGAATCACCATAATCCAGTAGTTGGGCTTCCTCCTCCTCCAAGCGATCCAGCGAGACAATGTTGGAGAGGCCCTCTACTACTTGCTCGTATGCAGGGGAGTTCATCTGATTTGAGCTTGAACTGCCTTCTCCCCGCATCCTTCTTGGAGTGTGCTGCATCCTTGTTTCCTTCAAGCTTTGCTGCAGCGCAAGGTTCAGCATAGCTTCTTCAGCTTGCTCCACTCCCAAGGTGTTGATTTGCTCTTGAGCAAATGCAACGTCATCGCCCCTTCTTACCGCCTCCGCAGCCGGGGCGAGGAAGACCTGCACATCTTCCACTGCTGCTCTCATCGGCAGCTTTGCAGAGTCGGATTCTGCAAGAGCTTTACCCTTTCCCTTGTCCTGTGCTCCCTGTGCAGCACTGCAGCCATCAAGCTCTTGAACCTTTGCTGTAAAGTCAGGTTGCAGGAGTGCCAGAATATCCTCTGATTTGGCCCACTTCAGGACAGCTTGCTCGACTGTTAGGAAATCCTTCCACTTTAACAGGATTTTCCCCTTAGACAGCCGCATCTCTCTCCAAAGAGAGTACTCTGCCGGCATATTTCTAGCCGCTGGAAAGGTGGGATCGAGCACTGAAGCATCTGTTTGTAGATGAACTTCTTCTTCAGTGGGCTCGACCTGGTGCTGATGTGGCTCCCGAAGCTGATGTGACTCATTCCCAAGGTCAACTACAACCATAGAGGTCTGATGTGACACATCTCCAACAGCAGCAGCAGCTCTCTTGCTGCGTGGAGCCCTTCTCACCAAAGGTGCGTCATCATCTGGGGAAGAGGATTCAAGTTCAGGTACAGCCTTTCCTGAACTCCTCTTGATAACAGGAAGAGGACTCGAAGGATCCTCTTCTTCAGCATCTTCCCCGCTGACAGCAGCTTCATCTTGCAGAGCAAGAGTTGCATTCTTTTTGTCTTTGGTTTTCTTCCTCGCAACTCCTGCTCCTGCAGCCTTCGGCTGGGTCTTGCCCTTCTTCTTCTCCCCGAGATACTTTCCAGGATGAATGGGGGTGGGTGCTGCAAGTTGAAGGCCAAGCTTGCAGAGCAGAGAACAGATGGTGATACCGTAGCTCCGACGCTCCGTTATCTTCTCTGCTTCCTCTCATAGCCTCTTCATGATGAGCCTCGCCCAGTTCACCTTCTCTCCGGCCATGATGGCAGACATGATTCGGAACCGAAGATCTGTGCACTTGTCATAACTCCCTGTCCTCCCTTCGATGGAGTATGCACAAATATCGTGGAGAAGTTCAAACTCCGGTTTGAAGAGCTTCTTGGGGGCACTTCTCTTGATTTCAGCCCCTGCATCTCTTGCTCGGAAGAGATCCCACATCTCTTGAGCCGATGCCTCCCCATACGTCGCCAACTGGCTGGGGGTCAAATCTGCAGCCGAAATGCTGAAGGTGGTGGAGATATCCTTAACGGTCAACGACCGTTCATCTCCATCTGCATCCATCCGGAACAGGATGCAGTTTCTGTCCTCCGCCTGCCTAGCGTAGGCATAGAACCTCTGTACTGACTCCGTGGAGAAGCCAGCATATACGGTGGTCAACAGCCCTAGGACTTGGGTCTGTTGTAGAGCATCAAAAATCCTCTTGATCAGGGTATTGTTATACAGCCCTGACTCCAAGATGTTTTCCCTGTTGATCATTCTTCCATCAAGAACGATGGTCTTTCTGGCAGCCATTGATGAAATCTTTGTGAGATAGAGAGAGAAGAGACAAGGGTTTTGTACTTAGAAAATTTTCTTGCGATCACAGTGTTTCTCTCTCTCTGAAGATGATGAAAAGTGAATTTCAAATGGCACGTTTTGGTCTTTATGGCGGTTCTCAAGAGACGTGCGAGATTGACGGTTGAGATAAATCAGGGAAATGATCTAGTGGCTCAGGAAAAAGTGGAGATGTCAAATCGACGCTAATAATTACTTGGCGCGTGGGCTCTGTCAGCGTCCTTTCCACTTCCTGACACCCGCAGTCATGCATTTAATGCTGAAAGACATGCTCGTTGCCGCCTAAATAAATGTCTTTTTAAGGTTGCAGCATCTCTAGTACGAGGTTGCAGAAAAATCAATACTCTTTTGAAATTAATGCTGTAACCTGGTGCTGCTTGATTTCTTCGATAACTGCTGTATTGTAAGAATGTAGGTTGCAGCGCTGTCTGTACCCAGTGTTGTATTGACGCGTAGCTTACAGTACCATTTTTACTGCTTCCTGCAAGCATGCAGAGGTTCCCCCTGCGATCTTGCATTTCCTTTTTCTTCACAACTTAAGGATTCCCAACTTGTTTCGAAGCATAGAAAACCTCGATTCACTCAAAGGTTTTGTAAGGATATCTGCAACCTGTAGATCCGTGTGAACTTTTTCCAGCACAACGTCTTTCTTCTCAACATGATCTCTTATAAAGTGATGACGAATGTCAATGTGCTTTGTTCTTGAGTGAAAGACAGGATTATGGGTAATTGCAATAGCACTCGTATTGTCACAGAGAATTGGCGTCTCTTTTTCTTCTATCCCATAATCTCTAAGTTGCTGCTGTATCCAGAGAATCTGCGCACAGCAACTTCCTGCTGCAACATACTTTGCTTCTGCTGTAGAGGTTGCAATTGAGGTCTGTTTTCTGCAGAACCACGAGACAAGTCTATTTCCCAGAAATTGACACGTCCCACTCGTACTCTTTCTATCAATCTTGCAGCCTGCATAATCTGAGTCGGAGTAGCCTTTAAGCTTGAATCCTCCTTCCTTAGGATACCATAGGCCGACTTCCTGAGTTCTTTTCAAATACTTGATCACTCTTTTTACTGCTAAAAGATGTGATTCCTTCGGTGCTGCTTGGAATCTAGCACAGACTCCTACTGCAAACATAATATCAGGCCTGCTTGCTGTGAGATACAGCAACGATCCAATGAGGCGTCTGTACTTGGTAATGTCTACATCTTTACCATCTTCATCTTTGTCAAGACTTATGGATGTGGGCATGGGAACGGATGTTGCTGCTCCATTCTCCATGCCAAATTTCTTGATAAGCTCCTTCGTATACTTGACTTGGTTGATGAAGGTTCCTTTAGGTAGCTGTTTTACTTGCAGTCCGAGAAAGAAACTTAATTCTCCCATCATACTCATCTCGAACTTTGACTGCATCAGGTTGGAGAATTTCTCACATAGCTCTTTGTTTGTGGATCCGAAGATAATATCATCCACATAGATTTGTACAAGAAGTACACTTTCTTCGTCCTGTATCCTAAACAGCGTTTTGTCGATCGTTCCTTTCTGAAAACCATTTTCCAGAAGATAGAGAGATAAGGTGTCATACCAAGCTCTTGGTGCTTGCTTCCCTTTTTGACACGCTCCACAGACATTCTCCTTTTTGTAAGCTACATCTGGTAAACCTCTCACGAGGCCTTTTCTTGCTAGCTTGTTGATAGTCTTGAAGTTCAGGTGACTTAATCGTTTGTGCCATAACCAGCTCAGCTCCGGTGGACTTTTCACTATGAAGCATGTTGATATATTTCCTCTTCTTGTTCCTGTCAGCTTTACTTCATTTGTGGTGCTGTCCTTGATTAAGCACTTGTTGAGGTTGAATTCCACAGTATATCCTTTGTCACAGAATTGACTGATGCTCAGGAGATTGTATCTAAGCCCCTTTACGTAGGATACGTCCTTGATCTTTATGTTCCCCTTGACTAGGCATCCGCTTCCTTTTGTGATTCCTTTGGAATCATCACCAAATATGACCTTAGGTCCTTTGCAATCTTGGAAGTCTTTCAACGTTTCTTTACTGTCTGTCATGTGCCTTTAGCAGCCGCTGTCGATATACCATACATCACTGCTGCATCCTGGCACTGTAACCTGTAACAAATTCAAACAGATTTAGGTACCCATATCCATACGGGTCCTTTGGGGTTAGTTACTTTGGGAACCCAAACTTTCTTAACAGTAACTGATCTACTGTAAGATTTGTTGGTTCTTATGCTGTATGCAGTTGTCTTGACAGACTGCTTGTTAAAGGTGTGTGCATAACCATCATGTGTGTTACCAACACCCTTGTAGTGTGGTCTTCCACCATACTTCCCTGGAGTATATCTTCCTTGAGGTTTAGACAGGTAGGTCTTAGTATTGGTGGGAAAGTTTCTTCTATGCTGCAACTTTGTTGGTTGCTGCATCCTATTGCTGCATGCAGCAGATGACTTCTGCTGCAGCCAAGTCTTAGATGCAGGCTTATTCCCTGCAGTTGAGCATTGGGGTTTCTTCCCTTTATCTGTCATTGCTGTTTTGTTCAGTATCTTTTCAGAGTCACAGAGTAACTCTTTCTCCATTGGAGTTTTGGCTTGAACAAAATTCACAGCTTTGGATGTGCTTGCTGTATTCTGAGAGCCTTGATTGCTGTAACCTATGCCTGAAATCACAAAAGGATCTCTGACACGATTTATGCAGTCTTTTGCGTCCTTTGAAGATTTGGTGAACGTACTCATCTTGGACTGCAAGATTTCCTTCTCAAATCTTAGCTCTGTGATCAGCAGATTCAATCTAGAGACCTCTTGTTGCAGCTTACTACACTTTGAGTTATCAGATTCTCGTGCAGCGAGCATTTTGGCAATGTCGATGTTTTTGCTCTTGAGGATCTCATTATCGATTCTAAGGTTTTCATTCTCAACCTTAAGCTCCTCATGAATTGAGTTGATCTGCTCGAAATCACTCATGATCCTTTTCAAGGAGTGGATCATGTTCAGCTCCTCATCAACTTGTATGGACAACGGTTGGTAGATTACCTCATCTTCTTCGCTGTTCTCGCCATCTTTAGCCATCAGGCATATGAGTGCTTCTTCGTCAGAGGATGAGGTTTCAGCATCGCTGTCAGAGGATTCTGCAGCTTTTAGTACTTCCTTCGGAACTACTGCATCCTTGGCTTTCTCCATCTCTCCTATGAGAGCTCGAAGCTTGTGCCTTTCCTCTCGTCTTTTATCTCTCCTCTGTTCTCTTTCTCCTTCAGGATACTTGTGCACTGTTGGATAAGGACAATTTCTTGCGTAGTGTCCAGGCTTCCTGCAATTATAGCACAAGTCAACATTCCCTGTTTTTGACTGAGGAGAAGAAGATACCTGAGGGGTTGAGTGACTTCTTCTGAAGTCATTCTTTTTGTTGAGGTTGGTGTTGCTGCTATTGTTGTTGCTCTTGATGAATCTCCTGAATTTCTTTAGGAGGAGCGCCATATCCTCTTCAGCAACTTCTGCTGTATCCTCACTCTGCTTACTGCAACTGGCGGTTGCTGTATCCTTTGTTCCTCTGGCGGTTAGCGCTGTAACTTTGGAGATCGACTCCTCTGACTCTTTTCTCCTCCTATTGATGTCATACTCGAATGCTTTCAAGTCGGAGAATAGATCAAATGTGCTCATGGACTTCAGATCCATTGACACTCTCATGGCAGTGGTCTTGCTATCCCACTCCGCTGGTAGGGCTCTCAACACCTTCATGTTCTTTTCTTTCTGTGTGTAGTGTTTGTCCAGTGCTTCTAGTTCATTCACTATGGATGTGAATCTCAGATCTAGTTGCTCAAGAGTCTCTTCATTCTTCATTTCGAAGAGCTCGAATAATTGGGTAGCATTGGAGATTTTGTTGTCCTTGGTGAGCTCAGTTCCTTCACAAATTTGCTCCAGCTTTTCCCATATTTCTTTGGATGTTGAGCAAGTCTTGACTTTGCTAAAAGTGCCTTTATCCAAAGTAATAAATAGAGCGTTCTTTGCCACGTTATCCAGGTTGGCTCTCTTCCTGTCTTCGTTTCCCCACTCTTGTCGTGGTTTGATCAGGAAGTTTGGTGGTGGCTGCTCTTCTTCTGCATGGTCTCTTCCATACATTGGATTTACCTTCATGGGGATTATTGGTCCTTCAGTTATGACGGTCCACATCTCATCATTCATGGCAAAAAGGTGTGCCTGCATTCTTATTCCTCTATGGAAAACATAGGTAGCTTGTGATTGGAGGAATCCATGATATGCTTTTAAAAAAAATGATTTTTATGCAAAGAAAACAGCGAGATAAAGGTGGATCTGGGTAGGTGACCAGATAAGTTGGCTTTTAACCCAACTCGCTCTGATACCACTTGTTGGTCCCAAGTGGTGTCCGAGGTTCAGAGGGGGGGTGAATGAATCTTGGTCGATTTTTCAGAATCTTTAAAACAACCGTTCTGCACTGTAAGTTACTTGAGCTTGCAGCGATAGATAGTTACTGCTTGCAGCGCTAGGATGCAGTGCTGCACGCTGTAACCTGGAGTTTAGTACGCAGCGGAATTATACTTTTAAACACAAGACTGTTTTATACAAGAATGTTTCTTTCAAACGTTTTAGGATGAGAAAAGATAGATATATGAAAATATGGAAAATAAGCACAGATAAATAAAGCGATAAAAACACTTATGGCTTATAGTGGTTCGAAGGTGGTGTAATCCTTCTACGTCCACTCTACTGCTCCTCGAGCAGGAACTTTGTTAAGCAAGATTGATTTACAGGACACCCCTAACAATCTATCAACTTTACAAAGCAAACCACCTACTGAAGTCCAACGTACACACAGCAACTGCAAACTTCAAAGGCTAACCCACACAGGGTTCTATACTCCCACACAGGGAAGCTGCCTAACACTAGACAACTAAAACAAACAGCAAGGATCTCTCCTATCAACTGCTTGACACCACTAAAACAACCTAAGCACACAGCAACAAGGTTAAAAGGATAAAAAGGTTTTTTTCAACTTGTGCTTCGAAGTGAGCTTCTGATTCCGTAGGGAAACTTTCAGCTTGAACTCTGCTTCACTTCGATAGGTTGAGTGACTGAAACTGATTGTGGACTTGAATGCTTGCGATTTGTAAGCTTGTGATTTTAGCGTAAAATGTTTCAATAACCAGCTTCAGTGCTCCTCGACCTCTATTTATACTTGTAGGAGAAGATGTCCGTTGAAGGAGACATCCCTCTTTTGAATTTGAAATAGTCTGTCCAAAGTATGGTTCACATTTAATGCGACTTGACTCTTCTTTCTGGAGCATTTAATGCGGCAGTTGCGGCTCGCAGCTTTCTGCGGCGCGTCAGTCCATGTGGCATCTTCTTATTGGCTTCGTGTCTGCTACTTTGACTTTTTCTTGAACGGCTCTTTTGTCCCTGCTTGGATCTCCGTTTCTCGTACTGCATTTATCCTTCCTGGGATTTGCAGGATACTTCGTCTTGTAGTTGGCGCTGTATTACTTAACTGTCCTGTAAGTCTGCGCTGTATCCTTGGTCCTTGTGCAGTTGATGCATTCTTTCAGTGCTGCTGTATTTTAGACCTGTTTGCAGTAACATTTGGCAGTGCTGCTGTAAGTTCGTTCTAACAGTACTCCTGTATCCTTTTCTTGCAGCGATGCTGCACACCGTTCTTCCTTGCTTTGCTGTATCCTGCCTTCATGCAGCGATATCTTCCTATAAAGCTCAGATGCAGCTTTATCGTCTTTTAATCTCTATTTCAATGCTTGACTCAAGACTCAATTCTAGTCTATTTATTCACTTAAACAATGTGAAAATGGGGTACTCAAAACTTCCTATTACATGATTGGTTTGTCTCATCAAAATCTAAACACTGAAATCCCAACAATATATATATATATATATATTAAAATATAAATAAATTATATATATAAATTATAAAAAAAATTGTCTTGAATGAGAATTCAATTTAATTTTCAAGCCTTAAATTGAAAAAAAATGTAAAATTGAACATTTTATTGAGAAACTTTTAAATTTAGGTCCACAATTGAGACCTAATCTAAAAATTGGATCTTGTTATGAAATATATCTCAATTACACCCTATAAAATCTTCTAACAAACACAAATTTTAACTATTTATCTTTATTTAAAAAATTAAACACAAATTTTAACTATTCATTTTTATTTTAAAAATTTAAGATTTTAAAGTCGGATTTCTTCAAATCCACGGTGACCAAACAAACAAACGTAGCCTATTTAACAAAACATAATGAAAATCAAATCACATGACTCTTTAATAATGCAACTAACATCATTAAAAAACTCTAATTTCACCACATCTATACAACCTGATCAGCTGCATTAAATCACAGCCCACAAAAACCCTATTATTACCACATCACCATAGAATAATTCATATATAAGTGCGAATAGAGAGAACACAATACATAATTAATCAATCAGCTAAAAAATGGCAACAGCAAAAATGATTGAAAGCCAGCGTGAGGGTGCAGAGGTTTACCATGGGAAAGCAATCTGTCAATCTCGCTCGTCTGGTCTGCCCGGTCAAATCAGCTCTTCTGCCTGTGTATCCCATGCCCGGTGCCGTTGATCTGTCTGATGGGAGAGATCCACCAATTCCTTTATTGAAATATGTTGGAAATAAAAGTAGAATTCTTCTATTCTAGAGAAGAAGAATATAACATATGAAATAAATAATATACGAAGATAGTTAATATGCCAGAAAGTCAACCATCATTGCCATCGGGGCTAGCTAATGGCTTTATATTGGGGTATTCTCTCTTAACTGGAGACCAGGGATGAGACTTTCTATTATGGCAGGCTAGGTTACCGCTCTCTTCATCTCTCAGAACAGAAACTCTGGTAGATAGTGGCAGATTCAAAATTTTAAAACTGGAGTACGAACAAATAAATAATAGATAATAAAAGAAATCTACACATAAACAAAGTTTAATATAAAAGGTGTACAACCAAAATATGTGAAAATATAAGATATCACAAAAGATTCAAATTAAAGTTATAATCTCAAGCTACAATTTGGTCAATCGAGACTTCATTTTTTTGGAAACGATCTACAATATTATCATCAGTGATTTATAAGAATACATCATTCTCAAAGAAAGTGACCAAACAATTATTTGCTAATTGATCATCCATGTTATTCCACAATTTATTTTTATAATAGGTCATTTCTGAAAACACTATTTTCACATCTACAATATCATTAAATTGATTAACATCGGATTGATTTTCAATTGTCTTGGTTTACTTTGATTTTAGAGTATTATTCTTCATTCCAAATAGAATTAATCGTAAATAATAAGAAAAAATATATAAACAAATAACTTCAATTTTATTTATTCCAAATAGAATTTATATTGAATAATAAGAAAAAAAATTATATAAAAACAAATACCGTAACTTCAATTTTATAACAAATTAACAACTACAAAGATAAGGTCACAACAGTTTCCTTTGTGAATCACACACATGAAAAAAAAACCTAAACCCTAAATTTTGATGAACATTCAATTTAATCAATTAATAAATTAATTAAACAATAAATATTAGTTATGTTAAAATTTTAATAGATAAAACGTGTTTAAAAAAACCCAGAGGTTGTAAGCAATATTTGGTTTGTAATGAAAATTGAAAATTGAAAAATGAATTTGAAACTATTGTTTCACTAAAGTTCTTTTAACAACAAAATACGCAAGTGCACGTATGTTATTGTAGAAGTAGCAAGACCAGGTCGTATCCACAGGGACTGAATTTGAATTATAAAACTAAATATTTTTACTATTTAATCCTAACAGTATCTAGAAAATCAATAAGATGGGGATTTTGTTTTCCTAAACTACAAAATTTTAATAAATTGAACATAGTAAATAATCAAAAAAATAAATAAAATAGCAAGAGAATACCAAATCAGAGATAATTGATTCTAGGGTAACTTTCATTTATTTCATCTATGTTTTTATTATGATCCTAATTTAATCAATCTTATCGATTTACATTTAGGAGCAATCACGAAATTATGTTATCTCTCCTTTCAGTATCAATAACACGTTGATTAATTGTTCATGCACCCGTGTTTGAAATACATAATTAATTAACTCCTAAAGGTTCCTAGGGTCGTATTCTCCTCACGACTTTTCTCCCCCTGTCGGATGCTAAGTACTTGTTCGTGTTCCCGATGTGTTGGTGATCTTTATTTAATCAATTAAATCTATCTACTTATTCATTAATCAAACTAAACTCTCCTCTCTCGAATCTCGAATTTAGTCAATCAATAAGATTCAATTAATAAACGAGCAGTAGATTATACGACGAACACACGAAGAAATAAATTGAAATGATAATTAAATCAGGGTTCAAAACTCAAAACATAAAATCCATAAATTACTTGTTCCCTAGAATCAACAAAAAATTTAGCTATTCATGAGCAGATATGAAACCATGGACAATTCAATATTAATTATGACTATTAAAATCAAAGATATGAAAGAACTCGTGTGGAGGTTCTCTTGTTTCTTGCTTTCTCTCCACGCCACTTCTCCCTCTCTAAAAAATAATAATAATATTCCTTCTTTCTCTCTCTATCCATCTCTTATATATGGTTCTTACTACTTTTAAGGCCCTAAAATCAGTACAGAAACTGACCTAATTACATAAAATAGAGGAAATTCCATGAAAGTCCATAGTCGAGCACTAGACCAACAGATTGAGTGTCCGGTCGAGTGGAGGATCGAGCGAATCTTCTGCCTGCTTTCCTTTAGAATTTATCTACTCGTCATTCGACTCGAATGCTGACCGAGTTCCTAGTCGAGTGGGACCAAAATTTCCTTATTTTAACCTAATCCAGTCGACTTGTACCTAGAAACTCCTCAATATATATGTAAGAAGCAAGATACTCACAATTAAACGATAAACAATAGTAAATTGCACATATTTGTAAAGTATTGAATGAAGAATAGCTCAAAAAACGTGCAATAAACAACGTTTATCAACTATTTAGGTTATAATGGTAATATTGTATTTATTTGATTAAAGAAATAATATTGATATTATATATATATATATAGTAAAATGAATTGAATTTGGGGTACAACTGTATCCCTTGTACAACATTAGACTGTGGCTGCTGGCAGATCCTGGACGAATTCGCGTTGCCGATTAATCTCTTTCAAATTGAAAAAGATCGGTTTAAATCGATCCATCGATTTTTTCTGGATCCTTATGAAGAAGAAGAGTGGTTGCAAGATCAAGGGCATAGGGACTGTATTTTGATGTAGAAGTCACATGCTTCATTGAAGAGCACCATATGGCGAATTTGACTGGGGTCAAAGTGAAGGAGATATATACTCTTTTCACTTCCGATCACCGACGTACTTGTCGGTAGGGGCAAAGAGGATCTGTTGGCTTTGGAGTGTCTAAATTACCATAAAATAGGTATTTTAGCACTTAAAATCAAAACAAAAAATATATATATACATAAAAAATTAAATTTAAAAAAAAAATTTGGAGACTCACATACCTTAAGGAGACTTCACCTCTGCTTGTCGAAGTTCCGACCAGAGATAAAATCAAGTTTAAGACAAGCACTGGCTTTACGCGCGTCTATCTCATTTCTGCCTATCAATATTCCTTAAAAAATTAACTAGTATTCTTGTTTCTCTATATATATCAATAAATTTAATTGTATCCAACTATTTTACAGATGGAGAATAAAGAAGGATAGAATGATAAACGGGTTATATTAAGCTTGAGTGGGTGGATTATGGATTTCATAATCCCCCAATCTTTTCTTATATATATCCTATTTTTTTAACTCATATATATGATGGCTAGCTTTTCATGGATCATATTATAAGTGATGATGCATGGCTAGAGTTACAAAAATAATGGAGATATTTATTAACTTTTTTTTGTTGTTGTTGTTGTTGTGTGTATTATCATGTATTAGTTTGAAATATTGAATAATAAGATTAAGATATAATGAGAAATGTAAAAATATTGAATAATAAGATTAAGATATAATGAGAAATGTAAATTTATATATGATGTCGTGTGATTTCTTAGTTGGAGTAGTCTATTTAAAAGCTGGAACATTAGATCACACAATCCTTCAAACGTGTCATGTCTACAGGCATGGAGCCTAATTGTGTTAATTTTCTTTGTCGACCCAATTGTAAGATTGTATGATAATTGTTTCAACCCATAACCAATAGTACTAGCTAGAGTCAAAGTCAGTATTTGAATTTAGAAACGATGAAATGTAAGTGAGTCGGATTACCTAAAGTTTATTGATTGCTTACAACTCCAACTCTACGATCAGGTACGAATTTAGACTTTTACCACATTTATATTACAACGAGTTTTAGATCAAGAGCATTGTATGTGGAGATCAATTCAAATTAATACAAATATTTTATATATAACATTTTTATATTAGAGTTTTAATTATAATAGAATTATATAGGATTTTGAATTAGTTATAATTTTAGTATAAAATTATTTAAGGATGAAAATCCTAAATTACTATTTTAACCTTAAGTAATAATTATTAATAAGGATATATTCGGCAATCCATATTTTATAAGAAACATCCGCACTTTTATATAGGTAATAAATATATAATAAAAGACTTAAATTTTTTGAAGTAATGGATCAATTTTTATAATATACTCTTATAAATTAATGATATATATATATATATATATAATATTAGAAATTAAAAGGAAGCGATATATAGTTCTAGTCATAATCAATCAATTCAAAAAATCGTTAATTCAATTTTGGTTTTGAATTGGAATCGTGAATCAATATTCACCGATTTGGTTTATATTCGAGCATTTATCGAACCGTGAATTGGCGGTTTGGAACAGTAGATTTTCAACTTTTCATTTTTTCAAAAATATTTGGAAAGTGTATCACGTGGAGGGCTGAAATGATCATTTAACTATTGCGAATCGACAGTTCAAATAGAATTGTAACCGACGGTTTAAACTGGCCGAATTTTTTTTAAATGCCACGTTGAGGGTTGGGATGATTTGACCATTAACGATGAACGGTCAAGATGAGTCAATCGTTGGCGAACTGCCGGTTCAACCAAACCGGAACCTACAGTTCGAACCGGCCAAACGTTTCATTCTTTCCAAATGATCTCTATAAATACCTTTACTTCATTCTTCATTTTCATACCATTTTTCAATCTCTCTCTGAACACTCAAGCTCCAAATTTTTATTTGTGATCATTGTTATTTCAATTTCATACCTAATACTCTTCCATTTCATTTCAATTTCACACTCTCATAGCTACTCCACTGCTCTTCCATTTCATTTCAATTTCACACTCTCATTGCTACTCTACTACTCTCAAGCTCCATTTCAATTTACAATTTTTGTACATTTTAGAGAAGATGACTTAGAAGAATTATAAAAAATATATTATAGTGCATTGTTACCAAATTTTATATTAGGAGAATATAATCAAGTTGATTATGTTTCTAATTATATTGAAGTTGTTGGTAGAGCTAAAGAATGGTTAGTTGAATTGTTTAAAAAATATAAAATATTATTTAATGATTCTAGTGATGATGTAAGTATACAAAATGTAGGAGATAGTAATTTTTTTCTCTTATTCATCTAGTTTTGGTTCGGGTCTTTGTCCATTTTATAATTTTTATGATATTAAAACATAAAACGAGCTAGAGGTTCTAACCCTTGTCAAGAATTAGATTCATATTTAAGTGCTACTTTTCAATTAATTGCATTAAAAATCTTATAGATCTATTGAAGTGATCTAGAAGGACTACAATTTATCATATTTTAACTACTATTGTAAAAGAAATATTTGCAAGTCCCGCCTCAACCGTCTCCGTAGAACATGCATTTCCAAAGAAGGTCATATGTTGAATTTAAGAAAATTAAAATTGACCGTCGAGAATGTACAAAATATTACTGTTCTTGAAAATTGGGTGAGAACCAAAAAAACGTCAACAACATTGTAACGCCCCGTTTCTTTTTAAGGTAAGCTTTGACTGAGGCGTTACTTACGTATAAAATTCACTCTTTCAAGAAAATAAAGATAGATAAATTCAGGAAAATTTGTTGTGAAATATACACATTTTCGAAATTAATGAAATAAGGCATGCTTTAGTTTAAAACATTCTTTGACCTTTGACCATCGGCTACCAGCATCCACCGCTCGCGCGCCACGCCCTAAATTCCTTAATACTGAAAACATTTAAACATAAAAGGGGTGAGCGTACAAAAACACTCAGTGGGTTTGAACTGTAATTAAACAATCATATAATAATAATATCACATAGTGAGAACAATCAACTTTTCTTTTAATCGTGGATCTTAACCGCCGTGAAAATATTACGGATCTTAACCGCCGTAAAAAATATTCGCGGATCTTAACCGCCGTGAAAATATTCGCGGATCTTAACCGCCGTGAAAACTATTTTACCTTATTATAGAATCACACATTCACATTACAGAATCATGCTATTATCATATAAAAGCATACTTGCTTTTCAGTCAAGTATCACATAAAATCACACGCGCATTTAATAAAACGCATCAAGATCACGTAGCATTAAACACATAATATTCACATAAAATACGCAAATAAAGGAAGTTACCCCCACCTTGGATTTTTCACAGAATCCTGTCTAAAAAGCTTTCGATCCTGTTCTTAGTTCGGTCTCGTACGTGTATTTCCTACAGAGAATAGAAACGGACTTATTATCTGATTTAAATAGCTTAAGACTAATGAAATCTATAAAGGAATAAACCCTAGAGAAAATCGATAGACGGGGTTCAAAATTTAGGGTTTACTGAAAATCAGGGTTTGTGGACTTCGCCCCTAAAATTAGGGTTTTCTTGCTTAAAGGGTTCGTGTGTCCTGTCTTATATCATTTTGTAACATCGTAGGACATAAAATACAGAATTTATTAAATTCTGAGGTCATAATATAATCTCTGCAGGTTCTAGGGGTCATTCGGTCAATTTATGCAAAGTCTAGTGTTTAATCTTGTAACTTTAATAAAATTTGGGGAGTATTCTGCAATTCTAGAAAGTTTTGGGGTCAAATTCATACATGTCATAAATCCAGGGACTAATATGTTATTTCTCCTAAATCCAGTGATTTGCAATCAAGCCCCTAGGTTTAATTAAATTCCCATTTACACCCCCAGCCCCCTAAAAATCACCTTTCCTGCCACTGCCCAGCCGTCCCCTTGCCGTCTACCGATGCCGACCCTGCCGGCGACTCCACGTCGCCGGCGACACCAACCACAACCACTCGTCCACTGAACACACACACGCACGAAACATGTACATATATATATATATATATATATATATATATATATACTTACACAGTTATATATATATATAAACATACAGCAACTTCGAAAACATGCCGTATGCGGTGGAGATGCGACCGGGTAAAAATCCGAGCCCGTATTCGTGACCAGCTCGACGAGAACTATATCATAATCGAAAAATAAAACTTGTCGGGATCAAGACGACAATGACAGTGAAGCAAACGGTGGTGGCGGTGTTCTAAGAAGAAAAATGGCAAAGCTGAGATGGGGAAGAAGCTTACTGTTCCAGTTTCATTATTTCTTTGCTTTTCCAAATTCTCTTTCAATTAAATTTCCTCATACATTTCTAAACATATGACAAGTGTAATGAAATTAAGCATGAGGTGTCTTCACTATGCTCATTCATTAATTTTGATAAACTAAAGTTAATTATAAGATTTACTATTATTATTGCTTTTGTTTAAGAAATTATGGGTACTACAGATAGAGATTATTGCTTTTTTTTTTATATATTCTTTTCTTATTCTTTTATTTCCCCCAATTTGTCAACTACCCCTATATTTTGTTTCCCTTACT
This sequence comes from Scutellaria barbata, assembly GCA_028654395.1. NCBI lineage: Eukaryota > Viridiplantae > Streptophyta > Magnoliopsida > Lamiales > Lamiaceae > Scutellaria > Scutellaria barbata. The sequence continues at coordinate 20,060,788 of CM053648.1, forward strand.
TGCTAAGTGTAAATAATCAAGCAGAAGGTGTAATATCATTATTTCATTTAATATAAGTGATTTAAAGTTAATACAAGGATTAGTGTTGTAAAAGAGAGAGTGGGTATTACAAACATCTAGGTTTATCCTATTTAGTTTGGAGAAGACACATATGGCTACGATTCAAACACATCCTGCTCCATCAAAATCAACATTGACGAATGAAGGTAAGTTTAGGTAAGAGAACTACGTGAGCTTTGATTCCTTAATTTTGCTAAGGATACGTAGGCAATTTCATTCTAAGTTTGGGAGTGTAATTTTAATTTCACTTCCAAACTTATAATGAAACTCAATCTCTTTCAATTTTTTTTTTTTACCTCTTCTTTCATTTTTTATATAAAGTTGTAATTTTTGAAACTTCAATATTGATACATGATTGTAATATATTGAGTTATAATTGGTAATTTTTTTCATTCATAATTGAAATCTTCAAGACTCAAGTTGTATTATCAATTATGTACATAACTTGTAATTTATAAAATCTTAAGTTGTATAATTTATAAAAAATTATTTATTATATTTTATTCCATGTCTAAATTGTATTTTATTAGAACTTTAGAAACATAAATTTAATAAAGAAAAAATGTAAAAAAAAAAACGATCAAACTGCCGGTTTACAAATTGAAACAGAAATCGACAGCCCTACGAATCGGTTTCAATTTGACTTATGCCAATTCACCGAACTGCCGATTCGAAATCGAAATCAACAGCCCTACGATTTCAATTTCGATTTGACTTATACCAGTTCACCAAACCGCCTATTTGAAATCGAAACTGACGGTTTAAATCAAATGACCACCACTATATAGTACTATGTCCCCTCCCCTAAATCCATCCTGACTACAAGAATTTTATATCGTAATTAAATATTTGAGCATATATGTAATTATAGTACTAAAATATACATTCTCCATCTCTAAAAAATAGACCTACTTTCATTTTCACATAAATTAAGAAAATATTTGAAATTTCAATTATAACCATATCTTCCATTGATTTAAACATTGGTTGTAACAATTTCTTATTTTAAAAAAGTAAAATAGGAAGTTGAAGTGTGTTAATTTAATATACATTTAATGAAGGTTAAATATAAAATTATAAATTATATTAATATACTAACAAGTCCATTTTTATGGGATAGACGAAAATAGTACAATGAGAGTAATACAATATCGAATATATATGATGAGCTAGATCCATCAAACAACCGTTCATTTTGTTTGTGTAGACTAAATAAAACCTACATCCGGATTGACATTTTGTATGAGTTTAAGGAGCTTGTTCCCTCCCAAAATCAGTTAAGGAAGTTATGATATTCTAATAGACAAAAATAATAACAAAATACTCCCCCTTCAATTAGCAAAAAAAAAAAATTTCTTTAATACAATTTTTAATTTCTTGTGAGTTGAATAAAAATGCAATTGTTTACGTCAACATTTGTATAGAATAAATTTAGATCAAATACCAAAAAAATAAAAAAAATCAAATGAATATTGAATGAAATAGAGTGAAAATAAAGCGAATAAAACGATCACCAAATAGGACCGGAGTGACTGCCTGAGCAAATGTGGTCAAGCTATTCCAGCCGACTGGTCCAAAAGGGATCCGGATGACTGCCTGAGCAAATGTGGTCGAGCTATTCTAGTTGACAGGCCTAAACGGGATTCGGGTGCCTGCCTGAGCAAATGTGGTCGGGTTGCTCTGACCGATCGAAACATTTATTAGTATGCTTTGAGAGAAAAAATCTCTCTATATAAAATACAATAAATTTTTGGATTTTTTGTATGATAATTGACTCTATTTATAAACTAGGCCCAAAATTACATATTTATGTGGATAAAATCAAAATGAGGAAAAAATGGATTTACCCTTATTTATATCGAATACAACTTGATCTTGAATTTATTTTCTTTTGAATGTTTTGGGCTTGTGAAGGTGGTGTAATCCTTCTACATCCACTGTTTCCTCGAGCAGGAACTTTGTTAAGTAAGTTTGATTTACAGAGTACAACTAATAAACTAACAACTTAACAAACTATCCACATACTGAAACTCAACTTACACACAATTGCTTCAAGTTTCAAAGGCTAACCCATATAAGATTCAAAACACCCACATAGGGTAGTCATCTTAACCTAGACAACTATAATAAACAGTAAGGATATAATCCTATCAACTGCTTGACACTAATAAAATAACCTAGTATACAACAAATAGGTAAAAGTATATATTTTTTTCTTTTTTCAACTGGTGCGGTGAAGTAATCTTATGTATCTTGAGCTTTTGAACTTTGGCTTGATTACTTTACAAGGTCGAGTGACTAAAATTATGTTGTAGAATGTTTGAGAGTTTTGATTCAATGTTTGCTTGATCTTTTGAGAGCAAATGTTTCAGTTACCTGTTTCAGTGCAACTCTTCCTCTTTTTATAGTTGTAGAAAAATGCTCGTTTAAGAAGGCATTCTTCATTTGAAATCGTTGCCCCCCTTAGTATGACTTGCATTAAATGTTGCTTGTTTTTGCTTTGTGGATCATTAATGCGGCAGTTGCAGCTTACAGCTTTCTGCAATCCGTCAGACCACATGTCTTCCTCTGATTGGGTTTGAATTTGGAACTTCAATTTGTCTCTACTGGTTTCATTTCGATTCATTGAGAATATTATTCCTCGTACTGCATTTAGTATTCCTCGTATTGCAGCTTGAGTTGACTCTGTTGTTGTATTTAATGTCTCTTCACAACATGCAGCAGGTTCTAGTACAGTTTTGTACCCTACATCTTTGTGTGCTGTAACTTTATCTTACAACACTGCTGTAACTTCTTTTTGATTATAGCTACGATGTATGTTTTTCTTACAACTGCATCTTTTCACGCTATTCTTGCAGAGTCTTCAATTTTTCCTTGAATGCTGCATACGAGCTTTCCTTCGAAATCCTCCATTCTTCAATCTTAATACTTACAAACTCAAATCTAGATTAAGTTTCATTTAAATACTTGTGAAAATTTGAGTACTCTAATTTCTTATTACAAAATTGGTTTTGTCTCATCAAAAAACTAAACATTGATATCCTAACATAATTCTTCGTAAACTAAACTTAAAAGGCTATTAGGCTCATGATGCATTCAGGAACCATTGGTTCGAGCCCTCGACAGCTTGGTGAGGTTTGCTTGAGTCAGTTAGCTCTGCTCGAGTCCTGTTCGGGGTCCTCCAAAAAATGGCTCTAGACGGCTTAGCTCTCGATCAGCCTCTCCTAATCTTCCACATACCCAATTCTATTAGCTCGAATTAGGGATGCACCAATAATCAAATATAGTGATCTAACATTTACTCCCCTAATATGAATATTAATTATAAAAGCTAATCCTAAGTTAATTACTGCAAAATATTATCAGTATTAATTATGAAACTTCTAATTAAAAGTTAATTTTGACATTTGAAAGCAGTCACGTATGTTGGGACAAAAAAGTTCAATAGAATGTTCCCTTTTCTTGGATAGATAGAGTAATTAAATAAAAATATTAAAATGGAATTGTGTGGTAAATATTTTTGGCACTGCTTCGCTTTTAAATAATTATAGCTGCCATATTTCCTTGTAAGTCAACTACCAACTAATTTCCTTTGGCAATAATAAATTCCGTCCTATCCTAAATCGCAAGATCCACCTGGTACTTTCCCTCAGCCAGATTCGAACACGTGCCTCCTTCATAGGGTATTTACGTAACTTCACACTCATGACGCGCCCCTTTCCATCTATAAAACTATGAACCCCCAACGCCAAAACAAACCACCACAATTCAAACTCTTTCAAAAACCCCCCAAACGCCGCCGCTAAATTCTTCTCTCCGCCGCCGTAATGTCGTCGCAGCTGATTGAGTCCCACCGTGAAAACGCCGAAGTATACACCGGTGACGAGATATGCAAGCAGAAATCGCTCGAGATGCTGAAGAAAATCAACATGCCCAATGGCCTGCTTCCCCTTGACGACATCGTTGAGGTCGGTCACAACGAGAGCACTGGATTCGTGTGGCTGAAGCAGAAGAAGAGCAAAACGCACGTTTTCCGCGCCATCAGCAAGAGCGTCTGGTACGACACCGAGGTCACGGCGTTCGTCGATGACCGTCGGATGAAACGCCTGACAGGTGTCAAGAGCAAGGAGCTCCTGATCTGGATCACTATCTCTGATATTTCCATTCAGGACCCGGATTCGGGTAAAATTACTTTTGGTACCCCTTCTGGCCTCTCCAGATCTTTTCCGGTGTCGGCGTTTGAGGAGGAAAAGGTGGATAAGTAGAAGAATTGATCGATTGGGATTGTAGATCTTTTGGATTTCGATCAAAGGCAATAAATCTGGGCTTCGATCTTCTTCTACCAGTAACGCAGCATTTTTATTTTCTGTCTCTGTTTCCACGTTGGCTTAAAGTTTAAGCCAAGTTGAATGGCTTATTAAATCGTTTATATTTGTTACCAAAATTACTATCTGTGGAACGTATTGCTGGGAAATTAATTTTTTGAAGATTGTCATTTTGTCTTATGATTTTTTTCTTTCTTAAAATCTTCAATAAAGAAATATATGGAAATTCAATAAAATGAGGTACAAGTGTAGTTTATTGGTTAATTTAGTAGGATTATTGTACAGAATTAGGAAATTGAAAAGATTGCCTTATTTTCGCTTAAAAAAAAAAAGAAAAAGAAAAAGTAGTTGAAGACATTTATGTTTCGCAACTCCAAAGTCAAAAATAGGGGGAGTCATTGGTTGCCGAACTTGTACAACATGAAACCATAAATTCATCACATCGTACAAGTATATTTAACCAAACTTAATTTAAAAAAAAAAAAAAGAATCATTTAGAAGTTATCTAAAATGAAATTTCAGCAAACTTATTTTAATAACGTTAAAATCAAAATCACTCAAATAGGAAGCAGTTGTGGAAGTGTTTGCATACAAAATATGAATACTTTCCAACTCTTATTTTACAACCTTATTGAAAGGTTTGAGTTTTTATTTTATTAACATAAAAATAAGTATATTTGTAAGAAAATTAGAAATTTTATGTTCTAGTACCTTGTTCTTATGTTGATGTAATTCGTGTTATGTCTTATCACATCTCTATAATTTTATGTTGAATGTCTTGTTTGTGTCGTGAAGGATTATCATTATCCCTAATTGTATGAAGTACCACGTCATTTATGATGTTGTGGACCACAATAATTTCTAAGAAAACAAATTTGTTATGGGTGTTGTTAATTACTTAATTAATTAATCTTATGAGAGTTGTTGCTACTAAGTCCTACAAAACTCGTGCAACATCTTATAAACTTAAGTTTTCATTTTATTTTATATAACTTATTTTTAAAATAAGTTATTACATCTTACAACATCTAAGAAGTTATAAAATCTTTTAGTTTGAAATACACCATTTGATGAGTTGCAAATCCATGCAAATTGGAGAAGATCCAAAATCCACACAAATTACTCAAAATTTTGTTTAAAATCAAATTAATGGATTACAAAATCATAGTAAATAAAAAAATAAAATCACCAACCATAAATTAAAAATACTTTTCAATCTAAAGACAAGTAAATTTAGTCAAAGTATTTTCTGGTCATTGGAAAGTCTGAACCAACAATTTGAGGAAGATAGATCAGGTGTATTAAGTGGGAAAATATTTGACGTCTGAATTTGGACCATAATTGCATTAAAACAGCACAGCAAAGTCCCACACAAACAGTTATGACTTATGAGTCACCGTTTAACATTGCTTGCTGCCTTTTCACCAATTCTACAACCTTAATTATGTAATTTATGTTTACTAACTTTACCTAAACTAAATGTATTGTATCTAATATCTTTTGTGAATGCACAAGGTTGTATTTGTATTGAAAGATTTGAGAAAGAAGTTATTGCTCTTGTTTGGATTGAAATGGACTTGAAATCCACAACTTTCATTTTGATCTCTAACTAATAACTATTGAGTAAAAGTGTCTAGATTCAATGCAATCTAATCTGAGTGGATTCAAATCACTCAAATCCAAACACAACAAGTGATCTATCTTCAGATGCTTGACAATTGCTAGAACCAACTATTTAATACAATCAAGAAGGGCAGAGAGAGAGGATACAATGCAGTCTTTAGCATGAAATTTGATGCCAATAAAAGAAGAATTGTAAATACTGAGTAATCAAAAGAGGATAAACTTCTAAGGTTCTAGGCGAGCAGTAATTTACAACTAGAAATTTGGAAGCTAAAATAATACAACACACTGCAAAGGAGCTGAGATTTACCATGGATCAAATTTTGGAAGCTCTGAGAGGAATTCTCATGTGTGCAAATTGAGTACGGCTTTAATCGATCCATGGTATTTTTTTTGGTTGAGGTAGATAAGGAAAACAGAACACAAGTCCACTAGCCAAGAGACTTTCCTTTATGAAGCAGGACTCACATCTTTCATAGCCCAGTCAAAGATCCTATTAAAGTGAAATCAGAAACAAGGATCAAATAACTTGTGTCCAGAAAATGGAAACTATTAAAATTTGTGTGGTTATACAGTTTAGATAGATTAAAATACTGTTAGAATCTGGCAGGAAATATATAGTTGATATTCTTACCAGGCACATCTCAGGAACTTGCAGCAGAATGAGTTAAATTATTCCCTTTCCCACAGAACAAACCAATCCCAGATGTTCTGTTATTATATCACTCCCTAACTATTCCAAGCAATCCCAACTTTGCCTTACAATAATCAGATATTAGCCATCCTCTATTTCATCTTCTTCTTATTTGCAACTGTGCTGGAAACGAGGGTAACCTGGCTTCAAAGCCGTTTGTATGCCACTTTCTTGTTCCATGGCTTCTTGGAGGTCCTAAAAGGTCAATCAAGTAACTTAGGATTCTATAGACTTATCTGCATTCATTTGCTCTATCAAACTCTCTCTTCATCACTATGCACTCAATAACCGGAAACAAGTCTATAGGGATGGTTCGGAGCCAGATTTTGACCTTGAGCAGGCATCTATCTCTGAATTAAATAAAACACTTGGCTGTTTGGAATACCCACTACGACATATTTAGAGTCTCTTTATCATATTTAAACCGGTCACTCAAAATACCAAGGATTTTGTAGTCCCACACAATCTCAGATATCTTATCTTGAGGCAAACATAAACCTTGTCGTTTAACTGATTTACTGAGTTCATAAAAAAACTTAGCATCTTGTAATCTGATATACTCCCGCAATAATTTCTCATGATCAGGAACCCAATTCCTAGGGAAAGGAGTATAATCACATGATGGAATCAAAGACATGTGAGAAAATTGAACACCTTCAATGGCATCAACGAGTCCCATTCGTAAAAGGTCAGAATACTCTGGTGCAGAATTGTTACTACTTTCCCTCAGTGGACGGCTAAGATCACGTGCAGCAATCTTATACACCTTGGCACGAGATTTCAACCTATATCTGGCAGCATATAATTTAGCCAGAGAGCTACGGATAACATATGCACAAAACCCCACAATTTTCTTCCTATTATCTGCGTATCTATACCAATCTGCCATGGTCTCCAATAACTTATTCATTTGGGAGTTGGTGTGTGCTTGGCCCGAATAGAGCATAGGCTTACAAGGCTGTGGTTCAGGGTCTTTATCCCCCTTCACAAATGCAAGACGTCTAAACTGGCGAATACATTGTTGGAGGCAAGCTGTAACTGAAAGCAAAGTCCCCACACCTTTCTCACTCACAACATTACCACCACTTGAAGTATAACGAAGGGTCGGGTGTATAACCCTACGGCTTATAATGTGATCCATAAACTGAATTCCCCTGGTTATATGCTCAATTTCAACCTTTGAATTGTCTAACCTAATTCCAAATGTTCTGTCACAAAACTCAATTATCTCTTTTCTTATTCCCACAGCATCCTCTCTAGGACCCCTTATACCAACTAGAAAATGCCCTGCAAACCGAATGTAATCCATTCTTCGAGTCTTCTTCCTCCCACTCGAGGGCACAAACTCTGGCCAAGAAGGGTTATGACAACTGTCGTTTATTGAATACTTCCATATTGAATCAGACTCACAAGGTTTGAAAAACTCTAGTATCTTGTTTTCCATCATATAATCAAGTTCATTCAGACAAACATTCATCAGCAATGGACTCAGAATTCCACAGTGACCATAATCAGGCACCCCTGCAGCCTCCTCAGGAGCAAAATTAAAGAATGTCCTCAACCAATACGGGTCGGGTTTAGGTTCATTATGACACAATATCCGCTTCTTTGTCTGCCCCTTCCTTCTTTTCCTTTTACCCTCACTATCCCACTTATCTTGTACGCGCTTGTGGTTTTTCACTCCCCCTTGCAATCCTGATTTAATCAAGTTCAAAACTTTCTTGTCTTTGACAGATTTTTCAAGACATCCCAACACTACATTTGAATCCACATTATCAAAAACCTCACTTAAATCGCCTCTTATAAACCACAAGTAGCCAGCAAAATTACTTCTGATTGTTCTAATAACAGTGTGAGGATTCCTACCTGGTCGAAAAGCATGGGACTTGGCAGAAAAACGCGACTCCAAAACCGGTTCCATAATCATCAACAAAACTTCCTGCACAACCCGGTCTTGAAACGGCGGGGGGCCGGAGGTCAAAATGGAGTGAAGCTTGCGTTTGGGGAGTACGCTGATGGGCTTATCGTAGGGCCCGCGAACGAACGGCTCGATTCTGGAATTCCATAGGAACTGATTGTGAATCACAGCCTCTCTGAGGGAGAGGAGGCTAGAAAGTGTGTGGGAGCGAATGGCGTTTTTGGGAGGAAAAGAACCAGTGGCGTGAGCGCAGGCGCGCTGGTAGGCGAGTACCCAGAGGTCGAGTTTTGAGAGGAAACCGGTGAGGTTTTGGAAGGGTTTTTGTGTTTGGGAGAAGGATTTCACCCATAGGTCTGAGAGTACTTGAACTGGGTCTTCTTTTAGTAGGGAGTGTGGATCTTGTTTCGGTGGTGGATGTGGATGGCGGTTTAGGTGGTGGGAGATATGGCGAGCGGCGGAGGCGGAGGGGAAAGCGCCGACCAAGTGTTTGAATTTTGTTGTCAGAGACATTGTTGACGCCTCCACACTCAAATCTGCCGGTCTAAAATTTCACATTTTGGTAGAGCAACTCCAACCCGGACAATTAAAATGGGACATCCATGTATGCTACAGAGTGTTTTGATGCCTCTATAAAATTTATTTGTTCCAATTAGGTATGTTGAAATCGAACCGTGGTGGTTTCGATTTGAAAATCGATGATTTGGATCGTAGGTTTTTCGGTTTTTTTTTTAAAAAAAAAATTTAATGTATTTTTTTTTTTTTTGTGTTTTTGTTTATTTATTTCATCATAACATAAACTTTTAATTAACAAAAATGCACAAGATAGTTAAAATTAAAATGAAATGATGGAAAAAAATAACAAGTTACAAGTTAAAACTCAATAGTTACAAATTTACAATTGAATATATTACAATGATGAATGAAAAAATAAATTACAAGTTACAACTCAATATATTACAATCATACATTAATATTAAAGTTTAAAAAAAATTATAAGTTACAACTAAGTATAAATAAATGAAAGAAGAGGAAAAAAAATTGAAAGAACTTGAGTTTCATTTTAAATTTGAAAGTGAAATTAAAATTACATTTCCAAATTTTGAATGAAATTGCCTACGTATCCTTAGTAAAATTAAGGAATCAAAGCTCACGTAGTTCTTTTGCCTAAACTTACCTTCATTCCTTAACGTTGGTTCCAGCGGGGGAGGATGTGTTCGAATAGTAGCATATGTGTCATCGGAATCTTCATCTAAATTTGAGAAATTTAGATGTTGTTGACGGTTTTTGGCTCACTCAATCTTCAAGAAAAGTAATATTTTGCACATTCTCTTTGATCAATTTCGATCTTCTTGGATTCAACATATGTCCTCCTTTGAAAAATGTTTGTTTAACTGAGACGGTTGAGGCGGGACTTGCAAAAATTTTTTTAGCAATAATAGTTATAATAGTATAAATGGTGGTCCTTTTTGACCACCACTTCAATAGATCCGATAGATGTGTAAAATCAATTAATTCGAAAGTAACACTTAAATATGAATTTAATTCGTGATTTGCTCTAGGTCCTTTATTTTTTCTATTATCATAAAAATTGTAAAATTGACTAAGACAACCACCAAAACTAAAAAAACTACTACCTCCTACATTTTGTGCACCTAAATGATCATCAAAACTAGAATCACCAAATAATATTTTATATTCTTTAAATAGTTCGACTAATGATTGTTTAACTCTACCAACAACTTCCATATAATTAGGAACATATTCAACTTCATCATATTCTCCTAATATAAAATTTGAGAACAATGTATAATAATACATTTTTAATAATTCTCCTAAGTCATCTTCTCTAATCCTAGGATCTAATAATTTAGCACATAAAAATACATCGGGTATTTCATGAAAATATTTTAACTATTTCGATTTCATAACTATGATTGTATCTCCTAAAATAGGACATGTAGAATATTCATTGAAAATAAGAGCAATTTTCACACAATGATTTAGAACTAATGGAGAAGTAGGATAATAATAACCGGATAATTCTCTAGTTGCCTTTTCAAAAAAATTTAAAAGTTGAATCAAATTAATACATGTATCCCATGAATTGTTCATTAACATTATGTTTTCATGTGGATTTTCCATAAAAATTTGACAAAACAAATCTTTATACGCATAAGAATCGTTAAATATGTTATAAGTAGAATTCCAACGATGTTTAACATCAACTACAAATTTTTTAACTTCTATTCCATTATTCTTATAAAATCTAGCCCATTTCATATGCCATAAGGTTGATTTTGCAATTTCAAGAACGACGGATCTAATAGGTGCAATATACTCATCTAATTGTTTTAAGCCATCTTGAACACATAAATTTAACATATGACACATACAACGACTATACAAAATTTACCATCTAATGGAGGTTTACAATATTCAATTAACATGTGTACATTAGCCGTATTAGCACTAGCATTATCATATCCAATAGTAAAAAAAATTTGTACTATACCATAATCATTTAAAACACCAATTATTTTATGTGCAATATTCATAGCCGAATGTCTATCATTAAAGTCAATATATGCAATTAAATGTTTTTGTACATTTCATGTATCATCTATCCAATGAGCCGTAATATCTATGTAATTATTTATTTGATAAAGATCATTTCAAATATCACTACATATAGATATTTTTTGTTGGGACATTTTAAACTCCTCAATTAATTTATATTTATATTCTCCTACAATTTTCTCTATATCTCTAGTTACGGTATTTCTAGATATTTTTCTACTAAAAGATTGTAAATAATTTCTAATATATTCTTCAAAATCATCGTCACATGGAAATCCTAAAGGTAGATGTTTTTTTAGCAACAAATTCATTAGTGCGAGCTCGCGGTCAGTTATAATGATCTTTGGTAAACAAGTGTCAGACATTAATCTTTTTAAAGTAGTAAGAGCTCATCTATAGTTATCTTTGTGCTCTTGGGACATATACACTCATGCCACAAAGATAGTTATATTTGTCGAAGTGACACCAACCACCTCCAAAAGTGGCATCCTATACCTATTTGTCTTATAGGTACAATCCATTAATAGCACGCTAGAAAATACACGTAACAGGTCTACATATGTTGGATGAGCATAAAAGAGATCTGTAACTCTATCTGTTTGCTCACATCTCTTAACCAAGAAGTATTAGTTCTCCATCTTCAACTTCCCCAAAAAAAACTGCATTTGAGTTCGGCCTCCATGCTCGACAACTCTATACTTTTGCCGAGCATTGTAAATTGACTTCAATGTCGACTCACTCTCTAGAAAAGAAAGTTTAACCGTGCTCAATATGTCTTTCGATTTGGTATTATTTATGGATAGGTTAAACACAAGTTGATCTTCAACAGTTGTTAGTCGACTTGCGAATGCGTATTCGACCAAATGCAGTCTCATTGGGTGATTATGCGACCAACATATAACTATTAAGATCCATTGTTAAGTCTCTTTCATTTCAACCTCTTTTAACATAAAAGGACAATTACACTTTTTAGTGTCAATAAGCCGCCTTTTTATAGATTTCTTTTCTATGTCAGTAGAAGTATCTTCCACAACTTTTATTTTCGACCGACTATACTTACCACCACGCTCACAACTTAAAAAATTTCGAGCTCGCCTACCACTAACTCTACTATCTGATCGTCTAACCAACACAACCATGTTAAGATGAATTACAACCCTAGTTGCCCAATTCACCAAATCTTAACGATTATCAAATAGTTCATTTATTCGAAACTCCTCCGAAAAATCAATTTGCTCATACATCGGATTGATAACGTTCATAATACTCAATTGAGTTTCATTTGAATGTTTTCCTATAAAAATATCAACATGTACAAGTAAATGCATTGACCACAAAAAAATATATGATTTCGACTTTGTTCGACCTTAATAGGTTGAACATATAAAGACATGTTCGACCTGTTTTAGTAGAACACATTAACTTTGTTCGACCATAACTGTCCGAAAAAACATTAAACCTTTCGACTATAGGTCGAACACCTTCAGTCCCGTTCGGTCATTTATAGTCAAACACATATCAATGTGTTCGGCCAATACAAGTCGAATCAAGTCCTATTGTTCGGCCTCTATTGGCCAATCGGGAACTTTGGAATTTTATTTTTTTGCACATTTTAATAAAAAATAAATCGGTAAAACGAAACTAAATAACTTACATTTTTTATATCATGTATTCTTTCTTGATCCATAATATTTTCGAACTTGAAGAGAAAGGGTTTTAGGTGGGGTTTGAAGTTAGATATGGAATATTATGTATATATGTTGTGAGGAAGAAGATGAAGAAGGTGTGTGTTATGAGAGTGACAAATGGGGTGTGTGTAATATATGAAAATTAGGTGGGTGTGTTTGGAAGTTTGATTTTATTTTATTTTTTATTTTTGTAATTTTAGAGTGAGAACTATCTTTACACATTATATTTCTTTTTATTTTTATTTTTTGGAGCATGTTTAGGAGAAGTCGGGGTGTGGATAGTTGGACCATTTGCAATATTATCTCATCTACTCCCACTTCAAAGGTTTTTCCTGTCTACTTTGATTGATAATGCAAAGTAGCAGTCATATTACCATTCTACCCCTGAATAGATTTCCATTTCCTCAATCCAGCTCAGTTCTCTTATCCATCGGTCCAATGCACTGGATGGATTTGAATACAAGTTGATCAAATATCATAATAGATGTGCAAATGTGGAAATTTTTATTAGCATAGGCCAAATCATGATAAGGAAATAGAGGATACATTTTTATGTAAATTAATATTTCTTTATTACAATCTTTAATATTTTGTTGTAAAGTATTGTTTTCAGACGTCTTGTTTTATTTGATCATTCTTAATATTTTGTTGTAAAATATATTGTTTGAGATGTCTTACTTTATTTGAATCAATGATCAACATATAGAATAAATAAGATGAAAATAACAAGACAAGATCAATTAGAAGATAATTGTTTCAACCCTCCTCTATTCATTAGTTTGAGCATAATATATATACACAAGAAGATGAACTTCAAAAGTCCTAACAAATGAAGAATTGAAAAAGTTATATCCACGTTAATATATTTTATATAACACATTCAACTCTAGGAATTTACTAACTTTGACCAAAAAAAGTAACTATTGTTAATTAATTGCTCACTATAATATTCTTAGTTGACTTGCGTTCGAACAAATTAATTGAACACAAACTCGTTTAACACTTAATTATTTAACAAATATACCATAGTACTCATCTCCTAAAAAAAAATTCTGGCATTAACCAAAAATTGTCGGCTAGTGTTACACTTATATAATAATGTGACTCTATATAAGCCTATTGATGTCGAATATATAATAAGTATATACAATGACTCCAAACATTTGTATTACAAATACTTATAAGAAAAAGGTTGTCCTTTTTATTGATCAGTGTAAAAATGCATAGCTAGGAGTGCAGAAAAGAGGTGATTAAATGCATGGAGTAAACGCTAAGAAATTTACACTGAGAAACAAAACCCCTCAAATGATGGGAATTCATATGGTTACTGCTCAATTTTCGCCTGTAAAAATTGTTGAGCCCTCCATTACTTCAAATTAAAAATTACATAGTTAGTTACATTTTAGCCTCTAAAACTCAAGTAATCGAAACAAACATTGGCTCAAGCTGGCGATTAATTCGTGGAGTAATTAATTGGAATCATCATCCTATATATTTAAAGAAAATCCAATGTATTTGTCTCAATGGTTATGTCATTCTAAGAAACTAACTAATTTTAATTCCAGCCTTATTTGGAGAAACATCAGTTTAATTTAGAATCCATAATTAATTACTGCATCCATGATCAAAGAAAAAATAAGGGAATTAATCTTGCATGATAAGTGAACCAGAACGTACAAGCAAAACAAAAAAGGAGGAAAGAAATTTACAGAAAGTAATCTTATTGATTGGTTCTGAAATCATCATCAGTCGCAGATATCAATGGAACCTTATTAATATCCATGAAATCAAACTCAACGAAACAAAAAAGTATTACTGTAACTATGAGAAACCCTTGAAAACTCTTGTCTTAGGGTTTGCGTATTTGAGTAGAAAAACCACAGAAGAAGGCCACTGAATTAGGGTACACATTATGGCAGGGAGAAGAACCAGAAGGCGGTACATAACCCTTTGGAAGCATGGCTGAGAAACGCCTCGAGTCCAAATTCTTGGTCCAAGTTCTTTTTCGTGTCGATCTATTCTTGTAGAAACTGCTACCCTTGTCGTGATTCTTGTTCTTGCCATTAATATTCAAGAATGGAGTATCTGCCATTTTCTTGACTCGAAGACCCTGGAAATCTGCAGCATGGAGGGAGAGAGTTGGGCGAGTGAAGAGGATTATTAGTGAGAGAAGAAGAAATAGAGAGATCATCAAAATGTTGCTAACTGTCTTGCTATTGAAGCACCCCATTAGCCTTCATGAATTGGTGATCAGATGGTGTTAAGAATTGGCTTTTCTTGATTTCTTGGAGCTGCGAAATAGTGTACTATTGATATGGGAATTGAGGAATATTGATTCTTGAGTGTGTGTATATATATATATATATATATATATATATATATATATATATATATGAGTGTATTTGCAGCAGTTGGAGAGAGTGTATGTGTATGTACATATATTCATGTTGAGTTTAAGTATCAACATTCTTCGAGATCCGATCGAATTTAATGACACAATCCAAGATGTTCGCATGATTAGACGCTTTTAATTTGTACCAAATTTTTCCAACTTCTTTCATTCTTTTACACATTTGAATAGTAGTAAAGAAAAATGAGGAGTTTCTACATGGATGAGATTGGGTTAAATTCTTTACTTTTGAATTAATTTAAACTACTTTGTAATAAGATAGGATGTATGAGCCCACATGTCCATTTTATTCCAACGTAATCGAGAAATCTAGCTATAGTAGTTGATTTTCTTTTCTTTTTTTTTTTTTAAAGGAAAAGAATGAAAGCATTTTCTTGAAATATTATGAGATTTTATTTTCGAGGTTATCAGTAAACAATAATAATTGCAATCATCCAGTGAATTCAATACCATCCATCATGTATGATTTAACAAAGAACCACATTCCCATAAATAACCTCCCCCTCCCTATTCTTATGATTTGAAAGTGTGAGCTTTGATTTCTAATTTGATATCTAAAGATGGTGATTTTCTAATTTTATTTAAAAGATCATATAATTTTTGCTTTTTTTTTTGTTTTAAATTTTATCATTAGAGTTAAAGATGTTACATCGAATTTTGAAATAAATTATTGATAGAAAAAAATCGATAGATTATTGATAGAAGTGCTTAGATAATGTAAGATATTATTAATGATATGATTTCAAATATAATATCTTACTTCAAAATAAAATGCTATCTTTTAATTTTTTGATTATAACATCTTATTCAAAAAAAAATCATTTAAAAAAATTAAATAGTTTTATCAAAAAGGAAAGTTAATTATGTATGATATGATTAGGATTGTAAAAGAATCGAATATTTTTGATTCCATTCGATATTCGAATTCGAATTTAGTGATTCGAATTCGAAAAATGCGAATAAGAATTCGAATAAGAATGATTCGAATATTATGCGAATATGAATACAAATATGATCATATTCGATTCGAGTATTTGTGAATATATTCAAATAATTATAACTATATATAATTTTTTTATTATATATATATAAGTAGGGTTGATGAATTTTATTGTTTATTAAGTACTATTTAAGTATATTAATTTGAAAATAAATATATTTTTTAAAAAAATTGAAATTTAAGTTTAAAATTTTTAAATACAAATATTTGAATATTTTTAAATATATTTAAATATTTTATTCGAATTAAATACAATTTGTTTTTGTTATTCCAATAATAAATAAACACGAATATAAATATGAAAATAATTATATAAATATAAATAAAATATCATAATATTCGATTCGATTAGTTTAGGAAGCTGAATAAAAGATGAGCGGTTAAAAGTGGCTGCGACTCACGCCACTCCGATCAACGACCGTTGACTAAAATAATATTTCCATATATATAAACATAAACCGTAGTAAAAATCAACAGTAAAAATCTCCCTCTACAATATTTCTCTTCCTGCAAGAATCACACCATCAAGAATTCGCGCGTCTCCGAATTGTCGCCTCTTTCTCTCTCTAGATTCTCTCTCTCCTCTTCAAGAAACAGATTTACACTGAGACGCGAACGCCACCGCTTCTTAAGGTAAATATCCTTAGCGCTAATCGGAGTCTTCCGCCGATGTCGAACCCGCTGCCATATTCAATGAAAGATGTGGATTACGACAATGCAAAGTTTCGCCAGCGATCCCTAATCAAGGTTCGTACTTTTCAGATCTCACTGTTTGTTCTTTCTTTTTATTAAAAATTTCTTTTTCTTGATGTCTATGGTAGGTTAGCAAAAGTTTGATCGATCGAGTTTGTTTGTTTTCATTCAAGATTTTGGGGAGCAAGATAGTTCTTGATTTTTAAATGTGAAACAAATTGGAGACGTTCAAGGTTTTAAAAGGTTCGACACTGATTTACTGTTTCTTGTACATACAATGGTGATAAATCTTGGAGTTGAATTTTTTGCCAAATTGTCTACTTGGGAGTTTTGATCATAAAGGGTTTTAGGGGTTTTTGATTGGTTCTTGGAATCAAACTGGTATACAAGAAAGATTGTTGTTGAAGGAGCCTCTGAGAAAGATATAAAGATTTGTGGTTGGGGTTTTCTCCTTAAATCTTGATGCTTTATTGGATAATGTTTATATTGAGTTAAAAGTTGACTTATCATGGTTCCTTCTCCAGGTGATCACACAAAATATTCTAACCAGTAATACAAAACGTGAATGTGTAAAATGCAGTACAGGAAGGTTTCTTGTGCTATTAATGATTTTCGGTGTAGCCTATTTGATGCTGACACACACAAGCAACATTCCTTCTTCGTCAGTTAGTACATCTAAGTATGTTGGCACCGAGGCAGGAAAGAATTTTTTCACAGATGAAAATGGTAAATTTCGAAGATTATGGAGAAAGCCACCGAGGCTTCCTCCTCGGTTATCACCTGATGAAATAATTGCTAGGAATAAATCAATTCATGATTCTGGGCCTGATTGGGGGGCTCGGCAGCAAAGGGTGAAAGAGGCTTTTATCCATGCATGGTCTGGCTATCGGAACTATGCAATGGGATACGATGAACTTATGCCACTGAGCCAAAGAGGAATTGATGGCTTAGGAGGTCTAGGAGCCACCGTTGTGGATGCTCTTGACACAGCCATGATAATGGGAGTTGATGAGGTTGTCTATGAGGCAGGCTCTTGGATTGAGCAACATCTTTCTGAGAGGATAAATGGGAAAGGCCAAGTAAATTTATTTGAGACCACCATACGTGTCTTAGGTGGTCTTCTGAGTGCTTATCATTTAAGTGGGGGTGAACATGGTGGTAATGCTTCAACCAAAGGACCTAAGTCAGTTGTCTATCTTGATACCGCTAAGGATTTGGCTGATCGTTTGCTGGTTGCTTTCACGTCAAGCCCCTCTGCTATTCCCTTTAGTGATGTTGTTCTGAGTGAACGTTCTGCACATCCAGCTCCTGATGGATTAAGTAGCACTGCTGAAGTTTCAACTCTCCAGCTTGAGTTCAATTATCTGAGTTTTTTGACTGGTGATCCAAAGTACGCTTTGGAGTCTATGAAGGTTTTGGAACACATGAAGACACTGCCAAAGGCCAAGGGACTGGTTCCTATCTATATAAAGTAAGAATATTCTTTCCTTTTTTCCTTCTTATTTCACTTTGCTTTTGCATAAGTGCTGCAGTTTTATGCAGATGGGCTTTTTTATTACTCATTTTAGATAGCTTGCACTGCTTTTCTATTTAAATAATGTAATAGGTTGTAAATGATTTTCTAGAAGACTAGAATTCTGTTATTTTTCTGTGCCACAATCCCTGTATTGTGGCTGCTACCTGGTGGTTAGTGTGGGAGTTTATCTTGGTTAAACAACAATAACCGGATGCTAATGAAAAGAATACATTTGGATCATATTCATTGCAGTTAGAGGCCTTTGAAGCTTTTTCTTTGGGTAAGGATATATCTTCACCAAATAGAACAGGGGAACATTTCTGACTCAGAAAATTGTATCATGTTACAAATATTTATGCACAAAATCTTGCTTATGCTTTCTCAGTCGTTCATCCGTTGAAAGAAATAAAGAAGCATGTTTAAAAAATACAAGTAGCTAATGCAAGTTGGATTTCTACAAGTTAGTCTGTTATTATATGGTCATGGATTTTTATTTGTCATGATTGCAGCCCTCAAAGTGGTCAGTTTAGTGGTGAGAATATTAGACTTGGATCTCGTGGTGATAGCTACTATGAGTACCTCATAAAAGTGTGGCTTCAAAATCCCAGAGGTAATTTGACTTATTTGCACGACATGTATAAAGAAGCGGTGAAAGGTGTCAAAGAACTTCTCGTTCGGAAATCTGTGCCCAATGGCTTGGTTTTTGTGGGAGAATTGCCTTTTGGCTCTCAAGGTGCCTTCAGTCCAAAAATGGATCATCTGGTATGTTGGCCTCTTTGTTTTGGTCTATCTTCCTTTATAATGAAAATCAAGGAACATAGTAAATTTTTACAAGTCAGCTTACAAATAATTGTTGCACAGGAATCATCATGTCCGTATAGATTACCTCAATTTTCCCTTGGAAAATCTGTCTGAATAACTTGTTCTCTCTACCTTTACCAAGTTCTTTTTCAGAGCTGAAGACTTTGTTAAATTCATGAAATATTTAATTGGCAGTGAATTTTGTTAGCATATAGCAAAATGTAGCTGTGTAGCGTCATTCTGCTTAAGATGTAAAACATAAATGTTCTATGAATCTGCTTTATGTCTATGCACATGTAAAACTGACACTATCATCTGTTTTCACTCCATTATTCTTGAAAGAGGAGGCAATTGTAGCGTTTTTTACAATTTATTTTACCCCTTATTATAATCATTCATAGGTATGTTTCCTCCCTGGTGCTCTTGCTCTGGGTGCCACAAAGGGTATTGTGAAGGAAAAGGCTATGAGAGAAAACCTGCTCAATTTTGAAGATTTAGAAACTTTGAAGCTTGCTGAAGATCTAACTAAGACATGCTATGAGATGTATTCTGTAACTTCTACTGGTCTTGCTCCAGAAATTGCGTACTTCAAAGTGGAGGTCAGCTTGTTTTATATTTTACCATTGGTTTTGTTGTTTTATTTAACTTAATTTTTTACATTATCTATATCTGGGGGAAAGTTGAAGTTTCCAACTTATTAATATGAGGCAATTCAAACCTTTTTTTCCTGCCATTTTACTATCCGTGCCTTGAATCATTATTTTTAAGTATATGTGATCTTTACTTACAGTTTGTGGTCTAATTTCACATTAAGCAGGGAGAAACGGAAAGTGGTCCTGGTGGTGGAAATAAGAACTCAAAATATGTAAATGACATTATAATAAAACCTGCTGACCGACACAATCTCTTGCGCCCTGAAACTGTTGAATCACTGTTCGTCTTGTTCCGCATCACAGAAGATCCCAAGTATGTCCTATTTATTTATTTGTTAGGTTCTCTGTCTAAAAGCTCTTTTTTCTCTCTAGCATCAGAGTGTCTGTATTTGCTTTTGTCATCCCTTTTGCTTTCTATAACTAGCATTCAGATTGAGTGTTTTATCACTCGTGCAGATATCGCGAGTGGGGTTGGTCGATTTTTGAGGCATTTGAGAAGCATACAAAGGTTAACTCTGGAGGTTACACTTCGCTGGATGATGTCACTGTGCTTCCTCCAAGCAGAAGAGACAAGATGGAAACCTTTTTTTTGGGTGAAACACTAAAATACCTGTATTTATTGTTTTCCGAGAGCAATGTCATTCCGCTGGATGAGTATGTATTTAACACAGAAGCTCATCCGTTTCCTATTCAAGGCAATGCTAGAAGAAGATGACCCTTCCACCCTCATAAACATGTTTGATTCAGAGAAGGTTGAACTTCCGAATCCAATTTTGGATAATTCTTCCGAGAGGCCAGTTAAGCCTGGTAACAAGTTGCTCAAAGGTGGCCAAATTTTTTATGTACTAAAAGTCAATGGAGGGAGCTTTACATACTGAGAGTAAAAGAGTGGATTTCTGAGGATTTAACTGCTATTCATACAATCAGATACACTATACAGAATTAGTGAATTGTTAGTCAACCATGTAATTGGCAGTACCATTTTTTTTTTTACTATTGTTATTAACACCAAACAACCCTTTGGAATGATTGGTGAATGTTAGATTATCAGTATACTTGCTTTGAATCGCCTAATTCTACACATGCTATTATAGTAACTGATCCTTATGTTAGCTTGTTAATGCTCTGTCTTCACTCTGACTTGATACGAGGAACAAATGATCACCATCTCGTACAACACTTAAGTCATCTATTTCTGCGTTCTCTCCATTTACAACACTTGTTAAACTGTCATCTCCGAATTTTTGACCTGCAGTTTCACAAGGAGGTGATTATCAGATATATGTATATCAGATATGTGGCCAGGTAAAGTGTTATTTGTTTCATTCAAACATCATACCTGCTATTTTGAGTAGTTCTTCTAAAGAATCAGGTAAAATTATCAGCTTGGATAGCTGCTTCTGTGAATGTTGATTCTGTTGAGAACCTTGAGACTTGATGTGAATAGTTACTCTCTTCTTCTCTGGCTTTATTGCTTGTACATGAGTGGGATATGTGGAACTGCTGGAGCTTACACACGCAAGTTTCTTGTAATGGTTGATTGTCGCCCCATCTGATCTCTTTTCGTTTTCATAGTTCATTATAAGGTCATATATGCCTTTGTTTGCATGTGTTTCTGCTAGTGCTTTGGGCGTCCAACCCCTCTCGTCTGGTTTGTTCACATTTGCTCCTCTTTCGAGCAAGAATCTGACCATCTCAAGATGCCCTTGTCGAACAGCAACATGAAGAGCTGTTTCTCCATCCTCTGCATATGCATCCATATCGGTTTCACTTCCTTTGGTATTGGTACTCCCTGTTTGATTGTTTATTGTAGATCTTGAATTCGGGATATGTATATTTGTTTCTTGTTTCATTTCCTCCCCATGCAAATTGCAGTCTCCTCTGAGGATCAGACTTGGGTCCTCCTGTTGGCCCTCCACGTCGAAACTTCTGCATGCTTTCAGTTTCTTGAAACCGAAGATGAATATGATCAGTTTGAGTTTGCAGAATGAAAACACACACACTTAACACACAAGTTTGAGCAATAGAGTCAATTGCTTGCTAAATTTACCAGGAAAAGATTGTTCATAACAATACTTTCATCTTCGGGGCTTGCTTGAAGAATGCTCGAAAACGTTGTCTTTTTGAGGCGCAGTATCTGAGAAACTTCAGTAGTTCGTACACCGTATGGCTGTGGCTTTCCACATAAAACCCCAATTTCCCCAAAAATATCCCCAGCAGAAGCCTTTCCTACAATCTATATGCATAAATGGAGACAATTACGTGGTGAGATAAAAGTCATCGTTCCTCTTAATTATAAGTGTATTAGCAAATCTTACTTGATCATGTCCATTGATCTTCACAATGAAGTTCTGCCAACAAAAAACATGAAGGTGAGAAGCAAGACTTTTAGGGGCTTTCTTGAAACATTTTTGTATGAGATTGAGCAACTTACCACTGATCCTGTGACTAGTATATATGCTTCAGTTGGAGCCTCGTTTTGTAGAATCACGTCTTCTTTGGGTGGGTAGTACTCAGCTTCCAGTTCCGGGACCTTTCAAGAACACAGAAATAGTTATTTACCCTGCACATTGTGATTATAGAAGGAAAAATCGGAAAATTACCAGTTGGAAAAGGAAATCCTGTGAAACCCCATTGAAGAGATGTACACTTTGAACAACAGGGTAAAACAGATAATGTGCAATGCTTGAACGAATGGCTTTAGGCAAGCCGTTCATCGTTTCTTGCTGTTTCAATCCTTCTGTTTTGAATTTGAGACATATATGTGACAAAAGCTGATCCTGAATTTGTGGTGGCAGCTGGTTCCTTTTCGCGAACTCTGAAGCTGCTCGAACAGTTTCTCTCTGCATTTTCACACGTTCCTGAGAAACCTCGAGAAAGAGATAGCGAGACAGAGAGAGAGAAAGAGAAGGAGAGCTTACGAAGTTTCTTGTTCGACTAGTCCAGTGGACAACAAGGTTTGTCATGTTTCCTATGATATAAGCTGTCAATCCCAGGTTAAACAGCATGTAGAAAATATCAAAGAGCATCTCTCTGGTGTTTTCAGCATGTAAGTCTCCATAACCTGTTGTGGTTAGAGTAACTATAGACCAATAGATTGCAGTTACATATCTGTCCCACAGGCTCATCTCTTTGAAATCAGGATAGACGGCCCCGATCCAGGTTCTTTTCGGATCTGGATATCTATCCGCTGTCATGTACATGAAGCACCCGGCACAATGTACAGCAAACAGAGTCACCGATATCAGCTTTGTGCACCGCGTCCAGAAATAGTTGAATCGAATGTCCTTTTCTAGCCTGAAGAAAAGAAGCGTTGGTAACAACTTTTTTTTTTTACCTCACATGAAAGCATTGAAACGAAAAGGGTTGTTCAGAACCTTGCAAAGAGGGAGCTGACTCGTCTGAGACGCCAGAGACGTAGCATACTCAGCAATTTGAAGCCTAATCCACCGCTGTGATCTGTGAAGAGGAGGCTGAGAGATTGAAATGGTACTGTTGAGCAGACATCAAAAACGAACCAGGTTGATATATACCTGTTAGTTGGAGACATGAATTCACTCAGTGTTTATGAAACGATGAAGAAGAAGAAAGTGCATGTTATGTTATGTTACCTTATTGCTATTCTTCTGTGATCATCGACGAGGAGATATGATTCGGTATCCAGATAGGCTACGAAGAAGGTGAGAAGAATATCGATGGCAAAGAAGGTGTTGACAATGTTGTCAACTACGAACAAGGCGTCTTGCTTGTAAGGAAGGAATGCAAACTCAAAAGGAGAGATCCAAGCAGAGTAGATGACTAGGAGAATCAGAAACATCTCCCAAGCCCTGAAATGGAGATTGAGAAATCAGTACAAGCATGATGAATGATGACGATCAGAAATTGATGATGATCACCTAAATCGGGGATCGAAGGGCGAGACTACGTGTTTTCTGAGCTTGGTTGCTCGATTGATTCTGGCTCCGAGAGATGGAATGAGATCACTAGAGAAGAAGCCGCCATTGGTTCGTGTGCTCATGTGGAAATCCTCAACGCAGAAGCGTCTTAGAAAGTTGTTTGAAAACGAAAACGACATTGATGGAAAGAAAGCTCAAGGACTTAAAGCTCTTATCTTTGGAGAATGGTGAGCTTAGTGTATATATAGCTCTCTTTTCCTTCCTTTCTCTTTAAAGGAAGTTGCTTTTTCCAATATACCGTGATCATTTTTGGAAAGATTATGCAGTTAATATGTCATTTAAGGAATACCCTTTTTTTTTTCTTTTTTTCAGAGAGAGAGAGAAGCTTGGAGAGATGACCAGAGAGAGAGAGAGAGAGAAGGGAGTGCTGGGTCGTTGTATGTATAGGTCAATTACCGACAAGATTTGGGTGATAAAGTGATTAATAAACTGGTGTTTTCATTTCAAAATCTGGACGTGGACCAACCACCCATGCTAACATGATTTCCTGGCCGGCCCCTGTTGTGGATGCCACCTGGATTATACGACGTGCAGTATTCATCGTTTATTTGTATATAAACGTACGATTTAATTCATTAAGTGTAGCATCCGGGAAGGGTTTGTTTAGTGAAATGGTTGATAAATTGCGTGGTTGTGTTGGCTGTTGGGAAATGCTCTTTTGCTAGAAATGCAGTGTGAACCATATATGTATGGAATATGCTCTCTCTCTCTCTCATGCTAAATGATAATTCATAATAATAATAATAATAATAATAAGCAAATGCATCATACTGGTGTCGGAAATCATGGGCCTCTAAAATGGGAGATAATCACGTGTGTTTGGTCCCTCTTTTGATGGGATTCTGAATTTGTTTCTTTCTTTGTTAATCCTACGCTATATCCAACCTTACACTAAAATGGTGCCTCTTCGTATTGCACCATTTTGCCACTCAAACTGCTATCACGTCCTTCCTCTAATAATTTATCTATTTTTTTTTTAATTCTATAATTTTTAAATTTTTTTGATTTAATAGAGAATCTAAATTTCGATCGTTTGGTCGTTGTTTACTTGACATTTAAACTACATATTAATTATGAATAAAAATAATTACATATTGATTTCGTCGAATTTGAAGTAATAAAATTAAAAGGTCTATATATGATTTGAAATATTTATTTTTTTAAGAAAAAAGATTATTATTTCTTTTTTAAATTTCAAATAGATACAATGTAGAAAGAAAAAAATTGTTAAACACAAATTTGGATGTAAAGTAAATGTCACTCTAACGGTTGACCTATTACAGAAGGTTAACCCCATAAAAAAGTATTTTTAGAAAAAAAATCAAGATAACAAGACTAAAACAGAAAATATGAATTATTAAAGACTAAAAATCTAATAAAAAATTAGTTGATTAAAAAAAATTATATTTAAATTTTATATAGTACTAAAACTATTATTGTTTTTTATTGTATTGATTACATTTGAAATTTATTTAGGATTGAGTATTTAATATGAAAATAATAAAATATAACAAAAGGGAATTTCGGTTACCTACAATATTTTGGTACAAAATAATTGGAGTGGGCCTTAGACACATAATGAATGTTGTAGGTAGCCTGACGAAAAATCTAGTTGAAATAAAAGTATTAACATATTATTATTTAATCATGAAATGAGAATTATAATTAGACACATGTATTTGGGATTGGGAGGACCCATAAATATCAAACTTTTTTAAATTAGAATATATTATTTATTATCCAAAAATTAATCGCTAGTGGGGCAAATCTTTTGCCGACCCAGTATCCAGCGTTGTCTTAAATGTTAAACGTGGATATACATCCAAACACGGTCTTAATCCGATTAATAGAGCCCTTGACCCACCACCTCATTAGCCATCTTAATTTGACTTTAACTTAAATCTAATTTGTATGATTATTCCGTGCAATTTTGTGCTATATACCATCAATCTGGTAATGTTTGTCTTTTAGTGATAATGTTGATATTTTGAAGTATCAAAAATCGGATATAAAGAACATGACTAATATATATACTAAGTAAAAAATGGTTTTTTTTTTCACGAATTACGAAATTTACTTTTATAGATATGAAGTCAAAAGAAACAATATTTTGATAAAAACGTATACAATTGTTATATAATGTAGGATTAGACCTAACTGAAAGTGAAATTATGTAACAAGTATGTTTAATTTGAAACTGGAAGTTGGTAGTTTTGGGTAAATTAAACAGATGGGTTGGCCTGAGTGGGCCCCATGTCCACTGGTTTCGTCAACAAATTTCAAAGGGCAATCATTTCAGTCCATACATACATCGGCTAACTTGGTAATATATGTATGTGGTTAATACATAATTCAACTTAGGAGCAGATATGTATTAGTATTTAGATAAATCCCAATTTTAAATTTGTAGGGCCTACTCATCATCCCCACTAGACATCCCATACTCTTGGAGATGTAGTCAATTTCACATCCACAATTTAATATTTCACATCCAAAAAATTCAAATAACTAAATTACATTTTTTGCTCAAAATAATCCTGCTCTACATACTACTCCTTTTCTTCTTAATACACCTTGACATAATTCTCTAAGAGAAATGTTTAACTACCAATTAAAAAATATTAAAAAAAAACTCACAAATCTAATTACGTGAGATAGATCAACCAACATCTCATAATTCACATATGAATTTATGAAAATAGATTTTATTTGTAAGTAATAAGAATTCGTTTTACAATAACATCTTGTTGTCGTATACGTTACTGTGTTATGTTTGAGCAAAGATTTAAAGTTTGTATATATAGACATAAATTTGGATTAAACATAGGAAACGTGGAGTGTCCATGCAAAAAGACAAGCAGCATGCAAGAAAAAGAGGTTGTATTGGATCATGAAATGTGTGATTAGAAAAAGCTGTATAATCACAAATTGCCCATGCATCACATTAATCTAGCTAATACCTCAACCAATCATTCTTCTTAACTTTTCGACTTTCTTAAAAGGTCTATTTTGTTTTTTATTTTTATATTTAGATATTCTTAGTTTTTTGAGTTTCATTTTCTGGGCTCCATCCATCTTTCTTTTTTATAAAATGAATTAATCCAAAGCGATAATTAAATGAGCAAGAATATGGAAAAATTTATCCGTGTCCAAATGCATTGAACCACCCAATATCACATGATACTGATGAAGTTTTCCCAACGCCCTATTATTATCTTCTTCTATAATAATCTGATTTTTTATAATCATAATAATAATATTATTATTATTATTATTAATTAATAAATATTAATAATGTGGGGGTGGGGTGGGGGGGGGGGGGGTGAAGAGAGAAAGTCTTAGAGATCAATTTCTGAAAAAATGGTCCTCAAAATGGAGGTTCATTAATCACTAGTACTGGTCCTCTCCATGAATTTTTCTTACATTTCTCTATCTCTTTTTAATTTGTGGTCCTTTATTCTACTTATTTACAATTCCTGAACCAACCACTCCAGATTCTATAATTCTTTAGCACTCCTTCAAATCTTGTATATTATTTTTATTTCTTTATTATCACGACATGCTATATGTATAAATTGACAACCTAAATTTAAAATTAAATAAGAGATACAATATGATTTTCAATTAAAGAATAAATCAGATTGAAATTGATTCAACTGGATCAAGGCCTATATGGTCAAAATAGACCGAAATAATTGTTAGTCTCTTCCTAAATCTCTTTTAATTATATGTAATCTTTCGATGGATAATTTAAAAGGTAATGAGATTAGATATGATAATAAATAACACATATGATCTTCTATTACGTTTGGTGTTGCATCTCATGTTTTAAATTAATCATCACTAACACATATTGTGTATTAAATTTCATAAAATATAAGATATAACACTAAATGTAAAAATAAAAGTGAAAGTGAGTGAAGTGAAGTGATTGTTTGTTAATTACATTACTAAATGTATTTATAAGTTGTGTATAACTCCAAATTTAAGCATATGCGGTCTACATAACTTGACAAGACATATTATCTTATAAAACGTGATGAACTATATATCAAACTCAAATTAAAGAAGGGAATATTCCTAATCTCAAGCCATGCATTATTGATTACGTGCTTAATTTAGGGCCTTTCATTAATGTTCCTCCTATAACTAATTTAAGCATATTAATTAATGTCAAATGATCAAATGAGTTATCATGTTTATCTATAAAAGATGGGATTAAAACCTTATAGCATATTCAAAATCTCATGTAGAAATCACCCTCTTTATCTAGTCAATAATTGGTACCACGCAAGTTGCCCATTGTGACGTTGAAGCCTAGCAATAATGCATATGCTTCCCAAAAAATAATCTTTAAAGATCAATGTATTTTTCTACTTATAATACATTGTTGAATAATATCGATTTACAAAACCAAATATGAGTGTGTTTGGTTCAACATTCATGAAGTCCTTTCACACTTGATATAACTAATTTAAGAAGCATATAATATTCCATGCACATTATAAATGGGAATCAATTAAAATAGGACAATAATTAAATTAATAATGATTGGTTGAATGTTGTCCCATAAGAGACTCAAGGGAGGAAATAGGAAGAGTGGTTGTTTGAAATGGTGCGGCCCCTCATTAGTGTATTATGTTTAATAATCCATGTGACATCCAATATCCATTACAAGATTCTATGTCTAAATTTCATTTGCACATCATGCCCTTATGTCTATCTCCTCAATTAATTCCACCACTACACATGAACATCTTCAACCTTAATTATTACAACAATAATAAATACACAACAGTAAATGGTCTAATCAGTTGCATTTTGTGGGACGGGCCTCAAACTCGTGTAACCAGAATGAAAGAGAAGAAGTTGTACATAGATGGATTAAGGCATGACCTGACTCACACATTACAATCCGTAAAAAAAAAAATAAAAAAAAAAATCTCTTTAGAGAAGATCCTTCCAAACGGATATTAATAATACTCCCTCTTTTAAGCCAGTGTTGATTTTCATGAAATTAATTAACTCATCCACATTTATAATCAACTTACGTTCTTTGTATCTTCAAAAATTATATTGAAAGGGGAAGTTGAACGTGATTGGTTGGGAGTTATGTATTTGAACTTAGTCAAGTTGGAGGTAGAAGACATGGTAGAAACATTGGACCTAGCTATGATGAAGCTGGAAACATTAATGTGGGCTTGTCCAATGTCAACTTGTATGTATATATGTAATTCAATTCAAATTTCAAACTCAATTAAGTGTAGCTTTAAGCTTCGTCTCATGTGATGAGCCACTTTCGTTTAGTGCTTCCTACTAATGCTATCTACTTATCCTCACCAACTTTACTTTCTTTCTTTTACTTTATTTATTTATTTCTTGGTAACGTGTTGTTTAAATACTTTCTTAGAATTAAATGTCATTTAAATTAATACGCATTACTTGATATCTAGTAAAAGAGAATATGATTAAAAGTGGAATGTTCAACATTTTTTGACTGAGTAACTATATACTGATTAAAAGTCTCTTTAATGTTGATTGAGATTTTTTCCTTAAAAACGTGTATCGACCGAGTCTCTTATAAATATTGATGGGTTGACCTTCAAATTGATAATAATGAATTTTGTACACCCATATATGGTAGGGGCAATGGAATCTAAACATTGCCTAAAAAAAAGGTAGTGAATAAATTCTCCAATTAGCTGAAAAGAAGTTAGTGTATGTTTTGCTAACGAAATAGATATCGAATGAAAATGAGGTTTTGAACCATCATTTGTGCTTTATTTGAAAGAAATGAGTTAATTCCTCTACCTATATCTCAAATCCGAATCTAATCTTTGGCTGAGCAATGAGGACTTAGAAAAAACTGAGTTGTCTTTCTCAATGAATTAATAAGCTAGCCAAACACGCCCTTGTGGTCCTCTGCCATCGCAATACATAAATCTTATTGCTATTCCATTTCTCAACTCATACATAATTGTATATTGCTTTGACTTTGGGACCATGCATGCATGTTGCATATAAACTTTCAACGTGGATTAGAGGGAACACTAGCGTGTTCCGTTTTTATATGTCTCATTTAATTATTAACATTAAAAATTATGTAATTTTGACAGTGGTATGTGATGAGTATAATTTGATTTATTGAATTGAGTTTCTTCTAAGCAGATTGTATGTGACAGAAATTAAGAGAGAAATTCAATCATGGTCAATGGAAAGATGATTATTAACCTAGATAGAGAATAGCTTTCAAAAAGTATTGTTTCAATTCAATTGTTATACCCCTAGCATAGCATATATGCAATGGTCATCATTGCATGCCCTTGATAATATATGAACATTGTAGGAGAAGATGTATAATTGGTTGTCCAAAGGGAGATGCCAAAACGGAATTGGTCCATGCACATCAAACTTTTTCTAGGGTTTATTCTGAAATTGCACATCAAACTTTTTCTAGGGTTTATTCTGAAGTTGCACAAACCTTCTCTAGGGTTTATTCTTTCTTCACAGGTTTATTATTTGAAGAGTAATTTGGGTTACAAGTAACGCTAAAACAACGGCCATTGAAACTAAAATTGAATGTACGATTTTGCAGTTTTAAATTAATTTATTTTATAATTTAGCATATAAATATTGGATAAATTTCATAACAAGATCCAATTTATATATTAGTACTCAATTCTAAACCCAAATTTTAAAGTTTCTCAATAAGGGGTTTAATTTAATATTTTTTCTCAATTTAAAACTTGAAAATTAGATTGAGTTCTCAATTTAAAACATAATTCTAATTTTGTTCTATTTTCTTTTTATTTATATTTATATATTAGTATATATTTCAATATATATATTCATATTTTAGATAAATTAAAACAAGTTAATGAAATTTTGGAACGAGCTTCTCACCCAGCTTGTATTAACTTATATATATATATATATATAATTAATGCAATTCATAAAATTAAGATTCCTTTATTTCCTTAATTTTATGAATAAAAGTATAAAAAACCAATTTTAATATTAATCAATTTAATATAAATAATTTAATTAATTATATTTTTCTTTCTTCCTTTCTTTTTTATAAAAATTAATAAAAATTGGATGAAGACAGTTCAAAAATTGCATTAGTTTATCTTACTTTATCTAAAATATAAATACATATTAAACTATAAACAAATCTATAAATATAAGAAAGAAAGAAAAATTTATCTTGATTTGAGAACTTAATCTAATTTTCAAGTTTTAAATTAAGAAAACAAGTAAAATTGAACACAAGATTAAGAAATTTTTAAATTTGGATCTAAAATGTAGAACAAAACTTATAGCTTTAAAATCTTACACTACATAAATTGTTTAAAAATGATAATTATGCCATATGTATAACTTTATCTAGAGTGTTATCTTTTACTTAATGGTGTAAAGCACAGCATGATCATATTTATACAGAAAGCGCATTTGTTCATTTTGTTGACTAAGAAGAAACATTTAGTTGAAGATAGAATGAAAGTGGAGTTCAATTCAACGTGTTCATAACAAATATTGAATTATGAGAAAATAAAAATCTCAAAACGACCATATTATCCTAATGCATGTATTGAATCTTGTAACATTTGAAATATTTACAAGACAGAGTTGTACAATTGTCCATGAAATATATCAGTTTGTTTAGTATTTACTATGAAGGTCAATTGTTAAGTCCAATCAAAGTGAATAGAATTAGTAGAAATTTTGATGCACACAAAAAATGAGGAGCATGTGGGGCATACATAAGTAGTCACTGTCGAATAAGCATTGTGGAACCCCAGCCCCTTCCTGCACACAAAGAAAAATGAAGAATCCAATCATCAATCATCGTACCACACAAAGTGTCACCCTCCAAGATCCTTTTACTGTCACGCTAACCCACTGTTAAAATGTGAGATTCAAGTTTTCTTTCAAACTATATATAATGATGCTTGTCACAATCATTTGATGATACCAGGTAATCGCAAAATGGGTTTCTTCCATACATGAACCCCCAAAAGTGTCGTGACTCGAAAAAACAAGACATCTCGTTGCTAATTGAATGCCCATAATTCATTAATAAATTCTAAGTCCATTGACTCTTTGATCTAGGAGAAGAACCAATGTGAACAAGGACTGCATTGGAAGT
The DNA here is from genome assembly GCA_028654395.1 of Scutellaria barbata. Taxonomy (NCBI): domain Eukaryota; kingdom Viridiplantae; phylum Streptophyta; class Magnoliopsida; order Lamiales; family Lamiaceae; genus Scutellaria; species Scutellaria barbata. The sequence continues at coordinate 20,092,851 of CM053648.1, forward strand.
ATCAGAAAAACCAATCACATGGGGGCCAAATCTTCAATCCACAAACTTAGCATAATTACAAAGATATGTTCAGAGTACACAAAATTTGGCAGTGAAGATATTCAAGAACTCCATCAAGTTATTTGAGGATTTGAACTACCTTTGGCGATAATGTTATGCTGTCCATTAAGAATGCAAAAATATTCCAATCAATAAAAGAAAGACTAGACATTTGACATGCCTTTCGAAGGTATGTTGCCTGCCATCTTAATAGTGGCTCTAACATCGCCACAATGATCATTTCAGATGACTTCTACATTCCAGAAACCTCCAACGAATATTATGTCGTCAAAGGAGAACTGTGTAACTTGCAGTATATGCCACAATCGTATTTTTTCTCCAGAGTGCTCATCCTATATCAAATCCAAGAATTTCTTTGACGAACATATATTCCTATTCTAACAAAACAGAATTGTGGCTCTAACACCTGATATCAATCTTTTTAAAATGCATTCAACTATAGCTGCTAGTGATAACAATGTTCCTTCTCATCTGATATGAAGAACATCTTATGGCATGTTATTCTTATCACCAAAAGAACTTCATCTTAAAGCTTCCTTATATTCTACACTACTGCTTATCCAATTCCCTTTCAACCTAAAAGCAGTATGATTCTTCTCCTCTAAAATCATTTCATGGAGTTGAGGTACATCAGATTCATGTCAAAAATGACAAAGAACCTGCTAAATGCTCAGTATGAAAGGTTCGGTTTATTGAACATGCCAAAACTAACTTGCACGATTCAGGACAGTCATCTACCATAGAAGGTAAGTTCTCCAGTCGAAGTTAAGAGAGCACAAGAAGAATTCCATATGAGCATATTATCATTCATCAACAATATTTCTAATCCTCAAAATTACATGGACGAATATTTAAAGTTGGGCATCACGATCCCAATCAGTTACCTACAAAATGACAATTTCAATGGTACACACTGCAATTCCAACATAGAAAAACCAAATTTATGCTTCCACTCAGGCATATTATGCCTTGCTCTTTCCAGCCTGCAGAGACTGAATTCTTTGTTGTACCTTGAAAATCTGCATAAATGGACAATTAAAGGCATTTAAGTAATAATGTTAAAAGGAAAAGACAATTCTGATAATCTGTTATAAGAACAACAAATCAATCATAATGGAAATGATGATAATAAGTTTTACCACAGTAACATACAGAAAAATGGAATTCGTGCTAAAGGGAAAAATTTTGATTAGTTACAAACCGCTTCTTTCTTGCTGTTTTGCTTTTCTTCTAAATCTTGAAGAGTAGCATCCAGGCGCTTCCTGGTGAAACAACAAATATCGAAACTTTAGGAGAAAGCAAGGTAACCAGAATGGGTCATCTAACAACAGGTGATTTGGTAACTGAACAGTCAACAGCTTATAGATTTGTAGGTTAACATTAACTTGTATATTGGATAATAAAACGAAAACAAGCTTCCGAGGGTAAGGATTTGCAGAGTTTGATCTTATATAAGTTCAAAATCATTGATAAGAAAATCTTGGGCATATGCACAGGCATAAAAATATCCTATCAACCTTAACACATTGTTGAGGCAGAGGAGGGATTTTCCAACTCCCATTTCCATGCTTAAAAAATATCAATTACCCTTCCAAATTCAAAATTATATGTACGAATTCTCTTCACCGATCAAAATATCCCATTTAAATAAGCAAAACACACATGTAAGGTCCTCATTTATTTTATTATGAGTGGCAGAGAAAAATCTGAATCCATTGGAATGCTAAATCCAATTCCCACAATTCAATCTTCACAAACATGAGAATGATAATAACCCTTCAGTCTATCAAAAGTTTGGGCATATTATAATATTATGTTTCTTTCACTATAGTTATGCTACCATTTCCCTAAAACCACCTTGGTTTGAAAAAATCCCAACTTGATGATACGACCAGAAAGCAAAAGCAAGTTTAAATGAATTTCATCGCCAAAGTAGCACACCAAAAAATGTTCTTTCAATCTCGAATAGTGTTTCCGTGCAAACAAATCATATGTAAATCAAGAAGATCATACAATTCAGCCGAAATGTACTCAATCCGCTTGCGAACATTGGCATTAGCCTCAGCCATGTCTTGTTTTACTAATACTGGACCAATCAATTTGTACACATTGGCGTCCTCGTTCAACAAATCCAGTTCCTTCACAAAAATTACAAAAAGGAAACATAACGTCAATAGAAATCACTAAAAACTACACATTTAACGTCACTGAACCATTGCAAACCCAAATATTGATAGTAGCAGATGAAAAAGAAAAACCACCTACCTTAAGAACAAGCTCGTTTTCGCCAAGCTGAATAGTGTACTTCTTTCTAACTTGGTGGTTCTTCGATATATCTGTACATGTGTATAAAACTAATTAATTCGAATTGATTCGAACAAATAAAGCGTATCCGTGAGCGTTAGGGTTTAACAGTAACAAGAATTAGACAAGAGTTCAAAATACCTTTCTGAAGTTTGTTGAGATCGTTAGCTTTGTTCTCTAGATCACGCTGCAGCTCTTTGAGAGCGGCCATCGCCTCGCCGTCTCGCGCTTCCGGCGATATCGATAGCTTTAACGTTCTTGCGGCCGCGGTGAAAATCGGATCCCGATCAGTCTAGCGGTGCAATTATCAATTGCCTGTTGTAAAATTGTATCTCATAAACTGATACAGGCTCAAAAGCTTGGCCCACTATGTATTGGGCCTGTCCATAGCTCATTCGTAATATTAATCCGGCCCATAATTGGCAATGTAAATTTTATTTATTTATTAACTTATATCTTATTTAATTTTATATCACATAAAATAAAAAAGTTAAGATTGTGTAACTTTTAATAAATTATTCAATATCAACTTCCATATATATATAAATTAGTTGAGATTTAAAAACATTTTTTCGGGGGGGGGGGGGGTTTATAGCTTATAAGGCTTAAAATACTATCTTACACTTAATAAAATTGAATAAATTTCATAACAAGACCCAATTTATAAATTAATTCTCAATTTTGGATCGAAATTTTAAAGTTTCTCAATAAGAGGCTTAATTTAACATTTTTTTTTCTCAATTTAAGACTTGAAATTTAGATTAAGTTCTCAATTCAAGATAAAATTTCATTTTTTTTATATTTCAATATGTTCATATTTTGAATAAATTAAGACAAGTTAGTGCGCTTTAAAAATAATTTTCATGCAATTTATCTTAATTTATATATATATATATAATTAATTAATTCAATTCATAAAATATAATTTATATTAAACTGAATAATATTAAAATTGGTTTTCTATACTTTTATTCATAAAATTAAGAAAATAAAGGAATCTTAATTTTTTAAATTGTATTTATTATATATATATAAATTAATATAAGTCGGATGAAGATTGTTCCAAAATTGCATAAAGTTATCTTAATTTATCTAAACTATATATACATATTAAAATATAAATATTAAGAAAAAAAATTTGTCTTCAATTGAGAACTCAATCTAATTTTCATGTCTTAAATAAAAAAAAAAAAAATATATATATATATATAATTAAACCCCTTATTGAGAAACTTTAAAATTTGGATTAAAAATTAAAAACTAATTTATAAATTAAATTTTATTATGAAATTTATCCTAATAAAATTTTACATGTTTTCGAATATGTTATACTTCTTTGATCCCCTCCCCTCCCATAAAAGCAAGAGTCTTGTCTTAGAAGAAGAATTTCTATTTGAATTTTTTATGATTTAACTAATAGTTAATTATAACGAATCTTGGGTAATGAATTTAACACTATAATTCTTAAACAAACTCCTTTGAAGAAGCACTATTGCTGATATAATTATTGGAAAAGCATCCTTGATATGGGCCATACTGCTGGTTACTTTTTTTTTTTTGCCCCCATTCTTCACTTTTGTGTGGCAAAAATCTCAACTTTGGTCTGCAATTGACAACAATTGGCCTCGGCATTGTCGAAAGTGGAATCCCAATTCCACGATCAAAATTCAAAAGTATGTGTAATAATTTATATCCTACAATCAATTTAATCAATTATTCAAAGTAGCATCATGCTTTTATTTATTTGTTTAATATTGTCGAGAAGTACACATGCAACGTTGTGACTTGGCAATTCTAGATTTAAGGCCAATAGATAAGCTATCGTAAGATACGGAATTTAATTATTGAATGTTGATTCAATTAAAGTATGATAAAATTTAATTGAAGCATTCTTTTCCATTTAAAGATTTGAATACTGATGATATGTGTTTACTTAATGATACTATTTAAATGAATTAAGTGGGATTTTCAATCATAATTTATTTTAATTGACTTCAACACAATACATATATGAATAGAGCTTTTAAAATTGTTGGTGTATCAAAAATGGGACTGAACATATGGAAAATAGAAAAAACAGTGTAGGATATTAAAGTTGTTGGCGTATAAATGAAACAAAAATAAAATAAAAAGGTAGAATGATTAATTAATAAATGAGATTATTAATTAGTGATATAGTTATTACTTATTGGGGCATGTGGGACCTGGTTATATAAATAAAGAGGGGTGAAATAGAGTAGAGAGAAGATGGAAGTGGCGGAATCTTGCATAAAGCCCGCACTTTGCTCATATCATTTTCACATTCTTCTTCTCTCCTTCGCATCCCACTCTACTTCCCCTGCTCTCACACCACAAACCCAGACAACATTAAGATGCTTTTATTGAACACAGCAAAATGCAAGTGGGCTTCTGCTTTTCTCATTCTCTTGGCTTCCTCAGCTGCTGCAGTTGATGATGGTATGCTCTCTCTCTCTCTGCTATTTTTCATTACAAAGTTAGAAGAATCCTGTGTGTTTTGAGTTAATGCTTCTGAGTCATTGCAACGGCGAATCGAATTGATCAATCTTGGGAAACTGTATATCTATTCTTCTAAATACATGGTTGATTTTGATGAATCTGAGTAACAATGCTTTAGAGTATTCTGACATGAACCTGTGAACATATTAGGCATTTTGGACCACCTCATTGTCTAGAGTAAGAACTGGAGTAGAATTTGTGACTTGAACATGATCCAGAAAGAATGTTCACTTTTACCAATGTGAGCAAACCCTGGTTATACTGTCTACCAGGGCTCATTTCGGTAATACCTAACTCTAGTTAAAATATAATACTCGAGTACTAATTTGAAAAGAAAAAACAAAAGCATGATTAGATAATTCAAAACTGTTCATATTTTGGTAAACAGTGACAAATTTTCTTATTTAATATCACATCATGAAATGGGTGTGAAATGGACAAGAATAGTTGTCAAATTTTATGGGTTAACGAGCCCAACGTTGAAAAGCAACAAAGCCCAACAGTGAGAGAGTCCAATCTTGGTTCAACGCGGCTTCTTCAGTTCGTCAAAAGCGTGTCGTTTCATCCTTTTTATTACTCCCTCCACCCCAACTCAACTTGCCTGATCGACCGAGTATGAAAGTTAAAAAAACACAATTGACTCAATTAAATATATTTTTTGTTTTTTTCAATTAAATATTCTTATTTTTTACTTTTTTCACTTTAATAAAATTGAAAAATAAGGATATTTTGGTAATTTTTTTTTTACCATTTTTGAACTGACAAGTTGGGTTGGGACAAACATAAATGACAAATAGACAAGTTGAGCTGGAACGGAGAGAGTATTTCATAACAATAATTTCTTTTAAATCTTTAAATACAAATATAAATAAATTATTTTATTTTTATTTTGTTTTCTAACAGTTTTTTTTATTATGTTATTATATGAGATTTTATATAGTAATTTTATATAATTATCTTTTAAATATTTTTTTAATTTATAAAAATTTAAAAGACGATTATTTTAAAATCGAGACAATATGTGTTTGTCATGTCTTGAGCATTGCCATGTGAAAAGATTGCGTGCTGACCCAAGAAAATCCCATGGGTCCTCTAGTACCGATTTTGATATTTTATTATAAAATCACAATATTGTTATTGTGTCAATCTGAACCGCGTTTTCAAGAATTGGGATGCGATTAATTTGAATGGATTTATAGAAAATGACATCGTATGTTACGAAAATCGAATCAGAGTTTTTAATTATTTGATAATTATTTCTTTGAAATAAAACGCGAACGAATTGTCATAAAGTTTTTAGAAAGGATTAAACCCTAGAAATGCTCAAAAGAATGTAAAAGCTGAGCCGTTTAATATAATATTCATACACAATCTGGGCAGGCTCACTCGTGAATGGTGATTTCGAGACACCTCCGTCGGGAGGATTCTCCTCCGACGCCGGATTTTCTGACGGCCCCGTCGCGATCCCGGGCTGGAAGACGAACGGCACGGTGGAGCTGGTGGAGTCGGGGCAGAAACAAGGCGGAATGATCCTGATCGTGCCCCAGGGTGCCCACGCGGCGCGCCTCGGCAACGACGCCGAGATCAGGCAGGAGGTGAAGGTCGAGAAAGGCTCGATCTACTCCATCACCTTCAGCGCGGCTCGCACCTGCGCCCAGCTCGAGTCTCTCAACGTATCTGTTCCTCCCGCCTCGCAGACCATCGATTTGCAGACTTTGTACAGCGTCCAGGGCTGGGATTCCTACGCCTGGGCGTTCCAGGCGGAGGAGGACAACGCCATGGTGGTTTTCAGAAATCCTGGCATGGAGGATGACCCTACCTGTGGCCCCATCATCGATGACGTTGCCATTAAGAAGCTCTTTGTTCCGGTTAAGCCCAAAGGTCAGTCTGGTCTTTTCGCTATGATACGGTGTCGTTCCTGTCTTCTTTTTTTTTTTTTTCAGACTTCGCTCACATGTTGTTTGTACAGACAATGCTGTGATCAATGGAGATTTCGAAGAGGGCCCATGGATGTACAGAAACGAATCACTCGGTGTACTGCTCCCAACCAATCTGGACGAAGAGACATCCTCACTGCCTGGTTGGATCGTTGAATCGAACAGAGCTGTTCGTTACATTGATTCCTATCACTTCTCTGTCCCAGGAGGAAAACGAGCCATCGAATTGCTGTCTGGAAAGGAAGGGATTATCTCACAGATGGTGGAGACGAAGCCCAACAAGCCTTACAGATTGACATTCTCGTTGGGCCACGCAGCGGACGCCTGCAAGCAGCCCTTGGCCGTGATGGCGTTTGCAGGGGATCAGGCTCAGAACATACACTACACGCCCAATTCTAACTCCACATTTCAAACAGCGAATGTTAACTTCACTGCCAAGGCTGAGAGGACCCGTGTTGCCTTCTACAGTGTGTATTACAACACGAGAACAGATGACAAGAGCTCGTTGTGTGGTCCAGTCGTTGATGATGTGAGAGTCGAGCAGTCGGGGTCGAGTAGAATTAGGCTTGGGGGAATGGGATTGATCTTGATCATGTTGGTTGTGGTTTTGAGTTAGATTACATCGACATGTTTGTGGTTTTGCAAAAGGAGTCTTGGTAAACCAAGCTCCCTTGTTCTTGATGTTGTGTAATGGTTAAGGTTTTGGTTTTACCATGAGCTATATGAAATGCTGGTCTTTTATTGTGCTTGAGGTTGGTTATGTTTGGTATTATAATTTTATTTTTTATCATTATGTGGTCTTTCATTTATTTATTTTTTTCTTAGAGGAACTGCATGAATTTTATTAATTATTTGAATTTTAGTTGATAGGAACATAAAATTAACATTTCTATAACATTTTCCTTTCCATTTTCAATAAAAAAAATGTGGATTTTGTGAGAGTGAGGTTGAGTATATTCTATAGTTTTATTATATACTACATTAGGTGAATTTTATTGGATATAATGACAAATTTTAATGGCTAAATAGCAAAAAAAATCCAAAATTTTTATGATTTTTTACTATTTTAGTCAATGTTTTTATTTTTATTAATTTATCCATAATTTGAAGATTTAGTTGTTTTTTTGGCTAAATTAAAGTTGGAGTCAAAATTAAATGACATGGCAGGTACGTGGTTGACACATAAGCCATATAGCCCCACTTCACATATGCTCATGGACCTTGCTTTTACACACACTATTACTGACGCGAAGAAACTTGAAATAAAGCAAGGAAAAGAAAACGCATGGTCGATCAGTTGCTGGACGATTGCAAATGCCTTATTTCTTTATATATAGATTGATGTGAAAGAAAGAAGAGAGAAATCTTAAAAGAAATAGCAAAAACCTCCAAAATTTTGTTTTTGTTTTTTTTTTTTTTTTTTTTTTGGTTTTTTGGTCAATTTTAATTTAGTTTAGACTCCTATATTGCAAATATAATACTATATTCTATATCCCAATTTTTTTTTGGCTAATTAAAAGTTATATTAACTTTTTTGATGAGTTAATTTCCCGTCATAAAAAATTACACGCCACTATAGTTTTGTTTTTTAATTTTTTATTTACCTACCATTTCAATTTTCCAAAGTGAAGGGAAAATATATAATATACATATAATAATAATAATACTCTAATTAATAGTACCAATTTTATCCAAAAAAGAAAGGGGGCCAATTTCTTACACACGACGTCGTCTGGAAAAGCAAAGTATTTCTACTCCATTATTAACAGGGGCAGTCAATTACAATTCACAGTGACCTACCCACTCATACCGAGAGCACACCAACTCGAAATCAATGGCGGCGTCCATTTCTTGCCACCTCTCCTCTGTCTCCTCACCGGACTCTCTCTCTCTCTCCTCGTCCTCTTTGCTTTCGCCCTCCGCTCAAAATCTCCACAGATTCTCCGGCGCCTCACTAGCCGCTCCGGCAATCCGTCGACGAATCTCGTGTCAGGTTGTTTCTTCTGCGCCCTCGTCTCCTGCCAATATTAAAGGTATCTGTGTTTCTTTCCCAACGCTTCCGTTTCCTGATCCTCCTTTTTTTTTTTTGTGTTAGTAAGGGTTTCTTTTGGTTGATTTATACCTGTGGTTTTACTGTTCACTATTTCGTACATGCGGGAAGCAATGTTTCCGTGTTTAATTTATGAGAAGAATCATATTGCTAATCAATTTGGCGCTTATATGGATGTTGGAGTTAGATATCTTTTGTTTTCTGTTCATTTGGTATTAAGATTTCTTATCGATGAGTAAACTGTTCAGATTCTCAAATGTCATCTTCGATTAATTGGATAATATGAGCCACCCACTCGCATTTATAAATTGAATATATAATGTATTTATCTTACAACTTTTTGGCCTATAGAATTTAGAACTGTTGATAGAATATGGAAGAGAATTGAATAGATAAGTAGCAATTTTATTAGTTTGACTCAACTGCTCATGCTCTGAATTTGGGGTCAGATTCATGCTAATAGGGATCAATGAGCTTTGTTTTCTTTTAGTTTTCGTGTTATAAATACGGCTTGACCGACATCTCAGAAGTGGTGTCTGGCCTCTAACCTATGTTTGAAGTCCTTCAGCTTCTCTGTAATTTAATTGTTCGCTGTTATGTTTTCTTCTGTAATAAAATTTGAATGTCAATTATGTATGGTGCAGCATTCTTCACTGTCTATGTTTGCTTTCATATAATTCAAAAACATTAATAAATATTCAAACTACTTGATGCATGTGTTATTGCTGTAATCATATTTGTTTGGCCATAAAATACCTATGACGAGTTCTCATTGTTCATTTTTTTAATATTGTTTTGGTATTTCAGCGAAAACAGGTCTGAAGGACTTTCTTCACATTAGCGATTTTGACAAGGAGACAATTTTGAAGATTTTAGATCGAGCCAAGGAGGTCAAGGCACTAATTAAATCAGGAGAGAGGACATATCTTCCGTTTAAAGGGAAAACCATGGCTATGATTTTTGCCAAGCCTTCCATGAGGACTAGAGTTTCATTTGAGACTGGGTTTTATTTGCTGGGAGGGCATGCGCTGTACCTAGGTCCTAATGATATCCAGATGGGTAAGCGTGAGGAAACTCGTGATGTTGCTCGTGTACTGTCTCGCTATAATGATATCATTATGGCACGAGTATTTGCTCATCAGGTATGCTGGTGAGTTAACAATGAAGGACATCCAATTTTTGAATGTATTTGATATTCTGGTTTTGATGTCTGAGTTTAAGGTCAAACCCCTTTTGCTCTCTCTCTCTCTCTCTCATATTCATTTTATAATCTCTTCATGAATTTTTTGGATGTTTTCTTCTCAGTATGCCATAATGAATTGGTTTTGTGTATATAATAACAGGAATACATGTTTCATGACTATTGATGATCTCACGGAAATTTGTAGCGAAGCATATGTGTGTGTAGTATTTGCCATAATCTCTGTAAAAAATCATCAATGTGCTTTAATTAATAGGCAGGTGGTGTTATGGCAGTTCAGATCTTTTGTACAAAATTTTTTTTCCATTTTGTGCACCACATCAAAACTATGTAGTTTTTAGATGAACAAAAGTTTTTCATTGTAAATGTCAATTTCAACCACTATTCTTCTGTACCAAAAATCTCTATCCTACTTGTATACCACAAAACTACATAAGATCAGATTCCTGTCTTGTCCGTTGGTTTTAGTTTTATGGTTTTCTTGAAGTTTTAACTACAAATATTACAGCAGTGGCTCTTTCATCTTGCAGGACATTCTAGATCTTGCTAACTATGCCTCTGTCCCTGTGATCAATGGCTTGACAGACTACAACCATCCCTGTCAAATTATGGCTGATGCACTCACAATCATTGAACACGTAGGTCAACTGGAAGGGACAAAGGTTGGTGTAGTGCAGCTATTTAGAATTGTCTATCTACATTCACATTTTTTTTTTGGGGTTGAATTTATGTAACATTTTGTGTTTGTTTGATGGTAAATCTTCAGGTTGTCTATGTTGGAGATGGGAACAATATTGTGCATTCCTGGTTACTACTGGCATCTGTCATTCCTTTCCACTTTGTTTGTGCCTGCCCTAGAGGTTTTGAACCCGATCCAAGGACAACTAAGAAAGCAATAAAGGCTGGAGTCAGCAAAATAGAAATATCTTATGATCCAAAAGAAGCTGTAAAGGGAGCTGATGTTGTCTATTCAGATGTTTGGGCTAGCATGGGCCAAAAGGAAGAAGCTGAATACCGCCGAAAAGTTTTTCAAGGATTCCAGGTATGCAACCCTCTAGAGATATTTACCTTGTTACGTGGATTGCAGATAAGCAAGTAGCATTGACAAGCAGTCCTGAAAAGAATAACGGTATTTGGAAACTAACATTTCATGAATGGAGATAAATTACAAGGAAGCTATCAAAGATGGGGTCTATTCTTTAATCTTGAGTAAACGTGTTTGGGGTTAGACGGGGATAAGTATGTGTTTCTTACAAGGATTTGGTTTTGAATTATTCAGGGCTGGGGCCTTATAATATGAATGTCGATCGGTGGCTATGATAGGGAAAAATGACAAAGTTTTGCTTGGTTATCAGGATGTATCTATCATAATCACGAACATATTTGATATAACTTTTTTATCTTAGATTCTCTGAATCAATGCTAAGTAATTTGTAGGTGGATGAGGAGCTAATGAAATTGGCGGGTCCGAAAGCATACTTTATGCATTGTCTACCTGCTGAGAGAGGTGTTGAGGTTACTGATGGCGTAATCGAAGCCCCAAATTCCATCGTCTTCCCGCAAGCTGAAAACCGGATGCATGCACAGAATGCCATAATACTCCATGCCCTTGGGTTGTGAATGATGTACTTTTCTTGTTACTTAATGGTATCTTGAAACTTTTGTTTAAAATGGTATCCATTTCGATGGCTCTCTTCTTGCGGGATTAGTTGTATGGTTCTCCTGTATCCTGTACTATGGCCTTTCTTTGAGCTTTAGACCCAAGACATTCATCTCTCTCTCTCTCTTTCTCTCTCTCTCTCTCTTCTAGCTTTATGTTGCGTTACATAAATACTTTTGAGCGTAATCGATTTTAGTAAACCCAATGAGATGCATGCTACATGATTTTGAATAAAATAGTATCAATGCTCTTTCTGTTCTCGCATTTATAAAGGAAAACGTTACCAACAAAAGTCTGAAAAATATATTTCTAATGATTTTAATACCCATCATGTGTATTATTCAGTACTAGCAATAATTTGGGGTTCGGAGCAGGTGATCTAATGTGCATCAACAAAGGATCGTGAGTCCACTTTTTCAGTTTTTGATTGGTAAGATGTAGTTTGAATGAGTAGGAAATTTTAGTATTGATAATCTATATGAATTATTCAATTTCATGGTTGAAATAATGGAAGATTAGAAAAATAATTTTGCGCCAAGTTAAAACGATATAGTGGTATTTAGGTATCTATTTGGGCTTTTTCTTTTTTAAATAGTTATTTTTCATGATGCCGTCAAATGGAAGCGGTGGCGGCGCCCTTGATGACCGAGAAAGAGCGAGAGTGACAAAATTGAAATAAAACTACTAGTTTTTTCATATTAATACTCAAATATTAAATGGCAAAGGATTCGAATAACTCTCATAAATAAATTGGGCCGTATTTTAAGTAAATAGTTTTTGCGTGTATTTAAAAAAAAAAAAAGCCGGAAATATTTCGAGCGGTGGGACTGTATATATTTGACCCTGTAAGAGAGTAGAGGAGTTGGAGAGATCAGGAGAAAGAAGAAGAAGAGGAGAAAGAAAGAGCGGGAGGTTTTACGTTTACCTTTCTCCATCATTCACGTCTCTTCTTTCTCTTTCTCTCTCCTCCTCCCATGGAACACGAACAACCCCTAGGCCCAGGGCATGGTGGGATCCAAATCCCCACCTCTTCATCTCCATCGTCTGATCACGATGAAGATCTTCCCTATTTCTCCCCCGTCGGCTCCCCGGAGCTCTCTGATTCTCACCTTTCACCGCCGTCGGATCAACCGCTGCCCTCCGTTCTCTCCGATGATCTCAGTCGCAAGATTATCAAGCAGGCAACTAGTTTTCTGTTCTCTTTTTCTTGCTTTTGTCCTTGAATATGTGTTCTCCTGTTTCATTTTTGAATCTTTTTTACTGGTGGGGGTATCGTATTTTAGGGATTTTGTTGTAATTTGACCCTTGAGGGGAATTTAGAGTTGTTGAATTATTTTCTTGATGATTAAATGAAGTTGTTCTTGGTTTCTTGGGCATATAGTAGAGTTTAAACTTGAGCTGTTTAGTATAACTTGTTTTCTTGATTATTAAATGAGGTTTTCTTGGGCAGATAGTAGGGTTTAAACTTGAGCCTCTTTCATTTCTTTGCTGCACATACTTTTGTTTGGTATTTGCCTGGATTTCTTGACTGAGTCTTTTCCAGTTTGAAACTGCAAATTGTATTCAAGGTTCTATGAGGTGCGAGCATGTGTTCTTGGGTTTCTTGAATAGTTAACTTCTGCATAGCTTGGATAATTGATTAGAGTTTAAATAAAGTTTCAAGTGTCATTCAAGATGTTCTTGAAATCTTTCTTAGATTATATCAGGCTTCTCCTGAGTTGATTGTTTTTTTGGGGGACTTGTCTGTAATTTGTTGTTGGTATAAGTTTAAATTTTATTCCATGTTTTGCCTGATGACTGGTGAATCAGTGACAACCTTGTGGTGTGGAGATGTGTGTCTCAGCTACCTTGCTCTTAAATTAGTGGGACATGGTTGTTGCATAGTTATCCTGTGTGTTTATCCTCATTCAATTGTCTGTCTTTGTTAAATCAAGTAACACTTATTCAAACTTTCTACTTTGCAGGTGGAGTATTACTTCAGTGACGAGAATTTGCCAAATGATAAGTTTTTGTTGAAATATGTTACAAAAAATGCAGAAGGATATGGTGAGATCCAGATTTTGTTCAGCTTTTCTAGTTTGTTGTGACTTTGTTTCTAGAAAGCAAAAAAAAAAAATTTACTGCTTTATTGCTTCAGTGATATACTCAATACATTAACATTGCACTAAATTGAAGTACTTTTATAATTTCATCTTAATGGTGAAAGTCCCTGGAGTTCTATGCTCAATTAAGTCATTAGCTAAATGCATCTGTTAAATGAATAATCTCATGGAAGAGTCGTTGCTCTGTTGGATTAATAATGCCGATGACTATAATGAACTTTAAGAACGTCATGTAATATCAGGGTATAGATTTACTTTTTTATTTTAAAATTATAGCAAGTTAAGAATTAAAATGAGTTGTAGGAATTAAAATCCAGATAATTCTAATGTTACAAGCTTGTGTATACTGGGCACAAAAAATATTAGCCTTGTCAAAATTTATGATAAGCCATACAGTTTGATGAATATGTTTGTCAACTAACACTATTTTTAACTTTGCCTGCTCTTGGTCTTTCAGACAGAATTGTAAAATTTTCAGCATATTCTCCACAGGATCTTCGTGATTGATCTCATAAGTCTACTGGATGACCTTGATGTAGTTTATATATAAGTTGGTTTTTTTACACATAAAGCTCTTGTAATTCTAGAATCATGTGACAGCTCTTTTATGATGATCATGCATTTTTTGAAATTGCCATCTCAAGTTGTATGGCACATGTCTAAAAAGGAATCCTGTACGTTGCAGTTCCTATTGGAGTTGTTGCCTCTTTTAAAAAAATGAAGAAGCTGACTAGAGACATATCTTTCATCGTGGCTGCACTAAAGGATTCTGACCTTCTTGTAAGTAGATGAACTTTCCGAGAAAACCATTTATAAAAATTCACTGAAGCATATAAAAAGCAGCTACTAAACCTTTTTTTTTATGTTAGCCAGTCTGGTCACATGTTTTTTCTTACACAGTTTTGTCTAACCAAGTGTGACTACACAGTTTCTTACACGGTTTTATCCTCCTCCATTTCTATCCTCAAATTCGTTCTTACTGATAATTAGTGAGTTGCTTCCTGCTGTCTTCAGGTTGTTAGTTCTAACGAGAAAAAGGTGAAGCGACTCCATCCTCTTCCATTAGCTGAAATCAAGGATCCAATGGTATTATTCTTGCTTGCTGAATTTGAAATCATTTACTCTTAATGGTTACACTAGATTCTCAATCTTGATCATATTCTAGGTATGCACTGTACTGGTGGAGAATCTACCAGAGGATCATTCAGTGGAGAACCTTCGTCGAGTATTTGGTGAAGCTGGAAGGTATGCATATTATCTATCTGTTATTTTAGGCTGTAACTATATTTTTCAAGTGTGTAACTGCTTCTCTGCTTTTGAGCGAATGCTAGCATAAAGAATGTTACTATCCGTGACCCGCATGATGTAAGAGAACCAAAAAGATGCACTGTTGCAGAGAGGCTGATAAGTGGAAAGGTGTGCACTTCAAACAATTTATCTTTGCCTGTTTATTTAGTAGGAGGCTGTAAATACAGTAAAGTTCTTAAATGAACAAAATTAACCTTGAAGTAGCTAATTTATCATTACACATATTGTGCTTGTCAATTTGAAGCCTGCTCTGGGTTACTAAACACTATAAAGTCAAGATGTTCCTTCCTTACGGTCTACAGATATGTAGCAATCTTGTATAATTCTTATTCCATTTTCTTCTTTACAGGTGATCTATAAGTTGTTTTAAATGCAATTTGCTTAGCTGGTCTGGTTACTTGTACATAGTTATTACTTCTTAAAATTATGAGGAAAATGCCCTGTGCATTCTATATGATTCAAATTTTATATATGTATAGATTTGTCTTATCTTTCATTTTGCTTGCACACCTCCATGTGAGTTCACACAAATGTGCACACAACCACACAGCAAGCGCATGGTTAGTCTTTAAATTACGGTTACTTTAACCTATTTATTGTTGTGTATGTGCTGTTATTTCTTATTGGGGGCTTACCATACGCCTTGTTTATTTCTGTAGTTACATGCTCTTGTAGAGTATGATTCTGTGGAGGCTGCGGAGAAAGCCGTAAGTGAAGTGTCAGCAGCTTTTTCCATCTCCTTTTTATGTTTTATGTTATGGCTTCAGAAAATTGATTCTGTGATTTGGTTTAGGTGGCCACTTTAAACAATGAGCAAGATTGGAGATATGGGTTGCGGGTCAAGCTTCTAAAAAAATCGGTGTGTATTGCTCTTGCCTTCTTTTCTCATGTTGGTGATATAGTAGTATCGCATGTTTTTCTCCATGAGGAAAGTGAGAATGATTATTTGTCTTCTTTTTATTCTTTAGAACAAACCAGGGCAAAAGAAAAAAATTTGGAGGGAGTTGGAGCCTGAGAAGGGTAACACTTTTCAGACATCCGAGCCAGCTGGGAACGAGGAGAATCATGATGCAAGTGCACAACGTGATGATTCACATGATGAGGAGGTTCTTCTTCATTCTTGCAGAGATTTATTTTAACTCATCTCTGCTCTGAAATTTGGAGAACTTCAAATGACTTGAACAGTCATGCTTCTCCTACATTCAATTGTTTCTGCCATCTTCAGGAATCCTTTTTGCTCTATAATTTGCAGAACGTATTATATTTTTCTCTGAAATGTTTCTTTAGGATGTTGATCATCCATCAAGAGACAAAAATGGGATGCATTTGCCAAGAGATAGAAACGAGCACAAAGGTCGAAACCGAGGACGTGGAAGGAGACAGAAGTATCACGGGACAAATGGACATGGTAGTTGTTTGTCAAGTTAAGAGACTTTCTGCATAGAACCAACCTTCATCTTCATGAAAACTAATCTTTATATTTCAGGTCATGGAACACAGTATTTCAACCATGGTGTTGAACCATCAAAGCCGCCACCGGGCCCAAGAATGCCTGATGGAACGAGAGGATTTACAATGGGCAGGGGACGGCCACTGGCTACCGACTGAAATCAATGTCGTCGTAGACAATCCTTGCCTTGGAGTATATACGTTTGTTCTGTTATGAACACTTGCAATTTGAACAGTTATGGAATCCCAGAAATCTGTCTTTAATCTGACACTGTGAGTGCTTTTGAACAGCGGTGATGTGGTGGTTCTAACAACACTTCTTGTAATATTATGTGAAACAGCTGTGTCTCGTTATAAAAGGTTTGCAATTTCCTCCTAATATCACTTTGCTCAGTATTGATAGATACTACTTCCTCTGCACCAAGAAAAGTTGTGGTTTTAATTGAATTTGAAGTAAATGGAAAGTATATGTGAGAATTTTAAAAGCTGTGATTTTTAGGCCGGGCGATCTCAATAACAGGTCGGTAATTTGATGTTTACTCGACATTTAAATTTAGAGTTGCACTTGTGGGTAAATTAAAATCCATACAATGTGGGTAGGATTGAATTCGATTTGGATCTGCGTATTTTTTTTTATCCTAACATTTATGTTGTGTTAGTTGTATCTTTATACTATGTTAAATCATATATTTATATTATATTAAACATATTTTTATGTAATACTTTAACTTTAAAAAAATTCTAATTTTGGTAAAAATAACTCTAATTTGTATATATATACATTTATGTAAATATTACGCATACCTTTATATAATACATAAAGATACAAATAATATAATTAAAATGTATGATTAACATAAAATAAAGATATGTTTAACATAATATAAAATCTTAAAGGTATGTTTAACATAATATAAAATCATAAAAATATGCTTAACATAACATAAAATTATAAAAATATGTTGAACATAACATAAAGATATGCTTAACATAAAAAAAAGTATAGCAATATAAAAACCCAAAATGTATGACTAATATAACATAAAAATATGTTTAAACATAACATAAAAGTATAGCACCTGGAGCGAATTTTGGTGGGTTTAAGCTCAAACCCACCCAAGTGCATGGAGGCGAGTACGCATGTGTGGACCGGGTCGGATCAAGTGCACGGATCCCAATTACATAAAAAAAATTTGTATTAAATTTATATATTAACAATTTTTAATAATATATGTTGCTTATCTGAAATTTTGAATTGATAAAATCCCTAACAATGTTGATATGTATTTGTATATTTTATTTTTTAAAATAAAAAGTTAGCAAGTGGACTTTTTTTTTAACTACTAATTAATACACCTTTTGCAAATTAATGAATTTTTGTAATTATTTTAGAAATTTATTCTTTAATTATATTTTATGGATATCAAGTAAATAATATTGGATCATATTGATTTGTTATTATAAGTTGCTGAACTAAAAATTGAATATTTAAATTTAAGAAGACAAAAGTTAGATGACTTGTGACAACAAAATTTGTATAATAATTTAGTAAATAAAAAATTATATGCATAAATATATTTCTTCAGATCAAAACAAACAAGTTTTCACAATTTTGTGAATCACATTCTTTCAGGATTATATGATTTTCTTTTTCAATAATAAGTTCAAAATATTTGGAATAGCTTTCACAACGTGATATTTGGTGGCAAATAATTATGTTCTTTAGTGACAATTGTATAAATTGATTAACATGTTGAAAATGATTGAGATCATGTTAATATATTTGGAACATTTATTGTGAACAAAAATCGTTTTCAATCAGTTTCTCGACAAAAGAGTGAGAAAAAATCACAATCGTTTTCAATCAAAATTAATAAATTACACTAGTTTGGCCTCTCAAAAAAATAAATAAATAAATTTACACAAAATAAAATAAAATTTTCAAATTTGTTATTGGTCTATCCACCGCGCTGAAGAGCCAACAGCGATCTGTTTATCCACGCGTTAAGGAGGCGCGTTGGGTGATCTTACCCAAAAAGCCTCGGAAATTTCGAAGTGCCGGTAAATTCACCTTTCTCTCTCTAAAATATGCTCCTTACCAATTCAGCAATTTTCACTCGAACGGGCGTCGTCTAAAACGCAGAAATTACAGTCTTTGATGGGCTAATCGTGCTGTAAATTGATTTAATGCGTTTTCAGTCATGCAATCTCATGCTTTATGTGCCACAACTAGTCGAAATCTCAATCTCAATCTCATAGGGTTTTATGCGCATAACTTTTGTTGTTTAAGGACCCCAACATCGCGCGTTTCGTTCGACTGCCGAAGCTCCAGTAGTTATGTTGGTCACAAGGTGAATGAGACTTGTATGATGCAATAGAATCTGAATTTTTGCATATGATTTCTAAGGGCTTTCGATTAAACCAACTAACATCTCTCTTTATTTTTGATTGAGATAGTTATTGGAATCACGGGCTCGAAGACATGGGTTTCGCGTGCGGCGTGGAGTCCTTCGAATTTATGCCATGGATGATGTATGTTGATTGATTTCTTGATTACTTTACTCCCTTTTCTTTTCTATCTATCTATCCTTTTTTTTTTTCCCTTCTTCTTTTGCTTCATTTCTTATTGCTTAGAGACGTAAACTGAAAATGGTGGCAATTGCTGCTGATCCATCCAAGCGTTCTTACCTTCCTTCAGTAATTGATTATTATTCATTCTTGGCAATTGGTTAACTAAAATGGGATTAAGTTTTTTTGTTTTTTGTTTTTTTAACTACAATTAACAGGATATGTTCTGTATGCAGGATTTTGGTGTTTCTTTTGATAACTGGGGAGATGATAGACCTGTCGAATATATGTTTTCGTCAAGCGAAGGTGAAGACAGTGATGGAGAAATTTTTTTACAGCCAATAACTGATATTGATTTGCCCACCTCAAAAGAGCGTTTGCATAATTCTGATGACTCCATAACCGTTACTGCACATAGGCTTGCAATGCTTGGCAGTTCAAGTAAGAAAAGAAGGTAAGAATACAATGTGCACTTTATTGTTGGACAATTTATATTATGCTATAGTTTTTTTACACTTATGCTCATATGTGTTCAAAATTACCAAGTATAGAGATCCCTTATTTCTTCACGTTGCTATGTTGTATTGTAATCATTTTATGCCACTTTTCTGCTATGGCCTATGTGGTTCATTGTTGATTTAATTCTTGCAAGTGGATTGAAATTGATCTATTCGTATATGTTGACTGGCTTCTGCAAGTAATCTATGTATGGTAGCTCAGGCCTTTCTGGAACTTCTCTGCTTGCAGGACCATTCATGGATTTTGGAACAATGTTGGAATCATGTCGTTTTCGACATTAGTTCTTTTACTTATGGATCTGTGTGCATGGCGGATTGTGAGATTGCCTCTTGCACCATTCCATTTGATGCGGCCTTTTCTGATATCTGTAGTTTTAGTGTCTTGTGTTGGCTATATTTGTGTCCCATTATTTCGTATGTTCAAGCTTCGGTCCATAGTTAGGAATACTAGACACTCTTCCAAGAGAGGAACCCCTACGATGGGTGGATTGTATTTTGTACCAATCGGTCTACTTGTTGCAGAAGTTGTATTAAATTTTTCTTCGATAGAAGTTTCTGGAGCTGTAGTAGCAACCATCGCATTTGCTGCAATTGGTGTATTAGATGATTTTTTGAGTATCGGAAATAAGAATGATGGCCTACCTGGTTGGATTAGAGTTTTGTCGGAGGTAAAGCCCACTCTCGCTTGCTGTCTTCAGTGTGGCATCTACTTTATTGTTGTGGAGCTCTTGGATTTGATTATTGCTCTAATCTCAAGTTTTCGTGTTGCTCAGGTGGCTATTGGGATGTGGTTCTCTTACTGGTTGTGCAAAACGAACATATCAACACCCTACAACATGTATATCTTCTAGTAACTAACTTGATCAACCTTTTTTTAAGGGTAACTCACATATCCATGCTTATAGTGGTGACTTTCAAGATGATGTCTGCTACCATCATAACTTTTAAAACCTGTTTCATCCTTAATAATTTTCTTATATGAACCTGACATTTTCTTGTTAGGACTTTCATTCAGCATTATGTTGATCTTTCATTATGCTGAGTAAGAGTTAGATATCACCCTCTCTTAATGTTTTCTTAAATATTCACTCATGCATGTGTTTGTAACTATATTTTTGAAAATGAGCTGAAGTTTGTTTCTTAGTGAAGGTTTGCTGCATTATGTCTTCAGTTGTCAAAATAAATAAGGCTATAATGTGTTTTGCATTAGAAATGAGATGACTAAAAGACTTGTTATGTTACTTATGGAATAATTTGTATGTCAGGAAAATGGTGGTTCCTCTACCTGCACCATTGGGCCTTGTTTGCCTTGGAAAATTTTATCCCGTCTTGACTTCATTCTGTTTTGTTTCCATGGCAAACGGTGTTAATTTAACTGATGGGCTTGATGGATTGGCTGCGGGGACTGCTGCATTAGCATTTATTGCAATGTCAATTGTTGTTCTTCCAATATGTTCTGGTAATAAAATAATCTCTGCTTTGTTTTTTTGCTCTTAACATCCGAACTCTAGAATATCAAAATTATTTTAATCCACTACTATTTCTGACTTGAAGTATGTGCCGTCATTAAGCAGACCTTTCTATATTTGGAGCATCAATGGCTGGAGCATGTGTTGGTTTTCTTTTCCAAAACCAGTACAAGGCTTCTATATTCATGGGAGACACTGGATCTTTAGCCTTAGGTGGGGCTCTTGCTGCAATGGCTTCTTGCACAGGAATGTTTTTCCCTTTGTTCGTTTCATCAGGAGTATTTGTCTTAGAAGTACTTTCAGTTATCATACAGGTATCTAACTGAAAGTTGTTTGCGCCATTCAGCACATTCTCTATTTCAACAGCTTCTACTCTGGTGTTTGATTAATCATCACATTGCCTGCTTATGTCCATATTTCCTTCATCTCCTTTATTGTTTTCTTTCTGCTTTTGATCATTGTTTTGCTTTACATAACATCACGATGTAAACTTGCTCTTTCTCCCTCTGATGATATTTCCTATACCAACTTTCAGGTATTTGTCTTTATGGCAGCAAAACATTTCAGGCGAAGGGGCTACAGGATTTTCCGGATGGCACCTTTCCATCACCACCTCGAGTTATGTGGAATTAAAGAACCAATAATTGTGGCCTCTGCATATGCTGTTGCATGTGTGTTGATCTTATGTGCAGCCTACACTGGTCTCACTTCAGCATGAGCGACTAGCATTTCGTAGATGGCTCAACGGTTTTTGAATTTTGATATATTCGTATAATTCAGTATTCAATTTAATCAGCATCATGATCAATTTTTTTTTGGCAGAAAGTAGGTGAAGGTGTACAGTAAGCCAGCCAATTTTGGTACCTCACATTCAGTTGTGACTCTTGAGTTTATCGGGAGCTCTTCTGACAGTAATTTAGTTGCCTTGCTATTTTACCTTTCTATGTTCGTTAATCTTCCAAATGATACCTTAGTAGCCAGCTCATTTGGGAGTATGAATGTTATGTAATAAAACTGACAGGGTTGCACACTGAATTTAACCTTGGATTTATATTCAGTGTACCATCACTAGTATAGCATCTAGTGACCAAACCAAAGTTTGATTCCCTTAGCCTTATGTATGTAATACAAGACTCGTTTTGTTTTTAGGCAAAAATAATAATAATAATAATATCAAAATTTGTTTGGAATGGTTCTTAAAATGAGGTTCCTAAAGTATTGAAAATGTCATGTCCAGAAATCTAAAAATAACTTAATTTTTTTTACTTCAGAGGATTATAGACCCAATTGGTATTGTAGGAATATTTCATGTGATATCTTATTTCAAACTTTACTTAATTTTTATTGATAAGAATTATAAATAAAAAGAAATACTCCCTCCACCTCATTTAAAAAAAAAATCATATATCGTTATTTTTTGTCATGAGAATGTTATAAAATTTTTCAATCAAAAAATTAAGTTTAGTATTTGAAACATAACTACTTTCAGACTAACTTCTCATTTTATAAACTAGATCTTTTTCAGTTTTTCTTTAGAAAGAGGAGGTGTAGAATTTAGAACATTTCTTTTGCTTCAAAAAAAAAAAAACAAAAAAACAAAAAAAAGGAGTCGCTAAAGACCAATTAGGGCTAGGCAAAATATCGAAAATTTCGGTATACCGCGCATACCGTGTCGAAAAATACCAAAAATGTCGAAAATTTCGGTATACCGAAATTTTCGGTACAGTATCGGTATGGGGATTTAGAATTTTTTAGTATTTCGGTATATACCGAAATATATTAATATTAATAATATATATATATATATATATTATTATTATTATTATTATTATATATATAGATATATTTCGATAATTTTCGGTAATTTTCGGTATAGTATAACGGTAAATTTAGGTATACCGAAAAATTCAGTAATTCGGTATCAAACGGTATAGGCTATCAATATATCGAAAATTCGGTATATCGAAAATTTCGGTACGGTATCGTATGTTTTTTGGCATACCGAAATTTTCGGTACAGTATACGGTATGGAATTTTTTTTTTGGGTACACTGTACCGAATCAACCCTAAGACCAATCAACAAATCATTTCAATTAAAAATTAAAATTTTTGAAAATACCAATTTTACCGTTTAAGGAAAAAAAAAAACCTCCAATCCCTCTCTTTCTCCTCCAGTCTCTCTATTTTTTATCTTCTTGCATTTTTAATGTTATATCTTTCCAATAAGATTTCTTATTGTATGAAATTTAATATAATTACAAACATTTCATAAAATAGTTAAATGTATAAAAAAAGATTAAAAAATCAATCAAACTCGACTAACTCTGTTCGATTTTAATTGATCGAATACGTAGAACTGTATTCAGAAATGAATACATAGAGATACGTTCAATCACATTTATCGAACAAAATTAGTAGGATTTGATGGAAGATTAAAATTGATATTTTTATATTTTTAATTAAAAAATGTGTGCACTCGGGTGTTCTTAGTAAATAATGGGGTGTTTTTAGTCCCTCCATTACGAAAAAGCGGAAGTGAAAATGTGCCTTTGGTTTCGTCCCATTCCCCACTAGTTGAGTCTTTATCCGCGCTCGCTCAACCCTTCAAGGTTCTTCAACTCACCTCTTTTCTTTATCCTGGGTTTTCTTCTGCTCTTACCGCTCTGTTTCTTTCTTTCTTTTCTTTTTTTTTTTTTTTAATCTTGATCATATCTTTAAATTGTTCTTGGGGTTCTTTTTTCTCATCTGTAAATTTGGAAACACTGTCATATTGTACTCAAAGAAATGCGATTATGATGTCGTTTACTTAAATCTGCCACAATTTGTAGTTAACATGTTGAATATTGAGGTCTGAATGGCGGTATTGTTTACCTTTTTTTTTTTTTTAATTTTTGCTAATGTTTCTTAAGAATAAGCAAGATGGATTTTTTTTTTATATATCCTTTTCTCTGGTTATTTATTCAAATTTAGATTATTGTAGCCAACCATAACCTTATATTTACTCTCGGTGGGAACTTGACATTCACCGGATTAGGGGATTTAATGTATTAGTAGTTTATGTTTTTGGAATCAAGAATTGAGCTTTAGTCCACAAGGCTCAAGTATCCACTGGAAATTCTCCATATTCTTTGAAATCTAGAGTTGGGTTGTTCTTGTTGCTGCAAATATTTACCAATTCTCTTATATCGTGTGTGTTTCTCTGATTTGCATTATCTTACACTGTGCCCTTATTTTTCTTTATTGGGGTGTGTTTTCTTAATTCGACTGTTAGACACTTGTTTATTGTATTAATCTTCGGATTTGGTTGCACGACATCCAAGCCGAGTCAGGTCCTTTAATATTTAGTAAACTATGAGATACCAAGCTTGATCTGGTTTGGTTCATGTGTTGTGAATGAACTCTAAAAGGTTGCTTCATTGTGCAGTTTTATCTTTAGAGTGCTGGTTGAGGATTATGAATTGAGCCATTTTTGAGATGAGTTGTATACATATCACTGCGTCCCAGTTTATTTCAACAGTTGCATTCCCAACCCAGTCTTTTCGACTCAGTAAGTTTACATCTGCTGCATCTCGATACCAGCGAGCTCCAGTTGTCTGTTTGTTTGGTGGTAAAGGGAAGTCGGAGAGTGGGAATGAGGTATTTGCATTGATTATTTATCATATGAAATGCTTTGCTCAAATAACAGACTAGTCTTTTGATGTTATGGCAAAGCATATAATTTATTTTGAAAACTTGGTCTGATGTCTAAGGTTTATCTTCATTCAATGCTTCGCTTTATTGTTCTTTTCGACATCTAAAGGAGTTATTATTTTTTGATTGTGTTTGATAAATATTATTGTTTCCTTTGTGTTTTCTTTTTTGTTTTAATTGTGTTGATAAATATTGGTCAACATAGACTTTTATAAAGTTATAAACCACATTGTTCTTGCATGCAAATGGTTACCAATCTGTTTGGTTCGCCCTATGAATTATTTAGCATATAAAAGATATATATACAACAATTGATTTACAATGTCTACGTTATGACTTGTGCCTTCAAACTGTAAAGAAAACACTATTCAGAAACTATGTGACCAAGGATCCAGGATTAGACTCGTTTTCTTCGCTTTAGTATAAACTGCTATGATAATTTGTATAATACACATGTAGAGATGGATGATATGAATTGGACTGCTCCAGAAGATGTTAAACGTCATGTGGGCATTGTATATTAGTGATATTAGGCTTAGATTGAACGGAAAATCTTGCTCCTCCTCCTTGAGATTAATTTATTGATCTTTATTGAAAGTTTGATTTACTGTTCTAGTCACTCTCTCCTGTGCTTGTATGGAAGAACCTAATAAGATGCCCTCTTCTCAGTTCTTGTCATTTGTGACCTTGCTTATGTTTACAATCATGATATAGTTGTCATTTTGTTGATCCATTGTTACATTAGAGCTCCTACATTGTACAACATGTAATTCACTTGTTAACATACCAGGGCTCTCCATGGAAAGCTCTTGAGAATGCAATGGACAATTTCAAAAAGAATCAGTCAATCGAGGATGTATTGAGGCTACAGATTGAGAAACAAGACTACCCTGACGATGGAGGCAGCATAGGCGGCAGTGGCGGCGGCGGCGGCGGCGGCAGTGGTGATGGTTTTGGTGAAGGTGAAGATGAAGGTTTTCCAGGAATGTTGGATGAGTTCGTACAAGCGATCATGGCCACTATGGGCTTTATATTTCTGGTACTCCTATCCTATTCAAAACTCATTCTCAAGTATTAGTCTTTCTTCTTAGTCTTATATAGTTAGTTCGAATTTTCAATTCTTCGTATCTAAATCCATGTTCTTGAAAAGCCCCTTCTGGGTTTTCTTCTTATAAGATTGATATATATATATATATATATATATATATATATATATATATATATATATATATCCGACTCTTCCTATAATACTGACCCAATATATTATGCTTCATTTCAGTACATTTACATCCTTGAAGGTGAAGAGATAACTGTAATAGCAAGAGACTTGCTTAGGTTTCTCTTTACACGACAAAAGAGCATCCGTCTGAGTCGTCTCATAAATCAGTGGAATGGTTTCTTGGAGAGGATGAAAGAAAAGGAAGAGTTCGACCCATATTGGTTGGAACGAGCGATAATAACAACGCCAACATGGTACGACAGCACGGACAAGTATAAATATGTCTTCAAAGTTCTCAATAGAACATCTGTTGATGAAGATGATGTTGGTGATGTTGGTGATGTTGATGATGAGTGATACCTACATAAATTTTTTTTTTTTTTTTTTTGCATTTGGAAGTTTCTTTTGGGTCTGCAAGTAATCTTGGCAGATGATGTTTAAGTATGGACCATAGCGCACATTTTCAGGCTGCTTCTCTCCTTACATTCAAATGGTGTAATTGAATTTTTGACAATCCATGTTTTACAGTTTTTTTCTGTTAATGAAAAAATAATTGAATTTCTGTTTTTTTTCTTCTGTTAATTGAATTTTTTATAATTTTGTTATATTAAATGAACAAGTATATTCTCGAATGTTCTAAAAGATATTTCAT
The DNA here is from genome assembly GCA_028654395.1 of Scutellaria barbata. Lineage (NCBI taxonomy): Eukaryota > Viridiplantae > Streptophyta > Magnoliopsida > Lamiales > Lamiaceae > Scutellaria > Scutellaria barbata. The sequence goes on from CM053648.1 coordinate 20,119,555, forward strand.
GTATGGATATATAGATTTAATGTCTACATTTGATAAACAAAAATTGTAAATTAATATTTCCTAAACTCCTCACCTAAACCCTTCCGAAACACCCTTGAATCCACAAGTTCCTAGCTTTTCATTATAGAATAATATATTTATTTAAATTGACTTTATTTATGAATCAAATTTCACCTATTTAAATTTTATTGTGAATAAATAAAATATTTGGAATTAAGATTATTTTATTGTTAGAGCGAAAATTTGCATATATTCGTTAATCTATATTTGGATATTCTGAAAAGTGAGCCGTTATTTCACAAGTGTGTAAATATTTATACTTATTTCTAGTCATAAAATCAAGAAATCACGCCACCAAGTGAAAATCTTTCTCAAAGGAGAGAGGACGAGAAAAGACGAAGAAAATCTTGCGCAAATTTTGGTTATGGCGGCCGAGGAACAACTAGACATCTCAATATCTTCATGCCTTCACATGGTTTCTGCTTTTCTCGCCTTGGAACCACCCGACGTTGTACTCTTCTTCGCCAGGTCACACTCAATCTCTCCCTCTCTGTTTTTTTTAAGAAGGTTGATTATTCAAATATTAATTGACTCTAGGGATTTCGGTGGTGGTTCAATCACTGAGAGTGTACAGAGTTGCATTTGGCACCACTGCATTAATAAAACTGTAAGTTTTCACCTCTCTTGTAATCAATAAATTAACAAATGCATAAATTAGAACAAGAAAATAATTTTTGAAAGAAAAACAATGGTGGCCCTTTCAGGATTTGAAGTCGCAGGGGCCTTTTCTGAAAAGATTTCTCAAGAAATTGATTCTTGAAATCGAATCGAGCGGGGGCATCGTTTTGGATGAATTGATTGAATACTATGCGTCTTGTGTGATCCCTTTGAAGGTATTGGTACCCCTAGTTAGTATTTTACTCTGAATTTTTTGTTATTTACTAATTTCAATCTTCTGATTTGTCTGTTAGGATGATGATGCTGGTGTAGGGATCTCAAGAATCTTGAAAACATTATCATTTCTTTTCCCTAATGGTAATTTTTAATGAATTCCAAGTTTGTTCATATATTCTTATTAATGATTTAGAACTTCAGTAGTGAGTTTTCTCAACTTTGGTGCATGTGTAGAGTCTTATGGAATCATGAGCTTCCCAAATACTAGGAAATTCGAAGTTCGACTTCGGTGTTCTGTCAACTTGCTTGAAGGAGACACTGGGTAATATTTTATTTAATGAAAAAAATATAAAATAATCAACTTTGAGTGCGATGATCTCGGTACTTGATGTTATGTTGAGTAGGTCTTGTTTGATGATTTGTAGCAAAATCATTCATTGGAATCAGAAGTATGATGTAAATGAGAAACTCGGTCACATTGCTCAGCATCCTTCATTTTTGTCGTTCTAACCTATTTGTCCCTTAATGATCTTGAATACACTGCATGATCATAAGTTTTTTGGAAATATGATTAAGAAAGTGTATATTTTCATTGATGAGGAAAATAGCTAATGTTTGAGTAATTTTTTCTTGTCAATAGGCCTTGCACTTGATAGAGCAGAATCATAGCCATGGTAGTAGTAAAACTTTTGATGAGAAATCAGGAATGTTTGAGGATATCCTTTAAGATTGCTAATGGAACTAATGCTAGAGATGACTCAGCAGTTTCTGTAACTATAAGGTATAAATGAAGAATTCTTCTGCTCTTTTTGATCAGGGAACAACAAAAATGCCGATGAACGACAATGAATACTGCTAATATTTATACTTCTCTGACTGGTTTTGCCATGATACTACTAATCTCTTTGGAATCAGCTAAACATACGTGTAGATTTAATTTCATTGTTCTACAGACCACTGTGCCTTGTTATTTGATTAGGCTGTATTTAAATGTACGAGGATAAGAGAGGGGCTACTTTCCTTTTGAGAACTAGGAGGAGGACTGGACTGGACTGTTAAATGGTCGAATCTAACTTAAACTTCTGTTTGCAGCATACATTACTAATGGCCTTTTAATTCTTTTCCTAGTGCAATTTTAATCAAACCTTAGAACTTCACGTAAGTTTCTACCTTTTTATCTTCTCATGTTGATTATTTGCTCTGATTTGCTTTCAATTGCTAATTCTTTGTTTGACCCCTCGTCGTTTGTTTTCTTTGTTGTTCTATATATAAATGTTATATAGGTGCTCTATTTGGCCATCAAGTCTTTTCCTGTCGGAATTTGTACTTTCTTTCCCAGAAATATTTGCAAATAAATGTTGCTTTGAGGTGAGATTTGTATTCTATAAATGCTATGCTATGATAACTTGTGTCCTCTCCCTCTAGTTTCATTTTTCTAACTTAAATTTAAAAACCAATATTTCCTTCTTTATCCTCCTGCTCATACTGGAAACTTACAACAATTATTTGTTTTTTTTCCATATATAGACTGATTATTTTAGAGCTACTAATTTTTCTGGCTGTTTAACTTATGACATTAGTTGAATTATGACTTGTCCTCGAATCAACAGATTGGTTCGGGAGTTGGATTGGTTGGCATCTGTCTATCCCATGTCAAAGCATCTAAGGTAAGCTTTGTACATACATGAGAAGATGCGATGACCTTTTTCGTGGAAAAAAGTAATGCTATCTAAAGTAACTCTTCTTAGGATTGACATTTTGGACAGAAACATATGAGAAGGTTGTGTTTTACTTGCAAAAAGGAAAATCATGTATTACGCTATATTAGGTTGTGTTCTCGCGATGCAGGTAACTCTAACCGATGGAGACCTCTCAACTTTAGCAAACATGAAGGCCAACTTGGAACTGAACCACCTTTTACATGATGAAACGGTTAGTAAGAAGCATATGTGTGTATCTGATCTTTTGTTTTATTAGGTGACATGACATCAAACACAATCTGATCTTAATATTGATAAATAGGTTCGGTGTGTTTGTTTGCCATGGGAATCCACCTCAGATGATAATCTCCGTTGCTTTGCCCCCAACATAATGTAAGTATTGCATCCATCTATCTTGAAACGTATATATCATGGTTTCATTTCATTTAAGTCTCAGTTTTATTTTCCACAGTTTAGGTGCTGATATTATATACGATCCTTCATGCCTTCCTCATCTGGTACGAGTTTTGTCGGCTCTTTTGAAACGCGGACATGATTATAGGACTGGTCTCCGAAATGAGACTGGTAATTATGAAGGTCCTGTTGCATACATTGCATCTGTGATTCGTAATATCGACACTTTCAACTATTTTCTTGAGCTGGCTCAACAGGCTAATCTTGTTGTCACAGACATCACAGAGAAGATCAAAGTGTTTGATTTTCTTCCTTACCTGAGATCCTATGATCGATCTACCATTAAAATATTCAGAATTCATGAGCAAGCAATATTCTAATCCTGCCCACATTTTTTTTTTAACTTGCAAAATGCATAACTATTTTGCAATTTTCTCAGAATTTATATTTTCTACTTGACTTTCACCAATGATATTAATAGGTGTATTGTTACCTCTTTTTCAATTTTCTTGGTATTCTTTCTTAATGGCAGTGTTGAATTGATTCAAGTGATATACTGTAACTTGTGGCCTGTGGGTCTACTTGAAAGAACTTATGTCCATAGTATGTAGAAATTTATACCGGTTTATTATTAAATTATATACATATTATAAAAGAATCAAATTATTTAAAAATCGTAGCAAAACTACTTTACTGTAACTGTTTTCCATTGTTTGAAGATGATATATAGGGATAATGAATAAGAATACTCAAAATATTATATTTAAAAACTAAAATACCCAACCCACTATAATAATACCCCAAACTACCCAAAACCAAATCAACACCCTTACACTCCACATGGGAAATGCTTTTACCACTCCAAATTTATTATTTCCAAACCAATATTTATTGAAACAAATTTAATCATGATGATATATCGACTGGAATACTTTCTAAGTGTCCTTTAATACACTACGGTGTAGGATGATTTAATTGTTTACAACGCCACGTATCAGTTAAGATTTGTGAAAAGTGAATAATAGTGTTTTTTCCAAGATTTATATTTATTGAGATTCGATGTACGAAATGAAATTAGAGCCTAGGTTTATTGAAGATATAAATTAAATTATTTGTACAATATTGATTTTTCAATGTCTAACGAGAGGAGAAAATCAAGTAAAAATGTATTCAGAAGATATTTCGAGATAACAAGTGCAGAATTTCATAAAAATAACATCCAATGAAAATTGGAACATAATTGTTTCAAACACTTCTAAGATCTCACATGATCTTAAAAAGATCCAAAAGACCATCCAATTTTATGGGAATCAGACGGAGAAGATGTTCTGATCTCTTTTCGAGATCCAACAAGAAGTTTTAGATTTGAAAAAAAGAAATAATAGATTTAAAAGGAAGAATACCAATAACAACAGGCAGATCATGAACGAATGATTCAAATATGCGTTCGGAAATAATCCTATCATTCCTAAAGGAAAGACTATGGAAATTCCGCAGTCTAAAAGTTATGATGAACTATTGATAGACATCATTCGAAAGGTTTGATGGAAGCAACAAGAGTTGATATCTCGAAACTAAGCGAATCACTTTCCAATTTAGAAATTGTGGATCTGGTTAATCTCAAGATGAATGCTCATATTCCCAAACAAGAAGAAGGGAGTACGAGTACAGAAACACCCGTCCACCAACAACCATCAAGGTCGGATCAAGTCGAGCATAATACCAATTCATTTGGTGCTCGTCAGAGGAGACAACCAGAATGGAGTAAGACACCAGCTAACAACCCTTGGGCGAGAATCATGTTAGAGCCGACACATCCATACGGATTGATGCTAACACGAACATCATCTATTTCAGAAATGTGGAGAAACTAATCGATGAATTGATAATATCTTTAAAGATCATCTCGTCTACGCTGGACATTGATAAAAATCAATTTACTAAACTTATTTAAAATAGTTTGGAAGGTTTAACAAGACAAGCATGAGAAGGAATAGATTCTCATATCAAAGAAGAGATTGGATCTGGAGATAACATTTATGAAATTATCGAAAAGATCGGTCACTTGTTCAAAATATACTTCATCGGAGATGGATATTTTGATGAAAGAAAAGAAGAAAAGAATCGAGAATATACACAGGCTTTGTATGCTCTCAAATTTAGAAGTACATGTGCAGCTGACGAATATATATATATATATATATATATATATTGGTTCCTTAAATACTACTTACAAACACAGATACCATTAAATATTGTTGCAGAGATGTTTTTGGCAAAAATATGTAGCCCATAAAGAGAAATGCTTATACAAACAAATAAGGTGACTCCACGCAGGATTGATTCAGTGGCCAGAAGGATGTCTTTCTTTAAAGACAATATAAGAGAGTGATGTCAACAAGTGAAACTACAAAAGAACAAAAAAAAAACTAAGAGGCCAGATAAACAGAACTTCACTTTGTTGTGAAAATAATGATTTTTCAAGTATTATCAGAAAATCAAGTCGTGAAAAATAGGGCAAAAGAAAGAAACACTTTAGAAATGTGTTTTGATTTAAGTTAGGGGATCACAAAGAAGACTTTCCAATCAAGGAAGATCATGGTGGTCCAAATCAAAGGCTAGATCTTACCAATTTGGTCAGAAGTCTTATCCTTCCAGGTTTTCTTCACAAGAATCTAGATTCACAGGGAAGTCAATAGGAAGAACACTGTTGGGATTTCAGTGTTTAGATTTTAATGAGACAAAACATAAATGTAATAGGAAGTTTTGTGTACCCCATTTTTCAAGATATTTAAGTGAAAGTATAGACTAGAATTGACTCTAGATATTAGTATTGAAAGATGGAGGTTTTTATAAGTTACAAAGTTGTATCGAGAATTTTGGAAAGAAACTGCTGCAAGAAAGCAGATACAGCATCGCTGCAAGAAAGCAGTTACAGCACTGCAGCTAAGTAAGAAAAGAACGGCGTGCAGCATCGCTGCAAGAAAAGGATATAGGAGTACTGCAAACAAATGATACAACAATACTGTATGAAGATACTGCAAGCAGGTCTAAGTTACAGTAGCGCTGCAAAGAAGTATCAGCTGCAAGCAGACCTAGGATACAGCGCGAAGCTCACTGCTCAAACAGTCAAACAACGCCAATGACATACAGAATAAGTATCCTGCAATCCGAGGAAAGATAAATGCAGTACGAGGAACAAAGATCCAAACAAAAATAAATAGAGCCGTTCCAGAGAAAATCAAAGTTGCAGACAGAGCCAATACAAAGATGCCACGTGGACTGACGCGCTGTAGAAAGCTGCTAGCCGCAACTACCGCATTAAATGCTCCAAAAGAGAAAGTCAAGTCGTATTAAATGCGAGTCATACCTTTGATCAAGTACTCAAAATTCAAAAGAGAGATATCTCCTTCAACGGATATCTTCTCATACAAGTATAAATAGAGGATGAACAACACTGAAGCTAGTTACTGAAACATTTGCGCAAAAACTCTCAAGCATTCAAGTTACATTCATTCAAGTCTACTCTCAGTTTCAGTCACTCAACCTCCGTGAAGTGAAGCAAGCTCAAAGCTGAAAGATTCTTCGAAGAATTCAGAAGCTCACTTCACCGCACCAGTTGAAGAACAAAACATATATACTTTTTAACCTTGTTGCTGTGTGCTTAGGTTGTTTTAGGTGTCGAATAGTTGATAGGAGAGATCTTTACTGTTTGTATAAGTTGTTTAGAGTTAGACAGCTTCCTTGTGTGGTAGTTTAGAATCCTGTGTAGGTTAACCTTTAGAGTTTGCAGTTGCTGTGTGTACGTTGGACTCTAGTAGGTGTTTACTTTGTAAAGTTGATAGATTGTTAGGAAAGTCTTGTAAATCAATCTTGCTTAACAAAGTTACTGTTCAAGGTAGCAGTAGAGTGGACGTAGAAGGATTACACCACCTTCGAACCACTATAAGCCATAAGTGTTTTATCGCTTTCTTATCTGTGTTTTATTTCATTTATCTATCTTTGTCATAAGTATAAAACATTTTGAAAAGGATCATATTTGAGAAAACCAACCTTGTGTTTTAAAACGTATTTTTTCCGCTGCGTATAAACTCTAGTTACAGTGTGCAGCACTGCATCCTAGTGCTGTAAGCAATAATTTTCTGGCGCTGCAAGTTCAAGTAACTTGCAGAATAGTAAATTTTTCGAAATATTTGTAAAATCAACCAAGGTTCATTCATCCCCCTCTGAACCTCGGACACCACTTGGGACCAACAAAAACTGACAATGAGAACTTTCAAACAAACTCACACTCGTACAAATAAAAGTTTCAAGGATTGTAACTGCTAGACATGTGGTGTGAAAGGTCATATTTCGCCAGATTACACACAAAAATAAGGTGATCTACGTCAGTTCTGGCCGACAACCGACATCCTTAATGTGGTTTTCTATGGTGACCTGATGCCAATTTACCAGTTTGAGAACATTTCTTCAAATGAAAGCATCTATGAAGAAAAATACGAATCGGATCTAAACGATTACTATGAATCATCTACAGAATCAAACTAGTAGCTCTGGTGAGCAGGAAGATAAACTCCAAATATCGAATAGTCTATCAGGATTCTTTTCACGAATGACCAGCTCAAATAAAATGATGGAAATAATCATGCAGCAGGATTCAACCCTAAGTCCATACGACGACATTAGGATTGAAAGTATTAATCGGATCTGTAAGCAGATTGGACTAAAACAGTGCAAGTACAACATCATCTATCGGGTGAACTCAGGTGAGTTTTCGATTCCAATGGAATTAACCGGTAATAAAGTTGATATGCAGTTTATTTCAAAAGAAAAAATTCTTGATGAATTGAGTCGTATCAAAGAAGAAGTAGCGGTTACTATGAAATGAATTTATATCGAAACCATTGAAGTAGTGGTTAAAGCCATCTTCAAAGAAGGTATTGATTCAAAAATTCATTTGTCAGTAATGGATAAACGTATAAATAACTTGAGAGATGGTTGTCTTGGTACAATGGTAGGAAATTTATATGCTGGCAAAATTATGTTTGACATACATTCTAGGATTGCATATAACCTAGTAGACCAAAATTTCAGTAGAGTCTTAACCCTTTATCAAGATTTTAAGAAAACTGATTTAATGAAATAAGGTAATAAATCATATTCTATCATGTATAGAATTGCATATACATTTTTCAATACACATCATTCTGATATGTTCCTTAGGAAATAATATATAGAAATTCTTAGAATTTTCAAGAAATTTGTCAAAGTTATGACACCAGATCCAATCCAAATACCTAGGATAGGTGGTGTCAATTTACTAATTCAAGATCATCCGATTTTAAATAAATTATTAAGATTTGATTCTGAGATTAGTAACATGATGTCCTTTTCCAAAGATAGGATTCTAAGCCTCAAAGGAAAAGAACCAATTGAGGATTTTAATCAACAACAAATTAGGGTAAGTAATGTTAAAATGAATTGTCCTGAGGGATGGAAAGAAATCTATATTATTTTTGATATATCTGAAACTAATAATTTGTTTTCTTGTAATGAGATATATCATTTACAACAACCAAGTTTAAATAGATACAAATGCATGTTAGAAGTAACAGACTATGAAGTATATGTTACAGGAATTGTAGGTAGAACTAAAAGTTTAAGTTTCCTTGAGAAACACAAACCATGGTAAAGAAATGAAAAATAGATGGAGTTTAGTCTCAATGGACACCTGATAAGGGTGGAAAGAGTAGCCTATTTTTCTATAAAAATATACTAGGTTTGCATATAGATGAAGATATTTCGAATCTCTTAAAACAACAAGATGATATGTTAGAATCTTTAAGAGAATTCTTTAATCAAGGTTTAAACTTATCATGATACAAGTGTGATGAAGTTATGTTTAAGTTTAATCAATTAAACTTAAGAATAAACCTTTTAGAATCTTGGAAAGATAATAAAAATTATCCAAAAGATTCTAAATGTTAAGTGTTTTCTCCATATATATATTCGTGGGGATATTGTATGAACAATACAAGTTTGAGTACTTTGCAGTTTATATTGATTCAGGTTCAGACATTTGCACAGCAAAACTAGGAGTTTTCCCCAATGAATCTGTGGAAACTCTACCCCTTATTGCAGGAAGAGATTTTTTTCAAAAAATTCTAATACTCAATAAAGGTGTTTGAGAATCACGAATAATAATTGGAGGCGCATTTGGTACCCTTGATACAAAATAAAAATGTCACCTATCTATATTTATGATACATGTGCTGATATTTTATTGGGACATAACTTTATCCAAATATTTACAAAATATGAGCAAGATAACCACAAGAACCTGTTAACCTTCACTACTTACTAAGTGTGGTAGTTTGATATAGATTTTACGATGTGAGAAAGTTTTCAATAGGATAATGTCCATTACTTTCCACAGCAAACGTGGTGATAATGATTCAAAGTTAACTCATCCTAAAATGCTAGATACGAAGAAATTTAGCAAAGCACTTTTGTCTTTTAGGCAACAAGGTATTGAGAATGCATTGGAAGAAGCTATTAAGTTTCTGAAAAATGTCTTACAGGAAGGACCACCTTCGATTGACATTGATAAGGAAAGTTTACTTTCCCTCGAAAATGTTAAAAAACTAATTAAAAGGAATTTCAATGAGAATCCTTTAGATTGGTAAGACAAGAACTAGATCGAAACAATATTAAAAGTACGTGAACAATACCGGTATGAGTTGGTTTGATACAAACCGATCCAAATGAATATGAATGATAGAAACGATATGCAAAACATTATCAAAGAGTATATCGACCTCAATCTGATCGAAACAGGTGTCTCCTTTTATAGTAGCTCAGGTTTTTTGGTTAGAAACCATGGTGAAATTAAGAGAGGTAAGACAAAGTTAGTGATTAACTATCAAGATATCAATAAGATATTAGATTTTGATGGTTATTACATCCGTAGGGAACACTTATTTGATTGCATGAAGGGATCTAAAGTGTTTTTAAAATTCGATTGTAAGTCTAGATTTTACCAGATTAAAATGGAAAAGCCTTTTCCACACTTCAAGGTCAGTATATTTAAAACGCATTTCCTATGTGACTTGCTAATTCACCCCAAATATACCAAAGAAAAATGGATAATCTTTTCAAAAATTATTTTGAGTTTATGTTTGTTTACATAGATGACATTTTAATTGCATCTAAAAATATGAAAGATCATTTGAAGCATCTTGAAATATTTTCTGAAGTATGTCATAAAGAAGGATTAGTGCTCTCTGAAAAGAAGACAATAATCACGGTTAATAGGATCGAGTTTCTCGGTGTTATTATTGACCATGTAGGTATGGAATTTCAGGAACACATTGTGGAAAAATCCTCAATTTCACAGAGGTTCTAAAGGATAAAAAACACATGAGGTTTTTTAAGTGTGATTAATTTTGCAGGTTCATTTATCAAGGATCTAGCAAATGAGAAAACTAAATGGAAATGGGAAGACATCCATTCCCAACGAGTTCGTGAGCTAAAACAGGTTTGCAGTAACCTACCGAAACTCACGATTCCTTAGGATAAAGATCAGTTGGTGGTCTATATAGTTGCTAATGATTTCTGATTGGCAATAGTGCTTATGAGGAAAATATCTATTAGTGAAGAACCGTGTAGATATGCAGGAGGGTTGTTTACTGAACAACATGTCAGAGTGTGGCATATTAATGAGAAAGAATTCTTTGCTCTATGAAAGACATTTAAAAAATCACCTATTTTCTTACTTGCTAAAGAATTTATATTAAAAGTTGATAATACAAATGTAAAGATTTTTCTAAAAAACAAATTAGAATAAAAAATAGAAAAGACAATATTATTTATTTGATATTGTTATTGTAAAATCTAATAAGAATGTTCTTGCAGATTTCTTAAGGAGAAATAGATATCCTTAAAGCGGATTCCATCACGGTGCGAACAAGACACCTTAGAAAAAATCTTGAGGAACTGGACAAAGTATTTAGCTTGCTAAGGACTCGTGTCGAAGCAACTTTATATGTTTAGAAGGCAGACTTGGAAGTTGTCCAAAAAGCCATACGAGCGTCAAAGATAGCACAAGCCCATTTATGAGATGTGCTAGAGAAACCTCTTCTCAAAACAGGTTCACCATCGATGACCCAAAAAGAAATGCACGAGGTAAGTTCATCATTGATGAATAAATAGGTATTTTTAAACCTGAAGCCGATCATCCGGCACATGATGCCAAAACAAGAAATCTTCAGACTCCGATAGAACTATTAATTCGAAATATCCGAAAGAAATTCTAAACAAATCGAGTCAACCATGCACCTTTGGGGTAAAAGAGGGAGATGTTAACCTAAGGCCACAGACTGGTCCAAAACAGGTTAACACTAACCAAACTATTTCTCCATTTCAGGTTTATCAAAGATTATGAGATAAATTGGTTACAAGGAACTAGATCAATCCATGAAAAATTACTGCAGATTGGTATGAAAAGTATCCAAGACTTTGGATGCTCTCGAGTGCAAACCTACAGAATGTTCGAAAGTGGTTCAACTTCGGAGCAATTGTTTCGGTGTTTACCACCGCACCAAACTTTTTAAAAATTTCAAAATTGTCGGATTGGATAGTTATTGTTGTACACAACTCATGGCAGAACAACCCACACTTGGGTCGAGATGATACTTTGGAGTTAAAAATCATTTCAACGGCTCCAAAAATCACAGGTAAATGATCTCATCTGACTTTTCAATTTATAAAGCTTCAGTGATCAAATACGGTGGTACTCAACAGAGCAAAAACTCCGCCATCAAACAATCCATTGGTAGTCAAGATAAAATATACATTCAAAATATTTCAAAATTCTATGAATGGATCTTTACTGTTAAACTCCATGACAAGAAACACGATCAGATTTGCTGAAGACCTCTTTAAAAATAAGAGAAAATTCATTTGGGAAAATAGGGTTCCGACAACGAAATAAACAAGAAAGAAAGTATGCAACATGGTGCATATGTGAAGATGGGAAGAACGAATATGTTCTTAGTGTCAAATACAGGAGAAACCTTTGTTTGGTCAAGGTTTTAAGGTAAAACAAGACAAACCCAATTATTGAAAGAAGAAGGGCCCAAAAAGAGGATTTCAGAGAATAAAACCCTGAAATGTAACAAGAGAAAACGAGTCTAATTAGACTCGATGAGATAAAGATACATGGAAATAAAATAATGGATACACGAAAATGTAATAGTGTAGGTTCAACAAACTTACAATAGTATGAGAATTTTGTGTAAGAAATTTCGTGTAAAAAATTTTGAATGGAAATTTCGTGTAACATGTTGTAAGGGATCTTTCTTGATCCCACAAACACAGAACACTACCACCCGACATGGTGTAGTGGATGATGGCCCAACCATCTTTGACAAATTCAACACAAAAATTGTTGATTGCGAAGACAACAAAAATGGAGAACCCCTCCATCGAAAGATTCGTTGCCGACACAAAAGGACAAATTAGACAATGATTGGCCACCAAATCCGACAATAAGTGGTAGATGACTCACTTACCTAGCGGTTGGTGGAAATAAAGATGGCTCCACAAAATGGAAGACAGGCTAGCATGAGAAGGAAAAGTCCACAAATTTACGAAGGACATTTGTCTATAAAAGGGAGGTTTCAGCCTCAGAAGAAGATATTGAAATCCACACACTTCTCTCTACAACTTCGAAATCTTCTCTCTAGTGTAATAGTATAAGCTCTTAAACTTTCCTGTTTAAGAGGGTTTTCCCTTCACGAGTTTAAGACATGATTGGCTAAACAAGCTTTCTCCTCAAATGGCGGAGATTAATAGTATTGTAAAATAATGTAGTTTATTATCTTCAATAAAAAGGTTTTTGTTTTTCAGCATCTTTTTAATTTTTTTTTTTTTGAGTGCAAATTATCCAACAATGAGTCTCCCTATGATCTCCTTAAAGGCAGGTGGCTGTTGAGAAGAGTTGCAATTTGGGTTCTCAAAAGGGATCGATTTAGAACTATAGGCTGTGGGCGAGTGATTGGATTTGTGATCCGTAAAACCTAAATCGAGATCAAAGAAAAGACAAGAGACAAAGACTGTGGTTGGATCTGTGATTCGTAAAACCTAAATCGAGATCAAAAAAAAAGACAAGAGATAAAGACGGGGTATAATTTAAACTCAATATTATTTTATTTTACGAAAGTATGTTGGGCCTAATATTGATCAGAAGGTTAATTCATATTTAATAAATGTAAAGATTGAAAAGATGAAAAATGACTAATGATAAATTTGGTTTTTTGAAAATTAATAAATATCAATAAGAATATAATTGTAAAAATTCAAAAATTAAATATAAAAATGGACATTTTGGTATACACTATAATAGAGTGGGCAAGATTGGTTGCTATCCCATGATATATATATCACCCGACATATACGAGTTGTCTATTTTAGGAAATTACAAAATAATAAAATAGAAGGGCCCATCTCAGAAGACAGAACAACGCGGCAAGGGGTAAGGCGCCAACAAAATCGGCATCGTTCATCTTAACCGTGCTGCGATACGACGTAGCTTCAATAGCTAAACCCTACCACCGCGATCCGATCGTTGATTCTTAATCGGAGACAATGAGCGAGGAAGGCGGTGGGAAGAATAGAGGCGTTATGGATGCTGCCGCCGACCAATCTTCGCGGCCGCCGCCCAATTATTATTACGGTACTTTTCAAGGCGTGGCCAATTATCCGCCTCAAGTTCCGTCTCCGCCTCCACCGCCGCCACCTAATTATCCGGTGATGGGTTTCCCTCAGCCTGTGCCTCCTCCTGTTGTTTCCGGTGCTCAACCGCATTATCACCCTCAAATCGTTACTGGTATATCCCTTTTTTTTTTTTTTAAATATCTTGAATCAATTATATGTAATTCGAAAAGGAAGCTCCTCTCTGGCCTCTTGTCCGTGGCATTGGTCATGATTTTGTGAATTACCAGAGAAAGTTGGTAGGCTGTTGCTGCATCGGGGTGATATGATATGAGCCTAGAAAGAAGATTTTTTAATTGGAATTTAATCGAGTTTAAGGATGTATGGGATTTTAATTGTCTTGTAAGAATGTATTATTCCTATTTCTTTCATCTTGGACGGATATCCTCCTGTTATCTGTGGTACAGTTGGAGGATTCATTTTGAGGATGGTAATTTTGAAGTTCCCATAGTCAATCTTATTGAAAAAAGTAAATGAAAAGGAAAAAGATACATGGGTAATTAAGAATGCAGGTGGCCATGTCGTGATATGATTTTATAATTAATGGTTGTTTTGTACATTTAACTTCATGTAAAGGTTGATCAAGTAGTGGCATTCATCTGAGTAATTTGTGGATTTAACTCTTAAAATAGAATATAATGTAGAATAAATATAAGTTATGTGGCTAAATTAGTCAAATGTAAAGTGATGGGTTGAAAAATTGCATGAAGGGTTTGACACGTGTTTTCTTTACCTATTTTCTGGTTGTTATAGGTTATGTTGTTGTTCAAGGGCGACCTCATTCTCATTGCGAGGAACGGCTACCTTGTTGTGGTGTTGGACTTGGCTGGTTTTTGTAAGCACTTCATAACTCATTGCTTTCCTACTTATTTTCAGAGATAAAGCATAAGGCATGTGCAGATCCTATCAAACTGCCTGATTATTTTTACTGATTGTTTGATGTTTCTGCTACTGCTGTTTATTCCTTTTTTTTTTACCATTTATCCAGTTCTTCTTAGAAAATATTATTGTTCTTTGGACTTAAAAGATACAAAATAAATATCCAAAAATGAGCTTTTAAAAAATCAATCTTCCGGGGGTACAGATCACAATTAATAACAAGATTTGCTAAAGGCAACGTCTTGAAATTTGTTTAGTTGAACTTTATATGTCAACTTCATAGTGATCTCTTTATTATTTTAGTGCTGCAATAGAGTAGAGGTTTCGTGGTGGGTGTGTTATTTTTAGACACAAATGGCATCTTATCATTGTTCTCTAATATGCGTTTACCCCCATGGCCCCACCCTTGCTGTCTTATCTGTTAATTTTTCTCTTAAGTGTGATTGAATTATTGATTTTGCTGGATTTTTTGCAAGGTTTATAATTGGTTTCTTTCTGGGTGCTATCCCCTGGTACATTGGAGCATTTTTACTGTTGTGTGCTCGTATGGATCACAGAGAGAAGCCTGGACTCATTGCATGTGCCATAGGTGTAAGTGTTTCAATCTCTTCCAAGCAATCATTTTTTTTTCCCTAATGGGTGAATTCATGAAGTGTCTTGATACTAAGATATTATTAATTCACATTTTGACATTATATTTCTAAGCTTTGCCCGGTGAGTGTTTAAATTATTTTTGTGCTGAATAAATATTTGGGGTTTTTCTTTGATGTTTTGAAGGATTAATTCCAAGCAATCACGTGTAAGTTACTGAACATGTTTCACTATTTGTTCTGATTGTTTGAGTTGATTTCCTTGCCACTTATTGACGACGAGATGAGGGTGTTTTCAGCCATCACAAGTTTATTTTCAAGTTAAAACTTTTTTCTTCTAGTTTGCTCATGCTTCTAGTTGACTTTGTTCTGCTTGTTTGCTTATGCTTTTAGATGAATAAATTGTATTACATCACCTCACCCATATCAACCAGAAGTCTTTCAATGATTATAGATTCGTTAGAGTTTCATTTGTTATTTATTCACGGCCATGGTTATTTCCATGATGATCTCTATCTAATATGCTCGCTTATTCTTATTCATCAACGCTTGCAGTCTCTGCTAGCTGCTCTTACTGTTACTCTCAGTGTGACTGGGGCGACTCATTCCTGGTGAATTCGCAGTTTGTATGTTCTCGAACTTGTTTAAGAAACGGGTAGGAGATGGTTGATTGTAGTAGTTACTTGTTTTTGTTTAAGGAAAGGATTTTATCATACCTGACATTTGGTTGTTCTCTGTATAGCTGTTTACAATATGATACATTGGTGGTGAAAACATCCAGGTCTTACGTGGTATATATATAGCCCAAATATATTTATATTATTTACGTACATTTCATTATTTGTGGATTCACACTATATATTTCTATTTAACTTCATTACTATTTTATATCAAATAAATAAGTTTACATTTGATTTACACTATTCATTTAAATATAATTTTATTATTTTAACTGGCGGTTCAATCAGAAACCATTTATCAATGTGGTTGTTATGGTAACATTGAAAAATTAGGAACTGGTTGAACTTATTATACTTGTTTGAATACATGATTGGACGATATCTGGGTGTTTTAAATTTTAATTTTGCTCTTGATATAATAGTTATTTGAGACAATTATATATTGCTCTTGTTCGTTATTACAATATATAATGGCGAATTTTGCTAATTTCAGTATTAAAATATATTGGATTAACATGAGTGATAAAAATGTTCGTGTAAAGGAGGCCTATCATCTTGCAATTTTATAGGTGTGTGTCATCCAATAAATGCAGGAATTAACAAAAATGTTAAATAAAGTAAATCAAACGTCCCACATGTATACAAACTCGTGGTTCAGAGTAAGTGCAAATTTAGATGAATATGGTTTGCTTCTGTACGTCCATTGCCTTAATTCAAAATCAAGGTACAAATGTAGTGGTATTCCAAATACTGTCCGAAAAAATAAATATATCAATTTGTAATTTGTAAGAGGTTTTTTATTTTATTATTATTACTTTTTTTTTTAATAGAGCCACAAATACATATAAAAAAGAAAAGAAAAAGAAAAGTTCGTATGAAAGAAAGAAAAGAATCATCCATCGTGAAAGCTCTTAAAATGCAGGTCTCATTAAAATATTGATATAGAAAAACTCAAATGGAAAAACTTATATTGAGAAAAATAATGTCGTGTATGACTATAAAAAATGATAAAAAGGTTGTGTAGAAAAAATCGTATAACTTTGGAATGACTTAAAAAAGGATGGAGCACAATTCCACCATCATGTCATGTATGTAATACCATCACGTCCTAAGATCTTGTCTAGGAGTCGAGATTGGAACGGAAATTTTCGATATCCGTCGAATTCGATTCGAAATTTTCCGATTCGGACGAAACTTACCATCAAACCAATAGTAATTGTTGTAAATAATTCAAACATTTTATACTATATACTATTTGCTATAGAAAAATACTATATACTATATATACCATTTCAAATCCAGGATACACGAATACTAAAGGCGTAAGGATATCTAACAATTATTCTCAGAAATTGGTATTGTTACACCACATCGATCTCCTATACAAAAGTATAGCATTGGATACGCAGGGTTTCCAACAAAAACTTTGAATAATTATATTTGATATATTTTTACCAGACATTTAAACTCTTAGAAATTTACTGAGCATTTAAGACTTATATGTATTATCAGATCTCCTTCAACCCACAAATGCCTCAAACGCCTCTCTGGCTAAAAATGGCTAAAAGGATGAGCATTAAGATCGTATAATACATCGTAGTACTTAAGCCTCAAACCTGAGTGTCTTAACCTTTCATTAGTATTCATGTTTCCATAAATCTAAAAATAAACAGACATGCTTAAAAGAACCAGCAGTATTTATCTAACACATAAATATCTAGCCTATCATTGATAGGCCTTTCATAAACATGAAAAATAAAAAACTAAACAGAAATATAAATACTTACAGAGTCTGGAGAACACCAAGAACACAAAAGATTTATATATTACAAGATTATAAAGAGGAAAGCTTAGAGAGAGAAACTAGAGAGAAGGGAGAGAGAATTGACGAGTACTTTACTCAAGCATGCCCTTATAAGTGAAAAAAAAACCCTATAAATAGGAAAAAAGAAAGACTATTACAATAATTGTTTTATAAAAGCAAATAGTAAAGATTCTTTTTATTGGATTTTATTGTCCATTCCAACAATATGCGGGGTCCACCAAGTGTAGAGCATCTTTTATCTTCTTTGTCTTTTTTTTTTTTTTAATCCTGCAAGAATTGAGCTTTGGGTTTTGAACGTCTTGAGTGATTCTTTGAGCCTTCATAGGTCAAGTAATAAATCATTATTTTCATCATTTTGAAAATATGGATCAAAAATAAGAAGTTCTTTTACTTCTTTTATCTTCCTCTCAATAATTTTTATTTTTCCTTTGATTGTTGAAACTCTATTCCAGCTTCCTTGTCCTTCATAGAAGATCGGATTAAAAAATGGTAGCCATAGTGTGTGTGGATAATTCCTTTGAATGGAATATAAATTGTTGGTCCCAAGTGGTGTCCGAGGTTCAGAGGGGGGGTGAATGAACCTTGGTCGATTTTTCAGAATCTTTAAAACAATCGTTCTGCACTGCAAGTTACTTGAGCTTGCAGCGATAGATGGTTACTGCTTGCAGCGCTAGAATGCAGTGCTGCACGCTGTAACTTGGAGTTTTGTACGCAGCGGAAATATACTTTTAAACACAAGGCTGTTTTACACAAAAATGCTTCTTTCAAACGTTTTATGATGAGAAGAGATATAGATATATGCAGAAAATAAGCACAGATAAATAAAGCGATAAAAACACTTATGGCTTATAGTGGTTCGAAGGTGGTGTAATCCTTCTACGTCCACTCTACTGCTCCTCGAGCAGGAACTTTGTTAAGCAAGATTGAATTACAGGACTCTCCTAACAATCTATCAACTTACAAAGTTAACCACCTACTGAAGTCCAGCGTACACACAGCAACTGCAAACTTCAAAGGCTAACCCACACAGGGTTCTATACTCCCACACAGGGAAGCTGCCTAACACTAGACAACTAATACAAACAGCAAGGATCTCTCCTATCAACTGCTTGACACCACTAAAACAACCTAAGCACACAACAACAAGGTTAAAAGGATAAAAAGGTTTTCTTCAACTTGTGCTTCGAAGTGAGCTTCTGAATCCGTAGGGAATCTTTCAGCTTGAACTCTGCTTCACTTCGATAGGTTGAGTGACTGAAACTGATTGTAGATTTGAATACTTGGATCTTGTAAGCTTTGTGGATTTAGCGTAAAAGTTTCAGTTACCAGCTTCAGTTCTCCTCGACCTCTATTTATACTTGTAGGAGAAGATGTCCGTTGAAGGAGACATCCCTCTTTTGAATTTGAAATAGCCTGGCCAAAGTATGGTTCGCATTTAATGCGACTGACCTTTCTTTTCGGAGCATTTAATGCGGCAGTTACGGCTCACAGCTTTCTGTGGCGCGTCAGTCCATGTGGCATCTTCTTATTGGCTCCGTGTCTGCTACTTTGACTTTTTCTTGAACGGCTCTTTTGTCCCTGCTTGGATCTCCGTTCCTCGTACTGCATTTATCCTTTATGGGATTTGCAGGATACTTAGTCTTGTAGTTGACGCTGTATATACTTAACTGTTCTGTAAGTCTGCGCTGTATCCTTGGTCTTTGTGCAGCTGGTGCATTCTTTTAGTGCTACTGTATTATAGACCTGCTTGCAGTATCATCTGGCAGTGCTGCTGTAATCATCGTTCTAGCAGTACTCCTGTATCCTTTTCATGCAGCGATGCTGCACGCCGTTCTTCCTTGCTTTGCTGTATCCTGCCTTCTTGCAGCGATGCTGTATCCTGCCTTCTTGCAGCGATATCTTCCTATAAAGCTTAGATGCAGCTTTATCCTCTTTTAACCTCCATTTCAATCCTTGACCCAAGACTCAATTCTAGTCTATTTATTCACTTAAACAATGTGAAAATGGGGTACTCAAAACTTCCTATTACATGATTGGTTTGTCTCATCAAAATCTAAACAATGAAATCCCAACATAAATCCTCTATAATATGATGATTTATATCTTGCATTTTAATCTTTGAATTTTTGAAGCAGAGATTCTTTGAGAATGTCGAATGACACACTTAACTCAGGATTTTCTTCTTCCTGGTCTTGGCCTTCTTGTTCAGAATATAATCTTTCTGTTTCTTCCCTGTTGCTAGAGTCAAAAAGCATTGAAGTGTCAGATTTTGAACCTGAACATCCAGTATTTTGTAAATTTTTAAAAAGATCATTTTTCATCTCTTCAAGATATATATCTATCATTTTTTGCCTGGAAAATGTTCCAGCATATTTTTGAGAAATTCTTTTGAAAGGACTATTTAAATCCTTTATTTCTTCTTTTTTTTTCTTTTAGTGTTTTATAACACTTTATTTTTTCCTTGATATTATCAATGGTAGATTGAGAATATAATTCTCCTATTTCGGGATCAATTCTGGTCATTTTATCCCACATCTTGGTATGACCAAGTCTCCATAAGTAAGGAGTTCCATGGAATACCTAATTCTATAAAGAATTGACAAGGAATTTAACCATTTATTGAATTATTTTCAACTGAAGGTGCACACATAGTTCATTCTTCCATCAGATTTTTATAATTATCTGGTAAAATATCTATGGTGGTACCAAATATTTTACACCAGTCATAGAACCAGTTATTAACTGGATGTTTTGAGCAATTGTTACAAATTTTTATCAACAAGTATGTTTCTTTTTCTTATTTTCAAAGAAAAGAGCTTTATGAAAGCCATCAACATAATCCCAAAATTTAAATTTATAGGAATTTCTTTGACTAGGATGTATTACTTCCTTTTCAACCAAGGGAGATAACCCCCATTCTTCAAGAGATATAAATCTTCTTGATAGTGAATTTTGAATATGCATGTTCATTTGTCTGGTTATTTTCAGTACCAAAGTGTTCAATGTCAACACTTTCTAATGCTTTAAGCATTTCTTTATAGAATCCTCTTGATTTATATGAACCACTTATAATGGTTCCACTAGGAACATATCTATCCATAATAGTCCATGGACTATCTTTCCATTTGATATCTTTTTCTTCTATTAGAAGAATTAGATCTCTGTATTCAGATTTTTTAAAGAGTATATTACTCTTTTCCTCAAAAGTAATACTGGCATAGGAAGATTCTTCCTTTTCTTCAGGATTATGTTCCTGTGATTTCTTTTTTAAAAATTCTTGAAAATCTCCATATAATGGATGATTTTTGTCAAGAATATTTCCTGATGCACTTCCAGAAATATTCTGGGAAATAAGCTTTTGTTTGCCATGTTGGGCTAAGATCTGGTGGGAACTTCTTCCCCTTCCTCTTCCCCTATTAGGGAAATAGGATATTCGTCCCTGTTGACTCATATCTGAAATCATAAAAGAAATTCTCTTGTTAAATAGTCAGACAAATTATTGTCCTTTCCTTGTTTATAAATTATCTCAAAATCAAAAGGAGCCAAATAAGCTTGCCACCTTGCAAACATTTGTTTGGAAATATCATGTTTGAAATCTTTTTTGAAAAGACCTTTTGCTGCTTGGCAATCTGTTTTTATAATAAATTTTTGATTATATAAATCATCCTGAAATTTTATAATACATTTTACTATGGCAAGAATTTCTTTAGCCATCGTAGCATAATTTTTCTGTGCAGGATTCCACTTTCCTGAATAAAACCTAACAAGAATTTCTTGTTTATCTTTTGGATTTATTTGTTTTAAAATTCCTCCAAATCCCAGATCTGAAGCATCTGTTTCAATAATTTTTTCTCATTGGGGATTTGCAAGCATAAGACAAGGGATATTTTTTACCTTTTCTTTTATAAGCTTGACTACCTTGGTATGTTCTTCTGTCCAATGAGTAGGATTTTTCTTAAGTCTATCATATAATATAGCAGATATCTTTGAAATGTTTTCAACAAATGAGGAAACATAATTTAAACTTCCAAGAAATCTTTGTAATTGTGTTTTATCAGTAATTATATCTAGAAATTTATTTCCAAATTCCATACTTCTTTGTATTGGAATTATTTTTCCATTTTCAATATTATGTCCTAAAAATCTGACATTTATTTGAAATAAATTCATTTTAGGTTTTGATATAACAAGTCTGGGTACACCTCTCTCTTGTTCTGAATGTTTATTAACATAGAAAACCGTGCAAGACCAAGAAGACTTAGAAGGAGTTATTAACTTCTTATCAAGAAGAGATTTTATCTCTTTTTTACATAATTCTAAATATTCAGAATTCATTTGACAGGGTCTAGATTTTGTAGGAATATTTTTTTCATTAAAATCTTCCTCATAAGGAAGAGAAATCACATATTTCTTTCTATCCCAAAAAGCATTTGGGTGATCATCACATATTTCTAGAGAAAACTTATTATAAATAAGTTTTATTTTATCCTATAATTTAGGATTTTTTAATTTTTCTTCAATAATAAGAGAATTAATTTCTTCTTTTAAAGAATTTATATGAAATATTTTCCTATCCATTTTTTCTTTTATTTCATTAAGAACTTTTTGGATTGGTCTGTCTATAAATTGGAAAATAATAGATTTATTTTTATATGTACCAATTATTCATTTTTCATCAACTCGTGTTAAAGGATATATACTTGTATAAAAGGTAAGCCAAGAATAAGTTGACTAGAAATATCTTTTGCAAGAAGGAAACTAGTAGGTATACAGCTTCCATTTTTACATATTAAGGTTTCTGGTAATTTATAACTAATATCCAGAGACCCTCTCTCCTGCATGTGAAAGATAATTAGTTGTTTTATGAAAAAATCTCAAAGGAATTAATCCTTCCTGTATAACATTTAAATCTGCACCACTATCAATCATTGCAGTGAATTCTTTTTGATAATTATTATCAATTAAAAGAGTTATTTTTGTATACCACTTTTGTGATATAAACATATTCATTATTTGAATAATTTCTTTTGTAGATTTGTTTCTATCTATTATAGACAAGAAATTTTCTTGTTGTTCTTCTGATTCAACATATTCTTCTTTTTTCATAATTTTTTCTTTTTCTATTATGGACAATCTATTATGTATATTAATATTACATTTTTGGAGATCTCTTACTTCTATTTTTAAATTATTAATTTCTATTAATAATTCTTCAGTAGTTGTAGGTTTTTTATCCCCATATTTTTGTTTTAACATTCTATGAACTTCTTTCATAGAGTATGTTTGATTTTGAATAGGAATATTTATTTCCTCTTTTTTAGTATTACTTGTAGATGGTGTATTTTCAATTTGATCAATAATTTTTGATCTTAATTCAGGATCTTTTATATTTTTTAATAATTCTATAAAGGAATTATTATTTATAGTTTTAATATTTAAATCCTGAAATTGAGATAAGAGTTTATAAAACTCATCTCCTTTTTCATCAGTGTTACTGATATGATTTATACAAGGTTGTCCTTGTATACAATTTTCACATTCTTCATTATCTGAAGATATGTTTTCACTATCTGAATTTCTTAAATCATCAGAATAATATGATTCTTCTTCTGATTTATTATCTAAATCAGATTCTATCATTATTTGTAATAAAGCATTTTTGATATTATCATCAATATCTAATTTATTTATTTTAGTCTTAGTCCAGCACTCATTAGCATAATGACCTGGTTTATGACATTTATGACATATAATGTTTGTCTTATCTTTATTTCCTTTATTTTTATTAAAGGTTTCTTTTCTTCTTTTCTTTTTCTCTTTAAATTTTTCAGAGAAATGTCTTCTTTTCTTATAATGTTTTTCATTTTGATCTCTAAGATTTCTAGAATGTTTTTTATGTTTAGATTGACTTTCTTTAATTTTTTTCATACCGAATTGGTCACAGAAATGTCCTAATTGTTTTCTTTCTATTAGACTTTGATTTTTAATTTGTTTATTTAATTTTAATTCATTACAAAGCGCTAAACCTTCTTGAACACAAACACTTATTAAATTTCCATATGTATAAGTCTCATAGGGAATATTTAAATTATCTTTCCTAAGAATTATTTTAATTCTTTCAGCAAAAAGACTTGGAAGACCATCAATAAATCTGGCTTTCCAATAAATATTATTACAATCAGGTAATTCGAAGACTTTAGAAAGAAAAGTATCTTTATACCATCTAAAATCTGTTAAAGTTCTGCATCTTGTATTACTCAGAAGAGTACGAATATTTTCATTATTATTTGTAAATTTTCCATTGAAATGTTCAATTATTGTCATTATTAAAGTATAGACAACATTACTTTTTTGATTATTATCCTCTAATTTAACAACATTTTGAATTGTATCTTTTGCTTCTTGGGATAAATAATTATCCCACCAACCTTTAAGTTGGCCAGTAAATCCTGCTATAATCATTTTAGCAATATTAACATCAGTATTTCCTGCTGTTGTACAAACAGTACTGTACATAAGCATTCTATGAACCATATTATAAATCTGGGTATCTGCAAATCCATCAAGATTCCATTCATAGATACTTTTCTGTTGGGATTTCAATGTTTAGATTTTGATGAGACAAACCAAATATGTAATAGGAAGTTTTGAGTACCCCATTTTCACATTGTTTAAGTGAATAAATAGACTAGAATTGAGTCTTGAGCCAAGTATTGAAATAGAGGTTAAAAGAGGATAAAACTGCATCTAAGCTTTAAGGAAAGATATCACTGCAAGAAGGCAGGATACAGTATCGCTGCAGAAAGACAGGATACAACATAGCTGGAAGAAGAAAGAAACAACAAAGTATAATTAAGGCTGAACTTCGATACAGCAAAGCAAGAAAGAACGGCGTGCAGCAACGCTGCAAGAAAAGGATACAAGAGTACTGCTAGAAAGAAGTTACAGCAGCACTGCCAGAAGATACTGCAATCAGGTCTAAGATACAGCAGCACTGAAAGAAAGCATCAGCTGCACAAGGACCTAGGATACAACGCAGACTTACAAGTCAGTTAAGTAATACAGCGCCAACTACAAGACGAAGTATCCTGCAAATCCTAGGAAGGATAAATGCAGTACGAGGAACGGAGATTCAAGCAAGAATAATAGAGCCGTTCAAGAAAAAGTCAAAGTAGCAGACACGGAGCCAATAAGAAGATGCCACATGGACTGACGCGCTGCAGAAAGCTGCGAGCCGCAACTGTCGCATTAAATGCTCCGAAAAGAAAAGTCAAGTCGCATTAAATGCGAACCATACTTTGGCCAGGCTACTTCAAATTCAAAAGAGGGATGTCTCCTTCAACGGATATCTTCTCCTACAAGTATAAATAGAGGTCGAGGAGAACTGAAGCTGGTTACTGATACTGTCACTGTTACTAAGAACTAAAATCCATACGTGAAAGTTTCAAGCTGACAAAATTTCAAGCATTCAAGCCAACAGTTTCAGTCACTCAACCTATCGAAGTGAAGCAAGTCCAAGCTGAAAGTTTCCCTACGGATTCAGAAGCTCACTTCAAAGCACAAGTTGAAGAAAACTTTTTTATCCTTTTAACCTTGTTGATGTGTGCTTAGGTTGTTTTAGTGGTGTCAAGCAGTTGATAGGAGAAATCCTTGCTGTTTGTTTAGTTGTCTAAGAGTTAGGCAGCTTCCCTGTGTGGGTTAGTCTTTGAAGTTTGCAGTTGCTGTGTGTACGCTGGACTTCAGTAGGTGGTTTGCTTTGTAAAGTTGATAGATTGTTAGGAGAGTCCTGTAAATCAATCTTACTTAACAAAGTTCCTGCTCGAGGAGCAGTAGAGTGGACGTAGAAGGATTACACCACCTTCAAACCACTATAAGCCATAAGTGTTTTAATTGTTTTACTTATCTGTGCTTCTATATTCTGCATATCTATCTGTCTCTCATCATAAAACGTTTTGAAAGAAGCATTCTTGAGAAAAACAGTCTTGTGTTTAAAAGTATATTTCCGCTGCGTACAAAACTCCAAGTTACAGCGTGCAGCACTGCATTCTAGCGCTGCAAGCAGTAACCATCTATCGCTGCAAGCTCAAGTAACTTGCAGTACAGAACGGTTGTTTTAAAGATTCTGAAAAATCGACCAAGGTCCATTCACCCCCCCCTCTGAACCTCGGACACCACTTGGGACCAACAAGTGGTATCAGAGCAAGTTGGGTTAAAAGCCGACTCATCTGGTCACCTACCCAGATCCACCTTTGTCTCGTTGTTTTCTTTGCATTAAAATCATTTTTAAAGCATATCATGGATTCCTCCAATCACAAGCTACCTATGTTTTCCATAGAACAATATGATGACTGGAAGATAAGAATGCATGCACACCTTTCTGCCATGAATGATGAGATGTGGACGGTCATAACTGAAGGATCGATAATCCCCATGAAGGTGAATCCAATGTATGGAAGAGACCATGCAGAAGGAGAGCAGCCACCACCAAACTTTCTGACCAAACCACGTCAAGAGTGCGGTAACGAAGACAGGAAGAGAGCCAACCTGGATAATGTGGCAAAGAACGCTCTATTTATTACTTTGGATAAAAGCACTTTTAGCAAAGTTAAAACTTGCTCAACATCCAAAGAAATATGGGAAAAGCTGGAGCAAATTTGTGAAGGAACTGAGCTCACAAAGGACAACAAAATCTCCAATGCTACCCAACTATTCGAGCTCTTCGAAATGAAGAATGAAGAGACTCTTGAACAACTAGATTTGAGATTCACATCCATAGTGAATGAACTAGAAGCTCTGGGCAAACACTACACACAGAAAGAAAAGAACATGAAGGTGTTGAGAGCCCTACCAGCGGAGTGAGATAGCAAGACCACTGCCATGAGAGTGTCTATGGACCTGAAGTCCATGAGCACATTTGACCTATTCTCCGACTTGAAAGCATTCGAGTATGACATCAATAGAAGGAGAAATGAGTCAGAGGAGTCGATCTCCAAAGTTACAGCGCTAACCGCCAGAAGAACAAAGGATACAGCAACCGCCAGTTGCAGTAAGCAGAGTGAGGATACAGCAGAAGTTGCTGAAGAGGATATGGCGCTCTTCCTAAAGAAATTCAGGAGATTCATTAAGAGCAATAACAATAGCAGCAACATCAACCTCAACAAAAAGAATGACTTCAAAAGAAGTCATCCAACCCCTCAGGTATCTTCTTCTCCACAGTCAAATACAGGGAATATTGACTTGTGTTATAATTGCAGGAAGCCTGGACACTACGTAAGGAACTGTCCTTATCCAACCGTGCACAAGTATCCTGAAGGAGAAAGAGAACAGATGAGAGATAAAAGAAGAGAGGGAAGGCACAAGCTTCGAGCTCTCATAGGAGAGATGGAGAAAGCCAAGGATGCAGTAGTTTCGAAGGAAGTACTGAAAGCTGCAGAATCCTCTAACAGCGATGCTGAGACCTCATCCTCTGACGAAGAAGCACTCATATGCCTGATGGCTAGAGATGGCGAGGACAGCGAAGAAGATGAGGTAATCTACCAACCGTTGTCCATACAAGTTGATGAGGAGCTGAACATGATCCACTCCTTGAAAAGGATCATGAGTGATTTCGAGCAGATCAACTCAATTCATGAGGAGCTTAAGGTTAAAAATGAGAACCTTAGAATCGATAATGAGATCCTCAAGAGCAAAAACATCAACATTGCCAAAATGCTCGCTGCACGAGAGTCTGATAACTCAAAGTGTAGTAAGCTGCAACAAGAGGTCTCTAAATTGAATCTGCTGATCACTGAGCTAAAATCTGAGAAGGAAATCTTGCAGTCCAAGATGAGCACGTTCACCAAATCTTCAAAGGACGCAAGAGATTGCATAAACCGTGTCAGAGATCCTTTTGAGATATCAGGCATAGGTTACAGCAATCAAGGCTCTCAGAATACAGCAAGTACATCCAAAGCTGTAAATTTTGTTCAAGCTAAAACTCTAATGGAGAAAGAGTTACTCTGTGACTCTGAAAAGATCATGAACAAAACAGCAATGACGGATAAGGGGAAGAGACCCCAATGCTCAACTGCAGGGAGTAAGCCTGCATCTAAGAATTGGCTGCAGCAGAAGCCATCTGCTGCATACAGCAAAAGGATGCAGCAACCAACAAAGTTGCAGCATAGAAGAAACTTTCCCACCTATACTAAAACCTACATGTCTAAACCTCAAGGAAGATATACTCCAGGGAAGTATGGTGGAAGACCACACTACAAGGGTGTTGGTAACACACATGTTGGTTATGCACACACTTTTAACAAACAGTCTGTCAAGACAACTGCATACAGCATGAGAACCAACAAATCTTACAGTAAAGTAGTTACTGTTAAGAAAGTTTGGGTTCCCAAAGTAACTAACCTCAAAGGACCCGTACAGATATGGGTACCTAAATCTGTTTGAATTTGTTACAGGTTACAGTGCCAGGATACAGCAGTGATGTATGGTATATCGACAGCGGCTGCTCAAGGCACATGACAGGCAGTAAAGAAACGTTGAAAGACTTCCAAGAATGCAAAGGACCTAAGGTCATATTTGGAGATGATTCCAAAGGAAGCACAAAAGGAAGCGGATGCCTAGTCAAGGGGAACATAAAGATCAAGGATGTATCCTATGTTAAGGGGCTTAGATACAATCTCCTAAGCATCAGTCAATTTTGTGACAAAGGATACACAGTGGAATTCAACCTCAACAAATGCTTAATCAAAGACAACACCACAAACGAAGTAAAGCTTACAGGAACAAGAAGAGGAAATATCTACCTAGCAGATTGGAATTCCTCCACTCAATCAACATGCTTCATTGTGAAAAGTCCACCGGAGTTGAGCTGGCTATGGCACAAATGATTAAGTCACCTGAACTTCAAGACTATCAACAAGCTAGCAAGAAAAGGCCTCGTGAGAGGATTACCAGATGTAGCTTACAAAAAGAAGAATGTCTGTGGAGCGTGTCAAAAAGGAAAGTAAGTTAAGAGCTCTTTCAAGGATAAGATTCAGAAATCGTCCCACAGGATTGTAGATCTTCTACACATGGACCTTTTTGGACCAGTAGAACCAGTAAGCTTGAGCGGGAAGAAGTACTCCCTAGTAGTAGTGGATGACTACTCCAGATACACATGGACGATCTTTCTAGCAAAGAAGTCGGAAACTCAAGAAAAGCTACCTGGCCTCATGAAGAAAATTCAGAATTAAAAGAGCTTGAGTATAGTGAAGATAAGATCAGACAGAGGAACCGAGTTCACAAATAAGTTTATAGAGAAATTCTGTTCTGACAATGGTATTCGTCATGAATACTCTGCTGCAAGAACACCACAACAAAACGGGGTTGCTGAAAGAAGGAATAGAACCCTCAAGGAAGCAACAAGGACAATGATAGTAGAAGCAGAAATACCCAAGAGGTTTTGGGCTGAAGCAACCAACACTGCATGCTACACGCAAAACAGATGTCTAATCATCAAGGATCTTGACAAGACGCCTTATAAAATATGGAATGGCCATACACCGAATATCTCTTATCTGCACATCTTTGGGTGCAGGTGTTACGTTCTCAATAAGGGAAAAGAACATCTGAAAACTTTCGATGCTAAATCAGACGAATGAGTATTTCTAGGATACTCTGTTGTAAGTAGAGCTTTCAGAGTGTTTAATAAGAGAACCCTGGTGGTAGAAGAATCCGTACATGTGGTGTTCGATGAACCACATTATGACACAAAGAAGCTGGAAAAACCACCTGAAGAGACCTCTCCCAGAAAAGAGAATGATGTACCATACATAGAAGGAGTTCTGCCTACAGTAGAAGATAAAGAAGAAGAAGCTGCAACCTTGGATGCAGCAGACATTCTTACAGCAGCAGAACCTCCTGCATTACAGCAACGTGATGAGCAAGATACACCAACTCATGTCTTCGAGCCTGATAGGACATGGCTTAGAAATCATCCAAGAGATCTCATAATAGGAGATCCATCCATCGGTGTAAGGACAAGGAGGTCCATACCACATGAAGCAATGTTTGCATGCTTCATATCACAATCAGAGCCTAAAAATGTTGAAGAGGCACTGCAAGATAGCAGCTGGGTGCAGGCCATGCAAGAAGAATTGAATGGATTTGAAAGAAATCAAGTATGGCAAACAGTCGCAAGACTAACCCATCAAGGTGTAATTGGAACAAAATGGGTGTTCAAGAACAAGCTAGATGAATTAGGAGTCGTTGTAAGAAATAAAACAAGATTAGTTGCTAAAGGATACTGTCAGGAAGAAGGAATTGATTTTGATGAGACTTTTGCACCAGTGGCAAGGCTAGAAGCAATAAGAATTTTCTTAGCCTATGCAGCAATATGAATTTCAACGTCTATCAAATGGATGTTAAAAGCGCATTCCTGAATGGTCTCCTTACAGAGGAAGTATATGTTGAACAACCTCCTGGTTTCGAGGATCAAGCAGAAGAGAAGGTGTTTCGGTTACAAAAAGCCCTATATGAACTGAAGCAAGCACCAAGAGCTTGGTATGACACCTTATCTCTCTATCTTCTGGAAAATGGTTTTCAGAAAAGAACAATCGACAAAACGCTGTTTAGGATACAAGACGGAGAAAGTGTACTTCTTGTATAAATTTATGTGGATGATATTATCTTCGGATCCACAAACAAAGAGCTATGTGAGAAATTCTTCAACCTGATGCAGTCAAAGTTCGAGATGAGTATGATGGGAGAATTAAGTTTCTTTCTCGGACTGCAAGGAAAACAGCTACCTACAGGAACCTTCATCAACCAAGTCAAGTATACGAAGGAGCTTATCAAGAAATTTGGCATGGAGAATGGAGCAGCAACGTCCGTTTCCATATCCACATCCATAAGTCTTGACAAAGATGAAGATGGTAAAGATGTAGACATTACCAAGTACAGACGCCTCATTGGATCATTATTGTATCTCACAGCAAGCAGGCCAGACATTTTGTTTGCAGTAGGAGTCTGTGCTAGATTCCAAGCAGCACCAAAGGAATCTCACCTTTTAGCAGTAAAAAAGGTAATTAAGTATCTGAAAGGAACTCAGGAAGTCGGCCTATGGTATCCTAAGGAAGGAGGATTCAAGCTTAAAGGCTACTCCGACTCAGATTATGCAGGCTGCAAGATTGATAGAAAGAGTACAAGTGGGACGTGTCAATTTCTAGGAAATAGACTTGTCTCGTGGTTCTGCAGAAAGCAGACCTTTATTGCAACCTTTACAGCAGAAGCAAAGTATGTCGCAGCAGGAAGTTGCTGTGCGCAGATTCTCTGGATACAGCAGCAACTTAGAGATTATGGGATAGAAGAAAAGGAGACTCCAATTCTCTGTGACAATACGAGCGCTATTGCAATTACCCATAATCCTGTCTTTCACTCAAGAACAAAGCACATTGACATTCGTCATCACTTTATAAGAGATCATGTTGAGAAGAAAGGCATCGTGCTAGAAAAAGTTCACACGGATCTACAGCTTGCAGATATCCTTACAAAACCTTTGAGTGAATCGAGATTTTTCATGCTTCGAAACGAGTTGGGAATCCTTAAGTTGTGAAGAAAAAGATGATGCAAGATTGCAGGGGGAACCTCTGCATGCTTGCAGGAAGCAGTAAGAATGGTACTGTAAGCTACGTGTTAATACAGCACTGGGTTCAGACAGCGCTGCAACTCTATTCTTACAGTACAGCAGTTATCGAGAATTCAAGCAGCACCAGGTTACAGCATTTATTTCAAAAGAGTATTGATTGCTCTGCAACCTCGTACTTGGTTTGCTGCAACCTTAAAAAGGTATTTATTTAGGCGGCAAAAGGCATGTGTTTCAGCATTAAATGAATGACTGCGGGTGTCAGGAAGTGGAAAGGGCGCTGACAAAGCCCACGCGCCAAGTAATTATTAGCGTCGATTTGACATCTCCATTTTTTCCTGAGCCACTAGATCTTTTCCCTGATTTATCTCAACCGTTGATCAACGCACGTCTCTTGAGAACCGCCATAAAGATCAAAACGTGCCATTTGAATTCACTTTTCACCATCTTCAGAGAGAGAAACACTTTGATCGCAGAAAATTCTCTAAGTGCAAACCCTTGTTCTTTCTCTTTCTCTCTCACAAAATATCATCAATGGCTGCCAGAAGAACCATCGTTCTTGATGGAAGGATGATCAACCAGGAACACATCCTTGAGTCAGGGCTGTATGATAATGCTCTGATCAAGAGGATTTTTGATGCTCTTCAACAGACCCAAGTCCTAGGACTGTTGACCACCGTGTACGCTGGCTTCTCTACGGAGTCAGTACAGAGATTCTACGCCTACGCTAGGCAGGCGGAGGAAAGAAACTGCATCCTGTTCAGAATGGATACAGATGAAGAAGAACGGTCGCTGACCGTTAGGGACATCGCCACCACCTTCAGCATCTCGGCTGCAGGTTTGACCCCCAGCCAGTTGGCGACGTATGGGGAGGCATCGGCTCAAGAGATGTGGGATCTCTTTCGAGCAAGGGATGCAGGGGCTGAAATCAAGAGAAGCGCCCCCAAGAAGCTCTTCAAACCGGAGTTTGAACTTTTCCACGACATCTGTGCATACTCCATCGAAGAGAGGACAGAGAGTTACGACAAATGCACAGATCTTCGGTTCCGGATCATGTCTGCAATCATGGCCGGAGAGAAGGTGAACTGGGCGAGGTTCATCATGAAGAGGCTGTGGGAGGAAGCAGAGAAGATAACGGAGCGTCGGAGCTACGGTATCACCATCTGCTCTCTGCTCTGCAAGCTTGGCCTTCAACTTGCAGCACCTGCCCCCATTCACCCTGGAAAGTATCTCGGGGAGAAGAAGAAGGGCAAGACCCAGCCGAAGGCTGCAGGAGCAGGAGTTGCGAGGAAGAAAACCAAAGACAAAAAGAATGCAACTCTTGCTCTGCAAGATGAAGCTGCAGGCAGCGGGGAAGATGCTGCAGAAGAGGATCCTTCGAGTCCTCTTCCTGTTATCAAGAGGAGTTCAGGAAAGGCTGTACCTGAACTTGAATCCTCTTCCCCAGATGATGACGCACCCTTGGTGAGAAGGGCTCCACGCAGCAAGAGGGCTGCTGCTGCTGCTGTTGGGGATGTGTCACATCAGCCCAGGGATAGAGGTGACTCTCTTGATTCCCAACTCTCTACACTTAATATGGTTGTAGTTGACCTTGCGGATGAGTCACATCAACCTCAAGAGCTATATCAGCACCGGGTCGAGCCAACTGAAGAAGAAGCTCGTCTACAAATAGAAGCTTCAGTGCTCGATCCCACCTTTCCGGCTGCTAGAAATATGGAGCAGCAGTACTCTCTCTGGAGAGAGATGAGGCTATCTAAGGGGGAAATCCTGTTGAAGTGGAAGGATTTCCTGACAGTCGAGCAAGCTGTCCTGGAGTGGGCCAAATCAGAAGACATTCTGGCACTCCTGCAACCTGACTTTACAGCAAGAGTCCAACAGCTCGATGGCTGCAGTGCTGCATAGAGAGCACAGGACAAGGGAAAGGGCAAAGCTCTTGCAGAATCCGACTCTGCAGAGCAGCAGTGGAAGATGCGCAGGTCTTCCTTACCCCGGCTGCGGAGGCTGTAAGAAGGGGCGATGATGTCGCATTTGCTCAAGAGCAAATCGACACCTTGGGAGTAGAGCAAGCTGAAGAAGCAATGCTGCATCTAGTGCTGCAACAAAGCCTAAAGGAAACAAGGATGCAGCACATTCCAAGGAGGATGCGGGGAGAAGGCAGTTCAAGTTCAAATCAGATGAACTCCCCTGCATACGAGCAAGTGGTTGAGGGCCTCTCCAACATTGTCACGTTGGATCGCCTGAAGGAGGAGGAAGCCCAACTACTGGATTATGGCGATTCCCCGGTTCGCGAAGATAAAGATGCTGCTGCTGCAGATTCTGAGGGGGAACCATCAGCCATAATCAGGGATGTCATCTCAGACATCTCTAAAATTGCCGATGAAGCATCTACGGAGGAAGTTGCAGAGGCGGTACTCCCTGCACTGGACGCGACAACAGTGCAGCCGGCAACCACCCTTCAACAAGAAGAAGGAGCTGCAGAGAAAAGTAGGGTGGAAGTTGAGATTCTTGCAGCAGTAGAGGATACAGCGCTGAAAGTTGTGACCGCTGCAGGAAGCCAAGCAGAGCTGTAAGAACTCATTCTTGCAGCAGAGGCTGTCGAAGTTGTTACTGGACCGACCGAGGAGACGGGGTCGGTTGAGAAGACCTCTGTGGAGGATGTTGTTCTGACAACACTCCCTGAGGGTGAGAAGACCTCAGGTGGGGAGGCTGTTCAGATAGTACCCACTGAGGATGCTGGAGCTGAAGCCGAACCACAGTGCAGCTAGAGACACCTCTAGAGGAGGTTGATGCTGCAGCTGCTACTCGCTCTCAAGAACCTTCCAAGGTTACAACAGCAGAGGTTACTGTGGACGCGAACATGTCTCATGCCGAATTCGCAAGGATGATCAAGGCATGGAACATAGCTGTTCATGGACCAAAATCTGGTGGAGCAGTTCCTGTTCAAGCCTCATCCGGCGAAGAGAAGGCAGATGAGGAAGAAGAAGAAGAAGAAGAAGGAGAAGAGCACCCATCTTCAAGCTCGACAAGCTCTCAAACCAGCAACCATGAGGATGAGGTTGCTTCTGAAGTTCCGAGACAGGATGCAGCACCAGTATGTCAAGATGTTATTCCTTTTGCTGCATCCGCTGCTGCCTCGACGAGAAGAAATTCTAGGCTGACTCCTGATGAATCTATCAACAGAGTCGAGACCGCTGTTAGACACCTGCTGCATGCTCTTCAGGAGCATGAGTCTATCATGCGCAACAGTCTCAGGGTCAGTGCCCAATTCAATGCTGAAACCATGACGGATTTCAAGAAGGACCTCGAAGTGCTGCCTGATATGATCAAGTCAACTCTCACTGAACATTCAAACAAACTGTACTACGATCGGGTCAGGTTGGAGAAGGAGTTGAAGGTCGAAGCTGCTCTGACGCGCCAGGAGGTCAGACAATGCAAGCAGCATGCTGAGAATGCCTCAACCAGACTCAACTCTCACTCCAAAGTCCTGGAAACACTTCTGGATCGTGTCTATGATCAATCTCAGAGAACCAGAAGTATGGACGACCGGTTGGGGAATCTGGAGCTGATAGTAGGAGAATTGATGGACATCATGCTCCGAGTTTTCCCTTAGTATGTTGACGCTCCGGAGCCCGCTCCAAAACCGACCCGACGCCCGCGATCAAGGGCGGTCCCAGCTACCCCTGCTCAGCCCCCGGCTTTTGATGATGTCAAAAAGGGGGAAGGTTTTGAAGATAGATACAGGAGCAAAGGGGCTGCTGAATCTGAAGAGGAAGAAGATGATGACCAGCAACCTCTCAGCAGGAGGAGAAAAATGTCTGGATCATCTGCTGCTGCTGATATCCCTTCTCCGAAGAGATGGAGAAGAGATGATGATGGAGCTGGTGGAGCCGGTGCAGCTGCTGGAAGAAGATCGGCTGCAGGTTCTGCACACAGCAGAGCTGCAAGCAAGGATGCAGCACCACCCAGCTATCATCATAAGAGAAGGGATGATAGTCAGCAGTAAGGCTCAAGGAAGAGGATGAGCGGGGACGAGTCTGAGAATCAAAGGCGCCAGAACAAAGAAGCTACAGATCCTAATGCCTGGATTCAAAGACTCGGAGTGATTGGTGATAGAAAAATCTTTCCAAATAACTTCTACCAATTCCCTCCTCAAGAAATCCCTCGCCTTGACACTGAAAATATCTCTGCTGAAGTGTCCGTGTTGATGGATCAAAGGCCCGAAGGAGAGAACATGGCTTGGAGATTTGACATCTTCAAAGAAGTCAGACTGCCTTTTGATCGGAATCCAACATTTGAGGCGATCACTATTTTCAAAAGATCAGAGTACCTCAAACACTTCAGAGAACTATGCAGGAAAGACAAATTCAGCAAGTATCATACCTGCAAGACTGCATTGAGAAGGTATGAACAGCTCGTTTGGGAAGGAAGCCTTGATATTCAACAATTATACATCGACCGAGTAAAGGAAGGGCTGATTGTACCATACTGCGAGGACTTCTGGCTGAGATGGATTCAAATTCCCGTGATCAGACACAAGCTGGAAGAGTCCTACCAAGAGTCCATCAGGGACTGGTGGAAAGGATCAAGAGGAAGGGAAGACCTTGAAAGGTTTACAGGAAGAAGATCAGACGAACCAGCAAGCAAAAGGTCTTTGTTTTACTAAGCTGTATTCATATACCCTCTTGAGATCCTTATTGTATTTTTGCTAAGTTGTAAAAATTTCTCTCAGTTAATGAAGAAATTTTTCCTTATGTTTTATCCAAGTTCAACTCTTATGAACTCATGCATGTTGTTTATGTTTTCCTGTTGCTTATGATAAAAATAGCATGATGCATCTCTGATGAATCCAGGATTAGATTTAACTGTTTAAAGCTGTGCAAGCATGTAATCTGGATAAACCATATGAGTTAATGTAAATGAAACTTCTTCATGAACGAAATATTATAAAGGTTTTGTCATCATAAAAAATGGGGAAATTGTTGGGATTTCAATGTTTAGATTTTGATGAGACAAACCAAATATGTAATAGGAAGTTTTGAGTACCCCATTTTCACATTGTTTAAGTGAATAAATAGACTAGAATTGAGTCTTGAGCCAAGTATTGAAATGGAGGTTAAAAGAGGATAAAGCTGTATCTAAGCTTTAAGGAAAGATATCGCTGCAAGAAGGCAGGATACAGTATCGCTGCAGAAAGACAGGATACAGCATAGCTGGAAGAAGAAAGGAACAGCAAAGTATAATTAAGGCTGAACTTCGATACAGCAAAGCAAGAAAGAACGGCGTACAGCAACGCTGCAAGAAAAGGATACAAGAGTACTGCTAGAAAGAAGTTACAGCAGCACTGCCAGAAGATACTACAATCAGGTCTAAGATATAGCAGCACTGAAAGAAAGCATCAGCTGCACAAGGACCTAGGATACAGCGCAGACTTACAAGTCAGTTAAGTAATACAGCGCCAACTACAAGACGAAGTATCCTGCAAATCCTAGGAAGGATAAACGTAGTACGAGGAACGGAGATTCAAGCAAGAATAATAGAGCCGTTCAAGAAAAAGTCAAAGTAGCAGACATGGAGCCAATAAGAAGATGCCACATGGACTGACGTGCTGCAGAAAGCTGCGAGCCGCAACTGCCGCATTAAATGCTCCGAAAAGAAAAGTCAAGTCGCATTAAATGCGAACCATACTTTGGCCAGGCTACTTCAAATTCAAAAGAGGGATGTCTCCTTCAACGGACATCTTCTCCTACAAGTATAAATAGAGGTCGAGGAGAACTGAAGTTAGTTACTGATACTGTCACTGTTATTAAGAACTAAAATCCATACGCGAAAGTTTCAAGCTGACAAAATTTCAAGCATTCAAGCCAACAATTTCAGTCACTCAACCTATCGAAGTGAGGCAAGTTCAAGCTGAAAGTTTCCCTACGAATTCAGAAGCTCACTTCGAAGCACAAGTTGAAGAAAACATTTTTATCCTTTTAACCTTGTTGCTGTGTGCTTAGGTTGTTTTAGTGGTGTCAAGCAGTTGATAGGAGAAATTCTTGCTGTTTGTTTAGTTGTCTAAGAGTTAGGCAGCTTCCTTGTGTGGGAGTGTAGAACCCTGTGTGGGTTAGCCTTTGAAGTTTGCAGTTGTTGTGTGTACGCTGGACTTCAGTAGGTGGTTTGCTTTGTAAAGTTGATAGATTGTTAGGAGAGTCCTGTAAATCAATCTTGCTTAACAAAGTTCCTGCTCGAGGAGCAGTAGAGTGGACGTAGAAGGATTACACCACCTTCGAACCACTATAAGCCATAAGTGTTTTAATTGATTTACTTATCTGTGCTTCTATATTCTGCATATCTATCTGTCTCTCATCATAAAACGTTTTGAAAGAAGTATTCTTGAGAAAAACAGCCTTGTGTTTAAAAATTTATTTCCGCTGCGTATAAAACTCTAGGTTACAGCGTGCAGCACTGCATTCTAGCGCTGCAAGCAGTAACCATCTATCGCTGCAAGCTCAAGTAACTTGCAGTGCAGAACGGTTGTTTTAAAGATTCTGAAAAATCGACCAAGGTTCATTCACCCCCCCTCTGAACCTCAGACACCACTTGGGACCAACATTTTCCCATTATAGCTTGTTTCTAAGAAAAATTCTTTTTCTTCATGTAAAACATCAATAGGTGTTGGTTTACTCATATAATATCTTTGTTGGGTAGGTCTATCTGCCCATTTTATTTTATTTATTATATCTTTTGAAGGTTCAGATGGTCCTTCTTCATTATATAAAGTAGAAATATTCTGTCCTTTAAATTTTACAGTTAATTCAATAATTAACTCTTCTAAATTATTTTTAGATGATTTTAATTTAAAATCTTTTATTTTTGGAGGTGGGTGTATAGATGAAGAAGCAATTGCAACTATATCTATTCCTTTCTTTTCTTCAATATGTACATTTGGTTTAATTTGTTTTATGATTGAAAGTATATTTTCATTTTTATTATGAAGAGAATTTAATTCTTCACCTATTATATTTAAGTATAAATTAGTATAATTTTGTTTTTCCATTAAAATATTTATGTGTTTTATAGTAACTTGTAAAGTTTCATTTTCAATTAATTTTGAAAATGTTGTGAAACTCATGATTTTACTATTTTTCTCCATTTGGAAAGAAGTACTGGGGGATACAAAGATCTTTGTTCTTGTCCAGTAGTTAATTTATACGTTCTTTCTAAAATTGAAAGTTGGTCTATAATATAAGTTTTTATAAACCAAGGAACAAATATATTTTTGTATTGTTTTCTTTACAATATTTATAAAATTCTTCTTCAATTTGTTCAAGATTTTCAGATAGATTTTCAAAAAACCATTTTCTGAAAAGTAACCATCTTGAATTTTTAAATTCTTTACAAATTTCCTGTCTAACAGGTAATCCTTTTTCTAAATTGATTGGTGTATCAATCATGAAGACTAAATGGGGCATCTGACATAGTGTCACTGTCTTTATGGATATTTCCATAATTAAAATCTTGAACAATTTTATTTCTGTCAATACAGACTTCTTCTTTATTTTTATTTCTTTCAGATTCTAATTCTTCCCTTATTTGAGAAGTAGAAGCTCTAGATGTTTGTGGTAAATCTACCCAATAATCTAGAGGTGAGATATAAGAATCTGTTGTTCTTGTTTTAAACATAGAATTATTTCTGGATATAGAAGATGAAAGTAATAATTTCTTCTGTTCATTTGAAAATTGAATTTGAACAATTCCTTCTTCTGTTTGAATTATATTTTTCAAATCTTTATTTATTAAAGGTTCTTTATAAACCTCTTGTTCAATTATCCATTTTTCTGGAAAGTTTATTTCTTCTCATTTCTTCCCATTTAATAGCTCTTCTAGTAGAGATGTTTGATCTATTGAAATTTGTTTCAATAAGAATAGTTTCATTAATACTTTTATCCATTATTTTACATCCTGGATTCATAGTATATAAAAGTTTATAGTATATCCTATAACATATACAAATTATTTCCGAACCTGAAATATAATCATATCCATGAATTTTAACATTTAATGTTAAAGCACTTAATATATTACTATCAGTAAGGGATAAACATAAATCAGGATAAACATCAAAATATACTGGTCCGTGGGCCAGACTAGATTGAATTATTCCCATAAGGGATTTATTCCATGCTTTGTTTCTACCATCTCTTAAAGCTGCTATAAAACTTTCTGGTAAACCTTTTAAAGTTAAAGGTCTAAATGCAATTTGTACTAGTCCTATATGTATGTAATTATGTGTTTTTATAAAAGGTAATATATCATTTTTATCTAGTAAATTTAGAATTATTTCTTGATTATCAAGGGGAATAGATGATTCCGTAGTTTTAACTAATTGTTTAAATCCTAGTTTTTCGAAAGTACCTATTTGGTATATTTTATTAGGTTTAATCTTAGAAATAGTCCAATTATTTAATAATTCTAAATTCTGTGGAATATCAAATTCCTCTGTTATACTGTTTTTAACAGTATCTTTCAACTTGAAAGGATTCATTTTAAATGAAGATGTGTTAGATAATTACTACTATTTTCTTTTTAACATCGCTTATAATACTATATACTATATAATATATTTTATATACTTTATACTATATGATAGTATGTAAATATATTATATACTATAATCTATAGTTTATACTGTAGTATTTGTAGTTGTTTAGTATTATTTTATAATATATACTATATATTATAGTTTATACTGTAGTTTTTTAATTATAATGTTGACGTCGGAATTTGTTGAAAGGTAATTCCTAGTCTAACACCCAAATGTAATAAAGATAAGTATAGAAAAAGACTGGCCCGGAGCCTACTCGGGCAATGTTGTTCGGCTGATCCTGGACGGTTAAGTGACCGGGCAGGATCTTATAGCATTAAATTAGAGAAATCAGCTCTCTCGTGCTCTTTACAGAATCAGGATTTAGATCATTTTACAAGTTAAAATTATATCTATTTATAGCTGAAGGATAACCTAAGTAATGGGGATCGTGGAGATCGTGGAGGTCGTGGAAGTTGAACCCACTTTCTCCTTGATTTTCGCCTAGTTACTTGGCATTTGACGGTTTTGTTACACACGATCTCTTGGTGATAGACTGTTACCTGGACGGCCCTACAGACCTTGGCCGGCCACTCTGGACGGTTTACCGGGCTGGAAGTTCACTGCATCAACTTGGCCGGTCGAGTGAATTGATGTCTTTTGTTAGGCCGTCCAGGTGCAATATGCCGTGCAGCTCGGGTCGTATGTCCAACAATAGCCCCTTAGGTCTTGGCAGAAAATTGCTTCTGTTGAGACCTAACCAATCCTAACAAGTCGAGCCGAGCAGGAGGGGAGAACAAGCTGCAAGTTGCCGGCTTTTCTTGGTGTGAACAAGTGTCATCATCTGCTGGAGCGGGAGTTGAAAGGTCATCATTTTGTATCCATTCGATTTTCCACGCGTCCATAGGTGGTTGGTCGGAAGTTAAGGGTCATCACCTATATATAGCGTTCTTCTCATTTGACCTTTTACTGGCTTACAATTTCGAGTGTTCATTATGTATCCCGAGCAGAATTAACCGGTCAGGATATCCTGTGCTACGTCGTCTTGTGAGAACGCTCTTACTCGGAAGGTAATCTCTTTATCTCTTTTGTGACTATGTCTCAAATTCCTAAGGAGATCCCATCTGGATGGTCACAAGGCCACCAGACTGGATGGGCCGAGGTGCCTTTCGAGGATTCAGAGGCTATGAAGTGGCCTTTCGTTGTTTCCCAGTCTGAGCTGGATATGATGCAGTCCCGTTTTAATATACCTTTGGGAGTTTCCTTCGTCGCACCCCGTCCTGAGGAGCGAATGCATAAGCCGCGGAAAAATTGCGTTGCTATCAACTTTCAAGCATTGGAGGGAGGTCTGCGGTTTCCCATGGCACCATGCTTATCTCGTTACCTTTGACAATGGAGAATAGCACCCGGGCAGCTCCGGCCAAATAGCTGGTCCTCCCTTTTAGGTTTATTAGTACTTTTACACAACTACAACCTCGGAGAACCCAGCTTTGACGAGCTGTCCTGGCTGTTTAAGCTAGAGCTTATACCTGGAGTAGATAATCATTTTTACTACCTCGCCCCTCGGATACATCGACCCCAATTAGTTTGTGATCTTCCTTTGCCAATTAGGGATTGGAAAAATGACTGGTTCTGGGTCGACGGGGATTGGATGAGTCCGGGAATGTTTAGCCATTCTTTTACCGTTATGGCATCTTGCCCGGTCGGCTTTGGTCCCGCTGAAGGTATATCTTTATGACTTTCTTGGCTAAATCCTCTAATGTGTTTAATATTCTTTTATTTTACAAAGGGATCGCTTGAGAGTGGCGATGATTTCTCTCACAAAATCCGTTTCTTGCGGGACAGCATTAGCTCGGAGCAGTGGACGTTCAGGAAGCTGATTGTGGAAGATCGGCTTATCCGGGCTGGCCTTGTTTTCCCTTTTGCGTGCGCTACCGTAGATTTCCAAGGTAGGTCTTGCTGTTGGATCCAGATTATGGCCTGGCTATTTTCTAACTGATTGTTCTTCATGTAGCCGTCCTTCCCCAAGACGGTCTTCGTCCTGAGATATATCCTTTCGAGCGCATTAAAATTAGGACGGAGCGAGGGGGAAGCAGAAAAAACCAATTGAAAAAAGGCGAGGTCCTGCACGTCCAGTGGTTGGGACTTCTACTCCGAGTCAGCACCCTGTCGAGCCGCCTAGAAAGAGATCATGCCCGACTTTTAGCGAGCAACCAACCGATAGGCCTGATGTCGCCACCTCAGCTCGTTCTGGAGTTTGGTCTTTCGAATCTCCTCTGGCTGGCTCGGTTAGCATATGTGGTTGGGATCCCGAATTGATTGAGAGCTCCAAGGAGTTCCTTGGGAACCGTCCTCCATTTCAGATTAGCTTCTCTCGTGCCCGGCCGCCCAGCCCGGATTTAATGAGGAACCTTCCATCTGGGATTAGGCTAGCTATGGATGCTCCAATAAAGGCCTGGACGGGGGAGCTGGAGGATTATGCACGAGGAATGTCGGTTGCTAACTTGGGGGCTTGTTCGGCAATCTTGAATGCTCAGGCGTCTGTTTTTGCCTGGCGCGCTCATCGTGAATACCTTGTTCAGCAGGATAAATACGTAGAAAGCAGGGCGGAACTTGGTAATAAGAAGGCTGAGTTGGCCGCTACTTCTAAAGAAATAAAAGAGCTTAGGGCTAAGCTGACTTTTGCCCAGGAGTCATTGTCCCAAGCCGCCCAGGCGGCCAAGGCTGAGCGCCATCAGATGGCTGAAGTTACCGTTGAGAGAGCCCTGCTTAAAGGTCAGCTCGAAGCGGTTCAGGCCGAGCTAAAATCTGTGCGTGACGAGCTAAAAATTGCTAGAGCTGGCCGGTTTGACGAGGCTTTTTGCTTATATGGATAATATTGAGGTGGCTAGGAAGTCAAAAATGGACGACAGCCCCTTTAGTATAGCCTTAGCCGATTTTTTGTGCAGGAATCCTCTTCCTCAATATTACTTGGACCTGATGGAAGACCTGCCCGACTATCTTCCTCCTGGCTCTGAGCACCTTCTGCAGTCAGCTCCTCCCATCTGATTCATGTCAGATCCTAACTTAGGGGTTTTCGGGTCCGAGCAGGTCGATGGAGCTAAGGATGATGTGATCGTACTTCATGATGATTAGTGTAGGATCTTTTTTGTTTTCTTCGGCTATTTTGCCCTTTGTAAACAGGTTCTGGCCTGCAAACCAGTGTGTACATATGATATTGAATGAACGGCATTTCATTTGAGTTTGATACATTTGATTCGGGCACGTTAGGTTTACTTGTCTTCTCCGATTTAGCTCCTGGGATAACATTCAGGCCTATTTCATATCTAGGGGGTAGGATAAGATAGGGCTTCGAGTAGCCCCTAGGTATAACACATGTCGCAAATGACAGCATGGAAGATGACGTATTGTTGTTTATTGGTCTTCAGGTTTGTCACGTGTCGCCTATAATAGGGTAGGATCCTAACGGTCATGATCTCTCTATAAATAGCAGTAGCTTACTCATCTTCATCTTTGTGAGTTTGCTATGATACTCTTTAATTGACCGCAACATTCCAACTTTGGTCGTGCACGAATTGCCGCCCAGGATGGGCCGTCCTCAACTAACCGTCCTATTTGCGATGGGTACCAGTATGGAAACTTCCGGACCCGGGCAAGCTGGAGAGATCGATATAACTAAGTCTGAAGACGGTATGATCGTGCTCGAAGATGATCGATATTACGATTTTGGCTATGAAGAGTTCCGAGTAGTTCTCTTAAGTTTAAGTACTTGGCAACATATTCAGCAACCGCCGTCTGTTTATAAAACGCTCTAGCTGACATGTCAATATTGAGAGAGAGGCTTGGACGGGTAAGGGGGCCTGATAAGTCCTCCGATATTGTTTATTATTTCTGAGATGTTCGCTTGAGTCCTTTCTGTTTAGGGTTTAGGGTTTAGGGATCATCTGTCAAGAGGTTCTGGCCTCCAAACCAGCCATCTTCAATGATATCTTTAATTTCGACTTTAATTGTGCCTATACTGCGTGTTTTTCATATAAGTACTTTTGACCTGATTTTATCTTGGCCGGCCTGGATATGCTTGTTGAAGAAATTGTTCTTAGTCGGCTATTCGTCAGATATCTTTATCTTGGTCGACCTATCTACTGTTGTGGGGTTCTGGCCGGCTTTGCAGCACTGAGACCTGAGAGATCTGACATGATAGAAACCTAGGTTTCTGTTAGGCCTAACACGTGTCTCAATCTGATGTTCTGGGAGACGAAACGTCGTCCGTCGTTGACCATCCGATCCGCCACGCGTCACCTCTGGTCGGATGGGAGTCGAGAGGTCGCGCCTCGGTTATAAATAGGGACGACTTTCATTCATTTTGACCTTCATGAGTTTATGAACCTTAGAGAATTCTCTGATATTTCCCGACCAGAGTTAGCTGTCTATTATCACCCGTCTAGGATAAACCGCGCTTGATCAATCGTCCAGGTCAATTCCTAGGTAATTTTTACTTTCTCATTATGTCTTCTCCTTCATCTTCCGGGAGTGAGTCTGGGTATGGAGGGTATCATTCTGAAGAGTTGAGCCTAGAAGTTAGCTCGTCTTCGGAGGAAATTAGGAGTTCTGGTCCTCCTGCAGTCAAAGTGGTTGGGCCATCGGGTCGACCAGCCCGCTACGTTCCGATAGGGATGCCCAGGCCGCCTAGACAATATAGCCGAACTGAGCAGCTTTCTGTAGATTCGGAGGCTATGTCTTGGCCGTCCGT
Organism: Scutellaria barbata; assembly: GCA_028654395.1. Taxonomy (NCBI): domain Eukaryota; kingdom Viridiplantae; phylum Streptophyta; class Magnoliopsida; order Lamiales; family Lamiaceae; genus Scutellaria; species Scutellaria barbata. The sequence continues at coordinate 20,164,241 of CM053648.1, forward strand.
GGTTACCGGAACTGAATTGGACAGGTGGCACGTCCTCTTCAACATTTCGCGAGGGGTGTCATTTGACGTTCCGTGGCCGAACGAGAGGATGGATAAACCACCCACGGATAGTGTGGCCATCAACTTGCGATCTTTGGAAGGTGGTCTCCGATTTCCCTTGGCTCCTCCTCTCACCCAGTACCTCCGCGTTTGGGGTCTTGCTCCTGGCCAGCTACATCCGAATAGCTGGTCCTCCATTCTTGGGTTGCTCGTCCTCTTTTAGACGTTCAACCTCGACGTTCTAACCCCGGAGGAGTTGTCTTGGTTGCTGGGTCTGAAACTCCTGCCCGGAACTCAGAACCATTTGTACTACTTATCCCCCCGACAGAAGCATCCTCAGCTGATCCGTGACCTTCCGTCCTCCATTAAAGGTTGGAAGACCAAGTGGTTTTAGGTGAGGGGTGATTAGATGAGCCCTGGCTGGGTAGGAGAGCAGGGGCCAGAGTGGGTGTTCTGTCCAATGTTTTTCGGGACGGCCAACGGTATATTCACATTTTTCTAGTCTTTTGCTCGATTATCTGATTTTAATTATCTTTCCTTTTGCAGAAGTTTCCGTGGATAACCTCCCGGCGGGCAACACCTTTTCTTGGAAGGTAGTGTTTCTTCGGGACCACACCGCCCCCTCTCAACGGACGTTTAAGGCGCTCATTACTGACGAACGTCTTGCTAGTGCTGGCCTTATTCTTCCGTTCAGGCCCGCTCCAAATAATTATCTTGGTAATATCTTTGAATTCGTACCTATTAGTTTCACTCTGAATTTTTACTTATGTTTCTTATTTTTCCAGCCGTCCTCCCTCCTCACGGTCTGCAGCTCGAAATGAACCCGTCCCAACGCATCCGACAGAGGCCCAACAAATCGCTGTCGGACAAGCTGGGAGGCCTTAGGGTCGAGGCCAAGGCAAAGGTCGAGGGCTTGAGCGTCCCGTTTCAGTTGTGCCGGCTTCGGCTTCTGCACCCGAGGATGCGGCTCTACGTGCTCCACCGGCCAAGCGCTCCCGACCGGGTCCCAGTAGCAGCACTGGGCCCTCGAGAGGTGGTTCGGGAACTGGGAGAGGGAGCTCGGGGACGTCTGGAGCTCTAGGCGCTCGCTCAATGCCTGGTGTTTGGGAGGCTGAGAGCCCCCTGGCCGGCTTGGTTAGTGTGTGCGAGTGGAATCCTGCCCGTGTGGAGGAGACCAAAGAGTACATTGGTCGTTGCCCACCCTTCCAGATCAGTTTCTCACGGGCCCAGTCTCCGACCCCGGAGGTGATGGACAAACTTCCTCCGGCGGTATCCGCGGCTGTTGAAGCCCTTGTTAAGGCCTGGACGGAGGAGTTGGATAAATACTCCCGCGAGATGTCTGGTATGGACGCCGGCTCCTGCACCGGCATCCTTCTGGCGCAGGCATCCGTGTTTGCTTGGCAGGCCCATCATCAGTACGAGGAGCGGCTTAAGAAGATCAAGGCTCTGAAGGCCGACCTGAGGGAAAAATCTGGCGAGCTGAAGAATGCGGCCGAGGAGAAAGAGACGCTGCGGCGCCAGCTAGCTTCTTTTCAGGAAGCCCTGTCGCATGCCACCCTGGCCGCTGAACTGGACAGGAAGAAGGTGGCTGAGCTGGCGGTGGAGAATGCCCGGCTCCAGGCCGGGATGGAGGAGCTGAAAGCCGAGCTGCAAGCTGCCCGAACCGCCCAAGTTGATGAGGTTGCTGTGGTTACCAAGTATCGGGACTCTGATGAGTACAAGATCGAGAGTAGCCTTACGTACCTGTTCGCCTTCTTTGATGCCATCGAGGCGGCTCGGAAGGAGAAGCTGGACGACCGTCCGCTTGTGGCAGCCTTGGCCGGCTATGTGGAGAAGAACCCACTCTCAGCCTACTATTTGGAGCTGATGGGCGACTTGCCGAAGTATCTTCCGGCAGGGTCTGAGAAGCTACTTGCTCCGGCACCCCCCATCGTGCTTATGTCTAACCCTTCTTTTGATATGGGGGCCATTTCTGAGGCTGGACGACCTGTCGAGGCGGTGACCGAGGTGGTTGATGAAGAGCTGGTCGATGTTGGCCAACAGTAAACATTTTGTTCCTTTTTTTTGTAAGAGGTACTGGCCTCCAAACCAGTTTTGATCAATATCAATGTTTTTCTGATTTATGATTTTCCACATTTCTGTGTTTCTCAACTAAGTTAAAACTTGCTCGTCTCAACTTTAGCTCGGCATTTTAGTATTAAAACACTTAAAAATTCATTAAAATTTGATGACTGGACGGCTTGGGTGAGGCCGTGGCCTTAGGTGGGCCGAAGTCTTACTGTTCCATCCGGCCTGGATGACTCGGATGAGGCTGTAGCCTTAGGTGGGCCGTAGTCTTGGTGGGCCGAAGTCTTGCTGTTCCATTCGGCCTGGACGGCTCGGATGAGGCCGTAGCCTTAGGTGGGTCGTAGTCTTGGTGGGCCGAAGCCTTGCTGTTCCATCCGGCCTGGACGGCTCGGATGAGGCCGTAGCCTTAGGTGGGCCAAAGCCTTGGTGGGCCAAAGCCTCGCTGTTCCATCCGGCCTGGACGGTTCGGATGAGGCCGTAGCCTTAGGTGGGCCGAAGCCTCGGTGGGCCGAAGCCTTTTCACTGTTCCATCCGGCCTGGACGGCTCGGATGAGGCCGTAGCCTTGAGTGATATACAAGTTGGGAAATAACTTCATTAGTCAAGTGTAAAAAACGTACAAAGAAATTACAACTGGAATCCTAGCCGGCTAATGATAATATTTTTTCAAGTGCTCTATGTTCCAAGGTTTGGACAACACTTTTCCGTTCAGGTCGGCTATCTCATATGCACCTCCGGCCAGGATCCTGCTTACCTTGTACGATCCTTCCCAGTTATGCCTCAAGGATCCTTTTGGTAGTAAGACTTTCTTGAGGATGAGGTCTCCCACCTCGAGTCGTCTAACTCGGACCTTTGAGTTGTAGTACCTTGCACTTTGCTGCTTGTAGATGAAATTTTTTATATCTGCATCTATTCTTCTTTCTTCTAGCAAGTCAAGGTTGGCCATCAGGGCTTCCGTGTTCTGCTCGTCCTGATATTTGTTCACTCTCCAAGTGCGGACGCCGAGCTCGATTAGGATAACAGCTTCGGAGCCAAATGCTAGGGCGAATGGTGTTTCTCCCGTCGCTGTCCTGGCCATCGTTCTATATGCCCATAACACCTCGGGCAATTCATCGGCCCAAGCTCCCTTCGATTCTTCGAGTCTGGCCTTCAGGGTATGTTTTATAATTTTGTTCATGGCCTCGACCTGGCTGTTCCCTTGAGGATGATATGGGGTAGAGAACAGCTTTTTGATGTCTAAGTTTTCACAGAATGTCCTGAGATCGTCGATGTCAAACTGCCGGCCATTATCTGTGATGATGGAATGGGGGACCCCGAACCGGCAGATGATGGATTTCCATATGAAGTTCATAACTTTCTGCTCGATTATCCGTGCCAAGGGTTCTACTTCTACCCATTTGGTGAAGTAGTCGACGGCGACTATAGCGAATCTTACTCCTCCTCTGCCAGTTGGCATCGGGCCAATGAGATCTATTCCCCATTTTGCAAATGGCCATGGTGCCATGATTGAGTTCGGATCTTCCGAAGGTGTTCGGATGAGGGGTGCGCATCTCTGACATTTATCGCAGTTTCTGACGAAGTTGATAGCATCTTTCTTTAGACTAGGCCAAAAGTATCCTTGCTTGATAACCTTGAAGGCTAGAGACTGGCCTCCTGAATGATTGCCGCACACACCCTCATGGATCTCGGTTAGCACATACCTGGCTTCCTCTTCATCTAGACATTTTAAGAGGGGATGAGAAAATTCTCTTTTGTATAGCTTGCCGTCCTGGATAGTATATCGAGTAACTCGAATCCTCAGCTTTCGGGCCTCGTCCTGGTCGGCGGGGATGTTCCTCCCTTCCAAGTATTGGATGATCGGGGTCATCCAAGTCACGTTTGGCGCAATATCATAGACTTCTTTTTGGTCGAGGGCCAAGCTGTCCACAGTTCCAATGTTTACTGAGCCTATATCCTCGGCTTGTGCATTCTTGCTGCGAGGAATATGCTCGGTGCGAATTCGCCTAAATTCTACGGAGGCCAACTCGACGGACCTCAAATACTTAGCCATTTGTTCATCCCTGGCTACATATTCGCCCGAGATTTGATTGACTACCAGGAGGGAGTCACTGAAGACCTCGAGGTCGTCCACTCCAAACTGTTTTGCCATGTCCAGTCCGGCCGGGAGTGCTTCATACTCGGCCTCGTTGTTCGTTGTAGGGAATTTGAAGCGTAGCACCGAGCAGAAGTATTTTTGGGTGGAGCTGACCAGTACGATTCCAGCCCCAGCGCAATGAGCAGTGGACGACCCGTCCACGTACATCTTCCAAGGCTTTTCTATCCTTTCTTTCCGGAGGATGAGAGTTGGAGTAAATTCAGCGATAAAGTCAGCAAGGGCCTAACATTTTATTACCGTTCTGGGCGCATAATGGACGTCATATTGGCCCAGCTCGACCGCCCACTTTAACAATCTTCCGGAAGCGTCTGGACGGCCCAGTACCTACTTTAAAGGAAAGTTAGTCAGTACCTCAATTTGGTGTGCCAGGAAGTATGGCCACAGCTTCCTAGCTGAGATGACCAATGCATAAGCCAGTTTTTCCATTGTCGGGTAGCGGAGTTCAACGTCATGCAGTGACTGGCTTACGTAATACACAGGTTGCTGAGCCTTCTGCTCTACACGGACCAGTACCGAGCTTACTGCATATTCGGACACGGCGAGGTAGAGCTGCAATTTTTTTGCTGGCCTGAGGCTTTGCCAGGACTAGGGCCTCCATTAATGCTTTCTTGAGGTCCTCTAAGCCGACTGACATTCAGTATTCCATTCAAATTGAGCGTTTCTCCGAATTAAGTTGAAGAATGGTCGGCATTTGTCTGTGGACCGAGATATGAAGCGGTTGAGGGCGGCGACCTTACCTGTTAGACTCTGGACGTCCTTGATCCGTCTAGGTGGGGTCAGATTCATGACCACCAGAATTTTCTCGGGGTTGGCTTCAATTACTCTCTGGCTCACCATATATCCGAGGAACTTCCCTGACCCCACCCCAAATGAGCATTTTTTGGGATTCAACTTCATCCTGTATCTCCTCAGGATGTCGAACATTTCTGCCAGATGGCCTACGTGGTCTGCTTTCTGTTTAGACTTGACTAGCATATCGTCCACGTAAACCTCCATCGTCTTCCCAATCTGTGCGGCGAACATCTTGTTTACCAGCCGCTGATAAGTAGCCCCTGCGTTTTTCAAACCGAACAACATCATGGTGTAACAGTACTATGCCCGATCGGTGATAAAGGTAGTATGGACTTGGTCGTCCTTGGTCATCGGTATCTGATGATAGCCCGAGTATGCATCCATGAAGCTCATGAATTCATGACCGGCGGTAGTGTCCACTAGCTGATCTATGTTAGGCAGTGGGAAGCAATCCTTAGGACAGACTTTGTTCAGATCGGTGAAATCTATACAAAACCGTCATGTTCCATTTGGCTTTCTAACCAGGACGGGATTGGAGACCCAAGTAGCGTACTTGGTCTCTCTGATGAAACGATAACCCAGCAGCCGTTGCACTTCCAATTCTAGTCCCTCGTATCTGTCTGGGCTTAGTCGGCGTCTTTTCTGAGCAATTGGCTGGGCGGCAGGGTCAATGTTAAGGTGGTGGCAAACATCTTCTGGCCGGATGCCTTCCATGTCTTCGTGAGCCCAAGCGAAGACATCATTATTGTCCTGTAAAAAAAGTTATTAGCTCAGTGCGGAAGGGCTCTTGTAGCTCTCGGCCAATCCGCAGCTCCATGTCCGGCCTGTTTGGATCCATGCAAACGAGATCTATTTTCTCGACAGGCGCTGCTCGTCTTTGGGGGCCATCCCTTCGGGGATCGATGGACCCCCATTCCTTCTCGGGTTCGTGCACGTTCATGGTCTCTTCTCCTCCGCTATTCTGGACGGCTGTGCCGGAGGAGGATCCGACCTCAAAGATGGAGTTGACCGGCTGTTCTAGGGTAATTGCCGGTTGCGGAGGTTCATTATCGACCTTCATGTCAGCCTGATTATGCTCGGCGAAGTCGAGGACGAAATCCTCGAAGGCGTCCTCCATCTGCTCGTCGACCGAGAGGGCCTGAGCGGGCTCAAACTGATTGAGCTCTTTCGGACGTAGCCCCATATCTGTTTTCCGGGCGGTCATCTGATTTCCCTTCACCACATACACCTCGTCACCCACCAGAAACTTAAGGACGAGGTGATAGATTGAGATCACTGCTTTCAATTTAGCAAGAAGTGGTATGTCCCAAATGACGTTGTATTGTGAGTTCAAGTCCACCACCTTGAACTCTGTCGTTGTGAACATCTTCCGGTCGCCAGATCCGAACAGGACCTTGAGTTCACAAGTGCCGAGTACCCAGGTGCTCATTCCTCCTAACCCTTGTATTGTGTCGGAGGACGGTATGAGTTGGGATCCGTAGAATCCCATTCGCTTGAAAGTGCTCAGGTAGAGCACGTTGGCGTAGGCGCCGGTATCAACCATAACCCTGTGTACCATGGTTCTGCAAATATTGAGCGATACCACCAAGGTATCGCTGTGCGGGTAGGCTATCCCTTCACTATCCAGCTCAGTAAACAGGATTGGTGCATGGTGGGGTGATGCCCTAGGTGGAACGCACTGCTGGTAAGCGTTCCTGGCTTCCCGAACTTATTCCTTCCGGGCCCTCTTGGATCATCGCTACTCGCCGAAGCTGTTGTTGATGAGCGTATGGATTTCGCGAGCAGCTCCGTTCGGTGGTGGTGGTGGTGGGGCCATGGCCTGCTGTACCCCCTGGCCCTGCTGTCCTTGGCCCTTCACGTACTTTTTTAACTGACCCTGGTCAATCAGTTTCATCAGCTCGACCAACAATGCCCAGCATTTGTCCGTGTCGTGGCCCTTTGCCTTGTGGTATTTGCAATACTTCTAGTTAAGACGGTTTGGGTCGGCCCTTATAGGTCGTGGCTCGGGCAACAGGTTCTTATCCTTAATCTCAGTAAGGACTTGTGATGGGGCAACCGTGAGGATTTCGGTTACCTGGCTGGGGCCTTCGGGTTGGAAGGCCATGAAAGTCATGGCCGGCCTGAACGGCTTCATAGGTTTCCTTCTCTCTTCCCTCCTTTCTTCTCGCCGTTCAGGCCTCTTCTCTCGTTCAGGGGCCCTGTCCTCTGGAATGGCTTCCTCGGCCCCTATATATCGCTCTGCGCGGTTGAGGAAGTCGTGATACGTTCTCGGCCCCTCTTCATGGACGGACCACCAAAATCTGGTCCGGGGCCTTAATCCGACCATAACGGCCATAAGGATGGCGTCGTCCGACACCTACTCCATGCCGAGGACCAGATTATTGAAGCGATCCAGATAAGACTTCAGGGATTCGGCCTTGTCTTACCTCACGTTGACCAGCCTCTCTTTCGGGGTTGATCTCATCCTTGAACCCATGAATTGCGTCAAGAACAGATCGGACAGCTCGTCCCATCCCCCAATTGACGCGTCGGGAAGGGAACGAAACCATCGTTGTGCTCGGTCCCCCAATGTGAGCGGGAATGCTTTGCACATGAGCTCCTCTCCTAAGCCCTGTAACTCCATCCAGGACGTATACTTGTCCAAGTGAGTACTAGGGTCGGTCTCTCCATTGTACTGACCGATGGGAGACATTTTGAACTTGGCCGGGACCAAGGTGGCAATGTGCTCTGCAAAGGGGGTGGCCCTCTTCCAACCCCCTCTATTTCGCCTGGCTTGAGTGTCAGCCAGTCGGTGTCGGAGCTCCTGCTCCTCCACAAGTTCCGAGTACCGTAGATTGTGGCCGGTACTCTCATCATGAGGTGGTGGGACCTCACACCTCTCATTAGGGAGCCTATCTAGCCTCCTGGCCTCTCCTGCCAGGGTCGGTTCTTTGTCACCTGGGGCATACCGCCTATGCGTCCGTGTCCCGGCATTATCTGGGCGGACCTGGTGATGATCTTCTCGGGCACGTGTGGGGGACTGACTTCGCTGAAGTTCATCCTCGGCTATCCGCTTTCCCAGGTTCCGCCTCCTCCTGGGTCCGTCTGAGGACTCAGAGTCCTCCAGTAGGCCATTGGTCTCCTTGGCCCTCTCTCTCTGCTAAGCCTCTTTGAGCCGTTCGGTCAATGCGGCCATGATACCCCTAATCTGTGCCACTGACATGGGGGTCTCTGGGGTTTTCAAAGTGATGGGAGCTACCTGAATGACTTCCTCAGCTGTGATCGGCTGAGCCCGGCTGGAGCCACCAACCTGGAAGGCAGGAACTGGGGGTTCTGGAGTAGCATTGCGTTCGAAATTGCTCATTATGTGTTGGAGTTGTGTTCGGGTATTGTGAATAGCCCCCTCCTTCTAGCGCCAAAATGTTGACGTCGGAATTTGTTGAAAGGTAATTCCTAGTCTAACACCCAAATGTAATAAAGATAAGTATAGAAAAAGACTGGCCCGAAGCCTACTCGGGCAATGTTGGTCGGCTGATCCTGGACGGTTAAGTGACCGGACAGGATCTTATAGCATTAAATTAGAGAAATCAGCTCTCTCGTGCTCTTTACAGAATCAGGATTTAGATCCTTTTACAAGTTAAAATTACATCTATTTATAGCTGAAGGATAACCTAAGTAATGGGGATCGTGGAGATCGTGGAGGTCGTGGAAGTTGAACCCACTTTCTCCTTGATTTTCGCCTAGTTACTTGGCATTTGACGGTTTTGTTACACACGATCTCTTGGTGATAGACTGTTATCTGGACGGCCCCACAGACCTTGGCCGGCCACTCTGGACAGTTTACCGGGCTGGAAGTTCGCTGCATCAACTTGGCCGGTCGAGTGAATTGATGTCTTTTGTTAGGCCGTCCAAGTGCAATATGTCGTGCAGCTCGGGTCGTATGTCCAACAGATATTATACATGAATATATTTAATTGGTTACAAAGAATTGGTTGATGTATGAATATAATCAATGAAACATGTATATGAATTCATTTATTTTCAATAGTATGATATTAGAAAAGACTATATAGCTAATAGACTAACTAATTAATTTCCAAAATTTCTGAATTTTTCAATTTTTTAATTTCTGAAAATTCCGAAAAAATTTCCGAAAATTTCCGAAAAAATTTCGAAAAAATTTCCGAAAAATTCCGAAAAAAATTCCGAAATCGAATTGGATTTCACATTTTTGAAATTTTTTGGATGGAAATTGGAATTGGTTTTTCATTTCCGAAATTTTTTGGAATTTTTCCGAAACACCCTATTTCCGATTCGATCCGTCCAATCTCCACCCCTAATCTTATCAAATCTGTAATTTTTATTAAAAATGATAGGAAAAAAATATATTTATATCATCAAAAGTGCACACATAATAAGATCCAATAGTGTGATGGTATTACCATCATGGGGTGAAAATTGCCAATTTAGAGAGAACAACTATTTGATTGCCTTTATGATAAATATGGAAACATAAATTTTTTCATGTGTAATAGAGAAAAGGTTGATTTAGAAAAAATAGTCCTATTACTCTATCCACCATAAACATATTAATATATGTCCACTGCTAATGTATCAGATATTTAATACATTTGTTAATTCTACTTTTCATATTATCAAATGATGATATTATTATACATTATCGGTAAATATATTAAGAGGGGTGTATTCAATTTGGATTCTATTGAATTTTTTTGGACTTTAAAAAGTCTGTGAATTTAGAAAATTCATAGATTTCATGCAGAGTTTGACTGACTTTTTTTATTAATTTACATGAATTTTCATAGATTTAATATGATTGTAGAATATATTTTTTTTATTGATTTACATGGATTTCCATAAACTCCAGTGTTGGAACTATTGATACAAATGTATATGAACACACTTGTATATAAAAAAAGTTATCCAAATTATTTAGAAAAAATACTAAAAATACATTAGTTTCAAAAAAATACATTATTATTCCTCATTATTATTCTCATCTTCATTCTCATCATCTTCATTTCCATACACAAAATTCAAAACAAACAACAGCAAAAAATTTGTGTAGTACCTTTATTAGAAGAATAACGAAGGTTTTTTTCTTCAGATCTTTCGTCTTCAAAGTTCTTTGAAAAAATACGTAGAAATCTCTGGTTGTTAGAAGAGATTTTGGAGGGTGAAAACTATTTATATTTTTGGAAGAGAATCAAAAAAATCCATAGAGTATTAAAATCCGTATTGAATATCTCAGGATTTTTAAGACTTTTTAAAATTCGTATTGAATATCTCAATATTTTTAAAACCTTTTGAAAATTTGAATTGAATACCCCAAACTTTAAAAGTTTAAAAAAAATTTACAGACTGCACAATCAATACACCCCTGAAACGTTTGGTAATAGTGATCATTTCTGTTAAAAAGTATAAATAAAAGAAGAAAACATACCACATGTAATAGATTGGGCCAGTTTAAACAATCTCGTCAGTTTTGGGCCGATCCAGAATCATTTGTTACTACCGTAATACGCCCAGAGATGGCCCATAACTAGTAACTTGAGGGCCCTTGGATGCTAAAGCCCATAACGAATTAGGGTTTTTATGCATCTCAAATCTTCGACCACAAAAACCTTCATACGCCTGCCTCCCGCAACCCTGCCCCATACACGCAGAGAAGGAAGAGAGTTCCCGTCTCCGTCAGAAAATGGTGACATACAAGGTATCCCGCCGCCGATACCTCTCTATATTCAACCATTTTATATCTGTATTGAGTATATGTATATATATTTAATTAGATGCTCGTTAGATTGATAACGAAGTTTGAAATATCGATGGATGTTGATTTCTGATTTCTATGGCTTGTGCATTTCTCAGTTCCATCAGTACCAGGTGGTGGGGAGAGCTCTTCCGACGGAGACGGAGGATCACCCGAAGATCTACCGGATGAAGCTTTGGGCCACCAACGAAGTCCGCGCTAAGTCCAAATTCTGGTATTTCATCTCTCCTCTGCCTTCTCATGTGTGCGTGTGTGATTTTTTTCTGAATTTGGCCCTTTTTTTTGTATGATCCGTTTTCCAAATCAGTTGTTCTATATATTATCCCGTTAAATTTCAGCAGAGTGATGAAAATGAAACCAATTTTTGTATGCACTTTCAGTTTGGGAGCGAAGTTTTATTTGTAGAAATTTTATCGTCCAATATCCATTGCTAATACTTGAAAACTTTTGGAGTAAGATTAGTGAGTAAAGCTGAACATGCACTGGTTGATATTTCTTTATGTAGGTATTTTTTGAGAAAGCTTAAGAAGGTGAAAAAGAGCAATGGGCAGGTTCTTGCTATCAATGAGGTATAAATCATTTCTTTGTTGTTATCTACTCTCTTTACTGGTAATGGAGACCTACGGTGATTATTTTTGTGCTGCCAGATAACTTCTGTCATACAAGAACTGTTGAAGGGTTTTCTTTTATTTGATGTTAATAAATTTTAATGTTGCTTTTTTAATGCTTGCTGCTATTGCATTACAAATGATATTGCAGCTTGGTGGGCTATAAATTTCTCAATGTGAAATAGAAGGTGGAATTGTTAGGTGACCGCATTTAGTCATGTGATATCACTGCTTAGTCAGTACATTTGCGTGTCTTTGGCATCAGGATCAAACTGTAACTTATTTTGAAAATAAATGATAACAACAGAAATAATGAAATGAAAGAGTGTTTTTGTGGTTTTCAGGGAGGAGCAATTTTCCTATAATAGAAATTAGAAATAACTATTAGGACATCCAATTTCACAACTTGTAAGAATTATCTCAGTGTTCCAAACTCTTTCTAATTGCTGCTACATTTTTTCAACTCTGTCCAAAACTTCGAATCAGTAAACAATATAGATAGGTGTAGTAGGTATTTATGGAATTGCAACAGCCCAATTCTGATTTTTTGTTTCAAAAAAAAAAACATTATGCTTCCATGTGTAACAGGTCATGCAATTTATCAAAATTTGTTCATGTGGGACATTATGGTGGAAACTCATGGTTAATGCATGCAAACATTATGTTTAGTCGATCCTAACATGTTACATTATACATGATGAAGAATACTTGTGATTTTTGTGTTAATCTTGTTTAGATCTATACTGAATGTTTGCTTTAATTGTCCATTTCCATAATCTGTATCATAATCTTGCAGGGACAGTTTTTCTGTCTTGAATGGTACTCTTGAATAGGTTATGTAATATTGATGATGTTGATTCTTTCAAACCTTTATGTTTTTTATTGTTGTTTGTGTCGTTATAGAACTCAAAAAATTGAGATAATATTCTCTTCAGTTGTTCCCATTTTTATTTGAAATCCACGTGTTAGAGCCATTCTTGTAGATCTTGTGTTAATATGCTCCATTTTTCTCTGATTCTCTTAGATTTTTGAGAAGAACCCAACAACCATCAAGAATTATGGAGTCTGGTTGAGATACCAAAGTAGAACTGGTTATCACAACATGTACAAGGAGTACCGTGATACTACTTTGAATGGCGGTGTTGAGCAGATGTATACGGAGATGGCTTCTCGTCATCGGGTGCGTCCTCATTGCATCCAAATCATCAAGACAGCCACCATCCCAGCTAAGCTTTGCAAGAGGGAGAGCACTAAGCAATTCCATGACTCCAAGATCAAGTTCCCATTGATGTTCAGAAAGGTCAGGCCACCATCAAGGAAGCTGAAGACCACATACAAAGCATCAAGGCCCAATTTGTTTATGTAAACTGTTTGGCCATTGTTGGACTAGGAATAACCATATTTCTTTGGTAATTCAGAGCCCAAAAAAAAATAGAAAGTGAGTGAAGATGATCTTTGTTAGTTTCTGAGTTAATACCATGTTCCATTTTGTTTGCCCAGGACATCTTATCCAAATTTAGAGTATTATTTGAAGGGAAATTGGATGGATCTGTTTTTTGTTTGCTGAAGACGTTTTATAACATCCCATGTTCTTATACTCCTATATTGTTTCTTTTTATTCCTAGTGTGTTCAAGATGCTTTTGTCATCTAATTATTATTAATTGGTTTTTACTTGCAACTGTTTTCATTATGGCAATGGCCAATGAGTGAAATCAGTGAAACCAGGAGCAAGTCTAAGAGATGATGGCTTCTTGTTTGCTGAAAATTTCACTCTAAAAGTAAGCAAAGTTGCATTTGGTTAACTAATGCATTGGTGATTGACTCAATCTTCTCAAAATTGAATAACTTTTTGGACCTGATAGAGGACACCTCATGAGATAATGCATGTATGTCTTAGCCTAATCAGCACTAAGTGCTATAATTACCATGTAGATTAAAAATGGTTCAATGATTACCTTTGTTTTGGTAAAGATAGTTAAAAGGCATACGATTTCAAAAAGCAGCATATTTTTTTAAAAGTGTAAAGGAGAAAAAAGCAAAGGACTCTACAATCATTGCATCCTTAGAATTATTTTTTGCTTCAGTTCACCTCTTTCTTATTACATTAGTTAAATTCCCAGATAAAATTCATTCAGAAAGACACCATTAAATCCAAGAACCTTAAATTTCGAATTTCCCTTTTCAGAAGATGTATCCTTTATTGATTCATTGCAGCTTATCCCTTTTGTTTCTCATACATTTTGCTGACTGCGCGCCATATGAACAGAGGAAACCGGGGATCAATCCACAGATCATCAACAATAGTAAAGAACATGATGCAACTTCATCGGTATCGATCAACTCTTTCTATGCAGCCTGCTATGAAAGTTCACGTTTTCTTATTGACCTCAGTTGCTGGTTTGCTTTTGCAGGTGAACAATTGGAAGATGTCTGACATTGTTGTTCATGGGATCCTCTTATGGGCTTCAATGGGATTCTTAATGCCTGTTGGAATACTTACAATGAGAATGTCTAGTACAAGGGATTGCCACCACTCAAGCCACAAAATCTTGTTCCACCTTCATGCCACTTTTCAGGTTGGCAATGCATTAGCTTACGTTTGATGGAATTTTATGCTGTCTATTAACCTAGCAAACTGTTATCTGGGCTTCTGACTGTCTGCGTATAGACAAAATGAAGCTGTCTATAAACAAAACGGAGTTTATTTCAGAATGAAGAGGGAGAAAATAAAAGAGAAAGAACATGCTTTACTTTGGTTGAATGTGATCAAATCATGATATTTCTTTATGGTCATATGCTGCCATAATTGAGCATTAGTCTTTCTTTTCTGGCTGCATAATCATGCCTTTTTATGGTGGCCAGAGAATTTAATTTCTAAAGTTTCTTTTTTCATATGTGTATTTTAAGAAGGTCGACAAACCAAATCATAATCCAACATCATGATCAACATCAAGATTTCTGCTATTCCATTTGATCTTATATCTAATTTCTTTTACTTACAATAGTATTGTTTCTTTCCAATATGAAGGCACTCTCGGTGCTTCTTGTTACTATCGAAGCAGTATTATCCATACGAAACTTTGAGAATAAATTCAACAACACTCACCAAAGAATAGGACTAGCACTTTATGCAGCCACTTATTTGCAAATACTGATTGGATTTCGAAGGCCTAAGAGGTAACAAACATGATGATAGAAGATTAAGTTTTTCAACTCTTGCTTTCAGTTTTCATACTTTGAATTCATGTTTCTCAAGTTGTTTTTTTTTTTTTCACTATACAGGGGAACTAGAGGAAGAAGTTGGTGGTATTTCATACACTGGATACTCGGAACGACGATATCAATGGTGGGCATTCTGAATATTTACACAGGTTTACAGGCCTACCATAAGAGAACATCAAGAAGTACAATGCTTTGGACTATAATTTTCACAGCTCAAGTCTCTTTCATGACAGTTTTCTATCTGTTTCAAGACAAATGGGAGTACATGCAGAAGCAAACAGTTGTACCTTCTGCTGGTGGTGCACCGGAGATCAGCGCTGTAGCAGATCAGTTGGACAATCAAAAAATTACTGTTGATGAACCAAGCAGGAAAAGTAATGCACTTGGGACTTACTTTTCAAGAAGCAATGCTCTACATAAATTATTTCAACTTGCTTGAAAAAATATGTATTAACACACTTATATTTGATTCTATGTATAATGCAGTGTAACTACTACTAGAGCCTTATATTTAGAATTTATGACTATACATTTGACTCACTAATTCTAGCTTTAAGGCTTCAAGATTTTCTATAAGAATTTTAATTTTTTGTATTGTGTGATTATGAGTATAATCCTACAGAATGTGATTTCACTGATTTGTAATAGGGTTTCACCGAATCTATTGTCTTTTCACCACTCATTTTAATTTAAAAAAACTAGCAGCGCACCCGTGCGATATACCGGATTAATTATTAAAATTTTATTTTTTTTACGTAGTTTATATTTTTTATTGTGTTCATTTATATTTTTAAGGATGAAAATATTAATTTTTCTTATAAAACACACTTTTTTTTTATGAAGATGAACCTGCTTTTTGAGATGTAAATATTAATTTTTCTTACGAAGATAAATGGTACGCAATTTCTTTTTGTTTTTGGAGAATGTAAGTTTTAATATAATATTAATTTTGAGATTGTAAATATTAATTTTTCTTATAGAGATGAATGATAGTTATAATATCAAGAATTTACGGTATTTGTTAAATGTGTATATTAAGGATATATTAAACATTTAGGATATTTAGTATATCTTATATAAATCTAATAAATTTTTATATCAACAATTTAGGATATTTAATAAATTTTATATAAATCAATTTGGATAATTAGTTATTAAAAAATTATGTTCGTTTAACTACATATTGGAATAGTATGTTTCATAAAAGCGAGTTTCAAATTTAGGAAGGGAATAATCAGTTTTATTTAAAATTAATAAAAATTTTGAAAAAAAAGTTTTTAAATGGACGCTGTTTTCTTAAGAAACGGTTTTGTGATTATTTGCATATATTTTGATTAGTAATGAATGTTGACGTCAGAATCTGTATTTGATCGATTCCTAGTCGAACACCCAAATTGATATAAAACGAAACGGAATTGAATGGAGAAAAGAGGTATGAAATGTGTGTATGTAGCAAACACTGTGCCCGTAGCCTACTCGGGCAATTTTAGTTCGGCTGATCCTAGACGGCAGAATGACCGAGCAGGACCTTATCTCATTAACTTAGAGAAATCAGCTCTCTATCAGGATTCAGATCCTTTTACAAGTGAAAATTACAACTATTTATAGACAGGAGAAGGTGAGTAATGGGAATCGTGGGAGAACGTGGAAGTTACCCCCACTTCTCCCTTGTTTTCCGCCTATTCATTCGGTATTATGCGGCAGTTTTATCATCCACGATCTCCTAACGGTTGGCTTGATGCTCGCTCGGTTATGTCAGCTCGAGATGGCCTTCCTAGCTCGGCCACTGGTTCACCTCGGCTATCTTTGGAGTGGATGCTCTGGGCGTCGCCCAAAGGGGGTATCCGGCCGAGGTGTCTGGCTGATTTCGGGTCCAGAGAGCGACTGTTTTCGTCTATATGTATGATTTGTGCAGCTCGGGTGTGTTGGCGTCACATAGTCGGACACCATGGTCCAACAATGAAAATCATGTATATCTAACAAAATTAAATGATAAGAAAAGTTTAATACGACTTGGAGTTTATAGTTGTCTGGCATTACATTGGCTTTAGATTTATGATGTTTGTTGTTTTAGTGTATGTATAACTTTTTAAGAGGGCGATTTTCTTGCAACATGTTTGAGTTTTGAAGTATTGTTGATGAAACTTAATTTGAAGAAAAAATATATCCACCAAAAATTACATTTTAGTATTACTTTTTTTGTTTTTATAAAATTTTACATATTCGTTAATTTACATTTTTTACATAATTTATTTCTAAATGTTGATCAATTCTTTTTTTTTTTTTATGATTGTCCACTTATTGAAATTCTTCATTGACAGATTTTTTGTGTTAGGACATCCTTGAGATCAGTGAAATTGCTTCCACCTTGATCATCGTTGAGGAAACATCATTACTGAATAAGTCATTCCTTTAGCTTTCTTAGGGGCACTTATTGAAATTCTTCATTAACAGATTTTTTGTGTTGGGATATCCTTCAAATCAGTGAAATTGCTTGCACCTTGATCATCGCTGAAGGTTATGGAAACATCATTATTGGATATTAAATGTATTTGTCAGCAATTTTTCATTTAAATATATTTATTTAGTTGTATGTAGTTGGTTAAAGTCCTTACCTTCTTATTTGTAATGTCTTCTTCTTTTGAGAACTCTTTTGACTCCTGAATTAAAAATAAAATTGAAATTAGTATATAAGAATCATTGAACGTAATTTGTGTTTTTAAAATTTCAAAATTTATGAAAACCTTGTCCTCTAAATATGAAGGATCTTTTGACTCCTGAACTAAAAATAAAATTGAAATTAAAATATAAGAATCATTGAACGTAATTTGTGCTTTTAAAATTTCAAAATCTATGAAAACCTTGTCCTCTAAATAGAATCCTTTATATTTAGAGGTGATTGTCGTGTAGGTGATCATCTTTGCAACACTATATGTACCAGTGTAATTATCTATTTGATAATTCTTTATTTACCCCTTAAATAATATTTTCATTTCACTTAACATCTGAAATGCAGTACCTGTAACTTGATCGTCATTTTTCTGTTATATAAAATAACTATTCATCATATTACAATTATAAATATACATCCATTAAATAATAGTAATGTAGATAATATATTTAGTTTTATCAATGATTCATCTTGCATTTCAGATGTTGTTTCACTGATAATCCTACATAATGTGATTTCACTGATTTGTAATAGGGTTTCACCGAATCTGTTGTCTTTAATTCACCACTCATTTTAATTTAAAGAAATTAATTCTCTTAAAAAAAAGTTTTTTTTTTTAAAAGCGCGCACTTTATATTCCAGTCCTCAAAAAAACCCCTAATTTCAAAAACACGTCCCGCAGGACTAGGAGACAATTTTCTTTTGCGGAAGAGATAGAGAGAGAGAGAGGGGAGGAGGGAGAGAGAGAGTGGATGGGCGAAGAAGAATCGAAGCCGAAGAAGAGGGCGGTGGAGTCGTTAGGATGGCTGACGGAATCATCTATTATGCCCCGCAAGCATCGCGCCATCGAAGGAGTTGGGGCTTCCTCCATTCTCGAACTCAAGGCACAACTCTATAGGTCGCAGGAGGAGTCCAAGCGCAATCCCAAAGAGCATATACACCCCGCCGACCATAATTACGCTCAACATCTTGAGGTTCACCGCGCCAAGAAGAAGATTTCTCACGATACTTTTTCCAATAAGAATTCCGGTGTCGATGCCCGTGCCGCCAAGTACGTCAATTATTCAATATGTGTGAATTCTGTCGATTTAAATGCGGATTCTAGTGATTCTGATGTGTTTTATCGGGTTATGCATGGTTTCTGGGCATATAGATAGATGTGCTTGATTGGGATTCTAGGGTTTCATCGATTAGGGATTTGAAAACTGAATAGAATAGAATTTAAACGTGATTAGCCAACGCCTTATTCAGTTGATCTTGCTTTTAATGTATGAATTCAATTCGATGATAAAACTTATCTTGTCTATTTCCAGGGACAAACTTGAGTTAAAGGCTGTTCAGGATGGATCAGCAAGCTATGCAGCATTGGAGAAAAAAGCAGAATTATATAATAAGCTCATGAGAGGGGAACTTTCTGATGAAGAAGATCAAGAGAAGTACTGTGTTGATTTCTTTAGGAAAGGTCTAGTGCAAGAAGAATCGCAGGTGCCTCTAGAAAATGATGCTTCTACACTAAATACTCAAGATACAGATGGCGACGATGGTGATGGTTTCTTATCAAATGATACAAAAGCTGCAGGGCTTGGGCGAGCATCTACTACTGTGGATAGGAGTCAACATAAGCATTTCGTAATGTAAGTTCTTCACTGCTCTCTGGTCTTCTAGCTGCTTTGGCATGAAATTTTCCTAATTTATTCATTTGATAAAGGATGTCAAAAATTAATGTCATGCACTAACAAGCATTAAAACCCTTCATCCTGGAAGCAGTTTGGCTTATTTTAGGAAGGTGTCTTTTGGTTGTAAGTGGAAGGTTTTTTATCCTCGGCCTTAAGATGAATATGCTTGCTGTCCTTATTGAAGTGTACTCTATAATATTATTGGGCTTATTTCTAAAATAAATTGATATGATGGCATTTGAGTAATATTGGACTTTGAGAATGAAAAACTTTTTGCTGCTCTGGATGGCTCTCACATATTCTATCATCAAGTACTCTAGGCCGGCTTTTTCTATTCTAGAGGTTCCATAGTAAAGCCATAGAGCCATGTGCGGTATGTTGTAAAATAATTAACCTTGGTTGTGAAGGAATTTCCCTTATCAAGAGTCATGGTAAAGGGAAGTTGCATTGTGCATAATTTCCATTATTTTAGAATTGGATCATAGATTTGTGGGGGGGGAGGTGTTAAGTGGATTAGGTAACTATGCCTTAGACTCGTGAGTATTGTGTTGATTGCTTTTTTCGTATTGAGCCACTCCGTTATGTGAAATTGATTGGTGGTAAAAGAACAACAATAACAACAGATGAAGAACATATCTTCATTTCCTATTGACTTGTGGGGGATCCTTTTTATGCTGTCTTTGTGCAAGGCAAATATACTTCATGAGTCCAAGAATGACTCAGTCTCCTTCTATATCTTGTGAACAAGTTTTTTATTTGGCTATCTATTCCTTTCTCAGGGAAGTTCATGAAGAAGCAAATCAAGCAAGAGAAAAAGTGTCCGAGCTCAAAATGCGCAGACAAGAGCAGGTTGCTGCTCGAAGGGAGAAGCTAAAGCAGGCCTACCTCCGAAAACAACTTGAGAAGTTGAAAGCATCCAAAGCAGAGAAAACATCAGTAGAAGGTGATTAATCTGCTATTTGATCCCTATATTAGTTATTAAGAATTTAAAAATTACTTCAATCTGGTTCATACAAAATTATCCAATCTATCCATTTGAATGTGGATTGAGTTATGTGGCAATATTGTCATTAGATGCAAACCACAAAAATAACTGTGTGAGACCAATCGACTTCTTACATCCTTTTGGACCCGTTCTCTTTCTATTGCAATGTGATGGTTTGGGGTTTGCTGTGAGTCTTGCAACCTTGAACTACATGGCAGTGTTTCGTAATTTTCATTTTCCACTTCCAGGGGCCCAATGAGGGCAAAGTTACATGCTTCAAGTGAAAAGGGTTTGGTGAACATCAATGTAGACAGAAACTCGCATATATATAGTCTGTCGAAACCTGGAAATCACGAATTCAATGTCTGATAACGCATAGAGATTGCCAGAGCCCTGTGGAATGCATTGGGCCTTGAAAAGACGCATTACATGAATGAATCGAGATGGAGAAGAAGAAAGGTAACGGGAAGTTCTGAGTGGTCTCACTGCCAACAAAATGACTGTACCTGTCTGTAGTCTGTCTTTGGAACAACTTGATACCAAGGCCATAGAAAACTCTGAATTTTATTTACCTATAGTTCTCCACTTTCTTGTACATACTAGTGACATGCATATTTTTTCATCCATTGCCCTTAAAAGAATTTGGTTTCATTTATAATCCAATTCTCATTTCCTGGAGATGGAAATGCATTTTGATTTTCTTTCAAATTTTAGAAATATTATTTTTATACTATATTTCTCGAAGAATATGTTATTTTATTCTCACCAAAAGAACATCAAATCTTTCATCTTTAAAGTGAAAAAAACATCCAAACCATTTTAATTCTAATAAAGGTTTTTGATCTCACTATAATGTATTAAGTCACCATTACAAAAATAAAAAATGGAGTTATTAAAATGTTTTAAAAAATATGACACCCAACGCGACTCCACTGGGGATCGAACCCAGAATCTCTGGTTTCGTAGACCAGCGCCTTATCCATTGGGCCATGGAGTCTTTGTTGAGACAGTTTTCTTAAATATATTGTTTAACTATATATATAATTTGTTCTCCCTCGACATCAATCGTACCATTACAACAAATAAAACTAATGGAATATTTATTACGGGCCAAATAGTTAAAAAGATTCAAACCTTTTCGAATTTTTGTTATTTTGGTCAATTCTTTTATTTTTGTCAATTCATTCATAATTTTAATAATTAATTGTTATTTTAATCAAATTAAGTTTTAATTCAAAATTAAATTACATGGTTAATATATGACAACCACATAAGCTTGTTTCTACCCCACATCATCAAAATATTAACTTTTTATAAATAATCATGATTAATATTATTTTAATATATTTTTTAAACAATATTGACAAGTAAAAAAAAACTCTCTTCCTTGTTCCTCCTTTACCAAATAAAAAAATTACTGGGTCTCTTTGTTATTTTTTATTTACCAACAAGATCAATGTCAAAGAGCATCATCCTCCTCAACAACCCACACATAATTCACCCAGAAGCAATCGTCTGAATCATCATTGCCACCAACGAGCTCTGTCTTCGGCACACAATCGCCTTCATCCTTCAGAACTGGTTGTATCACCCCACCTCCTCATCCACCGAGCAAAGCTCTTCCAGCATCCCCTCCAACTTCTCCTCTTTAAGCCTCTCCTCCACCATCCTCACTATCTCCTTCAATGGGCCCCATAATCAATGTACGCCATTAGGTTACCGACGGAGAGCATCATGACAGCAGCGTCCTCCATTGTCTCGGTGCAACAAAAGAGCATGAACAATGAGATCTTGTTGTTGAGTGTACTACCGTCGTCGACCACCACCAAGGACGTCTGGTTGAGGAGAGAGGGAGATGGTGCCGATCTCTCACGGCAAAGTGGTAGTTAGCGACGGGATAGTTGACGATGATGAGGGCGAGGGTGTCGATGGAGAGCATGGTTCAAAATAACGACGTTATAACGATCGTAACGGCCGTTACGTAACGGTAACGGCCACCTCCGCATAATTATTAGGTATTATTGGGCGTGATAACGTCTGTAATGGCGTTACGCAATGTTATAACGGATTGTGACGGCGTTATAACGGTCGTAACGGATTTTAACGAGTATAAAAACGAAAATAACGGATATATGATTGAATTTCAACACTGTATATTCTTTTTTCGATTGAATGTAATATTCTTTATACATGTTTATTATATATGGGTATATTAATATGTATATATATACAGTATATTATTAAAGATAAAAATAAAGGAAGAATTGTATGTTATAATTGATAAGTGAAAGCTGTAAAATGTTGAAAAATATAAAGCCGCAACATCCTGTATGTGCTCACATGTCTTGTATTATCTAATATGTTTGTAGTATATTATCACATGTCGTGAAAAAAAAAAGATGTAACAATGGAATAAAACTACACAAAAGAAACAAAGGTTGAAATATTATCACGTCTATTTTATCTACTATAATGATAAAATTGAAAACTATAAATTGAACCGTGCTTTGCCTAAGTCGACACCTACTACCACTCTTGAGAAAACTTCACCATATTTTCTTACCCTTTCTGCAAATTAATTGAAAGAAAACGTAAAGTTGGAGAAGAGCTACCAAAAAAAAAAAAAGTAAATAAGATATTTAGTATTTGAAAGTTAAAATTTAAAGTCAACTTAAAAAGTATCAAAGCTAACCTCCTCCCCCAAACTGTGACTTTTTCTTTTTCGTATTTGAAGTAATTAACAATTTAAAGCATAAATGTGTTCTTTATTATATTTTGCATGTTGTGTGATGTAAGCAATTTAGTTACAAATAATATAGTTAGTTATTTAATTAGACAATGATATTGTTAGTTACTCACTCAAACCTTATAAAATTAAAGTATTGATATTTTTTTTTAATTTAATAACTAAATACAACCTATGTCTATGTCTTAATTATATTAGGATCTCACAAAATTCTACTCTAATATTTTTCTTATCTTAGTTTTAGTTAATGCATATTATGAGTATCCACGTGAACAGCCTATGTCTCGTCTAATTTATTATGATTATGCACATTTTTCTATTCATCCTGAAAGGGAAGATAATGATAATTTTGAACTACCTCGACATTTCACGTGGTATTAATAATGTATATAATTGTATGTTTTATATGTTAATTCTAGTTGTAATATTGTTTTTACGTTAATTTAGTAAAAAAAAAATATATATATATATATAAGTAATTTTCTTGAAGTTTTAGGCTATTTTTGAGTTTTTCCGATAAATTATCCATTACAGACACGAAATCTTTGAGAAATTGCAATGTAACCTTAACGATGGTCACCGCGACAATGACCGCGACCGTTATTTTGAACCATGATGGTGAGATGGTGACAATGGGGAGAAGAGGCGATGGAGTAGGAATCGTGTCTCGTCTTCTTATTGTGAATTGATGATTGTTTTCTCTCTCTACTTTTTTTTTATGGAATATAGTCATAAGAAATTAGAGAGTTAATATTTTGATGATGTGTAGTAGAAGCACGTTTATGTGGTTGCCATATATTAGTTATATAAGTTAATTTTGATTCAAAATCTCAATTGGTCAAAAATAACAACAAATTTTTAGAATTATGGATAAATTGACAAGAATACAAGAATTTGCCAAAATAGAAAAATTCAAAAAAATTTGAATTTTTTGACTATTTAGCCTATATTACGTTGCATCATTTAACAAATCGTGCGTTCAAAAAAAGACAAAAGTAGCATCATCCTAATGGGAACTAGAAATTGTCCACCTTATTAGGATTTAATCTCAAATATTTTGACTCCATAATATCTTTTTATTTAGATTTCTATAGTTGTTGGACAAGAAGTCTTCATGGAAATTATAGTACCTCGTAAATATTAAGATCCATACAACAAACTATTTTGTAAATATATTTTCTTTTTATTTTAGTTGTCATTGTTACTACTTGATAAGAGGGCTCAATTTTAGTTTTGTTTTTTATACATTAGTACTCCCGACTCCCGCTGTAAATTGTAAGAAAGATATTCAGAAACAAGTCCCAAAACTTGAATGAAGAGACGAATTTTTCTTTTTTAAAATCTTGGCTGAATTAACGAAAGCCAATCCACTTAAACTTTTCGAAATGAAAGTACAATAAATTGGCAGATAAAAATAATAACTCCAAAAAAACAAGTTCATCTAAAAGCAATATCGAAATTGGAAAACAGAAAAAGCAGAAAAGCAACGACAAATGGCAGCCAACCACCATCACATTCTACATGATCCCACCACCTTCCAAATCTCTCTTCTCCGCCGCCACCACATTCTCTTCCACCTTCTCCCTCACACTAAACGACAACGAATCCCGCCGTATCAAAAACCTTCCGGTGGGCGGGACCCACAAGTTCAGCCACCCCTGGGGCCTCCCGGAGTCCCTCCAAACCTGCACCGTCAAGCACTGGATCGGATTGTCCAGCGGCTCCGCCGCGTCGCCGCCCTTCAAAGCGTCGCACAGCAGCACCCTGGCTCTCTCCACCAGCTTCTCCAGCCTCACGTGAGAGTGTGCGTATATGTCCACATTTAGCGCCGCCTTCACGTCCTTCTCCGGCAGCTCCTTGTGGAATCTCACCTTCACCACCTCGTTCCACGTGGGGTTGGCGCTGCCGTGCTCGTCCACACGGGTTCTTGCCACGTGCACTTCACGCTTCACGAAGATCTCCGCGAACGTCCTCATCTTGGTGATGTGCTTCACATTCTTCAAGTCTTGGGCGGAGTATATTAGCACTTCTATCTCTCGCAGCCTCTCCTGCGGCGGCGCTCTCCGCTTGAGAACGACGTCACTCATCGCTCAATGTATTTCTGATTTATGTCAGACTAGTGTTGTAACGGAGGGATTAAATAATATAGAAAGAGAAATTAATTACTAAATTTTCTGAGGATACTACTTTTAAAATTTTAATTAAATTGAGTGGAATTTAAGTTAATTACATACTTATTCATACCTTGTATTTTTTTTTAAGTTTGACTAAATTAAATCGGCATCAGTTATCTTGCTTTAAATGACTTGGGATAAAGTGATCGAAATTGGGATAATGAGATCATCATGTCTTTATGGTCCATACGCAAAATAACTCTGTTTTGTCTTTAGTCCCTCCATGAAAAATCAAATTTTATATTGACGATAGTCTTAAAAGCCAAAATTTTGAATGAGAGACTCAATTGATAATATTATAAAATAAAATAATTGATATTTTTGAATGATATTTTTTTATAAAATTACTTAATTATTTAAAAAATTAACTTAATTAGAATCATAAATTTAAAATAAACTTATAATAAACTTAAACTAATATGCATTTATAAACAACAATTAAATTATTATTGATTATAGTTATAATAAATAATCAACTAATAATTAATAATATAAAGAAATTAAAATAAATAATTATCAATCATGTTGATGTTGGAATTTGTATTATGAAATAATTTTTAGTCGAACATTCAAATTGATTGAATTCGGATTAGATTGGTGAAAATTGGATGACAATGGGTTGAAAATGTGTATAAGAAGTGCAGAAAACATTATGTACGGAGCCTACTCGGATAATTTAGCTCGACTGATTCTAGTCGGATTATAGTGGCCGGCGAGAATCTTATGCTATTTATATAAGAGAAATCAGCTCTCTTATGCTTGAATATAAAAATGTTGGAACCCTTTACAAGTTGAAAATTCTATTATTTATATAGCCTAAGAAGAGCTCGAGTAGTGGGGATCGTGCCCACTACTCCCTTGTTTTTAGCCTATTTTTTAGGAAGTGGGCGGTTTAATTCCCCCATGATCTTCTAACAGTTGGGAACATACTGCCCTGGTCGGTCATGCCCCCTTTATATTCGTCACGAAATTGGCCCTGGCCGAGTCGCCAATTGGACGTCCAGGTGCAGTATCCTGGGCGGCTCATATGAGTGCTCATTGAGCTACCTGTATCACTCTTGAAGGCCACCTCTATAAACTGATCAGGTTGAGTGGTTTGATCTAGCTCAGGTCGGATGGTCCAACGGTCTTCTCGGAGCTATGTCTATCCATTTTCCTGATCTTCCTCCCCAAGTCCTAGCCAGGTTGGTAAATTATCATTTTGAGACCGGTACTAAATCAATCCTGGTCGACTCTTCCCAATTACCTACCAGGTCTTATGTCCTAGTCGAGCTCGGATCGAGGGTCCAATGAGCTCTTCACAAATGAGATTGATTTTGTGCTCTCTGGTCATCTGAGTTCCCAATGACTTTAGCTCTTCCTTTGATGACTTACACGAACCAATTATCTCTACTCGGCTAGGCCATCTCTGGTCGATCGAGTCTCAAATTGGTCCTCTGAAAATTCATTTTTGGTCGGTTCGACCACTTTTGGCCGGCCTCCCTAGCTAGCTAAGAGTCGAGTTGAGCTCTTCTGGTCGGCCTTCTTAGCTGGCTAAGAGTCCGGTCGAGTCGAACTCTTCTGGTCGGCTCGACCACTTCTGGCCAGCCTCCTTCCTCAGAGTTGAGACTGATTCAATTTCTGATCGGTCGTTTCTGTTCCTCCACGTATCCCATTTTATTCGGCTCGAGTTAGGGGTACAACAATAGCCCCCCAGGTCATGGTACATACATAGGATGTGTAGGGATTTGGACATAACATAAGACCTGACCTGAGTATTTTTACTCTTCGTGAAGAAATTTCATACTTGGTGTCCACCATTTTTAGGACATTTATGCTATGAACTTTCATACTTTGTGTTCGGCTCGGTTGCCCAACCATAACTTGTATATTTTTCAATGTAACTTGTACAATTAAAATATCGCTTGCTCAGCTCGACATATTGTCTGACCGGCTCGGCTTTATAATAAAACACTTGGTTCAAAATGTTTAATCATTTCCAGACTTAATCTTTGATTATCTGTTTAGGTCGGTTTAGTATGTTGGTTTCTTACAATGTACCAAACTTGGTCGATCTTGGCCAGTCAATACCTAGTCCCGGGTCGGCTCGAATAAAATCGAGGCCAATCGTGGCCATAGCCCCAATTCTTTCTGGTCGGCTCGGTTGAGATCGTTTCCTATTCTAGGCAGCAACCTTGCTATTTCATCTGTCTTGAGCTGCTCTGATGGGACCATAGCCTTAGTTGGGCCGGAGCCTTAGGCTAATGCCTTACTATTCCACCTGGCCTGGACGGCTCGAATGAGGCCGTAGCCTGTTTCGGCCATAGCCTTACTGTTCCACCCGATCTGGGCGGCTCGGATGAGGCCGTAGCCTGTTTGGACCGTAGCCTTACTGTTCCATCCGGC
Source organism: Scutellaria barbata (assembly GCA_028654395.1). Taxonomy (NCBI): domain Eukaryota; kingdom Viridiplantae; phylum Streptophyta; class Magnoliopsida; order Lamiales; family Lamiaceae; genus Scutellaria; species Scutellaria barbata. The sequence goes on from CM053648.1 coordinate 20,191,530, forward strand.
CTGGGTGGCTCGAATGAGGCCGTAGCTTTTTGTAGATCGTAGTCTTACAGTTCCATCCAGCCTGGATGGCTCAGATGAGGCCGTAGTCTCTTTTGGGTCGTAATCTTGGACCGTTACCTTACTGTTCCATCCGGCTTGGACGGCTCGGATGAGGCCGTAGTCTTTTTTGGGTCGTAATCTTGGGTTGTAATCTTATTATTCCATCCAACCTAGGCAGCTCGGATGAGGCCGTAGCCTTTTTTTTTTGGTCGTAACCTTAAACAATTTTTAAAAAAAAATTGAACTTCAATTAATAAAAAATTACAAGGCATATTTACAGGAAAATTTTTAGCCGTGGTTGACCAGAGTCAATATCTCCCGAGCAGCCCCATTCGGTAGGGGCAGAGGTAGTGTGGGCTGCGGTCCCTGCCCCTGTTGCCCCTGGCCCTTCACATACTTTTTCAGATGGCCCTAATCTATTAATTTCGTCAGCTCGGCCAGAAGTGCCCAACACTTGTCTGTGTTGTGGCCGCTCGTCTTATGATATTTACAATATTTATTTTGATTTAATCGGGCCGAATCCATCTTCAATGACCTCGACTCGGGTAGTAAATTCTCGTCCTTAATCTCTGTGAGGACCTACGTAGGAGTTACCATCAAAATCTCCATTACCTGGCCAAGTCCCCCCTGCCTGGAAGGTCCTAAAATCTCCTGTCGACCTAAACAACTTCATAGGCCTTTTTCGGTCTTTTCTTTTCTCTGGCCTTCTCTCTACCCCGGAGGATTTCTCATCCGGGATTGTCTCTTCTGTCCCGATATATCTCTCTGCTCGGGTCAGGAACTCGTGGTAGGTTTTTGGTCCTCCTTCATGGACATACCACCAAACCTAATTTTAGGCCATAGCCCGACAATGATGGCCATCAGCACGGCGTCATCTAACACCTGCTTCATTTTCAGGACAAGCTTGTTGAACCTATCCAGGTAAGATTTCAGAAACTCGGTCTTCTCTTGCCTCACATTAACAAGTCTCTCTTTTGGGGTCGACCTCATCTTGGACCTCATGAACTGTGTTAGAAACAGTTCCGTCAGCTCATCCCATCCACCGATCGAGTAGGTTGGAAGCGACCTGAACCATCTCTATGCTTAGTCCCCCAATGTGAGTGGGAAGGTTTTGCACATTAGTTCCTCTCCGATCCCCTGAAGTTCCATCCAGGATGAGTACTTGCCTAGATGAGTACCCGGATCGGTTTCGCCATTGTATTGGCCAATGAACGACATTTTGAACTTGACCGATGTGGCCGTCGCAAATATGTGTTCTGCAAAAGAAGTGACCCTTTTACAGAATTCTTTGTCGATCATAGTCTTCTTTGACTGGATTTCTGCCAATCTCTTCTTCAACTCCTGTTTCTTGACCAAGTATGAATATCCTTAAGTGTGGCCGGTGCTCTCCTCATGGGGTTGCTGAGCCCCCTCCATGTCCTCTCTATTTCTCGCTGGCCCTCTGGCCCCTATTGTCGAGGCCAGCACCACCCGACCGGAGACATTTCTAGCCTCCACATTTGCCCACCTCAGACACCTAGCCATGCTCGGCACAACGATGGACTTCTGGTCCTGTGGTCCTCAAGAATCCTCATTCCCAGGTTTCTTCTCAGCTTGGGCTCGTCTGATGATCATGTGCCTTCAGTCTGGCCATTCACTTGCTGGACCATTTCTCTCTGCCCGTCCTCTCTCAACCGCTCATTCAATTGGGCCATTATAATGCTTATTTCACCTACGGACACAAGAGTCCTGGAAGTTTCAAGAATTATGGGGGCTGTCTAGGTTGCCCCTCCCGATGCTGCCAGGTTTGGCCGGCCAGACCCACCAGGCTGAGAAAATTGGGCCTGAGAATCCGAAGTAACGTTTCGCTCTTCGTCATTCATGATGAATTCAAAGTTTTGTTCGCTTGATGTATACTCCCTTTCTTCTAGTGCTAAAATGTTGACGTCGGAATTTGTATTATAAAATAATTCCTAGTCGAACACTCAAATTGATTGAATCCGGATTAGATTGGTGAAAATCGGATGAAAATGGGTTGAAAATATGTATAAGAAGTGCAGAAAACAATGTGCTCAGAGCCTACTCGGACAATTTAGCTCGGTTGATCCTGGTCGGTTTATAGTGACCCACCAGAATCCTATGTTATTTATGTAAGAGAAATCAGTTGTCTTATGCTTGAATACAAAAATGTTGGAACCCTTTACAAGTTGAAAATTCTACTATTTATAGCCTAGGAAAAACTCAAGTAGTGGGGATCGCGCCCACTACTCCCCTATTTTTAGCCTATTTTCTAGGAGGTGGGCGGTTTAATTCCCCCACAATCTTCTAACAGTTGGGAACATCCTGCTCGGTAAATCCTGCCCGGGTCAACCATGCCCCCTACTCCCCTGTTTTTAGCCTATTTTCTAGGAGGTGGACGGTTTAATTCCCCCACGATCTTCTAACAGTTGGGAACATCCTGCTCGGTAAATCCTGCCCGGGTCGGCCATGCCCCCTTTGTACTCGTCACGAAATAGGCCCTGACCAGGTCGCCAACTAGACGTCCAGGTGCAGTATCTTGGGCTGCTCATATGAGTGCTTATTGAGCTACTTGTATCACTCTTGAAGGCCACCTCTGTAAACCGGCCAGGTTGAGTGGTCTGATCTAGCTCGGGTCCGATGGTCCAACAGTCATCTCGGAGCCCTGCCTATCCATTTTCCTGATCTTCCTCTCTAAATCCTAGCCAGATAGGTAATTATCATTTTGAGATCGATACTAAGTCGATCCTGGTCGACTCTTCCCAATTACCTACCAGGTCTTATGTCCTAGCCGAGCTCGGATCGAGGGTTCAATGAGTTCTTTTCAAATGAGATTGATTTTGTGCTCTATGGTCATTTGAGTTCTCTATAGCTTTAGTTCTTCTTTAGATGACTTACACGGACCAAATATCTTTGATTGATTCGGCCATCTCCGGTAGGTCGAGTCCCAAATTGATCCTTTGAAGATTTATTCCTGGTCCTCTCGACCACTTTTGGCCGGCCTCCATAGCTAGCTAAGAGTCGAGTTGAGTTCTTCTGGTCGGCTCATCCACTTCTGGCCGGCCACCTCAGCTGGCTAAGAGTCCGGTCGAGTCGAACTCTTTTGGTCGACTCGACCACTTCTGACCAGTCTTCTTCCTTAGAGTTGTGGCCGATTTGATTTTTGATCGGTCATTTCTGATCCTTCATGTATTCGATTTTATTCGGCTCGGGTTAGGGGTACAAAAAATCATATTTTTCAAACCAACAAAAATTTACTCATTTATTATTCATATAATATATAATATAACAATTGAAAATTAAAATTTAAATCAAACCGAACATACAAAAAAAACTATAAAATTTAAACTACAAAGATTTACCTTAAACTTGTAGGTAATATTTCTTTATGATAGGGAAAATTTTGATATATTTATTGAAGTTGAGTAGGTGTTAGAGGATAAATGCGATTATTATTCAATTTGATTAGGAATTTGAGTAGGTAATAGAGATTGAAATGTGGTAATGTGCGTATGTTAATTTGTGTAGATAATAGAGGGTGAATTAGATTGTGACAGAAATTTATTCTAATGTAGGTGAATGAGATTGTGAGATTGTGAATGAGATTTATTCTGATATAGAGACTTATTTTAATATAGATGAATGAAATTGTGAGACTGTGAATATGAATGATATTTATTCTAGATATTTATATAGGTGAATGAGATTATGGGACAGTGAATGAGATTTATTCTAATATATTTATTGAATTTGGGTAGATATTAAAGGATGAATGAGATAGATTTAAATATATTTTTGATATATTTATTAAATTTAAGTAGATAATAGTTGATGAATGAAATTGATTTAATTTATTTTTAATTATTTTAATTCATATATATGAATTTATCATTATATTTAAAAAAAAAATTGAGGGGGTCAGTGCCCGCCTCCATGTGGCTTCGTCTCTGGTCTTATGAAATATCGTAATAATTTGAAATACGAAAATCTAAATAAAAAAATAACTTTAATTTTGTAATTTACTGTTAAAGGGCTTTCAGACGGACTGCAGAATTTGTATTTTCAGTATTCGAAGATTTTGGGCCAGTATTAACCAAGGACGAAAAAATCGGTATCGGTGAAAATATCGGTACCCTAATTTTACGGATATATCGGTATCGATATCGATATCGGTGGAAATATCGGGCATTTTTAAAAAAAATATAAAAACTTTCTAAAAAAATTGAAAAATATATCTACTAGTTATAATATCACTATAACTGACATTAATACATATATTGAACTTATAATTTCAAATAAAATGATATATTTTCAACAAATATATAGATAAAATACTATATAAACGTTGTCTACTATGATAACATGACAAATTTTGTATAAAAAGATACTAATAAATAGAATAATTTAATAATTTTTGTACATGCTTAATACCTAAGCAATACCAAGGCATTTTAATTTATTTTTCTAGAAGTGTCTTCATATAACTAACATTAATAACTTAAAATTTCAAATCAAATGATATATTTAAAATAAATATAGAGACAAACTATTATTATATAGTATATAATATATACATCATAATTCTTTTCTTAAAATAAAAAAAATTAACTAAATTTAATTAAATTATGAGAAAAACTTAAATGCTTGTGTGTTAATTTATTTCAACAATTTAATTAAAATTATTATTTGTTCTAATCATAGATAAAAATATAGATATAGAGCTTAAGTTTTATAGATATTTTTTAAATATATATAAAAAATTTATAATAAAAAAGAAAAAAAAACAGAAAAGAAAAAAAAATAAGGAAAAAAAATTCAAAAAATACTCGACTACCGATATTTTGAAACGCCGATATATCGGCCGATATATCTCCGATATATCACCGATATAGCACGAGAAATACACTGGACTCCACCGATATCGATATAAATACCGATATTTACCGATATATCGCCGATATTTTAACGAAAAAAAACTGCAGTGCATTATTATATCGGATTTCACAAAATACGGATATATCGGCGATATATCGGCGATTTTTTTCGATTTTTTCATCCTTGGTATTAACGAAGAAGCCCAGTACGTAGTTCAAAGTTGAAAAATATTACGTCTTAACCTACACATTAATTTAAAATAAATTTCCTTCAATTTATAAATTAATTTTAAATTTTAAATTTTTTTTAAAATGGGTTCAATTTAATATTTATTCTTAAATTCTTAAAAATTAAATTGAGTTCTCAATTAAAAATAAAATTTATTTATTTATATTTATAAATTTATTTATATTTCAACATGCATTCATATTTTGGATAAATGAAGATAAATTAGTGCACTGTAAGAATACTCTTTATCCAACTTGTCTTAATTTATATATTAAAAAATAAGAAAAAAGTTATAATTAATTCAATTCATATTATATAATTTAACTGATTAATATTGAAATTAATTTTCTATATTTTTATTCATAAAATTAAGAAAATAAAGAATTCTTAATTTTATAAATTGCATTAACTAATTATATATATACATATACTAATACAAATTGGATGAAAATCGTTCTAAAATTACATTAATCTTAACTTATCTAAATTATAAATACAAATTGAAATATAAATAAATCAGTAAATATAAATAAATAAAAAAGAAAAAATTAAATTTTATCTTAAATTGAGAATTCAATCTAATTTTCAAGTTTTAAATTGAGAAAAAAGGTTAAATTGAGTCATTTATTGAGAAACTTTAAAATTTGAATTGAAAATTAAAAATTAATGTATAAATTGAGTGTTATTATGAAATTTATCTCATTAATTTATATTAAAATAAGCACCAATTATATCTTTGTACCGAATTGAATTTATAACATTAATTTTGGTTGAGAACTAACTTATATTTTTTGTGTACAACTAAGTATAACCATTAATCGAAATTTATATTTTTTTAGATGTTAATCTGCAGATATTTTTGGATTATTTAATATTCTAATCATATTTCCATAATAAAAGAAAAGTTAATATATTTTCATCTTATCCC